>BTHU01000004.1:8262500-9712852 GCA_036184795.1 Tokudaia tokunoshimensis
ATCAGTTCAGCCATTTAAAAGGTTATGAGAACACTAAAAGCCTGAAGCAACATAACATTAACTGAGAAGAGATGACCTAAAGCAGTATGTAGATTCTTGTAAACCATAAAAAAGGGGAGGAACAGGATATAGCCTTGATTTATTTCTAGTTATTTCTGAGTAGCGAAAATATGAATCTTTAAAAGGTAAACTTCTGTTTTGATCATTTGAATTTTTCCACTAGAAACATTTTTAGCACATATATATATATATATATATATATATATTATAATTTTGTTTTCAAAACAGGGTTTCTCTGTATTGCCCAGGCTGTCCTGGAATTCACTCTGTAGACCAGGCTGGCCTCGAACTCAGAAATCTGCCTGCCTCTGCCTCCCAAGTGCTGGGATTAAAGGCATGTGTCACCGCTGAGTGTTTATTTGCGTGTGTGTGTGTGTGTGTGTGTGTGTGTGTGTGTGTTTATCATGTGTGTGTGTGTGTGTGTGTGTGTGTGTGCAGTGCCCACTGGAGGTCTGAAGAGGGCGCTGGATCGCTGGAACTGGAGTTACAGACAGTACTGGTAAGCTGCCATGCATGCATGGGAATGGGGCTTGGGTTCTGCAGGGCGGTGTGAGAGCTCTGACCTGCTGAGCATCTCTCTAGCTCCTATGCATGATTTTTTTTTTATACACCAGAAAAAGTTATTTAAAAATTTCAACTCTAGGGGCTAGAGAGTTAGCTCCATGGTTAAGAGCAATTGTTCCAGCAGAGGAACAATTGGTTTGATTTCCAGCACCAACACAGAAGCTCACATCCATCCATAACTCAAGTTTTTGGGGGTCCAACACCTTCTTATGGCATCTGTAATCACCGGGCACACATATGATGTGTAGACATGCACGTGAACAAAACATTCATGTGCATTAAATAAATCTAAAGACAATACTGACTATTCTTCAAGGCTTTCTGTGTGCCTTACAATGTACCAAACATCACTATAAATGGAGACGTATATACAACTGCTAGTAAATGGTAAGATTTACCTATTTGGTATATTTTTAAAGTTATACACGTGTGTGTGTGTGTGTGTGTGTGTGTGTGTGTAGCATGTGCATGCCATAGCACATGTTTAGTGGGCAGAGAACAACTTGGGGCCTGGCTCAGTTCTCCCCTTCCACTCTCTGGGTCCTGAAGATGGAATTCAGGCCCTCAGACTTGGTAGAGGGCACCCTCATCTACTGAGCCATCTCAATGGCCCTTGTTTGTTTTTTACAACCCTGTCTCATCAAATAAGGGTTGGGTAGTGAGTGGAGACATTTCATTCTGCAACAGTAAAGAGGACTCTGAGGGAATCGTTAGGGCCGAGGGCTACATAGCCCCATGGGAGTGTTAGGTTGCTCTTCAGCTCTGACGATTTCAAATTCTGTTAGTTACAGGACACTGAGGCCCCTGGAAACACAATGCAGAACAAGATCAGCAGAAGACAAACCCACTGTAATTTCTAACCTAGCCAGGAAATCTGCCAAACACCTTAGCAGAGAGTCCCGCCCACTCCAGCTACACTTGGTGTAATGCCTCAGCTCCTTGCCGCTGAGTTAGTGAGGTTCCAACTGACCACTGCCCAAACCAGAGGCCAGAAAGCCCCTCCCTGGCACAGGCTTGGAGGCTCTGACTCAAGGGACTGCAGCACGAGGGTGAGAACTCGGATATCTATACCCTCGCCCTGTACCGAGTGCCCCTGCGCAGGCGCCTCTGGCACCTGAGATCTTACGTACCTTGCCAAGCTGCAGGAGCTCCCAGTGGTGGTTGACAAAGGCCAGGATCTCCTCAAAGTCAAAGTAACGCTTCTTGCTCTGTACTCCCAGGTTATAGAGGGCCAGGTGGACTATGTCCACCCTGGGTAAGAAAGCAAGGGCCAAGTGAGGGTCGGGATCAGGGCAGAGGGCAGAGGGGAAAGGAATGCTAGTAGGGACAGGTCCTCTCACCATCGCAGGGGCAGCCTCTCGATATACTCTGGGCCTTGGTTACACACGGAGCAGAAGAACAGGTAGAAACTGTGTGCAGAGGAGAGGGGCTGTGATGGGAGGGCTTCTGACCCTCACCCTAGGCCATCTCTCCCCCTCCCACCTGCTTCCCATAGCATCCACTTCTGGGCTGCCAGTCTCTGAGTAGTGGGGTGACAGCGGCCAAGGACTATGTCTCCATCCCCTTCCAAAGATCACTGCCTTAGAACTCAGCTCAGTTCATAGGCAGGGCGATAGTGGTCACCACTGTCCCTTCTGAGACCCCTCCCCTCGACTTTGCCAGCCACCAGTCAAAGAAGTATAATATTTAATTTGGCAGCTATAACATCTCCCATTAGCTTAGCTCTACTAATTAGAGGCCATCCATTTCCCTAGTGGTGTTTACAGTAACTCTTGATAAGGCCAAGGCAGAGACTATCACCTCTCCTTCCTGAGATATTTGTAGAGTCGGGAACTTGTGAAGGCAGGAATGTGCTCAAGGTTCCCCACAAGTCAGCAGCAAATAGGCATGTAGCCCAGCATGTTCCTTTGTTGTCTCCTGGCCCAGCACTGGCAGGGGCCCTTTTATCTTGAGCTGTCTCCTGTCGACAAGTCTAGGCTATCACAGACCTCCTTTGTATGATATCTGGTAGATAGCCACCTACCGGTCTCCAAACACCATAGGCTCACTAAGGCACTGTGTGCAGGCTTCGTGGAACCACTGCCTACATCGGTAGCACTGTAGCATCCGCAGGTACCACCTGAAGGCACAGAAGAGCTAGGTCAGCCATTTCACAGGCAGGCTCAGCAACTTACTCACCTGCTTCTGCAAGAAAGGGAAGAGGCTTCACTGACCCCACAGCCGATGGAGGGCTAATATCCAAAATTAAGAACTCAAGAAACTAATCACCAGAAAAGCAAACAACCCAATCAAAAAAATGGGGTATAGAACTAAACCAAGATTTCCCAACTGAGGAATCTCGAATGGCTGAGAAGCACCTAAAGAAGTGTTCAAAGTCCTTAGTGATCAGAGAAATGCAAATCCAAATGACCCTTCATTTCCACCTTACACCAATCAGAATGTCTAAGATCAAAACCTCAGGTGACGGTACATGTTGGTGAGGATGTGGAGAAAGAGGAACACTCCTCCTTTGGGTGGGATTGCAAACTGGTACAACCACTCTGGAAATCAATCTGGAAGTTCCTCAGAACATTGGAAATAGATCTATCTGAAGACCCAGCTATACCACTCTTGGGAATATACCCAAAAGATGCCCCATTATGCCACAGGGGCATGTGTCCCACTATGTTCATAGCAGCCTTATTTGTGATAGCCAGAAGCTGGAAACAACCCAGATGTCCCATGACAGAAGAATGGATCCAGAAAATGTGGTTCATTTATATAATGGAATACTACTTAGCTATTAAGAATGAGGACATCCTGAGTTTTGCAGGCAAGTGGATGGAACTAGAAAATATCATCCTGAGTGAGGTAACTCAGACCCAAAAGGACATGCATGGTATGTACTTACTAATAAGTGGATGTTAGTAAGAAAAAAAAAAGTACAGAATACTCAAGACACAGTCCACAGAACTCAAAAAAAGTCAACAAGCTGAAGTCCCCAAGTGAGGACACCTCAGTCCCACTTGGGAGGGAGAACAAAGCAATCATCACAAGTGGGGAGGGAGGGAAAGTGGATGAGGGGTGGGGGAGGGAGTAGAGGGGAAAGGGGAACCTGATCTTGTATTGGGTGAGGGAAAAGGACTGAAGTCCTGAGGGCCAGCAGAAAGAGTGGAAACAGGCAACCTCAGGAGATAGGAAGTTGGGGGAACCCTCCAGAATGCACCAGAGACTCTCAGGACTCAAAGGGAGGGACCTTAGATGAAATGCCTGACAGTAGGGAGAGGGAACTTATAGAGCCCACCTCCAGCAGGAAGACAGGGCAGCAAATGAGGGGGGGCACAGTCACCACTCTGACCCATAATTGTTCCTGTTTGAAAGAATTACAGGGACGGAAATGGAGAGGAGCCTGGGGAAAAGACCAAACTCCGGAAGAACCATCGAGCAGCTGAAAGAGTCAGATGCAGATATTTGCACCCAACCAATGGACAGAAGCAGCTGACCCCTGTTGTTGAATTAGGGAAGGCTGAAAGAAGCTGAAGAGAAGGGCGACCCTGTAGGAGGACTAGCAGTCTCAATTAATCTGGACCCCTGAGATTTCTCAAACACTGGACCACCAAACAGACAGCACACACCAGCTGACTTGAGTCCCAACACACATACAGTAGAGGACTGCCAGGTCTGTGTTCATTCAGAGATGATGCAGCTAACCTTCAAGAGCCTGGAGGCCTCAGGGAGGTTAGAGGTCAGGTGAAGTGGGGGTTGGGGACATCCACATGGAGACGGGGGTGGGGTGGGGTGGGGAGGAGGTATGGGATGTGGTACAGTTGGAGGGTGGACAGGGGTGGGGGAATAAAATATGGATAAAAATAAATAAATTAATTTAAAAAAAAAGAAAAAAGAGAAAAGCACCATTGGCTCCGCCCTCAAAAAGTATAGGTTTAGTATGCAGTTTCTGTGGTTGGCTTCAGATCTGCCTTTGTTTTCAGAGGAGCCTTTTGGAAGCGTGTGTGAGGACGGGTTTTAACAAATGCCTATTAAACACTGAGAAGTGCTAACTTTCTAATGTCATATAGATTTGTATACTGTTCTCTATTGTCACTCATAATGCCTCTGAGCACACCCAAATGCTCATGGGTAATTAAGGTAACAGCCCATTTGAGAGATGAAGTAGTTCAAATGGCATAGTTAGAGCCTAGCTGGGCCATAAGCTTAACCTCCAGACACTCTAAAACTCTGGACAGGGGAAAGAGCAGTCTGCCATCTACTGAGGGTAGAGATCCTGCCTCTATGCAGACAGCCCAAACAGCAGCTATCCTACCCGCTGGGCTTGGCACCCACAGACCACTCTGGGTCTCCCTCCTGCAAAGCCCCATCCCCCTGCAAAGTGACACAGCCTCAACATTAAAATCTGCCCTCCCTAAAATGAAATCGTGGATCCGTCCCTCCAGATCCCGCCTCCATGGCCTGACACCTAGGCTCCACCCTCGCAACTGTCACTTCAGGCCAGTCTACCCTAGACCTAGTCCCCCGCCAGCACTCCTTGGCTATCCAAGACACGCCTCCAAGGCCTGACACTGAGGGTCCGCCCCGCAGCTGTCACTCTGGGTTCACCTCTCTAGATCCCGCCTTCACCGCCAGACACTCAGACCCCGCCCCTGAGCTGTCAAGTCTCTCTAGGTCCCGCCTCTACTGCTTGACGCTAAGGCCCCGCCCCATGGCTCCAGGTTCGTCCCTCCAGGTCCCACCTCCAGAGACTCCAGAGATCCCGCAGCCCTGCTGTCACTCCGAGTCAGTCCCCACAGAGTCTGACGCTCAGGCCCCGCCTCCAATCTGTCATTTGGAATGCGCCCCTCCAGGTCCCGCCTCCAGAGCCTGCTACTCAAACCCCGCCCCGCCCCGCCCTTCAGGCTGTCACTCAGGCCCCGCCCCCTGAGATGGGGTTCTCCCGGAGCCTGTCAGTCCCACCCACCAGCCCGCACGTGCCCCGCTCTGTCGCCTTACTCTCCAGGCCCGCCGCAGTAGCAGTAGCATTGCTGCTGGTTGGTGCGATGCGGTGAGTCCCAGTCGAGTTCCTCGGGCTGGTAGGACAGCACCATTTTCACTGCCTGCAGCGTCTTGGCGATGGCGCCTTTCTTCAGCGCGCCACCTTTCTAGGGGGAGATAGGACCCAGGTCACCAACTATACCTGTCAGCACACAGCTATCAGGAGAAATGCTGCCAGGGTTTGGTGAGACCCAGACATTTTATGAGCATCAGAAAAATGAGGAGCTTTTCCTCATCAATCCTAAACCCATTCTGTTTTCCTTAAAGATATTCATTAATAGCATCAGTTGTAAAAGGACAACATAAGGACAGCACACACGCACGCACTTGCGCGCGCGCACACACACACACACACACAGAGAGAGAGAGAGAGAGAGAGAGAGAGAGAGAATCTTTGAAAGAATAATATATTTATCTTTACAAGAGTTTTAAAAAAAGAAGTTAAAAAATAATACCACATGTAAGGGGCAGGTACATAATATTATCTTTTAATAGCAAATGGCCCTTTATTGGGGGCCTCCTACTGACACAAAACTGTCCACTATATGGTTGGGGAAACATGAGGTTTAGAGAGGTTCTGAAATCTGGCCTAAGACAGAGAGCACACTGTGTCTCCAAAGTCCAAGTGGAGCCCTTCTGCCTAGAGTAACAGCATCAGCGATGAAGTCTCAGGCCTGAGTCTTGTGGGGCTCCGGTCTGCCCATTTGGAAGGCAGGAAGGCAAGGGCTGGGGAATAGAGGTGGGGAGTGTGCTCACCCTCACAGCCAGTGCGAAAATGCAGCGTCGACAGAACCAATGAGTGAGGAGGGGCCAGTTGGCATCGACTGCGATGGGGATGTGGCACTGTTGGTGGTAACCTGGGGTGAAGGAGGGGAGAGCGAATCACAAGGGAGCAGTGACCCAAGGCCAGTTGGCCAAAGGCAGCGAGGCTAGCCCAGGTATGGTAAGCCCTAGGGAACTCTGTCTGCCAGCTTTCAGGGTACTGGTACCCACCCAGGAACCTAGCTGATAGCCAGCGAGGCACAAAAAGAGGGTACTGGCCACTGCAAGAGGCACCAAGGTCGAACTTCAGTACCTGCCTCTCTCTGCCTCGGAGGGCCACAAACTACATTTCCCAATACCTTTGGTCACCTTTCCCCAAGGCAGGAGGAGACATGCCAGGGATAGAAGGAGAGATAGGAAGCTAGCTGGGACCACAAGTGTGATGTGCGAGGGGCCCGCAAAGTGGGAGGGGCCCACAGGGCAGGGCCTTCGTAGTGTGCTGTTCACCCACTTACCCAGGCCACACTTCCCACAGATGAGGATCTCATTCATCGGCCCTGAAGTCTTCCCCATGCAGATGTCACACTTGGGCTCCTCTCCTGGAACACCAGCTGAAAAAGAAGCCCCCTCAACTCAGATCCAGGTCACACCACCAAGAAATAGTCAAAATCACCTGCTGGGAGGGAATCCATACTTGGATCTGGTGAGGAGCTCATAGGCCCCCTACTGGGAAATTTAGTTCTGCTGTACAGCCGAGTTGACACAGAGTCTAAATATACATTATACCCATTCAGCCTTAACCAGAGAAGCGTCTGTTTCCTGTGAACTGCGGAGAGTGCAGAAGCAGCTCTATAAAATACGGAGAATAAGGGACAGTTGGAGCTCAGCTCTAAACAAGACATCCACACCACACCCTCATGGGACACTCATGGGGGTGGGGAGGGAGGATCAGGGAGGGTTGGGGAGAGTGTAACCAGAATGTACATGTATAAATCTGTCAGGGACTTGAGTTGTTAGAGTAATCATAATAAAAACCACAGAGCAAGAACTGAACTGCTGAGCATTGCACTTCACATCCCATCCCACAAGCCGCCTCGCCGAACGTTCCCAGGCTTTCAGAGGTGTCTGCTAACACCCGCTCTGAAGATGGGGAAATAGAGGCTCAAGAAGTTAAGGTCCTTGCTTAGCTGGGAAGCATGAGAGTGGGATTCAAACACACAGCCATTGCTCCGCTAAGTCTGCTCTTCAGTCACATCTGGTTCCCTCTCCTACCTATTCCAACTCGTTTTGCATTTAAACATTTTTGTGTCAGGTGACATTTAAAACGCTTACTATGTGATAAGAATGTAGGTTCATAATGAGACTCCAGGTTCCCATCAAGTGTGAACTCACAGAAAGTCCTATTTAAGTTAACAGTCTCATCCACATCTCCTCCCTGTTATTTTAATTCAAGACCCAGACACCCATTCATTTTTCTGTAACCACTGCAGTTGCATTTCTAATCAGAGTTCTCTTAAAGCACACTGCACAGCCTCTCTTGCATCTAAAGTTACTTTTATTTCCAAATGCCCAGCAAATTGAAATGTCACTACAAATTTGTGTTTTGAATCAAGATCCAAGGTCCAGATTTAGTGAGCAGTTAATTTGTTTATTTTAGTTTATTTTAGAGTTTTAGAGTTGGGGCTCAGACCCAGGGCCTGTCCTTGCTGGGTAGTCTCTCTCCCACTGAAGTAAACCTCAACCCCTAATACAGTTACAGAATGGCTCCTTCTTTTTTTTTCTTTTTTGTCTTCTTTTGTTAAATATATTTTTACATCTGAAGTGTTTGCATGGCTATGTTAAATATATTTCTCCTTTTGGAGGGTGCAGTGGTGCTAGGCAGCAAACCAAAAACTATACATTCTAGGTAAAGTATACCCCCCCACCCACAAATACAACTTTTCGATGTATATGCACACAGGTTAATATGTGTGCGGATGCACATGTGTGCAGGTCACATTGATCGGGGGCAGCCATCTTTCTTTCTGAGATGGAGTCTCTCACTGTGATCTAGGGTTCGCTAGGCTGAGTGGCTGGTAAGTTCCAGGTATCTGCCTGTCTTTACCTCTCCAGAGCTGGAACAACAAGTGTGAACCACTGTGCCAGCTTTCTCTGAAAGATACATTGTTTTTTTGTGAGTATGGGTTTTGCCTGCATGGATGTGTGTGTGCACACCACTTGTGGGCCTGGTGCCTGTGGAGGTCAGAAGAGGGTGTTGGATCATCCAGGACTGCATTTACAGGTGGTTGTGAGCCACCATGTGGGTTCTGGGTATCAAATTGGGTCCTCTGGAAGAGTAGCCAGTACTCTCTCTTAACCTCTGAGCCATCTCTCCAGCCCCTATGCCCACTTTCTTACATGGGTTCTGGGGCATCAAATCCAGGTGCTTGTGCTAGCAAGATAAGTATTTTACTGACTGAGCCACCTTCTCCTTAAATAATTTGAAAATGATTTTTAAGCTAATTTTCAGTTATGCATATATATTTATATGTATGTCTCTGTGTGGATATGTGTGTATGAGTGCAGGTGCCCTATGAGGTCGGAGGCATTAGAGCCCTGAGCTAGAGTTCCAGGAGGTGTGAGCCCTGAGATGTGGGTTCTGGGAACCAGACTCAGTTCTTCTGCAGGAGCAGTACATGCTCGTAACCACTAAGCCATCTCTCCAGCCCCGTGAATACATCTTGATACATTCCTTCTGTTTTCTTACTCCAGAAGGCTGCCTGAAATTTTTCTTGTTTTGTTTCTAGAGATTTTGAGTCTTGCTATGTGACTCAGTCTGGCCTTGAACTGGTGGTCCTCCCTCCTCATTCTCCTTAGGATGAAGTTTTGTCAAGGCAGAAATATTTCTGGCAGGTGGTAAGTGGTTCAAGACATATTTGTTGACTAAGTGGCCAGGCAAGGACCGTGCCTTGTTCAATACCCAAGGAAGGTGGTTGAGTCTCTGATCCCTTACTAAAGTGATATATCTGAACTGCATTATGCCAAGCCTTGAGCATTCATCTCAGGGGATGCCAAAGTGTCGCCTGCCTGTCAGGAGCAATCGGCTGGATATGGGACAGCCTGGGCCTGCTGTGCCCCACCTGGTTCCTGGCACACAGTGGGATGCTTCCTAAACCCTGAGAAGTTGAAACATCTTTCCTTTGCTGCTGGAGTCTTGTGCTTTTCATAGAAGTGTATCCAGCAGGGGATGCTCATAGCTTTATAACTACAGAAAACAGATTTAGGTTTCGAGGGACTAGAGGAAACTTAAAAAAAAAAAGTGAAAAAAAATTGTTTGTTTAAAAGACATAAAAACTGGCTTCATCCCATAGCCTGCTTGGTTGTCTTCTTGGAATAATCTTTTTCGGTAATAGAGTCTTAGAAACTTCTTTCCTACAGTGTGGCAGCACTGGGATGAGCGTTCTACATGCGTGCACCACCATATCTGAGCTTCCCAACAGTGACGTCAGATAAGTGACATCACTTCTCAAGGCTGTGTAGTAGATAGATAGACTGGGAATGAGGTCCAGAGTCTGTCTGACCCTAGAACCTGCCTCAGTGGGCCACATCTGTTCTGTTAAGGATAAATGATACTTAATAGGTTTCTTCTCTCATGCCAATGGTTATAGGTGCGATGCCATGGTCATAGTTCCATGATAAAAACACATGGGCATCGTGACTAGTGATCATCCAAATCTGTCCTGTGTAGACTGAATGACCCCAACTGACTATATGTCTAACAGAATGTCAACTATCTGAGGGCACGGTGGTACTCGGTCCAGCTCCTTTTTTCGTTCTGGCAGGTGACCCAGTTCCATCTTGGCATGGTCATTTTCATGCTTTCCTGGCTACACGTCATCCTCACCTCCCCCACTAATTTTCTTCACATGCAAATAGGGAACACAGTTCAAGTCTATAACTGACAACCCCTCTCCTCTGACCTCTTCCTCCTCTCTAGTTCTAAGAGACCCAGAGTAGCAGATGCCATTTAGGAAGGACACAAACTGCAGACCCGAGACCCAGTCCCAGCACTCTTGGTGCTAAGACGAGCCCGAGTTCCTCTTCCATCTGCCCTGTTTCCCTTCTGAAGTATGAGCATTCAGAAAGGAGATCCATGAGTAGAAATTGAATTATCATCTCTGATGGGCCCAGGATGAGCACTCAAGACCTGGAGTTCATGGACTAGCACAGATGCAATGAAAAAAAAATAAGGTGTCAGGGAAGGAAAGACTGAAGGCAGAGAGGAGTAGGCCTGGGGAGGGGCAGTAGACACTTGGACACTCACCATGCTGGATGTCCTTCCACAGGACCCAGTATTTGGAATTATCTTCAAAAGTCACAAGGCAGCTTTGCTTAGGACTGCTGACCTGAGGCAAAGAGAGGAGAGCATGGAGGAGGAGCAGGGAGGAGCAGCATGGAGGAGCAGCAGGGAGGAGCTCGGTCTCAGTCTTCCTCCATCTCCTGGCCTTGTGCTTCAGAAGACAGGCCAGAAGGAGAGGTGTGCTCCCCACCTCAGAGTATGGCCATCAGAAACAGGGGGACGACTTAATGGGGCTGCTTTTAAGGGTAGAAGAGCAGATCAGAGAGTCATCTGTGCCCTTCCCAGTCTGGTGCTTGCTTACATTCTCTCAAGAACCTGCTGGGTCACATTGCCCCTGAGGACAGAGCCTGCAAAGCCAGGCTCTGGTCCCTTCTACTTTCAGCTTCTAGGCATGAGGGATAAGAAGGGAAGAGCAGAAAGACACACGAGCCTGGGCCCAAGGTCCAGAGCAGACTCACCCGCTTGATCTTGCCGAGGTAGTATAGCCCGTCTGTCCACCGGCATAGCACAAACTGTCCCTCCGTCACCTTAGACATCAAGTCTTTGAAGTTCTTCTTGGTCTTAGACAGGACCCCCTTGTTAGGGCTGGTGGTGCCAAAGGCTTCCTGAGTCCCTGGTTCCAGAGTTTGAGTCTCCATTAGCTTCTGCTGACACCCGAGGGGAAAGAACAATGTTTATCTTGCCACCTGCTCCTGAAATTCTGTAAGGCTCTCAAACACATTAATTGACAGGACAGCTCTGGGAGGGAGACATTATTATCTCATTCTATAGACAGGGAAACAGGAGATGCAGGAAGAAGTGGCTGATGACCCAGAGGCAGAGCCCTGGCTCACAAGGAGTCAAGGTGTCAGGATCTATACCATACCATGCTGCTTCTAAGAGAATGAATCTTCCCACCATACCTGGCACACCGAACCCACGGATCTGAACCCCACTACATGTCCAGGAAACTAAGGCTTTGTCCCATATGTAGGGTCAGGTTCGAGGAAGCAAGCCCTTAAGATTTATGTTTCCCCTAAAATGTCTTCAGAGAAAAGCCCACCTAGCAACAAAAACTCTTGAGGTGGCATGGGAACTGTGTGACATAGCCCCATGCCCCCCCTTTTGTAACCCCCTTCCTGTTCTCGATTAACTGATGACTTCATGGGAACCAGTTCGGGGCATTTAAACCTGTCTGTCACATACACATCAGCTCAAAGCAGCTAAGCCATTCCCATACCAGCTTAACACATCTGGCTCTTTCCATCTCATTAAAGTGCTGCCTTTTGCCCTCTGTCACAGTGGCTTCTGGTACAGTGGCCGAGAATCTCAGAATCTCCGCCCTAGAGTGGTTGGAGCATCCTGCCCAATTCCCCAGCATGTTCGACTTCCAACTTTGTCTCAGTTTTCCTCATCGGTTCTTTCATTCATCTTTCCCAAGCCTATTTCCTGAGCCTGTCGCTTGCTACTGCCTGGCACCTGGAACGTGGAGTCTCAGGGCACCCAGCTCCCCTACACGAATCTTCCAGAAGTTTTGTGGTTTCCCAAACTTTCACTGGTGGCCAGCGTCATTGCTGTTCTCCCAGGGGAAGGGGGCGGGGAATAGGTTCACCTGGTATCATATTCCTCCACATACACTCTTCTAAGGTCACGCATAGCTTTCTTACTTTGCAGTGTGTGGGGACGGTGGGGGCGCTCCTGCTCAGGGTTCCTCCCTCCGCCTAGGTGTTAGGCACCTGGTGCCCTGCCAACCCACAAGAAGACAGCTCTGGGTGTGTTTACATATGAGTGCCCCTTCAGAGACTGTAGGATCGTCTATGGCAGTGTGCCAGTCCTATATGTGAAACTAAATCCACGTGGACCTGTGAGGGATCTGCGGCGGTGGGGCATAGTCAGGGTCTTGGGTCTCAGGATGATGGGAGTCAACCTCCTTCTCCCTGCTCCTTCCTGTCTTTTATTCCAGGGCAGAGGCACAAGCACCAGGTGAGGGCTGTAGTCAGAACTTTTGCCCTCTTCCCTGGCACTTGGCTCTTTGGGAGCTGGGAGGTCCCTGCTTGCTTGGGCCTGGAGTACGGCTGGCCTCGGCAGGTTCACAAACTGACATTTCTTCCCCCACTGAGCTTTTGGGGGCAGGCTGGGTCGCTGCGCCCCCGAGGCCGTGCTGGGCCCCCGGGTAGTGGCCCCCCCATCCCGCCTCCATCCTCCTGGAGAGGGACCCCGCGGGCTGTGATTGGCTGATTCAAACCCATCGGCACAGAAATGCTTGTTTGCGGGTTCCCGTCGGAGTCCAGTTCAAATCCGCCGCACTGGGCGCGCGGGGCCGGGCGGGGGCAGGAAGCGCGGATGATTCATGCGCCGAGGCCTCTCCAGGGCGGCCGTTGGCTTTTTAAAAGGGTATTCAGAGGGGAGGATAGCTTGCAAAAAATGTCCCTTTCGGCTTCAGGCACTCCTTTCCTCAGTTGCTCTAACTGCAAACTTTCCCCGCTCCCAAACGATCGTAACCTGACTTTGGACGTGAGCAAAATCCCAAATACCCTGCCTATCCTCCCCTCCGTAGCTTCAAATGAAAAAAAAAAAAAAGACACGCGGCCACAAACGGAGACTTGTCACCCACACCCTGCCCAGCGCTAGGGATGTGCCTGGGACTCCCGCTGCCCTGAGGGTACCGCTTGGGCTCCATCTCTGTCCCAATCCCACAAGCGCGCAGCTCCGCAGTACTCCTTCCCTCTCCCGGAGGATCGTAGGGCTCAATCTAGGTTTCTAGGAGAGGGGTCGTGTGCAGGGACCGAAGCGTGAAACGCGGACACTCCCGGGGCGCCCGCAGCGCGGGACTTACCGCGAGGCAGCGCGTCAGCCGGTCCCACTTGGAGTCTGGCCACCAGGCACATCGGCGGCGGCAGCGGTGCGCTCGGCCCAGGGCTGCCTGGCCGAGTGTCCGCCCCTGGGGCCGGGGTAGGGGTCTCGGCGGGGGCGGGGAGGGGCGGGGGCGCCGCGGGGAGGAGGGGACGTGGGGAGGGAGGGGCCGGTGAGCTCAGGAAGGGGCCCCCCGGGCGCGGGGCGCCATCTTTTTCGCGTTTTCCCGCGAATTATTGACGTCCCCGCTTATGTAATTAGTAGGGGCCGCACCGGCTTTGCCATTGGAGCCCGCGGCTGGCGGGGCCCCGCAGCGTCTCCCGGGGGCCGCCCCCGCGCAGCGAGCCGAGCGGGCACACGCGGAAACACAGCTGCACAGACCCACGGCTGGGCAAGAGTACGCACACCACACGCACACAGCTACTACACCTAGACCTTTCACGATCCGGGTAGGTCTCCCAGCACCTTGATCTTACGGGACTGACATTCCACACCGCTCGCTGGAGACCAGGGTAAGCCTAAGAGAATCAGACTCAGGACACACACACATATGTGTGCCATAAGTCACAACACTCAAAATGACTCTGCCCTCAGCATAGACTTCCACGAAACCACGTGCAAGGCACACACAAGTCAGCAGCATAGAGCCCCGACACAGTGACCACAAGACCCACTCGAGTTTGCCAGTCAGGCGCTGTAGAGATTAGTGTATGAGAGAGTCACACAGACCATGTGCACAAACACGTAAAGGGCAAACTTAAGACAGATCTTGTGGATAGGGCTCCAATCAGATAAGATCTCCCCCGGGGAGAAAAAAAAAACAGAGTGTCCTCCACCAGACGCACTCTTGGCGCCAGGGCTGGAGACAGTGCTGGTCAACACCCCTTACCTGCATCTCTGCTTTCAATCTGGACTGCCGACTGCACCTGCTCACCTGCTAGCACGACCCCCTGCAGACACACCCCGCTGGGATGGGTGCATTCCTGGTGTGGTTGTACACTGCTCTTTCCTCCCAGAGCCTTCCCTGTTCATTTTCCAGGGGCCACACTGGCCCTCTGCTCCCTGGGGTGCAGGCAGGCTGGCGCGCAGTTCCCATCTGCCTTCCACCTTTGTCCTCCCCAGCTTGAGGCACAGGAGCCCTCTTCCACATGCCCACATTTCCCTTTACCCCCGGGTCTTCCTACTCTTCTTGTCCTCCCGGGGATTGGACCCACAGCAGAACCTGGTTAATCTGAGCATCTGTCTCCCTTGGCTGAGCCTGGAAAGGAAGTTGGTAGCAGCCCCACCAGACAGGCTCTTCCAGCCTAGGAAGGCATAGCTGCACATCGCTTCTGCAGAGATAACACCTCTCTGTGCAGGAAGCTCTGTCATGAACCTCGAGGCTGGCCAGAGGCACCTTTAGGATTCCAGGGGCAGAGACAACAGAGCAAGCCTGGCTCTGTAGCTCACAGGCTGGCGCCACCTATTCCTGGATGTGAGACTGAGTGTGTCTCTTTAGTTGTCCAGCTGCTGGGAAGGTTAGAGGCACTGTATGCAAAGCCCCTGTCACCCCACGGATGGACAGAAGGTAAATAGTGTGCTTCATCCAGTCTGTATTCACCCGCTGTTCTCTCGTGTAAGGCTACAACTGGCTTCGGGCACACAAGCAAGAGAAATGAGGCCTGCAGTCTGGTGAGACAGCCAGAATGGGGGTAACACATTAATGTAAAAAAAAAAGATCTTTGGCATGGAATTGGGGAATTGTTGCTCTGAGGCCAGTTCTGCCTCTGAGCAGAGGGATTGTGGGTAAGCTAGCACCCAAGGTTTATTTATATACCCTGTCCTATCTGTTCCAAAGCAGGGGCGACACTACCCTGCCCCACAGGGTCATCACCTAGATAAAGGTTAGCATCGGCTCAAGAAGGAGCAGGTGCTTTGGTAAACTCCAAAGTGGTGTATGAAACGAGAAGGTGTTGACATACGAAAGACAGGAGACTAATGCCACAAAGAAGGTTGTATGTTATTCACAGCGGTTGACAGGCTTAAGTTCCATGGAGAAACTGGCATTTGGACAGGATGCAGAAACAGAGAGGCATGTATTTTAGGAGGAGGGAATTGAAGTGCAGGTTAAAAAAATAAGTGCTAGCCAGGTATGGTAGCATAGGCCTTTAATCCCACTTGGGAGGCAGAGGTAGGTGGATTTCTGAGTTCGAGGCCAACCTGGTCTACAGAGTGAGTTCCAGGACAGCCAGGGCTACACTGAGAAACCATGTCTTGAAAAACCAATAAATAGATTAATAAAAAAATGATCAGTGTTTGCTTAGGCAGCATATATACTAAAATTCGAATGATGGCCCCTGTGCGAGGATGGCATGCAGATTCATGAGCAAACCATGTTCCCCACATGTCTTAGGGAAATTGCTAATTTGATTAGTTATGGAAACTGCTGTGAACAGACACCCTTAACCAAGGCAACTCTTATAAAGGACAACATTTAATTGAGGCTGGTTTACAGGTTCAGAGGTCCAGTTCATTATCATCAAGGCGGGAGCATGGCAGTATCCAGGCAGACATGGTGCTGGAGAAGCGAAGAGTTCTGCATCTTCAATGAAAGGAAGCCAGGAGCAGACTGTTTTCAGGCAGCTAGGAAGAGGGTCTGAAAGCCCACTGCCACAGTGACACACTTCCTCCAGTAAGGCCACACCTACTCCAACAGGCCACACCTCCTACAGTGCCACTCCCTAGGCCAAGCATATTCAAACCACCACATTCCACTCCTTGACCCCCATAGGCTTGTTTAAACACATGAGTCTATGGGGGCCATACCTAGCCATAGCATAATGCTAAAACCTTTAGTCCAACTTCAAAAGTTCCCAAAGTCTGTAACAGTCTCAATAATGTTAAAAGTCCAAAGTTCAAAGTCTCTTCTGATGTTCATCCAATCACTTAACTGTAATCCCCTATAAAATCAAAATCAAAAAGCAGATCACATACCTCCAACATCACAGGATATACATTACCATTATAAAATGTCATAGTGAGAAAATACTGAAAACCAAAGCAAGACCAAAAAACCAGCTGGGCAAACTCCAAACTCTGCATCTCCATGTCTGATGTTAAAGTGCTCTTCAGATCTCCAACTCCTTTCATCTCTGTTGACTGCAACACATTTCTTTCTCTTGGGCTGGCTGTACTCTCTGTTATCAGCTTTCCTCACCAGGTATCCCACGGCTCTGGCATCTCTAACATCTTGAGGAATCCGAGGCAACTTCAACTTTGAACTTCACAGCTTCTCATTCCTATATCTGGTATCCACACACAATGTTCTGGACTCCTCCAAAGGCTTGGGTCACTTCTCCAGCTCTGCCCTCTGTAGCACTCTAGACTCTGGTTGTCTCCATTCCACTGCTGCTGCTGTTCTTGATGATCATCCCATGGTACTGACATTTCCAATACTCTGGGGTCTTCCACTGCAACTAGGCTTCACCAATAGCCTTTCATAGACTCCCTTCATGGTGCTAAGCCTCAATTTCTTTGCATGACCCCTTCCGTCCTGGGCCATCCACTGTAACTGAGGCTGTACCTTCACCAGTGGCCTTCCCTGGCCTCTCACAGTGGCAAGCCTCAGCTGTTTTCCATGACTCCTTCACACCTTTAAAACTAGTACCACCTAGGTGACTCTTACACGTTACCAAGTCCAGCTGAAACATGAGCTACAACCTTGGCTATCTCTGGAACACAGCTTCTTTGTGTTCTCAAAAAATACTCCCCCTAAAAGATGTCACCTCAGTGATGCTGGTCTCTTCTTAATCACTGCTAATTTCTTTCTTTCTTTTTTTATTTTTTTTTTTTTTTGGTTTTTCAAGACAGGGTTTCTCTGTGTAGCCCTGGCTGTCCTGGAACTCACTTTGTAGACCAGGCTGGCCTCGAACTCGGAAATCCTCCTGCCTCTGCCTCCCAAGTGCTGGGATTAAAGGCGTGCGCCACCACCGCCCGGCTCAGTGCTAATTTCTTAGCTCCAGCTAACCAACATTAATTGTCCCAGTAGTCTCCTACTCTTGATTCTAAAGCAAGAGCCACATGGCCAAAGCTGCTGAGTTCTGCTGCTTCCTGGAGCTGGAACATGGCCCCTTGTTCTATTACGTTATCACCAGCTTTCTGTTTTCCAACTCACTGCCTAAGCTTGGATGTCCTGGAACTTGTCTGTAGATTGACCTTGAACTCATCAAAATGCTCTTCATGAGCCTAAACCACAGCACAGAGTCTAAACTGGGTTGTTTTGAGTCTTTCTTTGTCAATGCAATTAATTTGACTCTCTTCACCTTAGCCTCAGGCAGACTCTTCAGTCAAGGGCAAAAAGTGGCCACATTCTTCACCAAAATACCACAAGAATAGCCTCTCAGCCACATACTAAAATTCTTCTCCTCTGAAACCTCTATAACTAGGCTTCCACAGTTCAAATCGCCTTCAGCAACAATGTCTTCCATATTCCTATCAGGATGGCCCATTAAGCCCTACTTAAGGCATCCCACTGCTTTCCAAAGAGCCAAAATCCACATTCCTCCAAACAAAAGTATGTTCAGGCCTATCACACCAATACCCTAGTACCTGGCACCAACTTCTGTCTTAGTTAGGGTTTCCATTGCTGTGAAGAGACACCTTGACCAAGGCAACTCTTCTAAAGGACAACATTTAATTGGGGCTGGCTTACAGGTTCAGAGATTCAGTCTATTATCAAGGCAGGAGCCTGCAGCATCCAGGTAGGCATGGTGCTGGAGAAGCTGAGTTCTACATCTTCAATGAAAGGAATCCAGGAGCAAACTGTTTTCAGGCAGCTAGGAGGAGGATCTGAAATCCCACCCCCACAGTGACACACTTCCTCCAACAAGACCACACCTCCTAATAATACCACTCCCTGGGTCAAGCATATATAAATCCCCACACCCCATAAGAATGCTGTTAGCCTCACTTCTGTGTTTTCTGCTTGTTTGTTGATGTTGTAAAGCTTCAAATAAGACTGATTTAAAATTTAAAACTAGGCAAAATATCTCAGCAGATGATTCTCAGAAGAGGAAACCCAAATAGCCAAAGTGGCCAAAAATAAGAGATGTTCACCTTCATTGGCCATGCGAGAAGGACTCATGGCCATGCAAATTGAAGGATGGTGCTGCACCTTCAGTTGTCCTCAGTGAGGCAAAGAGCTAAAGTTTGTCCATCTTAGGGAATGGGGGCAGTTAGAGTGCAGCACAGGGGCCTCTCAGATTTGCCGATGGAGATGTCAGTTGCTAGGATTTTGGAGAGCCATTGGGTAATGTCAAGTGGGATTTAAGATGCTTGCACCTTCAGTAAAGTGTCACTTGGCATGCAAAAAGAAACAAATAAACAAATAGAAAAAAAGAAGGGAAGAAAGAAATCAGTTATGCGCTAGCAGCTGTTCAGACACATAAGTTGTGATGGGTTCAGTCAGTAGAATTGTATCCTGGGAGAAACTGAGCTAAGACAGTGGGTCCTAGCATAATACACTCTAGGGGGGGCATGACCACGGAGGGACTTAGGAATCATGTGATAGAAAATTAAACATTTGAGACTCTGCTATGCATGGTTTTAGAGATAGTCAGGTAGTGCAGAAGTATTAACCGCATATGGGAAATGAAGGACCTGGGATTAGAAAGAAGTACAGAGGTGGGTGTAATCAGGTCTGTAAGATTTTCCTTCTTAGGAGAAAAAAACCCAAATATGTCGAAGTGTGAGGATTTGGTGGAGCTGGGTGGCTGGCTCAGAGTTGTCTCTTCTTTCTAGCTGCACCTTTCCCTCATTCTATGTGGTTCTGTGGCTGTTTTCCTCAGGATTGAAACTTTCCCTCGTGGAGGGAAGAGGCAGTAACTGGAAGCATTGAAACCTACAAGGCTCTGAAAGTTCATAAAAATTAGAAGATTCACAACCCCCCCCCAACGGTTTTAAAAGTAGTAAACAAGGGGGCTGGAGAGATGGTTCAGTGGGCAGGTACTTGCTTGATAACCATGAGGGTCTGATACCAGATCCGCAAGCTCACAATCACAGTGGGCACAGTGGATTGCTTCAGAGCCAGGTAGGTATTGCAGTGACCCAGACTAACTGGAACAGCTCCAAGCACTCTGGAGGCAGAGGTAAGCAGATCTCTGTGAGTTCGAGGCCAGCTTTGTCTATAGATCAAGTTCTAGGACAGTCAAGGTTACAAAGAGAAAGCCAGTCTCAGAATAAAAAAAGTGTTTATATCTCCCAGGGAAGAGTTACAAGTAATCTAGTCATTGTACAGGTGGGAGGCACACGAGACCCTAAGAGGATAGAGGAAAATACTTGACCTTGATCTCAGGCCTTCACAGAGTACACACAGGCAAATGCACCTGCACACACAAGTATGTACCCACCCTCCAAGGGAGCAAACATTTTCCAGAGAGAGAGGACTCTGATGAAGCTGCCTGTAAGGTGGGAGATCCAGGGGTGTGGATCTAGTGAGCTGTCACTCATGATGGGGCAGGCTTCTTGGCAATGCAGCTGTCTGTAAGTTACCCATGAGGCTAAAGTTAGTCATTTGGGCGAACAGGTGTTGGTTCAAGTCTCCTAGGGAAGAGTTAGACTCCAGGTTGGGACATCTGGCCATTGTGAAGATGGGAGGCACAGGAAGCCCTGAGCAGACTCTGGACGGGGAAGATTAAGGCAGGGCAACTTGTTAGGTGTGCAGGTGGCTGTGGCTCACAGCTCTGCTATGTCTGGCATTAGCTGTCCTCCTCTTTTAGGATTTATCACAACTTGGTGAGCCAGGCTTGGCAGACATCAGGGAGAGGATGGGGGCTTAGAGTGGCAGTGGGATTTCTACACACCACACTATACCACACCACACACATACACACACAACACACACACACAAAACACACACACACAGCACACACAAATACACATACTACACCACACATACACACACAGCACACACACACAGCATACATATACACATACAGCACACACATACACACACACATATACAGATACACACCACACACATACATGCATTACACACATACCACACACATACACATATAGCAATACACATACAGTACAAAAACACACACATACACATACAGATATACCACAAATACACCACACACACATGCATGCACCATACACATATAGATACACATACCACACACATCTATAGACTTACAGATACACCATACACACAGATAAACACACCAAACACACAGGTATGCACACCATACACATACATAGATACAGATACACATATCTCACACACACACACACACACACACAGATATACATACCACACCATACATACACCACACAGAGAGATGCACACACAGATACACACACACACACACACACACACAGATATACATACCACACCATACATACACCACACAGAGAGATGCACACACAGATACACACACACACACACACATAATACAGATATACACACCATACACATAATACAGATATACACACCATACACACACTCATAGACACATAGATACACCACACACACAGATATACACACCACAACATACACATTCTACACACACAGATGCACACACAGAAACACACACAGACACACACACACACACACACACACACACACACGCACCAGGGCTTGCTCCTTCCCCTCAGCTGGGCCTCCTCCCTCCTCAGTACTGCTCTCCTCTTTCATTCAGTTAAGGAAGATGTAGAATTATGCAAGGAAGAAAATAATGCCCCTGGGGAAGTTCTCCATCTTACACCTAGAACCGCCTTTCCTGGAACTTGGCTCCCAAACAATAACTCACTTGTTTCCTGAACATAGTCACTGACTTTGAGAGACTATCATTTTGTTTCAGGACCGCTTGCTCAAGTCATAAGCAACTTAGCATCCATGAGAGAACACGCTTTTCACAAATATTTGAATATTATCTTTTAAAAATATTTGAATATCTAGTCTTCAGGAATAAATTAATCATGCGGGTGACTAGCTGACCTTATCTAAATTTGGGGGTCAGTTTAGAATGCTCTCTCCACGGAGGGGCAGATTTTTCAAATGATGGTAGAAAACATTGCATTAACACATTTGAAAACAAAAGTGCCTGTGGCTGCCCAGCCGTAAACGCTTTTTACGTGTGGCTTTTGTGGGTAGATAGAGGAAGGCAAGCGTCTACCTTGTAGAAAGAGATTCTATGCCAGCTCACAACACTGTCCCTACCCGCCCTCCCCATGTCACTGTGGATCCAGTGTCTCCTTCCTTTCTATGAATTTCAGTCTGTCCATCTGTTAAAAATTAAGTGGTCCTTCATATCTCCTTCCGACACCTGACATTCAGTTGGGGAGCCGTGCTGTGGACACACACTCTGCGGGGCTCTGAGGATGCTTGAAGAAAGTCGTCGGAGGACCACTGGCCTCAAAATGTCCCTGGCCCAGAGCAGCTGGGGAAGAGAAGTGGGGACAGACACATCGGTGGGTAACTGCTCAGATAAACAGGCTGGCTTTGAGCACACATAGAGGACTTCCAGTATCCCTTGACTCTCAATCCTTGAGTCTTTTGACCCTGTGACCTTTGTCCTTGTGTCTTTCATGGGGTAACCTGGGACACATACTTACCTAACCAGGGCATTAGAGTTGCTCACTGGTTAAACTTAAAACTTAGAACAAATCTGTGGTTTTCTGCCATTTGTCATAAAGCATCTCACATAAATACTTGGCCTGTTCTAACTCCAAGTCTTATATTTGAGATCTATCTATCTATCTATCTATCTATCTATCTATCTATCTATCTATCTATTCGAGACAAGGTTATCCTGGAACTCACTTTGTAGGTCAGGCAGCCCTTGAACTCAGAGATCTGTCTCCTAAGTGCTGGGATTAAAGGTGTGCAACACCAGCCGGGCAGTGGTGGCTCATGCCTTTAATGCCAGCACTTGGGAGGCAGAGGCAGGTGGATTTCTGAGTTCGAGGCCAGCCTGGTCTACAGAGTGAGTTCCAGGACAGCCAGGGCTAGAGAGAAACCCTGTCTCGAAAAACCCAAAAAAAAAAAAAAAAAAGAAAGAAAAAAAAAAAAAAAGGTGTGCAACACCACCGGCCTTCATTGAGAACTGTTTTTTCTCCTTATTTTTATGGTGTGTTGCCCCATTTTCGTTCTGAGGAGATGGTGAATGAGACAAAGCTAAGCCATTAACCTGGGTGCCTGCTCCACACCCCTAACCCCTAGCTCCTGTCCATGTGCCCCTTCAGACATCTTTGCTATCACGCATTAGTTCATTCTCAAGCGTTACCTCACCCAGTCCCCACAGCGGCTTCAAGGTGAGCAAGGCCTGAGGAAGGCAGAGCCCCCTCCCCTTGTGTTCGGTGTGACTAACTTAAGGAGGGTAAGTGACCTATTCAAGGTCACTCAGCTGGAAGTTAGACACAAAAAGTGGGATCAAGTAGCTGGCTGAGAAGATCTCCCAGGTCAGCACCTAATTCCTCATTTTCTGACTGGGAAACTTGTTCAAGAACACATAGGGAAGACATGCTGCAGGCTGAGCCAGAAATCAGTGGAGGAGCCAGAGAGCGATGAGTCTCTCCCTGCCCAGATCTGCATGCCAGCTCTCAGGCAGCCCCTGGAATCTTTCCTTTAAATTATTTCTTACTTTTTAAATTAAAATATAATTATCTCCCTTCCCCCTTCTCTTTCCTCCCTTCCCTTCCCAAGTTCCCTCCCTCCTACTTCTCCCATGTTTCCCCCGACTCTCAAGGCAACACCTTCTTCTCCAATCATTGTTCTATATATATGTGTTTGTATATGTGTGTGTGCTGTGTGTGCATATAAACATACATATGAATATAATCTGCTTTTGTTGCTTGTGTGAGGACCTGAAATCACCAGTAACATGTTTACCCTGCCTTCCAGGCCAATCCAAGTCCTGGACACACACATTTTGTGTGACCATGGCTTCTACGTGACTGGACATCAGCCCTGGTATTTCCCAGTCCGTCCAGATTGTAGCTTGTATCACAGGAGATGTAATGAGGGCCCCCTCCTCTGCATTGGTTAGTGACAGCTTTGGTGTTAGTTTGACTAGGCTGCGGGACCCTGGCCTGGGTGTTGTGAAGGTGACCCTAAGTGTGATCTGCAAACCAGCTAAGCTGAAGGAGACGATCCTGCCTGGTGTGAGTGGGACCCGGGCAACCAGTAGAAGGCTTGAAAAGTGAAAATGAGGCTTCCAGAGATAAAATTCCCTTCAATACTGCAGCATGCCTGAGTCACAGGTGAGAGACTCTGCCTGGTCTCTTAGGACATTGGCTAACTCACACCTGTTGGGATGGTCACACCTGTGGGGCCTGTCGTATGGTCACACCTGTGGGGCCTGTCGTATGGTCACACCTGTGGGGCCTGTCGTATGGTCACACCTGTGGGGCCTGTCGTATGGTCACACCTGTGGGGCCTGTCGTATGGTCACACCTGTGGGGCCTGTCGTATGGTCACACCTGTGGGGCCTGTCTTATGGTCACACCTGTGGGGCATGTTGTATGGTCACACCTGTGGGGCATGTTGTATGGTATTCCCTAGACCTTGGCAAGAGAGGCTATACCAGTACTTTCTCAGCATCCAGAGGTGTCCACAGCACCACAGGAAGCAACAGGACCAAGAGCCGTGCACAGAGTGCTAGCAATGGAGACTTTTGCTTACCAGCAACCAGTCTAAACTGCCCATCTTAGGCAAAGCAGAGGCTAGTAAGGGCCTGAAGGACCAGCAAGAGAACAGAGAATGGTCCTAGGCCTTGGTCGGGGAACTCCAGGAACTCCACCCAAGGGAAGGCTGCAGGCTCAGGCTGACCCAGCTTCCTCTCTGAGGGTCATCCTGAGAATGTGATCTGATGTCATTCCAAGCTGGATTTTAAACATCCTGTCTACTCTCTCGGCAGGGAGACATGGTAGTTCTACTATCCGTTTATCATGATGCTGGCCTCAGAAGGTAAGTGTTACGTTTTCCATTCCTCAAAATGGGGAATTCTCCCTAAAGGAGTTTTAAGGTGGAACAAGATGCTTGGAAGATTCCAAGTGACCGCTAACCCTCATGGAGCAGTAGCCCAACTTAAGTCAGCGACACAGAACCTAGACTTAGAGCCAACTTATCTCAAGATCAAGCTTTGCCACCTACTAGATCAAAACTTTGGTTAAGATAGCTGATCTTGAAGGGCCATGGTTCCCTCCCTCTGAGAAGTGAGAGCATCGAACTTACAGACACTGTTAATGAAAAACTATGAGCCTGAGGGTAGGGGTTATGGGGACTGATGGCTAACGTAGCTTCTTGATGTTCTGCTAAAGCTGTCCAGTTTGCTGAGTAACTTGATAGACAAGCAATCCTCATTGTCCAATTTGACTGCTGCTTTTGCAAAACCAAACAAGTAACACCACAACAAAACTCAAGGAAGAGTTTTGTAGCTCCTGGTACTGTAGCTCAGTTGCTTGCCCACGAAGTCCTTGGTTCTCTCTTTAGCAATGCATAGATAGTATTGGGCATGGCATCGGACCCCTGTAATCTTAGCTTGCAGGAAGTAAAGACATGAAGATTAGAAGTTCAAGGTCCCCTTCATCTACGAAGTAAGATTTGAGGCCAGCCTGGGTTACATGAGACCCTGTGATAAACAAACACTGAGCAGGCAAACAATCCAGCACCATCACCAGCCTAGCACAATGGGCAAGATGCCTCTGTACCGCATTTGTGAGCTGCAGCCCCATAAATGAGCCCACAATGTTTTCTTTTTAGCAGCCCTTTTGACATTTTCATTTTAATATGTGAAACCTGGCTACTTGTCTCCGGGAGAGTTTATGGAAAAAGTGCTTCCAGCTGGCTTTGGGGCAGCCCATAAAAATGTCCTGAAAGCTTTGCCCAGTCAGAAATGAGAAACGGCTGGCAGCAGAGCCAGTGACGCCACAGGCCATGCTGAGACCCACTTCACTCATTATCAAGAGGGTCCTCCTTCATTCCTTCCTGGTGCCTGGTCAAAGGACGGGGCCCGGGAGCTGTTAAAGAGAAACCGCAGCTTTCAACTAGCAGACAAATCATCCTTCACACACAGGGTCTCTGATTCAGACTGTTTGAAAGGGTGTGGAAAGAAGAGGAAGAGTTTCCATAGCTTTAGCTGGAGAGGCTGATGAGGACCCTCGTTTTCTGCTTCTGTGTCTTCCTGGTCCCAGGCTTGAGTCCTTACTGGAAGTCTTCTTTGATAACTTGGCTTCAGCAAAGATTCGTGCACCCATGGGACTGAAAACCCTCCATAGGAACCTTCTAGCTTCAGGGTCAAGTTTAACCTTAGCTGGCTTCAAATTCACAACCCTGTTTTCATCTCCCCAGTGACTATAGGTATGTGTCACGATGCCTAGCTACAAGACTTTATGGAATATATACCCAGCCTGTGTCTGTAGCTTCTCATTCTCTCTATCCCAACCTGGTCTTCTGATAAACACAACATCCTAAGACTGGCTGCGTATCCTGCAGTTTCCACTCAGAATCTTGGACTGGGTTTTTTTGTGGCTGGATATTTACTTCCCAGACAGTACCCGCCTCTCCAGTGGGGGCGTGGTTAGATTCCCACAGACAGAGTTAGACACCCCTGCTTGTGCACCCCTACAGGGCACTCCACTTCTCTGCTCATCATGTTTTTGGGGGATGCCTGGTACAAGGTATAGCAATACAGCTCTCTGTTGAGCTAGTTAAGGGTTGCCCTGGGCATGGGGTTGGACAGTGTGGGTGGAAGAGCTTCTTCTAAGTGGTTCTCTGACATAGCCATTCATAGGAGCTATGCTCTGGGCACTCACTTGCCAGGGAGTGTGGTCTAAGTCTCATAACCTCTGGAGGCCGATGATATATTGAAAGAAAACCATCCATTTGTCTGCATGGGCAGCACTGTGTGATGCTTGCCCGGCCTCTCCCCATCACATGACCTTTCAGTCAGCTACAGGAATGCTCTTCCTGCTTCAGTCCCAGGAGCCCGCCCTGGGACACTGGTTACCTGAAGTTCTGATACACAAAACATCCTAAGACTGTCTGCAGACTCCAGGTATTTTGCAGAGCTGGGGAGGGGCATTAGAGGTCAATAGGACATTCTCAGAACCACCACAGAGGGATGGAAAAGGAAGCTATAGCTGACTTTTGCCCTTTGAGAATATGGGCTCCTTGTCAAAATACTTTTGTTTTAAAAGAGATTGGCAAAAATCCGAATTTGCATATGTATGAGTGAAAAATCCTAACTTTACTTCTTTTGTTGTTGTTGTTGGTTTGTTTGTTTTTGAGACAGGGATTCTCTGTATAGCCTCGGCTGTCCTGGAACTCACTCTGTAGACTAGAGCTGGCTTTGAACTCAGAGATCCTCCAGATTCTGCCTCCTGAGTGCTGGGATCAAGGGTGTGTGCTGCCACCACCACTAGGGCAAATTCTAGCTTCTGAAAGCTGACAACAAATTCAAACAATTTAAAAGAAAGCTCAGGTCAATGACAGCCCCCAGAAGAGTGCGGCATTTGCTACAGGTGTGTGCTCTGACCTTCACAGATTAAACTAGAAAGAGACATGCCTGCTCTTTTCATCTCAGGCGGTGGGTCCACACGGAGCAAGGCTCAGGTATCAGCCCTCAGAGGCTGGTACTGCACAGGCCCAGCAGAAGGCTGTTTCAGGACATGGCTACTCAGGAGCCCCGGTGTTCTCCTAGACTCCTGGTCTGAGGGCCTTGGAGAGTTTTATTTGCCTCAGTAACCACGCATGAGAGTCTGCAGACACCAGGAACTGTGTTGTATGGGATCATGCTTTGTCGTTTAGAAAGCTCTGAGAACAATTTGGAACCTCTGCCTAGAGTATGTAGGACTTTCATGCCTGTCCTTTGAGTTTGTGTCCCATGCCTGGCTTCTTTTGATCCTTCCACATGGTCATAGCTGTGCCTGTAAAAAGATATTCTTTTACCCCTCCACCAAGGACACGAATTGCTTTCTGGAATAAGGCATGCTATAAACAATTAAGTCCAGATAAATAGCAGGTGCTCCAGAAGAGAAAAGATGACCGATAAGTGACTGTTCTGATGAGTCACCACCAGAATGAACCACCCAGGGCTTCAAACAGAGCAGGTGTTCTGGATAGGGACAGGGTGGGGGCGGGGTGGGGCGGGGCTTACGTGCCAGGGCAGGGGCGGAGCGGAGCGGAGGCGGGGACTACAGGACAGGGCAGGGGCGGGACAGGGGCGGGGACTACAGGACAGGGCAAGGCAGGGGCGGATTGAAGGTGGGGTGGAGGGTGGCCGAGCTTATAGACAGGAGACAAGAGCCCGGCACGCAGCCTTGGTTTCCTCAGCTATGCAACGGTGATAACCCCAGACCCTGCCTCATTAGAGTTGTTGGGAGGGCTGGATGAGACTGAGGAGGGAAAGTGCCTGGTACTGGACAACCACCTAGTAAGAGGCAACTGAGGATATTTTAATAATCAACACACATCCTGGCCTGTAAATGTCATTCAGGCATCTAATAGGTGAGGTTTGTGCCTGAGTGAGGTCATTCTCTTTCCCATTAAGTGACAAGAGTCTTGGCAAGAAATCCACAGGTGTCCACGTTTTCTCCGCTTCTCGCCTGCTCACCAAGTCTGGGTACAAGCGGCTCTACAAGTGGCTGCCCCATTACTCTCCCAGCATGCTTAGAGGCAGAAGGTGTTTCCTGTCTGCCCCACCACTCACCTCACTTGCCCTTGCCCCCTCTGTATCTGTTTTCTGGAAGTCTCTGACAGTTTTTGTTTTTTTTTTTTATTTTTTTTTTTTTTTTTTTTTTGTGCGAGCTTCCCAGCTCGGTCCATGGCCCTGAGCTGAGTGAGTTCCATGGCGTTAGCTTTTTAAATGTTACCTTTTAAACATTCATTTTATTTTGAATTACACGTCTCTCTGTGGATAGGCGTGCATTCGTGCGGTTGCCCCAGATACCAGAGCTATCAGATTCCCCTGAAGCTGGAGTTACAGGTGACCGTGAGCTGCTCCACATGGGTGCTCAGAACCAAGAACCCTTCACAGCTGACCCGCCTCTCCAGCCCCCATCTTTTTTGATTTTTATGTAGATGTGTGCATGCATATTTACGAGTGTTTATGTTACCTGCGGGTATATGTTGTGTGTGCATACACGTGGAGGTCAGAGGACAATCTTGGATGTCATCCTCAGGGATGCTATTAGTCTCCTTTGAGGCAGGGTCTCCCACTGAACCTGGAGTTCCCTAAGCAGACTAGGCTGGTCCATCAGTGAGCCTCAGAAATCCTCCTACCTCCAGGTCCCCAGCACTTAAAAGCGCACACTGCTATGCTGTGGGTCTGAGGGGTCAGAGGATTAAACTCAGGTTGTCGTGTTTGAGAGGTAAACATTTTCCAGCTGTCCTCTAGTCCCTCCAGTGTCATCCTGGACAATGACTTGACCTTCTGGCTTCGTAGATGTGCATGTGTCACGTGGTATCCTGGAGGGGTCTTGGGGATGATGGAACAGTCCCGAAGAGTAGGACTGTGAGGAAATTCCAACTCTCTAGCACTGCCAAACGGCCTGTGGTGAACTCAGAGTCTGCCTAAGCGGCAGCCATCAACAATGAGGCACTGTTGTGTAGGAACTTGCAGGCTAAGGGCATCTGCATCAACCTGGAGCCTGTCACAAATACAAATCCTCCGTCCCATGAAACCACAGAAGGGAGGGCCTGGTACTCTGTGTGATAACCTATGGGAGAGCAGGTTCCCAGCCAGGTTTGGGACCTCTGGACATATCAGTGGATTTCAGTTTGTGAACAGCAGCTGTCCCTAAATCTGGTGAAACTGTCACCTGCCTGGCAGATGGCGAGTGCTTCCACTGGTCCTGTTCTGTGACAGTCCCAACCCCACGATAAGACCTCAGCTACAGGGAGAAGGAAGACAAAGGGCCCCTGTCCCATGAGGTCCTGAGTGTCAGCCTTATATAGCCTATAATACTTCTCTCTAAATTCATTGCATTTCCTGAGACAGGTTACCATCTTCACTTTCTAGGCTTTGACATCGGAATTAGGGATCATTTTAACATGGTCTACGTGTTTAAATTTTAGGTTTGCGCCTATCCTGGGTATCAACTTATGATTGAAGGTATAAATCCAGAAGCCATGAACTTCCTTACAGAATTTCAGTTTTTAAGCAGGGAAGATATGGGAGAAGTAGAAAACCATCCACTGCAGGCTTCCCTGTCCATCCTGCCTCCAATGGAGGCTCAGGTTACATTCCTTCAACAAAGCAAGAGGTCCTTGGAATTTGCTATCTCTGGGGCCACCTGGCCCCTTGTCTCCAGATCACCTCCCAAGAGGTGGTCTGACCTAGGGGCAAGTTGGGCCCTGGCCTGGCTGGGTGGGGGAAGTTGCAGGCTACCGGGGACTCTCAGTTAAATGTGCCCCACCCCAGGGAGCCTTGCAGGAGCCTCCTTTGGAATGTCTTTCCTGTTGTAGGGGGCAGGAGCACCGCCAATGTGTCTAGCTACTAAGCCTTCCTACCCTTTAGCTACTGGCACACCTCTGGCTACCAACCAGACAGTGCCCCTGAGCTCTCTCTATGCACCCAGAGCACTGGCATTAGCATTGGACAGGACTCTGCGAAGACATCAGGGAGATACAATGGAGTCTTAAAGCTCCCTAAGGAAGGAAGAAGCCCCCCTCCCAACTCCTCTGGCCTCCTGACTGAGTTTCCTCCCTGGAATCCCATAGTAACTAAGATTCCTAAGGTTAGGAACTGGCCCCTTAAGGAAACAAAGCGCAGAAACTGGCATTAAGCCTTCTTCTGCTGCCAGGATCCAGGGTTCTAGGGACATGATTGCTGCACTTGTTTATGTAACAGCTAAATGGCACCTCAGTACAATTATTCGAATGGCTTTGTTGATGTCCTATTTACTTAAAGTAAGACACAACCTTACATTGAATTACGATTTATTTTGTACACTTAAAAACAAACTCACATTTAGAGATCATATTGTGTGAAGACAAAAATAGGTCTTCTAGACTGAATCATTTGGGTTGATTTATTGCCAATAACTGGTTTGATTGTGGGATTCGCTGAGGACAGTAGACACCCCTTTGGCCCACCCCAGGACAGGCAGTGGGCAAGGCCAGCTGCCCTTCCTGCACACAAGGTGACTTTTGGCTTCCGAGAAGCCTCAGTTTGGTTCCAAGCACCTGCTAGCAGATCAAGTCAGATAATCCTTTCATTAAAACTGACCAATTATAAATGGTAATTGCACCCACAAAATTCCTTTCCAGTCACACCTAGATGATTACTGAATAATTAGAGGCCATAAAGAAGCCAGATTGGTCTCTCAAATTAACCAGGGCATTGATGGAATTGTTACCTCCTCAGGCTACAAGAGAACAAGGGAGGTAGGCTGAGCCAAGGACGCATCTGGAGGCTGAGGTTTAAGCAAGGGGCCAGTAGTGCTGTGCGAGGGAGGCATTAAGATGGGCCTGGCCTAGGCAGAGAAAGGTGCAGTAGCAGCGGGGGTTTGTTTAATAGCTTCTTGATACAATAACTTACTCCCGTGCACGTCTCCTAAGCATCCTGGGTTTCAGTCTGCAGGTTATAAAAGCAGGCACCACAGTCACTGGATGTTTCCCGAGTGCCTCGGGGTAGCACATGTACTTAGCACATATGAGAGCCTGGATTCAATCCCCAGCATAAAACCAAACATAAATTGACTGCATGTGTTCTGTTCTACACACTGGTGTTTGAGAAGGCCCAGTGAGGTATCAGTCAGCGTTAGTTATAACAAATCGTTTCCTGAACCGGGCTTGGGGCTAAGAATTTATGCAGACTATTTTCCTACTTTCACACTGAGCTTGTACGGGAGCACATCTATGATGCCATTTTACGGAAAGGAACGCTAACAAGCACTCTTGCCCCTGGGTCGGTGGGACAGCTCAACAAGTGAAGAGTTTGCGTGCCAGCCTCCTTCATGTTGCCGACCAGCTCTTCCTAGGGCTTAGTACACCAGCGACTTTGGGGTCAAGCCCGTCACTGAAAATAAAAATCAAAGCAAGAAGACTTCCCAAGGTACAAAGTGCCTCTGCCCCGGAGAAGCTTGTGTGAGACCTCAAAGCAGCTGGCACTAGGCGGACAGACCCACGGCTTCAGCCTTGCCAAGTGTCACAGTGCCAGAGGAAGGTCTCCTGAGACCCAGTGCAGTCACCCCCGAGCCTTGCAGGAACCTCAGTTTTGTGATCCAAAAACCATGGACTATGGTTATCCTTGCCAGGGAGGTTGGGAGCTTGCTCATAGGCCCAGAAAGGCCCAGAGCCATTGAACTGACCTCTCCTGAGACCCTCGTTGGCGAGGAGATGGCCGTTGGGGAGGCTTACAGCCAGCAAGGCTTCAGAGCCAGCTGTGCTGAGCCAGCATGAGCTAAAAATAGCCATCACGTCTTAAAGGGACATGGCGGGGCAGGGAGTGGGGAGGGGGTGGGGGTCACTCACCCCCCCACAGTACTCCCCACCTGAAGAGATGTGCGTGTAGGGGGATCCCTATCCCCAGCTCTGCAGAGCTGGCCACAGGCCGCTCAGAGAGGGAAGGGCCTGTTTCCTCTGGCCAAGGCAATGGAAAGAGTCCTCTCCTGTGGCTGGGGGTCAAGCTCACGTGGCCTATGGCTATGTTTCTAAGTTTCCTAGAAGTCTAATATCCAGAATGTTGAAATGGCTTTAGCGTGTCAGCCACATGCAATGTTAATGAGAAGAGCAACATTCTCTCTCTTTGCTATCAAGTCTGTGTGGTAGGTGTCAGCTCTTCTCACCTGGGTGCAGCTACAGTTCTAGGGCTGCGCTCATTTCCTGCGGCTGCTGGAACTTATGACCACAAACTCCTCGGCTCGAAGCCATGTTCTCCCCCAGCCCTGGAGGTTAGCATCCTGAAGCGAGATTTCCAGGGTCAGATCAAGTTGTCAGGCTCTGGTAAAGGTGCCCCCTGTGCTGCACATGGGCCTCTAGGTCAGCTACATACTGAAGTTTCTACTGTTACCTCTGGGTCTCTCTTCGTTTCCATCTTCTCTGCCTTGGGCTCTTAGGATTCTTTTATAATCTCTCTGGTGATGACCTTGGGCCCCCTGGGGAATCCAAGATGCTCTCTCAAATAAAGAAATTTAACGTCATCGTAACACATTCCCGTGTTCAAGCCTGCACAAATGAAGGGCTGTCTTGTGCCCGCCTTACTGCCATACGCCCACATGCATTAGTGATCACTGTGCTGGATAGGCAGCTCCAGGGGTCAAAGGTGAGAGCATAATCAGACTCCTGCTGAAGCCAAAGCTCAGTCACAATCTAACTGTGGGACATGGGGCAAGTTACTTCATATCCTAAGACAAGATTACACTTGTCTTATGTGTGAAATTGATAACCGGAGCAGATTAAGACAACATAATTAGAAGATGAAGAGCTTGTTATCTGCAAAAGGAGCTTTGTCAGCAGAAGTGTGTGTGTGTGTGTGTGTGTGTGTGTGTGTGTGTGGTGTTTGGTGTGTGGTGTATGGTGTATGTGTGTGTATGTGTGTATGTGTGTGTGTGTTGTGTGATATGGTATGTGTGATGTGTGGTATGTGCTGTGTAGTATGTGGTATTTAGTGTGTGGTATATGGTGTATGTGTGTATCTGTGTGTGTATGTGTGTCTGTGTGTGGTATATGTGTATCCTTGTGTATCTGTGTGTGTTGTGTGTATGTGTTGTGTGATATAGTATGTGTGTGTGCTGTGTAGTATGTGCTGTGTGGTGTGTATGTATATGTGTGTGGTATATAGTATGGTGTGTGTGTGTGTGTATGTGGTGTATAGTATGGTGTGTATGTATGTGTGTGTGGTGTATAGTATGGGGTGTGTGAGTGTGGTGTGTAGTATGGGGGTGTGTATGTGTGGTATATGTTCCCATGTAGTAGGAGACCTGAGTTCTGGCAGTGTGCAGTGTTGTGCTGAGTTAGCTCACAGGGCTTAGTGGCCTCATTTAATAGATAGGAAGACTGAGGCCAGGTGAAAATGGGCTTCTGAAGTAGTTGCTGCTCAGGGTCTGTGTCTATCACCACCCTCCTTCCCGTGGTGCAAGCTCAGAGGCAGCAAGTGACTGTCCTAACAGCATGTGCTCTGAGGGCCTTGGGGTACCCTCATCACCCCACAGTCCACAATATATATGGGACATGAATGTCCTGGGGAGGACAGAGGTAGCAGGGAGGAGCTGTGTCTCAGATAGACTCCATCACTACTGGACTGGGGACTGCTGCATAGACGGATCTGTGCTCAGGGGTGAGAGTATGGAGCAAGGTCAGTTTTGTGTCCAAGGAATCTTCCAGAGTGACCCCAGCAGGCTCCTGGCTGTTCCAGTAAGGCAGGCTGTGAGCCATGGTCGGAAGACTTAGGCCCATGGTGGCTTGGCTCTTCTGAAGGGGTTGCTTCTCTGAGTGCCTAACCCCCAAGCCCCTTCCCTGAAACCTCTACAGAGGAGATCTGGAGGGATGGCTCAGTCAGTAAAGGTCTTGTTGCACAAGCGTGACGGCTGGAGTTCAGTCCCAGCATCTACTTAAAAAGCCACCTATAAGCGCCTTCACACACATGTGCATGTGTGTTCACACTCAGAGAGAGAGAGAGAGAGAGAGAGAGAGAGAGAGAGAGAGAGAGAGGAGTCATTGCTTACTCTGAAAAGGACAGTACAGTACAGTCCCTGTTGCTGGGAGTGGGGTGGGGAATGGATCCACCCGCTCTGTTGGCTATGGAAGGTGAGGATCTAGGTATCGTGGTGGGGGAGACGAAAAGCTCCCTACTTGGTAGGTGACCTGATCCAGTGTCTGCCCCACTCTGGATCGTCTGATTGCGCTTCAGTGGTTTCTGGCTGGTGGTGTTAACACTGCACCTCTCGGACTTTCCCAGGAGGAAAAAGCTTGGGACAGGTGGGGCTTGAGGAAAAGTTCCTAGCAGAATGCCAATGGCCCAGGTGACTATAATACCCAGCTCCCTCTGGCGTACTCCCTAAATCCCATCTGCGCCACATGTGTGCACTCTGCTTAAACACATACATGTGTGTGCACGCACACCCCAGATGTGGAGGCGAATGAGATCCAGCTTCTGGCGCAGGGTCATTAGGGGATCCCACCCAAGAAGCCTCCCGCCAAGGCAGAGTGCTGTGAGCAAAAGGCGCCTCTGTTGGAGGGAGCCCGGAGGGCTGGCAGCTGTTCCAGGAGGCATGCCACTTCTCATTTGATGTCCTACCACTCACCCAAGTCCCTGGGGAGGGTACCACCATGAGTCATAAGCTTCAGACTCAGGAGGCAGAAGTCTGCCTATTGCCTGTTTGCCCTTGAGAAAACTGCCTGACCTCTCTGAGCTGGCTTCTTCAACCATGAAGTACTGTTTTCAAAAGATACGAAAACTTACTAAAATATCCCCAGCAGTGCCCTCGAGTCTCTGGGATCCTGGTGAATTTTCTTTCTGCCTGGTGCTTCTTTTATGGCTTTTCTACAAGTGTTTCTCATCTACACAGAACCTCGAAGTTAAAGGCACAAATCAGTTCTTCCCGATTTTTATCGTTGTCTGTGGGCCACCTGTGGCCTCTGAGCAAATGCAGGGTTGGCAATGTCCTGCAGAGTTGGCCCGCAGACTGGGCGAAGGACCCGTTGCCCTCCAACCTTGTCATGACTGGAGGTGTCACTGGAGGGAAACCTGGAGGAGGGGAAGGAGATTGGACACTGACAAGGCTTGCATGTCAGTTTCCCTGCCATGGTTGCTCTGGCCTCAGCTTTCCCATCTGCAAATGGGTGCAAGCCTGTGCACCTCAGTGGGCACCTGTGTGGATGCACTGAAAAGAGATTTGTGAGCGGCTTGCTTCCCTGACCCCTTGGTCACCTGGAAGAGAACAGCACAGGGCTTCTTTGGAAGATAAATGACCTGTCTGTTTAAACCACTGTCTTGCCCTTCTCTTAACAGGCCAAGGGCCCTACAGGTGTACAACAGCTCAGTATATGATGATTTCTGTGTTCCAGCCAGTTGGCCTATCTATGTTTTGGCTGGTCCAGCCTTCTTCTTCAGCCTTTGGTTACCCAGTCCCTGCTTGCAGCCAAGACACATCCCATCCCTCCAAGGCTATCCTCTCCTCCACACCCAGATCCTCTGCATTTTAACATATTTCAGGTTGGTTTGAGGTTCACTTCTTCCATGAAGCCTTCCCTCATCTGTCCAATGGATTCTATGTTTTCCTGCCATTCTGCTTTTAGTGATAATTATTACCATGCTGTCTCCCGATGACCTAGAAGATTCAGGAGAGCGGGTTGCATGTCTCACTATTTCCCCTGTGGTGTCTAGGCATAGACCACACACACAGCTGTCCGTAACGCTTTGTTGAAAGCATAGTGCCTCTCATACCGTGTGAAGACAGCATTCTCCTCCCATCAGAAGTGTGCCATTAAAGATGTGGGGATGTAGCTAAGCAGAGTGCTTGTCCACCATGCAGGAAGCCCTGGGCTTGATCCCCAGCACTTCATGTAACCAGACAGGGTGACATACACCTATGATCCCAGCACTTGGGAACGAGAGGCAGCAAAATCAGGAATTCTGCATCATCCTTGACTATATACTGAGTTTGAAACCAGTCTGGGCTACATGAGACTTTTTTCAGAAGGAGATGGGGGGGGGCTTGAGGGAGGGAAAGGGAAAAGAGGAAGAGTAGAAGAAGAGGGGAAGGGAGGGAGGAAGGAAGGAAGATGCATGGACGGAGGAATGGCAGACCCTAACAGTGTAGTCTCCCTTTGGCTGGACACTCTGTGAGCAGTCATGAAGGTGCGGTGCATGGGACACCAGCTCCGTCCAGACTTGCATGGCAATCTCTTGGGCGTGCTCCTGTCTGTTAGGTAACTGGGTTGCTAGGTTTAGAGGTTTAGGTGAATGGGGAGCTGGAGGGGATGAGGATCCTGGGTATTTCTCCAGAATCCTCTGTGGGTGTAGTCTCACCAGGGACAGGAAACTTGAAATTCAAGGTTTTTGTTGTTGTTTGTTTTGTCTGTAAAAACATCAAAGGTGTTCAGATCCAGCCAGTAAGCATTTCCCAGGACAGCTTCTGGGTTTACCTGTTTGCATGTCTGTTCACATAGGAACTCAGTCCAGGACAGGTTAAGTTCACACTAATGTCTGTCCCTTCTGCCCTGTGGTCCTAGTTTTGAGTCTGAACAGAGAGATGGGGCATTTTCCCAGTTATACCCTGGCCTCCAGAGAATGTCCTAGTAGGAGTGCCCCTCCACTTAGGCCCCACAGCCTTGGCTCAATGTCCATGCCTCAGGCTAGCCTCTCTTCAGGCTAGCAAGCCCCAGGGGTCCTCATGTCCCCTCCTCAGTTCTGGGATGGCAGGTGCCTGTACCTGGCTTTTGATGTGGGTTCTGGGGAATTGGATTCACCATTTGAGTCTCAACATTCAGGACCTGCTGGCATGCTGGCCTCCTGGTGTTGTGTAGTTGTGAAGAGAGCACTTCTGTCTTCTCCACTCTGTAAGCACAGCTCACATTTCTCCAGTCTCAGGGCAGCCAACATGCTGTGTCTCGGCCCATCCTTGTCCTGAACTGTGGGCTCTGAGGGCAGGGCCTGGCTGTCTAGCTAAGTCCCCCAGTCTAAGCTGGTTCCCGTTAGGAGACACCCCCCGCCCTAAGCAGTAGTGTCCACAATGCATTTGAGGAACATTGTGTCATCTTTTACGTAGGCGTGCTTGGGTGACTGCAGCTTGCTGAGGGGGAAGAAGAGTGGGCAGCCACTGGCCACATTGGTCTCACTCTGCGGCCGCTGGAAGGAAGCTGAGCTCAGGTCAGGCCGGAAGGCATCAATGGCGTGCTCACGGTTGTTCTGGTCAAGTAGCATAAAGGTGACCTGTAGGGTAGGGGCAGGTGGAGGGTCAGGCTTCAGAGGACGGCACCATTCCTCATGGAAGCCCAGTGTTTGGGGTCGGAGGGGCCGCACGCTCACTGCTTGGGCATGCCTCTGACCCTTAGTTCACACGGAGTGGAGGCGGCAGTGGCAGGACTTCACATCTGTGCTAGGGAATGGAAGGGACATCTGGTATTATGGCAGCTTCACTGGCCCACACAGCAGGAAGGCAGTGGAAATTCTCTCTGTGTGTGCATGTGTATATGTGTGTGTGTGTGTGTGTGTGTGTGTGTGTATGTGTGTAAATCACAGGTCATCATCAGGTGTCTTCCTCAATTGCTTTCCTTATTTATTTATTTATTTATTTTTCAGACTTGGAAATAACTGATTAAGGTATGCCGGCTGGCTAGCAAGCCCCAGGGGTCCTCATGTCCCCTCCTTCTCAGTTCTGGGATGGCAGGTGCCTGTACCTGGCTTTTGACGTGGGTTCTGGGGAATTGGATTCACCATTTGAGCCTTCTCCCTAGGCCAACAGCAGTGGGAATTCTGATGTCATAGTTACACTGGCAGCTGAGACTAAGATGTACTGACAAGGAGGCTGGATACAGGTACCTAGCCTTGGCTCCTGACTCAGAAACTGAGAGCTGGGACCTCCCTCAACTCTGCAGAGAAGCAGACTTCCCCTGGGGGCGGGGCTTCTATCAAGCCTTGCGACTTATCAAGTGGAGAATCTACTGTACCCAGAGCAGACCATGTAACCTTTCTGAGAAGTGGATCACCTAAGCATGATGCAAACTCTGCCCTGGCATAGGCCCTTGAATGTACCCCAGGAAACACTGCTTCTCATCACCCACTGAAGCTGATCTTAAACTTGCTGGCACTGGACTTCTTGGGGAGGGCTTTAGACAGCCTAGCGCTTGGGTCTTCACCCTCCTCAGTGTGCTCTGTTCCAGACAGTGCAGCTCCTGCTCAGAGGGAGTCTTGGCTACAGGATTTGCATTTGACTTTTTATAAAAGGAAATTGATTACAGTAGCCTGGGTCTCAAGTCCATGGCTAAAGTCAGCAGGAGCCAGGTTACCATGCCCTCCCCAAAACCATGTTCTCTGGGGCCCATACCTTGTTCCGGAAAGGCCAGGGCAGGAGAGCATCATATTCTCCTCTCATGATCACGATGAACAGGGACAGGTGGGTCTTCTTGCCTGAGCCATCCCCGTTCAGGTACAAGCGCAGGCACAACTTGTAACCGTACTTGGCAGTGTAGAAAGCTGCAAGGGGAAGTCAGTGTCAGTCCAGGGCAGCAGGGCAGCACTGGGCAGTGTGGATGAGGGGGTGGGGTTCAACAGGCAGGGACCTGAGGATATCGGGGTTTGGGGCCCAGCTTTCTTCTCTAGGAGTGTTTGAGGAAGGCCATGGTCTTACTGCCTGGCCCTGTGGCTGGCACCTGGCCTTCTGATCACAGGGAAGGCGCCATGCTTGGCAGTGCTGACTTAGCAGTGGGGTTGAGCTGGCATTTGTGGCTTTAATCCTTCCCTGGGTGTCTTGCTGCTTATCTCCCAGTTACACATGGGCACTACCATTTTAACCAACCATCAAATAACTAGAGACCAAGCCCAGGAAGAGGAAGTGGCTGGGTACTGTTTTATGTCCTGGAACAGAATTAGGGTTAGGGCCCAGGCCTACCAAATCTTGGCATTGAGTTTCCTTTGTTGTGCAAAGATTGGGCCCTCCCCGGAGACTGGTATGAGAAGGGTACTTCTTGGTTTTGCTAAAAATCCCTGGGAATGGCCCCAAGAGGCAAGACATCACCAGTGACCAAGCCTGGGGTCCTATGGGGCTCTTTCCCTGATGGCACATTCTTGGGCAGAGCTCTGCACAGCTCTAAGCAGCCCCTGCTGGGGACCCCACTTCCTTGGCTTCAGTTTATTTCTCTGTAAAATGAGACTGTGAGGACAAGCACTTGGCAAGGCTCTCAAATGTCACATCCAGGAATGGCCTGGTTCTGGCAGATGGTGTAGCTTAAACAGACCCAGAGCTGTGTATAAATATTATATGTATGCAATCTATATGTATACATACACACACACACTCCACACTTGCACACACATACACACACTCACACAAGAGCATTTTGTTATCAGTGAATAACAATGACTACCAAGTCACTATTCTGTTAAATCATTGTTCTGAGCAAGGGACCCAGAAACAAAGAGACACCCATTTACGATTGCCATGGTCTTCCCATCATGCACACAGGTCCCCAGTGCCTGACTCTCCCCTCTGTCTCCTACTGCAGATGGCTGCCTGGAGAGTCTCTTGTCTGTTCCACTCTCACCATTGAACTCAGGCTCCCAGGTCCCCTTCTCATCCCACAGCCTCCAGAAGAACCTGACTTTTGTTCCTCTTTACAGGGTTCAGGTGACATTCAGGAGGAGAGAGGACTGCTGCTGTGCTCCTAAGAGCCATGGGTCAGAGCATGGTGTCTGCCTCCCTCAAATCACTGGCAGGGATCCCAGCCTGGCCTAGCATGTCTGTTCTCACTCCATGCCTCCCAGACCCCCTAGGGCCTGTCTCTCCTACCAGTCTCTGTGGCCGCGAGGAGGAGTCACCTGGAGAGAAGAGGCTGACAGTCCGGCCACACACTGACTCGTGGCACCGCTTGGTGACATTGGTGATCTTCCACAGGAAAGTGCCATCAAAGGACGCCTCCTCCATGAGTCGCAGACTGTGCTCAAGCTTACCCAGGACCTGGTCTTTTTGAGCCAGGGTCTGTTGTAACTCCACCACCTGCAGGGAAGGCTGGTCAGCCAGAGATACCAGCACCCAGCTTGGAGGGACTGTTGGGGATAGCGGGGCATGGGAATACACTCACCCCAAAGAGGTTTTCCTGACCGAACATCACCCAGAGCCTGAACCTGCATTTGCACGGCATGCTGCCCATGCTTGTAGTCCCTTTCTCTTCTTGCTCCCCTGGCCACTAACTCCGAGTCATCCAGCAAAAGCCCAGCCCGCATATCCGTTTCTGTAAAGCCCCCAGTCATTGCCCTAGCTGACTGGTCTCCCTCACTGTGTTTCACAGTTCTGACAATTTCCATCGTCCTGTCCAGGCTGTTCCCCACCCCCTGGTGGACTGCTTTCCTCTGTCCACACATTGCATAGAGCCCAGCTGCTAGAGTGGAGCCAGAAGTTTGGTGAGATGCAAACCCTCTTTACCCCCAGGGAATGTGCTCTTCAACTGGGGTGAGGGTGTAAAAGGTATAGGTTTGCCTGCCCGTTCGGGCCCAGTGCCTGGACCTTGTAATAGGTTTCCCCCCAAAATTTTGAAAGAACAAACTTCAGTCATGAGAGAGAAGGTGAATGGATCACATTTCAGCAGCTTATAAGGGTGGAACTAAAGTCAGGTGCAGTTAAATGGGAGCCAATGAGACAATGTTGCTGTTTTTTAAAAAAGTAATAGGATCCAGGTGACTGGCTACATTGTGGAAAGTATAGTCTCTGGAATAAAAGAGGGGGATTGAGAACTACAGGCTCAAGTAAATCTGGGACTACAATCTGTGTGTGGAATATTGTAGAGATGGAAGCGGAGAGTAAGAGAACATCACAGCCCACCATGCTCTGCCGAGCAGGTGAAGGCACGGAAGGAAACCTTCTGCTAGGATGTGAACACTGACTATCTGTCCAGAGGGATGGATAGTGGGGAAGAGGATGCAGGTTGTTCCACAGGCCTTGAAGGGCAGAGCCAGGAACAAATACAGGGAAGACATGGTTTTGTGGTAAGAATTCTATAGCAATGACAACTGGTGAACAACGGATTTAGCAGCCAGGGAGGGAGCCGTGGAGGGAGAGTTCCCAGTGAATTCGAAGCAGAAGACCTGATTTGCATTGGATAGTGGGGTTTTGATTTTTAACTCAAGCTTCTGATTCAGGGTCTTGATAGTAGGTCCTGGTACACAGGGGAGTTAGTCTTGGATGGAGGCAACTGCATTGAGAGGGATGAATGGCAAGAAGGCGGGAGGGCATAGAGCTGACTCTGAAAACATGCCTGTCTCACTCACCCTCTGCTCCAAGCTCAGGATGTGCTCTCGGTCCAACTGGCTCTGGTGGATGGAGGCGGCCAGTGCCAGGTGGGAAGCCTCCACTTCCTTGTTGAGGACAGCAACGATGTTTGCGAACACACGCAGCTTCTCCTCCAGCTGAGCCAGCAGCTTCTCCTTCACGAGGTGCTGCAGGGCCAGTTCTTCCTGGCTCTCACAGCAAGGTGCCCGGTAGCAGTCTACCTCCAGGTCCCCTGTCGCTTCCACAGCTGCCTGAAGCTGCAGCTCTGACAGGTTTCTCTCCAGTGCCATGGGTGCAGAGCCTGGGTTGGAGCCTGGTGAGGACTTCCACTCCTTTAAGACCCCCAGCAGCAGGTACAGGTGGGAGGACTGGGAGGTGGCCTCGTGCTCCTGCATGGATTGTGGGCTCCCCTGATGACAAAGTGAGGGTCTTTAGTAAACAGTGAAGTAGAAGGAGACCCTGGGGACCAGCAAGGAGACATGGACCAAAAACCACCAAGCAAAGCCAGATCCACTATCCCAGCAAAGGGGAAGTAGCTGTCTGTATATGGTAGAGATGGAGTGGAGCTATATACAGGAATATAGTCCTTAGATATGCCTACAAGGGAGCATCACTCATCTCAGTCTCTAGTGTGACCAGCCTGCCCTGCCCTTCAGCATAATGACAATTCAGGACCATGGAGAGAGGTGTGCGTGGGGGACACTTGAGTGATGCTTCAACAAGAGCTTAGGTAAGGCATTAAGAACCACTTCCCATAGTGCAACAATGATGTAATAGATTTGTTGCCTGGTAGGTCATTAGCATAGGAGTCACCCAGAAGGGAAGGTTTGGAGAGCAAGAGACACAGGGTTTGTGACCATGGAGAGATTTGACACTGCCACTTACCTTGAAGGAACAGCCAACACCTGCAAAGGGACACATGATTCCAGCCTCAGCTACATCAGGATGAACCTAGTAATGATAACTGTGTCACTGGAGGCTGAGAGGCATCCCCAGGGCTCACTCAAAGCAACAAGAACCGATAAGGCCAGAACTGGCCAAGCACATGACTTGACCCACTCTGTTACTTCTGCCTGGCTTACTTTGTTCCACTTTAGGAGTCTCGGCCCTTCTATAATTGTCCTACACAAAGAGGACCAGAGCCCTACTGTACACAGACACATAGCAAAATGGAGCTAACCCTCAATTTCCAGTTTCAGAATGCTGAGCAGATACATCGCAAAAAGAGGTAGATGCAAGTGGAATGTGCTGACTACTTTGTGGGTTCTTCTTTCTTTTACCCTTTCAATCCCCTAATGCTAGATAGGAGAGAAAAAAGAATAGAGAGAAAAGGAAAGAAATCCCTGAATAAAGTCTGGGGTCAGAGGGGGTGATGCTATCTGTAGACTACTTCCTGATGATTAGGGAGGACTGAGTTCCTTGAGGCAAGTTTTATCTTTGCTGTCAGGATATCTAATTTCTTCTTGTTTCTTCTTTGTGCATGAGTCCTTAAATCATGACCAACAGCCATCAACCAACCAACCAACAACCCACCATGTCTCTCAGGGCCCTAGCATTTATATACCATCTAAAAAGCCCCCAGAATCCCAAATGTCACACAATAGCAGAAACTATCTGTAGCTGGCAAAAGGATAGACACCTTGGAAAACTTATGGAAGTAACTTTCTACCTCCTCCTCCTCTTCCTCCTCCTCCTCCTCTTTTTCTTCTTCTTCTTCTTTTTCTTCTTCTTCTTAAGGGCCTCACTATTTAGCTCCAGCTGGTCTGGAACTCACTATGTAGAACAGGTTAGCCCCAAACTCACACAACTCCCCCTGCCTCTGTCATCAAATCCTCTCCCAAGTGCTGGGACTAAGCCATGCACCATCATACTCAGCCAGCTTCGAACTTCTGATTCTCCTGCCTCCATTTCCTGCATGCCGAGCATAAACATGTGTCACAGTCTTGATGTATGAGACCAGGGGACTGAACCCAGGACCTTGTATGTCACATTAGTGTTCTACTAACTGGGCTATGTTCCCAACCCTATGGAAGTATTTTACAAAAAGCCAAGCCTTACTTACTTAAATCACTTGCAGACACGTCATAATCAACCATACTCCACTCCCAGGAATTTATTCAAGAGAAACAGAAACTCATGTCTGTACAGAGATGTGTGTGAATACACACAGCAACTTAATTCACAACAATCCCAATGTACTGACAACTTTGGCATTTTGATTTCTTTAAAAAACCCACAGGAATATTATAAGAATATGTTTTCATTTAATCCCAGGTGTGGGGATATGGGGCTGCTTCAGATTGTCCACAGCAGCTGACTATGATTTGCCTCATGCTCTAGCAGAGGTGTGATTTTGCCAGCTGCAGATAGTTTCTGATATTGCGTGACATTTGGGATTCTGGGGACTCTTTAGAGAGGTGGGGTGGGTTGTTGGTTGGTTGCTGTTGGTTGTGGTTTGTTAAGTAGTCATGCACAAAAAAGATGAAAGAAGAAAAAGAAATTAGATTACCTGCTGGCAAGATCAAACTTGTTCCAAAGAACTCAACACCCCTAGTCAGCAGGAAGTAGTCTAACAATAGCATCTCCCCTTTTCTAACCCCTGATATTATTCAGGGAACTCTTTCCTTTTCTCTCTATCCTTTTTTCCTCTCCTATTTAGTGTTAGGGGCTGAAAGGGTGGAAGGAAGGGGGTGGAGAAGGGTGAGAGAAAGTAGTAAAAGAAAGGGGTACCCCAACCTGGAAACCATCTGGGAACAGTCAGGGGGGTAAAAAATGGATCACAAAAAGTATCTTCTCCCTACAGAACTCTATTCAGATATCAAACAGAATTAATATTAACATCAGCTATAACATGGAGGAACTTTGAAGCTATTGTGTTAAAGGAAAGACATCAAGTGTTAAAAGGCCTCCTACTCTAGGATGTCCTTCTTCAGAAGCCCAGAAGAAGCATGGTGACCCTGATTGACAGCAGGCATGCTGCCTGATGCTAGGCTAGAGGGGCTGTATGTGCTGTAAATGAGCAGCTCTTTGTAGGACAGAGGCATTTATCATCTTGGCAGTGGGGACTTGCCTGATTTTGTACATTAACCAGGACTTCATCAAAATGTACACTTAAAATGAACACTTTTTTCTACATGTAAATAATAGCTTGATTCTATGAGAACTTGTTTTGACACAATAATCAAAGGGGATTAGGATGGAAGGAGGGGAAACAGAGGGCTTCAGGCTGAGCAGACACAAGACCACAGGATTTGCTTTTCTCACAGCTGGTTCATGTGGTTGGTTTGGGATGCAGAGCCCAGCCTAGCAAAGCCCCACCCACCTGCCCCACTGCCCTCTGTTTGCAGGGACAAGCTGTTCCCAACCAAGAATAGGAAACAGATGTCCAATGGGAGCAAGCAGAGGGTGTCCACGTCAGGGAGACACACTGGCTGTGGGAATCCATCTCAATGAAGCCTCTCCCACAGGTCACTGCTTTTGACATGTGGCTCAGGGACACCAGATGCAGGTATTTCTGACCTGGGACCCTCTAAGGTTCTATGACTCCTTCATGTCCACAGTTCCCCCCTTTCTGGCTTGAAGTTGACAGTGCTCAGAAGGATAAGGAGAAGAAAGTGGTATAGCTAACACTGGAATTCAGACATTGCCTGCACAGGGGGATATACCCACAGGTAAGCAGACTTGGGGGTAGGACAGCCTGCTGTGGGCCTCATGGATGTCTGGATCACCCTAATCATGACGAGCCTCAGATGCTGAAAGATGGGCAGAGTGACTCAAGAGATCTTCTGAGGCCCTAAGGTCAGCCAGGCTGCCAGCTTTGGACACCAATCACCCATTCCTTATGATGTACTCAGGGTGTGAGCTCCAGAGGCATCCTGTATATATATATATATATATATATGTGTGTGTGTGTGTGTGTGTGTGTGTGTGTATTACTGTTGCTGTCATATTACTTCTTAGTGTCATGGCATTGGGAGAGTTACTAAGTTGCCATGTCTTAGTTTCCCCATCTGCAAAATGAGACAACCTTAACACATCTTACAGTTATCATAAGACTATGAGGCAATATACATAGCTGCTTATAGTGGTCGCCTCTTGGTGTGAAAACACACTTCACATGTTTAACACGATGCACACTTACAATCTCGCGGTTTTGAAGGCTACAAGTCTACCGGGACATGCTGGCAGGGGCATGTTCCTCTGGAGGCTGCCTGCAGCCCTGGCCTGCAGACCCTCTCTCCAACTTTAAAGTCTGCACCGCCTTCCCATCTTCTGCAGCTGCTCGTCTCCTTCTCACAAGGCCCCTGTGGTTATTCTGTATGCACCCAGGTAGTCTAGGGCACTCCCCTCACCTCAGGAGCCTTCGTGTCTACAGAGTCTTTGTCTCCCATGATCGTTCCTGCCAGGTTCATACGTCATGTATAAAGCATTTGGGGCTGATTTTCCATTTGAGGTTGAAATGAAGAAAATGCCACCAGTCTATGAAGCAGGCATTGGAGAACAGCTTTGCCATATGATTTAGCTTCAGGTACAAGCAGCTTCTTTGCCTTGGGCCTTGATATAATGCCTATCAATAAATCAATGGGACCACCAGGACGCCACTGGATTGCCAAGATTATAGATGCAAACTGTCCACTTTAGGAGTGTAAGGATGGGGAGTTCACACTGTTTATCACACTTCAGAGAACACAGACACAGAGACAGGGAAGAAATTCAGGAGAGATGTGATTAGTGTCTATTCATACACACAGGGACCTTGGGAACAGAAGACTGACTGGCCTTCCTTAAATGAAGCCTGCTTCAGCTCAGTACAAATAAAAAAGAAGTCAGTGCTGTGGCCAGAACCCAATATATGAGTGTGTGTGTGTGTGTGTGTGTGTGTGTGTGTGTGTGTGGTCACTTGATAGTGCCATTCATTTCCTAGACATAATCCTGTGTGGCAGAAGCCCACTGTATATTCACACTGGAAGTTTGACTCGACTGCTTAAACTCCTGTCATTTGGGACTCAAGAAAAAGCCATGGAATTATCATGAGCTACAAATCAATCTTCTGACTGACTGAACCTCAGACGGAAGAAAGTGAGAGAAACAGTTTCCTGTTTGGGGGGTAGAGGATGATGGTCTCAGCAAACAGAATCAAATGTCATTTTCTAGTTCCTGATGTGTGTGTGTGTGTGTGTGTGTGTGTGTGTGTGCACGCGCGTGTGCACGCGTGCTGTATGTGTGTACCTAGGTACACATGGGGAGCAGAAGAGGACATCAGATACCCACACTATCACTCTCCACCTTGAGATTCAGTCCCTTGAGACAGGGTCTCTCACTGAACCTAGAGCTAGGCTGGTAGACAAGCCCCAGTGATCCTCCTGCCTCCACCCTTTACAGTGCTGGTGTTATAGGTATGCACGGCTACACCCAGCTTTTTTTTTTTTTGAACACAGGTGCTGTGGATTTGAAGCTGGGTCTCCATACTCACACAGCAGGTTCCCTTATCTGCCCAGCTCTTCCTCAGCCCCAAGCCCCTGGTTTGTCTCCTACCCCACTGTCAATTGTTCAGGAAGATCATTCCAGGCAAGAATGGCTCCTCTTAACTAGGTTTTCATTGACCTTCTAATATTTGCTTGTTATGTTGATAACTGGGCCCTTAGTAAGGAGATACTGATCTATCATGGACTAAGGATGACGACAACAGGCTGATAAGCAGATGGTGTGGGGAGGGTATGCAAGATGGGTACCTTGGACTGAACTCATCTACTTTCTAGCCTGGCCTCTCTGCCCAGTTTCTATCTCCTAAGTACTCTCAAACACATAGAAAATTGGGGGAGTGACCACATGCAAAGGACTGACTTAGTATTAGTCACTTTCCTTACGTCAAAAGTCCCCCAAAGTTCCCATCAGGGGCAGAAGCAGAGTCATCCCTGCTGTAACTACCATGTGGCTTAACCACTGAGCCATCTCTCCAGACTTTTACTTTGTCTCAAGGCAGAAAATTTCAGCCTGTGCCCTCACAGAGTCCTGGACACCCCTCTAGTCTCTTAGAGGCTGGGACAGGAGAAAAAAAAGGGTTAAGTAAGAGACCTGGCTCCAGGCGCTTCTTCCGTCCAAACCTTCTGCTTGTATTGGGTTTTATCTTGATAAAGATGAAAGTAATTAAAGCTGCCAGATTAAGTGGCATTAAAATATATCTGAACAGTGTTACCTAACATTTATATAAGTGGTGTGTTTTAATTTTACTGAGAGGAAAGGACAAAACAAGCCTTGGAAAGTATCCTGTTCCCTGTGCTGTACATACGGGGTGCAGAGGCCCACAGTAAGGCATCAGTGTCTGTTCCAATGTGGTAGCTGGTCCAAAGACAGCCAAACAGGGAGGCTCAGAAGTTCTTCTGTGGAAATGAACTTGATCCTTATTATTGTCTGAGAGTTCACCAGAGGTTGGGTGGGTGGGTGGGGGCTGCCGAGAAATAGAAGGGAAAGCCTTTCTGTCAGCTCTGAGCAGGGCAGGAAGTCCCTGCACTCTCTGAATGACAGGGACCGGTGCAAAGGAGGGGGATAGGTGTGGAGTCCCTACTACATCTGGAACAATGGGTAGGAGGAAGGGGAACCCTGGCAGCTGTTCACCTATGACTCAGATGTCACAGATCCTGGGAAGAACATTCTAGAACCAACTTAGCATCTCCAAGCATTTTACCAAGGGAGAAATAGGGTCTAGACTTTGCCTCTAGTCACATACCAAGGGACATAAACCCATCCCTGCACACCAAGGATCTATAGGCCACTGTGAACTGCTAGAGGGAGCTTTGGCTGAAAGCAGCCTGTACTGGTCTCACTGAGGGGACAGAGAGGATGACCAAGCAGAGATTCTGGCCACTGAGGAGCTCTGACATTGAAAGTCCCAGTGTGTCTTCTTCACGTGTAAACCAAGAGGCTGGGTTTTCTGCAGTGGCTTCTATGTGGTTGGACTTTTGGACCCACACAAGTTTTGTTTGGGATTTGAATTGTGAACATAAAGATCGCCATTCTTTTTCTGTATCTAGTAAAAGACTGACTGCAAACTCCCAGCTACCTTCATGTCATTCCCACAAAGAAATATAAAGGAAGGAAACAGAGTAAAGACTGACTCTCTAAATGGAGAGAATTGAACTTATAAAACTGAATACTTTTCTACACTTTTATCATGTTGTCACGAGCTGGTGGGATCTGAAGACCTCTGTGCTCCACAGGCACCCCACAAAGGTCCTTTCAGCTTGGGGGGAGGCAGATTTCAAGACTGTGTTGAATAAGTATGTCTCTCTGGCCCCTTCCAAAGGTCCTTTTACTACTGGACTCACAGCTTGGCTCACACAAGAGAAGATCTGAAAATGGCTTCTCTCTGTATCAGGAACTGGCTGACTTTCTCAAGTCAAGAGCCAGAGATATTTTAGGGGTTTGAAGTTTCTATTATAAGTACTCACCTCTGCCGCTGTAGGGAGAAAGCGGCCACAGATAATGGGTGAGAGTAAAGCTGGCTAGATGTTAATAAAACTTTATTTGTGGACATAGACTACATTTTAGAGAGGCTTCACAAGTTCTTAAATGTGATTTCTTCTATCAGTTAGAAGCATCTAAACCATTCTTATCCCGTGGGCTGCATATAAAACCAGGAGGTGGGCTGGATCTGGCTCAGGGGCCAGTTTATCGATCTCTGCTCTAGACTAGTCTACAATTGGTGGTTCCAATTGTAAACGGTTCAGAGCCTGCCAGGTGGCTTAGGGTGATGTGCTGCTGTCACTGTGAACACCTTGCCTTACTCATAAAGCAAATTCATTGTAGGCTCAAGACAAAGGACAGGCACACCAGTCAGGGACCTCTGTCCCTCCCTCCACTTTCCCAGGAGTTGGTCCTCAGGAGCCTGCCACCCTGATTTTTTTCTTTCATTTTCTTTTGAGACAAGGTTCTGATTAGCCTGGAAGTCACTATGTAGGGTAGGCCAGCTGGCCAGTGAGGCCCAGGGATCCATGCATCTCCTCACACACACAGCGTTTATTACATGACCAAACTCAGGCCGGCATAGACGGAGACATCTCATCAGTCTCCGAAAGATGGACAGACCTTCCTCCTTGTCTATGCTAACGTACCTTCTCCTGAGTCAGAGGGCTTCCTGGGCTCACAGGTTGGAGGCCATCTGCTCTGCATTTAGGACAGATCCGATCCTCATCATCTCTGGGGAAACACAAACAAGTCTCTCAAATAAGGTACCACACCTTGCTGCCACCTGCCACGGATCACTCGGACCTTCCTGACAGACTTCAAAGCCTGGACCTTGCCTCTTGCAGTAACTCCAGGATCCTAGAGACCCGTTGCTAAGGTCTTCGAAACCATGGGCAAGCACTATTTTCTGAAGCTTGCTGTTAGCTGCGTTATAGCTCCGCTTGCCTTCACCCGAGAGTCCCTTCCTTACCTATGTGGTGTGGTTGTGGGTGTCCCATTGGAGAAATGCCCATGCAAGCACCGGGCTACAGGGTCTCTTCTGGAAGAATTATCTCATGCACCGACTTGCCTTTTCCAAATTTGCAAAAATTTTGGATCCCCCCCCAATATGTCCAATCCCAAAGAATTAGGCAAGGGAGTCTGGGCTTGGAACTCCATATGTTTTTCTCAGTACCCTGTATGTGGTTCTGGTCTCTCCTTTTTTGGCCACGGCAGGGGATCTTGGCCTATTAGAACAAGAAGAGACCTCAGAGAGTCTGTCTCCTGGAAATGGGTGTCAGATTCGGACCAGGCTGCTCTGTGGGACACCTGAGTACGTAGCTCTGACTGACAGTGAGTGTCCAAACTGCTTTCTAGGTGAGGAAACCGAGGCCATAGGGTAGTGAGGCAGACCCAGAGCAGGCCACCTCAGCCTGGGCCCTGCCTGCAGGCTCCGGCCAGCATGGCTCACTCTTCTGCCAGGTCTTCAGTGGGGAGGGGGTTGGAGGACCCCATATAAGCTCAGAGGATCAGCTGGCCAGGAAGCCCATCATCCTCCACCCCTGCCTGGCCTTTCCACAGTCACAACCTCGGGCCCTGCTCCTGCAGTCCCCTCCCCTTAGTTACCCAATGCGGACTTCTCATTTGACTGATTCAGTTTCCCCACATTCTTACCCTGAAGGTCCCAAAGAAAAGATAGAGTTTGTGGCCCAAGGCCACTTAGGAGACTCACAGGAAGTAAGGAGACTTGATCTCTCTGGGAGACTTTGCAGTTCTCATCTATTCGTTAGGGCAGTGACTGTACTACCTTCTGCAAGCTGGTCTGAGGGCACAGGGCCTGGGTACTTGGCACACAGCAAGCGCATAACAATTGCTCAAGGCAGGGTGTTAGTACTGCTATTGATGCAATTATTTACTCTTTAAGCATAAATGTATCCCCTACTGTATCTTTGCCCCCTTTAACTGGGCCAAATAAAACAAAATTGTGTTTTTTATCACAATCTGATATTTGCCAAGGGGGGGGGGTGCACATTCATTACTGTAAGAAGTTCTGGGAATGTTACTGATGGAGTGTTGGAACAATTCTGTGAGGCAGAAGACAGCTCCACAGATAAGACATTGGGGCTTGGAGACATCCAAGGTCCACATCAGGCCACACAGTAAGTGGTTGAGTGATGCTTAAAGGTCTACCTTAATAGTAGTTGGACTGACTGACAGCTTTCTGTGGATACTGATCCATCCACTCATAGCCTGGAGTATGGGCAGTATTCAGAAGAACAGAGTGTGGAAATTTAGGCCCAGAGAGGTGAAGTCATCACCAGTTCCCTTCAGCCCCGCAGCCCATCAGGGGTTCCTCCCTGGCAGTCTTTCCCACCGGCCCTTGGCTCTTTGTCCCCTCACCTCAGGTTCTCAGAGAGACAGGCTGTGCAGCAGAGAGCTCTGGGCTCCGATGGGTCCTGGCAGGGAGCAGGGGGGCAACCAAATTGAAATTCGTTTTCATCAGGGGCTGAGCTGGAGGCCATCTTGGGGTTTCAGGTGGCTAGAAGGTCTGTTAAGTAGAGCAGAGGACGAGCCTTGTGGAGTCTGTAGAGAGAGGTGGGTTCTGGCCCCGGGCCACCCTTTCTAGTGACTTTATCTTCTCCTCTCTGGCTTGTGTGGTACGACGTCATAGCTGAGTCACAGCAAGGGTGGAGTAGGAATTACCCTTTGTGGTTAAAAAAAAAAAATCCCCTGGACAGAGGCTGAAAACTTTAAGGAGTGTCCCCCGGCATTTTTCAGAGTGAGAAAGAGCAAGAGACGGAGTCAGAGGAACAGAGTAATGCCTTGGCTCTCCAGAGTCACGCTTCCTCGCCTGAGAACCACAGGCTGCCTCTGGCTTCCTCTCTCTCCTCCCAGGCCCTGGGTGGAGAGGCCAACGTTGGCCACTTCTCTTGCGCCCTCCCACGCCCAGTACCTCTGAGCCATGTACTTCCAGGACAGTGGGGCTCACCTTTCTCATGGGAATCCCCAGGCTCCAAAATTCAAGAAGTTCTGGGTCCTCCAGGGTATCTGGGTGGCCTCGGGTAAATGTCACTTTCTCATACTGTCACTTGGCTACCCTATGTCTGAAATAAAATGGATTGCGACAAGTGGTCTCTAGGGTTTATGACTGAGGCAACCAGAGACAGCAGAAAGGCCTCCAATGACCTCACCCTGCCGGTGGCATTGTGTATGAGTCATGATGGTGACAAAAGAACAGGGCCCTCCCTCGCTTAAGTCCAAGACCTCTGCACCTCAGACTCAGCAGCACCTTCCTCCCAATCCCCACTCAGGAAGTCATAGGCGGCTGTGTATCTCTGGTCAGGAGCCGCCACTTCCCTGTTGAGGACAAGCATCAGAGGAGCCCACGTGCAGGGATGTGCTCTCAGCAGCCCATCCGACTGGAGATCCACGTGTGCCTGAAACGAGAACGCGGAAAAAATACAACCGACTGTGCGCAGGGCAGACTTTCTCCTGTGGTCTTTACAATCTTTCTGTAGCTACGTACAGCTCCATGAAGTGAGGTGTGAGGCTCAAGAAGGCGCAGCCTGTGGTGGAGTGGTGGGAGCCGTGCCAGGGCTGCGCTGTTCCAACATGGAAGAGGTAAGAATGAGGGAGCACGGTGATGTTTCAGAGCCTGTGATATGTGCCAGAGCATCAGGCTCTCCCAGGCTGTCAAAGGACAAAATGACCTCTGCATACCTTTTCATCCTACCAAACTGCAATAGGGCTTGGAGATGTATGTATATGCTGCTCCGAGCCCAGACAGGGCTGGAATGGGATCGCGGATCCATCACGTGGTCTTTTCACATTTATTCATTTATTTATTTTGAGATAGGGTCTCACTATGCAGCCCTGGCTGGCTTAGAACTTGCCATGGAGACCAGATTGGGCTTAAACTCACAGAAATCTACCTGCTTCTTCTCCCAAGTGCTGGGAATGAAGTTGAGCACCACCATGTGCCACCATACCAGACTCACCACATCCCACTCACCACACGCTCTTCAATGTGTCTGAGCCTCACTTTCCGCATCTGTAAAATGGGGGATAAGAATGCCTATTTTACCCAGTCGCTGAGGCGATCAAATGAGATGGTGTTCCAGTTTCATTTCTTTTGCTGTGATGAAACACCCTGACCAAAAACAAACAAAACAAAACAAAACAAAAAAAGCAACGTGAAAGGAAATTTATTTGGCTTACAATTCCAGCTTAAGGTCCATCATTGATGGGGTGGGTTGGGGAGTCAAGACTCTAAACAGCTAGTCAAATTATATACACAGTGTCAGGGACAGAGGGGAAAAACATGGATGCTTGCTCCTTTGCACTCAGCTCAGCTTCTCCACTCTTACACAGTTTACAATCCCCTGCCTAGGGAATGGTGCCACCCACAGTGGGCCGAATGTTCCCACATCAATTAACTCAATTATGACAATCTCCTACTTCGTGCCCACAGGCCAACCCAATGTAGACAATCTCTCATTGAGACTCTCTTCCCAGATCATGTCAAGTTGACAATTATAGCCAGCTGGCACTGTAGGCAAAGGTGTGGCAGGGGCCTTGTCCAAAGTGACATGCTCCAAAAACTTTTGATAATTTATTCAGGTGGTGGCCACACCCTTCTTGTTCCTCACAGTGAAAGAGGTTTCAATGGCAAATTACATTTAGGTAGTGGTTTTTTTTTTTTTTTGCATCTATCAGCTTCCTTGAGCCTCCCAGGTGGTCAGGTCAAGTTAGACTCTGATATGACTCTAGATAAAGTCAATGGGCTACCATCCCTGGGATGATACCAGAACATCTAGAGGCTGTTGGCAAAGAAGTTACTCCATCCTATGGACTTCCATTCTCAACTGAACCCTGCCCAGCCTGCTCAGCTAATGACCTCAAATCTCCTTCCCTACACTCAGAAAGGTATTCCCTTAACTCCGTCCTCAGCCTGTGCAACAACCCCCTGCACCCCACATGGCCTTTCTTTCTCCGGTTGGCATGGGACCCAAGGGTCACCCAGCCTTCTGCTCCACCTAGGTTCTGTATCCTTTTCTCCTCTCCTATCCCACCCCCCCCCCCGACCCCACATCTCCCAGCTCCTGGGATCAGCATTAGAATACTCCCACACAGCTGTGGGGTAAGACAACAGGCGCTGCTGTTAAGACAACAGGGGCCAGTTAAGTGGTTTATTTTTCTCAGTACTGGGATCAAACCCAAGGCTGCGTACAAGTGCTTGCTTACCGAGCCACAGTTTCAGCCTCGTTTTAAGTACTTTTACAAACATTTCGTCATTATTTCCCTCCAGTCTTTGGAGACCCCCTACTCTATAGCCCGCAGGTCCAAGGCATAGGTAAATTGAGTGACTTGCTCAAGACCTTAAAGCTAGCGTGGCAGGAAGGACTGAGCCCAGACCTGTGCTTTCAAATGAACTTGGCTATTATCCCAAATTCCTCTCTCATATCTACTCTCTCTTCTCACGCTGCGGTACAAGTTTAAAGAAGATTGTCCGCACAGCTGCTCAAACTCCAGGGAATCTACTCAACCCTGTTATAGGCCCACAATGCTCCTGCTCTGCCTAGTTTCAGCCCTATCAGAAGCGGGCCAGTGGGCTTCCAGCCTTTCCTTTTACCACAGCACTTTCCTTCGCACCCTTCAGAGTTAATTTTTGCACCTCTGTGGCTCTTTATGGGTCTCTTTTCACCACCTTCCCACCTCCATCTCTCTTAGTCCCATCTGCATGGCTCCCAGAATGGGGAGCAGAGGCGTCCCAACCTCCTTCTAGTCTTTGGGGACCCACCTGGGCCACACCCCACGTGTTGGAACGTCTCGGTGACAGTGCCCAGATTGGGATCCTATGGCGCACAGGCTGCCCTTAGCCTAGGCATGCTGTCCAGTCGCCTACCTATGACCCCCTGCCTGCCCGCCCCCTTTCCTTCAGCAGGTGATGTGCCCCTGCCACATCAGGACGAGCTCAGAGCTGAGGACAGAACTGAAGTGAGAGCTTCAGGGCCAGGGCACCCGCTCGGGAAGGGAGAGGGGCTGAGTTTGCTCGCACCTGGGGACCCGTGGGTGCCGGGCAACCAACCTGTGCGCCGCCTCCTGCTCTCACCGGGCGGGAGCGTCCTTGGGGCAGAGAATCGGGCTGGCGGAAGCCAAGGGAAGCAGGGCCTGGGCAGGCGGGTGGAACTGGGTTGGGCTGACTTCGGAGGCCGGACGGGGGCGGGTCGAGTGCTCCTCCCTCAAGGAAACAGAGCTGGATTGCATCTGCTGGGGTCCCGGAGCTAGCTTGGCTGCACACGGTAGATACTCAGCACACACACACACACACACACACACACACACACACACACACACACACACACACACACACACACACACCATTGAACTCCAGCCTGAAATCCCGCAGGGCATGAGTGGAAAAGCAGCAAGACTTATTACAGTGGATTCTTGTTAAGAGCCCAGCACCCTGCAAGCTCTGTCAGTCTCTGTGGACGGTGCAGATGGCAGTGAGATAGTGCAGTTCTCTTGGCACTGGGTACTAAAAAAACCTGGGTGAAGCAGGGAAGTGGTTGTGCTTTTTAAGCTAAACACAAACAGCATTTCATATAAACACACACACACACACACACACACACACACACATACACTTAATCCAAAGACTTAGGGAATTTAGTGTCAGGATATAAGTTTAGTTTAAAAGATAACAAACAAACAAACAAACCAACCGTGTAATTTTTGCAAACCAGCAATCTCACAATGGCTGTCCTCAGATGTCCACTGCCTCCTGGTCCGATGGTCAGTGGTTCTTTATCTGGTTAATTTGGCTTGGGCTCCTCACTTGATTTCTAGCTGGATTGATTTGTTTGTTTGCCTGTTTGTTTGTTTTGAGACAAGGTCTTCCTTGGTAGCCCTGCAGACTCCAAACTTTAAGTCATACTCCTGCCTCAGCTTCCCAAGTGCTGATATTACAGGCAGGACGCACACTTTTGTTTGGACATGGGAGGTGTGTATAGCTCCCACATCACAGGCCTGCTGTGGGCTTCAGGTTTCTAACAGGGAGGTGATACTGCATCTGGCTGCATCTGGGAGAATAAAGACTTTTGGGGCTTGACTTGGAAAGGGGATGTCTGCCTGAAGACAAGTATTGTGTCTCAGGAACCCCCAAAACACAACCTCTGTGACCTGTGCAAGCATGGTCAGAGGTGACCTCTAAGGGTCTTCCATTTGTCCACTTTTAATTTTTTTTTTTAGACAGTGTCTTGCTATGTAGTCTAGGCTGGCTTAGAACTGGTAATCCTCTTACCTCTCAAGTGCTCGGATCACAGGAATACGTCACTCAGCCCACTGTGGAACTTTGAATTCTAACAGTAAAGAATTCTATGAGCTCCCTGTGTCCTGGACATTAAAAGTTACTGGTTCTTAGTTTTGGTTGTGACCCTAGCTTTAATGACTGATCTACCTCTTGCACACAAAAGTCACTGATTCTCAAGTGCAGATGGTGAAGTGACATTTCTCAAGCGTAGGTGCTGTAAGATCTCCTCTCTGGTTCCGCCTTTCTCCCACCTCTCTTTCCTCTCTGCCCTAGGGTAGAGAAAAAAGAGCAGGCAGTCTGACCTCACACTTCGCGTGCCACATCCTGTTTTCATATGAGTGAGTTCATATGCTGGAAATTTACCAAGGGAAATAGTTTAATTTCGGAAAGTACCAAAAACTCATCTGTAGTCACCCGGCTTAAATATGGGGGCTCTTGAAACAGCGGGGGCATCACCGGAGGACCCCTAAGTGCCCAGGGATCAGTCAGGCAGCAGAAATCGAAAGTCGAGCATGGATGAAGCTTTTGATTCAGAAAGAAAATAAACCTTTTGGAGACCATTCGCCTCTACCCAGGGCACTTGCGTTTTCTAAAGAGAAGTTTCAAAAGAGGAATCGGCCCCCTGGCGAAGGCCTCATATCTGGTAGTCTATGACTGGGGCTGTGTGGGAGGATCAGGAAAGCAGACATGGACTGCGGGGCGTAGCTTGGCTGATGAAGTATTTGCTTGGTACTTTTGAGGACCTGGCTTCGCTCCCCAGCACCACACGAAACCTGAGCATGGAATCAAACACCTGTAATTCTAGCACCCCGAAGATGGGTGAAGGGGGTCAGAAGCTCAAGGTTATCCTTAATTATACAGAGAAGCACGTGATCGTGTGATCACGTGATCACATAAGTCTCCGCCCATTTCCTTCTCACTCATACCTGTTCCTTTGGATCTCAGAGGCACTGAACCACAGAGGTTTCAGTCCCAAGTTCTGTCTCAGTTCCGCAGCAGTCAGACCTTTGACATTGAAGGGGACTGCCTGGCTTTCTACAGTTTATATAGAGTTTGTGGCAGCTACCATGCAGTTGTGGGCTGAATGACAAGGGGGATGCTGGCTAATTAACAGGTTGTGAGTCACTGTGCACTGAAGAGGAGCATAAGACAGGGGTGAACGCCCTAGAACTGCTTCTAAGTGTCTGGCCCTGTTTCCTAGAGGAAGACTTATGGTCCAATTCTAGGACGCAGAACAGAGAACTGGCGAAAACTGAGGTGGTCCTGATGGCTTAGGGCTGGGTTGACAGGCTTTGTGCCCAGCCCCTACCCCAGATATAGAGACTCCGAATGAGCACTGAGCTGGGAGCTAGTCTCAGTCACTCAAATAGTTGTAAGTGAATGCTTAAGTAGAAAATGCAAGACATAATAATAGTTTATAGATACTTTTGATCTCTCCCTCTGCGTTTGTGTATGCAGTGCATGTGTGGATGGAGGTCAGAGGTCAGCCTTGGGTTTCATTCCCCCACCCCCATCCTAGAGCGGCCCATCTTGTTTTATAGAGACAGGATTTCTTACTGAGACCTGGGGCTTGAAGATTGACCCAGGCTGACAGCAAGCTCCAGAGGAATATTGTTTTTGTGTGACTCCAGGGTGTGGCCTTAGGTACGTACTCAAGTCTGTGTGGAAAGTGCTTTATTGAATGAACTGTCTTCCCCAATCCAGTTTAGAGAATTTTGTTTTATTTCTGTTTTTCTTTGTTTTGTTGAGACAGGGTTTCTCTATGAAGTCCTGACTGTCCTGGAACTCACTCTGTAGACCAGGCTGGCCTTGAATTCAGAATTCCTCCTGCCTCTGCCTTCTGAGGGCCGGGATTTCAGGCATGTGCCACTACTGCCGGGCTAGATTTTGTTTTAAGGCAGAAAATGACCTTAATGATAATAAAACACACTGGATTTTTCAAACTTTGTCTACAAGATCTCATTTTCATATACTTTCAACAAAAAGAGCCCAAATACACAAGCAGATGGGCAGAGAGGAGAGAAAACGTAAGTAGGGCAGGCGGCCAGGAGCCTGTGCTCGGGCTGCTCCCTCTGCCACCACCTGGATGGAAGGTTTAACCACTCCCACCCTCCACTGAAACTCAATCTGCAAATAATGCATGGAATTAGATGTTCTCAGGTCCCGGATATGGGAAGGGGATTCTCTCTGTGGCTAGCCTGTCTCTGTAATCCCTGCTCATTCGCCCCTCCCCTCCAAGACACGCCCACCTTCACTTCCTGAAGACTTTATCATGGCCTGGGTCACCAGCCTCCCGCTCCAGCCTGGAACGCTGGGGTCTGTGGTCGTGGTAAAAGTATAGCAAGAAGAATAAGTGGCTCGCTTTAATTTGATGTCAGTCATGGCTCTGAACACATCTCGTTCACATCTTCAGAAAACTGAGGTCTTGAAATACATAATTAGGCTCAGGTCAAACAGCCAGTGATTGGCAGCCTTGGGAAGGGCTCTAGATACATGAGCTTTTCTACCGTGATACCAGACAAAGCCGAACTCAAACCTGACATTGTTCTCCCGCTTTGGGCCTCAGTTTCCTCACTCATGGAGTGGCAGAGTTTCAGGATGGAAATTATGCTTCCTCTGACACTTTGCATTCTGACATCATTAGGGTGACGGTTGGGAACTGTGGGGCCACCTGACTCCGTATCCCTAACACACTAGCCATTCTGTAGCTTAACTCTTGCCATTTCCTTCTCAGACTGCTGACCCTGAATCATGTGATCCACATTTCCACTTTCGAGGGAGCTTTTGAGAGCCCAGACCCAGCTTCACTGGGTTGTGGGTAAAGACCACACAGGCAAGGTCCTGGTGCCTTGGTGCCCTGGTGGCTGCCAACCAGAACGGGACAATGCGCAGAAGGACGTGAATGAATCCACCTGGCCCGAAGCAGTCATCTGACATGGTCCTGCTGGCCCACACTTCTTGAAATGTAGAGCCGAGCGGGCTTGATTGCTTGTACTGAGCCGAGTCAAAGACTCCCCACGCCCCACCTTCCAGTGCCTTTCTGCTCATTCTTATCACCAAGTCTCACATCAGAAAAGACACAGAAAGGCTTTCCAGTCACTACCAGCTTAACCTCTGCTGACGTCTGACTCATGAGCCAGGACTTTTGGTTAAACAGATGACTGTGTGCCACCAGCAGCAGCCAGTTAGGATAGCAAGGGCTGGGTTCTGCAATGCAGGGGCAGTGTCTCAGGAGTTGACACAACTGCTGTTCACAGCAGATCAGGAAAACACTCAATGAGCTCAGAAAAACTAGAAAAGCTAGAGCTTATGATGGGGGTGTGTTTGCTTAAATGGTAGTTAAGGGCGTTCTTGCTCTACATAACTAGATTTTTGTTTTAAATTCCATTTTGCAATTTTTCCCCTTTTTTGTTTCAGCAGAATCTAAGGGCATATCAAATGATAAGAACGAGGCTTATGGGTACGTGGCCTAGTGTGGCCTGACGGGGAAGCTGCCGTTGCTTTCGCATTGTTTCCTAGTTTGCCCAGGCTTAGGTGCCTGTGTGTTTATCTTCCGTCAGTGAGACCTAACAAGACTGCCTGTAGAAAGTTTACTTTTGGGACAGTGAGATGGCTTTGTGGGCAAAGTGCTTGCCACCAAGCCTGATGAACTGAGTTAGATCCCAGGATCTCCATGGTGGAAGAAGACAATCAGTTTGAACCGGATGTTCCCTGGCTTTCACATGTTCACTGCTGTGGGGTGTGTGTGTGTGTGTGTGTGTGTGTGTGTGTGTGTGTATACAGACACAAGTAAATAAATGCTTTATTTCAGGAAAAAGTAGTTAAGGATGATGTAATCATCAGAAAACATTAAGTTTGTCTATGATGTTACCCTTTGGATGCTGTAAAGTTAGAAATAATGTGTTAATAAAAAATTAAAAAAAAAGAAGTTTGGGTTTGTTGAAGGCAGAGACTCTGTCTGGTCTTTTTTCCTATCTCTATGGATCCAGAGTCTAAATTTAAAATGCCCTAGTCCGGCAGAAGTTCTCTGCATTGTAAGCCCTGGCTCGCTGGGATTTTCTCAGATAACTGTTGACTGGGCACTTTGCAGATGATGTAGATGTCACAGAAAGGCCACCATTCTCAGAAGTAGATTGTAAAGGGAATCCTTTGTGCAATGTGTGGAAGCTTCGCCTGTCAATAATGTTAACTTAGTCAGGAAATTGGGAGATGGAAGTTCCGGTACATAGAGAGGATTCTGGGAGAGTCGGAGGCAAGGGTAATTCGCCAGAACACAGATGGAGAGAGAAATGAAACTGAAGGATTGGTAACGAGATGATTGAGATAGGAGCTAATTGGGGAACAGAGCCAAAGTTATTGTCTTAGGCATTTATTCATAAAGACTTCAGTTTTGGGTCTGGAGAGATGGGTCAACAATTAAGAGCACTGACTGCTTTCCCAGAGGTCCTGAGTTCAATTCCCAGCAACCACATGGTGGCTCACAATCATCTGTAATGGGATCCAATGCTCCCTTCTGGTGTGTCTGAGGACAGCTACAGTGTGCTCACATATATAGAATAAATAAGTAAAACAAAAATTTAAAAAAGAATTTTGTCTCAGAGTTGTTACTTTGGAGAACTTGGGTGTAGGTGGCAAAGCCAGAGGTTACAGCAGGTGGCAAGGTCCAGGGGAAGAGCTTGGCAGAAGAGACAACCCCTGAGATGCCCACGCTGGGGAAGCCTTAACCAGAACCCACTTCTCTTTGCCTTCTCTGGCTACTCATGCGCCATGTTCTGTGATAGTTTTTGCTGTATATCAACCCCTTCTTTCATGGACTGTGGAAATCAAGGCTCTCTCCCAACGGTGGGAACATCAGCAGGGGCCTCCAAATTACTACTCCACACCGTGTGAGTCATGTAGTGCAGAAGAATGAGGCTAATGTTCTCAGTCCGTGGCAGCTGGCATCTGGTGGAGGCAGGATGCAGTCTGATGGTCCTCTGGCACATCATCCCGAGGACTCAGTCTCAGAGAAAAATAAGGTGTCTTGGCCAGGGTTCTCAACCTGTGGACTGCTGCTGCTTCGGGGTTGAATGACTCTTTTATAGGGGTTGTCTAAGACCTTCGGAAAACAGATATTTACGTTACAATTCATAACAGTGACAAAATTATAGTTATGAAGGAGCAATGAAAATAATACTATGGTTGGGAGTCACCACAAGACGAGGAACTGTAATGAGTCGCAGCATTAGGAAGGTTGAGAACCACTGTTCCAGAGGAACGGATCTGATAGAATAAATCTATTTATAGAGAAAGGGGATTTATTAAAGTGGCTTACAGGCTGTGGACCGGCTAGTCCAACAGTGGCTGTGCACCAGTGGAAAGCCCAAGAATCCAGGAGTTGTTCAGTCCATGAGGCTGGATGTCTCGGCTGGTCTTTAGTATACACCAGAATCCCAAAGAAGTAGCTCTAATGCTAGTGAAGGAATTGACTTACCAGTAAGGGGGAGAATGAGCAGAAATACACACACACACACACACACACACACACACACAGAGAGAGAGAGAGAGAGAGAGAGAGAGAGAGAGAGAGAGAGAGACAGACAGAGACAGAGACAGAGACAGAGACAGAGCGAGCTTTCTTCTTCTGTGTCCTTTATACAGGCTGCGACTAGAAGTTGTGGTCTAGACTAAAGGTGTGTTTTCTAGATGTGGTCTATCTGACAATCAAGAATTGACACCCGCACAAGGTGTGAGGAGGGCTGTTTCTTAGAAACTAGACACCTGCTTCTGTTCTCCCTGAAGCAATGGGGGAGATGCTTTCTCTTCCTTGTACCACATCTCCCCCTAAAGAGGGAGAGAAGTTTCTCATTGTATACTTTATTATTCAAATCCTGATGCTGGGGACAGGGTACAAGCCACCAGTTGCTTTCCATATTTGGGCTTACAGTGGTACTGGGAACCATGGTAAGAAAATGCTGGAAGGTTCTACTATGGACTTTTTTTTGTTTTGTTTTGTTTCATTGAGAGAATCTATGTGCAACCACTCCTCTGATGGATTCCGCTTACAGCTTAGGCTAGATGAATTCCCAGCATAAGCCAAGACTTGGGAGCAGGAATGCAGGTGGGAGTATAAGACTGAGAACCAGGACAGTGGCCTTTGCTCCTCAAAGAATCCAAAACTGGGGGCCAGGCAGGCTGTGAAAGGGGGGATGTTGCTTGCTCATCATTTCTGACCTCTTTTCCTTACACAGGGGAGTGGGGAGCCCAGAGACAGAACCCAGCTTGCACAGTCTGTCCAAGGGCCAGACACAGCTTCTGTCTCCTTGCCTTTTGTTCTAGAACATCTCAGTAATACCTTCTCCTTTTGGTGCTTTGTTCATTTCTGCTCAGATGGCGATTTCTCTTCAAGACAGGACCCTGAGGGCCAAGGGTCAGGACAGAGATGTCTCTGAAGGCCCTTGTACACCCCAGCCTACCTCTTGCATGCAGTGGGAGCCCAGTTAATATTTGTTAGAATAGGTTTGTCATCCTAAGAGGATCCAGTGATGCCAGGAAACCATCATTCCAGGGCTTCGCATCCATGGACTTCCAAAATGTATTTAACAAACTCATTTTTAAAAAGATGTCTAAATAATTTCTGGGGAAGCCATTGTCTACTGTGTGTGTTTCAGACCTGTTCTTGCAATATTTGTGTGTGTGTGTGCACACATACTTGTATATGTATACATCTGCACATGTGTGTGGGCATGCAGAGCCTGTGCAGGCCTGAGGCTGCTTTTGGAGTGAGGCCATCATCATCCTCTGCCTCATTTGTTTTAAGACAAGGTCTCTCACTGGACCTGGAGCTCCTGATTTGGCCTCATGGCCAGTATGCCCCAGGGATCTCCCTGGTGCCAGCATTACAGGTGCTGCTGTGCCCAGCTCATTATGTAGGCCCTAGGGATCCAAACCCGGGTCCTCAGGCTGCCACGGCAAGCATTTTGCCAACTGTTTCTGTAAATAGTGTTTGGCTCACAGCCACAGATTTCCACGGAGGGCAGACAGGCACTCTCTGTCCTCCATTGAGACCAGAGGGGATGGGAGAGGCCAGCTCTCCAGCATCATCTCCTGGCCTTGTCCTGTTTCTCCTTCCCAGAGAACATGTCTGCACACAAGCACCTCTGAGCTGCCTTAGATCCCCTCCAAGCACTGCCCTGGAAACCAACCAGGCGAGAGAGGCTAGGGTGTCCTGGGAAGGACATGTCTATTGAGAAGCAGTCACTGTGGCATGCAGGCACACACACACAAAAAGGCTGCAGAAGCCTCCAAAGGAAACTGGAAATCTGGATTTTTTTCCTGTGATTTTTAAGAACACCCATGAACAAAAGTTAAAACTAACCAACCAACCAAAAAGCCCCTCAAACCACATGAGATTGTCCACACTTCCTGTCTGTGGGCCACTGTGGGAGACCTCTGGTTGAACCTGGTATTCCTTAAACATCGTGAGTAAAGGTGTGGATTTGATGAGATGCCACTCACCCAGGCTACACACATTCTAAGTGTTTATCCAGATGTGCATTTATGATTGCGGCCACCACTGAAAATTGACACATGCATGCCTTCTCCCAGGACATGTCTTAATGCTTACATTTCTCATCTAAAAAGAGCAAACGCTGAGGAAGTTGCCCAGTGTCATGCAGCTAGTGGGAGGCTGGATTGGAGTGCCAGGTGCCAGTGTCTGTCAGTACAACTCAGGCTGCCTCTCAGACACCCAAAATGAAATTGCCTGTTAGTTTGCTAAGCCCATGGGTTTAGCAATGGTACCTTTTAAAATCACATAAGAACATAGAAATTATGCAACAAATAACTTGAGGGATTGTGCTTACAGTTGCACACAAATATGTATCCAGACATGGCACACATAAACATACATAGCCCATTATGCCCAAGAGTGTGTGCATACCCATGCTCCATCATGCACGTCATTGCCCTCATCTCTCACTTCCTAGGGCATCAGAATCTAAGCTGGGCCACCCAAAATTCTCTCTGCCTGCCCTGTGCCATCCTCCCCGAGTCTTCACCAAGAGTTTCCTGGAAATCTGACTGAGGCTGTGGTGTTCTTTTTTTCCCTAAGCCAGGAGACAAATCTGGAGTTTTGTTTTTCAAAGTCTGGGTTTCGTAAACCTGGAATCCTTCCCTTATTTTTCCACTAGAAATTTCCTTGGCCTATTGCCTTCCTCCAGGACCTTGGCCAGGAGGGTGCACTTGGAGCGCCCTCTGCTGGGCACCGCCCTCCCAGCCTAGTGGGCACTTGCAGAGGGGAAGTGGCTGGACTCTCTCACATGTCATCAAATGGAGAAACCAAGGGTGGCTAAGACGGGCTGATGCTGGGATGTGTGTGCTCATCCTAAGTATGTGCTAATGTGTGTGCTACTAGTGGGTGGACTTGTGTGTGTGTTTTCATTATTGAAAATAAAAGAAAAAAAAATAATTCTGAGTTCTAACTAAAGGTTCTGGACTCTACTTAGGGCCTTTGAGTGGGACCAGTGATAGGAGTTTGGGGACATCACCTAACTCAGCCTCTTCAATGTCCATTGCATTTAACAGGTGGGGACTGAGACACAGGGAGGTGTTTAGAGAGGAGCAGGAGCATTGTTTCTGAGTACCTGCCCACGGCTAGTTAAACCAGCGAAATCTCTGTCATTTACCTACACCTCTTGAGACTGCGTAGTTCTGTTCTTGATTTAAAGATTAAGACAGAGGTCTCACTTGAGGAAGAACAGAAGGAACAGAAGCGGGTGGGATTTGAATCCAACCCGCCGTTCTCTCGTCTTCTGAGACTCTTGGATTTGCCCGTTTGGCCCAGAGCGGAGTCCGAGACAAGACACAGCACAGTGCTCCAGCTCCGAGATGAAAGTCCTTGCCTGGGACTCTTCCTAGGGTGCTGTCCCCAGCCCTAATGGGGCTCCCCCACATCAGCTCTTGGAGCCGTGGGCTTCCCGCAGGCAGTAGGGTCTCAGAGCCAAAGCACTGAATTCAGGACTAGGTGCCTCTCTATATACTCAGTTCTGCTTTGCAGCTGTCCTGAAAGAAAGCAGGTCCCGGGTGGCATTGGGTTTACTTTTCATTTTAAAGGGTCCTGGTTAATGGTGCAAGGAAATGCAGAATGTATTTCAGCGTGAGACGGTTCCCTCCGCCTCGGGTCCACCTGGCTTTCCCTCCCACTTCTCTCACTTAGACAAAAGACTGCCTGTCCTCATCTCCTTTTATGACTCCTGTCTGAAATCCAAATCCTGGCCATTATTTTTAATTGACTGACTAATTAATTGTTTTCCTTCATGCATGTTCAGGTTAGAGGCCGACCCTGGGCATTCCTCCTCAGGAGCTGTGCTCCTTGTGGTTTGAGACTAGGCTAGCTGGCCCGCTAGCTCCAGGAATCCTGTCTCCCACCTCTGCCTTCCTAGAACTGGGATTACAAACATACACCACCACACCCAACTCTGGAGGTTGGACTGTGTTTCTCATGCTTACACGCAAGCATTTACCAACAGAGCCATCTCCCCAGTCCAATCCTGGTCATTCTTTCAAACCCCTCTCAGAGGTTATCTCTGTGGAGTCTTTTCTCCAGACTCCAGCAAGAACTACCCTGCCTCACTCTTCTGTCACAGGCCCTGCAGTGGGTGGAATATCCTGAGGAACTAGCGGGTTCACCTTTGATCCCCCCATACAGGCATCACAGTGTGCATGTGATGCGTGCACTTTACATGACTTTCGTATTCTGTCCCAGTAAGAGCCCTGAGACTATCAGCTCTGCCATTAAAAGACTGGGGTTGAATGGGAGTTTGCTAAAAAAAAAAAGCTAGAGATAAATGTGCTTTTCTACTTCTCAAGGCAAGAAAGGAAAGCTTTCTGGAGTTTACTCAGAGTTAGTCTATGATATAGTGGTTTGAGCAGCAGAGACCGGGTAGACACTGTCTCATTGAATGGAAAGCCTGGGAGGTGGGCACCCACTTAGACAAGCAAGATGGAGGGGAAATGGCTCTGCTCTAATCAGCCAGAGCTCCTCCTGTTCTTGTGTACAAGATGATGGCCACACACAAAGGAGATGTGAAGTCCGCCTAGGCCTCTCTCACTCGCAGTGGATGGGACAAATCACAGAATGGGGAGGGGTCAGATAGCAGGTCCTGCTGGATTCAGAGGGCTTCAGAAGTTAGCAAGGCGCTACAGGGCAGCACTCAAATGAGGAAAAGAAGTTGTAGAGACTGCTATAAGGAGATGTCTAAAACCCCATGGACAAGCGCACAAAGAACCAAAACCCTCGGGAGCCATCTTTCAAAGCTTTGGTCAGGGGAGGGTTCTTCTCTCACTTGTCTCCATGTCTCCTCCCTACCCAGGCAGGGCAGTGGAAGAATTTGAATACACTCAGTGCTCCTGGAGCTCAGTCAGCAGACACCGAGATAGTAAATCGCACATCACACATTTAAGATTTATCACCAAAATTGTCAGCAGAGACACCACAGCTAGAAGAAAACAGAGAAGGGAGGCCTTGAGAGAAAAAGCAGCCACTGCAATCAAACCCTCCAGCTGCAGGAATCCAGCTGTGGTGGGCCCTGCCAACATGGGTAAAAAGATCGCATTTTAAACCAAGTTTGGAATCTTCCTTTTGTATGGGACTGAATACTGATTGTTATTTGCTGGCAGTATGACCCTAGGACCTCCCACCTCCCAAGGCTGATCAAGATTGTCATAAGGTGTTTAAGGCTCCAATGGAAGGCAGAGTCAGGACTCCCTCTTTTTCCCTCCCGAGTATGCTCTTACAGGTGGTAAGGAGAGAATGTGGACTCCTGAGGGTATGTAATGAGTTTTGTTTGCTGAATGTAGGGACTACATTTGCTGCGCTGTGGAATGAACTTCTTCTAGTTGCTTCTATCTTGCAGCTAAGAGTGTGTGCTTGCCTCAGTTAGAGCCACTGAACCATCAGCACAGCCAGCCTCCTCCTTCTGGGGCCCCAGCTGTCTTCAGGTTCAGAGACTCCCTCTTATCCACACGCTTGTGTTGGAAGCTCTAAGGCAATCAACTTCTGATCCGATGTTCTGCTAAGCGGCACAGACTATAATTCGTATCTGCCCTGCTCCAGATCTTGTGCTTGAGAGGACAGAGAGGACAGAGCAAGAGACCCCATCCTGAAGAGGCTTACAGGGAATGACAAAACATAGGGGCAGGACAAGCTGCTTAAAGAAAGTAAAAATTCTGAACTTGGGTACCAGACAGAAATGCAGGTAAGAAGTGCACACATTGTGGCCACAATGGAGTGGCCAAATCCAGGAATGGAAGGCCACAAGTGATATACTGGTTAGTTTATGTCATGTCAACTTGATACAAACTACAATCACTTGTGAAGATGGAACTCGGTTGCCTCCATCTTATTGGCTTATGGGGCACTTATTTATTAATGATTAATATTGGAGGGCCCAGTCCACTGTGGGCAGCACCACTCCTAGGAAGGTGGTCTTGGGTTGTATAAGAAAGCAAGCTGAGCAAGCCACAGACAGCAAACCAGTAAGAAGCACTCCTCCATGATCCCTGCCTCTGCTTCTCCTTGGGTTCCTGTTCCAACTGTGATGGAGAGTCTAAGCCAAATAAACCTTATTCCTCCCTGACTCCCGGTAGCTATAGAAGGCAAACTAGGACAGGTACTGGGACAGTAGCCCAGTCATGCAGGTACTCACAAGGGCCTTGGCTGGAAGCAGGCTAGTCAAGCCCCTGAGAAACTGTCACCAGGATGAATGACTGAAGGGCACACTTTAGGGCTTGTCATTTTTTTTCCTGCCTCTTCACAGGCCGTTTTACTAGAGTGCTGGGCCTCATCTGGGGTACCCACCTCTATATTCTTCTTTCAAGACAATCTGTGGCCAGCAGGATATGGTGTTAAAAAGGCCTGGGTTTCAGCCCTGAGTGTGACATTGGGCAAGTCATTTTCCTTCCCCCGGGGTTGTTTCTCTCATGATCTGTAAAATAGAAAGAAGGCAATCTCTGTGGGGCTTTCCAGGAAGATGTACAGGAAAGAGCTGGACCAGAGTCTCCTGTGATACTCTCTAGGTATGCGACCATGGGTCAGGTGGAGAGAACTCTGAGTCTCGGTTCCCTCAAGTTCTTACCAAGATAGTGATGCCTCGCTTCTCACCAAGTGGCTGGTGTGAGCATGCTCTGCATGTGCTGGGCAAGCATGCTAATTAGACAGCAGTTAGTACGAGTGAGTGTTTTACTCAGTGTCCTCTGTAAGATTCGGGGCTTTAAGAGCTTTGGGGGTGGATAGATGGCTTCGGAGGTGGGCTTAATTTTATTGTGGTTATGTTTGGATCTAAACAACAATGAGATTCCTGCCTCGATCTTGGGTGGGGCATTCCCTTAAACCTCCAAACCCTCCAGCACAAACAGGTCTGCCACACCAGCTGTCTGTGGAGACCTACGTCTGCCTCTCACCCAGGCCTTTCTTCTCTTGCCTTTCTTCAATATTTCCTGGATCTTCCTACCCAGTTTTTGTAGAACATGGTCCCTTTCCTTCCTTAGTGCAATTTGCTCAGGGCCTCAAGCCAAAGAGACTCCATAAGATGCACTCTCCGTCCTCTAGGTGAGTGTCTCTGTAGTCGTTGTGTGAGTCCACACAGCAGGTGCACTCTCTCCCATGTTCCTCCCTGGTATGGACTTCTGCATAGGACACCATGCAGTTCCCCTGTATTCTGGCTGCCAAGAATTACTTTATTGTATCTTCCGTGTCTTCAGTGTCTATTGCCATCTGAAAGCTATTTGACTTTCATTTCTGCGGCTTTGATATGATACCTTGAGAACAAGTAACTTAGGGGAGGAAGGGACTTATTTAGCTGACAGTTCCAGGTTACAGCCTTAATTGCAAGGAAGTCAAGGCAGAAAGTTAAAGCTTCATTCACATGCACAGCCAAGAGTTAAGGCAAACGAATGCTTGCTTGTTTCTGTTTGTGCTCAGCTAGTTTCCATCACTCTTACGTAGTTCTGGGACTCCGTCTAGGGAATGGTGCCACCCACAATGGGCTGGATCTTTCTATATCAGTTAACAATCAGGAGGATTCCCCTGACCCAGACATGCCCATAGACCAACCTGATCTAGATAATTCCTTGATTGAGTCTGTCTTCCCAGGTAATTCTAAATTGTTTTACATTGACAATTAAAACTAACCAACACAATAGCCCAGTGTCTTGCATGGTCCATGTTACATCTTTAGCACCATGTAGATGTAAAAGTTGTGGCCCAGTCAGGCCCCACAGAATCAGAACCAACTCCTTACACTTTATTTCCCCTATAATATCCCTGGAAACTTGTTGAAATATAGGTTTCCAGTGACTGTATGGGACTGAGACTCTGTACTTCTTAGAGGCTCCTAGGTGATACGGATGCTGCTAGACAGAGGATGTGTTTTTGAGGGGCACTGAGCCAAGAACACAGCTGCTAATAGGGAAGCTGGTCATGGGGGAGATTATCTTTAGATTTTTTTTTTTTTTTTGGTTTTTCGAGGCAGGGTTTCTCTGTGTAGCCCTGGCTATCCTGGAACTCACTCTGTAGACCAGGCTAGCCTCGAACTCAGAAATCCGCCTGCCTCTGCCTCCCAAGCGCTGGGATTAAAGGCGTGCGCCACCACCGCCCGGCGATTATTTTTAAAATAGTGGCATTTTCCCAATCATTATTTTACATGTAGTATATGTATATACACGTTTATTGTGGGTAGATATGCTCATGTGTGTATCTGTCTGATTGTGGAGGCCTGAAGTTGACACTGGGTATCTTCCTCTATGGTTTTCCATTTTATTTATTGAGGCAGAGTCTCTCAACTGAACTTAAACTTCACTTCCTAAACAAGTATAGTTAACTATCTTACCCTGGAAATTCCCTGTCTCTGTGTCCCAAGTACTGGGATTACAGGTGACCACCATGTCTGCCTGGCTTTTATGTGGTTTTAAGTGATCTAAAGTCAGGTTCTTATGGTTGTGTGCAGAGCGCGTTAGCCACTGAGCCATCTTTGGTGGTTTGAATGAAAATGACCTCCATAAGCTCATGTCCCCCCCCCCCACTTCTATCTCCCTCCCCTCCCCTCATCCTCTCCCCTCCCTCTCCCTCTCTTTCTTTCGGCTGCCTGAGGGTCCAGGTGTAGAATCCTCATCTACCTCTCCAGCACCTTGTCTGTCTGCATGCTGCCCTGTTTCCCGTCACCATGATAAACCTCTGAACTGTAAGTCGGCCCCATTAAATACTTTCCTTATGGAGTTGCTGTGGTCATGGTGTCTCTTCACAGCAATTAAAAAACCCTAACAAAGACGCCATCTCTCTAGCCCTATAAAGTTTTTAAAAGCATAGTACAAAGTCTCTGTGATATCTCAGTACAGAGATACAGTGGGTGTTAATTAATATTGTCCATGGTGGTTTGAATGTGAAGAGTCTCCCTTATGCTCAGGACTCTGTATTTGTGGTTCCCAGGCAGTGCTATTTGGGAAATTAGTGGGATCTCTAAGAAGTGGAGTCTTACAGGAAAAAGTATATGACTAAGGGCAGGCCTTGGGGTCAGTCCCACTTCCTGTTCTCTCTCCACTTCCTTACTGCCCACGCAGTGTGACCAGCACACCTCACACTCCTGCTTTCCCCACAGTGATGGACTGTGCCCCATTGGAACTGTAAGCCAGGATATGCCTCTCCTCCCTTAAGTTGCTTTGATCAGATTATTTTGCTGGATCAATGCGCAAAGAAACTAAGAGTGTAAGCTGACTGTTTTTGTTCTATAGTTGAAATGTTCTTCATACTTTCTTTCTTTTTTTTCCCTTCCTTTCTCCCTTTTGCTCCAGCCCCACTCACTCCAGCCCCCACTCACTCTGGCCCATAGGATTTTTATTTGTTTCTCATTACAGATGGTTGTGAGCCACCAAGTGGTTGCTGGGATTTGAACTCATGACCTCCAGATGAGCAGTCTCACCAGCTGAGCCATCTCACCAGCCCCACGCTTTCATTTTTTTAAAAGAGATTTATTTATTTGTTTATTCTATGCGTATAAGTGTTTTGTCAGCATGTGTGTGTGTGTGTTCCGTGTGCGTGCCTGTTGCCCATGGAGACTAGAAGAGGGCATCAGATCCCTTGGAACTGGAGTTACAGATGGTTTTGAGCCACCAGGTAGGTGCTGGAATCAAACAAGGGTCCTTTGCAAGAGCAGCCAGTGCTCCTACTTGCTGAACCGTCTCTTGGCTAAATGAACGTCTGCTTCGTTCTTGCAACACAGCCTGTGAGCTGTGCCTGGGGAGAGCTATCACCTCCTTGCCAAGAGAAGGGAGGCACCAAGAGGAGGCGAACTCCACAGCCAGACGTGGCCATTGCTGCCTGGCTGTCACATAGCAGCATCTAATCTTTGCAGCTCTCAGGGTTAAGAATGTCACTTATGGGCAAGGTTCTGGAACTTTCCCAGGCTCACAGGCCGGGTAGTTCCCCACAGGTAAGCAGAAGTTACACAGTTGTAGAACTGGGTTTCCTTTGTACTGGGCTCTGGGGAGAGCTCTTCTGACTCATGATTCAGTATCTCACTTCTTCTTATCATTTCCGCAGGGTAACACCTCCCGCTCTGGTGCCATTTCTGTCCTGGAGCTGGTGGGAGTGGCTCAGGCCACCAACAGAGGCATGTAGAGCCTGGCACTGTGATTCTAACGGACTGCTGTGGAATCATGGTTTCCTCGTTCTACCTGTGGAGCGAGGAGGTGCTGATCATGTGACTTTGGGGGGAAACCTGGAATGTTAACAGTTTCTAATTTTAAGTAGTATGTTCACTAGGGAAGTTGGGTTTTTTTTTTGTTGTTGTTGTTTTGTTTTTGTTTTTAAATTTATGTTATCACCTGTGGTATGCCATAAAATGTGTTATTAGTGAGGCATGCATGTACCGGTTACCTTTTTACTGTTATGAAAAGTCACATAAGGAAGGAATGTATGTAGCAGGACTCACGGTTTGATGGCACAGCCCGTGGCCGTGAAGGAGACACGGCAGGAGCCGAGGCAGCTGGTCCTCCAGTAGTCGACACACAGATAGATGGGTGCTTAGTTCACTTTCCCTTTTTATTTAGTTCAGGACCCCGTCCTAGGGGATGGTCCCACCTACATTTAGGGTGAGTCTTCCCTCCTCAATGCAGCCGATAAAGGAGATCCCTCAAGGCATGTTCAGAGTTGTGTAGGTGATTCCAGATGTCTATCGGGTTGACAAGCAATATTAACCCTAACTCTGACTGTGCCTGTCATTTTATACAAAGATCCTCTGAGCTGGGAATTATTAGCACTTCTGGTTGTCAGGTGTGAGACCTGAGACCCACGGGGGTAAAATGCTCTTTATTGTTTTTCTGCCTCATAGGTACAAGGACGTTGGGCCATCTCCGAGGCCTGCTTCCTCCACCAAGGCCTACTTCCTCCACCAAGGCCTGCTTCCTCCTGCCCGTGCAATATTCCTGGAACATGGTAGCTGGACTTTGCTTGGTTATCCCTAGTGCTAGGAGCTCGGTTCCTCCTACAGAGTTCTGTGTTATCATTGAACAGTGCTGGCTGGAAGGATATGGTTTTCCCCACGGAGGATTGATCGCTTCACACCTTCTGCTTTTCTTTGTGGTAGAAAGAACAGTGGATCCAGTCAGAGGTCTTGGACTTGTGTCCTGGCCCAATGAATAGTTTATTCATTTGATTGTGTGTGTTTGTGCGCATGCATGGAGTTGCATATGTAAACGTGAGCATCTGTGTGTAGAGGCCACAAGACATGTTTCTCACTGGCCTGAAACTCACCAAGTTGCCTAGGCTGATGACTAACTCATTGAGACCTCCACAATCTACCTGTTTGGACACCATTGTGATGGCATTGTGTTGGCATTCCTTCTAGGCTCCACCTAACAGTTATCTGGCAATAAATAGCCAGGTAGGCATGGCAACAGCCAGGTAGGCTTGACTTGCTATAAAAGGGGATGTTTGGCCTCTCTCTCTTTCTCTGCCCCGTCTCCGCCTCTCTGGCTCTTTTCTCTCCCTAACTCCTTTTTACCTTTCTCCTTTCCCCCTCCCCCTCTCTTTCCTCATGTTCCTGGCCCGTCTCCTCCTCTCCCTCTTCTTACTTCTCCTCTTCTTCCCCCTCCTCTTCTCCCCCCACCTCTCTGTCTTCTCCCTTCTCAACTCTCCTTCCCATGTCCCCAAATAAACTATTCTATACTCGACCTGTCGTATGGTTGGTACCTCAGGTGAGAGGGACACCTCAGCATGGGCCCACTGAGGCACCCCCTCCCACCTCACCATACTGTGCGCTACAAAATATATTGTGGTCTTTTTATAAAACACAATGCACTAGCAAGGCTGGTTTTTGTTTGTTTGTTTGTTTATAATGTATGTTTAGAGGATCAAACTTGGGTTCTCATACTTGCAAGCCAAGAATATTATTAGTTGAACCGTCTCTCTAGCCCTGTAAAGGTACAATCTGATCTCCTTGTCAAAGTTAAAGATCATGTCACTGGTAATATAGTCTTGTCATAGTAACTCTATAGAACTAGTCTCAGGTGTAGGAAAATTCCACAGAAACTTAACCCAGACTTGTCTTGTGTCTTCAGGAACCTGGAGATTTGGCTGCTAAACAGTCAACTCCTGAGACAGGGGTTTTCACTTCTGAGAGGTCTCTGCATGACCTTTCAGGGGCACCCCTGAAACTGTATGCCTGTGCGGGAGAGAGGGGAGTGGCCCTTGACATGGGTGTTGGCCTTAGTATCTGTAGGAGCTGGCCTGGTGTGTGAGGTCAGGCCGTAGTTCTTTGTGTATTGTGTCACAGAATGCCAAGGCCAGATAAAACGCATCAAGAAAAAAAAAAAAAGAGAGTGCCTCTATAATGATGTTTGAGCAGAGAATAAAAAACAAGAACATTGTCTAAACCACAAGATGACCACATACCCCTCTTCTGGCTAATCTGAGAGCCAGAGGCATCTTTATTTCAACTAGAAGAGAGTCAAGATGCCCATTATAGGATTGCTCCTGCCTTCACCCTAGAGAGGAGCTCTGCTCCCTTGACTCACTCCCTACCACAGCCCAAATCCCATAAGTCTTTGCTAATACCCTCCCTATGATGTGTTCTTCCTCAGCAAAGTCAACAGCTTCTATCCAAGTATGACTGTTCCTGGTTGAACTGACCGCATGGTCTGTAGCTTTAGATTCTGAACGTAGCTGGAAACATCCATCCCAGAACCCAGGCTGACCAGTAGTAACTCTTCAAATTCATGTCGAGAAACTCCAGTGGACTCCTCCCACTGAGAACAGTACCTTATACTCCCGTAGCCTGCTCGGTTTCTCTCCTCCTAGACAATCACTTCCCTTGCATGCTTTGGTTGACTTTTTCCATCCCGAGTCTCTACGATCTTTCTGCTGGTTTCTGAGATATGAGCTTTCTCTGCACATTTGCTTACCGATTAGCGTCTGCATTACACACTCTGCCTCTTGCTGATTGCCATGGTCAAGGAGGGAGATGCTGCTGTCCTAGGGTCAAATTCACCTTGCTCCCTATGTCTTGTCCCCAGCTGTGTTTGCACTACGAGGTTGCAGAGCAGCTGCTACAGAGGCCACATGACCTGGGTCACCTGACATGTGTACAGAAGCTTGGGTCCCGGCCACAACAAAGATGATCAAGCAATATGCTTATTAAAACCAACCCTTCCCTTCTTCTTCCTACTCTACCTCCTCCTACTCCTCCTTCTCCTTCTTTGACATGGTCTGAGGCTCACCAAAACAGGGATGTTTGGCCAGAGAGCTCTTTTAACCCGCCTGTCCCCACCTGCCCAGCATAGGGGTTGCAAGTCTATGCCACCGCTCCCAGATCTTTATAAGGGTCGGGGAATTAAGTTTTCCTGACTCTGCCATCTGAGCAACCTAAGATGAACTTAAATCTCAACAATTTGTGTGTCAAGTTGGCTTTTCTTTAAGAAAAATCTAAACTTTCACTCAACACTTTTCCTTAGAGTTACTTTTGTACACACGTATGGTAAAAGAACATTTTAAACCAGGACTTGGAGGAGTTGTTCTGTGTTTCCCAGCATAGGTTCATAGAGCTCTTTTATGGAAACTGTTGCTATTCTGACTAACCTCTGGGGTGACTTGCTTCTGTGTCTCCCCTCTGCTTTGAAGACCCTCGTGCCTCCTTACCTTCCTACGTCTCTACATCCTTCTCTCAGAAGCTATGGACAACACCTTCAGCTCTCTTTACATTTAAGGACAGAAATACATACCCCACTGCTGCATGCCTGCCTGCCTTTGGTTTTGCTTCCTGTTTCTCATCATAAGGTTATTAGATAATTTTAGCGCTATGGAGAGAAACATCCAGGCCGTTTGTTTTCTCAGACCATCAGAGAGGTTAAGGGAGTTTAATCTACCAATTAGGCGCAAGGCTGAGTCTAGAACTTGGATCTTCACAGTCTTCAGCATCTGTCGGTAGGGTAGCCCACAAGCAAGAGCTTCCTGGATCTCTGCCAAGTTCTTGGCATCGTGCCAGACACTGGGAAATAGGTCTCAGACCTTGCCTGTAGGGAGCCATTTTGCTGTTTCCCTGAAGCAGAGGAAAAAAAGAGAGAAAATGTCGACTTGCCAGGCAGAGTCAAGGCAGGTCAGGGCCTGTCGTCAGATTTCCCGGCATGCTGAGGCATGGATGGATAAGAGGGGTGCACCTGAGGCGCAAGGCTAGGGGCTGAAGAGTCTATTAACCTTGGTGGAAAAGCAGAGGCCTTTGGGATGGGAATGAATATCTTGTGTACATTTAAGCAAATTGTTTCTGTTAGCTTCTGGCCTTTTTTCCCCCACGATGCTGTAAAATATATAAAGCCTAAAAGAATTAAACCGGGGGCTGCCGCAGCACTGACTGGACAGCCCTTCGGATGTCTAACCTTTGTCTCTGAGTCTTCTTTTCCGTCTTTCCTATAATCATCCTCACTGCCCCTCAGAGGACTGTTCCACTTCGTACCAGCCAAACTGTACCATGCGGAGGCCATAATAGATTCAGGGTGCTACATGCTACACATTTCTATACGATTAAATCACAGCAGGTGTGCAAGAGCCTTGGAAGAGGAGTGCAGACTGAGTCAGGATATGGCTTAGTCTGGAGTGTCACGAAACATGACTAAAGAAGTGTGCTCAGAAGGTGCGGGGGGGGGGTGTGTGTAGGGGAGAAGCTGACACACGCTATCAACACTTCAGCCGTATTTACTTCATCTGGTGACTGTGGGTCTGGCCTATTTGCCGCCACACTTGGGGACAGAAGCCTGGAGGCTGTGCCGTGGAAGCAGAGCCCCTCTACCCCTTGTTCAGCAAGGAGAGGCAGGAGCCAGGCGCAGGCTCCTTAGCTGGAGCCCTTCCATTCATGCATCGTGGCCGCATGCTGTGCAGAGTGGGCTGTGATACCAGAAGTTCCTGGAAGTAGAAAAGTCTGTGCCAATAATGCGACATGCCGCGAAGCCTGGCCAGTTTCAGAGGCCCACGCCTCTGGTGGTGAAAGGCAGATTCCTTTTGCCTTGTTACCCAGTCAGCTGACCTATTTACACATTTCTTCTGTTAATTCGGTGGGACTAGTTAGCCTAGGCTTAAGAAAGTCTGGTTACATTTGCTTTCATCTGCGAAAATCAAGCCGTGCAAGCGGTGGGCCGCAGGGAGTGTGGACCAGGGAGACCCTGGGGTTTTGTTTTATGTTTTGGAGCCTCCATTTTGGCAGCTCTAAGATGGTGATTATGAGTGTCCCTGCACTTTGTGAGACTCTCCAGCCACTGAATGGGGATATCGACATGAACTCCCGAGACCTGAGGTACAACATGCAACATCACTTGAAATCTAACCCTACATAAGTCATTTGTATACAGCACAGACTGAGGATCCAAGAGAGACTAGGTCCAGGCCAGAATGACAGTCTCCTGAGTCTTGGTTTCCTTTCACTGGGCTTTTGCACTGGGATCTGCCTTCTGGTGGAGCAATTACTGGCAAGAGTAAGTTCCAGGGGAAATGGATACTGAGAGGGAGAGGCAGCTGGGAGAGCAGAAGGCTTTCCTGTCAGGGGCACAGAGAAAGCAGGAGAGGGGAGCAACTCCCCTGCCTGCTCAGGAGGCCAGGGCACTGGGGGTGGCCTACCAGGGTCAAGGTCCTCTACTGACATCCCTCGGGTGTGCCTGAAGCTGAGCCAGCAGGAAATAACACCATTTTCAGTACAGTTGAGTGCAAAGTCAAGCTTTTATGGCATTTTCTGTCCTTGGTATTTTTATTTCAAGCAGGACCATGTTTTGATAAGGAGCTACAATTTCAGTGGGTCTCTTCTTCCGGCCCCAACAAACACCCCTGACTGCTAACCTTACAGACTTGTTCCAGTTTATTGGTGCTGATGTCCAATAGCCTTGGGGGAACCTGTCCTCACCTCTCCACAAGGCTATAGCATTTCACAAAGTCGTAACTCTCCAGCTTGTGTTTACGGATTCTAGGATGAACTGGTTTCCAAGCCAGCCTGACTCCCAGGAGCAGGAGCAAAGCTATCAGGAGGAGCCCTCCGGAAGGCCGGGCAGTGGAACTTCCTCAGGCATTTTCACAGCCGTTTAAAAAGATGTCTTCAGCAAAGTCGTCCAAATTAGCTACAAATGCCTGACAGGATGGACACGTTGTGTCTGTGGGCCAATATTCAATCCAGGTGGAGGAATCTAGAGGGTATATATACCTAGCAAGGCAAAATAAAACAGTGTTGGTATTGGTAAAGGTGCAGAGTGTTCCATACTTGATGGTAATGTGTGTGTGTGTGTGTGTGTGTGTGTGTGTGTGTGTGTGTGTGCACACTCACATGGAAGCCAGAGGTCAACCTTGGGTGTTTTTCCTCATTCACTATCTACAATTTTATTTTATTTTTTTTTTGAGACAAAGCCTCTTACTGGTCTAGAACTTGCCAGCAGGTGAGGCAGCCTGACATATACGCCCCAGGGATCTACCTGTCTGTCTCTCTAGCGCTGAGGTTACAAGTGTACACCACTAATCCTGTTTGTCTTTTTTTAAAAAAACTGATTATTATTCATTTAATGTGTGTGGCTGTTTTGTCTGCCTGTATGTTTGTGCACCATACATGATGTCTGGTGCCTACGGAGCCCAGAAGAAAGCATTACACTCCCCTGGAATTGGAGTTCCAGGTTATTGTAAGCCATCATATGGGTGCTGCGAGTCGAACCTAGAGCCTCTGAAAGAACAGCCTGTGCTTTCAGTCACAGAGCCAGTTTTCCAGACCCACATGCCTGCTTTTTTTTTTTTTGATGTAGGTTCTTGTCATTAACGTCAGTTCTCCACTGCAAGCACTTTATTGACTGTGAGCTGTCACCTCAGCTCACAAGGCCAGCTCTTTACAGCTAATAAGGTGCATATTTAAACATTAGAACTCTTTGCATATGAGGGAGCAGGCTGGTGACCAGAGGATATGGACATGTATTCTCAATTCTCATCAGGCTCTTGATGGTTGATCCCTCAGTCAAGGTTTTAGGTACTGTGATAGTGGCCAATAATCCTTCGTTTGAAATTCAAGATACTTCATTCACACTCCTAATGATTCGTTGGTTGAAATTACCAATGGGACGAGAATGTAGTTAAGGGTAAAAGACAGTCAAGCCGGAGCGGAGGTCAATGCTGGTGACTTACTTGAAACTGAAATTGTGTTTGATCTGCAGAGCCTCTTTGCCCATGATTAAATACTGCTTCCCTTTCACCAGGCCGGCGTGGGTACAGCTCATCTTTTTAATGAAGGTGACCTCAGAGTCCTTCTCAGCAGCGGCTTCCCCTGAGACACACACACAAGGCAGCTTATCACAGTCACATTAATCTTAGTTATGACCTCTCTTGAGCTGCTCTGATCCTCAGAGAGGTGAATATTGCTGAAGATGTTCTACTCCTGTGGTGACCGTGACTCTGGAGCCAGACTGTCCGGATTAAAGCCCAGCTGTGCTGGCTCCCACCGTGCGGCTCTGGTCGCTGCTGTGTCCTCCCTCCTCTGAACGCTGACTCGTTATTACTGCAGAACTCGTAGGGAGACTGAATGGGCTATTATACCACAGGAAAAGTGCAGAGAGCAAAGCAAAGAGCCACGGAGTAGGGCAGCTTCTCAAAGACCCAGGACCACCATTCAAGAGCTGTGGTTACTTATCTCTTTGTGTTATGTACCTGATTAACAAAGTATTTGGTAGCTGGCAGTGGTCAGCTTTCTAGAAAGTCATATGATGTGAAGGGATTGCAAATTTAAGGGAAGATAACTTTGGGATTCCTAAGGGACTTAGAAGTAGCCACGACTTGATACTTCTGCCCAGAACTCAGTCTTCCCCATGTTTGGCCTGTCGAGTTTCACATGTTGTTAAGCCTACCTTCATGTCTCAGAGTGTCAGCTAAGCCTGCCTTGTTCACTTCCGTTGTAATAGTAATAGAAACTGAATCTGGGGTCTTCAACAGGTTAGGTAAACATTCTAGCACTATAGCCCAGCCCCCCCTTCTTTTATATCTTTATACCTCAATCTAATCTTCCCTCCCTTTCCTCCTCCTCCCTCCTCCTCTTTCCCTCTGTCTCTAAGAACAAAGTGTTCTCTGACTTGAAATTCTTGACAGAATTTACCAAGAAGATACATGTCAATAAAAACGCATTACAATTCAGACTTACAATCCCACCTACTGGAGAATTCATATTCACTGAAATGAGAGATTGGTTGTTTGGAAGATATCAATAGGGTGATAAGCTTAAGTTATTTAATAAGTCACTTATTCCATTTTAAATGTGTTTTAAGGGCCAGCAGCATGGCTCAGCAGGGAAATGTACTTGATTCCAAGCAGGATGACCTGAGCTCAATGCCCAGGTGCCACATGATGGAAGGAGAAAGCCAGCTCCTGCAAGTTGCCCTCTGACCTCCCCCATGCATGCCATAGATACGTGCACACGCACACATGAGTAAATGAGATTTAAAAGGGTGCTTTAAGTAACTTAAAGAGAAACGCTGAAGGCTAAGGTGGTTATGGCTTTTGCTGATATACAGAACATTTGCTGAGGTCTGTGATAAGAGGATTCAATGAGAATCAGAAGCATCATACATACAGGAGACCTCTGCTCCTGTAGTCAAGTCATCTCCTCTGTGTCTGATACAATGCCTGATTTTCACGGCACACTAAGTGTTGAAGGGAAAGAGAAGTTCTCACCTGCTTTGTAAATATCCAGAAGGGTCGCAGTGTACTTGACAAAAATGTTTTCTTCAGTGGCTGATGTGATCTTGACTTTATAAGCTGGTGAAAACAAACCAGGATGAAATGAACACAGCCAATGCCACCCACAGTGGAGGCGGGGCTTGCCATCGGGTGAGGGACGAGGGTGGCAGCTGTCAAGGGCGCCCCGAAGTAGCTCCCATTCAGCCCGAGGATCTTCCCAACCTCCCTCAACCAAATTGCTAGACTAAAAAAAAAATGATGACGAATTCAAAGGAAAGAAACATAGAAAGAATCCACAGTAATTCTGATGTCAGTAATTGTAGTGATAAGATTCTGTAGAGATTGATGGCACCAACATCAGGACCAAGGTCACTTAAGTTATTTAATAAATATCTTCCCATTTCTTATGTGCCTCACGGCCTTGAGCAAACATTCAATGTCCTTGATGTGATTAGATACATTGATCAAGGCAACTCATAGCAGAAAGAACAGCCTATGGCTTCAGAGAGTTAGGGCTCATGACAACAGAGCTCAAGACTACAAAACTACTAAGAGCTTATAGCTTGACCCAGGTGGAGGGAGAGAGAAAGAGAGAGAGAGAGAGAGAGAGAGAGAGAGAGAGAGAGAGAGAGACTGTGAATAGCTTGGACTTTTGAAAGCCCACCCCCAGTGAGACATCTCCGTCCCTAACAGGTCTACCAACTGTGGATGAAGTATTCAAATGTATGAGCCTACGGATGCCATTCTCATTCAAGACAACACAAGGCCTTAATTCTCTCAGGGACTTGAGACAGTCCACTGCTGTACATGGAAACTTAGATCTGAGTTCCGGACAATGAGAAATAAGGAGAGCCTCAGGCACAGATAGTGACTCCACACACATCAAAAATCATTTAGTAGTCTTCTTTGCTTTAAAGAGAAATTTAAAGTAGTAACCTTTTCCCTCCCCTGCTCTATTCACTATAAGATCACACAGATGAAAAGACTCTGTGGCTTTTCTCTCCCTCTCTATCTCTGTCTACCTCTTTCTTAATTTTTTAAAAATTATGTTTATTTTAAATGTAAATTTCTATATTTTTAAATTATCTGTGTATCTGTGTTAGGTTTGTGTTAGGGTCTGGGGAAAATATTAAGACCTAGATGGGGGTGGTGGTGGTGGAGGGATGGCTCAGTGGTTAAGAGCACTGACTGCTTTTCCAGAGGTCCTGAGTTCAAATCCCAGCAACCACATGGTGTCTCACAATCATCTGTAACAGGATCCAATGCCCTCTTCTGGTGTGTCTGACAGCTACAGTGTACTCATATAAGTAAAATAGTGTACTCATATAAGTAAAATAAATAAATCTTAAAAAAAGAGACCTAGATGGAATGTTAAGGCCCAGGTAACTGTTATCTGGATAACGCCATTTTCTGCTGTAACTAATATTATAGGAAAACTTTCTCATAAACTGTTTCTGTTGTTACTAGGAAATTTTCTCATGCCCAAGTTGATTACACATCCTGTTATATTCTGTGCCCTTGGAAACCAATCACGATAGAGGTCAGTAGAACTGCTTTGTATAGTGACCCACAATGAGCTTGGATCTGAACCAACCATACAGCAGCACTCCCTGCACCTGTGTATAAGCTTTTATGGTATTTGCTTTTATAACATTCCCCTGGGATGGACCCCAACATGAGAGAGGCACCTGCACTTATTTAGAATAGGACTTCCATCTTGAGTAGGGGTCAAGTTAAGTTTAAGTTCCCAAGACCTCCCTGGAAACTGACATCCTACTTGGCAGAAAGAGACATGTGTGTAAGTAACTGACAGCCTGGTTGACAAGTTAACAAAGGAATGGTAGATAAGTTGCTTCCTGGTAGATAAGACATTGAGTACCCCAACCAGTGGGAGAAGGATAAGTATACAACAAAGACATGTTTCTAAGGAAGTCTCCATCCCTAAATCACGGTTGGTGGGATGACTTAGCACAGATGTCTGTAGAGCTCAGGCTTAAAAAACCCTATAGGAGCTTGACTCAAGGTTTAGCTCCCAAACCTGGAACATGGCCCTGATCAATCGATCAGTCTTGGGCTGTGGTGGTCAATAAGCCATCCCTATTTGACTGAGATTGGTGTTTGAGTGGGTTGTGCAGCGATTCTCAGACCCCAATAGTTTGTGCTCATGTATGCAGGTGCTCATGGAGGCCAGAGGCTGGATCTCGGGAGATGGAGTTACAGGCAGTTGTGAGTCACTCAACATGGGTGCTGGGGACTAAACTCTGTAGGGACAATCTCTTGTGTACTGTGTGGAAACATCAACTGTCAATAAAAATCTGATGGCCTATTAGCAAAAGGCAGGAAGTAGGTGGGAGTTCCGGTAGAGAGATTGGAACTCTGGGAGATAGTCAGAGGTGGGAGATTCATTCCAGACTCTGAGGAAATTGGACTAATGAAATGGAGGAGCAATAGCTAGCTATGTGGAAGACAGAATAGTTTAAACAGGTTATAGAAGTTACTAGCTAGTCAGGCAATGAACCAAAGCTTATGGTCTAGGCATTTATTCATAAATAAGTAAACCTTCAAATTATTATTAGGGAACTGGGGCGTTCGTGGAAAACCAGAGGTTATAAAACTCAGTCTCTATGGAAGAGCATTACATATGCCTAACCACTGAGCCATCCCTTAAGTCCCTACTTCTGAGGTTTTCCAAAAGCTTTCCTGGAATAGCTGTAGTACCTCTATTCAAACAAGGGACCCAGAGGAGAGTGATAGCCACATAGTGTCACCAGTGTGCAGTGTCTCATCTCTCTAATTGAACGCACAATGATGACATTTCATGTTTAAAAGAGCTCTGTTGAACATCTGCACTCACCATACGCAATCTCTGGTTTACAGGCTCTTTCTCTCCTGGTGTCTGCAGAGATGGCCAGGTCCAGTTCTGCCTGCAGTTGCCCACAGTCAGCTGGATGGTGTGGAGAAGGGTGACAGGTTAGTATACTGAAGCAGGCATTCTCTGTGGGAGTAAGCAGTCTCTACTGAGCCTTGAGACAAGCTGGGACCATTTATACAAACGTCATATTCCTAAGACCTGCCCATTTTCTTCTCTTCCATGAAATGAAACACTGTAAAAGGAAAGTGAAACCGGCTGACCAAAGTCTTGAACATATGACTTATGATTACAGAAGTTATTTGTTCCACAGCCAGCTCTTCAGAAATGCACGTCCTTCCCTTGAAGGAAGAGAGTGGGGAGTATCTCCCCATTTTCAGAATCCAATGGAATATAAAATGATTCCCCAGAATTAAAGAGAGAGGAAAAGACCTGGTGGCCAAGCCCTACCTCTGTTCTCTTTGGTTATTGTCCTTTGAAAAAAAAAAGGTAGGTGAAACTAAAAAGGAGATCACATTGTGTCTCCTGGACCCCCAACAGCCATCTGGGTGGCCTTGAACAGTGTCCCACTCAGGTTTTTGAGCCCTAAGGAATTGTTACTTTTCAGTCAGCTTCAATTATGTATCTACTTCAGAGAAAGGATTGTTTGGCTAAACAGCTTTCCAATGTGACCTTCAGACCAGCAAAGGCAGACAGCAGGCGCTTACCTTCAACACATTTGCAAGCTGCTCCTTCACAGACTCTCTGAAGCCTGGTGTCAGAAGTGCTGTAAATCATGGTGCACTGCTTATCTGTGAGAACGGAGACATGGTTACAGGAAGTGGTTGGGCTGAAACACAGTATTTATTGGCCATTGAGTCTCTTACAAAGGGCCTCGGAGATGGTTTCTAAAAGGGCTCCAGGCCCAAGAAGGTTAAATTATGAATGGGCTATCCTGAAGAAAGCCCCTCCCCCTTTGTTATTTTGACTCTGTGCTCAGAATTTTACTGTTCGGTAGTCATTTCTTAGAATGAAGGTATTTTATGCTCCATAGAATGGGAAGAAAGTAAATTATATTACTCCAGGGTCTTTAGAGGGAATTACAATTATTTAGGCTTAATGGGTGGACATGTGTGCATGTGTGCACGCACACAAACACAAACACACACACGTGCACATATTTGAGAGACATGTGTGATATATACATAGATACACATATATGCATATATATGAGAAGAGAGACTAGCTGTGTTCTATGTGATTTTAGAGAATAAAACTAGGGACAGCATTTGCTCCCCTTAAGGATTTTCTAACAAACAGAAGTGCCCAAAGTAGATAAAAAGCTGTGCGCAATTCCTCATCATCTCAGAAGGAGCTGAACTGAGTTCACACGTACTTGATGCTATGGCATATACCAAGGGCATGAGCATATGTCAGGGACTGGCAGGAATGGCATAAAACCATGTAATTTCAGTTCAAGGTGGCAACTGTTGATTTGTGCCAACTGTGAGAATACAGAAAGGGTGGGGGTCTTTCTGGGAGGATGAAAAAAATTGGAGCAGTAATCGGGCTTCTCTAGAGAGGAGAGACTCAAGGGATACAGGCAGCGACTACCACGAAGGAGCCTGAAACAAAGCGTTTTAACATTGAGGGTGACACAGTTCGGTTATGCAAAAAAGGAAGAAGCTGAAATGTGAGCTGATTGAGCTGATTAGCAAAGTCGCTATAAATGACGTCGAACCAAGAACTTAAAATGAGTGTACAGGTTGGCCTTTCTGAGTTACGCACTAAGAAATGCAGTCTGTAAGACACGCGGGCCTCCTTGCATTTCTAAGTCACAGGAAGATGGCTGCAGGGTCTCCTGAGGTGGGGGGGGGGAACTGTAGAGTAGATCAAAGCCAATTACCTGGTCTATGATACTCGTACACCGTGAAGGTAGCAGGACTCAGAAACCCAACTTGGAAAAGTTCAAATATCCGGAACCGGACACACAGGAAATCTCTGGAGGGGATCTGCTCGATAAAGTCAAGGTTCTAAGGAAGGCGTGCTTCAGCCGGTGAAGATGTGGTGCTAAGGTGTGGGTGCGGGAGGCGGAGCTTACCGAATTCAGTTGCAGAATGATATGACCATCTTTGATCTGGTAATCAGTTAGGAGTTGATCCACTCCTTCCACAAGCTAAGGAAGAAAGTGGGGAGGAGAGCTTGAATTTACTTTTCTAATCTTTGTGTTTAATTACACTTCCCTGTTGATGGAATATTAAGCAGCACCATAACCCACTACTCTGAGAGGAAGGACGATTCCTCATTCTGGACTGAGCGCATCACTGCGCACACTCCTGCTTCATTTTCATAAATCAAATCACAGTTATATATTTGTTTTTAGAAAGAATGTTTTGGTAGTTGTATGAGAGTGAGATATTGAAGTAAAAGAAAAGAAGTTTGCCCATAAAATAACATAGGAAAGAAACCCAAGCATTCACAACATCTCAAAGAGAACACTTGCAGCACGTAAATCTTCTTGGTTTGCTCCAATTCCAGTTGGCAGTGATATATCCATTACAGCATGGGAAGACCCGGAAGCTGACTCCTCCTTGCTGGGCTTGTAGCTAAAATAAATCAGAACTTGATTAATAATCCAGAGATGGATTAAATAAGTGATAAGATTCTTTAAGAAAAGGCCCTGTTACTTAGCAGCCTTTATTTACTTATTTATATTTTTTGAGATAGGGTCTCACTATATAGCCATTGGCTGTCCTGAAGCTACCTACCCATGTAGACCAGGCTAGCCTCAAACTCACAGAGATCTATACCTGCCTCTGCATCCCTAAGTGCTGATTAAAGGCAGGTACCACTACACCTGTTATCAGCTTTTACAATTTACATTTGGTTCTATGTATTAAGCTATATGGGTCAGACCCCGAGAGCTTTAGAGCTGCACAAGATCTTGGAGCTATCTATCCTAATGCTTTCCTTGAGGAGCAATGCCAGCACACTGCCCATCTGGAGCATAGAAATCATGCACTCCATGCCAACAGATGAAGAAACCGAGCCAGAGGCCGGCACGCAGTCAGGGTTAAACAGCTGGGTCCGGCAGAGCAGTGCATGAATCCAGGCTTCTTGATTTTTTATCCTAGCTTTTCTAACAGACTGTTTCCAAGGTAAATTATTAGTTGTATATCAGAAAGAGACCTGAAACCCTAACGCTAGCCCTAAAGCTAGCCCTAACCCCGAGAACAGGTAGGAAGAAAACACTAACATGTCAGCAGTTCCTTCTTGTGTCTATCAGATTGTGCTTGGTTGTATTTCTTCTTTCCTTTACTCTTGTCTGTTTTCTAGGTTCTCGGGCATGGGTGCCTCATGAAAAAATAACACTCCAAAGACCGTTGTCTGGAAATTTGGCTACTTTGAAGTTAAGAACCAAAGTGGGTAAAATTGAAATTCTCTCTCTCTCTCTCTCTCTCTCTCTCTCTCTCTCTCTTCTCTCTTTCTTTCTCTCTCTCTCCCTCCCCCCTTCTCCCCCTTCCCTTCCTCCCTGGAAGAGGATCAGTCAATCTGGGTCATGCCCAGTCTCACTGAGCAATGTCCACAAATCATTTTCTTATTTTCCAGAAGTATGAACATGTGTTTTAAACCTTCTTCCTGACTCTTGGGCTTGGAGGGAAGATGTTCAGGGCTACCAGCAGGCTGAGTCAGAGAAATGAGGAGAAAGGGAACTGGGGCGGAGGGAGGGGAGGAGAAGCTGGGAGAGAGAGAGAGAGCCAGGGACACAAGGTGATCCTGGGTCCCAGCCTCACCTCAGAAGAGTCAAAAGCATCTGCATGCTGGAGCTCGGGCTCAGGAGAGCAGGATGAAGAGATAGTTCACAATTGATTTCACCCTGTGGGACCATCTTGGAAAGCAGGTGATTAGGGAGCAGCAGAGGCTTGAAAGTCCATCTTTTCCTCAGCCTCCCCATGCAGAGCGTGCAATACAGCTCTTATTAGGAATTTTAAAAAAATCTCATTTACCACAATAAGTAAAGGCACTAAAAAAAATCCCTGACTCATAAAAATGTAACTCCATCCCCACCAAAGGAGCCATTTAGAAGGGAGGTCTCAGCATCCCCTTAAATGGGTAGGGGAAGCAGGGATTTCTGGTTCACAGATGCAAATACTACTTCTGCAGGATGCAAAAGAACTCCAGGGTGGGGAGTGTCTGTGAAAAGGTCAGTGGAGCTTGATGACTGGTTGCCATGGGGACCGTTTCAATCACTTAACAGAAATCCTTCCTTCAAGAAGCCCTTTGCTTGCTGCCAAAGCCAGCAATCTTCCCCAGAAGCATTTTGTTGTAGAAATGAAATCCTTCCAGCCCTTCAGCTTTTCTTATGAGTCTAACAACAGGTAGGAAAGAGAGAGAGAGAGAGAGAGAGAGAGAGCGCTAAATGAAAGAGACCTCTGAACACGAGGCTGTGCTGGCAATTTTTCAATCAGGAGAGAGTATTTGAAGGCAAAGAATGTCTTTAATGAATAAGGTCTGCTTAGTTACTTAGTTACTACCCAACCTAACTTCAGTGTCACAGAGCCAAAAGCAACTTTTACCTGCCTTTTTTAGAACCCTCTGTTCCTAATCCATAAAATAAATAAGCAAACAAACCAATAAATAAAAATACATACTAAAACAAAAACCCCAAACCAAGCCAAGGCAACCCCCAAAAGACATGCCATGTAGTCTCCTTTTGTGTGTTGACCATTGGCATTAGGCATCTTGTCAAAATGTCACAAGAAGGACTTTTGAAAGCGCCTTTTTGTGTACAGCAGGGTTGGGACAATCAAAACTGGCAGCAACTCATATAGGACAGTCCTAAAAGTACACTTTGCAGGAAAGGTCCAGAGAATGAACTGCTCTGCTGAGAATTATTTGAGTGTTTCCCCCAACAGGGGGTTAACCTCAAGTGCATCACCCCTTATCCCAGAGTGCTTCTCCAGCCAGCTCCAGATGTCTCTTCCTCAGGTCCTGTGTGCTGATTCTAGCTCTCCCCAGATGTTTACTCAGACCTCATTGTGACTTGTGTTATAAATTTCAAAGAGAGCTGTGGCATTGCCCTGTCTCTGGCACCTGAGTACCCAAGAGGAGGGATGGCAGTTAGCTGGAAGAAAGCTGCCCGGAGGTGACCTCAGAGGAGAGACATTGGGGTGAGAAAGGTTTGAGAAGAAACAGAGGGCAAAACTGCCAAGGGCGGAAGTAAAGAAGTTGGAAGGAAGAAAGGGAAGGAGGAAGTTAGGAAAGAAGGAAGGGGGTAGGGAGGAAGGCTGGGAAGGAGGAAGAAAGGGTGGGTGGGATGGAGGAGGGGGAAGGGAAGGAGGCAGGAGGGAGAGGGAGGAGGAAGCTAGGAGATAAGGAAGGAGGAGGGAGAAAGAAAGGAAGAAAGGGAGGGTGGGAGGGAGAAGGGGAAGAGAGGGAAGGAGGAAGGAAGGAGTAGGGAGAAAGGAGGAAGGAGAGGAGGGAGGGAGGAGGAAGAAGGAAAGAAGGTGGAAGGAGGTTAAGAAGGCGGGAGAGAGAGAGGGAGGGAGGGAGGGAAGCATTAAGGAGGGATGGAGGGCTTCCTGCCAGGGAATAAAGCCTAAGTGGTAACAAAATGCAGACAAGTGAAAGAGACTGGGGTCAGAGACAAGGTTGAGAATCAACTGAGGAAGAGCCGGTATTTCTTGGGACTAATTGTCTTACAGTATAAGGACTGAGAGAGGTGGATCAGATACTGAATTGAATGGGCACCAGAGGCCTTGCTTATGCCTCTAATGGAGACTGTGACAGGTCACTTCACCTCCTTGGATGTCAACTCTTTTATTTCTAAAACAGGAATTCCTACATCACCATCGAAGTCCCTCCACTTAGAATCGAGTACACATTAGGCATATCATATATGATTACAGGTATGTATAGCCAGCAAATATGATTTGGGTTTTGCCTGTTATTGATAAGACTCAGGGAGACAGGATGCAGCAGATGGGTTTGAGAAGCGATGGAAAGATGAAAGAGTTTGTGTTCTAGCCCTGGCTTTGCTACCAACAGTTCACTCTATGCTCGCTAAACCTGGAAGTGTGTGTGTTTCTTTTTTTCTTTCTTTCTTTTTTTTTTTTTTTTTTTTTTTTGGTTTTTCGAGACAGGGTTTCTCTGTGTAGTCCTGGCTGTCCTGGAACTCACTTTGTAGACCAGGTTGGCCTTGAACTCAGAAATCCTCCTGCCTCTGCCTCCCAAGTGCTGGGATTAAAGGCGTGCGCCACCACCGCCCAGCTGTGTGTGTGTTTCAAAACCAGAGCACACTTTATAGACACACTAGGAAGGAGGTCATGGTGAGCAGACTCATTGACTCCAAAGATGCCCACATCCTAATCTCCTGACCTGTGATGATGTTGTATGGTAATAGGGCTTTATGCATGTGACTTGATTCAGGATTGGGGTGTGTGTGTGTGTGTGTGTGTGTGTGTGTGTGGTGTGAGTGTGGTATGTATGTGTGTCTGTGGTGTGTGCTCTGTGTGCGTGTGTATGCACTTGTGTGTGTGTTATTTGGAGGTATCCACTGGACTCACAAGGCACTTTATAAGGAAGATGAAGGAGAGCAGAGAAGCATAAGGATGACAAGGCTCTAATTCAGAGTGAGCCCGGATGCTGCCTAGCAACAGTAGGAAACTAATAGAGTAACCAGTTTAGGGTTTTGAGTTTAGCCAGCACATGGTTTGACATCAATAGTTCTCAATGCTAGCAGCATCAGATGGGGCCTGAGCTTTGGGTGTTTCTGAAGTTTCTGAGCCGAGTGTGCAGCCTGAGCTGAGAGCAGCCTGCTGTAAGGACCGTTTTGCTGGTGAATTTTCCCCCCGAGGACATGATCCACATATGAGCAACCTTCTGTATTTTCTTTCCCTAATGATTATAAAAGATCTCTACCATTCTGAAAGATCATCAAAGATTATTATATATACTATTTGAATCAGAAGAAGACAAAAATACCCCACAAAAACCCAGGAGAGATGACATAGGAGCAAACCTGGAGCTGCCTCCTAGATAGAGTAAGCAGCTATTAAGAATTCCTGCTGTATTCCACATGTATTCTACACTTAAAAACAAACAACTGGCCAGGTGGTGGTGATATACCCAGCACTCAGGAGGCAGAGGCAGGTGGATCTCTGAATTTGAGGCCAGCCTGGTCTAGAGTGAGTTCCAGGACAGCCAGGGCTACACAGAGAAACCTAGTCTTGAAAAACCAACCAAACCACCCCCCCCCAAACCAACCAGCCATCCACCACCGCCACCACCAACAAAAATGAGCAATTGAATATTCTTGGATATCTTCCAAGGCTCAGATAGAGGGCGCTGCAACAAAAGCAGGACCTCAGAACACACACCCCACCCCCATGTTGTGGACCTGGGCTCACCTGGCACATGCTACTATGCGCTTGTGTCCGGAGTCACTGTAGCCGGGGGAGCGGGATGCTGGCAGACAGAGAGACACACAAACAAATCACAAAGTAGGAAGTACATTTTTTAAAAAGTTGTTTTGGAGCATGCTCTGACAAAATTGTTAATGAGAAAGTCTCTAAACACACTGAAGCATGATTTGTGATCTGGAGGTTGGCATTTGTGGAGAGTTAAAAGCTACTGACCACAGCAGGATGTCTCTACGGCTGGAGAAACGCTCTGCTCTCAAACATCTCATGCCCTGAGGAGGTAAGTATGTGTGGGCAATGTTTTTGAGGTATCTGGAAAGAGGAGGGAGGAGAAAGCTGCATCTGGTAGTGTAGAAGTGAGCCAAAAGAACAGGCCCCAGTTACTGACAAGGAAGGCATCAGAGGGCATTGTCACCCTGGAGCAAAGGCCAGAGGAGGAGAACAGGAGCATGCAGGCGAACTTGGCTTTGGACGTGGAAAGATTAGCAGAGGCACGGGGGAGGTTGCATATTTCAAGAAAGGTGGGAGAAGCACATTTTAAAAAAAGACCATAAGTACTAGAGAAACGGTGAGGACAAAGTGGGCGGGGGGGGGGAGGGGATGAATGAGGTTATAAAGAAACCTGGGAGAGAAGGAGGTTTCTTGAAATAGAATCCTTACACAATGTAATGGCAATCCGAAGTAAAAGCAGCCCTGAGCCTTACAACCTGCTCCGTTCTGTACAACCAGCTACATTCTTTAAAAGCGCCAATTACAAAATAGCAGGTTCCGAACGCATTCAGTTTAGCTGCTCTATCATCTGATACTCATTTGTAATGGTAATTAAAATGCTATGTAAAATTATTACATCTAATGTAATAAATGGCGGTAATATTTACTTGGATGCCAGACTACTTAATAACTAGATGAAGAAATTTTGTGGGTTTTTTTTTTTTTTTTTTTTGCACAAGCCCGTGTTTCCTAATTAGAGACACTCTCTACTTGACATTTTTAATGTGTAGCTAAAACACTGCACACATTTGGCTGTCTTACCTTCAACATCTTGGGTATCAATTTTCAGGTAAAAGCTGCAAAATTCCTCAGCGACACTAGTTTTGTGAACCACAGTTTTTACCTGTGTTGGGATACAGAAACAAGAAGATTCCATGTAAAATGGTAAAATGGAAAGGCTGTTGACAAGACCGTGGCAGAGATGGGAGGACTGGTGGCTTTGGTGCAAATGGGGCACCTGTGTGAATCAGTGACTCCACAGTTCAAACAGATACGAAGAACCAGAAAAACCCAAATGATGACTCTTGGCCAAGCGCAGTCTAATGCTAACACCCTACTCTGCAGGCTAGCTCCTCAGGCTAACACCCTACTCTGCAGGCTAGCTCCTCAGGCTAACACCCTATTCTGCAGGCTAGCTCCTCAGGCTAACACCCTATTCTGCAGGCTAGCTCCTCAGGCTAACACCCTATTCTGCAGGCTAGCTCCTCAGGCTAACACCCTACTCCACAGGCTAGCTCCTCAGGCTAACACCCTACTCTGCAGGCTAGCTCCTCAGGCTAACACCCTACTCTGCAGGCTAGCTCCTCAGGCTAACACCCTACTCTGCAGGCTAGCTCCTCAGGCTAACACCCTATTCTGCAGGCTAGCTCCCTGGGCTAACACATCTCACTGCATGCTGGCTAGCTCCCCAGGCCTGCAGATTCACTTCTTACTCTAGTCTCAGCTAGCCTGACAGCTGACTGCTCTACACACTTCCAAGGAAAACAAGTCCCTGAAAACATTTGGATGAGTAGGATGCTGTCAGAAATAGATACACTGACAGCAACCAGAATGGAGGGAAAACCAGACAACCAACTTTTCTCCGCACCATCTCATAGACAGTCCTTCAAGCAACAAACATGCAAAAGGCGGGAGCATTATCAGAAGCCTCAAGGTGTTCAGACTGTGCAACTTAAGGTATGTGGGTACACTCAACAAAAGATGCCCACTCCCAAACACACCGAGTAAACAAATGAGACACCTATGTGATGAATCATACAACACACATGCCATGCACCTCATGAACACACACACACACACACACACACACACACACACACACACACAAAACTGTAAAATTACAGATCTCATACTGTGCAACAATGTGGATATTTTCCAAGTTGCCTCAGGCATACATACATCTTTGTTAGGCAATGTTTTCATTACGCAAACATAGAATAACTTTATACAGACTAAGATAGCATGTTATCACTAGCTGATGTAGCCTTATATGACTGTAACATAGGTAGCCATTTATTGGCAGAAATGTCATGATGCAGGGCATGGTATATGCAAAATATAAAAATTCCCACAAATGCATGGAGGGTATGTATACAAGAACCACCACTTATCTAAAATAAACCATGAGAATGGTTACGGCATCTAAAAGAATTAGATAAGTGAATCCTACTTTAGTCATGGTGCTCCAAGACATATTTCTGTCACTTTGAGGAAAGTATTTTTTTCCGTGTTACCTAGACACAGTTTTCTTCAGCACCCGTCAGATACTCACATATACTGTGGCCAGGCCACTGCTGTAGCCTGTGGTGACAATGAGGTCGTCGTTGAGAGGTACCTGGAAGGATGAACAGAGAAACTGTGCTTTCGTTCTTCATCTGACAGAGCCAAGAAAAGAGTTGGGGTGGTGGAGGCTTGCCAGCCTCCTCTCCTGGATCTTGTGAAATTAAGTGGATGACATTGAAGATATGCACACAGCAGGCTCTAAAAGATGCTATGACCTCCCACCCCTGCCTTTCACCTGTAACAGGATGCTCCTCTCCTTAGCAAGCCAACCAAAGCAACAAAACAGAAGGATATATATACATATATGTATATATGTGTGTGTAAACATATTCTATGTAAAATAAGTATAAAATATATATTTATAAAAATATATAAAATATATAAAACTAGGTGTTCAATATATATATATCACATATATATAACACATATCACACACACACATATATATATATATATTCATTGTAAAACCAGATATTTATTTCCCTTTCTAAGTGAACAAATTTCTTTTGGAGTCTAGTTCAAGACTCAGCATCTCATGTGCCAGTGGAGTCTGTTTTCATAAGCACGGAGATGCAAGATGCAAGGCTCTGAAGTGGCCACAATATGTGTCTGGTCCTCTATTACCTCCCATTTGCATCTCTCTTGCATTTTTTTATTTTACTTTGTTTATGTGTGTGAGTGCACCATAGCTGTCCTCAGACACACTGAAGAGGGCATCGGATCCCATTACAGATGGTTGTGAGTCACCACGTGGTTGCTGGGAATTGAACTCAGGACCTCTGGAAGAGCAGTCAGTGCTCTTAACTTCTGAGCATCTCTCCAGCCCCTCTTTTCCACTTCTTGATGGTACATCTTCCCTGCTTCTGACTGGCTTGTGCTTATTTAAACCCCACCCAGATGCCCCACCCCAAACCCCTGGAACTCTACCCCAAGCCTCTTGCCACCCCACATAATCCTGCTAAAAATCTGCTTGCTGTTCTTCTTCCCACTCCCTGAGAGAAAAGTGAAGACACAGATTCAGCTAAACAACCATCCTCCCTAGAGACACCCTATTATCGCCATGTTCAGGCATTCAGGGACATTACAGAAGGGATGACTTTGATCAAGGTTGAAGACTCAGCCCCCACTCCCTCCACACTTGCCTCAATAACTTCTCTTTGCCTGGCACAATAGTGCCAAGGGGGCTTGGTGCACATTCACGTTTGCCAATCTTTCCTTCAACTTTTAGTAAACCCAGGGAAACAGATCACCTTTCCTGTTCTCCCTGACAGGATACAGCAGTGGTTACTCAGGGAATGAGTGTTTCCAGATGCCAGATGAGAAAACCTTTCAGTGAGTCTAGGAAACGCTGTGCACTGTTCCCATCTCTGCCCCGCTACCTCTCAGAGTCACCGTGCTTAGTAACAAACATTCGAGACCAGATTTAACTGCATTCTGACTAGAGTGCCCGTGTCTATTATTTAACTACCTAACATTGCTTCATGTGGCACGTTTTACAGAAAGCTGTGGTAGAGAGTTCCAAGCTAGAGTACGGCAGTCCAGGTTTCACATGAGAGCATCTACACTGAGTTTGTGCTATTTTAAGGTGGCAAAGGTCCCCTCACAGCATTACTCCTAAGGAGAGAAGTCATTCTGCCTACTTGAAGGAGGATGTGATGGCTCATTTTAGATGCCAGCGTGACATCATTATTGTCACCCACAAATAGCATCTCAGTGAGGGACTACATTGGTCTGTATTGGGTTGGCCGTGAGCATGTCTGTAGAGCAAGCCTTAATTATGTTGATTTATACAGAAAGACCCACCTACTATGGGGAGCACCTTTCTCTAGATGCTGGACTGGGAAAATTAGAGCAAGTGAGCTGAATGTAAGCATTCCCACACTCGCTGGATGAATTATAGACAGGAGTAACCACTTAAAGCTCCAGCCTTCTTGACTTCCCCCACAATGACAGACTGTATCCCGGAATTGTGAATTAAACATTTTCTCCCATACATTGTATTTGTTGGGTATTTTTATCACAGCACAGGACACGAATATAGGCTACAGCCCTGCTATGCTGCTCAGACCTACAGCCCCTCATTAGAGCTTAGAGTCATAATCTGTGTCTCTGGTCATTTCTAAATTATCCCTTGGACAAGAGACATATTTCCAACCTAGAGGCCACAGCATGCCACTCAGAGATAGAGAAAATATGGACATAAATGGATATGCATATTTCATGTGACTGGTACAGATGGAAAAGGCCATGCTCTAGACTAGAGAGATGGCTCAGTGGTCAAGAGCACCAGCTGTTCTTCCAGAGGACCTGGGTTCAATTCCCAGGACCCACGTGACAGCACATAACTGCCTGTACCTCCAGTTTCAGGGGGTCTGACGCCTTCAAACAACTATACATGCAGGCAAAACACCAATGCCCATGAAATAAAAATTAATTATTTAAAAGAGAAGAAAAGGTCATGTCTAATGTCTATAGCCCTGTTCTCAGAACTGTTTTTTTTAAAGGAAGTTGGAAATCAGATATGCATTTGAAATATTTGGATCATTAATTATTGGCATAGATTCTTGCCTATGACCATATCCTTATTATTGTTATAATATTATTACTTTCCTATGAGCCACTGGTTTATGATTTTTGCTTAAGTTTTATTTCTCATATCTATTTACTCTGACAAGCATGGATCTGTAGGGCATGTAGCTACTGAGGACTATTTCCATTTGCTTAGCTATTAAATGCACTAAATTCACTCACAATCACTAGAAAAATGTGCATTAGACTGTTGACTGTCAACTATAATAATATAGAATATACTTTGCCTAATATATCTTTTTTGGGGGAAACTTTCATAATCCCTTAGAGTTTTCCCTTTAAAAAATGATGTAGCTTTGGAAAAAGATACGGAGCAAGAAGTCTAGAGATACAGTCCAAGCTAGCTACACTCGGTGTGTAGACCAAGGGTAAAGGGATCAGCAGCAGGTGCCCCAACATGTGTTTCGTGTCTCTTCAATGGTACGTTTGTGTGTGCTGTTACATATGATGATGTTCTTTACCTGGCTACCCCTTTCTGATTCTTCCAGATACAGCCTAAAGACATGGACATATTAAACTCTCCCTTATATAGAACATGTCAGCCTGGATCAGGAGGCCCCCTCTGCACTTCCACAGAAGTCTTTCAGAACTCTTGCTTATTTAAATGACTGTCCCTCCCCAGGACTTGAACTCTTTGTATTTTACTCTTGAATCACCAGTGATGATGATATAATAGGATCCCTAATTAGGAGTCAGGAGGTACTCAACGCTTGTTTAAACAATGAAAGAAAAGCGCACATACAGCAAGAATGGGAGGGATGACTTAAACGGTCTCATCTGATTGCAAAATATTACGAAAATTTACCTCCACGGGCTTCCCAAGGAAATTCTTCTCTGTCACCTTATACTGGTAGAAATCACCTTTGTGTTTGTAGGAGACATTGATATCCATATTCAAATGAAGTTGTTTAACCAGGAGTGAATATTCTGTCAGGCCCTCGATGGCATTAATCGTATCCTAGCAATAATCCACAAGGCACAAACGCACATTTAGTTTATTTACTCGAGCTTAACTCACAAACAGATCCATCTTCTTTTGAATGAGACTCTGACACATAGACTTGAACGTGAAATGCTTTTACTTAAGCCTCCCAAACGCATACGTGCACCTAGCTCTATAAATTCACTTCTTGGGAGACGGTAGGCAGCACTGTCTGGACATGAAACTCTAGCTGACCAGGTGAAGCAGGTTGAAGGGCTATTGGGGGAGGTATAAAGAAGGTCACTCTTCTCTGCAGGAAGGACATTGCTTTCAGCAGGAACAGGAAGGAAGTTTGACCTCAGGTCTGGGTTTGCTATGTACTCACTACACATATCCTCAGGCAAGTCACTCTGAAAATTGTCTCTCTGATTTGGTAGGATTATTTCCTTCTTGCCCTGTCGTCTCAGCTTAACCACAGTGAGGTCCAAAACTATCCCTTCCTGATCGTTTTAATGTTCATTTCCTACCCCTCAATTTAGAATACTGTCATTTATAGTTACTTGATTGCTGTCTTCCCCTCTATAATGTAAGATTCATGGAGCATACAGGTACCCACGTCTTCCTTGGTGTGTGTGTTAGTTGACTGTGTCCTTCAAAGTTCACGTGTTGAAAACTTAATGTCCAAAGTTGGGGATGGGGAGGAGTGCGGGTCACGGTGGCACCACCCTCACAAGTAGGGAAATGTCATTATCCTTATAAAAGAATGAACCTGTCCCTCCCCTCTCCTCTCCCCTCCCCTCTCCTCCCTCCCCACTCTGTTCTTCTTTCTCCTCTTTCTCCTTCTCTTTGTTCTTCCTGGGTTGACACAGCAAAGTTAGTTTTGCCAATTATGGTCCCTCAATCTTGGTCTTTCCATCCTTGAGAAACATGAGCTAATACACATTTATTAATTATAAATTATTGAGCTGTGTTATCCAGCTACAACCATGACTGTGACACCACATTTAGTAGGGACACATGGCTGCTCTTCGAACAGTGTTTGAGGAAGGAATACTTGAACAAACTATCATTCTGGATCTTCCTCATCTTCATCTATAATATGAGTAACTGTTGACTAGATACTAAATGTCTGGTCTCTCCTGTGTTTATAGCAGCAATGCTAATCAATAGAGCACATTTTTCTGCTAAGCCTGGCTGTCTCCTCACTAAAACCCATTAGACAATCACTAAATTAATCTAGAGAAACCCCCATACGTCTTACACAGACAAACTACCATTATCTAGACATCTAGAGGGCAAAGATGTTAACACCGGAGCTCAACTTTAAACATGGATGCACAGTCATGAACCACTTCAAGACAAGAGCATGCTCTGAAAATGGATTGCTGGGCAAGTTCATAATTGTGCAAACATCACTGAGTGTGCTCACACAAACATGGGTAGTACAAGGCAATCACAAACAAGAGACACAGTGAACATGACCCTGAGTGTGCTGCTTGTGAAACATGCATGTATTAATATGGTTCCCTTTTAGAAGCAGAATGAATACATTCTCCATAAGGACAAGTTATGGTGTAGGGATGGGGTTGCATTTGGATATAGAACATATCCTAGTAGCTGAGAGCTCCTGTGTTTAATCAATAGAAACCACGAATAAGCACACAAGTCCATAATGTATTTGCCTGCATCCCTGCCAAGCACCACTGTACGTACTTTTAGGTGTTATATGTGTATGTGATTGGTAGGGCAGTAAGTTGGCTCGCATCAGCACCAGCACAAACATGTAATGTGTTATATACAATGTTGAGATAGCCACAAATCTAGTAGTAGGCAATAGGAAGTTTTTAACTCTGTTATACTTTTATAAGTCATCATATTTGTGGTCTGCAATTGACCAAAACATTGTTATGTAATACATGACCGTGTGTTATCCAACTGCATAACAGTGGTCAGAACATAAAATGTATTTGATAGGTAGAGAGACATAGTGTTAGTCATGCAGGAGAGGAATCATCAGTACCTTTGTTTCCAGGGCAACGACTCCTCATTAAACAGGATGTGATGTAATTGCTGATGTGATGTAATTACCTACCAGCCTTCCATGGTCTTTAAAGACAATGAAAGGAGCACACTGGGCTTAGACTCAGGAACATGGGTGCTGATGTGGGTCCTTGAATAAGCCTCCTTAGGCTCATGTCTTCTGAACAATGAAGTTACCAATACAGATAACCTCCAGGGTCCTACGATTCTAGACTTGATTTGTACCTATGGCAGCTTATTTGTTAGAAAGAGTCATGGAGGCCAGAACCAGTGTAAAAGGTGTATGTGGGAAACAAGAACATGGATCAGGCTAAGAACATGCTAAGGACACATTAAGGACATGTTACCTGGGTGGAATAAAAGCCGCCTCCATACCTCTGCTCTTCAGATAGCCACTTGATGATCGGGTTGACGTAATTCATCTCCTTCAGGTTCAGGCTGGTGAGCAAAGCATAGGCTGTGGTTTCTACCATACCTGCCGTGCCGCTGTTGGGTACAGAGCTGTCAGGACGTTGGAGAGTGTCTCTCCAGTAACGGTAAATGGGCGGATCACCTGAGGTCAACACAAGGCATTCCTCAATAAAAGTAAAAAATGGGAACTTGATGCAATCCTAGCACGTTGTGACTGTTCTCTCACTTCTAGAAGGTTCTCTTCTCTGTAAGAACTTCACCAAGGTGGCCAAGAAAAAGTGAGATCCCATAATACAGTGTCCCTCGTCCCCATTGTAGAAGGAAGGCCACACATGCCAGGGAATACACCCAGTCTGACAGTGGAGCAGCAAGTCTGATGAGCGTGGACTTAGCAAACCTGGCTATCTGGCTCTAACCTCTATCCTCTCATATTAACTGACTTGATCAATCCAGGAAGTTTATTAATTCTGTGGGACCCAGTCTCCTCATACTGTCAGTAGAAAATATTTACTTCCATTTGGCAAAAGTCATGAGAGATACACAGGAGAAAGAATTTATAGGCCAGCAAACATGATCTGTAGATGAAGGATTATCATTATTCACACTGGTAGAACAAACTTGACATAATATCATTTTCCTCGGAGGAAAAATATGATAGTCTGGAGCGTGTGAGGTGACACCCAGATTGTCAGGTAGGCCTTCTCTCTTCCCGACAGAAAGCACCCATGTTTTCCTATGTGGAGCATTTCCTATAACATAGATTCTAACTTATATTTGCTCCTGTTCCAGTAACATGAAGGAATCGCTGCAAACCTTTCTTGGAACAAATCTTTTTTAAATAGTAAGGTAAGATATTTTTGGAAGGTTAATATAATTTTGAGGTATCTTTTTACACTTAATTATTATATGATTTACATGATTCTAAACAAGATATTTTTTATCCTGCTCCTACTCAGATTCACCACACTTAAAATGAAAGGTTTATTTAGGTTTTAAATATTATTTGAATTATTCAGTTCCTCCTAGCTTTTAAAGTGTATGATTTTATAATGCAACTTACAATCCCCCAAGACATTTTTGTGCTATTTCTGAAGCATTGAAGAATTGGTTTTGAGGTGTTCAAACTTAGACATTTTTAAATGATGACAAAGGTGACATTTTGTAGACAGTCAGAAACCTCACATAAAACTTGTTTAATGTTTAAAATACTCAGACTGGGACAAGGCTCAGAACTGCCAGCCATGCCGATGGCAGCTACTGCCTCCCAGTGACGCATAAGTCAGGCCACACACTCCTTGGCCCAGTGGCTTCTGGGCTTAAAGTGCAAGTTAGAGCTTGTTGTACCATGACAGGCAGCCCCGCCCTGGACGACATGGTTTGGGAAGTGGAGACAGCGAAGGCCAATTTCAGCTTCAGTTCGTCTGCCTGCCTGGGCGCTGCTGTGGCTTACTCTGATTAGTTCTCACTGAGCCAGTGTTGGATAGAAAGAGCCTGGGTCATGAGGACAGATAAGTGGGCACTTTTCTGGGGGGGGGGGTATAGGTTAGTTACTCTAGTTCAGTCCTCTCTTCTGTCTCCCCAGAGTGTCTGCTTTCCTTCCCACCTTCACCAGAAGCCATCATGATGCTGGGCTGTGTGCTTGGATTCCCAGAGCCATTGGTTAATAAGAATCTCTTTCCTTTGCCTGTCTCTAGTACTCCATTGTAACAGAACATGTGCCAAGACAGGCGCTTTAACCATTGCAAAACTGTTTGCATAATTCTGGAGACCCTGTACTGACCCCTAATGTCCCATCCTGCCTTCCATCACTCCCTCATCTCTCTTTCTGTGATGCCTTCAGGCATCTTACTTCCTGCTCTTCTTCCTGCTCGGCATCCCATTGGCTTCCATGCTGCTACTGAAGCACCAGGAATGATTAGGCCACAGGACATTTGCACATGCTATTTCTCTACCAGAACAGCCTTCTCTATAGCCTTGGTACTTGCTTCTTCTCCTTTCATATTTACACTCAAATACAGTTAGTTATATGCTGCACAATGATATTTTGGCCAATGGCAGACCACATGTGATGTTATTTACCCCATGCGCTCCATGGCCATTGTACTTAGGTTCATGTCAGTATACTCTGTGATGCAATGGGAAAACATTTCTCTGAATACACTGAGTGACTTTCTGCTCTATCATGTTCTTGTAGCTTACACCCAGTTGCATAATCTAAATTTTGTTTGTTTTATGTGTATGTAAGTGGGTGCACTTGTGCATAGCATGCTTGTGGAAGTCAGGGGACCACTTACAGGAGCCCATTCTCCTCTCCCATCAGTCTTGGTGATTGAACTCAGGTTGTCAGACTGGGCAGCAGCAAACCCCTTTACTTACTGAGCCATCTTGTTGGCCCTGGATGTTTTGTTTTGTCTGGAACTCTTAATCCCCCTGCCTCAGTTTCTCAAAAGCTGGGATTATAGGAGTGCACTACCACATCCAGTCAGCTTAGATTTATTCAGCTCTGGTTATATTTGTTGGCTTGTCCCTTGAGTGTAGTACAGTACCCACAGGAAGAAGCCAAAGAATGCTTAACACCTCTGTGTTGAACGAATGAGGAGGAGTTTTCTGAGTGAATAATGATTTGAGTAACAGGACCTATCACCCTCTGGTGTGGTGGTTGGTTCCATGTGGGCAGGGATGGCATCTTCCTCTGCTTTCATTGCCCCCACGTCACAGAAGTGCAGACCCTCGGTGCTCAGTCAACGCCTGCTGAGCAACTGTGTGGAGCGAATCCTACCTTTAACCAAAGCTTCCCTCTTCAGGGCTGACACAATTGAACGAAACCGCGGGTGGGTTCTGTCTCCTAAGGAAAGAGCGTAGGCTACAATGGCCAGTGTGAAGGTGCTCTTGGACGGCAGGGCGTTCTCAAGCAGGAAGGAGTCAGCTTTAGCTAGCGCTGTGTGGATTTTCTGGAAGCAAGAGCAGAAGACAATTAACTTTCCTTTCCCAACATCAGCCTGTAAATTGATGAGAGCAACTCTAAAGTTGTTGACATATGGCTGGGTGGGAGAATGAGGGAGGTGGGGGAGGTTGGAGGGGTTGGGAAGTAGGGGAGGTGAGAGAGTAAGGGAGGTAGGGAGGTTGGGAGGTGTGGGATATGAAGACCTTAGAGACCTATGAATACAACCAACAAAGCAAATCCTTTAGAGAGAAGGGGTAAAGACTATCTTAGAAGAAACCACGGGGGTGTCCAGTTTGGCCTACGCTTTGACATTGAGTTCTCGTTTCCATTGAGAAGTCCTTTGAGTTTCTGATTCATCACTGGCCCAGCCCCTGGGGAGAAGCACCAGCACAGACAGGATTTCCATCCTGTGTCATCAGAGCTGAGGCGGTCTCATGTTAGAATGGATTATATCCAAGCGAAACAACAGAACCAAAGCAGCAAAAGGACCAGAGCCGCTGGAGGAGCTCTCTGGCCCTCCAAATGCCCAGGAAGAGTTCCTGTCAGGTTCTGAGATTGCCAGAGAGCTGCTACGGATGAGGGGGTCAGGGAAAGCTGCTGGCACCCTGCCTGGTTCCTCTTCTAGACAACCTGTGCGTCCTGTGGGCGTGAGTGTCATCCAGCGTCTGCCCACTGGGACCTGGTTCTTGTTGATTATTTTCTCATGAGTGTGAACTCCAGGGCTTATGGAACGACCCAAATGGAATGCTTTTGGTTTTGTGGCTCGAGTTCAGCAAATCCCACTGGGAACTGAAATTTCAGCTCAGTCGTGTAGCCTGATTTATAGGGCATGTCTGGTTGGCCTCGACTTTGCAGTCAGGAGTCCTTAACCTTGGTGCAGGTCTCTAGCTCTCTCCACAAAGGTTCTCCATGTGAGCCTTCAGAAGCTTTTACAGCCTCATTCTTTATAGCATGGACGCTCACTGGACCTGGAGCTTCCTGATAGGCTAGACTGGCCGCCCGACAAGGCTGCCTCTGCCTTCCCAGGGCTTGGAACATAGCTGTGGTTGTGTGGTGCTCATGTCTACCTAACTTTTGATGTTCACGCTGGGGATCTAGGCTCAGACCCTCATGCCTCAGTGGCAAGCACTTTACTGATCTCCCACCTTCCACCTCTGGAAGCTCCTGCGCTAGTGTAAGGAGGAGGATTTCTCTTTACTTCCCCAACTTCCAAGCAAACGAAAGAGTACAATCCAAAAAAGTAGAACTGCCTGGATGCCAGGGAGTCTCTGCGCTACTGAAGGCAGCAGCAAGGTTTAGCAGAGACAAGATCAGAGATGAGAGTGGGAACCCAGGGGCTGGAGAGATGGCTCAGCATGCTAAGAGAACTGGCTGCTCTTGCGAGAGACCCGAGTTCGGTTCCTAGCTTCCATAGCAGGTGGCTCACAGCTACCCATAATTCCGGTTCCGGGAGACCTGACGCCCCTTTCTGGCGTCTAAGGTGGACAGCAGGTGCGCGCATGCTCTCTCTCTCTCTCTCCCCCTCTCCCTCTCCCTCCCTCTCTCTCTCTCTCTCTCTCTCTCTCTCTCACACACACACACACACACACACACACACACGGAGATAAAATTTTAAATTTAAAGAGAGAGGGAAGCTAAATACATTGAATCACTCTCCCACCACAGTCCCAGATAACTATCCCAGCTCTATAATTTAGTGATCAGTAACAGTGAGCCATGGGAGGTCTCCTACTTACGGTGTCAGCTCTGTCGACTCATGATGAGTCTACAGGTCAGACTATGTGCTGGAATCTATCCCAGTTAGGAAACCCTTTGATTCTGGTCTTCGGGCTATTTCCAATAGTGTGCAAAGCAGTGTGGAATGAAGTGTACTCTGGTGAGCCCTACCTGCCCCCAAGTTTGTAGGATAAGCCACGCTAGGGAAGGCAAACTAATACTTACCACCGTGGGGCATATGCCGATAGCCTTTCTAATTCCAATCACAGAGAAGGCTGTAAGATACAAAGTTTTCTCTTGGGCTTCAACAGGCAGAGTACCCTAGAGCAAACGGTATTTTAAGAGAAGTGAGTGATCTGGTTCAAATCTCTTTTGGGGCTGTCTCTGCTTCTACATCAGGCTCTGCCGCTGGATGCTTGCTGTTGCCCAAGAACCCTGGAGCTCTGTCACGCCTGCCTTAGTCCGACTCCCCATCTTCACCTGTCAGCTCCAGCTCATGATTCTTCACCACATTCAGCCACCTTCAAGATCCTATTAAAATGCCACATCTGCTCTGAGGCTCCACATAGGCCTTTCAGGGTGATCCAGTGCCAGGCTTACAAGACCTCGAGTGGAGTTATTCTGTCTCTCCTCACTTATCTCATGCACTCACATTCTACTTGGCCAAAGTTCTTTGAATAAATTGCACTCCCTCTTTTCTCCTTTCTCCTTTCTTGTCTCTTCTCTTTCCATTTCTCCCCTCTCCTCCACTTTGGAATTAAAATTTCCAGGCATAATAGGTATATGAAAAGTGTTTCATGTCACTAGTCATCATAGAAATTCAAGCTAGAAGCACAAGAAGACACCAACGCATGCTGTTGCCATGGATATTACAGAAAGATAAGATATGAATGTTGCCAAGGGTGTGTAGGAAAGAGAACGGCTGTGCACCATTGATGGGAAATTAGCACAGCCACTATAGAACATGGTACTGAGGTCTCCAAGAAGTTAAAAGCAAAACTCCTGGTATACGAACTCCACTCCAGGAGGGTATATACCCAAGGAGGGAATTAGGATCTCAAAGACTCCCATGTTTACTGCAGCACTATTCATAATTGCAAGATTTGGGATACACACAACACACATTTTAAAACAGGTTTATATCATAAACATGAACAGTTTTGGTAAAAAGGACAAATGAGTTAACTTTGACGAAAGATTCAGACATGTAGTTGACTCAGGGTCCTGTTTCCGCCCCTCCTACATTTCCCAGGTGTCACATGTGCAACAATGTAGAATTGATCCCCTGCTGTCAATGAAGGGGCCTTCCTTTCACTAACAAGTATAACACACTTGAAAACATTTCATGTCTAGTTTATATGCTAATTGTCATCCTGATCCCAAATAAAATCACCTGGAAAGGGAGTCTCAACAAATTGTCTAGATCAGGTTGGCCTGTGGGCATCTTTGTAGGTAATTGTTGGTGAGAAGATAAGCCCCCTGTGGGCAGCATCATTCCCTAGGTTGAGGTCCTGGACTACAGGAGAGTGGTTACAGTGAGCTGAGCACCTGGGAGCCTGCATTCATTCTCTCTTCATGGTCTGACTAGCTTGGTTCCTGCTGCCGTGACTATCTGAGTACAGTGCGCTGTAGTCTGTACTTGTGAGCTGAGGTAAGTCCTTCCTCACAGAACTTGCTCTCGTCAGGGCATTTTATCATGGTAACACAGTGAAGCTAGGACAATTGTATATTTCCCCATCTTCCTATCCCCCCATAATAGGATGGGAATAAAATGAGAGACTGTAAATAAAGCCAATGTTAATTTACATATCGGATTTCCTCACCTGTAATTTTATTGGTAGATATTGGGAATTTTCCTTGAAAGATCCGTTTTCCAGCTGACACTTCTCAATCAGCCATAGCATAGAGTTACAAATTGAGTTCTCATCCTGTTTCACGTACTTGGCCACCTGTCCAAACACTCGCAGAGCAAACGCTGTCAACCTTCAAGGCAAAACCACACACAGATTTTAGAACGCTGAGTCTCTCCTGGCTTTCTAGTGGCAGAGTAGTTTATTTGAAGACTTTATTCGGACATACAGTTCTAGAGTAAGTCATCGTTCTACAAAGTGACAAGGGAAGATATTTGAAAAATCTTTAAAACATTCAGTCAACAAATATAAACAACACACCTTTGCTTATGACACTGTTAGCTAGTACTCGAGCTAAAAATTGATTTCTGGTTAAAAAAAAAAAGCCATGTGACAATGAAGGTCACAGGGGGAAGGAAACAGTTTTGAGTCAAAGCATTGATCCATTTGTACAAAGAGGAAAGTCACGGGTGTCCGAGCCTCTCTGAGGTCTGGCTTCTTTCCGAAGCCTCCCTTCCAATTAAGCTCTGCTGTGAAGTCAGAACCCCTGCCTGACCAGGAAGTGTTACTGATCTCACCTACACAGACAGAAAATGCCTCCTGCCCACCAACAGCCACGCCAGACCCACACCAAGGACGGAATTCATGACCTCTCTAGCTGCCCAAGAGCCCACTCTTGGAAGTCCTCTCATGTCCTTTGGTTTTTTGACTCTCCTTTCTCCTGATTTAACAACTTTGCTGTGTAGCCCTGGATGCCCTGTGAGCTGAGGCTGGACACAGATCTAAAGGGAAGGGTATCTAAAACCAACTGTGATTCTGATTTACTGAAAGACAGAGGGTTCAGCGAGGGACCGGAAAATGTGTTTGAGAAAAAAAGTAATGGCTTTGGGATGCATCGTATCTGGCGCTCTTTATATCCAGATACCCAGAAATGAGGATCTGGGGCCAGAAGAGAAGTTCATTAGAGACACTGGCCAGGGAGCCGTTTTCATAGAAGTGATGGAGGTCTTGGGCAGAGATAAGATTGTTCAAGAGAGATTACAGGACATAAGAAGCCAAGGATGAAATATTTGAAAACATCTAAAATTCACTTACTGTACCTTGCTGGGAATGGCGGTACATACGCAAAATCCAAAACTGTGAAGGCAGAGGCAGGAGGATGACTGCATTCCTGGCCCGATCTAAATATTAAGTTTCAGACCAGGCAGGGCTACATAAAAAGACTCTGTCAAAAAATTCTAAATTATTGCAGACTGTAAGCGTGTTTTATGTGGCTGGGCCTATGGAGTGCTGGGCACACATCAAGCCTTGTTTTTTCTCTTGCTCTGTGCAGATGTGGCCTTGTGACACAGCCCAGCTTCGAACTTACGCTCCTCTTACCTCTTCCTCCCAGGTGCTGGGATTGTAAGTACGCAGCACCATGCCCAGCTATTGGTTGCATTTTTGTTTGTTAAAACATAAGTATCTTCCAAAGGGAGGGAAAAAATCCAAGTAAAATAAAGTAAATAAAATTAAGAATCCTGTCAAAGCACGAGAGCATGTTTTGAAAACAGACTGCTGTATACTGTCATTCAGACCGTCTTCCCTTAAATTATAAAGATTACAGAAGCTATCGCTCACTGAATGAGATTTATTGAACATCCGAGGTCCTAGGAACTCTTGAAGCTGCCCACACACTGCACGCATTCTATGGGGACACAGAGAGAGGAAGGATGAAACGCTGGGTGCAGTGGGGTGTGGTTTTATACAGGAGTCAGCAGAGACCACCTTAAGAAGGTAACTTTCAATACATCCCTGAGGGAAATAAGGCATCCAGTCTTGCCCGGGGAGGATCATGGCAGACAGAGGGACCATAGGGCTCCAGTGGAGCATAGAGCAAGGTGCACAGTGAGGGAGAAATAAGGAACCATTGGTTCTCACCCTAAGTGGGAAGAGAAGCATCTGAATAGCTCTGAGCCCTGAGGCCACTGTGCTCAGCGTCAACTTGTCAGGAGATCAAGTCTGAAGTCAGAAGAGTGAGAACGGAGAAAGCTGGCTCAGGCCAGGGTGGTGCACCAAAGCTGGGGAAAGATAGTCAAGTCCAGAATCTATTTGACGATGCATCCACACCCCTTACCTTGATCAGATGTGGTTGTAAGAGCGAGAGAGACGCAAGGAAGGACTGGGGTGTCAGTCTGAACAAATGGAAGAGAGCTTCACTATGGAAGTCATTCATTCATTCATTCATTCATTCATTCATTCAATTAATCAATTATTTAGTGTGTGCATGTGTGACAAGAGGACAGTTTGAGGAAGCCAGTTCTCTCCTTAGACCATGTGGGTCTTGGTGTTGGAATTCAGGCTGCCTGGCTTGTCAGCAGGCACCTTTACCCACCATCTCTACCATCTCCACAATCCCATGACTGTTACTCTTAGTGAATGGATCAAGTACTGTGTGAAAATACAAGGTGAATCCATTACTCACCAGGTACTAGCGCTCGCTCCCCTCCACATGCTGTAGGAATAGTCAGCGTTTCTGTAGGACATGACGCTCACCATCCCTGAGGGAACCAGAGCAAAAGAACACAGCCCTTCAGTTCGCGGCACGCTGGATCAGCACGGGGTGTGAACCCTCGGTGGAGTGAGTGGTGAGCACGAGCTCTGTGGACGACACCGGGCTTCTCACGGGAACTGTGTGAACTACTTGAGCTGGGAATCAAACACAACCTTCTGCTCCCGTCCCAAGGTTTATTTCTCATCCACGCATTTTGGTAAATTAAGCCAAAATGCCTCAGAAAGAGAACATGCATGGGTTTTTTTCTTGCTAAGATTCCTTTATAAGTAATCATATGTGCATAATTCTTAACAATTTAAATATTATATTCAATAAGATACTTGCTTAAAATTCTATAAAATGACATATTATATATATATATATTATATATATATTTTACCTTCTTTTATTTTTTTCTGCAGGCTCTGTTTTCTAGTCAATGTATCAGGATGAAAAATATCCCAGTGGTTCCCTGCTTCCAGGTAGTGGAAAACGTAGAACACCGGGACCATGCTCATGAGCTCTGCCTCCGCACTGCCCCTGGGGAGGTGGGTTAGGATGTCGATGCCTTCCTTACTCAGAACCGTGGACAAGAATTCCCCTATAAGCAGTCCTGAAACAAAAAGAGACCCAAGTGGACGCAACCACTCGCTATCCGCTCCCAACAGTGTACTCTGAAGAGGAAATGACCAATGTCTCTCTTTTAAAAATATAAGTAGTTTACCTATGTCCCAGAAACCAGGGGAGAAAGCTGGATTTGATTAGGGGCATGAAGTCTTGGTGGCAGATAAGGTAATGTGGTAGGCAGATGGTGGCATAACTAGGTGCCAACGTCATAAGCCACACTGACCAATCCTCAGGTGAAGCAGGGCAAAAGAGCCTGAAGGGAGAAGCCACTGGCCCCTCAATCTATAGCGACACTGTGCAACCCCGGGCAAGCCAATTTCTTATAAGTCTAACGTCAAGATCAAATGTGATCAAAAAGGCCCTTTCTAGGGCTGATCCTCTGTGATTCCGACATTTGATCTGAGACATTCTGTCCTGTTGGTGATATGTTACCTCACTGCAAAGACTGAAGCTCCCGGGTCTTTGGGCTGAGGTAACACGTCACCAACATCAATGATGCCCCTCCTGCAAATGGAGAATCCCTGCTCTGGTTTGAATGCCTCTGACTCTCCATCTGCTGCAACCTAACCCACACAGGTAATAGTGTTAGAAGGCAAGCTCTTCTGGAGGGAGTGGGGGAGTCATTCACCCTTGGACATTTTGCTCTTCTACCTTTAGCCATGTGAGGGTGACCCACCAAGACAGCAGCGGTAAAAACAGGGAACAATCATCGCCAGGCACCCCATTACCTTGATCTTGGACTTGTAAAACTCCAGAATATGAGTCTATTCTTTATAAATTGCCTAGACTCTGGTGTTTCATTATAGCTGCTCAAATGGGCTAAGCAAGTCCCACCACCTCAGGACGGAGGCTCACGGCCATTTGCAGGCCACAGAGTCTTTAGTGGAGGCAGGACTGGCTGCTGAGACCATGGGAAGTTAAGTGTGAAGCAGCTGTACCCCATTCTAGAGAAGTCACTGGGCTAACAACAGATATCATATCCTCACAAGGTAATTTCCAAGTACATTAGGGGAAGGGAGTTGGAAAAGGAATCAAGTGTTTGAAGACAAGGAAAATAGAAGACAGAGTTCTGCCAGAAGACAACCTATGTGTGGAGATGAAGCAAAATAAAGGGTAATCACAAATACATTTGATTTTGGTTTGAAGCACAGAACAAAAAAATAACGGGCTTGATTTATTTATCTATTTATCTGGTTTTGAGACAGGGGTACTCGGACTGACTTCATCTCACTATGTAGTTGTGGATGACCTTCAATTTCTGATCTTCCTGCTTCCATCTCCCACAGCTGGAATTACGGGTGGGCACCACCATACCCAGGGCTGGGATTACGGGCGGGTACCACTGTACCAAGGGTTCATGCATGCTAGGTAGCCACTCCACCAACTGAGCTTCCTTCCTGGCCCATAAATTGGATTGATTAATTTACCTTTTACACTCAAGATCCTTTTGACGTTGGTTTTGGGGACCAAATCTAATGGTATCCTGTATGGGAATTCCTTTCGTCTGTTAACAATACCTGTAATAATAATAATAATAATAATAATAATAATAATAATAATAATGATAATGATGATGATGATGATGATAATAATACAAAGATTAGATTTACCCAGAGTTCTTTTTTAAAACTAATTTAATTTTTTTTTACTTATTCACTTTACATCCTGTTCACTGCCCCCTCCTGGTCACCCTTCCCACAATCCTTCCCCCATTCCCCTCCTCTTCTGAGCGGGTAGGGGTCCCCTGGGTATCCCCCAACTCTGGCATGCCCAGAGTTCTTAATAGAAAAAACTATTTTTAGATTATATATCTACTACCAAATAATTTTTTGCAATAAAGCACATTTATAAGAACAACATTAAAGTCTTCAAAAGAGAAAAATAGTCCAAGATTTTAATCAAACCCTAGTCTTGCATAATTTCTTTAAACAAAACACTGAATTTGGTGTAAGATTCCTGGTCTTTATAAGGCATGAGATAAATGACTTATATATATCCACGTTGCCCACTAGGGAGAGGTAGCAAGCCCCAGATCACTGACATGCAATCTCTGGGCTATCTGACCATGAGCTCTGTTGGGAAGTGCGAGCAAACATTCTTCCTACCTCCCCTTCCCAGTCTGACTTAAGCAGTTTTCTATATGCACACAGCTCCATCGCTTCAGAATGCCAGTGTCATAAATAGTACCATTTTAGTGGTTACACAGAGATTCAGGACTGTTCCAAGTGCTACGAGTAACTGGAGATGGGCCATCTGTATGAACCCCAACTCCTAAGCTCAGGGAACATCTTGGAACATGGGGCATAAAGAATGTACGAGCCAGAAGATGGGGAAGAGCTCTGTGAACCGCTGTCTTATAGCTGTGACACGATTGCTGTGTTCACGAGCCCAGGGCAGGGGCGCTTAGGTGACCAGGGTCAAACTGGTTAAAAGGTCCTGCAGGGATGAGGGAGAGGTCCCTGAGGCTGTTGTGTAACAGTTTCCTCTAAGATGGAAACATTCTGTCCTGCAGGAAGCTCCTTAAGCAGGAAGGTAACCGACGCAAAAGTAGCTTCAGGAAGTTCCAGGAAGACCAGATTCACTGGGTCCCTCCCTGCCAGACTAAGTGAGAAAAACTTCAGCTTTTCAGACAAGCCAAGCTGCAAAGGAGAGTCTGCAACAAGACCAGCTGCCTGGGAGAAGCAGAAACCAACCAGGCTTCCTGGAAGAGGTTTAGAGCAGAAGTCACGGGAAATCACACCCTCCAGCCTGTCGAGCTGCCTACAGGCTGCGCAATGTCAGTGTGCTCCAGTCCCAATTTTTGTGAACTGTCACTTACACTGAGGTGACCTTTGGTGATGCATCTGTCTATGAATCATGTCTGCTTCTGTAAGTAACCTGTCATTCATATTCTTGTAAGTATATATCGCTGTATAACTCGTTGGTTCACCAAACTGAACTTTGATGGTATTCTGAGTTTGGTCTGTTGGAGGTTCCCTATGGTGGATGAAGAGATGTGTGCTTAGTCACCCCAGGGAAAGTATTGTCACACAACAGACCCCGTTCCTCCCCGAGGAAGCTATTGGCAACTGATAGCTACTAAAGAAGGTAAGAGTCAATTTTCTTTAGGGAGGTAGGCACTGGTACCCTGGTGGATGACCTCATATCCATGAATATATGAGCAACACTAATTGGACCTAGTGCGCTAAAACAATTAAAAATAATGAAGTAAATAAAAAAATTAAAAGAGGACATGAAATTGAAAAGGAGATGACTTAAGAAAAGTTGGGTGGGTAGTAGGGATTAGCTATGATTGAGACTGCAGTCTTGTATGAAAATTTAAAGAATAAAAATATTGTTAAAATATCCCACCACCCCTCCAAAACATGGAACTATTTGTCACTGTACTGACAGAGTCAAGCTTCCAGTAAGTTAGCCAAGTCTTATAGACAAGATCTGTTTTTATTTTACTTATATTTTGGGACAGGGTTTCTCTATGTAACAGAGTCCTGATTCTCCTGGACTTGATTTGTAGACCAGGCTGACCTCAAACTCAGAGAGATCTTCCTGCCTCTGCCTCCCAAGTGCTGGGATTAAAGGCATGCACCACCATGCCTGACTGTTTTTATTGTTTTAATATTGTACAGGGATAGTACAAGTGGTGCCAAGATCCACAGCTTAACTGTAAGACTCATCAAAGTCACCATGGTGAAAATCCAGCTCTAGCACTTAACATAGTCCCTGGCGAGAGGAAGATGCTGTGGGTAAATTCTGAGATCTCATGGATGTGGCTTTGGTAAAGATACAAGAACATTCCTCAAGAAGCGTCTTTGTTATTTAGCCCTTGATAGACCTGAAGATACTGTGTTAAAATGAGTCAGTAAAGGTGTTCAGGAAGTTTGAATTAAGGATGACAGGGCGTGGAGTTTAAGGAGCTTAGTTATTTTATGTGCCATAAAGCAGGGCACAGCATCTCTGTGTTGCATTTACTCCTTGGTTACAGAGATGTAACGGTGTTTTCAAAGGATCTTTTGAGGGTAAAAATAACTCAGACAAAGAAGCCGAGTGCAGTGATGTAACAATTTAACAAGGGCTGTAGTAGTCTGGCTGGCTGGAAACAGCTGTTAGCCCAGCCCATTCTAACTTTCAGAAATAGCCTGTACTTAGCCCAGGATTCAGTTCCCAATGAGTGAAAAGCTTGCATTGAGAAGATTCATAGCATATCAGTTGAAGAAGAGACGGAGCAGTCGAGGGGACTCTGAGTGACTCATCTGACTGCCGTGGCTCCTACGGTGCTTTTTAGTTGTAGAATGACTTGCTAGCAGGTGTTCTTTAGACAGAGGCTTTTATAATCAAACAGCCTATGTGTGGTACTGTTGCTATGAGTAGACTATATCGAGTGCAGGGGATGAGTTGTAGTGCAATGTGTTCGCACTGTGATGCCCACTAAGTATTGTTAGTAGAGTTATGTTTGGCCCCACTCACACAGATCCCAGCCAGTTACATTAAAGTTGCATTTTAATTCTGTAGCTGAAAGATGACACATAAAAATTGAAATAATTTTTCCTACCATAAATTCCCTTAGGGTCCAGAGTCACTCCAGCATAGCTTTCTCTCTTGACTCCTTCTGGCTAAAGAGAAACCAGAAAGCATTCCGTTAAGGGCATTATTACATTTATAAGACATGAATTTCCTTGGATCGAATTTCTCCAGTCCACTTTGCCAGTTAAAAAAATAAAAAAAAAAAAACCCTCCTTCTCTGAAAAGGCAAACTTGATATAAATACTTCAATGCATACATGCATTGAAGATTCTGAAAAGATTCTGGCTATTTGAATATTGATCAGAGTGAACGCTTAAATGGATGTTCTTATAGGTCAGGATATTGGTCTGAATGCGATGTATATATTAACTCATTCAGCTCCCATAAACCTCTGGGAGGTAGGAGCTACAACAACAGAGGAAGAACCCAAAGAGGAGATCGGTAATTTCTCCCGTATAATACTGCTAGGAAGCTCGGAGCCAGGGCTGAAACCGAAGAAGCCCACTCCATTTCCTAGTGTGAAACAGACATGCGCAGGAATGAGCAGGGCCCAAAAGAATCCACACAAAAGATTCGGCACAGCTTTTCTCTTCAAGAGGGACTCAGTAAATTGCCCGTGGTGGCCCCAAACTTGCCTCAGACTCCTGAGTAGTTGGGATTACAGACATAAGTCACGGTGCTGGCTGAATACGCCTTTGCTGACGTTACTGGCATAGCCCAAAACAGCCCAAAGAATGAAGGCTTTGGACGACACGAGAGGTCGTTAACTAGCCAAACTAGCCGTGTAACAGCGTTGTTGTTTCACCCTTGGCTTGCTTATTACCTTTTTATAAAGTAGGAAATATACACGGCGAGGTCTTTAAATGTCTGTTACTTCTTTATATTCAGTATTTAGCCTGACATCTTGCACATAGACTTCAAGATACACTTTCTGAATAGGTGGCAGGGACCCAGAAGGTGCGCAGCAAATAGCAAAATTTGGGAATCCCGGAGTTTGGGCTTTATTGCTGATTTTCTTTTCCTTTGTGGCTTTTGGTATTTTTATTTTCTGCAGTGAGCAGGTATCACTTTTCTATTTAATAATTTCATGCATAATTTCAGATTAATGTGTACATTGCAAGAAAGTACCACAAATGTGCGAGCTTCCGTGGGAATCCTCACTGTTCCCATGTTCTATCTACACCGTTGTTTCTCTCCCTTGCTCCTGGCCCCAGATATCATTATTGACACAAACTGTTGATAGCATTTCTCCCAGAAACAGATTTTTTTTTTAAAGAACCATCTTTTTCTTACCACTACCCGTAATGTCTTCACTAAGATTTCTTTCCCAAATGAGGTCTCTAGTGAGAAGTTTATGGAGTGAAGGCCAATTTCCAGAGGAAGGAGACTGAAGGTCACCAGGTGACTGGACGAGCCCTCTATTCTCTGGCGCACACATCTGGAGGACCTGGAGGTCGGATGACTAGCAGCCAAGCTTCCTTCAGTGCAGATCCCCTCCACAGCAGACATTTTAACACAGAACTGAAGTACAACAGGTGAAGAACTTCGTAAGAACAGCTCATCATTGAGCCACATTTGATATAAGAGCAACGTGTGTATGTGTGGTATGTATGTGTGTGTATGTATGTATGTATGTATGTATGTATGTATGTTCACCCTGAATTATGCTGGTCTGGATACAAATTCTCCCCTGATTTCTTAGCAGTATCAAAGTAACCCTTCTGGGTCTAAGGCCTGGTAGAAGGCTCATTTCAGATTTCCTACAGGTACATACAAATCAATGTGGGTCATAGTGATGTCATGGGGTATCTGAAAACTCCATACGTAGCTTAGAATGGTCATATCTTCCTCAGGGTGTTGCCCACTTGATTATGTCACAGCTACAAGCATTCTTTGTTCGTGCTACTGTGATGTGGCTGTTTTGTTCTCTCTCCATTCTGCATTTTGGGTAGCAAGAGCCTTGGGTTTAGCTGTTGGGTGTCTTACCTGCGCCTTTACCTCAGCCTTTGACTTATAATAAATGGTAGAGTGATAAATGGTTGAAAACTCTGTGTACAGCTCATTCAAAGCTTTACCTACTATATACCCAATTGAAGTTCCTCATTTTATTAACTTCCCGCCTCCTCCCCATTCTCTAATAAAAACTGCTCTAGAACGATGTAGATTTAAACCTGGGCCTTCCTCATTTGAATTGTGTTATGAAAACAGATTGTGTGAGCTCTCTCATCTTCTGGTAACTATTCATTGATTTCTGGCTCAAAGGGTGAATACATTTTCTTCTTTAACTTGGTGAACTAAGAGAGTCAAGAACTGTGCCCAAAGAAAAACATCCTTAAAATCCAGAACCAAGCAGATAAGCACAAGAGAATGCAGACATCCAAGAGCTAATATTGAGGGAGTTTTCCCCAAATGTAAAGTGCTTTCTTCCCATTGGCTACATTTTTGGGCCAATGTCAATCATGATGGATATAGAAGGAGATAGAGGAGACAGTAGACCAAGGCTTCCCCAGTGTTGTAGCTGTGGAACAGGGAAAGGAAGACATAGAAGAGTCATTTGATAGCATTCAACATAAGTTCATTATAAAAAATAACAGCTGGTGTCATAAGGCTTTGATGCCAGCACTTGAGAGGCTGGCTCAGGAAGACCATAACTTTGAGACCAGCCTGGGCTATGCAGGAAGTTCCAGGCTAACCTCAACTGTATGGTGAGAGCCTGTCTCCAACAATAACAAAACAACCAAACTAAACCCAAAAGCCCAAATCCAAACAGTAATAACCATACTAAGTCCTTGAAGTAAACTGAAATTAGGAAAGAACTTTTGAAACCGATGGAGCCATATGGAGAAAAAGCCAGACACAACAGGAGTTCTCAAGGATTGCCAAAAGGCCAAGACGAACTGTGAACCCTAGACAGCACATTTAAGCCAACAACAGCCTCTTTTTAAAACCGAGGGTGGCTCCATTAGTGGTACCCCAGCAGAAACCTCCCGCCCAGCTGGCTTGAAGAACCAAAGGACAGAGCACAAGGAGGCCACCACAGCTGAAAACTGAAGGCACTCTGAGTTCTGCACATATCCTTTACTCAAACCCTGCTGAACCATGTACGACGCACGGTACAGACTCAACATTCCAGCTCAGGCTGAAAGAACTGAACAGAGATTTTAGAGTTTGGGATGATATCTAGCTAATTGCCTGCTAAAGTATAAAAACAAACCTTCACAGAGAAACATAATAGAACCTAGAATCTTTCTATAGCTTCAATTAATGAGGTCACAGGGCACAGGACAACATAATTTATACTTAAGAGGAGAGGGAACTAACAGGCCTGGTCCTGGACTATCATGGTGACTTGTTCTGATGTAATGGAAGTACACTTGTAAGTCAAAGGTTAGGTTTAGCCGGCGACACCATAACCTTCCAGTTATGACAACCTTCAATTGTGTCACTGTATGTCATGGTGGCTTTAGATCACTCCTGTGACAGTACAAACTAGAGTTACACAGCTAGGATTCAGAGACAGAATAAAAGAGCTTAATTCAAATTTCAGTGTTTAAAGTAGAAATGATTCTATAAAAATATGTTGACATAAGGATAATAAAATTAACAGTATTCTAGTTTCCCAATTTTGTGATTTATAAAAATGATTGTAATTTACTTAGAGTAGAATTTATGATGAACTTACTATTATTTCTAAGAATAAATATATACCTATAGTCATTAGACTAATAGTAAACATTTACTTTCTTTTCATAATTTTATTGATTGTTTGGGAATTTCACATCATGAACCCTGAGTACAATTCTTCTTAGTCCTCACAGGTCCACCCTTCCACCTTTTGAGACCTTCTCCCTTCTCCACCCCCAAAAACAGGAAAAAGAGAAAGAAAAAAGAAAGGTATAATTTGTGTTGCCTATATACTCACTGGAGAATGGGCAAACTCCTGGTGATCAGCCCTTTAAATGAAACTGAGTCCTCCCGACCTGTGCCCACTTCAGAAGCCATCTCCTGTGGAGAGCTTCGCTTCAGCGTCCTTATCACAATTTTAAAGAATTCTCTTCGGTGGATTTCTGTTTTAGGGTGTTACATTTTGGGGGGAGGGGACGGGATGGGTTTGTTACAGAAGCTTTTTATGTCCTCTTTTCTTAACTGTGAGTCTGCAATACCATGGCAAAAGTCGCTTCCCTGTCCTTTACAGTCTGCAGGATCGTGGATCCTAGATTTGCACATGGTTTCTGGAGAGAGCAACACAGACCACGGACTTCCATGAACATCAACACGGACCCCCGCTGCAGTAGGACCACAGACCCACACATGGCCCTTGGAGACAGCAAGGCCCTCCCTGGACATTACCATGGCCTTAGGTAGCAACACAGGCCCACTCAGATCAGTATGTCCTCTGTGGCAGCCCAACCCATGGATATCAACAAGGCTTCAGGTGGCAGCACAGACCATTGACATCTGCTTGGTCTTTGGTGGTAACATAGACCTAAGGCATAGACCCCAGCTGCAGTAGGACCCCAGACCTGGACATGGCCTTTGGTGGCTGAATGGACTTGGATATCACTATAGCCTCAGGTAGCAGACCAGACCAAAGACATCCATATGGCTTTTGCTGGTTAACTTGGGCCAAGAACATAAACATGGCTCTCAGCTACTGTAGGAGCATATAGCACAGCAGACCATGGATGGCAAAGTGGCTTCCATGGGCAGCACCGACCGTAGAGGTCTTTCGAGGAAGTCCAATAGCAAAAGTGAACGATTCTTCATCTTGGACATCTTGTTGTTGCTCAGAGCCAGGGTGATTGATCATGTGCCTGTGCAGCATATTTGGGGGCTGAGTCCTAGTGTAAGCTCCAGGCTGCTGCACCCCACCCTGTCATCCCTCCTCAGCAAGGCATGTTCCCCGGATCCACCACAGGCTTCTCTCACATCTGCCAACCCCGCCTTGTCTCTAGTTCCGTCTCTCCACCACTCACCACTCCGCTCCTCTATCTTTCCTCCTCTCCATAGAATATCTGTCCACCGTAGTGTCACTTGAAATAGTAAAGCCAACCCCCTTGTTTCTTCTGCAGTCCCCTTAGCAACTGGTTCCCAGAAAATGCCTTTCTTGTTTGCCGCAATATACTCTGGTTGCTTCCATTTAATCTATAAATCCTGTCTTCTCCAAAAAAGGGTTATTTTGCTAGTTAGATCCCACTACATACATTTAAATGATGTATCAGTCTTATTTCAACTACTGATGTAATTTTTAAGTATTTAAAAGTGTTTAAAAAGTTACAGATTGGCATCTTTAAAAAACTTAAGATGAAAATTTTAGAAGCTGATTTGAAAGTGTACCAATGGAATACATAGTTTCTTTGAAATGTATGTATGCATATACACACATACATATTTTTATACTTATATATGCATACATATATAGAAATATGTATATATACAAAATTTGAGTGAGGGATTACTGAAATACTCAGTCCCAAGAATAAAATTAGAAATTTAAAAATGTAGTTAGATTTGTGAATCATGTTGGGTTCCTGTCTAACATCTTGTGACTGTGATAAAACCTGTGAACCTATTATACAATTAGCTGCAGGGGTGCTCTACAAAGGAAAGACAGATGGTGGGGTTGCCCATGGTCGGAGTTCATCACTGTCCACCATGGAGTGGGGAAAGTTGATGAGTTGATGTAATTTTAGGGAGTGTGGCTAAATGATGACTTGTGAGCACTAGCTTGGACAGAGAGGAGAGCAGGCTGGAGGATGATGGGAAGGGTTGGGTCAATCAGTGGGTTGGGCCTTTCTTTGGCACTTAGACTTGCTGTGGGGGGTATTAACAATGGTGAGTTAGGAAAATGGGAAGGAGGATGTGGCTAAGAGTGAGGAGTGGGAGTCTGAGGACCAAGTAATTGAAGTGAACCACACAAGTGCTTCCCTTTCTCTGAACATTCACAGCACCTTTCTTACCTACTGCACGTTGTCCTTCAGACTGGCATCACATGACCTTTAGTCTGTCCCTTCCTCCTTTCTGTACCCCTTCATGTGCCAAAGTGTACTACCAGGACAACACTCAATGCTTGTTCTTATTGGAGTTGAATTGCGTGCAGATGTGTGTGTGTGTGTGTGTGTGTTTACTCTAATGACATTTATCTCTTTATTCTAATATACCACAAAACACTACTCACCGAAGTCCCAGAAGTCATATAATTGTAAACGGTTCCTTTCAATTGGATCTGTTCCCCTCGTACAACAGAATAAGGTATGTTCATCTCCAGGAAGACATCTTTGAACACCTTTGCCTTGAGTGTATCAGCAACACATATGCCTTCAGCCCAAAGGTAGGATCATGTTAGGGAATTCTTGTCACATTTTGTTGGCACTAATAGGTCACATTTGCTTTCTTAAAAAATAATGATATCTCATTTGCTTGCCAAATATTTAATTCTATTTAAAACATGATAATGCTTATAAACTAGAATACCAAATCTTTAAAGTTATTTATTGTTGACTCCATCTAATGAGTATAAAATTTTGATTTTTGGAGACCAAGATTTTGTAAAGAAAAATTAAACAAATGAAAGTAATCTAGCAGTTATTTATAAAGTATCTGCATTAGTCACTTCTCAGGAATGTCAGCCCGCGGGAGAAAACAGAGTTGTTTCTAACTATCCTCTAGCTCCCACTCACTGTCGCTTTATAGTTGGCGGCTAGTAGAAGAGTAGAAGAACCTCAGGAGCTTCAAAGGTGAAAGGTACAAAGTACATTGGAGTCTTTTGAAAAGGAAATTTAAAAACTTCGCCTCATATCCTGGGTGAATTAAATGTACAGTGACAAAGAACTACATCTTGCCGAATCATATCCTGCTGAAGTGAGCATTCGACTTAGGGTTTCTTACCATTGTCAGAAATGCCAATGCCTTGAATTTCCCAGGTCGTTAGTGAGTCAGGCAGTACAACCTGCAGATGGTTCCTGGAAGTTCAGACATTTGTGGTGGTTAATATCACCAACTTGATAAGATCGGACTACCCACAAGACAAACCTCTGGCTGTAACCATGGAGGATTTTCTTGATTAGGTTAGCCTCTGGATGTGCCTGGGAACTATTTTCTTGATTGCGTCAACTGAGGAGAAAAGACCCCTCTTAAATGTGGGCAGTGACATTCCCTAGGCTTGGGTCCTTACATAAAGAGGAGAGGCCAGCTGAACAGGGACATTTGTTATATTTGCTTCCTAATTGTTGATGCCCCAAGTTCCTGCAACCAAGATGTCCCGACAGCAATGGTCTGAATCTTAGAACTGTGAGCCACAGAACTGTGAGACACAATAGACCCATCTTCCCTTAAGTAACTTTTGCCAGGTATTTCATCATAGAAACAGGAAGTGAAAAAATACAATATTCAACTACAGTGAAACATTAGAGTTGCTAGTAAGGAAAACTGCATCCAGACAAATATATTCAGCATCTGCTCACTCATCTCAGGTTTGCAGACATTGAACCTGTGGCGTGAACATTGGAGGTGAGAAGGATATCTTTGAACTGTTGCCCTGTCAGAGAATATAATAAAAAGAAAGATACATTCCCTATTGTTATGTGTCAACATACAGGAATAAAGTAATGAATTGTAACACTGCTTGTAACAAATCTGTATAACTAAAACCGGCTGCCTGTGACTAAGCCTGTGTACTTACTGTAGCTATGGCCTACTGATTCTTTATCAGGCATAGTACCAATAATGTACCAAGGACACAGTGTTTGTAAGCTATGGTCTTGTTGTCCACTGGTTTCCTGTCTAGTGGACGAAAGTTATAAAAATGCGTTGCATGTCAGTGTAACCACTGCATCAAGATGGCATTGAAAGCGTCCCTTCAACACATTTGAATCTGTGTCTCTACAAGCAGAACTCTAGGCCAGGTCCTGGATATAAAATAGAGATCTGAAGTCAGGTTTTGCTTTGGAGGTAGTGCCTTTTTTTTTTAATGAAGAAGATATACCACGTGATTCCTGCAACAGGGGTAATCAATTCAGTCATGTTCTGGTGCAGGATAGCACTGGAATATTTTACTAGAAGGGCTGAACTAGGAGCATTGTTGGATGGAGTGGACAATGATGTGGAAAAGGATTTCCAACGGGAAGGGCGAGGAGAGGCACAGGGAGAGTGCCGTGGCTCATCATTAGTGTGGGGCTGGCCTGAGAATGATGGCGTAGGACTCTGTGTTTTCAACATTGCCCAATATCTGCTACAGAGAGGCTTCCCATTAAAATTAAAACTCCAACCAGGGGTTTAACAAAATACAACTCCATTTTTGTTTTATCTGTTTGTTTTATATACTGATACCTTTTTGCCGAAAACAGTTGTCCAATATGGTGTTTAGCACATAGCTATGTGCAGCAAATGCATATTAAAGATACGTTAGAGTAGTATCCTTCTTTACTAATAATTAATGTCGCCCTCTACTCAATTCTCAGATAAAAGGACACTAGGCAAAATTAAAACACAAAACAAAATTTAACCCAATAGTGGCATTATCTTAACTATAGGGGAAATGTTAATGTCCAGATTTTTGGCAATAATACAGATTTTTGGTAACCTTTCACACTTTTTTCCAGAGGAACAACACAGATACCTTTTGGGAACACGATGAACTTCCCATAGCCAGCTCTCTGGAAAGTAGCTTCGGATTTCTGCCTTCATCACTGGTAACAGGGTCTTTATGTCTTTATATTTTAAATATAAAAATATATTTAGTTATAGAAACCAATATTAGTTCAGCTTACAGGTGAATTTTTAAGTAAAACCATTCACCTATGACCTACATGTCTTCAAATAGGGTCAGTAAGGCATTGCTTACTGGTTTTAAAATTGAGGTTTTAGACCTTAGCATGCTCCTGTACTGACAGAACAGCAAAGAAATATCTGGAAATTTGTTTCCTGTTGAATGTTTTGTCTTTCTGAGACTTTACAAAATATCAATGAGTCTATAAAGTTGTTTATAATTTTGTGATTTTGACAGTTAGGTTTATATCAGAAAACATGGAGGTTTTCTGCGATTTCTGGCTTGTTAATTTCTATTTCCATTAATAAGGTAGATGGAACCTCTGTTTCATCTAAGATGCATTAATAGGGACTGAGTCTTAGAAACCTAAAAACCAGATACACTATGGAAAACAGCGACTCCCAGCATGGGCCTACATCCCTGAGCAAAGCAAACTGGCTCTGTCCTGTCCCAATTCCAGACTAGGGCTGTTCATAAGCCAGAGCAGGCAGAGAGCCACACACAGCTCTGAAGACTGATGGCTGCACAAATCAGACTGTGGGGAGGCCATGCTGTCTAGAATGGGGAATAGACTCAGCAGGGAGGAAGGGCCGTCGAGTGTGGGCACCATGTAGCTAAAGCCAACTGGAAGATGCCAGTTGAAAAACTTGGCAGAGAAAACAAATATGTACAAGATTATTCATCAGAATTACACTTGGACAAGCAAAAACTGGAAGGCAACTTAGAATCGATGGTTATGGCAAATGATCCCTAATAGCGTGTTTTTAAAATTGCAATATCATTTATGTCTGTAGAACGTATCCACTGAGATAGACAACTCTTAAGATACATCGCTAAGCAAAACAGAGTAGAAAGGGGGAGATGCCATTTCACTTTTGCTTCTTCTCCTAAAAATGATGTATAAATGAAGGTCCTAAACGTTTTGAACATGTAGAAAGTTTTATAGATTCTAAAAGTCATATTGTTGACTGAAACTGAAATAAGTCTCCCAGTCACAAGTAAAGTTAATGTTTTGCTCAATTTAGAAGTCTTTTGCTGTATTTGGCCAGTGTAAACACAAACTTCATTTTCAATGACTATAACGTCACATGGAATTTTAGAGTTCAAGCATATAATGCAGTTATCCAGGCAAAGGTTCCTGCTTGAGACTCACAGGATAAACCATCACTCAAGCTTTGGGGATGAATTGGCTTTAGAGTTACACTGGATCTGGATCCAAACTTGACTGGGCACTGTACCATTCCAAATCCCCAAGAATAATGGAGGTATTTGGATACATGAGGTCTCTTTCCAACTTCTAGTTTTTAACTGAAGCATCAAAACTACCTTTCTTAGCAGCATTAATTTACACAGAATCTCCCACGTCAGACAGAATTCTGGTAGGAAAACTCATACTTACCGATCCTTCCCAACTGTACGGGTTTATGGTGGCTTTCTTTGCGGATCTTGTTTGCGATAGTACAGCACTCATTGAAGGCCCTGATGCAGTGTGGGCCTATGGTCACCCGGGCAACCCGCTGCTCACAGGTTTCATAGTTGTTTTCTCGGGCTCCATCATAACAGCATCTCTTTGGTATTCGGTGTTTGTATTTAGCAGCTGAAATTGTAGCCACATTCGAGCCCTGATCATGTGTAGCTGAGGCACCTCAGATTTAGGACTCTCAAGGGATATTTGGTCCCTATCATCAGAGGACCCCTCACTCAGCAGTCCCAGCTGGCTGATGGACAAGCCTCTCCTTGTAACTTCTCGAAAGGCAGGGATAATGTGTCCTCAGCAGGTAGTCCGTTCCAACTCATGCTGAATGGTCGGAGGGCCCTTAGCAACTAAGCTAAATACTAACTTTCAAAAACTTCAGCCCCTTTTGAGTGAAACAAATGTAATATTCAGGAGACTTTGACATATTTGAAGATGGCTTTTGCTATAATATAGTAACTGGATATCCTGGTTTTTGTAACATTTTTCTGATATGATTTATAGACGTTCAGTAAGAGTATCATCCTGTTTTCTAAATACTCTCCTAGTGACAGCATCAAAATCGATGAACTTGTCTAGATGACCCTTCTTAGTTCATACTCTTTACATGTTGACATGTAAATAAATAGTAAGTAAAATTAAAATTTATTATAAAAGATGGTTAATTCTCATATTACCATTTAAATAATTTTCATTAGCTGTGTTTTACAAAGAATAGTCTAAGTCAGTGGTTCTCAACTTTCCTTATGCTGGGACCCTTTAATACAGTTTGCTGTGGTGGGCCCCCAACCATAAAGTTAACTTTGCTGCTACTCCATAATTGCAATTTTGCTATTGTTATGAATCATAAATATCTGTGTTTTCCAATGGTCTGAGGCAGTCAGTGTGAAAGGCTTAGTTGACCCTCAAAGGGGTCTCGTCCCATAGGCTGAGAAAGCTGATCTAAGCACTGTTAACTGTTACATATATAAAAGAAATAGGTTTCTTGTTAATCATGGACTTTGCCAGGACAAAGTCAGAGAACACGATTTTAATTATTAGGTGAAGTCTGTAGAAAGGAAACACTTGTGATGAATAAAAATCAATATTTCTCAGTTTTTAGAGATAGAAATGCTTCCTTTTCATGCCAAGACGGGAACTGAACGCCGGGCCCGTGCATGCCTCATGAGCTACACTGAGCTGTGCGCATCCCCAGCCACAATGACGCCAACAGAAAAGACGGAGAGTCCCCGAGCCAAGATTATGGCCAGTGAAATACTGGCTTTGTTTGGACTAAATTTCCTGAAAGGGGTGACCTAGACCTCCACACATCTCTGTTTTGACCTGTTCTTCTAGAATTGGGAGAGGCTCTACAGTGTCTCATTTCTACAGCTTTCGATGTGATCATAATGTTTTTACGGTCACAGGAAACGTCACGCGTACCTTGTTCTTCTATTTTCTGCTGTAGGAGTTGCAGGTCTCTCTTTGGTCTGAGAATTTCTTTACAAGAGTCATCTGTTTAGAAAAAGACAGAAAATTAGAACATGGGGCAAAGGACATATAAATCTGAACAAAAATAAGTTTCATGAAAGTCAGTGTTTGAAACAGCCCCAGTGTGCAGTGACGAGCCCGAGCTGAGGCTGATGTGGATTAGGTTTTGCTGCGTGGGTCTTTGCCCGCTCGTCTGCGCATGTGCTGTGGTTGGATAGCTTGGGGTTTTGTGGAACTCCTAACAGCGAGAGAGGAGGTGTCTCTGACTCTTGGGATCCTTTTTCTCCTACTGGGTTACCTCATTCAGCCTTGATATGAGGGTTTGTGGCTAGTCTTACTGCATTTTGTTATGTAGTGTTTAGTCAATATCACAAGGATGCCTGATATTTTCTGAAGGAAAACGGAGGAGGAGTGGATCCAAAGTAGAGGGGAGGTAGTGGGAATCTGGGAGAAGTGGAGGGAGGGGAAGCTGCAGTAGGGATGTATTGTAGGAGAGAAGAGTAAATAAAAAAAAAACAGATTAGCTCTGTTTGTTGCACCTCTGAATGTGACGCCTGGTTGGTTTTATGATCTTGGTTTGAAGTATGGCTGCTTCTTGGACCCACGGACTACAATGAACTAATGAACTACCTACACACTTAGAGGGAGTAAAATTTTTATTGAGTTAACCTTTTACTTTTCTAATTTTGTTAAACATTTATTTACCTGTGTGTGTGTGTGTGTGTGTGTGTGTACTCACATGCAAGTGTACATGTGGCAGCCAGAGGGCAACTTGCAGCAGATGCTTCTCTCCTTCTACAATGTGGGCTGCAAAGGTCATTAAGTTTTGCAAATACCTGTGCCCACTCTGCCACTCTGTCACCTCCCTGACCTCTATTTCTCTTATTTGTTCTTTGAGCCACATTATTGTAAATATGAGGATGGATATCAGGGTATGAAGTAGAATTGTGAACATTTTAAAGCCACAGAAAGAAGGCCATTTGCCACGTGATATGTGCTGGGGAACAGCTCAGGGGACCAGAGGTGAGTCAAGACATAAAGGTATAAGGACATGCAACGATGTGACCTACTGGTTACAGTGTAACAGAACCTTAAGATTTTAGAATGCAAGGTAAACTGGATTATCCACCCTATGGGTCTTCACGCCTGCAGTATAAACAGATCTAGTTTCCATAAAATCTTCCATGCGAATGGCAGAGCCATGTTTAATTCTGTACAGAGACGATACCTCACAGAAGAGATGATTATTATTTTTTTTTGAGACAGGGGCCTCTGTGTTTTCCAGGCTGGCCTCAAACTCAACCCTCCTGCCTCAGCCTCCTAGAATGGTTGGGGTTTGCAGATGTGCACCACTGTTCCTGCCTCAGAGGTAATTCTTATTCTAGCTTGCACAGGGTTATAAGGGGAACCCAGGCTCCATGGATAACGGTCCAGAGGTATAAAATAACACAGCACCAGCCAAGAACAAGGAAGAGCATTGTGAGAAAGGACCAGGAAGAAGACCGTGGAAGGCTTTGAGCACTACCGTAACGATGTTGTATCTTATCTTGAGAGCCAACAAAAAGCCCTAAAAATTTCTTTTGTGTGTGTACAGTGTGTGTACATGCTAGTATGTGTGAAGTTGCATGTGACAGCCAAAGGTGTCAGGTGCTTTCCTCAATTACTCTCCACCTTTATTTACTTGATATCTATGGATGTTTTGCCTCAAGTGTCTATGTGAACTGTGTGCACGCCTGGTGCCCATAGAAGCCAGGGACAGACATCAGATCCCATGGAACTGGGGTTGCAGATGGTTGTGAGCCATGTGGATGCTGGGAAATGAACCTAGCCCTCTGGAAACACAGCAGGGTCTCTTACCCATGGAGCTATCTCTCCAGCCCCTCCCTCCACTTTACTTTTTGAGACATGGCCTCACTGAACTGGAGCTCTCTGGCCGGCTAGTAAGCTCTAGGTATCTGCTTGTCTCCTCCTTCCTGTATGCATGTGCACAATGAAACACCTTAAGGAGACTTACAGAGCCATTGCCAGTCATAGGGAGTGGGATAGGAGAGAAGTCTGGGGGGGGGGTACGTGTCACTAATGAAGATGCTGAGTGTCTTACCGTGGTACTGGGAGTCATCTGCATTTGCATTGGTGAGGAAGGTGAGCCCAGCCAGATGGAATACATCTGCATTGTCACGGCCACCACCTGCCCCACAGCCCAGGTCACTCTTATCATCGAAAGCTTGAAACACCTGTCCGGAAAGGCGAAACACCGAGCTTATTCCTCCAAAGGACTAAAGGAATTAGTCGTCACGCTGTGTCAACACATCTGTGAAATACCTGGGCACTCATACATCTAATGCCCAAAGACCACACTTCCCCACTTCATTCCTTCCATTGTAGATATTTAAAAAACCTTCCTATCTAAGATCAGCCAAGAATGAAACCTTAAGCAAAGAGCACTGATGAGGAGAATCTTAGGAACTGTCCCAGAGCATATACTATATAGAATGCACGATTATATATGTTATGTACAATATAACGCATATACATACTATATAACATGTTGTATGTATGTATAAATTAATATGTATGTGTAATGTGTGTAAATTGTATGCATGTATAAATTAATTCGATAAAGGATGAAAAAAGTCTAGATTCTACATGGGAAAGCACTGTAAGTGGTTTATTTTGGCTTTAATGTTGACTCAAAAAATATCCTTTCTTCTCTAAGTGTTTTATAACTTCATAGTTTCTTGGTTCTTTCTGCCTCTCCAAAGGAACTCAAGTCTAGAAATAATAGCTGACTGTCATGGAAATAGATGGGAACATATGGACTCTGGCCATTTCCAAATTCTTTCTTCTAAATTTAGACTTAAGTGAGAATCCAAACAGACGCAGTGATTTCCTAGTTCCCTCTCCAGGTTCCTTGTGCTACTGTTGTGACTACCACCACCTCTGACCTAGATCCCCCATACTCTGTAGATCCCATAGTCCCATCTGCTTATGATGGGACTACATTTGGGAGAGCCAAAAATGATGTCTGACCTGTGCTTTAGGGACAGAAGAAACTCTTTGTTGAATGTACTGTAGAAAAGGAGGCCAGGGCCTCTGTGATGGTTGGAATATGCTCAGCCTAGAGAGTGGCACTATTAGGAGGTGTGGCCTTGTTGGTGTAGGTGGTCACTGTGGGTGTGGGATTTAAGACCCTCATCCTAGCTGCCTGGAAGTGAGTATTCTGCTAGCAGCCTTCAGATGAAGATGTTGAACTCTCAGCTCGTCCTGCACCATGCCTGCCTAGATGCTGCCATACTCCCACCTTGATGATAATGGACTAAACGTCTGAACCTGTAAGCCAGCCCCAATTAAATGTTGTCCTTAAACATGGCGCACACCTTTAATCCCAGCACTTGGGAGGCAGAGGCAGGTGAATTTCTGAGTTTGAGGCCAGCCTGGTCTACAGAGTGAGTTCCAGGAAAGCCAGGGCTATACAGAGAAACCCTATCTTGGAAAAAAAAAGGAAGAAAAGAAAAGAAAAAGAAAAAAAAAAGAGTTGCCTTGGTCATGGTGTCTGTTCACAACAGTAAAACCCTAAGACAGTCCCCTTACTTCTTCCCCTACAACCTGCCCCATACTTTGTGAAGCTACCCCACCCCATGGTCACCACGGAAGTGCACTTAACTCTTTGCATGGCCCTTTTGGCTTTTCCCTGGACTCCATACACAGCTCTGTCCACTGCAGATAGTGCCACCCATGAGTCTGCTTCAGTCACCATGTCAAGGGACACAGTTTGGCCTGGAGAATACACGTCTTCATCTGGAGACAGATGGACCTAAGAGGTCATTTGAAAAGGGAAAGATCACTTGTGTGAGACAAAGCCAATCCGAGGCCACCGCTTTGGCCTCCTCCAGCCATGAGAGAATTGCACTGTGTTATAGACGTGTCTCACCTTGAGCTGATTGCCACACTTCTCCTCAATGTTTATCCAGACTGCGTCAGCCACTAATTCTGCTGTCTGCTCCCCTGTGACTATGTAATAGACCAGGAGTCTCGCTGAAGGAACCATGTTCTGTGTCACTGGAATGTTTATATTTTGGTAAGATGAATAGAGAAGTTTCTCTTTTGTGCCATACTGTACAATTTTGCCTTTGGATAAAATCTGGAATTAAACAGCAGCAGCAACAATCAAAAGAATTGTTTGGTAGGGCGCCATTTGAAGCTGGAGCAAAAATTACGTTGAAAAGGGGGAAATCAGCCTATATGTTTCTAGTGTGTGCTGGACGTTTCACACTTACTAAAACGAGTGCTCAGGTAGATAAAGCTCTTGTAACAAAATGGGGAGGGCCAGAGTTCAAGTCCAGAATCCACATACAAACAGGTACAGCAGCTGCTGGTAATTCTAGCACTCAGGAGGCAGGAGTAGGATTCAAGGGGCAAGCTGGGTAGCAAGATTAGCCGATCAGTAAGTTCTGGATTCAGGGAGAGATACTGCCCCAATAAACAGAGGAAAGATAGAGTGGTGACACATCAGATGGACTGGCTTGGATGGAATCATTGGCTAGGAAACCAGGAGTCCTCAGTTCAAACCACAGCCTTCCCTTTCTCAACTCCAAGGAGGTGTGGTCTTGTAACCTCTCATGCCCACATTTGAAATCAGCATGAGACTCATGCCTGCCTCGGTAGTTTGAGAAAGCTATAGGCGATGTGGTCAAACACGTTTGGAAATGAATGCAAAAGTCTGAGTGATGCTTCCCTGTCAAAAGGACAGTGTCCTGGGTGGGGGAAGGGTGGGGCTCTCTCATGGCTGTACTTACCAAGTAATTATAGTGAGTTATTTTGTCGATATACGGACTCTTGGGGGTAACGATAATATTCAGGTATTCTCCCACAAGCATGGGCTTGTAGTTTTCAGTCCAAGCGATGTAAATGTAACTTTGGCTGAGAGATGAGTACGCAATTGCTTCATACTCTTTGCTGGCTTGATTTTCTTCGGGAAGTTCTGGGGCATCAGTTTTGACCTGGAAAGGAAAATTTCAAAATCCCACGTGGTTTGTGAGTAATGGTTTCTGTAAAAACGTGTCTTTTAAATCCTTTGTCTCTTCAGATTCCTAAATTTCACAGTGCTGGTTGCTAAAGAGAAGAAACATCCCCATCAGTCATCTCACTGTTTGTTTGTATAGTCGGAGTATGACATAACCCTAGAAAGTGTAAGGGAAATACTGAGGGCAGGGTGGGCTCTGTGGAGGAGCCTGATGAAGCTAAGAGAAGGGTGTTCTGAGGTAGGAATATGGACGCCAGAGAGCCTGATGCACTGGAGACTTCTCCTGAGGGATGAGATGACTCAGAGGTCAGAGAAATGACTGGGAAGCACACATTACTGCTCAGGACTGGGGCATAGGAGTTACGGATGCACAGCATAGTGGCGGTTTGACCCAGTTTCCATGGGGAGGCGTGACACAGGATTGCTCATAAACCCGTCGGGCAGTGATGTCTGCTTTCTGGCAGTGGGAGGGGCCTTAGCTCATGCCCCGGAGTTAGGTATGTATTGGTTCCCACACAACCGCCATCACTTACTAAGTCCAGAAACACTATCGAGTTAAGGGAGGTCAGAGGCTTCCCCTTTTAGCTACAGAACAGCAAAGATAATGGTCTCAGTTCATGGCACTGATGAAAGGCGTCTTTCATAAGGCCCTTAGCACAGTGTTCTCATAAGGGTTCTGTAGATGCCAGTGAGTGTAAGGCTCGTCAGTGGCCTGGCTTATCCTCACGAGGGCTCAGTAAGCGTTGGTGTAAGTCAGCTTCAGCCCAGTGACCCATGTTATTAGCTCACTGGGATTTTACTTGGGAACTTAAACACATTTTCTGGGAAAGAAGATGAACTCTGAAAGAGAGTAGCTTATGCATCAGGAAAAAGAGGGTGGGCCTTTCACGTTTGACTCCGGAAAAGATAAAATACACATGTGTGGGAAGAGGCTGTTTCTCCCACTGATCTACACTGCTTTGCTACTCTGACATGCCTGCATTCTGATATAATCTTTTTGGTATAAAAGGAAATAGTTAATTTCCAACTTCACTCTCGTCCCCCAAATTTTTTCCTTGACAATTTTTCCCTTCACTACATTAGCAGATTGTCTAAGGTACTCATTTCATTCTGGATGCAAAACGATGGAATTATTCTCAGGACTTGAGGATAAAATCAGTCACATCTGTCTGTACACCAACCAAAACAGGCAAACAAAAGCTCATGCTGTTTTAAGGAAATACAGCAAGATTTTAGCTCACCTCAAACTTCAGCCCCGTCACTTCCGATGGGAGGTTCACCACAAACGAAGCTACTCCATCAGCAGCGTGTGTGAGGCTCCTCTTGGTTTCCAAGTCAGATGTCTCTTGATTCACATCGACTGTTTGCGCCATCAGAGTTACTGGGACCCCTCCTACCAACTGCTCGAGTGAATCCTTGACCTGTACCTGTTTGCCGGAACAGTTCAGATCGATTCCAGTAGATCATCATGTCTCAAATCAGATCAAATCTGAAATGGCTTTCTCTCCTCTCTGCCTCCTACCTACCTTAATGGAAAATGGAATCCCAGGCTTCAAGAAAAGAGGAGTAGCGACCAGATTCAGTGTGTAGGGAGAGAGGACATATTTGATGCCCGGGATTTCTGCCTCTTCTGAAAATCCACCTACAAGGGCAACAAGCACTGAGTTAATGTCTCTGGAAGGATGATGGTGGCCTTTAGGACGTCTGTCCAGTCTCTGTGTTTATTCATCCCCTTGACCTGTCTTCATTCATTGGTCAACTGAGGGAAAGTGGAGACAAGAACTGAGAGCTTCTGAAGCCCCTGTAGGAAGATGGTCTCCGGGGATTTGACAGAGGACACTGCTCCAGGTTCAGGCTCAGTTGAATGTGTTCAAAGGATCAAGGGGAGAGAGAGGCAGGGAACCCAGAGGCTGAGCCTCAACAGGTGTCCACATTAGATCACTGGACAACTGGAGACAACTGGAGAAGAATCAGCTTGATCCAGAGAAAAGTCCAGATGGACTACTTAAAGAGTTAGTGCAATAGTAGGGCTGGAGAGATGGCTCAGCAGCTAAGAGCACTGACTGCTTTTCCAGAGGTCCTGAGTTCAAGTCCCAGCAACCACATGAAAGCTCACAACCATCTGTAATGGGATTTTATGCCCTCTTCTGGCGTTTCTGAAGACAGCTATGGTGTACTCATAAATAAACTAAGTCTTAAAGAAAAAAAGATTGCAATAGTATTACTCTGCAGCTTAAAGTCAAATAACATTAAGGACAATATAAAGACCTCTAGTTTCCTCAACCTCCTTTCTAACTTCACATCCCCATCTCCCCATGCACCCAGACCAGACAGTCTGCTGACCTGGAAGACAGGGCTTCACTCCCGCCCTTCTCTTTCTGACCTCCCCATGGAGGGAGTCCCGCTTTGCTCCATTACCACCCCCACCTGCTTCCGTCAAGACGCGTTGTCTTTATGACACTGCTTCGGTTACTCTACCCTCCTCTAGGAGGCTGTAAAAGGCTGCCTCCTTTTACAGGGTAACAGCATTGAGCTGTTTGCTGAGGGCACACACAGGAGTTTTGTAACAGGTTCCCTGTTATGCACACACATACACATAAACACAATACACATGCACATACACACACATACACAGATACACATATACATACAACACACACACACACACACACACACACACACACACACACACACAACTTACCTGAAGATTCTGTGACGGTTACAGCAATATAAAGGTACTTGTTGTTTAAATCTTCTAGACTGTCGTAGGACAGTTCTTTAGTTGCTGTTTCAGAATCAAAAGAGATCTGAGCAACTCCGTTGACCAACTTTTTGAAGGAGCAAACAGGAGGAGTCAAGTTAGAGAAGCACATGTCAGGAAAAGGATCAGAGTGTGCTCTTACTGCCTCTAGACTGAAGGCAAATTACAGGAGCCATGCGCTACTGTCACATGTAAAGCGAATGACAGAGTCACAGGTGTGGGAAGGTTTCAGTCATTGCACGGTCTTTTGGGTACCAGTTGATAATTAGTATACAGTAAGTAAAGAGACATGCAGTTTGTTTATATCACTAATTACTAATGATATTGTTGAGTTATTAAAAGATACTGTTTTTCTTCTGTTTGTTGATTTATTTGAAAATGGTTTGAGCCAAAGGCAGGCCCTTTTGTCTGATTTAGCTTGATTGACAGATGCCGGCATTGAACCAAGACCTCACACCTGCTAAGCATACACTTTATCGTTGAGCTACATTCCTTGTCTTTATTTCCTTTAATCCTCAGTGCTTAAAGTAGAATCTTGAATTTTAAAAAGTCTCTTAATTTGCATATCGAATTAATAATACCATCTTTTAAAAAAAAAACAGAAGTTAAATACTCGATTGTGCAAAATGTACCCGAAAGAGACACGACCCCACGTCATCGGTGGTGTAATGTAAAGAACATTAAGTAAGAAAACAGAACCAGGGCCTTTAATCTCAGTTCTAGTAACTGATTTAAATCAGCCCTTAACTGTGGACAGGTTTCACATTGTGTGGGAAACTGTGCACTGAAGAGATAGCCCTCCGTCTAGCAATGCCAGAAGCACCCTCACATTAGAACAGTCATAAATAAGTCTGGGCATTGTTGAATGTACCATTGGGTTAAATGCCCTCCACCCCAGGTGAGAGCCACACTGGCAGGAACCCCAAAGCAGGCTTTACTGTGGGAGACTCAGAGCCCAGGGGGCACATGGAGTGTCAGCTAATCATGTTCAGTGGTCAGGGGCTACTTCCCAAAGAAAAACTGCCAGCGTTGGAGCATAAGAAATGAGAAGGAATTAGACCCCGAGGAGACAGGAAGGATGGAGGGAAGGAGCCAAGGTCTGGAGTCAAGAGAGACCATGTTAAAGAAGGGAAGAGATGGTGCGATATCAACTGGCAAGGGAGGCTGGTGCCAAAGAAAGGGCACTTTATTTTCCGTTTTCATTTATTTATTTATTTTCCGTTTTCATTTTGAATGTATGTGTATATGTTATGTTCATTGTATGTGTATGTATGTATGCATTTTTTACATGTGTGTGAACACACAGGCATGGGTGTGTGCCTGTTCAGGCCCAAGGTTGACATCGAGTGTCACACCGGATTGTTCTGCCACCTTGCTTGTTGAGGCGGGGTCTCTCGGTCGAGCCCTGAACCCGCTGGTATGCCTCATTTCCGTGGCTAGCTTGCTCCGGGGTTTGGGAGGGGGAAATCTATCTGAAGGGCAACAGATGCCAACCGGGAGCTTTAAGCCGCACTGTCCCAGGATGCGGGATTGCACCGGAGGGTTCGCGGTAACACGCTCCTCACCTAACCGAGGTCTGAGCGGACATCTTACCGTTGCGACTTGCATGGCTTTATGCATCATCTGCTTCTCGTCCTCTTTTATGTCCTCTCTCAATCCGAAAAAGACATACACCTCAGCCTCGGGGACCACTTTGTTATAAAAATACCTGCCGAACGATATCAGAAGGTCATTTTCCTAACACTGTTATAACAGGTGACTCGGATAGGATCTAACAGTCTTAAGGCAGACAAGGCGCATGATATGCTGCCCCCCTCCACTGCATTTCACCCTTCGAAGGCCATAGTAAGAAAACTATGACTTTTAAACCCAGCCCTGAGTTCAAGGTCAGCCTGGTCAATGTAGCCACCACTAGGCCAGCATGGTGCTACACAGTGAGAACCTTTCTAAAGAAGGTTTACACCTGGCCATCCCCAAAGTCATGGAACACAGTTAGTCACAGGCTGACTTTGAACTCACAGAACCTACCATAACTAGCCCAAGGAAGTCACACCCTTACCTTGCTTTCACGGTAATTCCAAAGTTCTTAAAGTTCTTATAGCCAATGAAGTTACTTTCTGGTTCTATTGAAACAGAGAATCGTGGCAAGACTGGAAACAGAAATGAGGACACAATGTCACCATTTAACTAGAGTGGCCTCTGAAGCACTCAGGCTGCTAGACTTTCTAGTTGGACAGAGGTAATATCATCATCATCCCCATCCCCACCACCACCACCACCACCATCATCATCATCATCATCCTCAACAACAACTATATCTCTGATAAGCTTTCCCTCTCTCCCAATCAGAGTGAATCCAGGCTTGATGTACCCAAATCACTTCTTATATTTTGTTTATATTGAGTGTAATGGACAATAGATTGTTTTCTCCAGTAGAATAGAAGTACCTTAGAAACTGAACAAGGACTTTTCTCTCCCTCTCTCTGTTTCTCGCTGTCTCTCTGTGTTTATCTCTTCCTCTTATCCTTCTTGTAAGTTTTATATATTTATTCAGTGAGTTTATTAAATTGAAAATAGGAAAGGAAAGTGTGGGTTTATTTAGCATCTCTCATTAGTAGACAAAATTTATCCAATATTTTAAGTGCTGTCGTAGTCTCGGTGCTAGCATGCCCGTGGAGAATTGTCTTGATTGCTGATTGATATAGGAGCTCACTGTAGGAGGCGCCATTCTGTGGGCAGGTAGTCCTGGGCTATGGAGAAATCTAGCTAAACATGAGCTTGTAAGCAAGTCAGCAAGAAGTTTCCTTCCATGCTAGGTGGTGGTGGCATACACCTTTATCCCCAGGACTCAAGAGGCAGAGGCAGGCAGATTTCTGAGTTCGAGGCCAGCCTGGTCTACAGAGTGAGTTTCAGGACAGCCAGAGCTACACAGAGAAATGCTGTCTTGAAAAACAACACCCCCAAAGTGTTCTTCCATAGCTTTTGCTTCAGATTCTGTGTGGGTTCCTCACAGTGACGGACTGTGAGCGGGAAGTGTAAGCCAAATAAATCACTCCCTGTCCCTCACAAGTTACTTCTGGCCATAGTACTTGTGCTAGTTAGGGTTTTTGTTTTTTGTTTTGTTTTGTTTTTACCTTTTATTAAAAATAAATTCTTTTCTCATCCAGTATATCCCGATTACAGTTTCCCCACCCTCTCCTCCTCCCAGCTTCTCCCCACTCCCCTCCCATCCAGATCCACTTCCTTTCTTTCTCCTCATTAGAAAGAACAGGTTTCTAAGGGATAACAACAAAATAAAATATAACACGAAAAAACAAAACCATCACATCAAAACTGGACAGGGCAGCCGGACAGAGCAGCCCAACAGAGGAAAAGAGCCCGAGAGAAGGCACAAGAACCAGAGAGTCAGTCTCTCTCTCTCTCTCTCTCTCTCTCTCTCTCTCTCTCTCTCTCTGTCTCTAATGTCTGGCTGTAAGTCTATATTATTTGCTCTCATCTGCTGCAGGAGGAGGTACTGTCTAGTTTTATGTCAACCTGATACGAGCTATAATCACCTGAGAGGACGGATGCTCAACTGAGAAAATGCCTCCAGAAGATCAGGCTGTAGGCGAGGCTGTGAAACTTTTTCAATTAGTGATCGATGGGGGAGGGCCCAGCCCATGGTAGGTGGGGCCACCCCTCGGCTGGTGGTCCTGGGTTCTATTAGAAAGCAGGCTGAATAGGCATGGTGAGCAAGCCAGTAAGCAGCACCCCTCCACGGCCTCTGCATCAGCTCCTGCCTCCAGGTTCCTGTCCTGCTTGAGTTCCTGTCCTGACCTCCTCCAGTGATAAACTGTGATATGGAAGTTTAAACTGAATAAACCCTTTCCTCCCCACATTGCTTTGACTGTGGTGTATCACCAAGGCAACAGTAACCTAGGACAGTAGTTTATTATCACACAAGTCAGACTACAGCAGGATGAGTAAATAATCTCAGACTACACTGGGTGCTGAGATGTTACCCAGGAAGCAAGTCCAAAGAGAGATTCTCCAAGTAAATGAACGTCAGAATGAGACACGAGACATGAGCAAAATTGAACGGAAAAACACCACATGCAATATTTCCAAAGCCGTGGAAAGAGGGGTGGGTATAAAATGGTGGTATAAGATGAGGCTGAAGAAGGAACAGGGGCCAGCTCTAGTTAGGGATGCAAAGTTCATTTAGAGAGGTATAAAGAGCGAGTCAGAAGGTGCTGTTTAGTGTGAACATTACGATGACTTTCATCCTGAGATTATTTGACTGATACTAAGCAAGACAGCTGAGAAACAGCAATGCCAGCGAGGTTGCCCTAGTGTTTGGCACAAGCCTGGTGAGATGAGTGGATGGGTACTGCGGATAAAGAGACACGCTCGGGATCTGCATGCCAACAGGAAGCAGCGAACGCAGGAGGCAGTGAGTGTAGTTAGAACAAGGCACCGGGGTGGGGCCTAATCTTCAAGGCTGAGATTCACACAGGCAGATTTGGTCACCATTTCCCTGCTGTTTGTTAACTGGGCATCTATCTACCCTTCTTGTGACTCTCCTGAGGAAAGAAAGAGTGGCTTTAAGCAGAGAAGCTCAGTCTGACAACACAGCGCAAAGCCCCTAGAGTAAACTGCTAGGAAATGGGGAAATTAAGCTACTCATGGTTACTTTATGATCCAGTAATATGACCGATCTCAAGATATGAATATGTCCAATTTCTAAGTCAACCTTATCAGACTCTACTCTCTTTATCTAATTCTTTGTTTACCTCTAGACTATAATTCTAGAAAGGACTTTAACAAGCCAAGCTCCTCAGGGGATCACATTTCTTCCAGCTCTGTCATGAAGGACGCAGTCCTGTTGGATTGGTTGGCTTCTTCAAGGCTGACAGGGCAAACTAGAACTAAGCACTAGCTACTGAAACAATGACTACATACATCTGTCTACCCTACTCTCCTCTGGTACTTCCAGCCATACCAAAGGTACTGCACGTCTCTCTTAGTTAAAATAATATAATAATATTAGAGATTACCATATTCTTTAATTTCAAAGTATGCAGTTCCAGTTGTTGTAAAATCCTTCTTATATTTAGCTTTAATTGTCCACACACCATACCTGTGGAAACAAAATATTTAAAAACGTGGATGTCATTAAATATTTCTAATTTTGCCATAGGCAATTTAACTAATTCCTATTTAAAGATGTTACAATACATATAGACATGTAAATATTTTATGGGAGATTCTAAAACAATGAACAGAAATAGTTAGCTATTTTTCTTTTGGTAATAAAATTATGTATTAATTGGATTTTCACATATTGTATTATTCTTCCAGGTATTTTATCTTAATGAAGTCACTGTGTTTGATTTAAAGGGCTGATGATAACTTAAGAATTTACTTAACTCTTGAGTTTAAGGATGCTAACATGATATTACAATCTGTAGTATATCAGAAAATCCACGTGACGTCTCTCAGAGCATGCAATGCACAGGTCATGCTTCTACGGATCATAAAGTTTGCACCTTACATATCGAATAATGATGGGAGACAAGGTAGGGTTTGTTTATCTGAAGAAATGACTTACTTAGTTAAAAAAATTCCATTCCAAAATATTTACTGAATACTAGAGTAAACAATAAATATAATAATAATAACAATAGTAATAATAAATAATAATAATAAAAAAGAATGACGTGGAAGAGTCACAGTCATCAGAGTTAACAGTCCATGTGAGTTGGAAACCTCATGTTTCTGTACAGGAGCAGGTTTGAAGAGACCGAGTCACTTGGCCTCGTTTGTGAAGTGAGAGCCTGCTGTTGTCAGCTGTACTGCGTGTACTGCAGTTATCCTCAGCAATATTGAATCTCTATCAAGTACCTCATCCCATGACTGCTGAGTTGAAACAAGCAGTTCAGGCGAGGGGCTGCCCTCAGGGAGTTTCCAGTCAACCGGAAACTCCAAAGGGAAGAGTGTGACAGCGAGGCCTCCTGCCTGTAATTCCTGTACTGCGGCTGCAGAGGCTGAGACAGGAGGAGTTTGAGGTCGGTTTGTTGAGAGGAAAGAATTCCAGGCCACCCTGAGCTAGAGTGAGACCCTGCCTCAAAGTCAAGCAAACAGCAAAACTCAAAAGAAACAAGAAAATAAATAAAGACACTGAAGTAAGCATCTCAAGGAAATTAGGAAGGGGCGGTGTGGGCGGTGGACCACACCCAGACACAGTGTAGGCTAAGGCAAACTTTTGCCCTGAAGATGAGGTGAAGCTCAGTATGGAAGACAGGGAGAAGCACGCTCTCAATGAGGTGACGAGTGTGAAGGTGCCCGGGTGGGACAGTGACAGTCAATAGAGTCTCACAGTGATGTGTTGCCTGCCATGGGACAAGATAAAGTTTGAGATAATGACAGGAATGGCACAAAGCTCAGTTCTGCACTGTAGAGAACATCGTGTTTTCAAGAAAGTACACAACTTAAAAATTATCCGGTTCACTGAAGCTCCTCAGTTTCAATACCTATGCTTTAGAAAAATGCATCTACGCTGATTTCCTTTTTGGAAGGAAGGGGAAATGACCATAAAGTAGCTGGTTGAGGTTCTGTAGCTGTTTGCAGATGCTTGTGTCTAACACATGCTACGCTGCTCTCCCTTAGACGCGGGACCAGGTCTCCATCTCTACATTGCGTTGCTCTCAGTCCTCTATGTTACATTGTAGCTGTATTCAAATAGGCAGACACATAGTAGCTAAATAGGTATCACGGCGAGAGTGTGTGTGCACCTGTGTTTCAGACAGAGCTGTTTCCCAGGCTGCCGATGATGCCCTGGGCGCCTCTAGCCCCAGTCTCCTGAGTATCTGGTATGGTGGTGGGCTCTGCTGGATTCCAGCACTGAGAACGTGGGGTCTTTCCCTACCAGGAAGCAGCCTCACTAAAGATTCCTTACATTCGCATCTATGACGCTCTGCAAACACTAGGTGGCTCCACTTGATTGTGTAGGTCCTTAGCAGCCAAAAGTTCCAGATGTGCACTTTAGAGAAAATTTGTTTAATAACAAACATTTCTTTGCACTTACTTGGGATTAGATGGAATCTTGAAGTCAGGAAAAGAGATAATTCCGGTATAATCATTTTCTTCTATGATGTCAACTTCTGTCCCTTCGGGATCCTTTGAATAGAAACAGATGTCCATACCTTAGTTCACTTTCTGTTACCATAAAAGAATATCCAAGATAGATAATTTACAGGCGATGGAGATTTGTCATTATTGTAAGTACATAAATGCTTTTCCAGTGTGTACGTCTGTGCACCATTGTGTGATAGGTGTCTTAGGAGGCGGTGTGCCTTCGTGTGGGTGCTAGGAATTGAACCTGGGTCTTTTGTAAGAACAGCAAGAGCTCTTGGCCAATGAAACAACTGTCCGGCCCTGTTGATTACTTCTTGATGGGCATGCTTTTAAAAAGGAAGTAGACCAAGGATGGGTTTTGATGGTTTAGACCAGCTTCCTCCCCTTGCTAATTTAGCGTGTATGGGCATCCTATGTGACTGTCAGAGAGGTGTAAGTCTATAACGCTTCACTTACATTAAGTGTTTAGTGATATCAGATGGCTTAGTGTAACATGAGGATGGGATCATGGAGGGAGATTCCTCAATAAACAAGTTAAAGTATTATTTATAGAAAGAAAATACTTACTATGAAAGTTAAGACAGTCTCCCGTTTGGCTGGCTTCAAGTCGTCATTCAGAGAGTAGACTCTAATCTTTACTGCAAAACCATGTGGCATCATCAGAAACTGGAAGACACGCTTTCTATCTTTCCTTTATTTATTTACTCTATCATTTCACTTTAAATTTTCACTCAAGGTTTCATTTAATTAGTTAGCCTGGCCTTGAGCTCAGGTTGGCCTTGAACTCATAGTCCTCCTGCCTCAGCCTCTCACATAGATGGGATTATAGGCTTATGCCACAAGACCCAGTAGATTTTTTTTTATTCAAATTCCACAGTCCTTAATGAGATAGCTCTCACTTGAAAGGCTGTATTCACAATCTATAAATGAAAATATATATTCAAAAAAAGAGATCCCTGGGACTTATTTAAGAGGCTACTGGTATTGAATTTAACACACAGTTCAATGTGTTAAATACATTGCAACTTCATGAAACCTTTGGGAACACATCATTGGTGTAAAATAACTTGTGTCTGTAACTGTTTACAAAGTAGCTACCACACGGTTAGGTGGGAAGTATGAGGTGTTTTTATCAGAGTTAGTGGAAAATTGGCAGTTTGATCCGGACAGTATGTATTTCTCTACTTACAAAATCCAACAGGGCTAAAACACTATGACCCAAAGCAACTTGGGGAAGAAAGGATTTGTTTCAGCTCACAACTTTCAGGTGATACTTCATCACTGAAGACACTCAGGGAAGGAACTCAAGGCAGGAGCCTGGAGGCAAGGACTGAAATGTGGGGGGGGGGGGTGTATGGAGGAGCCCTGCCTACAGGCTTGTACTTTTTGGCTTGCTTAGCCTGCTTTTATAAATTCAGGGGCATCACCCCCCGCCCCATTATGGGCAGGATCCATCTGTATCAATAATTGGTACAACACCATGAAGCAAATTGCATTTTCCTTTTCAGATGAAGGAGATGGGCCATGAGATGGTAATTCACATGCAACCATACAGTCAATAAAAGCTCATGCTTGGATCTGACCCCGGTTAAAATGGTGCCAACAGCTGCTTTTTAACTACTCTATTTGGCTATCTCTCATCAAAGGAAAAATATTTATAAGAAGTTATCTCATTTTCTAGAGTAAGGGAAGACAGCAGATTTTCTTATCAGTCAAGTCATGATGGGAAAACATGAGGCCGTTCCCGAAGGAAGCCTTAACAACTAAGAAAGGTCCTGGGCTCCAGGATCTAGACTTCGTGCTTGCTATACAAGAGTGATGGCCCTAAGTGGTGGGTAGTGTGGATGGTACCCATGCTTAATTTTATGTATAGTTAGGCTTAGAAGATGAAAAGAGACTACAGCTTTTCCTTTATTTAAAAAAAAATCATCATCTTTTTTCTTCCACCTTAGAAAAAATGTGTGTCTGAGGGATGGGGTTGTTTGTGCATATGCATGTTGTACTTCTGCAGCGGCCAGAAGAGGGCGATAGAGTCCCTGGACCCAGACACAGAAATTCTGTGTGAGCCACGTGTGGGTACTGGGAATCAAACCAGGGTTTATTAATGCCAGTACTCTTAACTGCTGAGCCACTACTCCAATGCCCCATGCCATCTTTTGCCAGTCAAGAGCTCATACTATTCTGGAAATGACAGCCTTATTCGCTTTTCCTGCCTGAGCCAATCATATCAGGCGCTGTATTTACGTCACCGCTGAGGTCATCCACAACATTAGCACATCCCGCGGTGCTTTACCGTGAAGCACTCCGATCCTGCCTCCCTTTCTCTGCCCTTCCGCAACAACATTATTAATGGAATCTTGTCGCTTCCTCCTTCCTTACACACATCTCTTATAGATCATCCTTGATGTACTTTAAAGTCAGTGCTGGCCAGAAGGAGAGATGAAGGAATTGATTTTGCAAACACGTGAACGTGAGGAGAAACATCCATACTTTTCTGTGTAGCTCAGGGCTTAGGCTGGCTACTCCCCCTCCCCTCTGTAACAGAAGAATCATGACTATGGCCCTGTTTTAACAGACATTCTCATTGATAAATAAACTTTGAATATTAACGTCCACACAGTCTCGTGATCTTGCCTGTCTCTTCTGAAACATCTAGTTACCCCCAGGTTGGGTGGTTTTTCCCATTTTTTATGAACATGGCTCGATAACAAATATTTTCCTTTTGTCAGAATTTTATTTGCAATGAAATCTATTTGTTAATGAGTAAATTCTAAAAGCATGTTGAGAAAGTGCCCCTCACACCCCTCGACAGGGTTTCTTTGTGTAGCCCTGGCTGCCCTAGAACTAGCTCTGTAGATCAGGCTAGCCTTGACTCAGAGAGATTCACCTGCCTCTGCCTCCCCAGTGTTGGAATTAAATAGGTGTGCACCACCACCAACTGCCAACGAGGCTTTTTATCTATTTAGAAATAACTGATAACGCAGTAAATGTACTTGTTGATTTTTCAGTTTATTTAGAAATTCCTCTATAAATAAAAAAAAATCCAAAATGCAATTTGAAAATATAAAAGCCGTTAAGAACTAAGGACTATTTTTGATTTTTTTGGGGGGGAGGGGACAAGGTAGAAACCTTTCTCCACTCAATTTCATGTCTAAAATTGGTCTAAAAATATAGTGTCGATTTTCCCACACACACACAATTGATTTATACTCTACCTGACTGGTCTGGAGTGTAAACAGGCTTGTCTGTATGGATGAAGAGAAATCCATTGTCATAGGTTATTGGTATTTTCTTTGATTTTGAAAAGTGTGTTGACACGACTTCCAGATACACATGAGAAACTGGGCTTTCTTCTCTGGGAACTTGTTTGGGCTGTAGCTGTAAAAGTAATGACGGAAGAGCGTAACTGTAAGCATGCCACAAACCCGTAGCCTACTCATTAGAACCAAAACACGATACTGCATGTTACCTCATTTAGAAAGCGGTGTAGCCTAGCACAGAAGCCTAGCGATCAGACCTTCAAGGTCACTGTGGGCTACATAGTGAAACCCAGTCCCCAGACCAACCAACAACTGACAGAGGTAACAACATGGTGCAAAAGCCACAGGAGCCCTTCATCGTCTAACGTCACAGGAATAGATTAGTTTTGCCAAAAGCCCTTCATTGTTTAACATCACGATGAAACTTTACCTTTAAGCCATTGAAAGTCTTTTCTTTACTGTAGGAGCTCTGAAGGGTGGCCGTGAAAATGGCTCAATTGTTAAAGTCCTTATCTTGCAAGCATGACGTCCAGAATTCAAGGCCCCAAACCCATGTTACAAAAAATCTGGCTGTTTTGGATCAACATTTATAATCCCAGAACCTGGGAGGTAGAGACAGACAGATTCCTAGAGCTTGCTGCCTGGCCAGCCTAGGCTACCTGGTGAGTTCCAGGCCAGTGAGAGTGAGAGACCCTGTCATAAAAAACAAGGCTGATGGCAACTGAGGAGCCACAGCTGAAGTTGTTGTCTGGTATGGTAACCTTCGAACACGAACACACACACACACACACACACACACACACACACACACACACACAGAGAGAGAGAGAGAGAGAGAGAGAGAGAGAGGTACATAGAGGCAACAACAACTGAGCAGATATGCAGTCCAGACAGACAGAAATCTGGGATCTAAATACCATGCCACATCCCACTGAGTGCTAGGGTCTTTTCTTTGGGATTGATGGGAACAGAGCTGGGTAGTTCTGTAGGCAAAGCTCTCTCCTGGGTAGCCCACTGTAGAACCCAGGGTGAGTATTGGAACTCTTCCGGCTCTGGCAGACTACCTGTAGATAGTGTTGAAATGTCGGAACCATAGCCGAGAGTGGTGCTCGCCGGCTCTGCAGAACAGGGATGGGTGTGGCAAGAGCTTACAACTGCAGGAGGATGTGCCAGCAGAAAGCTCACCAGAGACCTCAAGCCTCCTCTCACCACTGTTTTTCTGCTTGGCCTAAAACCACAACTTCGGGCTCTGAGACACATGACACAGGATCAACCCAGGAAACCAGACACTATAAAGACAGCTCTCATGAGAAGAGACCAAGCCAAATAGTCAAAGAAGGAAAACCAAGATGATTCGGAGTTACTGTCCAAACTGGAGAGGGATGGTCCCTGTGCTGAGGTGTGTGACCACAGAGAATACTGCACCCTTGTACTTGTGATGACCACATAAAAAACAGTCTGAACTTGAATGTGCACACATGTGATGACCACATGAAGATGGTCTGTGCCTTGAACACACACGTGGCTTTATCGCGATAGTCTATACTTGTACTGAGACAAGTGACCACACAGGATCACATGCTATTCAATACCTAAATGTGATGCTGGAGACAACTTCCTACTGCATTCCTCTCCCAGAGCGCACAGGAGCCTCCCATGCCTCTCTGTGGTGATCCCACTGTTTTTGGTTGCGTGGTTCCATATTTTAACCCTTCCTGCTTTCGCTCCACCCTTAACTGGAGCTGATTCACCCCTCACATCTTTATTGATCCTCATTACCTTTCTCCCCATCTTCCCTTGATGTTTTAATGCTAATAGCCTATTTGACTTAACTTAAGGATCCTTTAACTAATATTTCCTTCCCATTCTTACACTTATAGTCAACGCCTAACTCATGCTGTGCTATCCTTGAGTCTTCTTCGTCCTAAAAGTGTTGGAGTCGAAAGGGTGATTGTTTTTTAATAGAGTAAGAGCACATTGACTGCATTTTCACAGCAGGCCTGCTTATCAGTTGTGGTTGCTTCTGCAATTAGAATTCTACTCTCAGCGTAGCAATCGAGATTGTGTCTGGTTCCCTGAGCATGTGAGCTGAGAGTGTAGCCACTGGGTTATACCCCCAGCCCAGAGTTGGAGGAATGACAACTCAGCCCTACTACAACTTAGTCCCCCTGGAAGGGGGAAATATTTTAACTGAAAAAAAATAGAGGTGATTTAAAAAAAAATAATCAGTGACCTAATCCCAGTTGCTGAAATCCAACTGCAGAAACAAAGAAACATAAAATGGCAACATGAGTCATCCCAAGTTACCTAGGCACAGACACGGGTCCCAATGGATGTGAATTAGATAAAGACTCAAGGAATTTAAAATAATGATTATAAAAATGTTCAATGAACTCAAAGAGTACATGAATAAATTCCCAAATGAACTAATAGAGAATACAAAAAAAAAAATACGAGTTGAAACAAGGAAGTCAATAGAAAATATGAAAGGGGACTTCAATAAAAAGAAATAGTAAGAAAATCAAATTGAAATTTTGGAAATGAAAACCTTAATAATATGAATTTAAAAATTCAAGGAGAACCCTTCCAATAGAGTGTATCAAGTGGAAGGTGTGGATTTAAGGCAACACAGATAACTTAGCACAGCCAGATAATGAATATAATAAAATAATAGCATGAACAGAACATGCACCACTTATGAAACACCATGAAAAAACAACTAAGTTATTGTTCATGGGAATAGAAGAGGTCAAACTAAAGGCCTAGAAAACATAGTCAACAAAATCAGAATGAAACAACTTCCAAAGTGAGGGAAAGAAATGGGCTTCTGGGCACAGGACATTTAATATTCCAAATACAGTAGCTCAGAAAGGACCTCTCTACATCATACTATAGTTAAAACACAGAACAAAGAAAGGACCAAAAGGTGCAAGTCAGAAATACAGAATTATTTATAAAAACAAAGTGCACAGAATAACAGCAAAATTCTCAGCAGAAACTCCAAGTGCAGAGAGAGAATGGAATGATGTATTTTTAGCTGTGAAAGACAACTGCCAAACCAGATTACTATACCCAGCAAAGGTATCCCTCATAACTAAAGTATAAGGAAAACATGCCAGCAGTAAACACTAACTAAAGGAGTTTATGACCACACATCAGTATCCTAGATGCCACTTGAAAGGATCCTTCACCATGAAGAGAAAGATAAAACATTAAGCCACAGAAAAGAATAAGGCACACTAGAACAATAATTCTCAGATGAGGACCAGAGAGCCCCAAACACCACAAGACAAGATGCTAGGATCTAATAATACACCTTTCAACAATAACTCTGAATGTCAATAGTCTCAATTATTCAATCAAAAAGCACAGTGTAGCAAACTGATCTTAAACGTGGAACTTTTCTGTTTGTTGGCGCAAGAAACACACCTTACTGGCTAAAACAAACTGGAAGGGTCGAAAAGGAGTTCTAAGCAGATGGACTAGCAAGTGTCACTTCCAAGATGCCTGAAAAAAATAAACTTAAAAACTAGCCAAAAAGATCAGAATGTTACTTGGTATTAGTTAAGGCAGCAATCTATTAGGAAGACATTGCAATCCTAGGCAGATGTGTACTGAACATGAGCACATCTGGAATGTAAAACAAGCACCCCTGGATGACAGGCACAGACCAACGTAAACACAGAAAGAGTGGTTGTCTTCAGTATCAAACCCTCACCAGAGCCCGCCCCCAAATCAACTAAGAAACATCGGGTTTAAATGTTATTTTATGTCAAATGTGTTTGATAAAACATCAATGGAATATTTTACTCAAGCACTGAAGAAAATGTATTTTTTTCTCAGTAACCCACAGAACTTTATCTGAAACACACCACTTTTAGGACATGAAGCATGTCTAGCTAAATAAAAAGGTTGAAATGATTTCTTATATTCTATCCAATGACAGTGGACTGGAACGACAAGTCAGTAGTGGAAGAAATAATAGGAAACACACAGTCATGGAGACTGAACAACACATCACTGAATAATAACAAGTCATCGAAGACCAGGAGAGAAATTAAAACATTCCAAGAATCAAATAGAAATGAAAACATAAAATAACCTGGAGGACACGATGGGAGTAGTTCTGAGGGGGAATTTTATAGTTATAAATGCCTACATTAAAAAACACCAGAAATCACAAATAATGATGCACTTCACCTTCTTAAAGAACAGGAACAAGACAAACCTCAAATAAGCAGATGGAAAGAAATGAATAATATGAAGGAACTGTTTCTCTGAAGCGGTGAGCCTGAGCCTGAATGACTGCTCAGTGGGCAAGAGCAGGGAGAGCGTTTGCAAGAGGGCCCGATGGGTGCCGCACTCATGTCAGGGGCTCACAGCCATCTGTAACTCCCACCCCAGGGGATCTGACACTTCTGACCTCCATGGACATGCTGCCTATACACCCATCCCAAAGACACAGCCATGCGGTTGAAACTCAAGTTAATAAAAGACAAGATTCATAAGCTCTTAGCTATAGATGAGATAGAGGACAGATTACATACATATAGATAGATGATAGATTATGTACATATACCTATGTAAGTGATATATAGATGATGGATAGGTGATAGATAATAGATAGATGATAGATGACAGATGATGGATAAATGATGGACAGATAGATGATGTGTAGACGATAGGTAAACTAAAACTAGAGACGAAAATCAGACATTACTGCAAATATTAACAAATTCAGAGACTCATTAGAATAAACTTTGAAAACTTATATTACAATAAATTAGAAAAACAAGAAACAAACTGACCCCAACAGTTCAGGAAATAACAATACCCAGAACCAACAAACATAATTTAAAAAATTAATTTTTTTTCTGTAGAACAAAGAAAACAAGAGAAAAAGTGGTTTACATGACAGGAGAAATCTTTTTGCCATTCGTTCGATAGAGAATTAATATCTAGAATAAAGAACTTCCAAAACTAAGTACTAAAACAAAACAAAATACTCCAGACAACCTAAACAGTAAAATGGCTCGTGAAATGACCACACAGTAAACAATGGAGCCCAGGAAATCTGTTCAACATCCTTGGCAATCTGGAGATGCCAATGAGATTGGCATCCATCTCCAGTGAGAACAGCTATCATTCAAACAAAGGTGGTCAATGCTGGTGACGATGCTCGGAAACGAATATATTATATTTATTATATATTATATTATATTATATTATATTATATTATATTATATTATATGTTGCCAGCGGGGACAGGAATAGGTGCAGTCCCTGGGAAAGGCAGTGAAAGGTCCTGAAAACAGAGGACCTGAGGGCGATAACCGGGTACAGCACTCGGGTATGTACCAGGAGGGGTGCATGCCACAGAGGTGCTTCCACATCTGTCTTTATTATTGTGCCAGTCACGGTACCCAAGCTTCAGAGCCAGTCTGCTTGTCCATCAACAGATAAGCGGGTGCAGAAACTGCAGTATAGACAGACACACAGTGGAGTTTTAGTCAGCCACACAGGACAAAACTGCTGGGAAATGGGTACGGCTAGAGGTCTTCAGAGTAAGTGAGATGAGCCAGACTCAGAAACATGCATGTTTGTATGTTCTCTTTCATTGTGGAACCTAGCTTGTACACATGCACACACACATACACATACATACACGCATGCACACTCATATGCACACACACTCCCACAGACACACAAGACATTCTCACACACATGCACATGTGCACACACTTGTACATGTGCATACACACACTGACCAATACACAGGTACACATACACACTGATGTAAAGAAATAGAAGGGAGCCATGACAGAAGCAAGCTAGCAGGAGGGGGAGAAAGGGAAGGGAGGAAGAGGAGAGGCTGAGGGGGATGATGGGGATCACTATGATCAAAGCACATGACATACTTAAAAGAATTTGTTTATATGAACCCACAGTGAACATGCTCAAAAAAAAAAGGTTGAAATCTTGCTTCTAACCAATCAGAACTGAAATGTCTCAATGAAAAGATATTTGATTGGTTTGTTCTTTTTATTCTTTGTGCTCTCAGTGAGAGTTGTTGGCTACAGAAGTCAATAGCCCATAGAATGGGGACATATATATGCACAATTTAGAATGGTAAAGTTTAACAAATATTCAACAAGCATCCAACAATATACTACAGATCATATGCACTTTCAATTCCCATTTTTCCATTTCTACTTTTCACTTTAAAAGTATTTTCAGTTCATCTCCAGATGTTTTCATAGAGAATATTTTATTTTTAAGGAAGTGGGTGTGGGATACATAACAAAACAAAATATGATTTTTCTGTTCAGAGCCTTGTGTTTCATTCATCACTAACGACTGTTAACCATCTTGTAACCCTACAGTTATGAAATGATGCTAATGAATATAATTTTATCAGTGCTCAAAGTGTGTAAGTTTTACCAAAAATACATTTTTTTTTAAAAAAACCCGAGGAATAAATACATACTGTTAATAGTGCCGAGTTTTGGAATTTGTTTTCTGGGGACAAATTAACAAAGCCTGAAGAGTAGGTCACTTTTTTGTCAGGATAACTTCTTAGAGAGATCGTTGCATCAAATGCTTCAGTGTAGCCATGGGCTTGAATTACAACATTTTCAGATGATCCGACCCGGAAGACTTTAGGTGCTGAAATGACGTAGCTGTCAAAACAGGAAATGAGAAGGCTCACTACCTCCGCATGAAGGCTTTCTTACATTCTGATATTTTCCTTCACTCAAGATTACTTTTTAAAAAAAATTCAAGCCAGGTGGTGGTGGTGCCTGCCTTTAGCTCCAGCATGAGGCTAGCCTGGTCTACATAGTTGAGTTCCAGGACAGTCAGGGCTATACAGAGAAACCCTGTATCAAAAAAAAATTTTTAATTGACATAATATTTTGAAAGTCAAAATTTATCATGCTAGAAAATGCAAGTTTTCCAGGAAGGAACAGGGTGTAATTAAATCTAAGCAACAGCCAAGAGGTTGGTTTACATTTAGAAAGACAGTAATAGAACCTCTTTGAGATGCTGCACCCAAGGAGAATCTAATGGTGCTGAGTAAAACACGAAATTTGGTCATTTTTATTTCTAAGCCAGGAAGATTTTTAGCACAACCACAAAGTATTGAATGGTAGCCTTCCCATCTGTGAGCAGAACAACCAAAGTCAAGTCACTAGTCAGACAGGACTCACAAACCAGTTAACAGGAGGGAATCTTAGAAATATACTGATAGGTTAACTACAAACAAAGATAGAATGCAAGGCCACTGTGGGGATCTGTAGAAGGGCTAAAATAATGATGATGACTTTAATAACATACAGCAGAAATGCTGACAGTAACAGCGGACTCAGATGCTGGAGAGTCTTTACATGCAATTCTTAACCTCTACAAGAAGTAAGCGAGTTAGACTGTAGAGCTCTCCGCATTTTATACATCATCAGAGGTTAACTTGCTCAAGGTCACTTGGCTTGTAGATGAATGAGATGGGACTTGATGATGCAGGTCTGTTTCAGCTGCTGCATATCACTGAGGGCGGCAGCCCAAGTGCTGGCCAACCGTAGGTTGTTCTCATTGTTTTCCCATGCTGTTGATACAAGAAGGGAACTTCCTCTATGCAAGTTTTTGAAACACGGTTTTAAAGAGTGTTTTGTCAACTTAGAAGCAAGCACGATGCTATAAGCAACTCATTACAAGAGTGCCTAGTTTGAATAGTGAGAGCTGTATATGTGACTACACAGGGAAATAAATGTGTTAACCCCAATAATTAAGTGTCTCGGCAGACTCAGGACACACACACACCCATCCCTGCCACCTAAGAATCATCGAAAGCGTCTAGTAACATTAGGACATTTTTAAAGCCTTAAAAATCACTAGATCTTTAGTAATGAAGATATCAGTTTGTTAAGGATTAGGATCTTTAAATAATCTGACTGAACTTGAATGGTCTGCTCTAGAATTAAGACTCCCAACAGCTGTCCTAAACTGAACCAAAAGCTTTGAAATTAGGAAAATCTTCCAGTCTCAGCACACATGCACACGCACACACACACACACACACACACACACACACACTCAGAGAGAGAGAGAGAGAGAGAGAGAGAGAGAGAGAGTCTTGTAAGCTGGCTACAAGCTAGCAAGAGGGCTCAGAAGGTAAGGAGGGTTGCCACCAACTGATGGGCTGACTTTGATCCCCGGAACCCACATAGTGGAAGGAGAGACTTGACTCTTAGGTGTGCTCTGAGTTCCACATGTCTGCTGTGTAATGTGCATGCCTACACCTCCCCCGTACACACATACACAAATAAATACATAAATGTTTTAAAACCGGCCGCAGAACTTCCCTCCATTTAAGCTGGTCCGACCGGATGCAGTAGCCTGTGCATAGAGAGATTTCATCGTGCACATTTTCCCACACTGTCAGTAGCTCAGCCCCTTGAACTCGCACAGACAGGGATATTACTTGGGTTGTTTCTATTTTTCTGCAGACATTTGCACAGCTTCCCCCTATTTCCTCTGGGCTCTATTTACATGTGACCTTTGTAAGAGATCCTTTCCTGGCGTTGCTTTAAAACAGTGCCCCTTGGCTTCTGTACTCTCTTTTTTCTTCATCATACTAAAGCTACCTGTTCTCACTTATTCATTTTTTCATTGGATCATTCATTCATTCATTCATGCATTTTTCTGCTTCTTCATCTAGAATACAAGCTCTTCTCCTACCTGAAAAACCTATTACAAGGAAATTGTTCAGGGCGTCATCTTCCTTGGACTGAAAAATGTCTCAAGGCCCAGTAAAGCACATCTGATCAGTTGTGACTGTGGGTTGTTTTCAGGGAGAATTAATTAAGTAAGGACTGTCATCCACATACCTTGAATGTGGGTGATGACAGCATGCCATAGACTGAGGGATCACATACAAAGGAGGGAGGGTTGGCCTCTTGAGTGCAGACATCCTCTCTCTACTTCTGAGCTGCCCCAACAGGAACTGCCCGGTCTGTCACACCCTTCCAGTAACTGATGGCTAAAACCTCTGAAATCTTTGTGAAATAAATTCCTCTTTTAAATGGCTTGTGTCCAGTATTTTGTCTCAATGATAAGAAAGCTAGCTAGAATGAGGTTCAAAAAATTTTGCTGAATCAAGATGCTTAATCACTGTTCTGTAACTGGCACACTCTCTCATGTTTTCAGAGAAAGAGAAGAGATACTTTCATATAAGGGCCAATGTGGTAGACCAGGAAGAATTCACTCAGGACACACATATCAAGAGGGCCTGGGTTCTGGTGTTTAATCTTGGTCTCCCTGAGCTTGTCTGTCAAAAAGGAATAAATAAAAGAAGCTGAGGTGATGGGGTGACTGTGGCCTTGCGATAACATCTCAGCGCAGACATGTGTGGCTTGCTATTGGCCCCTGTATAGGTTGTCCTTACATTTGCCTCTCTGCAGATGCCTTTCTGTTGACGCAGTGGACAGGAGGCCTCAGTACGAATCCTCTTTCTCTATCAGGGTGACCTTCGGCCAGTCACTGTTTCTGTCTGGGCTTGTCATCCTATGTGGACTGAGTGAGCTCAGCCTATTAGCAAACACATGTAGTACCAACTATCCAGGGGACTGTCATCAGAGGTTTATGAGGGCATATGATTCAAGACAGGCCTGGACAACACAGCAAAACCTCATCTTTAGATAGATTAGATAGATAGATAGATAGATAGATAGATAGATAGATAGATAGATAGATAGATAGATAGATAGATAGATAGATAAAGTTCTGTGAGATAATGTTCAGTTAGCTTCCAACACTAAGATATTTGTACACATGACAATCACCATTTAAAAGGACAAGATTTTGATAACAATGAAATTAAACGTCAAATCGGGTCATGGATATAGAAGTAATTACAACCACAGTTTTGAATTTGATCTGTTAGATGAGAGTGCCTCAGGACCCACTATAAAGTAATCTGATATATCATTAATTAAATTTGTGATCAATAATGATTGGATTTTTAAGACTGCCATATTCAAGTTATCCTGGATTAACTACACTTAGACCCAGAAAGCCCAAACTGAGCACCAAAGACAAGTAAGTAATGAATGCCAAGAAACTCGATGATCTTGCTTTTACTTTCTGCTGACTAGGATTGAGTAGTCATTTCTGTCATTTTTGCAGGTGGCTGTCCCACAGGAACGGTTGCGCTGTTAGCCTCTCACCAAACCAGTTCCCTTCCACAGCTTCGTCGTGTGGGGCTGAGGCTGTCCATTTACTATTTCAGAAGGGGACAATTATTTTCAAATTAGCACAACCCTCTGAACCTCCTTTTCACTCACTGCAACTAAGGTCCCCAGGAAAATGACAATGGCTCATTTTACTTACGTTTGTTCCTGTCCCCAAGTCTTGTCCAGGAAAATTAAAAGGCAAAGTATTCCCCAAAGGCCCATGGCTGGAAGTGACATAAACCCCCGGGCATGGCCTTCCTGTAACCACTTTCCTTTTAAATAAACTGAGTTTGAAGAATTTGGGTAAATAAGTTCTCCAGTTAATTATTAATGTCAGAGAAAAAGATCTTGAAGTGGGAAGCTAAACTCAGAAATGGGCAAGAGAGGGTGTTCTAGTGAACATAAAATATGTTCTAACATCCTATCATGTCCAGTACTAAAGCCAGGGGTGTTTAACATTAACTTAAACCTGAGGACTTATGTTTATGGGTAAAGGACTCTAACTTGGGTGCTTGCCCCTGTGAAGAAAGGCTCAGTGCGGGGACCAGGAGCCACTTTGGCTCTGGCTTTCTTCTGTCACCTTCAAGGTGGTTCATGCCACCTTTAAACTTGCTTCTAGTAGATTCCATTTGTCCCTGAGATTTACAGGAGACTCACCTGGATTTCATTTTCAATGGATGGTTTTAGAATGAACGAGACAGCCTTAGAGAAATGATAGTGGAATCCTCGGTACTGATCATAGTCAAAGGGTGACATGGTCTGCAAGAGGGGTTCACCCCAGTGTAGAGAAGAAACGGGACATTGGGTGGAAAAGGTTGTGGGTGGATGGAGACCGTGCAGAGATGCTCATGCCATTCTCTAACCAGACACATGGTGCTCAAGAGGGGATGTGTGTCTGTCTATAAATCCACATGTCCAAAATTCCAAAATTCACATACAGTCAGTAACAGAATATTTTGTTTGAAGTATTTATGCTTTTCGGTGAGGATTTCAACAGCTTAATACAAGAACTCAATATGAACAAAAATCAATAGTATTTCCCATGGCTTTTATTTTCTTTCTAAAAATTTTGATGTTCAGAGAGAGAGTTTCTCTATATAGCCCTGGCTGTCCTGGAATTTACTGTATAGACCATGCTGGCCTCAAATTCATAGAGATCTGCTTGCCTCTGACTCCCAAGTGCTGGGATTAGAAGCATGCACAACTAGATCTCACAACAGCTGATCTTCATAATTCATTTATAATTAAGAAAAATTAAGTAGACGGTAACTTTTAGATTTTTAATTAAATTTATTTTTATGTTTTATGCTTATTATAAAATTTTATTTACATCTTCCTTTTGTTAGTGTTCATTTGTACCTTAGTATATAATGTGTTGTATTTTAAGGTAACGAAAGAAATGTCCAGGGCTGGAGGTGTATTCCATCAGTAGAGTGCCTGCTTAGCATACTCGACCCTGGGCGGATCCCCAACCTTGCATGAATATCAGGTATGGTAGTGTGCACTTATGAGCACAGCACTCAGGAGTAGAGGAGGCAGGAGGATCAGAAGTTAAACGTCATCCTCGCCAATATAGTAGGTTTGAGGCCAGGCTAGGCAACAAAAGACCCTGTCTATCACAATGATAATAATAATGATGATGATGATGATAAAAATAATACTAGCAATAGTAATAAACATAGTCCTGTATGTCAGATGTTTTTGGTCACTCTGAAATGACATCCTTTACTTTAAATCAATAAGGTTTTATTTACCAACACTTAAATACCAAGTTTGTTAATAGAAAAAGGAGTAGCAAGAAAAATTTTATACACTATTTTACTAGTAGTATTTCTTTTATACATATCATTGAAATGGAAAAAATCTTCCACTGTTATTTGACTATCTACCTCATTTATTTCAAAAGAAAACCTGTAAAATGATTAAGCTGGGTTGCAAAAGATAGGTCAAGTTAAAACAAACAGGACTTTTGTGGTCATTTTCGGGAAACAAAACTTGAGCGAGAGAAGGAATGCCTGGGTAGCATACGTAATAGTTATACTTCAAGTCCGAGGAAAGGCAAGCCTTTTTGCCCCAATGGCAAATACTAGTAAGTGGTATTTTCAAACCACTTTTGGAGAAAATGTTTAACAAATGACCATTCTCAACAATTCATAACATCTCAACTGTTTGACCAAAACTGCTTAAATCCAGCTGTCTTCTAAATATAGTTCAAAGATAGGTGCCCATTGGGTTTTAATATGTGACCTTTGCACAAGTATTTGATGTTGCCTGTGGAAGAGGAAAGTGGGTGGTTGACTCTTATTTTGTACAAATATTGCAAATGGATGCTCAGCTCTGTTGGAAACCTTGAGGGTCACTGAACTTCCCACAACTGTCTCCTAGCTTCTGCCCTAAGGTGGAGACCAGAGGGCTTCCCTTAGCATGCTGACTAGTTTCACATCAACTTGGAGAAAGGGAACTTCAGTTGAGAAGGTTACCACTAGCCTGGCCAGTAGACAAACTTGTGGGCTTTTTCTTGAGAAATAAATGAGGTGGAGGACCCAGCTGTGTGCAGTGTCACCCCTGGACAAATGATACCATGAGGGGTTCTGAGGACCAGGTTGTCTTACTTGGGGTTGCTATTGCTGTGACAAGCACCATGACCAAAAACAACTTGGAGAGGAGAGGGCTTGTTTCAGCTTACAGTGTCAGTCTTGGTCCATCATTGAGGGAAATCAGGGCAGGAGCTGATGCAGAGACTGTGGAGGAATGCTTGCCTTCCATGGCTTGCTCAGCCTGCTTTCTGATAGAGCTCACGGTTTGTCCCAGTGGTGATTGTCCTAGGTGGCAGCTGTGGCTGGGAGCACAGAGAGGTCTTCTACAGAATTAATTTGTGGCTCTGTAGTCAAATGCCTTCTCCATGGCTCCCCACAGCGGATCTTGATGAAAGAGGCAGTCTATAGTGGCTATTCCTGGTTGTCAACTTGACTATATCTGGAATGAACTACAATCCAAAATTGGAAGGCTCACCTGTGATCCTAATCTGGAGGCTGGAAGACACAAGTTTCTGATCTGGATGTTGGCATGGAGATCTTGAGGCATAGTGAATCCCGGAAGATTAAGACAGGGAGATCTCTGAGTTCAAGGTCATCTGGGACAAAGCAACTCCCAGATCCAGGCATGGTGGCACACACCTTTAATCTGGGCCACACCTTCTACTGGAGACCTACATAAGGACATTGGAAGAAGGAAGATTCACTCTCTCTCTTTCTTCACCTGCTTGCCTTGTGGGAATGAGCAACTGCTAGATCCTTGTACTTCCATCCACAACTGCTGCTGACCATTGTTTGGGAGTTAGACTGTAAGTCATCAACAAATTCCCTTCCTATACAGAGACTACTCATACATTCTGTGACTCTAGAGAACCCTGACTAATACACAGTCCATGGTTGTAAACAGTTTATTGGTTGTTCATGGCGGAAAATGGATACATAAGTCCTTTCTCAGGGCCTGACCTGAGATTAAATACCTTTTGCAGGGAGGAATGTCCTCTACCTTACCAAACTTCCTGGCATGGTTTTACATCACACACAAGAGTAGTGCAAACTATTTCCAGTTGGGGAATCTTAAAGCAAAGTACCTCTTCTTATTCAGTTGCCTTGGTTTAGGGTGGATGTATATTTAAATTGGATTAAAATACATTTAGTTTTGAAAAATGCTCAGCAAAACAAAGTTTCATGGGGAAATTCTCAGTGTACGCTGAATGGCGTCACTCTGGGTGAACAAGATCAGGGCAGCCCCGCTGTCCACTTATTCCCCTTCATACGCATCCCAGGGTCCCACTGAAAAAGCTGCATGGGAACTCTGGGACCCCTGGCTCATGGCGTTTCAGCTGTTGCTGTAAACCACTAAGCAGTTTCTTTCAAGTGTTCTTATTCATTTCATTCCTGTTATTCAAGCAAACATAAGGTGAGGTTTTTTGATTGTTCAGACTAAGACAAACTCATCTGTTATAGTTTTGATCTAAAAAACTCCCCACAAGGCCAGTGACTAAAACCTTCTTCCAGATGGTCCTGGTTAAACTAAGTGGGTCACAAAACAAATCCAAAGGCATGAATCTGGTAGGGATCAACAAGAGAGAGATACGAGATGGCAAGAGAAGAGTTGTCAGAATACATGTATCTGTAAACAAAATACATGTTTAAGAGCACACAAAGCCAGTGTCATTGCCTGCCTGCAAGTTGTTGGCAGTTATATAAATACATGATGCAAATTCACTGCAGGTGAGTTTATACTTCAACGCCCCGTGGTAATTGAGGAGCGATAATGAAAACTACTTGCTTGAGTCCAGATCCAGCAGGTCAAAGATCTGAGGAGGAAATGTGGAGTTGGCAAGATGAAGACACACAGACATCTTAATGATGGAGCAAGCTCTAATTCTCATACTTTATCGATTTTTTTATCCATTATAAACTAGTTAAAACAAAAGTCTATATATGCAGAAAAACGTCACCTCATAGTCACAAGACATATTTTCAACCACAAGTGGGCTTCTGAGGAACTTTGCTAAGAATAAAATGAGAGAATTAGAGCTTGCTACATCCATAAGACATCTGTGTGTCTTCATGTCACAGACTGGGCATTTCTTCCCTGGCCTGCTGGAATCGCACTCCTGCAGCTGTCGCTCATAGTACTGGAAATCACTGGAGTCGTGGGTGGGGACAGAACGCAGGGCTGGGAAGATGTGGAAAATAAGCCCCCAAGAGAACCACATGTTAATAACAACAGTTGAGCACATGGTCCTCATAAGAAACAAGGGTCTCCAGCAGAAGGAGAGAAAACCGCGCTGTCAATCCTCCCTCTGTCTCCCACGGGCTTACTAACTCACTCGGGCTATTGTCCGAGTACTTCTGACTTTCTAATGACTCATGCCTCCCCCTTAACCTCTCTAGTCGCAAGGATATACTTTTTGTCCTCACAATCTTACTTATTGCTCAATTTTAGTTCTTTCATCTAATCGTATGACTTGTTACTCGTCCATTGTAGTGGCCAGCCTCGGAGGTATCCCATTCCTGGACCCTACCTCCCAAGTGTCTGTAGACTTGTGAGGCCCCTCCCAAGGTACCAGGCTTGGGTTCATTTGACTGTGACAAGTAAAGGTGTGTGACTTGTGACCTTAATTCTAATTACATTGCTTCTCCTGCATTGTCCATTCATGAACTGCCTGTTCTGGGAGGAGCCAGACACCACGTCGTGAGGACACGCAAGTGCCCCACATAGGCTCCTCAAATAGCTCAGTTGATGAAACAATATTCAGAAAAGCCACAGGACTGGAGGTTTTTCCTCCAAGCTAACCTTCTAATGCCTTGAGGTGAGATGTGAAGGTCTCCATTTAAGGCAATAAGAAGTGATTCATTCCACCAAAAATATGAAAAGACATGATTTTTCAATATTCTTTTTTGCAAGAATGTCTTCAAGAATATAGCTTACTTTTAAATCTAGTGTTCATTCTGGAAAATTAGGAGTCATATGGACTTTGTATATCTGCAGCCAATTTCTTTTTAAGAACTAGACCATGCTTCCTATAAATTACCAGTGTTGATCTTTGACCTCTACCATTCTTCCAGGTCTGCCCCATCTGCCATTAAGGAAAGACTGAAAGCTCAGAAATGTATTAACAATTGTGATAGCTTGTATATGCTAGACCCAGAGGGTGGCACTATTAGGAGGTAAAGCTTTGTTGGAGTAGGTGTGTCACTGTGGGCATGGGCTTTATGACCCTTATCCTGGCTGCCTAGAAGCCAGTCTTTTTCTGATTGACTTCAGATGAAGATGTAGAATTCTCAGCTTCTCCTGTACCATGCTAGCCTGGATGCTGCCATGCTCCTGCCTTGATGATAATGAATTGAACCTCTGAACCTGTAAGCCAGTTCGAATTAAATGCTGTCCTTACAAGAGTTGTCTTGGTCATGGTATCTGTTCACAGCAGTTAAACCCTAACTAAGACAGCAATGAAGGCCTAGAAGACAAGAGGGAATTCATGTCAGGCAAACTGTGGACTAAATGACTTATAGAAAACATAATTCAGCTGGGCAGTGGTGGCGCATGCCTTTACCCCAGCACTTGGGAGGCAGAGGCAGGTGGATTTCTGAGTTCCAAGCCAGCCTGGTCTACAGAGTGAGTTCCAGGACAGTCAGGGCTACACAGAGAAAACCTGTCTCGAAAAACCAAAAAACAAAAAAAAAAAAAACCAAAAAAAACCATAATTCATTTATAATTGTTTTTAGATTTGTTCTGAAAATATAACGTTTTACCAATAGTTTTCATTTCTCTTAGTCAATAAATAATGTTCTTCACATATATTGCATTGAGTCTATATTTTATCATGATAGAATGTGAACATTTCTCTAATTTTCTTTAAACTTTCTTTATGCATGTGTTTAAACATTTCAAAAATGTGTTGAAATAAAACACATTTGGTTCAATCACAAAGCAAAAACACTAAATCTATGATATACCATATATACTGTGCATTCAGATTTTTATCTACTTCATTCAGACATATCTACTTTGTTACAATGACCCTAAAAGAGATTGATTCTTCATTTAACACTTCCCATTATTTATTAATGTGAATTTGTTCCACAATCTTCTGTGAACTCACCAGATAGCCTGTCACCTGTTAATCTAAACATATAAACTGTATCCACAGTCATTCATTTATATGGTGTACAAAGACACATTTAAGACACATATAAGAGACATGAGATAAACGAGATACATATCTGCAGTTAAGGCCGCAGAGTTTGGGAGTTTAGATTTCAGATAACTTTCCCATCACTGTGTGTGGAGGTCCTGTCAGGATAGCTTTCAATAGCCATGGTCACAGCAAACAATTCTGTGTTTCCGGGAGCCTGAGTCACACATTTGTGCAGTGTCACAGGATGCCTTACAGATGGAGGTGACTACCTGTTCAAACAGGGAAATTACACAATAATTTAATCAAATATTAATTTAATATTGTTTTACTCAGAATCAACACAAAATATTGTTTCTGAAGCAACGATATGCTTTTTATTTCTCACACTGCTGCTGCCTGTGGTGAAGGTATGCTAGCTTACAGAAGACAAAATACGGATGACATTTCCAAGCAAACAAGTGATTGTTATCAGCTGCACACTGGAGATGTTTAATAGGGTTCTCCTGAAATTCAAACCTCGATCATATTTCTGCCTTTCCAAGACTCCATTTTGAAACAAAATCCCAACCAGTAAGTTGTTCTTCTGGTGTCACTCTTCCAGAGATACTGTTGGTGATGGAGTGGGAACCTGGGGAAACCACAAGGCATTTAGAATCCAAATTCTGACTACACAAACTCCCTCAGCAGCAACCCTGATGTTAGAACAGGAAGATTTACCTGCCAGGCCCAGAAGTCAAATTTAATATTGTGTGTCCCTCATCTAGTTCTGGGCTCTGAAAAATTACAACCAAATAGTTTCCAAAGGCAAATGGAAGCTTACCTTTGCTCCTGCCCCCAGATTATGCTTAAAATTCTTTCTGGCTTGCATGGGATGAGCTATCGTCAACACAACCTTTCTTCAGACTGCCCGCTTTTTGTGTGAGCTCATCTTGAATTTGGTTGAATTTGTCCTCCAGTTAATGATCAGTGACAGCTAGTGGGAGCACTAAGAAAGGAAGACACAGTGTTCACACTACAGTCTTTTACTTCCCCCCTCCCCCAGTTAATTCTGGAATTCCAAGCTGAAAATCTTCACTTTGAAATATAAAGTGGAAAGAAGATGCCTGCAGGCTAGGTTCCAGAAATGGCTTCAAAGCTGGTGCAACGGAGACCTGTCAGAGACTGCTCGAGGCTGCCGCTACTCAGTGCAGTGACTCCTGCAGTCAGTCCCTCTTTCCTGGCCAGTGCACTCTGCCTGCAGACACGTCTGGGGTCTATGAACCTATGAACACCCCTTTCCATGTAATTCAACTCAGCTATGGACATTCACTTGAAATTACATCTTCTCTCTGGGTTTGTTGTCCTATTGATACTTGACTTATTCTGAGGATATGACTGGCTTGCTTCTGTGCCCCATGTGGGGCACCTGTGGTACCTTAATGCCCCAGACACCCCCATGAGAGCAGTGTGAGGGTAGGCAGTAGGTGCTCTTAGGCCTTAAGCCATTTCTCCAGTCTCTAGTGGACTATTTTTAAAGACATTTTTTTATCAGTGTAGTATTAATTGTGCAAGATAATAGATTTCATTGACATTTTCATATATATATTTTGATTGTATCTTCTCCATTACCTTTCTTGTCAGAATTCCCTTTCCTGCAGAGCACATTTTTCTTCCCAGACCATTCCCTTTTTACCTTTATGTTTTGTTTTGTTTTTTTAAATATTCCTGGATGTGTTGATTTGAAGGAAAATGGCCCCCATCAGATTGTAAATTTGAATGCCCGGTTCCAAGTGGGTGGAATTCTTTGGGAAGGATTAGGAGGTGTGGCCTTGTTGGAAGAGGCATGATATTAAGGGTGGGCCATGAGGTTTCAAAAGTCCACGCTCTTCCCAGTTAGCTCTCTTTCTCTCTCAGGCTTATGTTTGTGAATCAGATACGAGCTCTCAGATATTGCTCCAGTGACATCCCTGGCTTCTGGCTGCCATGCTCCTAACCATGCTGGTCAAGGACCCTAACCTTCTGGAGCTGCAATCCCCAGATTAAGTATTTTCTTTCATAAATTGCCTTGGTCATGGTGTTTGTCATGGCAATAGAAAAGCAACTAAGACACTGGACTCAAAATATTACAGAAAACATACTTTTGTTTTTGTGAGACTTGATTATTCCATTTAACATGTTGATATGTTAAATGACATGTCTCATCCATTTTTATGCAAATGATATAATTTTGTTGTGCTTTGTTTCAATATTTGTCTTTAATTGTTTGTTGATTTGTGTGTGTGTGTGTGTGTGTGTGTGTGTATGTACATCTGTTTGCTTGCATGTAGCTATGTGAGTATGTGAGAATCTAGAATATAGAATCCAGAGAGGGCACAGATACCCTTAAGCTGGAGTTACAGGTGGTTGTGAGCTTCCATGTTGGTGCTGGGAATCAAACTTGGATCCCCTGTACAGCAGTATCCACTCTTAACCACTGAGCCACCATAAAACTCCATTTTATCCATATACCTCATTTTCTTTATCCTTTATCCAGTTCTGGGCTTTTAGGCTGATTCCCTAAATCAACTGTTTTTAATTATTGCTGCAATAAATTTGGGTGTGTAATTTTATCTAATATATGTTGACTTGAATTTTTGGGGTTCATATGCAGGATTGGTAAGATGATATGGCAGACCTATTTTTCAAGAACCTTTGATACAAATTTCCTTTCCTGCATAGCCTCATCAAAGGTTTTGTTTTGTTTTGTTTTGTTTTTTGTGATGATGGCCACTCTGACAGGTGAAATGGAACCTCTATGTAGTTTTGATTTATGCTTCCCTGATGCCTAAAGATGGCAGCTATGCAGCCATTTCTTCCTAATGGAATCATTCTGGAGATGAGTGGGCAACTACAAGACTTAACACCTAAGGAAATACATGAGGCTCAGGAAACTCATGAAACCAGGCTCAGAAAGCCTGGGAAGTTAGCAGACTCACTGGATCCATACTGGAGTTTTTGTAAGCAATACATACTTGCTAGGGGAAAAGAGACTGATAGTGGAGCTGCCTGGAAATTTGGACAGAAATTCCAAGGATGCAGTTTTCCTGATTCTTTACCCACATTAGGGTGGGTCTTTATTGATTCAGTTGCCTCAGGCTCTTTATAACCCCAATGAACTCTGCAGTTTGAGTAGAATTGTTTCTTTGATCTGTCATGGATATTAAATCTGGGTAAGCCGATATTTGTTCGTGACTCTTCAGGGTGTCACACAACAGTGATGAACATGTTCTCAAGTACTTCTTAGTATGTGTACTTCTTTTGAAAGCCATACCTGACTGGGTGATGGCAGTGCACACCTTTAATCCAGCACTTAGGAAACAGAGGCAGGTGGATCTCTGTGTTTGAGGCCAGCATGTACAACAGAGTGAGTTCCAGGACAGCCAGGGCCACACAGAGAAACCCTGTCTCAAAAACCCAAACCAAAATAATCATCACCATCCTCAATAATAGTAAGGCTATCTCCAACTCATTTACTCCTTTATTGGTTGGATTGTTTGACATTTAATTTTTTAGCTCTTTATATATTCTATTTCCTGTGTGATTAATGGATGGCAAGGATTTTCTCCTTTCCATACGCTGCCTCTTCAGTCTGCTGTTTTACATTCCTGTACAATGCTTTTGTGTATATGTGTGCGCATGTACATGTGTGTGATGTATGCTTGCATAGCATGGGTCACTCATGGGGTGGACAGAGTAGGATGGTGTCTCCCTTCTATTGTGTTCTGCCTTGAGGCAGAGGCTCTCACTGAACTGGAAGCTGTTGGGACAATCTTCTTGGACCCTGTGTAAAGGTTGTCTTTGTATTATCCAAATGTTGATTTCTGTACTGGCAGAGAACTGAATACTGACTGGCCTTTGGTATTGATATTTTTATGAAGCATCACTCATCTCAGTGCTTTGTAAACATTCTTCTCCATCACCTTGTGATTGGCTTTAAAAAGGGTTAATGGCCTATAGCTGAGGCAGGAAATGAAAGGTGGGCCTTCTGGAAGACACAGGAACTCAGAGCAAACCAGGTGGGTGAGATTTGCCAGTCAGAGGTAGTCGGAAATATGGGGACCAAATTCAAGGTAACAGGCCACATTGCAAAGATAGATTAGTATAAACAGGTTATTAAGTTATACAAGCTAGTTGGGAACAAGCCTAAGCTGTAAGGCCTAGGTATTCATAAATAAATATAAGTCTCTATGTCATTATTGGGAAGTTTGATATTTCATTATTATAGGAAGCTTGGTATTTCCACGAGACTGGCTGGACAGTGGGATCTGCCACAACTCCTAATGCTGGCATTACAGACATGTGTAACAAGTCTGGCTTTAAAAAATGAAAACAAACAAAAAACCCAGAACCCAAAAAACAGAAAATCCAAAACCTTGAGTGCTAGAGATTTAGACCCAAGTGCCTTCACCCCTGGACTTGTCTCCCAAGCCTGCCGTGCAGACTTCTCATCTCCTGCAAGCCCATTTGTCAACGCTTGCTCTTGTTTTCTGTTCAGAAAGTTTCCTCTATCTAGATCTTGGTTTCTCCTTTATGTTTTCACTGGAGTTTCAAACGTTCAAGTTTGGCTTGATTTCTGTACCAGGCAATCTAGTTTCACTCTTCTCTGTGGCATACTACTTTCCCCATAGTGTTTTGCAAAGAGGCCGTCTTCTCCTACACATCGGTTGGAGCTCCGGTCTAGAACCAGATGACTGCAGCTTCGTGTGTTTGCTTCTGTGTCCTCTCTTTATTGATCTATATATCAGGGTTTGTGCCAGTATCACACTATTTGCGTTGCTATGGCTCTGTAGTATAACTAAAATTAAGGCCTTAGGATCTGTGGAAAATAAATGTAAGCTCCATGCGGTGGGTCAAATGTGTCTAACTCTCTCCTTTAGCCCCAATGCTTTCTACTTCACTTTGGATGCAGTCAGTGCATGGATGTCAGATAAAGTGACTGCCTTAAACTTGAAGACAAAGATGAAAAGAAAGGGCAAGATTGAGTGCCTGAGGCATGGGAACGAAGGTGAGATTGTATAGAATAGCACCCAGTTTTAAAGAAGAGTGCTATGTCTTAAAGGAGAGAAGAGGGAAAGGGGTGGTAATATTGGGGTAGGCAGAACAACATGGTGGATTCGGGTTGGATAATTTGAGCTTCTTAGTATGAAGTATTACCTTCCACTGAGGGTCACCAAGAGAGCATGACTCTAGGAGACTTGCAGTGTCAATCACAGTATACCAGGGACAGTGCAAGATGTTTTCTGATGGATCGCAACAGCCCCTGGTGCACATATGTGTGTGTTTGCTTTATGTCATCCAATATGTAAAGTATCCACTCATTTGTTCCTAACTAATACATAGAAAATTTGAGAAAACACAAATTAAAACTGTGGTATTTTATTGCTGCTACAGTCCAAAAGGGAAGCTTGAAGAAATAGAAAAGTTATTAAAATTATATGGATTCAGCTTATTATGCAACAAAAGTCAGGAATCTACTTCTTCAGATAGTTTAGCAGGGTCTTCCTTATTAGAGAGGCACATTGATGCCATATTTGTTTTTTAATTAAATGTATTTATTCACTTTACATCCCAATATCAACTCCCCCTCTCCTCCCAGTAACCCCTCATGCAGATCTTCCCCCTATTCCACCCTCCCCTTCTCCTTTGTGAAGCAGGAGCCCCACTCTGGGTGTTACCCACACACACATCAAGTCCCTGTAAGACTAGGTGCATCCTCTCCCACTGAGACCAGACAAGGCAGATCATTTAGGGGAACAGGATCCACAGGCAGGGAGGCAGGCAGGCAGGGAGGCAGGCAGGCAGGCAGGCAGGCAGGCAGGCAGGCAGGCAGGCAGGCAGGCAGGCAACAGATTCAGGGACAGCTTCTCCAATTAGTTGTTGGGAGACCAGCAGAAAGACCAAGCTGCTCATATGTTACATATGTGCAGGAGGCTTGGGTCCAGTCAGTCCTTGTTCTTTGGTTGGTAATTCAGGCTCTGGGAACCCCCAAGGGTCCAGGTTAGTTAACTCTGTTGGTCTTCCTGTGGAGTCCCTGTTCTCTTCAGGTCCCTCAGTTCTTCCCCCAGCTCTTCCATAAGACTCCCCTAGCTCCATCTAGTGTTTGGCTGTAGGTCTCTGCATTTCTTTCCCATTGGCTGCTGGGTAGAGCCTCTCAGAGGACAGTTATGCTAGACATAGTCTGCAATCATAACAGTGTATTGTTAATAGTGTCAGGGATTGGTTCTTGCCCATGGGATGGGTCTCAATTTTAGTGAGTCATTGGTTGGCCTTATCCTCTGAATCTGCTTATCTTTGATTATAGAAGAGGTTATTACGAAACTAGAGTTTGTTCCAAATATTTCCTAAAAATAGTTGATCCTTAAATGGTATTTAACATCAACTGAGCAATCAGGTAAATATCTAATTTTTCCAATTTTATATGATAGTTTCACCTGGTTTGCTTGCATCAATATTGGTACCATTAAGGGTTATATCCACTCACCTGGGAGAAAAGGCTTATTTGTTTCAGAGGATTGGAGTGTTGTTTCTCAGCCTTTCAAAACTCCTCTTAAACAAACCTAAGAATTGTACTTTGAATGTGTGTGTGTGTGTCTATATAGCCTGAGCCTTAGAGGTATCAATTACAATTCAGTTACCTGAAAATTTACCAAAACCTTTTTTTTATAGCAATTCATTTTTGCTCTGTTCTGCCCATATAACAAACACAGAGTAGATCAGAGCAGCATAGGTTAGATATACCACCTGCTTCATCAATTTCCAACCAGTCTTCTCACCTGTGCTCCTGAGCGCATACTGTACACAATTGGTTACATGGAAAGTCAAAAATGAAGTGCTGTATAGAAAATACTTAATATTCCCAATACTCCAAAGGCTTATATGCACCCTTTCCTTCTTTCTTTTAAGATTTATTTTGTTTTAAGCATGAATATGTTTAGGTGTCTGTGGGTGGGTTTGTGCACATGAGTAGGCGCTTGGTGGCCAGAAGAGGGTTTGATCTTATGGAGTCATAGGCAGTTGTGAGGCAGGGGATCAAGGGTTTGGCTGTGAGACTATGTCAGAAGCTATATTATACAGTCTCACCCACATGACCGCCCAAATGTGACCCGAACACGGACACAGCAGTAGAGACGCTAGAGTGGAGGGGTAAAGACCACGAGGCCTCAACTCTACACAAAGAGCTATGGGTCACTAAGGAATGCTGTCGCAGGAGCAAACCTCTTCCCCAGGGCAGAACACACCAACTGGCTATCTAATGCCAAGTGATCAGCCCTGAAAACATACCTACAAGTGTACAGACTAAGCAGGTTATATTTAGGAATATTTGAGCATCTGCGTATATATACATACATGAATGTAATAACAATGAAAAGAGAACAAAGGGATATACCGGCAGTTTGGGAGAGAGCAGAGGAAAGGGGAAATGATGTGATTATATTATACATTATATTATATATTAGATAACATTATTACACAATATATATTATTATATAATACACATACATAATATACAATATAGACAAAATACACACATACATATACATTTACATATAATATATACATATGTATATATATACAATGTATAACATAATACATGTAGAATGTATACATAATATATAATATTGTGTAATATTATATATTACAAACAAAAGAAATAAAAAATAATCAAGAGTAAAAATCAGAAAAGTGTCATTCCCCTTGTTTGTTTTCTTAAAGACAATATATAAATGAGAGTCCTTAAAGTTTCGAGAATATTAAGAAAGTCTTTTAATTCTGAGACATCTAGTAAGGCTGACACAGAGAGAAGATTTCAGCTTTTACTGACTGTGACCGAATATCGTACTTTGTCATTCGGAGGCCAACTGGGGACAACCTCAGGCTCGTGTCTGAGACATCGGATGGACACTCTCCCGAGTCTGCATAATGAGCTGTCTGTGGCTTCATGGAGCCTTGTCTCTGGAGTAGTGTCCTCTGCTGGGTGCTATAGTGCTCCCACTGTAACACCCAAGGAAGACAACAGACTTTCCTTCTGGGCGTTACAAGTTATCTGCCTTTCAACTCTTGCAACGAGGACATGAAAACTGCTTTTCTTCCTGTGGGGTTGCAAACCCTTTCAGCTCCTTCAGTCCTTTCCCTAACTCCTCCATTTGGGTCCCCACACTCAGTCTGATGGTGGACTGGATGACCCCATAGGAAGAACAACAATATCACCCAACCAGGCCCCGCAAAGATCCCAGGGACCAATCCACCAACCAAAGAGTCCATGTGGAGGACCCATGGCTCCAGCTGCATATGTAGCAGAGGACGGCCTAATCTGGCATCAATGGGAGGAGAGCCCCTTGGTCTGTGGAGGCTTGATGTCCCAGTGTAGGGGAATGCCAGCACACCAAAGAGGGAGTGGGTGGGTGGGTGGGGGAGGACCCTCATAGAAGCAGGGGGATGTGGAGGGAATAGGGGGTTTGTGGAGGGGAAACTCTGAAGGGGGATAACATTTGAAATGTAAATAAACAAAATAACCAATTAAAAAATAAAGTAATTTAGAGAAAGCGGTGGGGGGGGGAAGAAAACTGCTTTTCTTAGAAATTACCCATATTTGGCAAGGTTTTGATAGAGAATGTCATACTTACAGTGACGTGCCACATGGATACTCTTAAAGGTGCTGTTGGCTAGAATCTGCTGTGCCATGGTACAGCAGAGAGTGAAGGCTTGGACACAGACGGGGCCTAGCTTCACACGGGCTACCCGTTGTTCACAGGTCTCATGTCGGTCATATTTGGACCCATCATAACAGCATTTCTTTATCACTGGATGTTTGTATTTAGAAACTGAAATGGTGACAACACACATGTCTTTATCACCAGTATGCATGACACCTCGGGCCTGAGAATCTTATGGCCATTTTCTCTGCCATCAAAGACTCCCTCCCCAAGTGTCTTTGTGGAAAACAAGTCTTGTAGATAGTTCTAGGCATGGAAGTAATAGAGAACTGTTCCAGGATAAGGATATGGCTAATAAAATCCTGAATTTACTTTCATGATTGTTTTTGAGGGGTGAACTAATCCTTTACATCTGCCTTCTTCCCACTTGCTGCATTTTAATTGGGGAAACCCCATGTCTTATTTTTCCCGGTCCTTTGAATGCTGTAATCACAGTGGTTTATGGCTTCATTGAGCTTGTACAGTACCTTGTTCTTCTATCTTCTGTTTCAGACACTCTGTTGGCTGGTGGTAACACATGTCATGTGCTTCTTCTGTGAGGGAGAGAATGAGTGGGGCAGGAGTGTTTTGGGTCAGTGTTGCTATATTGCTTAAAAATTGATCTTGTCCCCACAGGATCAACTCTCAACACTGATCAACTTGGAGTTAATCATCTGTTTATGTAACTACTTAACTCATCCAGAATTGTTTATTTTTCCTAAAACCATAATCCTAGAAAGGTCTCAGGAAACCAGGCTCCTCTGAGGACTGTACCACATCTATTAAGAAGAACATGGATCTACAAAGGCTGGCTGGCTTCCTTGGGGCTAGCAGGCAAGCTGACCCAGACTCATGAACAGTCATCTAAGTGTCAGAGTACCTTGCTTTTCCTCCTCGGGTTGCAGATCAATTGTGACCGTGACACTTGTTCTGTAAGCCTTATCTGTGAGGGAGAGAATGGAGTGGGAAAAACATCAAATCTTTCTAAAACAGTCCCACATCGTGGTGACCCTCTAACAACCTGTAACAATCAGTAACTGCCTAGTCCTAGACCCAGCCAGCACCTCCCATCACCCTGGCAGGGTGTACCATCTGCACCGGGAGTGGTTTGTATCAGCTACATCACTGAAAAGGATTACTGGGGTGGGAAAAAACCTAACTCTATAAATAAGTTGAAATGGCCAAGGATTACCGTGTTCTTTAACTTTAAAGTATGTAGTTCCAGTTGTCGAAGCATCGTCTCTATACTTAGCCTTGATTGTCCATCTGCCGTGTCTGTGAAAGCCAAATGTTTGAAATCACAGAGGGTACTGGATAGTTTTAGTTACCAAGAGTCAATCTAATAGTTTCTATTTGAGGAGGTGAGAATATATGTACATAATTGCACATGCGTGTGTGTACGGGCACACACACACACACACACACACACACACACACACACACACATCCCCTAAGTAAAAGTTTGGAGAAAAGATTTTTAAACAGTAAGTAGACATAACAGAATATTTCAAAGATAACAGAGATTGTTTAACAATTAGTTTTTCATATTGTACTCTTTTCCTACATATTTTATTTTAATATAGCAATTTTGTTTTGAGAGCTGATGACAATTTCAGAATTTACTTAATCCAAAAGTATATAAGTTAAATTCACAATATAGTAAAACATTGATAATAATGTCTCCAGAAAGATGCCATGCCAGTGATGAAATTCATACCTCATATGAACAAAATTCTATATGGAAACCAAGTATGGTTTGTTTAAAGAGTAAAGTAACCTGGCCTGCAACCTTCATTCAAAACTATTTAGTGAGCACTTCACTGAGATCAGAAACGCACAAGACAGAAGGACCACTGACTTCAGAGCAGACAGTCCACTCAACTCGGTTTCACACATATTTTTCCTTGTATGTTTGATTCGGACAAGTTACTGCATCTCATTTGGGAAAGGAAAAGAATACTATCTACCATGCAGATAGATGATGTGATCAGTGAAGGCGAATGTCAGGGTTACCATGGCGACCATCGGCAGTTCAACAAGAATTTAACCGCATCTCTATGATGCTGAGTTACTGAGGTAAAATGAACAACACAGACAAAGGCCTTTCCCTTAGGGAGTTTACAGTCTAGTTTTGGTGGGGGGAGGAGCAGGGGATGGGAGGGGGGAGAGAGGGAGGGAGGGAGAGAACATGACATAGAGATAAAAAGAACATACACAAGACACAAGATTTGGAGGTAGAGAGTAAAGGGGATATTACATCACACCAGGGATGGTATTTGTGCAAAGTATTGTTTCCCCATATCCTGAAGAGAACTGTAAGCCATAGTGTAAGAGACAATGCATTTTGTGCAAAGAGGACAACAGGTGCCAGCTGCTGAGGCAGGAGAGTGTAGCCACGGTGGGTTCCAATAATCTGCTAAGGGAAAACTGACATGAGGAGAAATCTAGGAATTAAGAATAGGAATTATATAACAAACTTAATTCTGCACTAGGGAATCTGTGGTAGTTAAAGAAATTCTATAATTTTAAGTTACCGAGATTTTTTTTAACCTCCCAACTTCAGTCCACGCATTTAGGAAAAATGTTTTCGAAATGAACTCAATACAGAGTCCCCTAGAGAGGACAGAGGGAAAGGGACAGTAAAGTGACTGTGCTCTAAGTTTATGTCGTGCATTTCTCGCTGCCCTGGCCTTACATCCTGCTCTGTGTTCCTTGAGAGCAGGAGTCGTGCATGCTTGATTTCTGTTTGGGATCTTGCTCTCTTATTGTGGTTTACACACACCAGGGGTGATCATTAAATATGTATTTCATCAGCTCCTGTATGAAGATGGTCTTAAATCCTTGCATATGAGTCCAACACAAAATTTCCTGCACACACACACACACACACACACACACACACACACACAGACATGCACATGCACACACAGACATGCACATGCACACACACACACACACACACACTCACACACAGAGACATGCACATATACACACAGACATGCACACACACACACAGACATGCACATGCACACACAGACATGCACACACACACACAGACATGCACATGCACACGCACACACACACACACAGACATGCACATGCACACACAGACATGCACACACACACACAGACATGCACATGCACACACACACACACACAGACATGCACATGCACACACACACACACACAGACATGCACATGCACACATAGACATGCACACACACACACAGACATGCACATGCACACACACACACACTCACAAAGAGAGACACACACAGACATGCACACACACATAGACACGTTTCTATTAAACCAAATCTCTGTATTGTCTATGAAAAAGTGCCCTTCTGCTAGGCTGTAACCAACCTCCACTGGTCTATAGAGGGATGCTCTGTTAGGTTCCTTTAGAGGCAGCTCTTGATGGTTTTGTTGAAAAATCAAAAAGGATTACTTAAAGATCCTTTTCTCTTCTAAACTTTTATTGCTTTCTCTATAAAAAGAATGGGTGGGAAAAATTGAGAACTTTTCTATATGTATGTATGTATGCATGTATGTATGTGCATATGTGTTCATTTATTGTAAGGCTTTGCTATGCTTCCTAAATTGGCTGGTAAAGCCTACATTCAAGTGATCCTCTTCCTTCAGTATTCTGGGTAGCTGAGACTTCTGGTACGTTGGAGCTGTGCTATAGTATCTGGGATTCATTTTTGTTTTGTCAAGAATTGGCCTAAGTGCTACAATTCTTTAGGAGGTTTCACATGTCCACATCTGTGCTGTAGATGGCTCCACTGAATTACCTCTGCCTGTCAACACAAGTTCCAGGTGTGTTTGTCAGAAAAGTTTTACGTACTTGGGATTAGAAGGAATCTCGAAGTCGGGAAAAGAAGAGATCCCGGTGCGATTATGTCCCTCTATTGTGTCAGCTTCGGATCCCTCAGGGTCCTGTGGGGAAACAAAACAAAACAACAAGAAAATCCACCCCTACCTTAGTTCATTTTTTTTGTTGTTATTAAAGAATGTTTGGTGCCAGGTAAGATTTAAAGAATAGAGATTTATTTTGTCCCAAAATTCTGGAAGCTAGAGTTGAAAGAGGCCCACACTGGATGCGGCTTCAACTCTGGATGGGAGAACAGAAGAGCAAGCAAGCATTTGTGAAGAGTTAGTTCTTAGGGCAGGCCCTCCACGCTCTCCCACGACAACAGCCCTTCTCAGTCAGTACATCTGTGAGGAAAGTGCTGTGAGACTGTACAAATACTTACTATGAAAGTTAAGACTGTTTCCCTGGTGACCGGCTCTAAGGCATCACCCACTGAGTAAACACCGACCTTCACTGCAGGAATAAGTGATATCGTCAAACCCTTGGTAAACAAGGACTAATCTAAGTTTTGAAACAAATGCCTTCAGGGCGAAAATGATCTAAAATATACTGGATGGCATTCTCGAGGATGAATAAAATAATATATATTTTTAAACATCTTTAATGAGATAAATCTCATTAAGAGCTATATAATCTATAGATAAAAACATATTTAAAAGAAAATGGTTAGTAAACATACATTACTAAAGATTCTTTCATTTTAAAGCAACTCTTTATGAGCTACTTCTACAGAATAAGATAGTTTACATTATGAAAATACTTATGTAAAACTTGCTGAGAACATGTGTATGCTAGAAAATTATATCTGTAATTATATCGGTAATTAGGCCACCATTTAGCAGGAATTTCATAATATCAAAAGAGAGAGAAGTCTACTGTGGGTTATTTGAAAGCATCCAATTCTACCTTCCCTTAGGGCTGAAGAGTTTACTGGGAAATTGGGAGTTTGGTTCAGATAGCATGCACCCTCCTGATTATGAAAACTAGCAAGGCTCCAAATTAGCTCTTCCTGCAAAGTCTCCGTGATTGTGTGATTGCATTAGATTTGTGCACCAGGTCCTATGATTGTCCTTTCCTCTTTAAAAGAATAGCAGCGATGTGTCAGAGCTGCTAGTGTCCTTGACCATGCTAGGCAAGCACTCTGTCTCAGAAATGCATCATTAAACTTTTGTTTGCTTGCTGAGTAACCTAGGTTAGCCCATGATTCACCACCCTCCCACAAGCCTCCCATGTTCTGGGATTGTAGTCACACCCCAATACCCTACCAGGCCTTCTACTTTTTAAATTTAGTATGTGTATCAAAGCTCACTTTTTTTTTTAATTTGCTTGCTTATTTTTGTACTTTGAGGATAGGCTCACAGAAAAAACATTAGTGGAACATTGGCATATTTTTATCTCTGACACTGTAGTTTTTAATCTCTACAAGTGTGAATTTGAGTTCTTAATGTATCTTCTTTGTATTTGTTTATTGTGCTCAATATTTCCTTAATTTTTTGAAAATTACAAGCATGAGTGCTATAAGTGTGTCATTTCTACCCCTTCCTATTATTATTTTAATATATATACACACACTCACACTACTATGTTGCTCCTATACACATGTTTAGGACTGACTACTCGGGATTGAATTAGCTATGGGGTCGAGGGTGGGGTAGTTCATCATTGGATAAAGCTGACTTTCCTGATCTCATCAGCCATTGGCTGACTGCCTATAGTCCTTCATCTAGGGCTGAGGCCTTTTAAAATTTCCCTCATCTATGCTGGTGTATCAACTGCTCAGAGATTACATGACCATGGGATGCCCAGCCTGAATGGTACATCTAAAACACAATCCTCTACCTATGATCCAGGGCACATTGTGGACCAGAAGGCAGAGTGCCTCCGAAATCTCAGTGATGTGGTTGCCCAAACTACAAAACTACATAGTGGAACTTCTACCTCAGCCCTTTGGGGTCACAGTGATACAATTTCATTCTTCAAGGGTTTTCAAACCATTTCACAGCCAAGTCTTGATACACAACACACACACACAAACACACACTAAAATGGAAATAGTACCATAAACCCAAAGCCATTTCCACCCTTTGCCGGTACTAAGTAAGCTCTACAAAGAAGTCCCATTAAAACTTATTTCACCAAGGAAACAAGGTAAAATTTATGATCAGCAAGTCCCCCACATCCTGCTCTTTCCTTCCTTTCATGTCCTCTGCCTCAAATTCCCCCTCCTGACTAGGGACAAAACCACCTTCCCTGTCCAGTTATAAGAAAGAACTGTTAGCAGCATGTGGCAAAAGCTAAGACCACAGGTCCTGAAGTTCCGAACTGTGGAACTCTGCTCTCACTGCTGGCTTCCTCTGTTCAGGGTAAGCTTGACCTTTACATTGTAGCTAATTAGTAAAACAGGAACATTGCCTCAAGGTGGGTCCTCACGACACAGAGAAACAGTTTCCACTTGACTCAGCACAAAAGAAGTAACAGATGTTTACATTACCATTATTATTTCAACGATTATTATTTGCATAGTTTCTTTTTTTTTTACTTTCATCATCATAAGTACTTTTTTTTATTTTCTAAGTTTTTTTTTATTTACATTCAAAATCATTTCCCCTTTCCCATTTCCTCCCTCCCAGAAAGTCCCATAAGCCCCCTTCCCTCCTTCTTTTCCCCATTCAACCCGCTCTCGCTTCTCTGTCTTGGCATTCCCCTACATCCAGTCTTTCCAGGACCAGGGGTCTCTCCTTCCATCTTCTTGGAAATCTACCTCATTAAATTACAAAGTTTTTGCAAGGCAAAAGACACTGTCAAAAAGACAAAGCAGCAACCAACTAACTGGGAAATGATCTTTATCAACCCTACATCCAACAGAGGGCTAATATCCAATATATACAAAGAACTCAAGAAGTTAAACTCCAGAGAGGCAAGTAACCCTATTAAAAAATGGGGTACAGAGCTAAACAAAGAGTTCTCACCTGAAGAATATCTAATGGCTGAGAAGCACCTAAAAAGATGTTCATCATTCTTAGTCATTAGGGAAATGCAAATCAAAACAACCCTGAGATTCCATCTCACACCAGTCAGAATGGCTAAGATCAACACAGGAGACAACCAGGCGGTGGTGGCGCACGCCTTTAATCCCAGCACTTGGGAGGCAGAGGCAGGAGGATTTCTGAGTTCGAGGCCAGCCTGGTCTACAAAGTGAGTTCCAGGACAGCCAGGGCTACACAGAGAAATCCTGTCTCGAAAAACAAAAACAAAAAAAACAAAAAACAAAAAAACAAAACAAAACAAAAAAACACAGGAGACAGCAGTTGTTGGCGAGGATGAGGATAAAGAGGAACACTCCTCCACTGCTGGTGGGATTGCAAGCTGGTACAACCACTCTGGAAAGCAATCTGGCGGTTCCTCAGAAAACTGGGCATGACACTCCCGGAGGATCTGGCTATACCACTCCTGGGCATATACCCAGAGGCTTTACCTGCATGCAATAAGGACACATGCTCCACTATGTTCATAGCAGCCTTATTTATAATAGCCAGAAGCTGGAAAGAACCCAGATGTCCCTCAACGGAGGAATGGATTCAGAAGATGTGGTATATTTACACAATGGAATACTACTCTGCAATTAAAAACAATGAATTCACGAAATTCCTAGGCAAATGGTCAGAACTTGAAAATATCATCCTTAGTGAGGTAACCCAATCACAAAAGAACACACATGGTATGCAGTCACTGATAAGGGGATATTAACCCAGAATCTCGGAATACCCTAGACACAATTTGCATAGTTTCTAACCTAGCTTTTAGCTAACTTAGAATATTAATCTTAGCATATATGTTGATGGTGTGACTTATTAAAACGTCTTTTATGTGCCAGACAGTGAAATCAGAGTAGTGAAACCAGTCAGGTATGATGTCTTCTAACATTGTGTAGGAGAGGGGAAATACTATGGTGTGAATTTCTAGGCGCATAGGGTGCTACAGAGGACACTGCAGCTTTTGGGAGAACAAGAGAGGACTGATCAAGTCGTGGCTCAGTGATGGAGCACTTTCCTGGGATGTAGGAGGCCCTGGGTGACAGAGAGTGTGTGAAGACGTGAGTGGGGGGTCAGGTGGGGGGTGACAGGGTCCTGCAGGGATCTGTCTACAAGATGGCACCCTCAGGAGGTAACCGAGGCAAAGGAAGGGTTGAGAATGTTCTACGCAGAGGTGATGGCACATTGCACCACTTCCATATGGATGAGAAAATGGCAGGAAACACAGTTGAGCTGAGGTCAATTTGGCTTGAGTCCACAGTTAGAGGGGGCAGGCACAGTAGATAAGGGAGTGGAGGAAGAGGTCAGAACACAGGCTAGATAGAACTGAAGGACTCTCAACAATATTCTAAGGTCCTTTATCCTAGGAAGCCTTGGAGACTCTTTTTTTTTTTAAGTAATTTGTCCATTTTCATTTTATGTACATTAGTGTTTTGCCTACATGCATGTCTATGAGAAGGCATCAAATCCCCTGGAACTGGAGTTACAGACAGTTGTGAGCTGCCATGTGGGTGCTGGGAATTGAACCTGGTCCTTTGGAAGAACATCCCATGTTCTTAAGTCATCTCTCCAGCCCTGAGACTTAAGTCTTTATTCAAAGGTGCTTAGTCTGATAATCCCTCATGTAACCTCACATTACAAACATCAGTCGGATAAAGGGCTTTAGAATATTCTCGTGGGCAGATGTTACTGTCTCATATTCCAAACTGCCTTGTTGGGGCCAGAGCAGCGGTTCTGGCAGTGACACTCGGGCTAAGCGGCTGGCAACATCCTCACCCTGTCTATGTCTTTGCCCCACTGCTGACATCATCAGCGTCCACCAAAATTAGGAGATATTTACTATGGACAAGAGCAAAGCAAAACAGGGTGGTCTGTCCTGCCTGCCACTGTTGGTCCTTCCCCAGAGTGCCATCAATGAAACTTCCCAGCTTCCTCCTGTCACATGCGAGTCTTGCATGACTCCATCTCTAACTACGGATTAGAAGCTAGTGATGACACATGTTGGGTGAAAAAAAATCAGAATATTTACAAACAATGTTGACATTTTTCTATGTCTTATTTTTAGTTTTTGGGGGGAAAACAGGTTTTTCTCAGTCACAGAGTTCATGGCTTTTGCTAGTTCCCTCTAACAGTAACAATGAAAATTTGAAACCATGCTCAACAGACCTTTTCTCAGATGGCTAAACATAGAAAATCAGCATCTAAACATTTCTATAGCATACTTTAATCCCTGAGAAACACCTAATCCTCTTCTTTTGGATTTCTTTTTTCTAACATGACTGGCTACTGAATCCAAGAATTTTTTTATTTATTTATTTTATTTATATGAGTACACTATAGCTGTCTTCAGACACACCAGAAGAGGGCATCAGATCTCATTACAGATGGTTGTGAGCCACCCTGTGGTTGTTGGGAATTGAACTCAGGACTTTGGAAGAGCAGTCAGTGCTCTTAACCTCTAAGCCATCTCTCCACCCCCCAACAATGTTTTATAAGCAAGATTTTAGGATAAATAATTTCCCAGTGCCAAAATTGTATTTACAATTATGCCTTCCATATTTTTGATGAAAAATTTATTTAACAGGGCAGATAAAACGATCATTGATTGCGTGATTTATTTAGCAATTCCTCTATAATTTAAAAATGAAAATGTTATTTGAGAGTATAAATGTCATTCGGATTTGAGTTTCTCTTAAGCAGAAATTGTCTCCACTCAGTTCCAGATGCTAAAAGTTGCACATATTTGTGTCAATTTTTCTCCCCTGAGAGAAGCATCATATACCCTACCAGGCTGTTGTGGAGTGTACACAGACTTGTCAGTGTGAACGTAGAGAGAGTCGTTGTCATAGACAATTGGCATTATTTCTAATTTTGAAAAATGTTTTGACACAACTTCCAAATATACATTTGAAAACGAGTCTTGTCCTTCAGACAACTGTTTGTCCTGAATCTGTAAGACAAGAACAAAATCCATCAGTGGGAAAGTGTGACTGTAGAGTTGATCTTTATATTCAGTGATATGGGGATTGAGTATATTAACATAGATAATCAAAGGAAAGAAAGGTATTTCTATGATAATTTAGGGTTTGGAAACACGGGGTAAAGTTAATCAACTATATGAAATCAACTGCTATGAGATTCTTACAAAGATTTGAAAACAGTAAAAATCTATAGATTTTTCTTCTCTGGTATGTATTATAACTTCTATCATGGTTGTTGACTTGGTGCTTTTGTGGGACTCCTAACTTCGGAGTGGGGCTATCTCTGACTCTTTTGTCTGCTTTTGGGACCCATGTCCTCCTACTGGATTGCCTCTCCTGGCTTGTACTTAGTCTCAGTGTACTTGTTATATCGTGTTCAGTGGATATTCCTAGGAAGCTGCTCTTAGAAATGAAGGAGGGGTGGGTCTGGAGGAGAGAGAAGTGGGAAGGAACAGGAGGAATGGAGAGAGGGGGAAATGGCTGACGTGTCCTGTTGCTGTGCTGTCAATACAGGAGCCAGTTGTCACACATGGCTACTCTAGCACTCACAACATGGCTAGTGCTGAGGAATTGAAGTATTACATCAGGGACATTTAATTGGTTTTAATCTAAAGGCAAATGTGACTCGAGGCTGCCATGCTTCGTAATTGGCTAGAGAAAGTCGTAGTAAGGGGAAATGAACTTTAAATCTTTATAGACCTAGTAATTGAAAGTTTTTTACATTCATTCATTCTCTCTCTCTCTCTCTCTCTCTCTCTCTCTCTCTCTCTCTCTCTCTCTGGCTGTCCTGGAACTCACTCCGTAGACCAGGCTGACCTCGAACTCAGAAATCCACCTGTCTCTGCTTCCCAAGTGCTGGGATTAAAGGCATGCGCCACCACTGCCCGGCTACATTCATTCTCAAGAGCGTTAATGAAACAATTCCTATGTCTGGTTAGAATTTATTTCAAGCAATGTTTCTCAATTATGAGTCATAGTATATATTACACACACACACACACACACACACACACATTACTTTCAAAGATTAAAAGATATGGACAGCCCTTAAAGAGGAAACACAAAAATCCCTTAAAGAATTATGGGAAAACACAAACAAGTGAAGGAACTGAACAAAACCATCCAGGATCTAAAAATGGAAGTAGAAACAATAAAGAAATCACAAAGTGAGACATCTCTGGAGATAGAAAATCTTGGAAAGAATTCAGGAGTCCTAGATGCAAGCATCATCAACAGAATACAAGAGATAGAAGAAAGAATCTCAGGGGCTGAAGACAGCATAGAAAACATTGACACAACAGTTAAAGAAAATGCAAAATGCAAAAAGTTCCTGAGCCAAAACATCCAGGAAATCCAGGACACAATGAGAAGACCAAGCCTAAGGATTATAGGTATAGAAGAGAGTGAAGATTCCCAACTTAAAGGGCCAGTAAATATCTTCAACAAAATTATAGAAGAAAACTTCCCTAACCTAAAGAAAGAGATGTCCATGAACATACAAGAAGCCCATAGACCCCAAACAGACTGGACCAGAACAGAAAGTCCTCCCGGCACATGATAATCAAAACGCCAAATGCACTAAACAAAGAAAAAATATTAAAAGCAGTAAGGGGAAAAGGGCAAGTAACCTATAAAGGCAGGCCTATCAGAATTACACCAGACTTCTCACCAGAGATGATGAAAGCTATAAGATCCTGGGCAGATCTCATACAGACCCTAAGAGAACACAAATGCCAGTCCAGACTACTAGACCCAGCAAAACTCTCAATTACCATAGATGGAGAAAACAAGATCTTCCATGATAAAACCAAATTTACACAATATCTTTCCACAAATCCAGCCCTACAAAGGATAATAGATGGAAAATGCCAACACGAGGTGGGAAACTACACCCTAGAAAGAGCAAGAAAGTAATCTTCAACAAACCCAAAAGAAAGTAACCACACAAGCATAAAAATAACATCAAAAATAACAGGAAGCAACAATCACTATTCCTTAATATCTTATAACATCAATGGACTCAATTCCCCAACAGAAAACATAGTCTAACAGAAATATTTTTCATGTAAATCTTCAATTTTATCAGAAAATGTTTGTAATTCCTTTCAATCAACTTAGTAGTGTTTTTTATGTCTACCATTTTAACTGTATTATTTTCCATGATAATCTTCAATTTAATGTTTTTCTATATATTTCTTCAATTTTATCAGAAATATTTTCCATGTAAACCTTCAATTTTATCAGAGAATGTCTATAATTTTACTTTCAATCAACTTAGGAATATTTTTATGCCTACCATTTTATCTGTATAATTTTCCATGAAATAGTTTTAACATGTTTTTCTATATATTTCTTGAATTTTATCAGAAATATTTTCCTTGTAGATCTTCAATTTTATCAGAAAATGTTTATAATTCCACTTTCAATCAACTTAGAAATATTTTTATGCCTACCATTTTATCTGTAATTTTCTGTGATAATCTTCAATTTTAATGTGATTTTATATTTTTCTACAATTTTATTAGAAATATTTCCCATGTAGATCTTCAATTCTATCATAAAATGTTTCTACTTCCTTTTTCAATTAATTTAGCAATGTTTTTATGTCTACCATTTTACTCTAATTTTCCATGAAAATTGTCAATCTTAATGTGTTTTTCTATATGCTTCTTCAATTTTGTCAGAAACATTTTCCATGTAAATCTTTAATATTATCATAAAATGTTTTTACTTCCTTTTTCAATAAAAAAAGATATGGACAATTCACAGCATTGACATTTTGTTATTTACAATGAAGTAAAAAATCATTTTTAATTTTAAATATATGTAAATATTTCACATATACTTAAATTAAGCAGAAATCTACTCCTATGATTTTTAGATATTTAAAAACTAAGACTAGAGGGATGGCTCAGTGGATAGGAGTGCCTACTGTTCTTGGGTTGGACCTGGGGTTTTCTTTCCCTACCTCCACATCAGGCCCCTCATGACCACCTGTAACTACAGTTTCCAGGAAATCTGACTGGCCTGTCTAGTATCTGAGGACCAGCCTGTACCTGTGCACATAATCTCATGCAGGCACACATGCAGACATACAAATACAGAAAAAATTTTAACTTAAAGATTTTAAAAATCAAAATAAAACCATAAAAACTTAAACTGTCATTCTCTCGTTTTTATGGTTTTCTGTTTTCAGAATGTTTAATAAGGTGGGTTACAAGTACTTTCCCAAACACATGTATTAAAATGACTCTTCATGGCTCTGGGATTTGAGCCCAGAGCCTCAGGCTTGTGAGGCAAGCACTAGACCAGTGAACTATATCCCCTGCCTGGAAACGTTGCAATAGAAGAAAAAGTCACTTGGTTAAGCTTGCTGTCTCTCTTGCTGATTGTCAATGAGAGCTGTTCCCTGCAGTATCAATCATTTCACTGGGGCTGCAGCTATAGCTCAACGCTAGAGTTCTGGCCTAACAAGAGACCCTGGTCCCCTGCACAGTGCCCCATTATCACTGGAAAGAGGAAGTTGTGAATTGTTTAAAGAAAAAAGAAAACAATAATTTTATTAGTTTGGGACACTATGCATATAACCATCGACTGCTGAATCTTGGACAAATGTGAAAAGTAAGCATGCTCACGGTTCTCTGCTGTTTCCACATTGATATAGTTTGTTCTAATAAAAGTTGTTAGCCTTTGGATGTGCTGCTTGAAAAGCAAACAAAATTCTCTTTAGAATCTTGTTAAACTGAGGGCCTGCAGAGATGGCTCAGAGGTTAAGAGCACTTGCTGCTCTTGCACCTGGGGTTCTGTTCCTACATCAGGGAGCTCACAATCTCCAATTCCAGGGCATCTGACAGTTTCTGACCTTCCTGGGCACCTGTATACACAGGGTGCACATAAACTCATGGCGACATCTACATGGATAGATGATAGATAGATAGATAGATAGATAGATAGATAGATAGATAGATAGATAGATAGATATGTTATAAACTGAATTTGGGGGCCGTTGCTGAAGAAGTAGCTCAGGGGTTAAGAGCGCTGGCTTCCAGAGGACCCAGGTTCAATTCTCAGAATCTCCAATGGCAGCTCACAAGTGTCTATAACTGCAGCTCCAGGACATCTGACAATCTCACACAAACATGCATGCAGGCAAATCACTAATTCACATACAATAAAAATAAACAAATCATTTAACAAATATATAAAAAAGGAATATTGATAAGCTCATATTGTTATCAGTTAGTGATAATCATGTAATAATTACACAATGGTCAACTGATACAAATAGTCAGATCTCTATGCTATCAATATTCAAAACTATACTTACCAAAAAATATTTTATATTATTTTTTAAAGAATTATTTATTCATTTTATGTATATGAGTACACTGTAGCTGTCTTCAGACACACCAGAAGAGGGCATCCAATCTCATTGCAGATGACTGCAACCCACCATTGCTGGGAATTGAACTCAGGACCTCTGGAAGAGCAGTCAGTGCTCTTAACCACTGAGCCATCTCTCCAGTCCTATTTATATTTTCAAAAGAAAGACAAATACTTACTGTTAAGATTGCAGTGTTTTGGAATTTATTTTCTGGTGATAAATTAACAGTGACTGAAGAGTAACGAACATTTTCATCAGGATAACTTTTTACAGAGATGGTTGTGTCAAATGCCTCAGTATGTCCGTGGGCTTGGACGGTAACATTTTCAGAAGCTCCAACTCGGAAGACAATCGGGATTGAAATGATGTATCTGCTGAAGCAGGAAAAGGCTCAGTAGCTTTGGCGACTGTGGTGGTTTGAATATGCTTGACCAACAGGGAATGGCACTATTAGGAGGTATGGCCTTGTTGGAGTGGGTATGGCCTTGTTGGAGGAAGTGTGTCTCTGTTGGGGTGGGTAAGTGAGCTTCTTTCTCGCTGCCTGAGGATACCAGCCTTCTCCTGTCTGCCTTTGGAACAAGATGTTGACCTCTCAGCGACTTCTCCAGCACCATGTCTGCCTGGATGCTACCATGTTTCCTGCCATGATGATAATGGACTGAACCTCTGAACATGTAAGCCAGCCCCAATTAAATGTTGTCCTTATAAGAATTGCCTTGGTCATGGTTTCTTTTCATAGTAATGAAACCGTAACTAAGACAGGGACACATTTTTGTAACCCTGGTTCATGGACATCTTACTGTAGATGTATTTTCTAACAGTCATGGTTAGAAAACTACACTCATTTTGTGATCTATGACAAATTCAACATAGTTTCCAAGAAGAAATAACATGAAATTAAGTCCTGAAAAAGAGAGCAGGGAATTTGGTTTACAGTTAAGAAGTTAGTAATAGTGGGTCACTGGCCTACTCTTCCTGAAGAGGACTAAATAAGACCATAAGGCATAACATTTCATTTGCTGAGGTAAAAATAAAAACCCACAAAAACAAGGTTGACTAGAACATGTAAGTGGGGTCACTGTTCTCCAGTGAAGAAAAATATCAAATGGGCCCTGGTTATTGAACACCAGCTCTGTCTTCTGACGGCTAAGGGAGGTTAAGTCCTAGCCTGTTCGGTCACTTTTTTCTGTGGTGAGCTAAATAAGAATACGTCTATAAAACATTAGCATGCAACTACTCAAGAAAGAATGACACTCTCTAAAGTAGTTGAAAGAAGGAGAGCTTAGACATGTGATACATCAGTGGGTAAAGGTAAGTCTACACTACAGATGAGCTGGAGGATCACCTGAAGGACAGAGTCCTGAGCGTGAGCTAATCTGCAGTAGCTTGGCATGTGGCCAAATCTTTCCATGTCCCAGACTCTGACAGGAATTTATAGAACTCTTTCATTCTCTACAGAAAGCCAGCGATGCCCCAGGCATGACTGTTATCCCTATGCTACATGTAAGCAAGTAATTTGATCAAGGCCAAACAGTTGGTAAATGAGGCAGGATTTTACTCCCGTTTCCATGTTTATAATTAGGGTCAAGGTTACAAGACACCTCAATTTTGTTTTGCATGGAATTTATACAAGAAAAAAAAAACCTAATTGAAGGCAAGCTTTGAAACACATTTTGTTGATGCTGTTTTCCTGAAGGAGTTTCTCTTCCTAGCAGATCAGACTGACCTTGAATGCCAGAGATCCTCTGCCCTGTCTCCAGAGTGCTGGGATCAAAGGCACTCTGGAGTGCCACCACACCCAGCCATGCCTGGTTTTGAAAAACAAATTTTAAATTGTATTTTTTTTAAATTATCTTATTAGGTGGAAACAGAAAAACAACCAACAACAATAATAATAAATCACAACAGCATCTAATCTGAATAGTAAAAACTGGAGAGAGACTACACAGAAGAGAATTATGTATTAACTCCAGAGGACTCAGACACTGAGTCATTTAAGTGCCCCAACAGATCGAGGTGCACCCATCACCCAATCTAAGAATTACTGCAGGAAACTGCCAATATTATAATATTTTTAAGTTATACTGTTATATTTTAATTTATAACTTAACTGATACAAGCTCGAGGAAAGCTCTTCTGCCTGTCACTCCCTCACTGCTGGCCCTGTAGGAAGTGCTTTTGCTGATCACACTCTCACTGCGGGCCACATAGTAAGTGCTCAACGGACAGTTATTGAACCAAACAACTTATCCATGAAGTGATTGATTCCCAATATAGTAGTCTTTGGTTAAGCTTTTGTTGACTAGTATTGTCTGTAATCTCTGTCCTTACAGGCAGTGGTGGTCCAACAGCTGCCTTTTGCTAGCTACTCACTGACTCTAACTAGGCAGGGCTTTCTCATCCAGATGAGCTCACACACCGGGTGTCTCAGAGGAGCCAAAAGGGTCAGATTTGCACAGTCTAAGAACGTCAGTCATCAGCGCTCACACACACCATATGACAAAGATGCTTTGCTTCACTTACATTTGTTCCTGTCCCCAGCTTTGCTCAAGGAAGATCAAAAACAGAAGTGTTCCCCAAAAGCCCATAGCTTGAGACGGTATCAAAACCATATATGCCACTTCTTTGAAGTTACTTTACGTTTAAGTAAAGTGAACATGAAATTTGGGGATCAACTAGGTCGTGTTAATTATTAACACAAGGAAAAGGGATCACTACATAAGACAACTGAAATCAGAACAGAAACAACCATTTCCAAGCCCAGGAACACAGGCAGAAGGTATTGTGTAGGAATGTGCACCAGGACAATCACTTTAATTAATGCAAAGTAAGGACTCAGCCCCGGGAGCCTGGCCCTGTGGAGACAGCCTCAGTGCTAGAAGGAGGAATCCCACTGCCTTTGGTTTTCTCTTCAGGTCATTTGCTCCGATGCTCTGGTACTGCTCAGCACACGTGTGACAAATGCCTGGAGCAATTTAAAGGAGGAGAGAATTATGTGACTCGTGGTTTTGGGGGTCTCAATCTGTGGCCACTTGCCCTCACTGCTTCTGGCCCAGGCACCGTGAGCCACACAGGAATGGTGAGCAGCCTTGGAGCACCCTCACCTCGTAACTGACAAGGACCAGACCTTTCAAAGGCATAATGTCTCTGGTCATCTACTTCTATAAATAAGTCCATCTCTTAAGTCCTCACACCTCCCGTAAGGCCATCAAACTATGACCCCCATGGTGGACTCAACCATTAATAGGTCGGAGCACTCGTGATCCAGTTGCTCCCATGAAGGAGCTGGTCTTTATTACTTTGTAGATTCTTCCTTTTCCCACCCTTTATTTCCCCCCATCCCCTGTTTCACCCACTAACACTAGAGCTACAAGGAGAGAGGGGAGAGAGAGCAATAAGGAAAACCTCTGAATTTAATTTCTTTCCTTTTGTTTCTTCTTTGACCTTGTCTACTAACAAAATGAAAACCAACCTAACTCTAGAGGTTCTCACATTTATCACCCTCTGAAAAGTTCCCAGAATTCCAAATGTCACACAATCACAGAAACTATCTGTAGCTGGCAAAACCATGTTTCTGCTAGAGCACGAGGCAAATGATAGTCAGCTACTGTGGACAATCTGAAGCAGTCCCATATCCCATATCTGGGATTAAAACGAAAACATATTCTTATATTTCTGTGTTTTTATAGAAACCAAAATTCCAAAATTGTTGCTCCAGCCATCAGCTGCAAAGAAGCCTTTAACATGTAAGTGTTTGGGGATGCTGAAGCTTCAAACCTTACATCTTGGTTTGGGTTTTACTGCTGTGAACAGACACCATGACCAAGGCAACTCTTATAAACACAAACATTATTTGGGGCTGCTTTACAGGTTCTGAGGTTCAGCCCATTATCATCAGGCAGATGTGAGACTCGAGGAGCCAAAAGGTCTACAGCTTGCTCCAAAAGCAGACAGAAGAAGACTGGTTCCCAGGCAACTAGGAGGGTCTCAAAGGCCACCCCCAGAGTGACACCCTTCCTGTAACAAGGCCACACCTCTTCTAACAAGGCTGCACCTCCTAATAGTGCCACTTCCCATAGGCCAAGCATATTCAAGCCACCACACCTTAATAATATCTGATGAGTTCTACTTGCTTCTGATATCAACAGAAACCTACATATATTTATTTTCATGCTGACAGGATTTGAGCATGGGTCTGAATTGGACAAGGCTAATAAGGCGATCAATCTTAGAGAACACCTGAGTGATGGCATCCTTGATCCTGGAAACAGTCTATGAACAACTGACTTCTTCCCTGGAGGGACAAGGAATGCTCCATCAATCTGCCAGCCCAGAGAAGAGGCAACAGGCTGACCATGTCAACTTGAGGACACTGGCATTACTCTCTAAACCCCAAAGTTTAGTCTTTAGCATGGAATGCACACACTCCCACACCCACACACTGGGAATCAGCGTTCATTCAGACAAAATGTATTTCCTTTAAAAAATATATACCTTTCAGTGGATTTTCACAGCTTTCCCATAAAAACTGAAGAGAAAGATTCTTGTAGCAACCGACTCTAGTTGTTTACATGTAAATAAAGCCACAGGCAAATTTTTTGGGAAATAAATGTATATGTAAATAAGATTTTACCTTTAAGATTTTTAATTAAATCTATTTTCATAACATTCATATTCAGGAGAAAGCGTTTTAGTTACATATTTCTTTGTTATTATTCTTTCTATATCCCTATGTATTTGATATTTGCAAGAAGACAAATGTCTCTAAACATATTTGTATAAACTGCCAATGCTTGTCAATGCTGTGTCAGCACTATTTAATTTGCATTCCTTAAGAATTTATACATACAAATAATGTGTTTCAATCATTTTTACACCACTCTCTTCCCTTGCAGCCCCTCCCAGACAGGTCCCCTATTCTCTACTGCATGTCCTTATTATACATATTATATATATTGGATATATACTAATACACACATGTATCATACTGGGTCTAATTTGTGTTGTCCATATGTGTATGGGTATGGAACTATCCACCAAAGCCTGGCCAACCTATCAGGGGCCACACCAGTTAAGAAGCTGAAGATTCTGCCCTGGCGGACACCAGCTGTCAAGGCAGCTCGGCTACAGTTTACCAACACATTTATATTTGTTAGAGGGATACAGGAAGGCAGAGCAGAATTTGATGTGCAAATTTCTCTGAAGGCATCTCTTACATGTGTCCCTGAAATGATGTAAACTGACCAATTTTGTCTTGACCACCCACCCAGTGCATTATCTCAGAAGGACATCTGTTAGATGGTTCAGCTGTGTTGTGAAAGATGAATCTAATTTAAACAGAGCGTGTTTGCCATTATTTGAGCAAAAGTCAAACCACGTACATAAAAAACACCTTCAAAGGTGTCCGTGGTGTGCTGGTCTCAAGCTGTTAGCCACAGAAGGATACTTTATGCTGCCTGTTTTGTGTTCGTGTTTGTGCATGGACTCACATTATCTCCAGGAGTGAAGCAAACGCAGTATCAAACACTGGGAGCCAAAGCAAACTCCTCGGGTCAAATTTCACCCTGTTCCCAGTGCTGTGTAACTTAGCACACAGACCTTTAGCATTCTCAAATATTGCAATTTTCAAAGTTCTTTTTTTTTTCAACTTGTGACAAATAGAAGAAAAATAGCTCAGGTAAAGTAAATGTTTCTGAACAGCAGCACTCCTGCAGGGGCGGGGTAATGATTGGTTGGTGGGGTTCTGCTGTGGACAGCTGTCCTGGGCACAGCAGGAGTGCTGGTCGAACCTGGCCTCCACCCACTAGATGGCAGTAGAACCTTCGGAGTAATAAAATCACCTATACAGTCAAGGGTTTCTGAGGGAGAAGGGAGGGCAAAGAGGCCCCTTGTTGAAAATCTCTGGGTTGGTGTGTGTATAGCTTTGAATTTGTGGAGAATGAAGCCTGTGTCCCTATTAAATACAGAATCCAGCAGGCTCTTCATGGGAGCTGTTTGAAGTTCTATTGAAACTTGTCACCACCGCGTACATCCTTTGCCTATACGTCAGTGGTTCTCAACCTGAGGGTTGTGACCTCTTTGGGGGTTGAAGGTCACAGGGGTCTCCTAAGACCATCAGAAAACAGATATTTACATTACAATTCATAACAGATGTGAAATTACAGTTATGAAGAGGCAACAAAAATAATTTTATGGTTAGGGGGTCACCACATGAGGAACTGCATTAAAGGGTTGCAGCCTTGGGAAGGTTGAGAACCTCTGCTGTGCATGGAGAAGTCATCATTTCAAATACCATTTCTCTACTCATGGCAACCAAATCCACATCTCCATTACAGGCCTCACTTTCTGGTGTTGGAGTGCATGTGACCTATTCTCTACCCGCATTCATTAAGCAGTCACATTCAACTGATTGCATTTGACCAGGACACATAAATACTTACAAACCTTCACTTAGCTTCCTGGGCCTTTCTCTTAAACACCACAATTATAACTGATTTCCACAGTCACCACTTGTATATCTAATTAGCATGTGAAATTTAGTGTGCTCAAAACTGGGATTTCAAAGACCTTCCCTGCTGTATTGCTGATGTCTGGGGAAGATCAGCAACACTGAAGACAATTACATGTAGTATCAAATATTCATCCAAACCCTAATGTGTGTATATACATATATACACATTATTTATATATATATATATATATACATGCTATATATACATATGTGTGTATAAACACTATATATATATATATATATATATATATATATATATATGATGTGTGCGTGTCTGTCTGTGAATGTTTGTATGTAAGCCACATGCATGCTGGAAGCTTCAGAGGTGGGAAGAATCCCCTGGAACCAGAGTTTCAGGTGGTTGTGGACTGCCGCACGGTACTGAGAACTGAACATGGGCCTCTGCAAGATCACTAAGTATCCTTAACAACTGACCCATCTTTCCAGCCCCCCCCCAATTCTATTTTTAATGTGAAATAACACATCTATCTCATTAGTGTGCAGACGTATTGGATTCCTGGGTGAGGGGCTCCTCTCCTCTTCTTCTGTCCCTCAAATTTCCCATACCTTTTTATCCTGAAAAACCGATGAAACTGTGATATAAGATGACAAATTCTCCCCTCAAGTTACATTCTGTTGAAGAGATGATGAAAGTAACTAATACAGAAACCAAACATCTTAAAGCTATCTATGGAAAATATAGTGATTTGAATGAAAACTGCCCTCATAGGCTCATAAGTTTGACTACTTGGTCCCCAGTAGGTGGGACTGTTTGGGTAGGCTTAGGAAGTGTAACAGCCTTGTGGGAGGCCTGTCATAAGGGGCACATTTTGAAGTTTCAAAAGCCCACAGCATTTCCAGTTAGCTCTCACTTTCTGCCTCATGGCTGTATCTCACGATGTGACCTCACTGCCACAGTTCCATCACAAGCCTGCCTGCCTCCTCCCATGCTCCTGGCCTTGATGGTCATGGACATATCCACACAAACTGCCCTCAATAAACTCTTACTTGTATAATGCCTTGGTCATGGCGTCTTATCCCAGCAAGGCTAAAGTAACTACGACAGAAGCCAAGAGCAGACAACATTTCAAGAAGAAAAAAAAGTAGAGACTAGTATCCAAAATTGTTGAATTAACTTATGAGTGTGTTGGTTGTTTTAGGTTTGCCCACCCCCCCATGCTTAGATTTTTGCTCTGCTTTAGGATGGTCCCTCTTTAAGTAGCAAGAGGTCCCCTAGCTCTCTGCCTTCCAATTTGATTAAGCTGATAGAGATCAGAAGATAGATGGAGAGGAGGTCAGGGTGTGTTTCCCTTCTCTTCCCTGTGGGGTCAGTGTGTAGCAGTGTCTACACTCGGCCAAAGGCCACTCTATCTCAAGTGGTCCCTTTCACAGACACCACTGTCCCAAAGTTCCAGTATCAGCTCTTCCTTCCCCTTTACTCCAAAGATAATCAGGGCCCTTTATCTTGTTCCTAGTCTGTGAGTGATTTATCATCACTTTAATCCCTTAACCTTGACTCCATTCCTGTGGGTTTTTTCCTTTACTAAACTATCTGTAGTAAATTTGAACCATTTAGAATAAATGCCTAGCAAAGCTAAAGCTATAGAGATCAAAGATAGGTAGTGAGTACATGGATGGAGGGTTGAGAATGGAGACCAAATACCAACAAACATGAGGAAGGAATTCAGCCACAGCGATGGTTCTTCACTTTAAATGTATTGAATCAGTGCATTTGAAACAGGTGGATTTTATAGGTGTGAATTATGCCTCCGTATATGTGCTTTCAAAGCAGTGAGGGCCACTTCTCACATGGTGGCACTAAGTGCTCAGGGTCAGCTGGATAAATACAAAGCATCCCTTCAGTGTCAGTCCTGAGAGCCCCTTTATAATAAGGGCAGGATGTTCAAACTATCAGCTCCCTGGTCTGTTCTAGCTGTAGGAAAGAGCTTCACAGAGCCGGGGCTACAACTCATGATTTGTTTACTTCTGTGGAATTGAGTTTTTCAGGCATTCAAGGACTCACTGAAATTACTTTAGACATACTGAACTTGAGGTATTGCTTTACATATCATTACACTGGGAGGTCAGGAAGAATATGTCACCAAGTAAAGCAGATAAGAATGATTTGGTTCTCCTTCCCCATGGGCCACTGTAAAATCTTTCTCTTGCTACAAGTCATGGATAATCTATAGAGTGGTATTTTGAGGCCAAGTAGATGTGATTTCATCAACAATATTTCATGTACTTTTTTAAATTTACTTACTGTTTGTTGTTGCTTTGAGGGCTGACATAATTATGCAGGCCAGCCTGTTCAGCAACGTAAGATTCTTCGACATCAACCTCTTGAATTGGGATCTAGGGATCTAGGTGTATGCCACCAAGCCAAACTCATGCAAAGCTCTTACCATTTGCTGAAGGCCTTTCTTGGAATCAAAAATACTATACTGAGAGCAAGAAAAATGATGGACTCCTAATTTGGACATTTTCTCTATATTAACTGAAAATAGAAGCAGAGGGGGCACTTTCTTTTTATAGCAGTTCATATAGTCGACTTATAAGACCTTTGAAATTAGACACAAAGTTACAGTGCATGGAAGACAGAGGTGTTCCAGATGTGCAGGACTAGTTCAAGCTGGATCTGAGCACTTAAGCCTGGCCCTGGCCTTCTTTAGAGGCAGACTACAAATGTCACAAACTTCAGCACAGCAAAAAGCCTATGGATAACACAGGTGGAGGTGGTGTGTGTGTGCGTGTGTGTGTGTGTGTGTGTGATGACATGCTGGACATCAAAGGTCTTTCACATTCTGGAGCCAAATGCATTCCTGGGTTCACACTGTCTCAAAAGGGAAGCCTGCAATTCTACTCCCGTCTCCACGCTTTATTCTTCTGCATTTTTCTCTACGATATCATCTCTTTGAGAGCCGATACGGTATCTAAATTCACTCACAAAGCATACCCACAGAATACTTACATGTTAAGGTTATTATATATCCACATATTGACAAAATGAATACAGAACAAGAAAACAGGAATGACAACAAAAAACCTGTTCATTGAGGGAAGATAGTAAAAGCAGTCTGTGAAGTTTGATATTTTGTGAATGGCAGCAGGTGATCTGATATTTTCATTTAGAATCAGATCATTTTCTACACTCTCAGGCGTCTAAGAGAGGATTTATATTTATCATGGAAAATCTGTTCTTGTAAACTATACCTTACTCTGTGAGACTTGAGGGTAAAAAGCATAAATGAGAGAGTCAGACAAAAATCCCAGCATGGATGGGGAATCACGAAGTCCCAAGCCTAGCTGAGGAGGTATTGGGAACTGATGGATGTTAGAAGACTCAGCTTTCCTCAGGGATGAGGCCCCCGAGAGGCTACCCATGCTCCATAGACAACCCTATGCCCACACACATACTGACAGCACTAAATAAACTCAGTGGGTTTACAGAAAAAAAAAAAGAGACATTAATGTGGAAAGGAAAAGTGTGATCGTGAACTGAGCAGGAAATGAGGGGGTTGTTTTTGATCAAAACATAATCCATAGCTGGGTGTGGTGGTGTACACCTTAAATCCCAGCACCCAGGAGGCAGAGACAGGTGGATCTCTATGAGTTTGAGGCCAGCCTTGTCTACAAAGCTAGTTCCAGGACAGCTAAGGCTACACAAAGAAACCTTGTCTCAAAAAAATAAAAAAAAAAAAGGATGGACAGACAGACTGATTAAAATACCCTACATGAATGTATGAGATTTCCAAACAACAGAGCAAGTTTTATTTCCAAATAGAGCCATAACTTAGTCAATTTTTAAAGTCACACTAGCAAGTCGCAGTGGTGGCAGCCGGCCATGTCCCTCTGATGCTCTTTTAAAGGTGGTGCTCACAGTGATTAGTGGGGGTTGTGAGAGAGCATTGAGTAAGAGCGACCTCAACTGCTTTGCTAGGGTTTGGACAAAAGACCTCGAGAGAACTAAGTCACTGTGCCCCGGCTTATCTTCCATCCCTGGAGACTGCACAGCCAGATGGCCTTCCCATTTCCCCCGCTAATATCCATATTGCAACTTAAATGTAATTCAGAAAAATGACAACTTCCTACCAGGGAACAAATTAGCATAGGATGTGAGCTGCCCTCACTCTTTTGCATATTTACGCTTTTTGGGGGCTGCCTCTTTCAGTGTGCTAAGACGGACTGTTAATACTCATGGTAAGGAGCCAATGGTATCTCTTCTGAAGTCTCTAAAGCTGGAGATACAACCTAGGTTTTCACCATGCTAGACCCAGAGAAGGTTAGTTACTACATCTGTATGAAGGAGAAAAAAAGGGCAACATGAAAGCAGAGAAAAACGAGTGCTCCGAGAGAGACCCCTGGATCTTGTGTGTACTTTTTGATGACTACTGACCGGACTGATGAATTAACTCTGGCACAGTGTAATTTGACAACGGAACTCATCTGAATACCATTACAGATTAGGGAAAACAGTCATGAGCTTGTGCAATTAATCCAAGTCTCTGGTTGAAAGACAAGTACCAAACAAAGAACAGAATCTCACTCACCAATATACATATACTGAAATAATACATAACATCTGAACTTCGACTGAAAATAGATACAACATCCTTTCAATGTTAAATGGATCTTTGCATATAGTTTGCTTTTCAATGGCAAAGAATTGTGCTGCAAAGGTTCGGGGGAGGGAGCATCGTTCACATCAGACTCAATAGTGCCTCCTGTTGGAAATTATCAGAACTTCCCATTAGGTCAAATTACCTCAGCTTCAATAAACAGGCTTAATGCTGCTTAAAAGGTTCCTCTCCATATTTAGCGTCTCCACTCCAGACTTTTGCATAATTCATACTGAACTACATTTGTGTATTACTTATCTTTTCTTCAAACCGCTCTGAATTGCTTAATATCCAGCTCATTGCCAACTTTCCCAATCCTTCCTGGGGTTCGTACAAGCGGTTCTCTTTGCCAAGCAAACACCTGCTGCCCCTTGGTTCAATTCTTTCAGAGTTAAGATGAAAGGTGACTTCTAAGAAGTCATGTTTAATGAAAAACAACAAGACCTTACGGAGAACTTATCAGCTATTGTTCTAAGTTCTTTCAAATCATTAAGGTTAACTGCCGGAAATGCGAATGATTATCTGTTAGATGAGAGAAGAAACTGAGGCAGAGAGGAAATTTGTAAAAGTGTTAGAAAAATGAGCCAGGAAGTTTGTGGTAAAGAAATGTTAATGATGGAGAGGCTAGAGGGATGGCTCAGCGCTTAAGGGCATATGGCTGCTCTTTCGAGACACCGGAGAGCTCAAGGCCTGCCTCCCATCATCCCAAGACCGAATGCTGTTAACACCTCCATACTGCTTCTTCCGGTTGTTGCCTTAGGGAGAGGAACGTAAGCCTTCCCCATTGCTTCAGTGAGAAACGTCTCCTCAGACTCAGAAGGCTGACCACAAGCCGCCAGCTTCATACCCGGAAGCCTCGCGCCCGAAGTTGAGCGCGCGCGGAGGCGCCAAGGGTGGCGGGAAGCGCCCCCGCCCCGCCCACTAGTCCGAGTCGGAGGCGTGGTGAGAACAAGCCCCGCCCACACCAAGCGGGACCTCTCGGCAACCGGCACAATACAACAAAATGGCTGCTGTGCTGCCGGCCGCCTGAGGGAAGTATCCCAGCGTCTCCGCGTCGCCTCTCCCGCTAAGCTGTTCCTTCCCGCGCTGAGGCGGTGAGTGTCCTTCGGCGTCTGGACCGAGGCGGGCGGCAAAGGCCGGAAGGCCCCGGCCCAGCGTGAGGTGGGCCGGCTCCGGACGCCTTCGGGGCGGGGGAGTGTGCATGGAAAGGGGATTGGACGGGAAGGAGGAGGGCCGGGGCCGGCGTGGGCAGGGGAGGGGAGGTCAGGGGAGGAGAGGCGTGCACAGCGGAGGACGGGGCGCTGCTGAGTCGCGAAGTTGGGGTGCGGCGCCTTGAAGGATGAGGTTCCCGCAAAGAGGAAGAGTGCCGGGGTGTGCCAGTGTCTGCGGAAGAACTGCGATGGAGATGGGCTGGCGGTCCTGAGGGTTCTACTGGTTAACCTCAGTTCTGTGACTCTGGGCATGTTCCTTTTTTTTAAAAGCATATGTGGATGATGGTGGGGGACATACAATGGTGCGCATATGGAGGTCGAAGGACAACTTTGTGGAGTTTTCTCCACTTTTACATAGGTTACAGATACAGAACTTAGGACTTCAAATTAGCACAGAAAATGCCCTTACCCACCGAGCCATCTCGCTGGTGCTCCGGGCGTGTTCCTTAACCACTTCCTAGATGTCTTAGTTAAGGTTTCTATTGCTGTGCTAAGACATTATGACAGAAAGCAACTCTGGGAGGAGAGGGTTTATTTGGCTCACATGTCCCTGGTTGCATGCGCTGAAGAAAATCAAGGCAGGAACTCAACGAAAGAATTGTAGAAGAAACAGTGGAGATGCACTGATTACACCTCATGGCTTGCTCTGCTTGCTTTTGTAAACCACCCAGGACGTGTCCTGGGGTGGCACATTCCCCAGTGATCTGGGCCCTCTCTCATCAATCACTAATCAAGAAAATGCCCTACTGACTTGCCTACAGGCCGGTCTTATGGGTTCATTTTCTCAATTAAAATCCCCTCTTCACAGGTATGTCTAGGTTTGTGTCCAGTTGACAACCAATCTGCACACTTGATCATGTTTCTTCATATGTAAGAAACTAATCACTTTTGAGTGCTCAGCTTGTGTCAGATCTAACTAAGTATTACATAAGAATAAAGTCGTTTAGAGTCCAGTGAAACTGTGGAAGTTGCATTCACACTTACAAAACTGAGCAAGCGATCTCAGAGTGAATTTGTCCTAAGTCACTTAGTAAATGAAAAATGAAGGTTTTTGTTTAGGCCAGGTAGCTCTAGGATTTGAGGTCTTGATTGCTAGTTATTGCTTGCAAATGAGATGGGTAATTCTTTTCTTATATAGCATCTTAAGGATTAAGATTTAAATTTGGCAAGCTCTGGAGCTGGAGAGATGACTTGGAGGTTTAGAGCACTGGCTGCTCTTCCAGAGGTCCTGAATTCAACTCCCAGCACCCACATGGTAGCTCGGAGCTGTCTGTAATGGGAGCTGATACTCTCTTCTAGTGTGCAGGCCAAATTGAGCTTGTGTAAAGATTGTATGCAACATTCCATTACAATATTCTCTTCTGATAACAACTTGTCATTGGGTTGAACACTTGTTAATATACTATCTCACTAAACAATTTTTTTCTAAAAATTAGCTGTACATTTGGGAGCTGAGGGTGTACATTAGATTGTCCAAGGTGATGTTTAAGGGGAACAGAAAGCAAACGTAGAGGAGCACTGACATTTAGGGGAAGTAGAGGAGCCACCAAAGGAGGCCATGGAGTAGCCAGAAGGACAGGAGAATGTCAGCAGAGCGTGGTGTCCAGACCAGTTTCTGGGAAGACAGAGTGCTTACAAGTCTTAGTTTTCAAATATTCCTGTATGTGACCCTATATGGAAAGAACCTGTGAAAAGTTTGAGCTGATAAACTGAGAAAAGAAGTAGCTAGTGACACTCTGAGCTGAGCATGTGTCAGTGACAGGCCTTCCAGGTCTCTTCCCTGTGGAGGGTGATCAGAGGTTGAGAGAGCACTGCTCCATAAGTGGTGCTCCGAGTGTGGGCCGATCGATGTCCATAGCCTTTGCATTCACAGCATGAGATCTTAAAGCTCTAGAGAGAATGTGACACTCTCAGTAGCTGTGGAGACTTAGCCTTGTTAAACACCTCGGAAACTCTTACAGGTTTGATGGCCACCCGGTTTTATTCTTGCAATGAAGAAAGGTTCTGAACGAAAGCTCTCCAAAGCGAAGATGCCACTGTCATCTCATTTTCCTGGACCGTCATCTCTTAGGTCCAGCATGCGATCTAGGTCACTTTCACCTTTAATTGGGTCTGAGACTCTGCCTTTACATCCTGGAGGACAGTGGCCTGCACAGGATGAGCTTACAGATGAAAACACCATGCCTTTGGAGTCCCAGCAGCATAAAGGTACTGCTAAAAATGTGTCTGGTCTCACACGTAAGTAGAGGTGGGAAATACTGAGCTTAAATATGGAATCTAGATAAAACATCTCTCCTGAACCAACTCGAATTGCTGTTTTAATGGGTAGAAATTGTGCAAGAATGGAGAAGGGACTAATGCGTTTGGATGAAGGTAAAGGTGTCTATGAAGGGATTAGGGTGGAGAGTTTCTCGGAGAGGAAGTTGGGTTTCATGGAGAGAGTTCATTTAAGCTCTTACTAGAAGTTTTCCACCTCTCTTAGTTGGTGGACATCTCTCCTCACCCGAGAGTGGAGTGCTTTCAAGGTAAGAGTTTGATCTAAGTGTGCTAGCCATGCGTGGGCTCTTCAGGCTGCTTACTGTCAGGGCATTGACTTCCACTTACAGGACATGCACAGGTCCCACCAGCATTTTTAAAGTTTTTTTTTTTCTTAAAAAAAACTTGCTGCCATTCTAGTTTGCTTTCAGAAATGCTTCCTTCTTTGCTAGGTTGTGAGATCTCATCAGCCTCTGCTGACCTGAGTACCTGACGGTTTTATGTCTAAACACTTTCGGCATGGAGTTTACACTCTACCACACAGCTTCACTGCCTATTGGTCCCTGGTTGTTTCTGAATTGATCGCTATTCTAAAATGTTGGTTTTGTCAAGAGACTATTTTGTCTTTATAAAATGCAATATGACAGTACTTTCTGCAAAGGCCATAAAGGAATGTCTGTTGTCTACCAAATTGATAGCCATGTCCATAAAATGTTATGATACCTTCTATTTGATAAAGCAACAAGTAATAAAATGGAGCTTTGAAACAAACCTCAGTGATGCATATGGTTGAAAGTGCAAGTAGAAGTTTGATCTCTAGGACCCATGGTGGAAGGCAAGAACTAACTCCCAAAACTTATATTCTGATCTCCGTACTGTGTTACAAGTGTACCTGTACATGGTGCGCATGCACACATGCACCTCCCCCACCCAAATAAAGCAAAATACCAATTTTAAATGTATCTGCTTGTTGAAATTTTGGAATTTGTATCATATTAGTTGCAGGATATTGAGCAAATGATTTAAAATATTTATTTATTTTTATGTATGTAGCTGCTTTGCCTGCATGTATATCTGTGTAGTACTTGTGTGCCTGGTATTCTTGGAGATCAGAGGCGGGTCTTCTTAACACTGGAGTGACAGATGTTTGTGAACTGCCATGTGGGTACTGGGATCAAATCCATGTCCTCTGCAAACCCAGTGCCCTTAACCATTGAGCCATCTCTCATGATTAAATAATTTTTCATAAATATGAACATAATAATTTTTCTTCAAAGGTTTATATAGATTGCATATTTAAATGTAGAACATTTATTGTAAAGCCAAAAGTGGTAAACTAAGTGTGTTCTTCATGGTAACGAAATGGTATAAAGTGACATATTAAGCTATGGTGATAACAGCTAGCCAGATGACATCTGTACACCTGCATAGATTAAAATTGCCTTATGTATAGTTTAAAAATGACATATTTGGGGATATTCATACCTTCCAACTGATAACTGTTTCTGGATTTCAGGAGCTGATTCATATGTAGGAGTCCGATATATTACAGAGACCCTCATCAAAAAACTAACTAAACAGGACAATTTGGCCTTGGTGAAGTCTCTGAATCTTTCACTTTCTAAAGATGGCGGCAAGAAATTTAGGGTAGGTTTCAAGCAATTTCTAAACATGAACATTGATTTCACTTTCTTAAACCTGCCAGAATTTTCTTTAGGATTTTTTTTTCCTTTAACACGCGCGTGAGTGCAGGTATTTTTGGAGGGCAGAGGCGTTGGATCCCTTGGAGCTAGGGCTGTGGATGTTTGTGAACTACCCAACTTGAGTGCTAGGAATTGAACTCAGGTCCTCTGCAACAATCATGGAGGCTCTTCACTGCTGAGCCATCTCTCCAGCACCCAGTTAGCAAGTATCACTTTTGGAAACATCAGGTTTTCATTTCATGTTATCATCGTGGTGGAGAGAATGGTAGCCAGCATGCAGGCCAGCAGGTGGGTGGGCAGGCAGGGAGGGAGGCAGGCAGGGAGGGAGGCAGGCAGGTGGGCAGGTAGGGAGGGAGGCAGGCAGGCAGGCAGGGAGGCGGGCAGGTGGGCAGGGAGGGAGGCAGGTGGGTGGGCAGGGAGGCAGGTGGGTGGGCAGGGAGGCAGGTGGGTGGGCAGGGAGGCAGGTGGGTGGGCAGGGAGGCAGGTGGGTGGGCAGGGAGGCGGGTGAGTGGAGAGGCAGCTGAGAACTTTATATCCTGATCCACAGGCAGCAGGCAGAGGGAGAACAAGACACATACATGGGATTTTGAAGCCTCAAAGCACACTCCGCTAGTGGCATACCTCCTTCAAAAGGCCACACATCCTGGTTCTTACCTGACAGCTCTCATTCAACAGCAGACTTTTTTTTTCATATTAGTTTCAGTGAAAACCAACTTCTCAGGTGTTTTATTTAGTATAATCTCAAGCTTTTTTTTTTTTTATAAGAAATTCTCTTTGCTCTCTATCCAGACAGAAAGGAATAGGAGAGTCTAAGTATAGACACATTAGCCTCTTAATGGTGGTTTACTGTATCATCTTAAGTGAGGTAACCCAATCACTAAAGAACACACATGGTATACAGTCACTGATAAGTGGATATTAGTCCAGAAGCTTGGAATACCCAAGACACAATTCACATATCAAATGATGCCCAAGAAGGAACAACAAAGTATGGATACTCTGGTCCTTCTTAGAAGGGGGAATTAAAATACCCACAGAAGGAGACACAGAGACAGAGTGTGGAGCAGAGTCTGAGGGAAAGACCATCCAGAGACTACCCCACCTAGGGATCCATCCCATATACAGTTATAAAACACAGACACTATTATTGATGGCCACAAGTACTTGCTGACCAGAGTCAGATATAGCTGTCACCTGGGAGGCTCTGCTAGTGCATGACAAATACAGAGGGGGACCCTCTCAGACAGCCATTGAACTGAGCACAGGGTCCCCAATGGTGGAGCTAGAGAAATGACCCAAGGAGCTGAAGGGGTTTGCAGCCACATAGGAGGAACAATGATATGAGCCACCCAGTAATCCCAGAGCTCCCAGGGACAAAAACATCAACCAGATAGTACAAATGGTGTTACCCATGGCTCCAGATGCATAGGTAGCAGAGGATGGCCTTGTTAGACATCAAAGGGAGGAGAGGCCCTTGGTCCTGGAAAGGCTAGATGTAGCAGTGTAGGGGAATACCAGGATAGGGAAGCGAGAGGGGGTTGATTAGGGAACAGGGGGAGGGGAGATGGCTTATGGGATTTTTGGGGGGGGGCAGGAACCAGGAAAGGGGAAATCATTTGAAATGTAAATAAAGAATATATCTAATAAAAACAATTAAAAAAAAAAAAAGAAATTCTCTTTGCTCTATATCCAGACAGAAAGGAATAGGAGAGTCTTAAGTATAGACACATTAGCCTCTTAATGATGGTTTACTGGGCAGTGTGATTCTTCCTGTGAGACCTTGATAAGAATGTTTTATGTTTTGTTTGAAAGTGTTATTAGAATATATTCAGGTTTCAGTTGTATAGTTATAGAGGAAAAGGAAACCAGAGTAGTTTTAAAGTTGTAGAGATGATGCTCTGTGGCTGTTATGTACAGCAGACATGTCAGTATAAGGAGAAAGATACAGGGGAAAGAAGCCTAGCTTGTAATCTTTCAGAATTTAGAGTTTGGTGTGAAAAATGTCTAGGATTAAGTGTAGAAATAGGAAGAATAAGAGAGAATGGGTTGGGGAGGGCAAACCAGTGTGAAAGTTGGAAGGATCTGTTGTGCTAGAAAATCTCCAAGAGCACGAGGCTGCAAATGGAAACCTCAGACAGAAAAGGAAACAGTGGCACAGAATAGCCAAGGATGACAACAGGAGTCACAGAATTTGGCCACTTAAAAGTCTTTCTTTCCATTTCTCAAACCCACCAACTCTATTCTTTCAAGGACTCTAAAGAGTAGGGTATTTTAAAATGTTTATTCATTTTAGTTTATATGTGTTTATATGTGTGCATGTTTTGCCTGCATGTATGTCTGTGTACCTTGTGCATTGCCTTGTGCCCACAGTGGCTAGAAGAGGGCACTGGATCCCCTGGAACTAGAGTTACAGATGGTTATAAGCAACCATGTAGGTGCTGGGCATCAAACTGTAGTCCTTTTCTAGGGCAGCAAGTGTTGAGCCATCTCTCCACACCCTTGTTTGTGGTTTTTTTTTTTTTTAAGTCATTCTGGTATTCTTTGTTCCTGGGTGTACACACAACTGATTCAACTGACATGTTATTAAGGTCCCTGCTGGATATATGTCCTCGGTGAGACCTTTTCTTACCAACCAGGGATAGATAGACACCCTCTCCTCTTCAGTCAACAGATAGTTATTTGGTATCTAGTCTGTGTCAGCAGCAGAGCTTAGCAGTATACACAGCAGGCAAAATCTTCCCTTGTGGAGCCTTGCATACGGTCACAAGATATTTCCATATTGTCTTTGAGTTTTCACTGTCTTAAAATCTTGTTTGATGTTTGTATATCCCAATAAAGTCAAAAATCCTATGTCTTATTTGCCACTATATTTCATATGCATATACATCTCAGATACATAAAACAGCTCCTGGCACCTAATCCATAAATACTTGCTGAATGGACGATGGTGGAGAGGCAATGATGTGCTAAAAGAATTATTGCCTTACCAGTACAATAGCAGTAAATAGGGAAGGCAGGAAAAGCAGAGGTGGGCAGTTCTTGTGAGTGTACTCATGGCAAATGAGAGAGGAACACTGCCACAGTGCAATGCAACTTACTGAGTACAGGAGACATGTGAACATGGCGAATGTGAACTGTGCAGCGGGAAATGACCTGGGGCACCACCATAGCCTTCCTGCGTGGCACCACACTTAGACATATTAGCCATGCAGCCTGGGTCACCGCCATAGCCTTCCTGCATGGCACTACACTTAGACATATTAGCCATGCAGCCTGGGTCACCGCCATAGCCTTCCTGCATGGCACTACACTTAGACATATTAGCCACGCAGAGCACATCTACTGTAAAGTGACTGCCTTTAAACAGAGGAGGGGATAGGAGGGCCTTACATAGTACAGTAGTTAGTTTATAAAGAGTAAAGCTTGGTCTTCATGTGGGTCCCCCAACAACTGGATCAGGGCCTGTCCCTAACTCTATTGCCTGCCTGTGGATCCTGTTCCCTAACTGTGCCTAGTCCTGCAGTGACTTGATGTGCCAAGTTGGGTTGATACCCAGGGGTCGTCCCTCTTATCAGAGAAGAAGGGGAGGAGGGCTGAAGGGAGAGGTTATGTGAGGGGGGAATGAGAGAAAGGGAGCTGCAATCTAAAAGTAAATAAATTAATGAAGGGAAAAAAGAGTGAAGCTGCTCTATAGCAAAGTGGAAGGAGGGGCATAGGAAAGTTGAGGCCAGGGGAATGATGGTGAATAGTTTGAGCTTCTTACTCTCTAGGAGTTGCTGGGGTCAAGGAGAATGTCAGCAGAGCCTTACTGCTTGTGGTCCAGGACAGCTGTTGGGGTTCGCTGATCAAAACAGCCTCTAAAAGCATCAAGAAGTCTGTTATATAAAGTATTTACCATTTATTTCTAATTAGTACATCGAAAATTTGGAAAAGTGTGTTAAACTTGAAGTACTAAATCTCAGCTATAATCTAATAGCGAAGATAGAGAAAGTGGACAAGCTATTACGATTACGTGAACTCAACTTATCATATAACAAAATCAGGTGAGTAACTGCTCCTTTGGGTAGTATTGCAAGGTCTTCGTTGTCAAAGATAGACTAAAAGTATCTGTGTTATTGAAAGAGTCCTTTGAAATAGCAGGAGTTTTGATTCTTGTTTATTAGATTCTGGAATGTCACATCTGTCTTTATGTTTCAGTAACACGTAAGTGTAGAGTAGTTATTTGCTTAGCATTGTGAAAGCAGATACATTTTTGTGGCACCCACTTAATTCTATTTTTAGAAATAACTTTGTCTAGTTGTTATCTGTGATTCCTTGCCTTATTACACAAGTAATACTTATGTAAAGAAAATGCTATTTTGATCCTGAAGATATTCCAAATAATTTGATCCTGTATGTTTATCCTTATGTACTTTGCTATTGCTACTAGAAATAAGGAACGTGCATCTCATTTCTAATTCAGATACGTATACAAATATACAACTACTGGGAGAAATCAATGTAGTAAAATCTAATGATGACTAAAGCTATATAGAAAACTGTAATGGGGGAAATGAAGCAAGAATCAAATCGTGAAAACCTTTCTGCACCGTTTCCCCAACTCAGACTTCTGACAAATGAAGAGACAATAGCCGTGGGCCTGGTGAAGTTCTAAGGCTGAAATGAAATGTTAAAAAGCCCTGGCAAATCAAGGCCCTAATATGAAAATATTCAAAAGAGTTAGCTAATGAAAGTAATTTCTTAGTAAAAATGAAGCTACAGAAGCTCAGGGATATCTGTTCAGTGTGGCACATTGACTAGGGAATTAGATTGGCAGCTGGATTGACAGCAGGGGATGTGAAGAGCAGGCCATCAGCGATGGCTTAGAGGGTGAGTGGCAAGTGCTTCATTAGTTTAAGTATTTTCACTGCAGCACATGTATTCATGATCAGTATCATTTTAGAATGTGTCACACATGCTGCTGGCACAGTGCATCTTGGTGATGACAATGCAATCCTTGTCAACATCTGGGTAGCACCACAGCACACAGTGTTGGCCATGGGCACCCTCTTCTCTCCTGCGTTATGTATGGTACAGTATGCTGTGTATAGTAATGGGCAGGGTTACCAGGCACAAGCAGAGCATTGGTAGTTTGGTGAAATTTGACATTGGCCATGTGGTTGTCGTTCAGAAAGAGTTAATGATTATGGTTATGAGAAGTAGCCTCGTCCGCTGTGGCTATTCACTATAAACTACAGCGGAAGGGCTTGATCGTTTCACTCACTAAGTTTGATTTTCTTCTCTGGTTTCCAGTAAAATCGAAGGACTAGAAAATATGTCTAACCTGCAAAAGCTAAACCTAGCAGGTAATGAAATTGAGCACATTCCAGTGTGGTTCGCAAAGAAATTGAAATCTTTGCGAGTTCTCAATCTGAAAGACAATAAGATATCGTCGGTAAGTTATTCAAGATAGCAAGATTTATTTTTCCTAACATTTAAATGATTTGGATTATAAAGGTTTTGCCCATGTATATATTTTACGTTGAGCACGATCCCTCTCATGCCCAGTATCCTGTCTATCTTTTCCTGCCCCTTCCTCCTGTAGTTCGTCCCCTTTATCCTCCTCAAAACTTCTTTATTCAGATTTTTTTATTTGTTGGGAAAATATTTGAAGAGTGATATTTCTTTTACTGCCCTTGTTTCATTGGCCATATGCCATATTCAGATAGAACCTAGGAGCCTTTAGTGTATTAAGCACAGACTGTCCTTATGTTCTTAGGTTCAGTGGTAACCCAGAATTGATCTCTCAGCATTTTCCTGTCCATCATTCATTGCACTGCCCTACATCCCTGGTGCCTAGTGCCATTCTTCAGAGGTAATAAGGATGCAATGGATCTATTTGAAGTTATTCTGAGATAGTAAATTTGATTCCCATTTTTCAGCTAAAGTCTTAATTTCATTCATGTTTTAAATGCCTTCTGCACACCTAATACATTGGCTGTTACAACTGGAACAATCATGATTGAACTTAATGATAATTGTCATAGATTAAAAAGGGGAAGTCTACAGGCCTAGACTACCCTAATGTGACCCTGGAGAGTCCTTTGATGTCTTTCAACTGTCTAAATTAGAGAAAATATTTTCTAAGAGGCTCAGATGAACCGAGAGGAATAAAACTGCTTCAGAAACTTTAGAACAATGAGTAACTAAGGCTGTGTTCTTTCTTCCTTCAAGTGTGAAGACAAATTAGAATACACACCATCTTTTTTTTCTCTTTATTGTTGATTATCTTGCTTGCTTATTACTTACACTGAGGTTGTGGTGAGGGCTCTCTGTAAGCCAAGCACAACTGAGACTTGTAGCTCTCTTGCCTTTGTCTCACACTGGCACACAGGCATGCTCTGCCACACTCGGCAAGAATCCTTCCTTCTTATTCCATTGTTAAAAAGATCTGCGAAGTACACCCTCCATTCTACTGCCAGAGCTCACAGCCTCAGAGTGTAAGCCTTGTACCATTTGGTATGTCACTGGACAGCTCTTGAAACTCACAGGATGATGGGAAGATGAGCTCTGGATCTACAGTCAACCCCAAGTACTTCTCAGAGTCCTTGATTTTAGGTCGTAACCAGTGTCTGCTAAATAACAAGAAGACTGTTCAGTATTGATGACTTGTAATCATATATCAACTTCTCATCTATATGTTCGGCACTGATATCATTAAGGGTAATATATATTTATTTGGGGGAAATATGTACTTGTACTAGCTATTTAAAGTAGTATCTCCCAACCTACATAAGTTCTTAGAATAAACAAAAGAGTTTTCAAAGAATGTGAATATCTATACATTTTTATGTTTTTATGTTTTATGTTTTTATGTTTTTTAGCTATCAGTTATAACTCAGCTCAATATTTACAAAAAATCCTTCATAGCTGTTCATTTTATGCATACTTGATCAATACAAAATAAAGTCATTGTAATATAGACTAAGATTGAGCCCCCATTTTATCCACTTACAGGCTCTGAGCTAAGGCAAGTCGCACCTTTGAACCTTGACAACGCGTACTACTGTCTGACACACCAGTGCTTGCTGCCCCTTGCTGCCCCTTTCTCACACTGCTAATTAGGGCAGCGAGTTTCATAAATAGGTTTCTTGACATGTTAAAAGCAATGCTGTTGATCTATTACTTCCTTTGTTCATTTAATCATTCCTATACCACTTTGGTACCATTTCAGCTCCAGGATGTAAGCAAGTTGAAGCCACTTCAAGATTTGACTTCTCTAATCCTCATTGACAATCCAGTTGTGGCCCTTCCTCATTACCTCCAGTTCATCATTTTCCACCTCCGTTCCCTGGAAAGTTTGGAAGGTCAGCCAGTAACCACTCAGGATAGACAAGAGGCTTTCGAGAGATTCAGTTTAGGTAAGATGACACTTAGAAAACAAGTAAATAGACAGAGAACACTAAACTTGAACGAGGAAGGAACTTATATTTGGAAGTTCTGTAGAAGGATAGGGTCTGGTGAAATGGTTCAGAGGGTAAAGGCATTTGTTGCCAGACCTGAGGACCTGAGTTCAATTTCCGGGACCCGCTTGGTGGAAGGAAAGAACAAACTCCAGCAAGTTGTCCTCTTACCTGTATTACCTGTATTATCTGCCCCATGTCAGGCCTGCATTCCAACTCACAGCCGATAAATAAAGGACCAAATATTTAATTTTAAAAGGTGCACCTAACATTTAAAAAAGGATAAACTATAAACCTGATAATCCTACTAAAATGTACATGGAAATGGTACCATAAATTGGTTAGTCAAGCAAATATCTGTTGACCATATACTATGTACCAAAAATTCCCTGCCTCAAAAGTGATCTCCTCTGTGTGTGTGTGTGTGTGTGTGTGTGTGTGTGTGTGTGTGTGTACGGCTATAAGGTGTGAGAAGAGGAAGAATGGTGAGCAACCAGCCAAGAAAACAGTAAATGACAAGCTAGTAAGTTCAGAGTTTAGGGAACAGAGTTTCAAATGCCCAGAGAAGATTTCAAGACGGTAAGTGGTCACCGTGATGAGTGGGCTTGCATATGAGTAAGTAAGATTAACAGACATGGCTTTAGAAAATTATTTTGGGCCTGGCAGTGGTGGTACACACTTTTAATCCCAGCACTTGTGAGGCTGGTGGCAGGTAGATCTCTGAGTTGGAAGCCAGCCCAGTTCAGGATGGCCAGGACTATAACAGAGAAACCCTGCCTCAAAAAACAAACAAACAAACAAAAAAAGCTTTGAGTTCATGTTCCTGCTCAGAGCAGTTGGAGAGGGATGGGAACTAAGGGTAGATAAGGAATGGGAAGGAGATATTTGATCAAGATTTGAAATTTCTACAGCAGCTTCACTCTACCAATGCTTAATAATTGTAATTAAGTATTAAAGGTTAAAGAAAAGGTCTAAGACTAAACACTCACTGATAGCTTCAAGGAAATGGGAAGAGATGAAATGCAAGTAAACCTCAAAGTTTTTAGTAATAAAATAGCATTCCTGAGATCAGAAGGGAGAGACAAATCATGCCTTTATTCCTTTAGTTCATAAAAATGAGGTCCAAAGAGATTAGATTTGGGGGTGGGGAGGAAGGGATCGATCGATCTCATTGATCATCTTTTGGTAGGAGGGATACTTTCTTGATCAAAAAAAAGAGAGAGAGAGAGAGAGAGAAAATAATATGTATGTGTCAGTCCTTTTGTTGTCTTTGTGGTAGGAGAATTAGTGCCCTCCCTTAATGAAACGTGAAGCTCTCTGCTGAGAAAGACTGGATGCAGGATGGGAGGAACGAGGAGAAAGGATATGAAGTGACCATTTTAGAGTGTTGAATAATCAGCCTCCGTTTGATCTGAATTTGAAACTGAATTTGAATTTGGTGTTAATCTACTTTGGACCTACAAAAATGGCAGTTTCCCACCAGTGAGATGGATCAGGGAGGAAGGGTGCCTTCTGTGCAAGCCCGGTCAGTCACATCCCGTCCTGGAACCTACAAACAGGTAGAAGAGAGGCGGCTCCACAAAGTTGTCCTATGACTTCTGTGCACACACTATGGCTTGTGTGTGTGTGTGTGTGTACTCACACATGCAAACACATATACACACACACACAAAATAATTATCGTAAAAATCCCCTCCAATTACCATACCTTTCTTAACTCTTAATATAGGTCAAATTCAGAGTCAAGGTGGCCGTCTTTTTCCCAAAACACCATGGCAGCTGGTTTTGAAGTCGGTTGTGTTAAACAGTTCTTAGACTTGTTTTGCCATTGTTCTGAGCATACTTGCTGTTTTCCAAGACAAAAATAAAATGATCAATTAGCTACTTTGTTTTTATTGACAGAGGAGATAGAAAGACTGGAAAAAGACCTGGAGAAGAAGACAGTGGAAACAGAAGAGCTCAAGAGCAAACAAACAAAGTTTCTCGAGGAAATAAAAAATCAGGATAAACTAAACAAGTCATTAAAAGAAGAAGCCATGTCACAAAAACAGAGCTGTGAGGAGCTAGAGAGTGACCTCAACACAAAAAAGGAGTTGGTGAGTCTGTTATCCATTGTTTTTGGCTGTATTCTGTTAAGCTGGAGAAATCTTTGCTTGTACATTTAAAAGCACTATGTCCTGACAGTAGCATTGGGAAGATGGGGTTAACAGGAACATGGACAAAAGCTTTGTGAACTGTAGTTGACTGTGATATCTGCTCGAAGGATATTGTGTGAAGAACAGCACGAGGGAAGCTTGATGCTGTGCGCCGGGAGGAGCTGGTCACACTGCTTAGGATAGGTTTCAAATAGTGTCATGGGTAAGACTATACTGTCAAAAATTTAGAGCCTGGCACAGTTATTCAAAGTTTAAACATAACGCACTCTGTGTCACGGAGACTTATTTTCAATAGAAATGGTAGCAGTAATATGTAAAAGTAAGTGCCAGTGTGTGCAATGCATGCACACACACACAAATGTATGTATGTATGTATGTATATATGTATATATAAGTTTTGATAAATGCCACTGTCCACTTTAAAAAGCTTATTACCAATTTATGCTTTCCACAGCAGTGAGTAAAAGGATCAATCTGGGTTTATTATTGTGAGCTTATGGGGGAGAAATGGAATCTTGTTAAAGTTTTATTTTTATGTTTTTGTAATTGCTGGAGAAGTGAATATTATATATGTATTTGTTAATCATTAATCTTTCTTTTTTAAATTACCCATTTCATTATTTTTTCTCTTTTTTGTTATTCCAAAGTACTACTGTATATTTAAAAAAAGAATTCTAGGTCTTATGTTGAGGCTTACACTTTCCTTTGTCTCTTGCAGAATATCTGATGATAACATCATCTTCAATGATTTGCAGTTTTATTACATAATTGTTTGTGCATTAAACTAGTTTTTTTTTATTAAAGAAAAATCATGTTGAATTAAGTCTTTTAAGGGCCGTTTAAACTGTAGTTAACCTCTATCCTCACCATTGGCAAATACTAACCAACTTGCTTTGTCTTTTTTGGGTTTTTTCGTATGTTGGTTTGTTTTTTGTTTTGTTTTTTTGCAAGCTTCTTAACTTTGACCTTTCACTGTTCTTGCTTTTTAAATGAGAATGTTTACTTGCCCTGCCACCCTCACGACTGTGAGGGCTAGAGGCTCTGAGTGTGAAAATAACTCTGAGTGAAGCAAACTCAGTAGTGCCAGGTGGTGTTTAGACTCAGCGAATCCACGTGTTAGAGGCAGATTGGTACCAGTACTGATAACAGTTTCCTTCCGTGGTGCGTCATCAATAGAGAGAGGCTGGTAGCATCAGAGCCTAGCTCTCTCCGGTGTTCTCCAGGTGACATGTCTGTTTGTTTCTTTCTTCTCTGAGCCCACATCTTGGTTTCTTGCAGGTCTTTTTCTGTTGAGCCTTTATTCTCCTCTAAGGTAGTTCCTCCAGGACTGAACTGCATAGTTCTCTGTGGTGTTGCATGGTGACTCGTATTAATATGCTTGTTTACATTTTAAGTTTTGAAACTGGCTTGCCTCTTCGGGAATGTGTTTGTGTTTGTGTGACGTGTTATAAATGACTTTGTATACAGGAGAGTAAATTTGAATATGAGAAGAAATTAGTACTATTGTTCTTGTTTGTAATATGTTAACTGCAGTCGTCTCTTGATTATTCATAGCCAGTACACAGCTAGCCTACTTCCTTTGACTCCTGTTTGCTCTCATTTATACACTTGTACCTGCAGATATTTGCTGAGGGCTTGTTATCATCTAGTCTAGAGCTATGAAAAACTCAAAAGTACTTTGAAAACAAAGATTATGGAAAAGAGTCCATGCATGTTCTGTGCTTCCAGCCATGTCCGCCTTTGTTTGGCCCTGTTGTCAGTTTGCTTTGGGGAAAACCTAAACATAAGTGATGCTGTGGATGTGAATTGTCTCTGAGGCTCTGGTCCTCTTGAACATTGACTGAGTCCATCAGTGGGCAGTGTGCTAGACAGCAGGAGGACATTGATGGCAGCATGGGACAGCAGAGAGAGAGTGCTAGACTTGAACCCAGGTTACTTGCTTGAGTCTGAACACTGCTCAGTAGGGCAAGTCTCTTAACATCTCTGAGCAGCTTTGATGGCCTCGTAGTAGAGTAGCGAAGCCCAGGTGAGCAGGCACATGCAGATCACACAGCAGTGGGTGCTGAGCACAGCTCAGTGTCACTCCATTTGATGGATACTCAGGAGGGGACTGCACGCTAACTGATGCACGATTTTGGTTTCCTGGCCTTGTAAAATGTTCGTGTGTATGCTTTGTTTCTTTTCAATGTGCATTTTGATGAAATATTGCAGCATGCCTTTCTGTCTGAAGAAAAGAAAAAGTCAAAAATCACTTAGTGGACCTTTGAATGAACTCAAAGGATCTGTTTGGTAGTCAGGTTATCTGTGGCAAGGCAGTTCACCAGTCTGAGACACAACTTCTGCATTTGTAAATGCAAGAATTAGATTAGATTATCTTTACATTTCCCTCCTAGTGCCAAAATCTCCAGGAGTACCAAAAATCTGTAATTAGAGTAAAGCTACTAGAGTATTAAAAGTTACTAATATTGCATATTTGCATCTGATCGAGCTCATTTACATTTCTTACCTCTGCTACAAAGAGTACTGCTATTCCGGCCCAGCACTAAGGCACATTTCTATACTTCCAGTGCTCAAGAGGCTTAGACAGGAGGATCACACACTCTGTCTGCCTGGGCTGCATAACAAATTCCTGGCAAACCTAGTGAGATCACCTGCATCCACTCCCACCCAAACTGAACACTCACAACTAAGATTCATCAGCTAAAGCCAATCTTCTCCTCCTCTGTAAAATGTCCCTCCATGAACTGAAACAATCGTTAAAAGCAAAGATAAATCTGTGTTAGACTGGGACCGGGACACAAAGCATTGCGGATGGCTGGCACTTGTTTTCGTGTTCACATGAAACAATCTAAATTGTTCTTTATGACTCACTGTATCCTGAGATGGCATATCAAAGGTCTCTTACGTGACCTCTTCTGAAATGATAATTATATTTTATTTTTTGTAATATGGGATTGAGATAATATATTCTCAGTGTTGTGCTATTTGATGTAGTTATGTGAGAACCGTCCATATCATTATAGGATTACGCTAATACACTGATACTTCTCCGTCTCACATTGGCCAATAGCTAAAACAGAAAACAGTGGAACTAACACGGGCATGTCAGAAGCAGTATGAGCTGGAGCAGGAACTGGCCTTTTATAAAATTGATGCCAAGTTTGAGCCACTAAATTATTATCCATCAGAGGTAAGTTTATATTTTTTAGTAATCCAGAATTAAAGTCAGGATTGGGGGAGGCAGGAAGAAGACAGGTGACAGGAACATCAAAGGGATTTTGCCATTAATCTCTCCATTACCTTTTTAAATGCATATTTGTGTTTGTATGTGTAGAGGAGGGCATGCATGTGGAGGTTAGACATTTTCTGGAAGTCACTTCTTTGCTTCTATTGTGTGGCTCCCAGAGATTCAACTCATGGCAGCAGGTGTCTCTGCCTGCAGAGCTGTCTCCAGTCTACTCCGGTTTCTCGATGTAAGGATATCATCAAAGTAAACTGTACTGTGGTTGTATGAATGGGTTATGCAGCTCGTGGAGTGAAAATAGTGATCTAAAGATAAAAACTCCAGGGGGATCACTGCCTACAGCCACATATATAGTCAAAAGCCGTCTGTTCCCTTACTCTAGGTGCAGATGAGTGAGGGGCAAACTTCCAGTGGAAGGGCTTCAGCACCTCTTGCGTGGTGGCTCCTAGCATGCCGGCTCACTGCTCTCTCGCATCGGTTAGAGTCAGCCACTGTTAGTAACAGCACCATAGAAACAGGGGCTGCCCAGTGGCCAAGTGAGTCTAACAGTTTGTGCGTGGTTTAGTTTCTAAACATTTAATATTAAGATTCATTAGATTGTGATCTTACACCAGTCAGGAAATAATGCAATACGCCTAGGGCTTCTGATTTAAAGATGAAACAATGTTAAGCAATCCCATAGCTGTGGGTAGTCTAGTCAGTTAATCTAAACTCAACTTGCTGGTAGAGGGAATAATCCTTTTGAGACCATTTTTAGTTCTAATTCCTTTTTACTATATGAAAAAGAAGAGAAACATATCTTTTAGCTTCTAGGCATGTTAGATTAATATAAATGTAAGTATTCTGTGATAAGTTTGCCACTAATAAGGTGAATAATGTCATTTGACCAGAAGTTGCTTCTTAATCCATAAATCTTATTAATATGCTTGTTTTTAGTATGCTGAAATTGACAAATCCCCAGACGAAAGCCCTTACATTGGCAAATCCAGATACAAGAGAAATATGTTTGCCACTGAGTCTTACATTGTCAGCGACGCCCAGGCAGTTCAGATCAGGAAGATGGTGCCAGAAGGAGGACAGCTCAGACAGGAGCACACGCCCCTGAGAGCCCAAGCACCACCCGATGCACAGCTGGAAGACACGGAAAAAAAAATAAGTGCAGGTAAACAGAGTTACTCCTAAGTTCTTAAAAAGAAAAGTCGGGCTATGACTCCACCGTGGCACATTTGCCTAGCATGTCCAAGGCTCTTGTCTCAATGTCCAGCTCTACAAAGGTAATGCATGCACACATACATACTACATATATACATACATACATAACTGGATATGTAGGTTGATGGTGTTTGACAATTTTAATTAAACATCTTATTTTACATGAAAAGTCTAAAGCCTAAATAGTGAGCAATGAGCCTGTTTTTTTTTTTTGGTTTTCGAGACAGGGTTTCTCTGTGTATCCCTGGCTGTCCTGGAACTCACTTTGTAGACCAGGCTGGCCTCAAACTCAGAAATCCTCCTGCCTCTGCCTCCCAAGTGCTGGGATTAAAGGCATGCGCCACCACCGCCTGGCGAGCCTGTTTTTTAATGATTCCTCTTAAGTGTGGTTGAGAATTGGGTTTCTGACAGTAATTGACATAGCGTGTTCAGGGACTCGGTCTAATAAGAGTCTGTAAATCTCTTCCTGCCAGCATGCACTGAAACTACTCACTGAGAGGTATAGTTAGTAACCACTGAAGGAGTAAAGAACCATTCTCATTATTATTATGTGTAAGGACCAGAACCTTCCAATAGGCTGGCCTCTTGACTCTTCTCAACATGCCTGCCCTGCATGTCTATTTCTTCATAGTACACTCCCACCTACCACCTAACCACACACACACACACACACACGCACACACACACACACGCACACACTCACTCAGTCACTTATACTATCTAATTCAAGGGACCTTACCACCACACCTGGCAAACCACATACACCAAGAAGTTAAACCAAGAAACACTAAAGGTACTCTGCCAGTGTTAACTGTGAATCTACTTACTCACTGACTGTATGGATGTAGGCGAAAGGACTCCTGATTGGAGTCTACATTTTAGTACTCTTGGTCCACTGTAGGGCTCCCACTGAGCAAGTTATTAGCACATCCTTGCTTACCTGGTGAAGACTGATTTCTTTTTGACACATATTTTATGAAAAGCTTTGGCGGGGGAAGCAGAAGAGAATGGGATGTGTAGAGGCTGATGGTAGGAGGCTCTGGTGAGAGGGTGAAGTGTGAGCAGGGAATACAAGGTGAACTCTGAGGTAGACACTAGCTGGTTTGAGGGCCTCTCCAGACAGGAGTTTCTTTTTGTCTTGATTTCTTCCTATTACTTCCCTTTTCTGTATTTCCTTTCCTTGCTTTTCCTCCCTTTCTAAGTACTGGGAAACAAGCCCCTTCTACGTGTCTAGCCCTCCCATAGCAAGTACGTTGGTTTGCTTGTTTTCGAGAGTCAGGAGTGTTGGTTTTGTTTTGTTTGTTGTTTTTCCTGAAACAGGGTCTCTCTGTGACCCTGGCTGTCCCTGGACTTAATAGGCTAGCCTCAAACTCACCAGATCTGGCTACCTCTGCTACTGTCCTTGCCCCTTTGCCCCTGTCTGCCTCTGCCTCTGCCCGCTAGGATTAAAGGTGCGAAACACGGTTCCCAGCTCCAAATAGAGAACTTGTTAATAAAGCATTAACCTATAGCAAAGGATGTGGCAGTGGTATTATTATCAATAGCCTGGGGGAATATAACATGTGTAGTAACATATGAAGTACCTACTTTATAATATAGTCCTATTATCTTAAAACAATGGTAAGAGAGATCAGGCAAAGTCCTTCTGATGTTATGAATTATACAAAAAAGGATTAATTAGAGTTTTGTAGAACAGAGCTAAATAGAGACAGAAGCCATCATGAGTAAGACATAGCTTTGTTCTGCAACGGAACACCTTAACTTGGTGGAGTTCATTGCAAAGAAAGAAATTGATAAACATTCTAGAAGTCAACGTTTTATCATGTTTATATGTGAAAATTGTTTTAAAATTTTCAGCACAAATTCGACTGTCAGAACTACACCATGAAATAGAAACAGCAGAACAGAAAGTATTACGGGCTACTCAAGAATTTAAACAACTGGAAGAAGCTATACAACAAAAAAAGGTATGTGAATCATGCCAAAGAAATCATCGTTAATGTGGACTTGCTTCCTACCTGTAAAACTGCACTAGTGATGGCATAGGCCCTTAATCCCAGGACTCAGGAGGAAGAGGCAGGAGGATCTCTGTGAGTTCCAGACCAGCCAGGGATATACAGCCATATAAATAATTTTGAAATTAGTTGTTGGATTATTGTAGAGTAGAATGTGGTTACAGTATTTTATTCATAATGATATCCTATTAACATTTCATAAAATATGTAGAAATAAATTACTTAAAAATTCAGGCATGGTGGCACATGACAGGCAGGCAAGTATCTGAGTTTGAGCCAACCTGGTCTATAGAGCCAGGGCTGCACACAAAAACATTGTCTTGAAAAACCCTGTCTCAGAAAAATCCAAAACAAACTAATCAACCAACAAACAAACAATATATTACTTAAAATTGACACAAAAGGGACTGAGAGATGGATTAGTCAGTGTGAGCAACCACTGCCCTTCCAGAGGACCAGAGTTGGGTTTTTAACACCCATGTCAGGCAGCTTACAACTGCCTGTAACTCCAGCTCCAGAGGGATCCAACACTTCTTGCCTCCACAGGTATCCACCTCCACGTGCACAAATTCACATGCAGATACATACATAATTAAAAGAAGAAAAATACATTTTAAAAAGTAACACAAAAAGATGTGTTTGGTCTCCTATACTGTGTTGCTTCCTGACTCATCTCTTCTAACTAAGCCTCTTTACCTGGGACTTAGGTTAAGAACTAAAGACCATCTCTGCTGTGGCACGAACATTGTCAAACACAAAGTGGTGGCGTATGAGTTGGGGACAGGGAGGGATACAAAAACTACTTTCAGCAATTACCAAAGTGTTTCACGGAGAAGTAAGTAGTTCAAATCCATGTTGTAATTGCATAGGTTAAATTACTTTAAATGTATTTTGAATTTTTTTTGACACAGTGTCTTATGTAGCCCAGGATAGCCTGGAAGTTGCTATGTAGCTGAGGATAACCTTGAACTACTTACTCCTCCTCCTGCATCCACCTCCCAAGTGCTGGGATTATAGATGTGGACCACCATCCTCAGTCCTATACTTTTGAAAAGCATTGCTACATTTGTATAAATCTCTACACTAAAAATTGTAGAGAGCAGCAGATGAATATGGTGTTACTGTGTCCACCCTCAGAACTCTCTGGTAGACTATCTCCATATTTAAACTGTAGTACAACAGTTAGTAAAATGTCTAAAGTCACAGAGTCTTGGTTCTATAACCTCCTAATATGGCATTGAGTAAGATACCTGGATTTTCCATGATGTTATTGTCCTGCGTGTAGGATTGCAGCAGTGACAGAGCACACAGGAGTAAGAGGCAGGCTGATTTCTGTGAGTCTGAGGTCAGCCTAGTCTAAATAGTGAGTTCTAGGCTATCCAAGGACACATAGCAAGACCCTGTCTCAAAAATAAATATAACAAGTTGCGGTGGTATCTTTCTACCTTAAATGTTTCAAGAATTTGAAGGTATGCAATTTAGAGTGGTACCTGATGTATATCCATGCATCATCAAGTCAGCCATTCTACTGCTGTGAGATGACAGCTTTATCTGCGCTTGTCACCACATTCCCAGTGTTCATAAGCTTTTAGAGGTAGGGTATCCACCAGTAATTAGCATAAAGCTGCAAACTGCATAGAGAATACCAACTGTCTTAGCTGCTTTTCAGTTGCTGTGACAAATCACCATGATGAAGGCAATTTATAAAAGAACATGTCTAATTTGGGGGCTCACAGTTCTAAAGAGTTAGAATCCATGACCTGTGGCAGGGTACGTGGTGGCAGGCAGGTGGGCAGGCATGACCCTGGAGCAGTAGCTGAGAAATCACACGATTTCTGGAGATACAACACAAGGCAGAGACCTAACTGGGAATGACTTGGGCTTTTGAAACTTCAGAGCCTGTAACACCTCCGACAATGCCAAACCTATTAATTCTTCCCAGACAACTGGAGACCAAATATTCAAATATATGAGCATGTGGGAACCATTTAATTCAAACCTCAATGCTAGATAATTTCCACATCTCTTATATTAAAAATCTTCTATAACAGAGTATTTTTGAAGTTACAGATACTGGCTTCATAAATTGTTGTTGCCCTCCTTTGTTAATTATGTGCTGGGGGCTGGGGAGAATTAGATTTCAGAAGCAGAGAAAGACCTCCTTCTCAAGCAGTTGAGTGGTAGACTACAACATCTAAACAAATTACGCCAGGAAGCTCTGGATCTAGAAATGCAGATGGAAAAGCAAAGAAAAGAAATTGCCGAGAAGCATGAAGAGATCAACAATGTGCAGCTAGCCACAGATAGCCTGGAATCCAAAGACCCAAAGCATGTAAGTAAGATGGCAATCTGACTTGTTCCAGAGACTATTACTTCGTTCTGTGTATAGATAGTAGATGCCTCACCATTTTTAATGGCAGAATCCTTTCTGAAAGTCTTCGTTCGCTATACAGATTTAAGTAAGATATATATGTATATATAGCCATACATTATTTGTATTTGTACACATATAATTAGATAGAAATATATCTAATATGATATGAATGTATTTATATCAAACATTTATGTCCAAAACAAAACGACGTAGTCTTGAATGAATTGGTTTTCAATAAATGAAGGCTACATGGCACACTGATTGGGGGCAATGGTTGAATTTTGTTGTATTCTAAAGCAAGAGAAACTTTCTTCAAGGTGCCCTGTAAATTTCTCTCCTAAAAGACAGGAAGTGCTGAAGCAGGGTCAGGGTCAGAGGACTTCTGTACCTCTTTGAGTTTTCATGCAGATAATCCACAAATGTTGTTTGATGTTTTTATTTATTTTGTCCTTAAAAATAAAACATTTCTCTGGAGTTTGCCGTCCTATGTTGTAAAATCAAGATGGCTGAATGGTAGGGTTAGACTCTTGTCTCTGTCATTCAATACCCTAGTAAATCTTACTAATGATGTATATTTTAGCCACTGTTCTAAAATAAGGTAAAACTATTTCCTTCATAATTTACTGTTGCAGATGGAATTGTAAAGTTAAAATTAAAAAAATAAAGATCTCTGGACTTACAGGAATCAGAATTAATGGGACAAGGACAGTGCACTAGAAATGCTTTAAGTACTTGTCAGATTTCTCTTTAAACATATCAGTTTTATATGTATGTATGTACATAAGTATGGACATACCTATAAATAGAGACCATGTAACTGTGACAAGGATAAACTAACTGTCATAGGTATAAAATATCTTCTAAAAGGAAGCCTAAGCCTTGGTATTCTTACTGAAAGTATTTTATCTGTGTGTGCATGCATGTGCAGTGTACATTTTTGGGTGTGCACAGTGTTGTGTGTATGTGGAGGGCAGAGGTCAGTGTCCATTGGTGTCCTCACTTGTTTTCTGTTTATATATTAATGAAATTCATTCATTCATTCACTCATTTTTGAGACATTATCTCTTACTGAATCTGGAGCTAATTAATTCAGCTAGGTTGGCCAGCCAATGAGCTTCAGAGATTGGCTGGGGTTATATAGTCTTGTTCTGTGCCTGCCTTACAGGAGAGCTGGGCATCCATATTCAGCCTCTTATGCCTATATGCCCATCTCCCCAGATTATTTTCAAGAATTTTTGACAGATGAAAAGTCAGAGATTTTTTTTAAGTACCGTAATGTATAACAGTCAGTAGTATCTTACTGTATTATATTTATATATTAAGTCTTCTATCTATGAAAGGGTTGCCATGACAATAGAAAACTATATCCTCCGGAAAGCGTGAATGGAGCACCCTGATGGTCCTGAGTCAGATTAAAGCCTGAATTGTGTTTGCTTCAGCAAATGGCCATGATGTTCTAGGTATAAGGGGAATTTAATTTTCACCGTATTTCTGTGCAGTATCACATAGAGGAAAGGGATAGAGACGTTTTGTTTTGTTGTTGTTTGGGGTTTTTTTGTTTGTTTGTTTGTTTGTTTGTTTTTGAGTCAAGGTTTCTTTGTGTAGCCTTGGCTCTCCTGGAACACAGAGAGATCCATCTGCCTCTGCCTCAGCCTCTGCCTCTCCAGTGCTGGGATTAAAGGTGTACCACCACCTCCCTGGGTTTTTTTTTTTGTTTTTGTTTTTGTTTTTTGAGGGATGTGCCCTCAAGACAGGGTTTCTCTGTGTGGTCTTGAGGGTTAGTGGAGTCCATCTGCTCAGGGAGGAGTAAGGCACACTGACTGAACTCCAGACCTGACACCACAGCACAATTCTCAAGCTTTCCACTTGAAGAGGGTAGAAATGTGACTTAGGAAAACTAAATTACTTGTCCCTCAGCATTCTTAGGAAGGGATGGAGCCCTTGCTTAAGCTATTACAACAACCCTTTCCATACAAAAAAAACAAAAATGAAAATGAGAAATAAAATCTTAGCTTAGAACCAATCCTAGTCAGATTTTTTTTAAATATGTAAACATTTTATTAGGTGTCAGAAGGGAAAATGGCATTTAAAAATCGAATCCTGATTTAGTTACCAAGTTTTCCCAGCTAGAGGAACAATTACCGCTGGCAAACACAATGAAGATCAGTCCTGCTTTCCTAGAGGGAATTAGAGTGATCTTTCAGCCTTTGGGCCTGATTGGCCCTCGGGAGCTTCCTGTGTTTTGATTTAAAGTTGGGGGCGGGGCTTGTCCTTAGAGACTGCTGGTGACTGGACTAGCTCGCTGTCACTCACGCTTGACTAGGACCAAGGTTTGAGGCGCTGGGAAGTTACTTGGGCACGGAGGTGCTTGCCAAGATGGGGCTGTCAGAGAGGGACGGGCACACGAATTTGAAGACAAACTTAGAAAGCTTTCCGCCCACTGTTTTTGTTCTCCACGGCTCACTTGTAACAGGAAAGATTCGGAGTTAAGGTATGGTCATTCCTCTGTGTATAAAGAAAGAGCTTGGAAGGAGGAGGAGTCAGATCTGTAAGTTCCTGTTTTTATAGTAACTCTTTTGTGAGCTCCACCGCTGCAGAAAACCTGCAGGATCGGCCGTGGCACCGCGTGTTTAATGCATAGCATTAACATCTTTGAACCACATGCTTGTCCTGAGTGTAGAGGTCGAAGTGCACTTTTAAGGTGAATTTTAAACTGTTGATTTAGAGTATAGTAGGTATTTTGTTCATTCTTGAGCCACAAAAGTGTTAGTGTACTATTAGGATATAAACTCTTACTTACAGTAAGGAAGTGCCATAGGAAAGATTTAAGATGGGTATTTGGGGAGTGGGGAAAGGTGGTTTGAACATCCAGTCAATCTACCACTAGTAAAATAAAAGCTGGCATTGAGGGTGGCGTGGCCACTCATTTGCTCCCCGTTTGAGAGGAGGGGACCTCTCAAGCTAAGCACTTTTGTCTTGGGGTTGAAAAACCTTAGCACTTCTTGCTCAGCTCTAACTGTTCTCCTAATGACTTCCCCTGCAGTTATTGTTCTGTTCTTCTGATCCTCTTGGATAAGGTTGGAGTCTTGGGAGCCTTGAGGGGAAGGGTGGAATGAATAGGAAGGTAAATTTCTCTCGGGAATTACTGTGTCTCCAGACCAACTGTTGCCTAAGGAAACCAGTCAGGACATTGATTGATCTGAGATTCAGGCTTACATTTGTGGAGTGGAAGGTTGGACTAGATCCTTGGTTCTGTGTTTTCCCCAGCACACCTGAGGGAGATGATACGTTCCTTTCAGTTAGCAGTGGCTCCATAATGCCATAATTGTCAGAGTGCAGGAGCAAGAGGGTGTTTGGGCCTCTGAGGACTGTTCTCACCCAGAGTGTGGTAGTATAGGGGTGTGCCTCCCAGGACCCTGCTGAATCTTCCTGGGATAAACGGTTTGTGACCTCCCTCTCCATTCCCAGATAATATAGCTAAAAACAAAATGTTTGAATAGGAGATAGAAAAGAAACTTGAATCCCATGTGTTTATTGATCCAAAGTCTCCATTTTCCCCAAGCCTCCCCGAGAAACCTTTTTAAAGTACATTTAAATGTTTTTTATTTTCAAATTAAAAAGACTTTAGTTATTTGCTATAAAACTCCCAACCTAAAATTTTTGTAAACTTTAAAAACCTATAAGTAAAATCTCTTATCCACAAATATAATGTTATTTATATTTTGGAATTACGTTTGGATGTTCCCTGTAAATATACTCTCTTTCAGTAAAACCAGTGTTCTGAAAACCTTTTTTTTAAAAAGACACATATTTCAATGCTAAACATAAAACGCTGAAATTTCTATGTTGTGCCCTTGAAAACTGACTTACCCTCCCTATCAGCTCTGTTTCCTCATCTTAGATCACCTGCGGGTTAAACAGGAACCATGTATATGAAAATACTAATGGGCCTGACTCAGAGCAGATGAAATTGTCACATTTTATTTTCAATACTGGTTTTTAAAATGTTGCTAAGGATTATTATTTTCAAGAGTTTTAAAATTCTGGGTTGTATTGCTTATTTTTTTCCCTGAAATTCAGTCCCATCTGACAGCCCAGAAGAGGGGAAAAGAACAGCAGCTCGACATTATGAATGAGCAGTACACACAGCTGGAAAGCCGCCTGGACGGAATACTGTGTAGAATTGCTAAAGAGACTGAAGAGATCAAGGACCTTGAACAGCAGCTTACAGATGGTGAGAACTTACGTGTGATTTAGGATGAATAGCCCCGTACGCAGAAGATGCTCACACGGACAATCCAAGACTTGGCTGGATACAGTTCAGCTCTTATTACTAGTGTTTGAGGAGGAAATTTGGCTGAATATATCCAAACATTTAATAAAATTTAAAGCATTTTGTATTATTATGGTTTGTTATTTTGATGACCAGTGAATCAGACTTCAGTAGGCAAGAAGTCAGTCTGATCAGAAAAAGCTTGGTCATTGATTGTCTTCTGGGGCATAAAATCCTTTCGGGAGCCCGTTGACATGAAGAAACTCATTGTCTAGTTATAGAAGATGTATAGAAAGCAGGCAAATTCAAATAGCATTCTCAGAGTACGGGAAGAGGGGACAGTAAATCGGGTGGAGTAATGAGGGCCTGAGCTCAGTGTAAGCAAAGGTGCCATCTCTAATTGTCATTCTGTGTCACCTTCAACTTGTTTCTGCCTTGAAAATTAGTTGTTGAGAGAGGCTTTTTAAAGTTTTCATTAAAGTACCCTGTAAAATAGCATGTGTCAGCATACACTTTTTAAGTACTTAATGAGAAATATATGTGTTTGGTTGTTGTGCCTGAAGTATGTGTGGGTACCATGTGCATGTCATGCCCATGGAAGCTGTAAGAGAACTTTGGATCCCCTGGAACTGAAGTTACAGACAGTTGTGAACCTCCATGACAAGAAGCTAGTTACTCTTAACTAATGGGCCATCTCTTCAGCCTCCATGATACCTTTTAACCCTTCAGGGTGTATATTTATGCTGCCAGTTTGAGATTGGTATTACTCTTATATATTGAGTGGTCTCGTATTGTGTATTCAGGAAGAACTCATAGTTTTATTATACCTTTTTATTATACTTTATGGGGTTGGTTTTTTTTTTTGTTGTTGTTGTTTTTGTTTTTTAATTTGTTTTGAGACAGGGTTTCTCTGTGTATCCTTGACTGTCCTGGGACTTGCTCTGTAGCCCAGGCTGTCCTCAAACTCACAGAGATCCACTTTTTCAGATTCCTAAGTGCTGGGATCAAAGGTGGGTAGTACCACCACCCGACAATGCCTTTTTTTTATTTTAAAAGAAATTAAATTTTTAGAGCATTATTCAGGCATTCTGTAAGTATTTGTCATAAATGTTTGTTTTATTTATGCATACTTGTACAATATTCCTGTATTATAGGAAATAAATTATCCTATCTTCAAAAATTATATATAATAAGAAACTTAGACTTTCACTGTTGACTAATAACCGATCACTAAAGAGACAAAATTCTAAAATAATTACCCCTGTGTTTTCATCGTGCATAGGCCAGATAGCAGCAAACGAAGCTCTGAAGAAGGATTTAGAAGGTGTCATCAGTGGGTTGCAAGAGTACCTGGGAACCATCAAAGGCCAGGCAACTCAGGCTCAGAATGAGTGCAGGAAGCTACAGGATGAGAAGGAGACATTGCTGCAGAGACTGACAGAAGTCAGGCAGGAGAAGGACGAACTCGAAATCATTGCCATGGATGCAGAAAATATGAGGAAGGTATGGTTTGCTTTTCTGCTTATTTGAGCTCAGAAGTAAATGATATATGTAAAATTCAGTTAACAGGTCATCAAATAACTGAAGAATATGAACGTATATCTACCTGTATCAAATGTTTATGTTGGGTTTTTGCAGCAAAATTATAGGAAGAACATGGTTCATCCTTCTGTTTTTACTTGATAACTGACATTATTTATAGCTAATAGACATGAGTTACGTTACACCTTTCATCTGTTGCCCATTCTCATTGCTTTGAGGATTTCCCTGTTGTTTCAATGACCTTTTTTTAGATAAAATCTTACTACGTAGCTCAGGCTGGCCTTGAACTTGTGACTCTCCTGCCTCTACTGCCTGAGTTCACCACACCAGCAGGAAATGTAATAGTTTGTCGGATTTTATGTTTGTCAATCTGCTGAATTTTAAAAGGTGTCTTCTTCCCAACTTTATATTATGAAAAATCTCACATTTGCAGGAATATTGAAACAGTGGCAAAGTACCTCTGAACCTTCTTAGATTAATAAATATTTTAGTTTGGGTCTTATAAACATATCCCTTTTGTTCGTGCTCAGAAAGTCTCAGACATCACCCTTCCCTCAGTCTGCTCTTAGTTTCTGCAGTGAATGCATTATTACACCTAGGAAAACTAAGGATCCTTCCCTAGGCTTATCTAACCGTTACAACACCTTCTGATTATTACAAGTATCTCCACGATGTCTTTTATACTGGTGTGTGTGTGTGTGTGTGTGTGTGTGTGTGTGTGTGTGTGTGTGTGTGTGTGTGTGAATGGTTTAGGCTGGTGTAACTTTGGATTGCTCTTCTGTGTTTCTGCCTGATGGTTTCTCTGTGTTGTTGTACTTTGTTCCTCCATGCTCCATATAAAACAGTGTCTCTTTTTAACTTTATTTTCTCCAGATATTGGAGCACTTATACACCTTTCATTTGTTCTTTATGGTTCACATTTTCTCAGCCTAATGGATTTCTATTCATAGAATTCTTTGACCATTTTTTTGTATTGGACCATCTTTCTTTTGTTAATTGATTTGCAAGATCTTTATATTTTGGATGTTAATCCTTTATTGAATACAGTCAGTATTCAGTGCCAAATAGTCCTTGAAAAACTAAATAGGAGTTATTCAGGATTTTTGTGTTTATTCATTGTAGTTTGAGCTCTTTTATTCTTTCTTTTTTTTTTATTAGATATATTCTTTATTTACATTTCAAATGATTTCCCCTTTCCTGGTTCCCCCCTCCCAAAAGTCCCATAAGCCCTCTTCCCTCCCCCTATTCCCCAATCAACCCCCTCCTGCTTCCCTGTCCTGGTATTCCCCTATTCCTGCTTCATCGAGCCTTTCCAGGACCAGGGGCTTCTCCTTCCTTCTTCTTGGTCATCCTTTGATATGTGAATTGTGACTTGGGTATACTGAGCTTCTGGGCTAATATCCACTTATCAGTGACTGCATACCATGTGTGTTCTTTTGTGACTGGGTTACCTTACTTAGGATGATATTTTCCATTTCTGACCATTTGCCTAAGAATTTCATGAATTCATTGTTTTTAATAGCTGAGTAGTATCCATAGTGTAAATATACCACATTTTCTGTATCCATTCCTCCGTTGAGGGACATCTGGGTTCTTTCCAGCTTCTGGCTATTATAAATAGGGCTGCTATGAACATAATGGAGCATGTGTCCTTATTACATGCTGGAGAGTCCTCTGGGTATATGTCCAGGAGTGGTATAACGGTGTCCTCTGGTAGTATCATGCCCAGTTTTCTAAGGAACCACCAGACTGATTTCCAGAGTGGTTGTACCAGCCTGCAATTCCACCAACAGTGGAGAAGTGTTCCTCTTTCTCCACATCCTCGCCAACACCTGCTGTCTCCTGAGTTTTTGCTCTTAGCCATTCTGACTGGTGTGAGGTGAAATCTCAGGGTTGTTTTGATTTTCATTTCCCTGATGACTAAGGATGTTGAACATTTTTTTAGGTGCTTCTCAGCCATTTGATATTCCTCAAAATAAAATTCTTTGTTTAGCTCTGTACCCCATTTGTTAATAGGGTTACTTGGCTCTCTGGAGTCTAACTTCTTGAGTTCTTTGTATATATTGGATATTAGCCCTCTGTCGGATGTAGGGTTGGTAAAGATCTTTTCCCAATTTGTTGGTTGCCATTTTGTCCAATTGACAGTGTCCTTTGCCTTACAGAAACTTTGTAATTTTATGAGGTCCGAGCTGATTCTTTCATACCTAAATAAATAGGTGGAAATTGTAAATGAGCACCTAAAGGCGTGTCAGTATGAGAATTTAGCTTTAAAAGTGTTTGTCTTTCTTAGTGGCTAACACTAGATTGTGGTTAGCCCTCAGTCCAGTGTGCCATCTTTAGAATGCCAGTGCTTTCTTGTTCTTTTGTTAAGGGAACACACTGTGGTTTAATCAGAAAAAATGTGGGCTTTGCAGCCAGAGTTCTGGGTCATAACTCACCTCCTTTTTCTAGCTGCACAATGCTGTGATCCCTGAGACAGTTCTCCAGTTGCTTACTAAAAACTGTAAGTTCCTGTCCAGGGCTGTTATCAGATGAACCAGTGAATGTGAAAACATGAAGTCCAGGGAAGGACAGGCATTACTTACACTTCATTAGTCTCCTTTTTTATAAATGTTTTCCCACACCTGTTTTCCTCATATACTTTCCTATACTTGGTGAATTTTCAGGTGACATTTAGTAGAAGAGCTTGTAGCTTGTATTTCAGCTTGTCTGGCAGCATGACCCTGCCTCCTGTTGTTCGTGGTCTGTGTGTGTGCTGGGCAGTAGTGGTTGGCCAGCACCTGGTGCTCAGGTTAGTTACAGTGGCTTGCAAATGCTTATCCAGCGCTCAGGACGCTGCATTGAAACATGCTGAATCTTTGCAGGAGCTTGCAGAGCTGGAAAGTGCCCTCCAGGAACAGCATGAGGTGAATGCATCCCTGCAGCAAGCCCAGGGAGATCTCAGCGCCTATGAAACTGAGCTAGAGACTCAGCTAAAACTGAAAGAGGCTGAAACCAGCCAGCTCAAGCAAGAGCTGGAAAAACTCCTAAGACGTACTCAGGTAAGTAGGAGCATATGCCAAATACAAAGCAGCCTGTGCTGTCTGTCCCTCTTTTGAGATAGCATCTCACTATATAATGTAGCCCAGGCTGGCCTTGAATTTATGGAAATCATCCTGCCTCAACTTTGTAGTGCTGGGGTTACAGGCATGGGCCATCACACCAGGCGTTGTTTTAATATCAAATATTTTTAACATAATGGATATGGGTTGATGGAACATATGAAGGAGTATATCTTGGAAGTCTGACATTCTGAAATCAAACAGTAACCCTGAGTAAAATGTGACCAGATTGTTTCATGGCTCCACGCCCCCCAGTCCCCCTAGCCTGGTCCTCTATGCTAGATAAAGGGGTCAATGGGCATGAACACCTTGGTAGTTAGGAGTTGATAAGTCCTAGGGATCCTTTCTCAGAATAGCTTTAAGAACTTCTATTTAAGTTGACTTTAGATTTTCCTTTTATAATTAGTTAAAAGATCCACTCATTTGTTATACTTGTAAATTAGAGAAAATAATATTCACAATAAGTATTGGAGAGAAAGAGAGAGAGAGAGAGAGCCCTTGCAAAGTACAGAAAGAAGGTAAAAGTTAAATGGGAAGGTGGAGGTGGGCGCCGTAGCCTGTCCTTCACCAGAGTGAGATGACTCAGCAGTTAGAGCACCTGACTTCTCTCCCAAGGACCCAGGCTGGATCCCAGCACCCCCATGGTGACTCACAACCATCAAAACGCTGGTTCCAGGGGATTCCATGTCCTCTTCTGGCCTCTGCAGGCACAGACATCCATGCCAACAAACACACAAAGTAATAAATGTAAATGTACATGCCCCAGATGTCTGTCCCAGAGTGTCTGTGTGATCAGGAAAGGAGCCAAGAATAGGTTTGTGCTGTAGTGATTGATGTTATGTTATTTTGTTACCAGAGATCAGTATCCTGCCAAGTGTCAGTATTATGTTTTTCAAGAGCACTATGTTTTATAAAACCCTTGGCAGGATCGGAGTAGCAAAAAGCAGCAGGTTGGAGGAAAATGAAGCATAAGTAAATATGTTTGTTTAAGTAACAGTAAAATGAACTCACCTTTTTTTTGTTGTTCTTGTTTTTGGTCTGCCCGATCTAGTTTGAATGATGTTCTTTTGTACTTGGTGATAGGCTTTTTCTCTCCCTCAGTGGGGAGAGAAATATAGGCCAGATTAGACCTTACTAAAAGTAGATAAAGGCAGGTTTGTTAGAGGTAGCTCTCAGGTGGGTAGAGGTCAGTGAAGTCATTCATCCAGGCTAAAGCAAGAGGGCTTTACAGAGCTTAGTTGACGAGTGATGATGTGCCAGCTAGTAGCTGGGGTGCTGTCCGTACGTAGTCAAACACTGGCCCCTGGGTGGGCACTCTTGAGTGGGTTGCCAGAAACAGAGAGACAAGATGTGATGACGTGTTAGTTGTTAGCCCAGAGTTTTCTCTGTGTGGGTGGGGTCGGGGAGGAAGGGCAGACAGTATTTCCCAGCTTGTGCAATGGGGGGTAGTGAGCCGGGGTTCCAGCCTAACACTTGACTTTTATTTTAGGTAAGTCTTGGCAGAAATGTTTTAAGAACCTTGATGTTCAGTTGGTACTGAAAGCAGTACAATTAAGGGTTAATGCAAATTCTGATATGCATTCCGTATTAAGTATTAAGAGTTAGAAGGGCATGTAGAAAATGATCTTGGGTTTTTAAGTTTCAGAGTATAAATTTAGAATTATAGCAGTGCATGATGCATGTGTAAATGTATATTTGTTGTTTTGGAGTGTAAATTATTGTTATGCACTTTTATATCATTGCTTCCTCTGATGATAGCTAGAGCAATCGGTGCTTCAAACAGAACTGGAGAAGGAAAGACAGTCCCTCAGGGATGCCCTGGGCAAAGCCCAGTCCTCCGAAGAGAAACAACAGGAGAACAGCGAGCTCCGTGCCCAGCTGAAGCAGCTGCAGGTAAAGATCTGTGCCGTGGGACACCCAGGGATGGTGACGGCTTTACTCTGGCATTTAGCAGCTTGAGTTATTAGGTAAAAGTGAACTCTGGGTGCAGTTTCTTTGGAGCACTTGCTCCTAAGTGCTGGGATTTAAGGCATGTGCCACCCCACCTGATCTTTTCTTTTTCTTTTTCTTTCTTTTTCTTTTTTTAAGATTTCTTAATTATAGGCAGTTCTCACAGTCTTCTCAGTAAAAGATGCTATTAAAACTATAATCAGTTTTTCATCTTGGTGTGGGATCATATAGAACCCTATGTGTATAGAGTCTTACTAGATTATTAATTTTTATTTTTACTATGAAAATTTAAATTGATCACAAAACCAGAATAATCCCTTTGGTCCATTGTCTGATTTATTCAGTTATTTACATTGTCTCATTTTAGTTTACCTTTTTCTTTGAAATATTTTAAAGAAAAATTCAAATTGGGAGTAGTGGCTCCAGTCTTTAATCCAGCAGGAGGATTCTGTAGGTAGAAACAGGATCTCTGTGAGTTCAAGGCCAGCCTGGTATACATAGTGAGTTCCAGAACAGTAGGGCTATATAGTAAGACCCTGTCTCAAAAAAGAAAAGAAAAGCCCAATATATTTTACCTAGAAATACTTACTATGTAACTTTTACTGAAAAGAACTAAAATGAAGTCTTCAGGGGTCCCTTCGTCTAAGGTATAAACTGAAGTCAACTTTCCAAACCTGGTCCTTTTCATGGTCTGCCTTAGTTAGAACTAGATCCTACTTGGCCTTCTGTCCTCCTGGTGTAGAGTACAGCTTATTCACACTATTGTCTTTCTCAAAAGTCAGTTTGTTAAAATGAACTCATGATAGCATAAGGAAGAAATAGTTCTTACTGTGTGACAGACTTATCCTGGGAAGACACAACACATGTCTGCTCACCCTAGATAGGGATGAGTAGACAGACCAAAGGATGAGTACCACCAAAGTCCAACTTGATGAACCAAGTCATTGTATATTGGGGTTACTTACAGGAATATGGGTGAGGGATTGCTTAATAGGAGCAGAAATGACTCAAAGACAGCTGTATTACCAAAGCCCACCCCAGCACAGGTGACAGGTCACAAAAGCTAGGAACCTGGAGCACACTGTACAGCCTGCAGGCAGCTCTTTCCAGGTGACTCAGGCGGCCTCAACCTCTTCCAGGTTGCTGGTCTGGTCAAGAGAGACATCTTTGCAGCTTAGCTCTGTTCTCTCTGACAGAGAGGGGCCTCGTGAATCTGGTCAGTTTCAGGGACTTCCCAGAGCTATTTTGAGTTCTTTACCTTCCTGCATAAGGAACTTGCCTGAAGGATGGGGTTTTTCAATCTCGGGAAACTATTAATACAAAACTTGCTAAAAGCCAGAGTCATTTGATCAGTCCTTTAGTGGCTCTCTCATTTCTCTTCACAAATTCTCTATGTATATTTGGCACAGCCTGAACCACAGCCCTGAGTTGATGAGTTGTTTCAGATCCAACTCATGTACAGACTTTATATGTACTGTATCTTCCTTCAAATTATGAAGATAGTGAGAACCTATTTTTCTAGCTAGTTAGTGGGTTGACTGGCCTTGAATGAGATCATGTATGGCCAGGATTAGGCAGTACAAATGTCCTTTAATTTATGATGGGGTTATGTCCTGACAAACCCACTGCAAGTTGAAAATAACGTGTCTTAAATGCATTTACTGTACCTAACCTGAAGATGACACTGTAGCCTAACTATCTTTAATATGCTTATAATAAATGCATTTTGAAGGGACTCTGGCCAGCGAGAACGTGGCAAACATGGCTCTGGCAGACCTTGCCCTTCTCCGCCTTCCCTCTGCCTTGCTAAAAAACCATTAGATTGCATTCCTAAAGGTAGCCACCAAGGTTTATTCCCTTATTTGGTTATTTCTTCCTCCTGAGGCTGACTGCCAAGGTCCAACTATCAAAGTATTGAAGTCTAGCAATTAAAAGTCCCCTTTGTGGGCTGGAGAGATGACTAGGTGGTTAAGAGCACTGGCTATTCTTCCAGGGCTCCTGAGTTTGTTTCCTAGAACTCACACGGTGACTCAGAACCATCCATTCTGGGATATGATGTCCTCTTCTGGCATGCAGGTATACATGCAGATAGAGAATTTATATACTTAAAGAAAGGAAGGAAGGAACACTTAAAAGCCCCTTTGGGTCACCTAATGAACATGCCCAATTAAAATATACTACCACATTGTAGCCCATTCTAGCACAGACCACCCCTTTTTCTCTACTTAAAAATTACACCTGCAAGGTAATTTGCTGCTATTTTTCTGTCTGTGTCAGAAAACAGTCACTTTAATTTTCTTCCCCTGCTTAGTAAAGGCTCTCTCTGTGAAAACTTGTGTTTGGGTGTGGTTTATGCTTAATCAGGGCCCTAAAGGGAACCCCCATTGTTTGTGGGAGTCTCCTTCACATTTAGTATAGTAAGAAAAAGTTACCTTAATACAAAGCTTATTTTATAATAAAATGTTAATTCTCTGGTGTGATTTATCAGAAACACGATGGTTTACAAAAACACAAGCATGACTGTAAAGAACATGGCGTCTTGGGGCACTGTAGAGTGGTTGGTACCCTGATGGCCTGTTTGTCTGGGAGCTGAAGCTTCTTTGAGGTTCTCTCACACCACAAAGTATGGTTTCTTCTGAAAGTTGAAAAACTGTTAAGTGGGGGAGGCCAATCTGTTGTCCAAAGAAGGCTGTCTCATGGTACTGGGGAGTCAGTGTACAGGTGAGACCTCTAAATGCCATAGGCCTTTAAAAATGTATGCACCGTTTTAGGTCCTGCATTGTAACTAACAGTGATGCACTGGATTTGCAGGAGAGTAAACCTGAGGCTGCTAGGGACATTCAAGGGAATAGCATTCATCACTTTGGATATAGAAACAGTTTTCTTTATACTGTAGGGACATTTTAACAATTCTTAGTATTTGAAAGAGGCATCATATGAATTTCATTCTGTAGTCAAGATATGTTTATGCATTTGTTAGTAATGAATTCATTTGCTGGCAGATAACGTATCCTTTCCATTTTACCTCTACACACAGGATGACAACAACCTATTAAAGAAGCAACTGAAAGATTTTCAGAATCACCTTAACCATGTGGTTGATGGTCTGATTCATCCAGAGGAAGTAGCAGCTCGTGTAGACGAGCTAAGGAAAAGGTTGAAACTAGGAGCTGGGGAAATGAGGTAAGGAGAAGCAGGACCCCGAGTTAGCGTGAGCCTTCCCTCTTCAGAACTGTGGCCGGGACCAGCCATGCGCTTGTCCTCGGCCTCTGTAATACTGGTTGATGTTTCTGAAAGGCTGTGATGCAAGATTGCTTAATTCTAATAATAACGTTAAGGTATTTAAGAGTTCTTAAAAGTACATTGTATGTGAGCAGAAAGAAGAGCCACAGTATAGACTTTGGGCAGAGAACCAGTACAAAGCAGGATAGTGGCAAGTTTATGGACATTCATCCTTAGCCTGTCTTCAGAACGGCAGCAGAGGTTTGATACAATGGTTTACACTGATACCAGTCCCTTCACACAGTGCTCTGTCCTCTTAATGTTAGCATGACCATGTTTGCAGCAAATTTATACCTTCTTGTTTTTTCTCCTTAGAATCCCTAGTCCCTCAGATGTCTTAGGGAAAAGTCTTGCTGATCTACAGAAACAGTTCAGTGAAATCCTTGCACGATCCAAGTGGGAAAAAGAGGAAGCCCAAGTTAGAGAGAGGAAACTCCATGAAGAAATGACTCTCCAGCAAGAGAAACTGGCAAATGGTCAAGAGGAGTTCAGGCAGGCCTGCGAAAGAGCCCTTGAAGCCAGAGTAAGAAAGGGCAGAGACGGCAGAGGGAGCCTTCAGCAAATGTTTGCAGCATGTAAATCAGCACACCCATTATTATTTCCACTCACAGTACACTTCAGTACTGTGCTAAAATCCAATGTTGAATATGGCTATTGATGTTAAAGCCTTGCCTGTTTGTAACACTGGTTTCCTTGTTACAATGCGAGTGAGAGATATTTTATAATGAGCTGAAAAAATACCACATTTGCTAAAGTACAGTGTTATGCCAGAATCTGTTTGTTTTTAACCTACTGATGTTCACATTGAGGCAAGCATTCAAATCCCAGAGAACAAGATAAAAACATCTTTGGTCACTGTTTAGTACAAAACCCTGTTGTATTCCCTAGTTAGGAAATAATAACTTCATAGCATTCTTATTTTGCATAAAACATATAGATATGTACATATGTATGTATGCATGCATGTGTGTATGTATAAATATGTGTTTATATTTATATGTATATGTTTACACATGTGTTTACATGTGTGTGTTTATGTGTGTATGTATATATATAATATACATACACACACACACACACACACACACACACACAGACGCCTGCAGTCCCAGCACTAAGGATAAGCAGGTGGGAGTATGACAAGTTTAAAGCTAGCTAGGGCTGTATATCAAGAGCTTGTCTCAATAAAAGAAAAACGTTCTTAATTGTATTTCCTCACAGATTAAGTTTGATAAAAGACAACATAATGCAAGAATCCAGCAATTAGAAAATGAAATTCACTATTTGCAAGAGAACCTAAAAAGTATGGAAAAGATCCAAGGCCTGACAGACCTCCAGCTTCAGGAAGCAGATGAAGAGAAGGAAAGGATTCTGGCCCAACTCCAGGAATTAGAGAAAAAGGTGAGAACCCTAGAAAAATAAGGGGCCTGTTTCCCAGGTCCTTCCTGGTGGCAGACAGGGTCAGAGGTGGAGCCCACACTCAGCTGTCTGTGTGCCTGTACAAGTGCTGAGCATGACCTCACAGCTGGGTACTTGTTACTCAGTCATGGACCTGAGACTGTCACGGTAGAGGGACACAAGAGACTTGGAAATGGGAGACCCAGCCTTAGGGTCATTTAGGTGATAGTTAACAAATGATAACAGGATGGCTTACCACCATAGCAACACTCTGCCCACCTGGGGACTCTGCCCACCTGGGGACATCCGTGGGAATTCCTTTGATACTCTTCACTTCCCTTTCTAATACCTTGGCCTCTCTGGTGGCATTTTCTCCATCTTCCTCCACCCACCCCAGTGTCATCTCCTGAGTCACATTCAGAAATGTCACTCTGTGCTTCTGAAACCACAGACTGCAGCATCGTGCTCTAATCCCAGCCCTGTCTTCCTAGCCCCCACATGTGAATGCTTTTCCAGACACCTTGAGCTTCTGATTCATCGGCCTCTAGCTTTTCAGACTCTGCTTTCCTTCTTGTCCAGACTAAAGTCCACAGCCAATTATTGAGTCTTTTTTCACCCATAAATAGATTCAAGTTCCTTGTCTTTCTCCTGTCTCACTTCCCTGACAAAACTTAGGTCCCTACTTTCTTGGGGTCTGCATGCCTTGGGGGAGGTAGAGCATCAGTCTCTAGCACAATGACATCACTACAGTCTCACCATCACATTTCACATGGCGTTAGTCTGCACCAGTAAGCTCAGCCCATCCCACTCTGAGGGAGGCCTCCTTCCTCTCACCTGCCCTCCCACTCCTCTCCATCTCAGCAAGTGATCTACCCCATAGGAATCCTTTAGTCATCAAATCTTGTTGACTTCCACCACCCTTGTCTAGCCATCCTCCTCCTAAACAACTGATGTGCCTACCTAGCTGATTTCCCAAGTCTACACATGACGCTACTGCACAGAGCAATCAGCCTACCTTGGTAAAATGGGAAAATGGTTGGAGTCAGACCCTCCTTGTTTCCCAACCTCCACTATTAAAGACCAAACTTCTTAAGCCTAAGACCCTGCATGATTTGTCTATTCAATACCCTCAAAAATGTCAAGGTCTTCACTCTCACATATCTAGGGCCTGATACAGTTATTTTGAAGGTTTGCCGATCTGTTATGCTACTAGGAATAAGGTTGGGTTTTGGGAGGTTGTTTGCTTACGTTTATTTTTTTGTGTTTTTATTTATTTACTTACTTTTATGAATAGGGGTGTTTTGTTTGTGTCTGTGCTGTGTACCACATGTGTTCCTGGTGCCTGCCAAGTCCAGAAGAGGGTGATGGATTCCCAGGAACTTGAGTTACAGGTTGTGAGATACCATGTGGGTTCTGGGCATCCAACTTGGGTCCTCTGGAACGGTATCAGTGCTCTTAACCTCCGAGCCATCTTTCCAGCCCAACATTCTTAACTAAGAAAAGCATTATTTAAAAGGGTCTATGTGTAGGGAGTTGGAGAGATGACTCAGCTATTAAGAACAGTGCTGACAACCACGAGGACCAGAGTTCCCAATCTAGCAACCTGCACAGCAAATCGGCATCGTGCATACACCTGCAGTCTGAGCTCTGAGGGACGTTGACACAAGATGCCCCAAGGAAGATTCTGTCTCAGAGAACTCAATGGGAAATGATTGGGAAGGACATATGATACCCTCTCCTGCCTCTACCTCTGCACACGTGTGTACACATACACACACACACACACACACACCTTTTTTTAATCTCTGGTGAAGTTACTATTCAGTGACTGTTTATGAAGCACATGGTATGCATAGGTACTGTTCTCGACATGTGCCTGTAGCAGGGGACAGAGCCTGGCTCTCTTGGAGCTTACATCTTAATTTACTGCTTTTAAGTGATTCTTTTATTTCATTTATAATCATAAATTTATTTTTGATTTTAATTTTAGAAGAAGCGTGAAGATGCCAGATCTCAGGAGCAGTTTCTTGGTTTAGATCGAGAACTGAAGAGTCTGAAGAAAGCTGTGGCCGCTTCAGATAAACTAGCTGCAGCTGAGCTCACCATGGCCAAAGACCAGCTCAAGTCCCTGCATGGAACTGTTGTGAGAATCAATCGGGAGCGAGCAGAGGTCAGTACCGAGGTGGTGAGGATGTGCTCGTGAGCACTGACTCAGAGCGAGGCCGCGCGCATCCCCGATCCTTGGTGCAGACTTCGGTCATCTCACAGACCACCGTGACACTCACTGTTTGCTTTTCTCTTTGGTTGGTTGGTTTGGTTTTTCAAGACAGGGTTTCTCTGTGTAGCCCCGGCTGTCCTGGAACTCGCTCTGTAGACTAGAACTCACAAAGATATGCCTGCCTCTGCCTCCTGAGGGCTGGGATTAAAGGTGCACACTACCACCGCTGATTCTGTCTGCTTTTCTTAAGAACCGGTGGTTATATTCCATCACAACCCGCAAGAATTTATCTGGAGCCATCAAATGAATATTAAAGGCTAACAGTCTCCTTGGAGAAGTTACTGCCAAATCCATGCTTGGATTCCAGTTTCGAAGGCTTGTCATTCAGTCTCTCTGAACCTCAGATTTTGTTTTCTCCTCCTCTCTGTCCTCCTCCTCTTCTTTTTCTCCTTCTTTTCTTCTTTTTCTCCTTCTCTTCCTCCTCCTCTTCTTCTGCTGCTGCTTGTTTGCTTGCTTTTGGTTTTTTTTAAGATACAGATGAATGAGAACCCAGAAAGACAGCCATGGGAAGCTAGAATAATGAAGAGGAAGTCCTTATTCCTCTTGCAAAACCCTCCACTTGCCCCAGGGTGGGTCAGGCTTTGCACCACATGTGAAGGCATAAGCCGGGCTGAGTATAGGATGGGGGCAGGGGATCACTCTGAGAGGAAGAAGGACTGGAGATGAGCATTTGTGACAGCAGCACCCTTCCCACGACCTGTCCATAGGAGCTGCAGGAGGCAGAGAGGTTCAGCAGAGAGGCCATGCAAGCAGCCAAGGACCTGACCAGAGCCGAGGCGGAGATTGAGCTCCTGCAGCACCTTCTCAGGGAGAGAGAGGGCCAGGTCAGTGCTGGTACTGGAGGCGCCTCTTGCTAGCTCCTCTGGGTTGCTAAGACTGAGCTCTGCAGGGGATTGCTCAAAGCACTGAAGTACACTCAGTAGGCGGCACTTTCGCCTTGCCTGTTCAGTGCCATGAAAATGAAAGGTGTAAGATGGTCTCCTCAATGGTAAAAAGTAAAAAAAAAAAAAAAAAAAAAAAGATAGGTTTCTTAGTACCACGGGTTAACACACCTGAGTGTGCTCATGACAGTCTGTGTGTGGTTTTTTAATAGTTCCAAGATGAGATGGAGAATGCAGACTTAGGCGCTAAAGGAGCAAACTCACAGCTGCTAGAGATTGAGGCGCTGAATGAGGCCATGGCGAAGCAGAGGGCTGAGATCACAAGGCTCCGGGATGTCTTAAGTCTCACGGGGACAGGTAAAGTACTGTTGGGCTTTGATTCAGGATGGTTCTGTCATCACAAAACTCAGGCCTTCTCCTGCCTTTAGAGAAAAGCACTTAGCTGAAGGAAGTCAATTCCGTGCCTGAGTTATAGAGTCATGGCTTTCCTGATAAGTTAAAGAATTTAAAAAGCATTTTAGAGTGTGATATTAGGGGATTTGATTTTAGCAAGACAAAGTGTTTATACATCTGTTAACTTTCTGCAAATTACTTTATAATCGATGGACAGAAAGATGTTCTCTTGGTGTTCAACAAAAAATAATTTAATTACCCAAGAGCAGGCTGAAAGTCAGCTTTGGAGACATGGTAGATTCTGTTGGCTCTCCTGGAGTCTCTTTTCTGTGTTGGGAGAGAAAAGAAGTCTGTGACTGCACGGCAGCTTCATACAGTGGCTTTCCTTTACAGATAAGAAAGGAGGCATTGAGAATGTTTTAGAGGAAATCGCTGAGCTCCGGCATGCAGTTTCTGCTCAGAATGAGTACATCAGCAGCATGGCAGATCCTTTCCAAAGACAAGGCTGTTGGTATTTTATGCCACCACCACCATCATCAAAAGTAGGAATTCTGTGTCGCTAGAAGTATATACTGAGTTTTTTCTCCTTCCCCAAATTTGTTAGCAGATGCTGAAAACATTTCTCTGCTGAGACACACGTTTAGGTTCTTCAGTGTTGTGTGTTATTTGAGATTTAAAAATCGAGCTATCCCACAGAAAATAGAGCTTGCCTTTTTTGTGGCCAGTGTCAAGAAGTAGATAAAAGGTTAGGATGACTTAAGCCCAAAGAGCTGACTGAAAGGGATTGTAGAATTGTGCCGCGGCATGGACAGGATAATGGGTACCTAGGTTTCATTTCTTTCTTAAAACAATCCTTGGGTGTTCAGCAGTCTAGGCCAGTGCTAGGCTGTATTAGAGTGCTGCGATGGTGGATACAGCTCTGCCCTCAGTTTTCATAGGCCATGTGAGTGTAATTGCAGAGCAGTGACATGCTGTGACAGCAAGTTTGCCCGGTGTACTGTAGGTACAGAGGTCGGTTTCGGGGATTCTCATGAGCAAGTTCAGGAAGGAAGCTGAATAGATGACGCTGTGAGGCGAGCAGTGAGCAGGCATCCAGCAGGGGGCGTTAAGAGGGAGGAAACCACTTGTGTAAAGAACAAGGCTGGTGTGACTCTTGCAAGGAACCTTGAGGGTTAGATGGTTTGATGGGAGGGCTGAAGCATGAGCTGAAAGCTAGATTGGGGCTGTCTTAGTTACTTTCTGCCCCTGTGATAAAGTATGACCGACACTGCTCAGAGAAGAAAGCGCTTACTTGGGCTCTGGTTCCAATAAGAGTATGTCATGGTTGGGAGGCATGGCGGCAGGGACAGAACAGTGAAAGTGCACATTTTGAACCACAGATACAGAGAGCACACTGGGAATGGCAAAAGGCTTCGAGCCCCCAGGCCTGCCCCCAGCTAGGTCACACCTCCCAAAACAGCACCACCAGGTAGGGACCAGGTGTTCAAATACAGGAGCCTATGGGGACATTCTCATTAAACCCACAGGGTCATCCGTTACAAGGGGCCATTCTCTATGTCACGGGAAATGAGATTACGGTTAATAGAATAAGAATTCAGAAGAGTGTTCTAGCTGAGCATGGCAGCCAGAGTTACAGCAAGATAAGCTTCTATGCACTATTTGAATATCCACATGAAAGATAGGAGAGACCAGAGCTGGATGACTGGGGCTGGAAAGGAGAGGTACTGCTAAGGGGTGAGCTTGCTAGTGAGGGCTGGATCTAAGCAGGACTTATCCAAAGCTGAGGACCTTATTCACACTCTGAGAGTCAGCTGAAGGGCAACAGCAAGGAGATGCAACCTCAGACACTAGGGTCCCAGGGCTCTGAGTGTAGTCTCAGCCAGAACCTACATGCAGAATCCCCCTAGAAATGTGAAGGAAGCCAACACCCTGTAACCAAGGCTGGAGGTCAAAATCAGGAAGAGACAAACACTGTCCGCCTGTGCTGAGTGTGCAGCTGGAGACTGGACCTGCAGATCAGGAAGCGGGGAGGGTAGAGGCAGCATGCTCCCAGGACAGCAGAACACTGCTCCCCAGGTTCCTTGAAGGTGTTGGGTCCCTTTACCTCAGCTGCTGGCCCTTGAGGACAAGGCAGAAGAGAGCCCACTTGCAATGCCGAGTGCAGGTGTGAGGAAGATGGAACACTCAAAGGTCTGGTCACTTAGGGAGGATTTATTTCTCATTCATGGGAAATTATGGCATAAAATAAACTCAAACAGCCAGATAACATGCCTTTACTATGGCAGTACCACAAGGACCCGTGTTCCCAGAGAATGGCCAAAAGAATGGGGTGGGAAATGGACGCTACTGCATAACTGCTAGAAGAGAGTCCATCTCTCTTCACAGAGCAGTCTGACAGGACTCCAGCTACTGCTGTATTAGAGATTTTAATATGCTGAGCCATATATGTGGACTATAGTTTGTACCTGTAATCACTTCTTATTTCTCTCTGTAAGAAATGAGAGTCATGATAAAGAAATAACGAATTCTTTCTTAGTTTTCATGTATCTTGCCTTGGCTGTCCACTGTGGCGTATCTAAAGGTCAGCCTTTCCATGATAAAAGGCAGTGTGCTCTCCTGTCGCTTCAGGTTTCCAGCCAGAGTTCTCAGGCTACCAAGGACTCCGGTTTGGGTCTAAAGTACACAGCCTCAACTCCTCTTAGAAAACCACAGCCTGGACAACAAGAAGAGAAGGACAGCAGTGGACCTCTGCCTGCTTCAGGGTACTGGGTCTACTCACCCATCAGAAGCACTCTGCATAAGTCATTTCCAAAGAGAGGTAGGCCACATCACATACGGAAAGCTGCATTTCTCCTGCCTAGCTAATAACCTCTTATTGTTCCTGGAAATAAACAGATGCTTTCTAAAGTCTCTCCTTACTCTAATAGCCTGTGTGATCCTGTGTTGTTGACTAGTAACCTATCTTCCCATAGGTTTTCTATCTAAAGCAGCATTTCTCAACCTGTGGGTCACAACAACTTTGGAGTCAAATGACCTTTTCACAGGGGTTGCATATCAGATATCCTGCATATCAGAGCTTTACAATTGGTAACAGTAGCAAAGTTACAGATATGAAGTAGCAATGAAAATAATTTTACAGTTGGGGTTACCACAACATGAGGAACTGTGTGGATGGGTTACAGCATCAGGAAGGTTAGGCCGATGATACTGAGCATGCCTGCTCCTTGGGGCTCCCTGCCTTTGTTTTCAGTGCTGTGGGTTGAACACAGGGCCTAGCACATGCCGCCTAGTTACAGTCTCACCCCTAAACCTCCACGTTTTAAACCTCTTTTCTGTAATCCCACACCATTCCCGTGACTTAGTAAGACTGTGCTCACTGCGTGGCTCTTCCCTCTGCTCTCCTTCCTGCATTCCAACTGAGCCGCGTTTTGGCTTGTGCTTCTGAGTCATGGGGTATTGTACCATGCATTTTATCTTGGCTTTACGTAGCAGCTCTGGTAAAATTGTCAGAGGTTAGTCTTCCAACCTCTGCACAAAGAGTAAGACTTGGATACGTCCAAGCTCTTGTATTTTATAGCTCTGTGGTCAGAGTCAAATCATTTTGCTGCTCTGAGACTGTTGTTCTACATGACACGGTAATGCTACGTTTTGATAATTTTTCATTAAGGAAGTATTTGCTGGGATAGGGATGTATCTCATTGTTAGTACAACCCCTAGCAACACGAAAGCAAACAAACGGGGACTATTTACTAGGAAAGTGCCTACTGTGTGCTTGATTTATTGTTGGGTTAGCAGACATAGCCCCTGCCTTCAGGGCATAAGGAAGAAGCAATTATCAAATTAGAGAGTGGCATGTGCTGTGGCAGTGATCGAGTTCTGTCTGGCCTCATAACACATCTCTGTGGATAGTTTATATAGTACAAAGCACATGTGCAAATGATTGCTGAATACATTAATAACTAATGGTGACTAAACATGAAATGTTGGCTGCTGAAAATACTTTGTGTGTTGATCTGCTTCTCACAGCTACTGTTGACCATTTTTACTGTTGTTTTATATCTCCAATGTCTTGATTGAAGTACTGTTGTTTCTTCCTAAATCTGTTTTCCTATTTCCTATTCATATCTTAGAAGATGCAGACAGTGGAGGAGATAGCCAGGAAGAAAGTGGACTGGACGACCAGGGGGAACCCCCATTTGTGCCTCCCCCGGGGTACATAATGTATACTGTGCTTCCTGATGGTTCTCCTGTACCCCAGGGAGTGGCCCTGTATGCACCTTCGCCTCCTTTGCCCAACAACAACCATCTTCTGACCCCCGGCACCGTGGTTTATGGCCCACCTCCTGCTGGGGCCCCCATCATCTATGGACCTCCTCCTGCCAACTTCGCTGTTCCTCTTGTCCCCGTGGGTGTGCAGCATTGCAGCATCCCAGAGCACCATAACCTGGTAAGTGGGGACCACAACTTTATCCATATTGTAGCATACACTAGTGTTTATATAAAGCTATCACATACTACTGCCTGTAGCTTATATGTGTGTGAGTATGCTCCACAGCATGCAGGAATTATCTCTGGGGTGACTGATGGTTATAAATTATTTCATTACTTTTATATGGACATTTGAGTTTTATTTTCCTATTTGATGTTAGAAATAATGCCCAGTACTTTACAATTTTAGGATTTTATTAGTTTTAATTACATGTATATGTGAGGGGGAGGTGCATGTGAATGTGGTGCCCTCAGAGGCAGAAGTGAGAGTCACAACCCTAGTTGTGAGAAGACTGGTGTGGGTTTTGGGAAAAGAACCTAAGTCCTCTGAAAGAACATTTGTGTGACAGTTTTGCAGGAGACACAACAAACACATCTACTCACCCCAGATAGGAGGCTACAACAGACCAAAGGCCAACTTAGTAAACTAATGAGTTTTATTGGGGTTGCTTGCAGGAATATGGATGAGGTGTTACAAGTGTAGAGATAACTCACATTGCTGCATCAGCAAGGCCAACTCCAGCAGGTGACAGTTCACAAAATGTGGGAACATGAAGCACACTGCACAGCTGGCCGGCAGCTCAACAGGTTGAGAGTGGCCCTTCCAAAGTGACTCCCTTGTCTAAGCCTCTTGCAGGCAGCTCATGGGTTTCTGCTTCTTCCAGGCAGCCGGTCTGGTCTCAGTGCCTCTTAGTGGCTCCCGGCTTACTCTGACAGTGCGGGGCCTCGTGAATCTGGTCAGTTTCAGAGACTTCCCGAAGCTATTTTGAGTTCTTTAGCTTCCTGCTTAAGGGGCTTCCTGCAACATGGAATGTTTCAATCTAGGAAGAAACTTTTACACACAGAACAGTATTACTGAGCTATCTCTTCAGTCCCCACAAGTAATTTTAAGCAGCATTTTAATATCTGTATACTGTTTCAGACGTTTTAGGTGATTGTGACTTCTTGCGTGTGCCTTTTATTCTTTCCTTAGGCTAGATTCCAATCGGATTGATTTTCTGACTTTTTGGTTCTAACACAATAAACTTCATTCCAGTTCCTCTTTTATGCTCAGAACTTTTGGAGCCTTTGTTCTCCTCCCTCTTCAGCCACTGAGGGAATAAGGAGGAGAGGATAATGTTCAGGCCACAGTCCCTGCTAGCAGGCCACACTGGGTCCATAGGCCCCCATGCAGTAATCACGCAGGTTTTCTGCGGCTTTATGGTGTACACTCAGGTCGTGACAGTTCTGTCTGTTAAGCATTTACTGATACCCAGTCAGATTGCTTTTCCTCTCCAGAAGTACATGACTCACTTCGTGTGCTTTCTGACCTCCTCACACTCTACCTTCTTGTTTCTTGAGACTGGGTCTCCCTTTTCTTTTTCTTTTTCTTTTTTCCCTCCTCCTCCTCCTCCTCCTCCTCCTCCTCCTCCTCCTCCTCCTTCTTCTTCTTCTTCTTCTTCTTCTTCTTCTTCTTCTCCTCTTCCTCCTCCTCCTCCTCCTCCTTCTTCTTCTTCTTCTCCTCTTCCTCCTCCTCCTCCTTCTTTTTTTTTTTTTTTTCAAAATGCAGGCAAAATACCTCTTCTTCTGGCAACCTATTTAAACAGTTCTCCCAATGTCCAGAGTGGAGAGAGACTTCAGTTTGTCTCTTTTGCTAGATGTTGAACTCTGGAGACAGAGAGGTGTGGTGCATGTCTAACTCATGGTTATACCGGTGAAAGAGTTATGTGGGTCTGTCAGGTTGGTCTGTGCCATGTGAGAAAGTTGGCTTGACTCAATTTCTCTTTCCATACTTAGCATCCAAGACTTAGCATCTCCCACTATTTTTTAGGATAACCACTTTAGCCAATTAGTTTCAACTTCTGACAGCAAAGCGGGAGAGACACCCTCTGGTATCTCTATAATGCATTCACTTTCTGCATTCAGGAGAACGAGGTATCTAGACTGGAAGACTTAATGCAACACTTAAAATCAAAACAGCAGGAAGAACAGTGGCTGAAAGCACCCAGGCAGCAGTCTAAGAGAGAAGTGGATGAGCTGCACCGTAATATTGATGACCTTTTGCAAGAGAAGAAAGAATTAGAACTCGAAGTAGAAGAATTACATAGAACCATTGAGAAACATCAACAACGCAAGTAAGCATTCACCTCTGTATTTTATAGTTCAAAGGATATAATATCAGCGCTGAAGGACTTTCTCAGTCAGCACTGCTGAATGTCCTAGATCATAACTGAAAAATAATAAAGGTTGGCCATATGTAGGTGGGGCTCTTTAAATGTGGCATAGAACTGAGAAACAGAATTTACTTCCAATTAACGTACTGCCCACGTGGTAAATACCATTTAGGACAGCACACACCTAAGGCCACCTGGTTAATAATTCAAATCAGTGCTTTCTGTAGTTGTCTTTGAACAGCACAATCATTTTCCTTCCCGGCCACCATAGTAAAGTAGACAACAGGAATTTCAACCTTCATTCTCCAAGGCATCCGTTTGATTTCCTTGTCCTTCTGACTTTGCATACAAAAAACTAACTGACCATGTTATTTCTATGTTGTGGCCTTTAATTAGGGGACTCCTGACCACCATAGGAGGCTCCATTCTTGCCACCACGTCTAGAATCTTTCTCTCCAGTCTGTCAAGAAAACGCTATGACTCAATGTCAGCTGCCCGTCTTTGTTACCATTCAGCCTCACACAGTGCTTGGCCTGAACCTGTGGTCTCCCCATGAACTGCTTTGCTCTGCCTCCACACCTTCACATGCGCTCCTCAAGCCCTGTCTGTCTGTCCTGCCTTTCAAAACAAAAGTGACGATGGGCAGACAGCAAAGGTGGCTCAGGCTTTAAGTTAAAGCCGAGGATGCAGGTTCAATCCCCAGCACCCACATAGTGGCTCATATGCATCTGTAACTCCAGTTCCAGGAGATACATCCTCTTCTGAGTTCTGGGGGGATACCAGGCACTCAGTGGTGCACATACATACATGCAAGCAAAATATTCATATACATAAGATCTTTTAAAAACATTTAAGGTAAGAGATCCCTTTTAGAGTAGGCCTAGTCTCTTCCTCTCAGGTGTACAGTGTAGAGTTAGCCACCATTGGTGTAGCCCTGCTCGAACAGTGCGGTGACAGCCAGAGTCATTGAGGGCAAGAGCTGGACCTCCATCTGTGGGCACCTGCACCTAGCATGGGCTCAGCTAGTTCACATGCCTCTGCTGTCCGGTCAGGTAATGGATGCTATCCTCTGGGCTAGTCCACGAGCTATGGCAGTTCCCTAGCTTTTGTCATTTAATGCAGAGCAGCCTGGGCCTCAGCGTGATGGGGAGGCCTGTAAGGCAGGCAGATGAGAGAGACATGACCACTGCTGTCTAGGAGTGGACAGCTGAGTGACTGAGACTGCTGGGGAGATCGAGAGCCACGCTGGGGAGACTGGGCTTGCTGCTCGCGGTGGGGGGATAAAGCTTCTTCTCATGCGAACGGACATGTTAGGAAGGGGACGGTGCCAGGGCCTAGGCTTCACGTCTCCCACTGTAACAGTATAAAATGATTATTCCAGGAAACTGGGTAGCACTTAGTGTTCAGAGAAAAAGGCAAAAATTATCTGCATGCCTTTGTTTAAAGAAGAAAAGCTTCAGTGTGCTGAGTTTGATTTCATGTTTTTTACTGCCAAGCAGCCCATTTCCAGATAATTTCATCTTGTTAGCCTCGAGTTATTGAATTTTGTGTCATGACCTTTTGCCAAGTCTTGTTATGACAGTTTTACTCCAACATAAAGAAGTCAGTCACAGAACAGTGCAGCATTTGGTGTTTCATGCTCTGGGACTGTCCTTGAGGACTAAGGGACTGGAAATTAGTGTGTAGTCACTTCCTTTATCTCTGTTCTTCAGGAAAATGATGTGACAATGCTGTCTCGGCCAGAGGCTGACCCAGTCCCTCAAGCCTTGTGACACAGTGTGCCTTTACTGCCAGGAGTACTCTGTGTTTGTAATAAAAATGCATTTTGAACATGTAGCTACTCTCTTAAAAAGTTAGTAAATTCCTTAGCTGGGTGTTGGATGGCACATACTTCTAATCCCAGCACTTAAGAGACAAGGGCAGGCAGATAGATCTCTGAGTTCAAGGCCAACCTGATCTATAGAGTGAGTTCCAGGACAGCCAGGGCTACACAGAGAAACCCTGACTCCAAAAGAAAACAAAAAAGACAAAGTAAAGTTTTGAACATTCTTCATAGGCTATCAGTGTCCGTATTGTCTATGTTTAAAATCTCTTGATATTTATGTAATTTTTAGGGACTTCATTGATGGAAATGTTGAGAATCTTATGACTGAACTAGAAATAGAAAAGTCCCTCAAACATCATGAGGATATTGTAGATGAAATTGAGTGCCTAGAGAAAACTCTCCTGAAACGTCGCTCGGAGCTCAGGGAAGCCGACCGACTTCTGGCGGAAGCCGAGAATGAGCTCGCGTGCACCAAGGAGAAGGTGTGTCTGCTGTGCTTCAGGCTGGGCTCCTGTGGGACACGGGCAGCCTCCTGCTGCTCACCTAAAACTGGAAAGCAATGGTGGTGAAGAGCACGCTGTCCGAGCTGGACATCTGAGCAAGTCACCTAGGTCCTCTGACTTCGCTCACCTTGTCTGTAAACTCAAGCTAAGAGTGTGTGGACTGCTGAGTGTGGATTAAACGCGTGCTTTAGATTCCAGACGCCATGCTATTTAGTTCTCAGCATGTCCTACTTGCCCGGCTGAGTGTGTTGTGGGGGCAGAGGTGAGGTGGTTGTTTGTTCATTTTAACTTTGGACTTTTCAATCTGTGTCTTTTTAAATGACAAATAGATTCTTATAGAAATCTTCCTTCATCAAGTTGATAACAGAAGTAATGGTCTATTTTCAATTCCTGGGTCATAGATTTCTATTCATTTAGGTACAGCCAAGTTGAAATTGAAAGAAAGAAAGGTTCTGAGATGGTCTTTGCTGGTCCGTTACTTCTGAGCTGCTGAGTGAGTGATAGTAGCATTCTTTAGGACACAATGCAGAGGAAAGCCAGAGAGGGAAAGTGACTTCCTAAGCATTTATGAATGCCATTTCCTTTAGCATCCCTGGCAGCCCTGTGAGGTGGTGTTAACTCGGCTTACACATGCAGCCTAGAGTTGCATAGTTGAAGCTCTGCCTTCTCGAGAGTTCTTTAATTAAATGAGAATTCCAAAGAGAAAAGGCCCTGGGCACACAAAGTACTTCAGGAACTGTTTTTACTTTGTTAGTTCAACTTGGATCAATTTAAGTTAATAGAAACCCGTAGTTGGAACTGAGTGATTGGCTTCACCTATTAAATTCTGTGTATTATGACTGTTGTTACACAGCTCTCGCATCAAAGAGGTAAAGATAGTTTATCCTGGAGCCCAGTATGAGGAACTATGACCTGACAGTTAATGTTCTAATGTATTAATAGTTTCATAGAGTTTTTATAGTAACAACACACACAAGTCATAACCCAAGAGCTTTTCAAATACTTTGGTGGACATTAGAGAACATTAGGGCCAGCCAGGCAGAGACTGCAGCTGCAGGCTTCAGGTGCTATCCAGGAGCCTTCTGTCAAGTTAATAGAGCCCAAACGGTTTTTGGTTTTGTTTTTAATTTGTTTTTCAGGATGTTGGATCAGCTTTCTCTGCTAGTCAACAGGGTGTTGGTCACCACACAGAGGTGGGCAAGGAATGTCTCTATAGGAGGCTGAAGCTAACCCAGTATAAATTGCAGTGAGTCTGTGAACTGCAAACTTCCAACCCCTCCACATCATTGAACTCCATCTGCCTTTGCAGGCATAACTCCTATCCAGGAATTCTCCACATGGTTCTAAATGAGAACAAGGAAGTCCTCAAGTCTTTTCCTATGAGCAGTCCTTGTGCTATAAACTGTAGGTTGCTGTGTGGAGAAGTAGGTGCTACAGAACTAGAGAAAACATATCCCCTGTATTTGTTTTATTCGGTGGCCTTAGCAGTCGGCACACAGAGGCAGAGTGGCCACAGTGGGGACTCTCTCCTCCCAGGGACTCCCTTATGTAGATGATGAGCCAGCAGAAGGCAGCTCTCTGAAGAGATGTGGTGACATATCTAGCATCGTGGACCCTGCCGAAGAGATGGCACCCAGTTAATAGACATATTTCATAGCCACCTCCGACTTGGGAGGCTGTTTGTGAGTCAGTGCAATCTAAAATCTTAGATCTACTAAGCCTCTTGCTCCAGAAGGATCAGGAAACCAAGTTGATTTTTTTGAAAGTATTTTTTGCCAAATCTAGCATTGGACTATATCTAAAGACTTCAAAGTAAATCACCATCACAAAGTGAGGGTCCTTTTCAATTTATAATGTCTCAAGTAAGAAGAATCTGTGTGGATGGAAGTTTGGTAAAATTATTGCCATTTAGTTGGCTAAGTTTGAAAATCACATTTTGGAATAAAAAGATATCTCCATTTTCATCATCTTCAGATGACTTTTTTCATAAACATTCCATTTTTGTTGACACAAACATAGTTTTATATAGTTCCTCTCACAGCGCTTATACCATTTAAGATATTTTCCTGGCCCAACATATTCTAACATTTGCATGCAACAACACTGTTATTTTAAAGACTAGATAGCACTCTGTTTTATTACACTTTTTATTTGTCAAGATTTACCTTATCTCATTATATTTTTACAGTTATTATTTGCATCTGGATAATTTTCTAAGCATTAGAAATTCACAGCAAAGGAATGTTTACACATTTTTCTGTTTTTTATCTAGTTTTCAAAGAATTGTACCTGTTAATACTGCCAACAACTGTAGTGAGTATTGCAGCCGAATTATTTTTAATGATAGTTTTTTTTCTAGACAAAGAGTGCTGTTGAAAAGTTCACTGATGCCAAGAGAAATTTATTACAGACTGAGTCAGACGCTGAGGCATTAGAAAAGAGAGCCCAGGAGACTGCACTTGACCTTGTGAAAGCAGGGCAGAAACTAAGGTGGGTAGAGCCTGGCCTCTGTGGTGGGTGGAGCTCGGGCCTCAGGTGGGTGGAGCTCGAGCCTCAGGTGGGTGGAGCTCGGGCCTCAGGTGGGTGGAGCTCGGGCCTCAGGTGGGTGGAGCTCGGGCCTCAGGTGGGTGGAGCTCGGGCCTCAGGTGGGTGGAGCTCGGGCCTTAGGTGGGTGGGGCCCAGGCGCTGAGGGCTCAGGCGCCCTGGGGAATGGTTCTTCCATGCTTTGCCCTAAGGGCCAGGGCATGAATGCTCTATTGTAGATTGCTCCAGGCTGATGCAGAGGACTTGGAGCAGCATAAAATCAAACAAGAAGAAATCTTGAAAGAAATAAACAAAGTTGTAGCAGCCAAAGATGCCGATTTCCAGTGTCTAAATGAGAAGAAGGAAAAACTGACAAAAGAGTAAGGCCTTTGAGGGGTAGGGGTGGGGTGGGGTGGGGTGGGGTGGGAAGAGTGTTCTGGAGCAGCTGTGGGCATCCGGCTCCTTTAGAGGAGGGCTGCTCAAGTCCCGCCCTGCCGTGTAGGCTTCAGCGTCTGCAGAGAGAGATCGAGGCAGCCGAACTCAATGAAGATCACCACCTTCAGGTCCTTAAAGAATCTGAGACGCTCCTTCAGGCCAAGAGAGCTGAGCTGGAAACACTGAAAAGCCAGGTATGACAACAGACACCTGGAAAAAACTGTTTTTAAACGTATTTTGGATTGCTGACTAAGGTTTATTTGGTTGTAGAAAAGATACAAAATAAAGTATTAAAAATACGTGTGTCCTCGAGTCCAGCTTGCCATCTCCCTTTTCAGGTGACTATCCAGCAACAGGAGTCAGCTGTCCTAGACTCACAGTTGGGGCATAGACGGGAGGAACTACTGCTACTCCAGGACAGCCTCACCCAGGCAAAAGCTGACCTCCAGGAAGCCCTGACACTGGGAGAGACAGAAGTTGCTGAGAAGTGCAGTCACATTAGGGTATGTTTGTCAGTGGGCTTTCTTAGAAGGCCAGGGCAGTGCTGAGGTTTATTTTAAAGTGTTCCCCGGTTCTCCCCAAGTGGAGATAGAAATGCTCCTATAGCACCATTTGGGGTGTTACTGTATGGGTGCTGAGGCAGTCATGTGACCTCTGAATACACTCTGGGTTCCCTGCCTCTTGGAGTCCTTGTGGGTTTCCTGTCCAGGAATGCCCTTATCCCAGGCATAGGCAGCACCTCATCCTGCCTGTTCTCACCGTTCAGCCACATGCAACCTCCTGGGTGATTTTTGTTTGTTTTTGGTTTTTTTCTAAGCTGCTCTTAAGGAGATTCTTTCTCTTGCATTTAATAATAGCTGCTTATGTCCTGAGCACCTCAGTTTGTGACTGTTTGTGCCTCCAGCCTTCCTTCTCTGACGGTCACTGAGGCTGGGAACAGCCTGTGCATGGGGTAAATGGCACAAACACATCTGCATTAACGTAGGTTTCTTTTTCATATTACATGGTAGATGTTGGTGCAAAATATAGTGCTGTCCTTGGTACCAAAGGCAAAAAAATTGTAATTTAATGTAAAATATAATGTAATTTAAATTACAAATTAGATGTATGAGATAGAATAATAACAGAACTGACTGGTATAAAGGGGATTTTGACTCATAATTCACAGAGGAGATGACTTTTATTTAAACACAGGAAGTAAAATCACTTCTGGAAGAACTAAGTTTTCAGAAAGGAGAACTGAGTGTCCACATCAGTGAAAAGAAGACTCAGCTTGCACTTCTAAAGCAGGAGATGGAGAAGGAGGAAGAGAATCTTCAGGTAGTTTTACAGCAGCTGTCGAAACATAAGACTGGTGAGTTTAAAAAGCAAGTCACAGAATGTGAGGCTGGCCACATCTGCTCTGCAGGCCACGGCAAAGTGCACCCGGCCAAATGTATCTGATGTGTATCTGAACTGTAAGCTCACTCATGAGCAGATTATAAAAGGAATGCGATGTTCCTGCCCTTCAGTTTGTTTAGGATTCTTTAAAGCAAAATAAGCATATTGGTGGCTGCTGAGGGCATGGAGGGACTCTCACAGCGGGCGGAGAGTAGCTAGGATGCTTGGCCAGGCCCTCAACACTGCAAACAGTCAAGCCTGCAAAACCAAAGTGCCAAGTTCTATTCACCCAGAGAGTGCCACAGCCAGGTTTACACTTCGGAAACTGGAAAGAAAAGGTTTATGGTTACACTTTAATGACATGTAAACACAGAGTAAACACATGAGGTGGGTCGTGAAAGTGGGAGAGAGCCCAGTTACTTACTTACTCATGCTACCCTGTGTATGTGCACAGCGAGAGGGGAACATCACATGTCCTGTGATCCCCTTGTCTCTGCACACCCTCCCCAGCACACACCCAGAGCACTGCAGTTATAGATGTCTGTCAGCAAGCCCCAGTGACCCTTCTGCCTCTGCTCTGCACCCCACATCCTACACATCCACACAGGGAGTTACTGGTGCATGCACAACCACACGTAGCTTTTTGGGGGGGTACTGGGATCCACACTTGGGTCCTTATACCTGTATAGCAAATGCTTTTACCTGTCGTGTCCTGGAAACCTGACTAGGGCAGGAAGAGAATGAGGGAAAAGCAGATATGCAGACTGGCACCCAGAGAAGTGGGGGTCAGGTGGGTCATGCTCACTCTGCTAGAGCAGCACCAGTTACACAGCAGCCCAGGCCCCAGTTTATTACATACAGCAGTGCAGCACAGCAGTACAGAATTTTGTATAGCCTGTTTGGATTGTGCCAGTGTCATTTAGGCAACATGTGGTTGAGACTTCATGAGTGTAGCTCCCCTATCTGTCATAGCTAGATGATCAGTCTCACTATAGACTTCCTGGTCCTCTGGCTTTATAGCTTCTAGCTTCTCCTCTGAGGTCCCGGGGCTCTTCTGAGATGTTCCAGAGGGGCACAGTCTCCTAGGAGGTCTCTGTAGGCCTGGGTAGCTGTCTCGGGCTGTAAGTGCTGGGAGGTCACAGCTGCAGTAGCTAGCACATGCACACACTGTCAGCACACACACCATCAGAACCCAGGCTAGGGGAGGGAAGGCTTTGCTCAGTCAAGTCAACTGACTGTCCACCTGAGGGCTTTAGATCATCACCCTTGACTGTGGAACTGAGGCCTTGCCCTTGTCAAACAAAGTGTACTCCTGAAATAAAACACCCCAAAGTACTGTTGTAGTAGCCAGCTTTTGAGTTATTCATTACATTGTCTTGGTGTGTGTGTGTGTATGAAAGAGAGAGAGGGGGGAGGTAGGGGGAGGGATGGAGGGAGGGAGAAACAGAAACAGTATGGATGTGGACTCAGGACAGCTTCGGGAGTTGGATCCCTCATACTCTTCCCAGGTCATCATGTCACTGCCCCTTCTAGAGATTTAGCACATTTATTAGTACTTACCATTGGCTGTTGGGCTGTTGCTCCTTTTCCAGATTTTCTGCAGAGAACAAATACCCATACTTTCAAGTTTTTCCTATCTTTTCATATAAAGATGTGGATATAAGTGCTCCTAGAGTCAGGAGTTTACTGTTTTTGTTACAATGTTTTTAACAAATTAGTGTTGGATTTTTTATTTTGTTTGTTTTCGGTTTTTTGGGTTTTTTTGGTTTTTTTTGAGACAGGGTTTCTCAGAGATCCACCTGCCTCTGCCTCCTGAGTGCTGGGATTAAAGATGTGCACCACCAGTGCCCAGTACAAATTCATGTTTTTAGCAGTACTTTTAAAAAGGGTTTTTTTTTTACAAACAAAATTAATACCATTTAGGCAACACAACAAATTTTTTTCCCGCTTTCTGGTCAGTGAATACGGAGTTATAGTTTGTTCCGTTTTGTTTCCTGGTTCACAACACTGCCCCTGCTTTGTCTCTGTCAGAACTAAAGAATGTTGCAGACATACTGCAGCTTGAAACCAACGAGCTACAGGGTCTGAAGCTTCAGCATGAGCAGAAGGTGGCGGAACTGGAGAAGACTCAGGTGGACGTGCTGGAGGTACGGAGGAAGGCCTCTGAGCCCCTGCCGCCTCAGCCCCCTTTCAGGATGTCTGAATCTTCTTTCCTCTCACTCAGGAGAAACTAGAGCTGGAGAATCTGCAGCAGACAGCTCAGCAACAGAGAAGGGAGCTAGAGCGGCAGAGGCAGCTCCTGGAGAGAGACAGGCGGGAGACAGAGCGAGTGAGGGCTGAGAGCCAAGCCCTGCAGTCCTGCATCGAATGTCTGAATAAGGAAAAGGAAGAGCTCCAAGGACAGTGTGAGAGCTGGGAAAAGAAGTCTGCCCACGCCAAAAGGTAAGGGCAAGCATAAAAACGTGGGGTAAATGTGAGAACGGGGAGCTACTCATGGGGGTGCATCACAGCACCCACCAAGCGGAGGCAGGAGCATTGCTGTGGATTTGAGGCCACCATGGCCTACACAGTATGTTCCAGGCCATCAGTGCTACTTTGTCAGAACGTATCTCAAGACAACAGCAAAAGCTACACGTGGTGCTGCACACGTTTAACCGCAGACTCAGGAAACAGATGCAGTCAGATCTCTGAGTTCAAGGCCTATGGGGTGAGTTCCAGGATAACTCAGGGCTACACAGAAAAACCCTGTCTTAAAAGAAACAACCCAAAAGAGCAAAAATTATAACAACAACAACAAAAAAAAACAAACAAACAAAAAAACCCAGAGAAAACAATATTGTACAAACATGATAGCATAATTTTCTGATGCCACTTTTTCTTGATTTCTTTTTCCCTAGTATTCCACCTTCAGAGCATTTTTAACAGACTGCCTCTCCTAGGGTAGACAGGCAGCTCAGTCAGGAAAGCGCCTTTCAAACTCGAGGACCTGAGTTCAGTCTCTAGGTGTCCCTGTTAAAGCAGAAACAGCAGCCACAGTGACAGACACTGTGGTCCCAGCAGTGGGGATCTTGTAGACAAGTGTAGCTCTGGGCACTGGCCTACCTCCACGAGCTGCAGGCCAGTGAGACCCTGCCTGAAGAGCGAAGGTGAGCGGCTCTTAGACCCCAGCTGGTCTTCCAGGACACACAGTCTTTTGCTGGAAATAACAGAAAGGAACATTTTGTTCACTGCTGTAAGAAGACAGATTGTCCTCAGATAGACCTATATATTCGAAACAATTGCAGTCAAAATCCTACTGAGTTTTTTTTCCATTTTTAGAAAGTTATAAGAAGGTTCTAAAATTTATAAGAAAATACAAAGAATCTACAACTTATAGAATTCTTTAGACATACCACCAAAAAACCCAACAACAGCAACATTAGAAAATGAGAAAGGGCCGGGCAGTGGTGGCACATGCCTTTAATCCCAGCACTTGGGAGGCAGAGGCAGGTGGATTTCTGAGTTCGAGGCCAGCCTGGTCTACAGAGTGAGTTCCAGGACAGCCAGAGCTACAAAGAGAAACCCTGTGTCAAAAAACCAAAAAAAAAAAAAAAAAAAAAAAAATAAAGAAAGAAAATGAGAAAGGAGTTAAGACTACCACACCTGATTTTAGCACTTCATATAAATTATAGTAATCGAAATCCTCTTGTATTATACAGCAGGTAAGTGGGTCCAGGGGTCCTCACCCTTCCCAATGCTGCATCCTTTAATACAGTTCCTTATGTCGTGACCCCAGCCATAAAATGATTTTCATTGCTACTCCATAACTGTAATTTTGCTACTGTTATGAATCATAATATAACAGCTGTGTTTTCTGGAAGTCTTGGGTGACCCTGTGAAAGGGGAAATCCCCGAATGGTTGAGACTACAGGTAGAGAACTGCTGGCATAAAGGTCCAGACATGAACTATACGTGTGAAGCAAAGATTTTGAGAAAGATTGACAGCTGTCTTTTCAATAGAGTAATCTTTTTAGAATTATTGCTAGAAGAATTGAAAATCCAAAATAGAAAATTTGATCCATATTTCACTATATAAAAAAATGGAGGAGCTGGAGAGATGTCTCAGCAGTTCAGGCGCTGGCTGCTCTTCCAAAGGACTTGAGTTTGTTCTTACCACCTAACATGGCAGCGCACAGCCATGTGTAACTCTGGTTCTAGGCAATCTGACACTCCCTCTGGCTGCTGTGAGCACCAGGCATGCAAGTAGTGTACAGACACGCATGCAGGCTGAACATGCATGCACATAAAACAAGCCAGCCCAATGCCTCAGTGGGTAAAGTTTCAAGCCTGGGACACCTGAGTTTCATTCCCTGAACCCACCAAATAGAAGGAGGATACCAGCTCCTTAAGTTGTCATTTTATCTCCACATATGGGCAATGACATGTGCACATCCTCTCCCCCACTGAATAAATCAGTGTAAAATATAATGGGCCATAAACATAGATGTAAATTTTAAAATATAAAACTTAGAGAGGGTAAGCCCTTTGTGACTTTGAGTAGGACAAAATTTTTCTTAATTAAATGCCAAAAGCGTGATCCATAAAAAAATCCACGAAGCACAGGGTGGAGAGAGAGCTCGGTGAGGACCTGGGTTTCAGGGACCAACCCACATAAAAAGCTGGGCATTATGGGGTGGAGATAAGTGGACCCCACAGGCCCACTGGCCAGCCAGTTTAGCCAAAAGAGTGAGTTCCAGGTTCAGTGAGAGAGCATCTATGTCACACATGCCTAACAGGTAAGCACACCTTACACACATGTGCTCATACATACACACAAAAATCAACCAAATAAAACAAGACATTTAAAGCTGACAGGACAGTGGAGATGAGGATTCAAAGCCTGGCAGTCCTGATGACCTTAGGTCAGTCCCTGGAACCTATATAAGAAGGACAGATGCTCTGGTGTGCATCTGAGATCCCAGCACTCTTGTGGCAGGATAGGAAGCGGGGATAGGAAAATCACCGGGACGCCCACATGCCAGCCTGGAGAACATAGCAGAGCAGAAACAAGAGCCAGGGTAAAGCAGCAGCTCACGGGGACGCACAGGGATAAGAAACTAGACAGGTGTGGTGGCCCTCGCTTTAACTCCTGCAAGCAGGAGGCAGAGGCCGGTGGATCTCTGTGAGTTCCAGGCCAGCCTAGTCTGCATAGTTCCAGGAGAGCCAGGGATATGTAGAAAGACCCTCTCTCAAAAAGCCAAAAATAATATTAAAAACAAAAACTGAACATTTAAAAGGTCACTACAAAAGATACTATTAAAACTAAAGAAAAATACATGACAACAGGAGAAAAGACTTTGAACCTGGTATGTAACATAGGACTTAAGTTCACAAAACAAATGGTGTAAAAAGTCTTCAAAACTTGATAGGAAATAACCTGATTTTTTTTTTAAAGATTTATTTACTATTATATGTAAGTACACTGTAGCTGTCTTCAGATACTCCAGAAGAGGGCGTCAGATCTCTTTTAGGGATGGTTGTGAGCCACCATGTGGTTGCTGGGATTTGAACTCAGGACCTTTGGAAGAGCAGTCAGTGCTCTTAACCGCTGAGCCATCTCCCCAGCCCAACCTGATTTTTTTTAAACGGGCAAAAGATTTGAACATATATTTTATAGAAGATATATAACGGAAAATAAGCCCGAGGGAGAGCCAGGTCAGAGCCACAGTCGCTACGTGCCTGCTAGAACAGCCGATCCTTGAAGACCCTGTTGTATCTGTAGCTGTGCTTCCTGCTTCGTCGGCAGTGGAGGAGGAGTCAGCAGCTGCTTATCGCTCAGTTTCATTTTGTTTTGTGTTTGGAATTTTGACATGTGTTTTTATAAAGCTTTAAATCCTTAAATCTCCTATTTGGAAGCTGTAGTTTCTTTTAAAAATGAGTTCTGGCATCTTCCATTCCCAGCCTTACCCTCACCCCGACGTCCACTGTCTCCGCACTGTGGAAGGCAGCACTGCCCGTCTTCCACGTAGTGTGGGTGTTTTCTGTTTAACAGTCTGCTTTATTCCGTGGTAGAGTTTTAGCAGCTACAGAAGAAAGCAACAAAACGGAGCAGTGTAACCTGGGGAAGCTGGAACTGAGTGTCAGAAAGCTGCGGCAGGAGCTGGAGCAGCTGAGCCAAGACAAGCTCGCCCTGCACAGCGGGATTTCCGAGGTGCAGCAGCAGCTACAAGGTAAGGAAGGGGCTGAACTGGAGGCCGTGGCTCCACCCACAGCCTTCCCTTAGCTGATGTGATTGGTGCAGAACGGTGTAAATTGAGTATGGATTTCATTATAGCACTCTGAACATACTAAGTCTAAGTTGTACATTTAAGACACACATGGTACACACATGGTACATGAATTTCATCTTAAGCTGGTTTTTTTAAATCTAATTTATGTTTCTTAGGGAACAGTTTAAAAATAAAGCAAAAAAAGGTTCAATCCAAATGACTTTTGGACCAGTGAGGTGGTTCAGTGGGTAGAAAGCGCTTGCCGCCAAGCCCGACAACCTGAGCACAATAAAAGGAGCGAACTGGGAACTGGCGCCCAGATGTTGGCCTTCATCCTCCACACGGATGCATGGCACATGCTCACACTCACTCACACGAGTACACTCAGTAATAATGAGTGGACAGCACCCCTCGGGTCATAACTGTGACTATGTATGTGGTGGGGATACTGAAGGCAATAATAAAAATGTCTTTTATTATTAAATTATTAGGAGAAATGGCTAAGAATTTATAGCTAATGATGTATTTTTTGAGCATTTATTATGTTCTAGTCATGATGTATGTACTGTCTCATTCCATCCATGTGACATACCTATAATTTCAGCACTCAGTAGGCAGAGGCAGGAGGAACCCAAGTTCAAAGCCAACTGGGCTGCATCATGAGATTGTATCAAACTTAAAACTTTCAGAGCATTTTTGACATAGAAACCAGTATTTTATCCATTTACAGATGATGATATTATGGGTTAATTTCCTTGTGATTTGCTCAAGATCACTTAGTAATAGATAGTAATTTTGTCTATACATTGTCTTCATGAAAGAGTGTACCAAGTCTTACATTTCCAACAGCAATGCAGAATATACTCGTTTTTAAACCATACATCTCACCAACATTATTAGCTAAATGTTTATGAGATTCTTTAATATAGAAACCTTTTTAAACCCCACAGGGTTATACATTTAATTGTTTTTTGGCATTATTGATTTAACAGGAATAAATGTAAATTCAGTTCTGATGTACTTTGAAGGGGATCCAGTAAGTAAACATATATGCCGTATGTATACTTACAAATAACATTTTACAAAAATGTTTTGGTAGATAAACGGGAAGCCATGAATTCCCTACAGGAGGAACTGGATAATACCCAAGGCCGTTTGAGCCTAGCAAAGCAGGTAAGGCTCAAAGGAGGACTGGCTTTTTACAGTGTGCCCTGCAGCCTCATAGGACTCCCTACACAGCACCACAGGGCCACCTGCACAGCACCATAGACAGGGCCTGTTACACAGCACAGCCTTCAGATGAGGCTTTGGTCCTTGGGTGGTTCTCTAATCTATTTCAGCTCTTGATTCAGGTTTGCCCAAAGCTAAGAAGAAGTAGACCAGAGCAAACAGCAGTTCCCAGAAGCCTTAGCGGGGAGGCTGGGATGTAGGGACCTGTGTGTAGAGTAGCTGTCCATTCAGAGCAGGGTCTGGTCAGGTGACTAGTGGAGCTTGTGGCCCTGCGCTTCTGATGACCTTCCTCTGGGTGACTCGGGGTCAGCCTGTGAGAATAGAGCTACAGTTTGGGTTTCAGAGGACTTCAAGCAAATTAGATAAAACACCTAATTTTTCTTCCTACACCTTCAGGATTCTGTGTTTCTAGGACATAAAACTTTTAAGACAAAATCTTTTTTTTTAATGTCAGATTCTTAAATTTCTCTCTGTTAAATTTTTTTCAGATTGTTTTCTAAGTTTTTGAACTTGTCCAAATATTTGAGATGATAGCAAAGCCAGGCCTAATTCTCGTGTTTAGTAACTTCATTTTCTCAACAGTCCTGGGGTACTTTTGGAGCGCGTTTATTCCTGTCTCAGTGACAAGGCCATGAGACTTTCACTGCGGTTTCACCATCCTGCTTGTCAGGCATTAAGAGAAGGAAAGCCAGGAATTAGTTTCTAGTCCTGGGGAACTGGTGAAGGGGGTGGCACTTTTCAGACGTGGTGGGTTCTGGGCTGACACTGGTCACCTTAGGAAGTGCCTGTGTGAGGTGTACCAGTGTATTCTTTCGCCTACAGGACCTGATCCATACCACCAAGTGCCAGAATGATCTGTTCAGTGAGCAGGCGCAGCTGCAGAAGGATGTCAGCAAATGGATGGCCAGGTTAGCAAGCTGCCAGAAAGAGACGGAGACAAAGGAACAGCAACTCCAGGAGCTTCAGGATGAGATCAGAGAGAGCAGGCTCCAGCTCGACCAGCAAGAGATGGTACTGTGCTCAGAGGGGCTCGATACTCGCCTGGGGGGGCTCCTGCCTCCCACCTCCCTGCCGCAGATCACACTGCCCCATGTGCACCTTCTGTGTGACTTTTCGGTTAGTATAATTTATAGGCTGTTAAGCCATCCAGCATTGGTCCTGTAAAGAGCTTAGTGGCCACATGCTAATTAATTAGTGACATGTATCCTCTTCTCACAGTGGCCAGGCGGCTTCATCGTTATAGAGGCACTGACATTTCTGTCTGTCTGTCTGTCTCCTCTCCCCTCTCTGTAAGCGCTTTTCTCTTTGGAACTAAAATCTGAGGATCATCTGGGACATTTGTTCTTTTATGATCGACTCAGGTTATTCTCTATTCAGATGTTTCAAAAACTTCAGAAAGAGAGAGAACATGAGGAGCAGAAGTTAGAGGCTGGTAAAGTGATCCTGGAGCAGCAGCAGGGGCAGCTGGAGGAGGAGCTGATGGGCCAGAAAAGCAAGCTGAAGCAGCTGCTCACAGACGTGTCGGCCGCTGAAGGCCGCCTCAGGACCCTGCAGGGAGAGGAGCGGTGCACGGAGAGCCTGGAGAAGATGCTGTCCCAGGCCAGTAAGTTCACAGCAGGCATCAGATGAGAGTGGGGTGGGGTGGGGTGGGGAGAGGGCTGTCCTGGCTGTCTGGTAAAGTATGTGAAGAAGACCCAGGCCCAGCCACCCCAGGAGGAGGCAGGAGAACCAAAGTGGGAAGGAAGGAAGACAGCAGCCCTGTGGAGGATGGCCAAGGACGCAGGGAGGAAGGGCGAATGTGTCTCTGTGTGAACTTTGACCCTGAGACTGGCCAGTGTGTCTCTTCATGCCCTTCTCCCTCTTTCAAGAACCGTGCACAGAAAAGTAGGACATTACAGTGGGACGCTAGAGTCTCTGAAGGACAGGTTATTCATGAGTAGTGGCCTCAGCGATTGTCAGCAGCCGAAGGTTGGGTGTGTGAGCAATGCTAGAGTTGGGATTTACTGTGGAGTCAGCTTGCTCTCTCTTGGCGAACCTTCCTTGAGCCTGTAGAGTCCTCGGGGCAGGCTTGTGAGCCAGTACTGGAGGGGACAGCAGAGTAGGGAACATGCCACTCACTAACAGGCAGCCTGCCGGCCGGCGAGGAGCTCGAAGCTCACCCGCAGCTGCCCGGGGCCGCTGGCCAAACCTAAGCGTGCGCGCGCATTCCAGAGCAGCAGCTTTCCGAGCGGGAGCAGCAGCTGATGGAGAAGTCCGGAGAACTGCTGGCCCTGCAGAAAGAGGCCGACGCCATGAGGGCAGACTTCAGCCTCCTGAGGAACCAGTTCTTAACAGAAAGGAAGAAGGCGGAGAAGCAGGTGGCCGGGCTGAAGGAAGCGCTGAAGGTCCAGCGGAGCCAGCTCGAGAGAACCCTCCTGGTGAGCGTGGGCTGCCCGGGCAGGCGCCAGAGCGGCGGTGCCTTTACACTGCCCGACGCCTGCGCCGCGCGTGTGCACTGCTTCATTACGGAGAAAATAACTTATCCATCAACCCAGGCCCTAAGCCAGCGGTTATTATTGGTGTATTTTGTCATAATTGGGTGTTGAAGCCCACGGAGAGACTTGGCTGCCTGCGGCCATCCTGCGGCCAGCATGGCCCTGAGGAGAGCTGCGCGCTCCGCTCAGCTCACCCACCGCAGGCTCCGGGTATTGGGTCGGTGGCACCTCTGCAGCCAGAGCTTGGTTGCGGCAAAATTCTGCCCTCTTTGGTCAACATTGATTTTATCAAGCATACCAAAACCAGGAAGCCTGGTCTACCACGCTTTCACCCTTGAACCAAGCGGGGTGGGGGGGTGGGGGGGTGTGGCAGTCCCATCAGTCAGAGCAGCGAGCAGTGTTCCCAGGAATGGATGTCTGCAGTGCTCTCCGCAGGGATTAGTGGGACTGTTGTATGAAGGAAGGCCGTCCGAGGCATTATCAGAAGGTGCTGTGCTTTAACTAGGACTTGGGCAGGACAGTCATACAGATAGATTTCGATGATACAAATTAAGCAGGCCATGGTGGCACACTCCTCTAATCCCAGCACTCAAAACCAGAGGCCGGGGGAGCTCTGTGAGTTCCAGGCCAGCCAGAGCTACACAGTGAGCCCCTGTCTCAAGTAAACAAACGATAATCCCTACAACCCATGAAGATACTGTTGACTTCTCATGGATACCTAACGGGGCTGAGGAAGGGGAAGGGAACCCGTCAGAGGGGGTACAAAAGATCTGACTTCAAACACTGTATCCAGATTCTCCCAGACACTACACCTGCCTCCAGAATGCCCCATTTTACAGCTGTAGAAACTTAGGTCTTTACATTGCTAGTGAGTGTGGAACCCAGTAACTACACCTGCCTGTGTGTGACTGCGGAGTCCTTTGCCTCCTGTGTGCTAGGAGCAGAAGCAGGAGAACTGCTGCATGCAAAAGGAAATGGCTACAATTGAGCTGGTGGCGCAGGACAACCACGAGAGGGCCAGGCGCCTCATGAAGGAGCTCAGCCAGATGCAGCAGGAATACCTGGAGCTCAAGAAACAGGTGTGCACCCCAGAACCCCAGCTGGCCAGCCCGGGCCACCATGTGGGCTCAGTGCACCCCAGAACCCAGCTGGCCAGCCCGGGCCACCATGTGTGCTCAGTGCACCCCAGAATCCCAGCTGGCCAGCCCGGGTCACCATGTGTGCTCAGTGCACCCCAGAACCCCAGCTGGCCAGCCCGGGTCACCATGTGTGCTCAGTGCACCCCAGAACCCCAGCTGGCCAGCCCGGGTCACCATGTGGGCTCAGTGCACCCCAGAACCCCAGCTGGCCAGCCCGGGTCACCATGTGGGCTCAGTGCACCCCAGAACCCCAGCTGGCCAGCCCGGGCCACCATGTGGGCTCAGTGCACCCCAGAACCCCAGCTGGCCAGCCCGGGCCACCATGTGGGCTCAGTGCACCCCAGAACCCCAGCTGGCCAGCCCGGGTCACCATGTGGGCTCAGTGCACCCCAGAACCCAGCTGGCCAGCCCGGGTCACCATGTGGGCTCAGTGCACCCCAGAACCCAGCTGGCCAGCCCGGGTCACCATGTGGGCTCAGTGCACCCCAGAACCCCAGCTGGCCAGCCCGGGTCACCATGTGGGCTCAGTGTACCCCAGAACCCCAGCTGGCCAGCCCGGGTCACCATGTGGGCTCAGTGCACCCCAGAACCCCAGCTGGCCAGCCCGGGTCACCATGTGGGCTAAGTGCACCCCAGAACCCCAGCTGGCCAGCCCGGGCCACCATGTGGGCTAAGTGCACTCCCGCCCCAGGGCACAGGCAGGGTTTATTGTTGTTAGTATCTCTTTAAGAGGAATGTGGGACTTGTGAAAGCTGACTGTAAGCGTGTGCTTCAAGTTAATTTTTTTTTTCAGCCTTAAAATTTAGACATACACTTAAGGAAAAAAGATTGGTTGAAAATATACTCTTAAAATTAAATTCAACTAGCTTTTTAAAGTGATATTAATTATTTACAGATTTATGGTTATGTGTGAGTGAGTGCGTGTGTGAGTTTGTGTTTGGGTGTGCCCCACACACTGTGGTCAGCATGAGGTCAGAAGACAACTTGTAGGAGGCTGTTCTCTTCTTTGAACTGGGTTCTGGGGATTCAGTTCAGGTCGTCAAGCTTAGCAAGTATCTTACCTGCTGAGCCAGCTCAGCTAACTGTTTTTAAGTGGGTGTGCAGGCACAAGACCTGAGTGTGCTGGTCCACATGTGTGTGGAAGTTGGAAGACACCGCAGCTATCAATCTCAGAAATGCCAGCCATGTGTCCTTAGCCTGGACTGGCTGGCAGCGAGCCCCCATGCCCAACATGTTTCTGTGTGTTCTGGGGCTTGAACTCAGGTCTTCATGCCTGCAAGTGCTTTACTGACTGACCAAAGCGTCCTCGGCTGACTTTTTATGTTATGTGTGTGCATGTACACGTGTGCACCTGTCTGTAGCAATATACATCTGTACACATACATGTGGAGGGCAAAGATCAAACGCAGGTGTCATTCCTCAGAAGACATCCACTTTGCTTTTTGACAAGATTCCTGTCTTAGAGTTTCTGTTGCTGTGCTAAAACACCATGACCAAAAGCAACTTGGGAAGGAAAGGGTTTATTTCAGCTCACAACCCTCAGATCACGCTCCATCCCTGAAGGAAGTTAGAGTGGGAACTCAAGACAGGAAGTGAAATAGACCATGGAGGAACACTGCTTACTGGTATGCTTCTCATGGCCTGCTCAGACAGGACCATGGGCCCAGGAGTGGCTCCTCCTTCCCAATAATCATGAAAATGAATGATGGGCTCACCTGCAGGCGCTTACAGAGGCGTCTTCTCAGTGAGAGTCCCTCTTCCCAAATGACTATAGCTTGTGTCAAGTTGACATAAAACTAACCAACAGTCTCACTGGGACCTGAGGCTTACCAACTAGGATAGGTCCCATACATCAGCCTGTCGTTATGCCCCTAACACTGAGACTACAAGCACATGCCACCATACGTAGCTTTTTATGTGAATGCTGGAAATCAAACTCTAGTCCTCATGCATGGCACACACTGTACTAACTGAACCTTCCCCCACCTTTTGTTGGTAGAGTTATTGCTTGGCATGAGTGTGGGTGTGCACGCAGAGGCCAGGGAAGGACACTGGATAGCTTCCTCTACTTGCTCTTACTGCCTTGAGACAGGGCCTGTCATTGAAACTTAAGCTCACTGGTTAGGCTAGGCTGGCTGCTGGCCAGTGAGCCCCAAACACGGGCCTGTCTCTACCACCCCAGTCCTGGAATCGCAAGCATGCTCCTTGACCAGCCTTGTCGGTTCTGAGGATTGAATTCAGGTTCTTATGCTTGCAAGTGAAGAGCTAACTTAGCCTGTCTGATGTGTAGATCCTTCAGTGTGAGACACACCAAGTCAGGAACTGTACTAACTTAGCCTGTCTGATGTGTAGATCCTTCAGTGTGAGACGCACTAAGTCAGGAACTGTGCTAACTGAGCCTGTCTGATGTGTAGATCCTTCAGTGTGAGACGCACCAAGTCAGGAACTGTACACTAACTGAGCCTGTCTGATGTGTAGATCCTTCAGTGTGAGGTGCACCAAGTCAGGAACTGTACTAACTGAGCCTGTCTGATGTGTAGATCCTTCAGTGTGAGACGCACTAAGTCAGGAACTGTGCTAACTGAGCCTGTCTGATGTGTAGATCCTTCAGTGTGAGATGCACTAAGTGACCAATTCTAAGTCCTGGTATCTAACCCCACGACTCTGCTTAGGTGGCAAACCAGAAAGACTTGGAGAGAAGGCAAATGGAGGTCAGCGATGCAATGAGGACGCTGAAGTCTGAGGTGAAAGACGAAATCAGAACCAGTCTGAGGAATCTCAACCAGTTCCTTCCAGAACTTCCGGCAGATCTAGCAGCTATTTTGGAAAGAAATGAAAATTTAAGAGAGTTGGAAAGCTTGAAAGAGAACTTCCCGTTCACAAATGAGAGGATTTTTGAAGAAAAATCTAACTTTCCTCAAGTTCACATCATGGTAAAGTTTGTCCTGCTCTCCCAGGCTTCAGAGTCATAGTTTGATTCCCACCTCCCCTGGTAAAGTTAAAAACAGATTTGGGGGCACCAGGGTAGGAGGAAAGATGGTTGGCTCCCACTAGTGGCAGTTGGTAACTCATTGGTCTCCTCTTCTCTCTGAAAAAGGATGAACACTGGCGTGGAGAAGCACTTCGTGAAAGGCTGCGCCACCATGAAGATCAACTCAAGGTTGCCTCTTAAAAAACCAGAGAAAGCCCCTATGAGATAGTTGGCACTTAGCAAGAGTAGGGAAAGGTTTCCATGTCCAGGCTACTGCAGCACTCAAGAGGACACTTATAGATCACCCTGTAGAGGTTCAGAGAAGCTGACATCACATAGCAAATGGCTATCAGCATTCAAGACCATTTGAATTCTAGGGCATTGGATATATAGCCCAGTGGTACAGCACTTGTCTAGCACATGCAAGGCACTGGGTCCTATCTAGAGTCCTGATGTGAAGCTGTGTTCTGTAACCTCTATAATGCTGTTCCTTGAGACAGGGTCTGTCCTAGAACCACAGGGTAGCCTTGAACTTGGGACTGTCTGGCCTCAGTTTCCCCAGTACAAGGATTGGTGATTACTGCCATGCCCTACCCTCATACCTGTTTATTAAAGTTAGACTTGCTTATCAAATGTGAAGACGCTGAGTAAGTTCAGGATCGTTTCTTCCATGTAAACACCACATCTGATAACATTTTCCAGGCTCAACTTCGACACTGTATGTCTAAGCAAGCAGAAGTACTGATCAAAGGAAAGCGGCAGACAGAGGGCACCTTACACAGTCTGAGGAGACAAGTTGATGCTTTAGGAGAACTGGTCACTAGTACCTCTGTAGACTCCGTATCATCACCCAGTCTGTCTCATCTAGAGCCTTCCCTTGTGGAGGACTCCCAACATGGACATAGTCAGGTAAGAGGAAGCTCTAGAGTCTAGAGTTACTTGAAATACTTGGAAACGTTGGTGTAGGTGGTCCAAGAAGACTTGGGATTGGAATGCCACCCTTAACTGTTTTAGCAAAACACTATGTGTCTGCCATCACTGGGGAGAGTTTACCTGGTTTATAGGTACAGAAAGAATAGGTAAGCTGGTAGCTTAGACAGTGAATTAGAATTGGAGATAGAATGACCCAGGAGAGATTTAGTGTCTGTGTCCTTGACTTCTGGATTTCTTTATTTTCTACTTTATCAGTTTAGACCCTCAGGGTTGGAGAGATGGTTCAGCAGTTAAGAGCACTGGAGCTTGACCCAGACTAAGTTTCTAGCACTCATGTGGCAGCTCACAATCATGTGTTTGGTTTCAAAGGCCCCATCACCCTTTTCTCCACAAGCACCAGGCACCCCAACAGTGCAGATATATACATGCAGGCAAAACAGCCATACACATTTAAAAGAAATAAGAGCTTAGACTTGTGAGGTTAAATGTGGATTTCCCTGGGTTTTAGGTGATACCTCTCATTTCTCAAAGACATTTGAATGCAGACTTCTTCACTTCCTGTCTTTAAAACTCTGGATCTCACAAAGGTTTCTGTGTGGGACTTAGTTACCAGTCATTTAATAGGAACAAAAAGTAACCCATGGAACTGGCCAACAGTAACACATTATTGTGAGCAGAAAATGGCTTCCATTTTCAAGTGCTTACTCTATGTACATACTAAACACTATACATACAGCACCCCATTTAGAAAGGTACAAATTATCCCTTTATGTAGGAACTACATGAAGTTGTAAATAACAGGTCAAGGGTATAGCAAAGGACAGGTCAGGATATAGAATCCAACCTACCTTTACCAGAAAGCAGCATCCTGAGTATACTATAAATCACAGTATCCAAGGACAGCTTTGTAGTAAGAATTCTATTTTCTTTAAATACAGGAATGCTACAGGAATATGACTGTTCTGATCTCAGGTGTGGGATATGGAGCTGCTCTCGTGCTCTAGCAAGGGGTGTGATTTTGCCAGCTGCCAGTAGTTTCCAAAACTGTATGACGTTTGGAATTCTGGAGACTCTTGAAAGGGTATATAAATGCTAGAGCCCTGAGGGGCATTGCTCCTGCTGGTTAGCTAGTTGGTGGTTGGTTGCTGTTGGTTAAGTGGTCATGTTGCCCCAGAGAACTCAACACCCCTAATAAGCAGAAAGTAGTCTAATAATATTAACTGCCTCCCCTCCCCTCCCCTCTATCTTTTCTCTCCTGCCTAGTGTTGGGAGATCGAAAGGGTGGGAGAAGAGGGGTGGAGAAGGGTGGTAGAAAAAGGAACTCAGTCCGCAGCCAAGTTTGGATGGATACACAGTTGCTTCTTTGATTGGCTTAACTTACCTGAGGCACAAACCTAATGAGCAGCAGGGATAAGACTTTAATATGGTTATCTTAACACATGTGGTTGAGACAAGTCAGGTAAAGGCCCAGACTACATGGCCCTCCAGAGCTTAGACAGTAAGGCAATGGGCATAGAGCACATACATGAGCCGTGGAGGTACTCTACAAGATGTTAGAGGCACAGGTGAGTTGTAGATAGTTTCAGTCTGGGGTTGTCATCTGAGCCACTGTGACATGAAGCCTTGAATTGGGTTGGGACTGGGGGCTGGCTTCTGTGCCTAAAATTAGTTCCCTTCTTTTCAGAGCTCCTTCCAAGTTCTGCAAGTTCCATTAGAAGAACCAAATGGTTACCGCCGCTGAGTTTCCTGCTTGCAGGTTCGCTAGCCACCCAGCACTTAATTAAAACATCTGGAATTCTGGCAGCCCCAGGAAAACTAACCTCATCTTTCACCATTTTATAGCTGTTCATCTTAAAGCATTTTGGGGGCTGGAGCTATGGCTTAATGGTAGAGCACTTGCCTAGCACATACGTCCCCAGATCTACAAAAACAAATTCCAAGGCAGTCCTTAAGCACATTAATTTGCCAGTCATCATGCATTCTGTAAGGCCTTGTCTGGTTAGAGGTTTAATTCATCCATTTTGCTTCTGTCTTACTGTAGGAAAAGAAGCTCCAGCCAAGGTCAGGAATATGGTCATGTGTAACCGTAAGAGGAAATAGCTACTCTCCTACCTCACTGACATCCTGATGGAATGTCAATGTCATTATCAAGAGCCTGTGAAGACTGACAGTGCACTGTAGTTTGTACCATTTACACTGGGGTTTCTGTAAATCACATGCACTTGTGAGACCAGATGTGTGTATCAAACATAGGATGTAAGAGGCTATTTTTAACTCTTCTCCAATATTGGAATATTTTTATAAAGCCAGTGAAACCACATATACTGAGTCCATAACTGGTATGTCGAGTTACCATGAAAAAGAATGTACTAAAAGCCCCTAGGCTTAATTAATAAGTTATTATTTTTGATTCTGATCCAAATTTTATTTTTAATATGAAAATAAAAGGTACAGTCAACTTGTGTCTGTCATCTAACTTTGCATTTCACAGGTTACCTTTATCCCAAGACAGTAACAATATCCCAGCCATTTCTTAATAACACTTTTTACCTGGTCTACTTAGCAGTGAGTACTTCATCAATAGTACCTATTAAGAAATCATCACACTTAGTCTGCTTTTCCTTAGCCTGTTAAAATAGTATCCTTTGGTGGAAAACATCAAGACTATATTGTACTCAGTTCTTATGGTAAGTGTATTAGAAACAACCTTTAAGCATTCAACTCTATGACTGGTCCATTTCTTTAGAAGCAAGAGTAACTGTCAACAGTTTTGTGGCTCTAACAGTCATAATGATGTTGGCTATGTTGACTAGACAGCCTTTTGAGCCACAAACAGCATTGTAGCATGTCAGCTCAGCAGAGCCCAGCAGTCCCTCATTATAGGTATTTGGCTAGAGTTACAGGATATGTATAATTACAAGAGACAGTAGAAATCACACCACTTACTTCACATTAGAAGACATGTATTTCCAACACAAAATCTGTCTTTTGTATTCTTATACTTTCACTTTATGTCTTTGCAAAACGCTTAAAGGTATGGACTAATCCCAACTCTTGACACAGTATGGGAATAGGACCTAATGAAGGTGAAGTATTCTCTCATCTTCCCACATATATCTTCATCTCTACTACCACATAAATAGTAATAGAAATTACCTGGTCTTTTTTTTTTTTCTTTTATGGTGAGGGAACTAAACCATCTATTTTAAGGCCACATTTAAAGCAGTTCTCAAAACTGAGCTTTCAAAACACTCGATTTCAAGACCTACCCTTCCACAGCCGGGAGATGCTTGCTTAGTACGTGCAAAGTCCTGGGTTTGACCCACCACACACACCAAAAACTTGCCAATTCCAGAGGACATCTAAAAGAAACCTTGTATAGCCTTTACTAGTACCATGTGACCACCACCAACCAACTCTCTCCAGCTATCATTTCAGCTACACATTGTGTTGGAGTACTAGCTACCACTAGAGGGGCTCCTCCACAGCAAAAGCAGAGTGAGAAAGCCAGAGGAGGCATCTGCACACAATGACAAGCCCTTGTGGGTTAGAAATTAACAGAAATCCACTCTGTCCAGTCCTGGCTCACAGATGTTGCAATATGACAATCTGCTTATCTTTAAGCTCCCAAACTTACTACACATGCAAATAGAATTTGGCCCTATATACAGAAAAGGGAGAACACTATTAGCTACCAATGTGCTGGCCTCAAAGATGCAATATACACGGATGAAACTCCAGCTCAATTGGTAGTTTTATTGCTACCCAGACCTCACCATACACTAAGCACAATGCTGCAGTAAAAACTGATAGTTCAAATATTCATCTGAAAAGTTTTACAGTTCAAAAATAATGCAACTACGTTCAATTTAATCTAGATACAGGTACTTTATTTACAAATATTTAGATAATAGCATTTTGTTACATCAAATGAAGAGTACAGCAGTCTGAATAAATCCTTCTGTCACAAAAACAGTTAAGACCCACTGTAACTTTGGGAATTGGGGTATTGCACCTAAACAAGCCGAAGGTCTTTACTTTGTGATTGCTACCTTAAATCCCGGCGGGTGATTTGTTCCGTAAATATATACACACACCAGCAGGGCATGGTCCCTGGGCGAATCCCTTGTGATGCCATAGTGTACGCAAATGGATCGCTCTAAGTCTTTAACAGAATACACCAGTCTACTCCAAGATCACCTTAAGTTAAACAAGGACAAAGAGGTGAATTCACAAAAAAACTGAATCCTGGTTTCTGCACATTCCAGTTTTGGCTTTTATTTAACATTGACTATACAAAACTCTGGAACTACCACATGTTTATAATCCAGAAGATGTACTTTTACATTAGTGTCTGGTAAAGAGGGATTTAAAATGTGTATTTTAAACACAGCATTGAGCATTTTATATAATGTGCTCCGGGCTTACCAACATGCACTTCCAATGACTTCTCAATTCCCAGCCACTTTAAACTCAGCTAGAAACCAACCGAGAGAAGGGAAGGACTGAGTGAAGCAGATGCTGCCTAGAGATCTGTTTCTCTTGCAAGGTGTTCTTTCCATGGCCAGACCACCCAGTGCAAAGTAGTAACTCACATTATGTCAGCACACACATTTAGAAACACCTTCCCTTTTACAAAATAATTTATGCCAACATGACATAAAATAGCCCCTCATACTATGAACACAAAGGATAATACTAAATTATTTCACTGTAGTGTTAAAAATGCACAATTTAAAATCCCTTAACAGCAGACCTGTGGTTCTGGCTATCTGGTCCAGAAGTTGACCATTCCAAGATAAAGGTATAAAAGCTTAAAATGTGCAATATTAAACCCAGCCTTCTTCCTTTTCCTATACAGTAAGGCAAGAATGCAGCCTATAACACAAAATGTTTACAAAAAGAAAAGCAGGTGAGCACACTGATTACACAAGAACAGTTGAGAAAATCAGCAGGTGTGCCACAGTGCAAAGATGGGATAGAATCCACTAGTGTTTCCGCTGATGCCAGGAGCTCTTTCCAGCATTATGCCTGTCCCCAAACACTGCCAGCACCAAGGAGTGGAGCCAGTATTACTTGTGAACTGCTGTTGTGTCTATTTTCTTGTGTGAAATGGAAGAGTAACATGGTCACATATAGGTCACACTGTACAAACTGGTATTTTATACTGTTCCAATGCCAGTAATCAATTTATTTTCTTCATTAAAATAATATACACAGAAGGTATTGTTAGTTAGGTTCCTTCAAATTTTATACATATTTACTTTCTGTTAAAGAGAAAAGGATAAAATAGTGTAAAAATTAAAAAAAAAAAAGATAAAGCTATTAATTAAGCACAAGAAAAGATGGGTATTTTTCCCTGTGCAAGGCTAAGACAGAAGCAAACCTCATCAAGAAAAATGCCACCCCGACAACAGGGAATTTATCCAACACAAACAAAAGCAGTTGCAGACCCCATTTCTCTACCATCCGAAGTCATTTCACAGCAATGAACTTACTGGCTACAACAGACATACTCAACAGTTTAAAGATGGGAGAAAGGCTGAAAAGATCAAATTTAAACCGTACAGTGAGACAAAGCCTTGCCAAAAGGGAAGGTAAAAATCAGGTCCAGCATCAGTGCTCAGTTTAAATCATATATTGGTGACAAACCTATCACAAGGACAATCAAAGGGGGAAAGTCTAGATTTACCATGCAGGAGAGATTTATTACTCTACTTGCCTTTGATAACCTGATTATATCTAGTTGTTTAGCAGTTTAGTATTGTTAAACTGTTTTTACAAGAGTTGTTTTTTCTTTTTTTAATTAAACCCAGTAAGATGTACAGAAGACAAGGAGGCAGTAAAAAGTACTGCTTCCAACAGACAGGTGAAAGGTCAAATGAGGGGCCAGAGCAAAGAGGTCACTAGCAGCCACAGCCTTCTCTCTGGGGTTGGGGTTCACTGGTTAGCCGTCCTCCCTGCGGGGCTGAGGGTTTGTGTTGTACACCAGACTCAGCAGCATTCAGATCCAGGCTTCCATCCTGAATGTTCTGATAGATTTTCTTGGCAGCCTCAAGAAAAGCATCTTCTACATTCTCTCCCCTAAGAGACAATCAGCAACTTTATTCACAAAGCACAGCTTTCTAGAAAATGTAAGACATTTACACTGACCTGCTAACCTTTAGTGAACTGCCATGATGTCTTCCACTTAGCCACTGTCATCTAATAAGAGATTACCAGAAGACTGAGCTAAGAGAGCAACATAGGAAATGTTTTTGGTGGCAAGTATACAACCCAGTGCTGAGCTATTTCTAAGATCAGTTTGCATATTTCCATCTTCTACTCACTGCAGCTCTGTTAATATATTACAGGACAACTGAGATGGCCACTCTGAAATGAGAGCAGGTTCTCCAAATGTACCGACAGGATTCCAGGTTTTCCATTCATTTTATAACCAGCCATGTGTAAAACTATGCTATCTTTATCATGTGATGGCGACATAGTCATGTTTAACCATGTTCAGAGATGAATAAACATGAACAGGTTGGCCTGTCCTTGCCTGATTTGATACAGAACTGTAACTGGGAGTGCTGGGATCAATGCTGAACTTCAAGGACAATCAGGAAATGTTTGCTGTACCTCATTAGCCACTGAGTATGTATGTCCTTGAATCATTCTTTAAGGTGATCATAAGTGCTGGGTGAACATGCTGACCCAGTGCATAGTGCATGTTCAAGATACCAAACTCAACCTCAGTTGTGAGAGTCAAACAGTTTCATTTATTAACCTGGGTTGCCAGTGGACACAATGAGGTACAACCCTTTAAGTAACAAAGGTTCCCATTCTCCAGTAATGTGAAACAGAGGCTTCTGCTCACTGCTTTTCCTACTGTGGGCACTGTCCACATGCGTGTCTACAGTATCACCCACTTACACAGCACATGATTCTACTCTGCATGGAACTGAAACATGATCTACATTTTAGCCATACTTACGTTTTTGCACTTGCTTCAAGGAACAATAAGCCTAAAAATAAAATTCAAACTAAGATTAGGACATTGCAGCATCAGGAGCACTCTAGTCACATTGAGAGCCCACAGTTGTCAGTACTCCTGCTCCAGCCTCATGAGAGCACCTGTCTGCGGTGCAGGGGCAGGTCTGTACTTGTCATTCAGTAGCTGCACTACTACTAACATGTGTCACAGAAACACTTTATTTCCTTATTGAGATTTCTGAATAGAACAAAAGTTTAAAAAAAAAAATCAAATAACCCACATGATCTAAATCTCCTTTCCTTTAAAACTCCCATCGGAGAGTGTTCAGTCTTAAACCCACCGTTTTCTTCGGCAAACTGCTTGGCTTCTTCATAGGTGACATCTCTCTGTGCTTCCAAGTCTGCTTTATTTCCTATGAGAATTATTACCTAATTGTGAACAAAAGAAAAGGTATCTTAGAACAAAAATATCTATGGAAATACTCAAAATACAAAAGTCTTGACAGGAAAAAGAGCCCTAAGTACCCTGGACTACAGAGCACTAAGAAGGACTCTGGCAACAAGCTGGCTTGGGGTCTGACAGCCTGCTGTAAGGAAGAGAAGGCGTATTTCAGAAGTATGGACCCCACACAAGTTTTGCTGAATATCATTTTTATTGTTGTTACAAATCCCTTAAAAATAGAAAAGTCTTTCATTAGGTGAATATGGCTCACAGCCCGTTGGTTCATATCTGGTCTAGGCCAAGAAAATAAGCAAAATTAATAAGATTGTCCTAAAATTAAGAGCAAAGTACGGTAACCATGAACATTCCCTGAAGGTGGCTTGTAGCTTTCAGGTTCTCAAAAGATTCTGGGACCCCAAGGAAACTTGAAACTACTAGTTTAATTCATTCAGGGTAACAGTAATTACCTTCCCCTTAAATTCAAATAAGACAGAGTTAGCAAAGAGGGCATTAGAACTCTAGAGAATGCAAACTGTGACCTGGCTGATGCTACCCCAGGAGAGGTGTAAATGTCTATCAACTAATCAGCAATGCTGTGTCTGTCGGAAAGAAGCTGAGGATAAATACACAATGGATTCAAATCCTGGGACAAATTACCACATCCCATCATCTACTCTGGAGTTACCTACGCAAGTAAAATTGTTAAAAGACTAAAGGTAGCCTTAGAAAACAAGGGTTTTAATTGTGATGTAAGGCACAAAGGGGAGAGACATCAGCCCCTCTTCTATGTTTCTGTCCCATTTAACCAGATATAGATGTTAGGAATTATTGATTTCATCAAAAAAGTGCTTCCCAACTTTTTTTTCCAAATAAAATTAGTACTTGTCTCTTCCACTTTCAAATATTTGGGTTCAGTGAACTAATCCATTATTTCCATATAAGTTCAATGGTATAATAAAAAAAAATCTTCAAAGTGCAAGTGACCACTGACAAGGGAAAATAATGTTCATAGTCATTTGAACAATAAAACAATGGCACTTAAAAAAAAAAATCAAGCCTAGGATAGGGTCATTATAAGACAGGCATTCAAATCCAGAAATACTACCTTCTAGCCTGAAGTGTGGGCAGAGCATTTGCCTAGCAGGCACTCGGCTATGGCTTTAATCTCCAATACTCCACTTTACCACCACCCTCTTCAAAAAGAAGTATTTTCTCTTTCCCAACTACACATCAATCTCCAATCTTCATTGCCCACCCCTCTAAGAGTTAGTCTGGTAACAAAGTGGCACAAAACATTAACAAAAATGAAGAATACATACTTTTCCCATAAAAACAAAAGGCAATTTCATAGAAAACAGTAATATTAAGTGTGCTTCAAAGAACATTTTTAAAACTCTTTAGTAACTCACAGGGCCACATTATACTGTCAAAACCAGAAAACTAACATTGGTACAATTACTGCCCTAAGATACCCGTTTTTTCAAACTCACGTATGTGGCTGTGTCATGCGTGGTCCTGTGCAGTGTTATAGCAGTTACCAGCTGTCACCTCAATCTGGGCACAAAACTATCAACATCATTACCAAGAAACTGCTATTGTTTCTTCACAGTTCTATCAGCCACCTACCCTATCACTAACCAATGATCACTAGTTTGTTCTTTATCTTTCCATAGTACTGTCATTTTGAAATATGTCAATGGAATCATAGAATATGTAAGTTTTTTAGACTTCTTAAACTCAGCAAAATTCTCTTAAGATTCATGAGAGCTGATGTTGTTACCATAATTCCTTCTTCAGTGTGGCTGAATAGTTCACCGTAGTGGGAATGCATGTAACCAAACTGCTTTGCTATTCACATGTCTGTGGTAGCTAGACTGCTTTTGGTTTTTAGTTATCACAGATAAAGCTGCTATGAACATTTATCCATAGGTCTCTATGCATAGCAACAGCTGAGTTTAGTATAAATGAAAATGAAAGCTCTAGGCTCCACACTAGTCTCTTATCACTCATCCAGGTTTATGGGACAGGCCTCTTACCAAGTGCAGGAGGTACAAAGCTAAGTGAAACACGGTTCTTGCAACACCCTCTAGGACACCCACTGACAGCCGGTGCCTGTAAAGCTGGCCTCTCCAGAAGGCCCCGCCTGACTGCGCTCTCCATCACTGACCACTCATCACATTTCTCACTCGTCATTTAGGTGGTTGTATGGCTTCTCTGTAAACCTGAAGGTTCTCTCTGCTAGACAATAACCCGTTGAGGACCAGAGACACATTTATCTTTGCATATTGTGAAATCTAGCATGGTAGTTGTCCTTTAACATCTCAGTATCTTTTCTGTCTTGTTAAGAAGTTACTTAAAGTATGTAGAATACTTACTTTTAGTTGACATTTTATTCAGATAATTACAAATTCACATGCAACTGTAAAAAAATCAAAAAGAGCCCTTGCACAGTTTCGCCCAGTTTCCTCTGATGGTAATATTTTACAAACTTAATCCAGGAGCTTTTTAAATGTATAATTTCAGATTATAGTAACTCCAATTGAGAGCACCACCTCATTCATAGCTTTGTGGGTTTTTGGGTTTTTTGTTTGTTTTAGATCCAAAAATAAAAAGTATAATAAAAATTAGAAAACCTGGAAGCAACCAAAACTAAGAGTTTTCTTCAATTAGCCTAAGAATAAAATAAAAATACATGGGGCTGGGGATGTAGCTTCATGGCAGATCATCTGCCTAGCATACATGAGGCCTGGATCTCTAGCACAAAGAAAATATGAATGCAATGAAAATGAGTAAGTAAAAGAGAGAATGAGGGGTCAGTCTCTTATTCATAGTACCCAAATAACAAACTCTCAGCAGTACAAGGCCTGCTGTTTGGGTTAGCTGATTTAAATCTCTACACAGTTGAGTGTTGACTTACAGTGTTTGGATTGGTGAGGTTCCTGGCGTCTGTCAACCAGCTGCTTAAGTGGTTATATGTACTCCTCCTGTAAAAGTTAAAATTAAAACGTGTTGATTCCACATACAATTGCCATTTGTTTAGAACAACAACAAAAAAGAACCAGGTGTGATGAGCCTTACACATGTAATCCCAGCAATTCAAAGGCCACAAGAATCCTGAATTTGAGCCATCAAGGCCCTAAGTGGATTCCTTGGACTACGGCTTGTACTACAGTCTCAACAACAAAGACGCAAATAAACATATAAATCTATACATGCATATACAGACTTTAATTGAAAGATCCAAATTATGTGTATTTCCACTTTGACGAGAGTGCTACTCCAAAGAACAACTGTAAACAGAACCAACATAATTTTCAAATATCTAGCCGAATTTTGTTTTGTGTTTTGAAACAAGGTCTCCCTCTGTAGTTCAGCCATCTTCCCTCTCTTAATGCAGCCAACTTTCTCTCAATCCTCCTATGTCTTGGATTACACGAGTGTGCCATCATACCTGGCCACAAACTCATTAATTTTTTTTTTCTTTTTCTTGGATATTTTCTTTATTTACATTTCAAATGTTTTCCCCTTTCCAGGACTCCCCTTTGGAAATCCCCTATCCCATCTGCCCTCCCCCTGCCTCTATGAGTGTGCTACCCCACCCACCCATCCACTCCCAAACTCATTATTTTTAAATAGCTCAATACCTAACTATATTAATGATATCAGAAGTATTTAAAATATATATAAATACACCAATATGCAAACAAGGAACATAGAATATTCAGAACCAAGATTTGTGGTTTTGAGTCAAAACTAACATTCCGTGAAATTATCCATATTTTCTAATAGTCCATATTAATATCCATAGAAAATAGTCCATATTTTCTAATCACAAATTGGAGAACAGTACCAAAATGTTTACACAATAATATACTCAAGGGAAAAAAATTTTTACATCTACCTTCAAGTTATGATTTTTAGTGAGAAATAAAAGACATACTAAATTAGTACATACTTCATTTTTGCTAAATTGTTTTTACTTTCTTTTTTCCTTTTTTTTCTTTTTTCTGTTTAAATGTTTCCCAGGCCGGCCACCAACTTGTGATCTTTCTTCCTCTACCTCCTAAATTCTAGAATTGCAGGCATATGACACCATGCCCAGATTACTACTCTGGACTGAGTTAATACACAGATTAAAAACTGCCTTTAAAAAAGGCATTTTTAGTGTTCATCTAGAAATTCAAGACCTCAGCTGCCAGAAAGAAAGCTTATCTCTTGTAACTCTTACTTTACTGGCATGACACTTAAAGGATCTGGAGAGTCAGACTATGGCATTTTTCCACTTTATCTGAGCAAATTTAAAAAGCATGGTGTCGGTCATCTGCACTAGTCCAGTTGACTCTAACACAACAAATACATCCACACACAGACGGACGGCTGGGTTAGGATGGCTCAGCTTTCTACTTCTTGACTTCATGATACATTCCGACTGTTTGGCAAAACAACTGACATAATAAGCTTCATTATCAATTTAGGAAGTGCCTTGTAACAATTATAGCTGACGCTAAAGATAAAAAGTATTATTAAAGCGGGAACTTCTAAGTTGCAAAATGTTAAGGATTGACAAAAATAATTGGTAGAAAATAGTGTCATTACTCTACCAACAACCTGTGACTATGAATTGTCTAAAGTCACCTAGGAACCTAACATCCAAAGTACTTTTTTCAGTAAATACTGAAATAAAATGAATAGCCATAAGCCCTTTAAAAATATAATTTACTTTTAGTATCACTACTATCAAATTCTAGAACATTCACAGGACCCTTGTGCCCAAATAACTGCCATGCCCTTGTAATCTTCCTGCGTATTCTAGAAATACACAGAGTCACATGTGGCCTTTACACTTACATGTAGTATGTATCAGTCATCCTTTTATAGCTCAAAAAACAGTTCATTGTGTGGATATGCCACCTGATGTGTAGCCATTCCTTTAGCTGATGGACATTTCTGCTGTTTCCATATGAAGTGCTTGAATACACTTGAATACACATAAATTTTACCACATTATTACTATACTTAAAAAATATGTTTAAAAGCAAAATAAACTGCATTTTAAGCTCACATCATCTTTAAGTGTATTGGTAATGTATAGGACCTTTAATTACATTAAATGTTTAGGAATGCAGTAATAAGTCAGTAATGAGGCAGTTCTGTACCACAGCCTCCCATATAGTCTCCCCATAGACCATTTACTGATCATGTTACCAACTGCCCAGTACAGTGAAGAAAATTAAGACTTACTTTACTGTTTGCTGAGAATTTACTGAGGCTTTATGTACATGATTATAATCAGTCCCTATAAATATTCTAAAGGCAGCATTTTCAAGAGTGTGTCCAAGTCAGAGAAGTTAGCATGGGTCCCCTTCTCTGTGCCCGGCTCAGTCTTATGCTCAGGTTGGCTGACTGTTCAAAATGAAACAGCATAAAGCTTTTTCTCAGTATCAATCTCCAGCTCTCACTTGGTCCCACTCACTTATCTCTATCTCCTAAGGAGGAACTCTTCTTAGGAGTGCTTTTGGCTGACACTCTGCATCATGATGAAAGGCAACCGGTTCATTTTTATCTTACAGCAGAGAACTGTTCAGGTCTAGTAAGTAGTGGTTTGGCTACATGCTCCAAAGTCAAACCTTTATATTCCTGTCTTGCAACTTCATGTCAAATGTTCTGAGTTTCCAGAAAGAGCCATGTTGTCATGAATTGACTCCTGATGCAGTGTTTTAAGTCACTTCAATCCGTGGTAGAAAAATGACTTTAAGTAAATAAGTAATTACTCGAACATTATACATAAACCAACCCCAAAAGGTCAACTTATCAAAAAAGAACCTTTTGTTGGCCTATAGATGAGAACACAGGATCTGTTTCAGTCTATCATGCTTCCAACGAAACTAAGTATTTCACTCCTCACTGCTCCTATGTACAGAGGGTGTCAACTTTAATACAGACTGGATACAGCAATTCCACTGGCTTGCCTTCCCTGAAGTGAAAGTTTCATATAAAGCCACCTCTCTGCAAATAACTAACTCAGTTCCGCAGACTGTTCTTCTTTTAGGTTCCCATTATCTCGTGGTCTTTCTCTAACCAACTTCCATGGAAGAAGATCAGCATGTTATAAAACCCAAATAAATTAATTTACAGATATCCAATTATAAACTAAAGGAGGCCCAAATCAATAAAAAAGAAACCATACTGCCCAAAGTAGTGGTCTACTCCAAAGCGGGCCATCATCTTACCTGGTGATGTCATACACCATGAGTGCGCCTGCAGCTCCTCTATAGTAGCTCCGTGTAACAGCTCTGAACCGCTCCTGCCCTGCTGTATCCCAAATCTGCAGTTTGATTTTTTGGCCACTAACTTCAATTATTCTTGTACCAAATTCAACACCAATTGTGTGAGGACAATCAGCCATAACTGTTGAAGAAGAGAAAATAACCAAATTTCAGAAGACTTGTGTGGAAAGCAGCACAAAAATGCCATGTTCTCAATTATAATCAATTACAACATATTGGGAACTGGAGAGATGTCATAGTGGTTAAGAGCATTACTTGCTGTCCTTCCAGAGGAGCAGAGTCTAGTTCCCTGTACCACCTACACTGAACAATTCTCAACTGCCTGCAACTTTCAGCTCCGGGGAATCCTAACACCCTCTTCTGGCCTCTGTGTATACCAGCCCATATGTAACGTACACATTCATACATACCAACATGCATGATCATACACACACACACACACACACACACACACACACACACACACACACAAGCTGACTAAAAAGATACATATTTAAAGTAAAAGAAAAAAGATGGGGTTATTTAATTTAACATTCTACACTTTTAAAAATTAACTCACACTGTGCAGCGGTGGCACACACCTTTATTCCCAGCACTTTGAAGGCAGAGGCAGGTGGATCTTTGTGAATACCAGGACACCCAAGGCTACACAGAAATCCTGTCTCAAAAAACCAACATAAAGAAAGAAAACAACCTGCATGATGGTGCATATCTTTAATCCCAGCATTCAGGAAGCAGATCTCTTTGAGTTTGAGGACAACTTAGTCTACATAGTCAAGTCCAGGTCACTCAGAGCTACACAGTAAGACCCTATCTTTATTAATAAAATAAACAAATATGCACCAAAGTGAATATAATCATATATCATGATTTTTTAAAAATTAACAATTTAACTAGCAATAATACTGTATTTCATTCATCTGCCCCTAATAAACAAACCACAGCCCTTGGGTCTGGAGAAATGCTTCAGCAGTTAAAAGTATGTACTGATCTTACAGAAGACCCAAGTTTGGTACCCAGCAGCACATCCAGATGGCTCACAACCATCTGTAACTCACTTCAACTCCTGGATCTGTTGTTTCTGGCCTCTAAGGGCACTTGTGCACTCACATGTATATAACCCTACAAGCACACACACAAACACACTTAAAAATAAGTCTTTTTTAAAAAACTGTAGAAAAGTAATCATGGCACCTTAAAAACCCAAGTGTAAATACAGAGACAGGTTATATATAATCAAATGCATAAAACACACTAAAAATAGTAATTTTTAAAGTGTAGAGAATGTGACAGTAAAGTAAGCTACTCATCTTTTTTACCTTTCATATTGTACTTACACTTTTTTTCTGTAAATTGATGAAGCAAGCAAGATTTTCCTACTCCCATATCCCCTGTTTAAAAAAAAGAAAATGTTTTAGATGGCAATTATACTTCTCAATGTTTACGAGTATAATCATATGCAATGACTGCTGCATATCAGAATATCATACACATCACACTTTTCTGAACACTTGGAGTACCTGAATTCAAAAGACAAACTGAGCACTTCTAACTTTTATCAGGATAGAATTTGGCCATAAACTAATGTTTAGTAAATAGACAAGTTGAACAGAACTTGTAACAGAAAAATTACTGTGGTGAGTTTTTTTTAATTTGAACTGTTTCCAAATGGGTATCCCAAGTGCATTTATTGGTCTATGTAAGTGAACTATCACAAAAGCAAACAGAGATAAATAAAAAATTAAAATTTGGAAGCTTAGCTCACTATGTTGTTTTACCTCTACAATAGATGCCACCTCACAAAGCTATACAAACTTGACATCCAAGCAAAAGACACGACCTTTCTTTTCTTTTTTTAATTTATTTCTGGGTCGTTGTGTTTTGTTTCCATTGTAGAGATCAAACATGAACCCACAACCAGGATAAGCTTGTAAGAGCCCTTCCACTGGTCTGCGACTCAACACAGCATCCGGGCTTTTACCGTTATTTATAACCATTCATGGATAAATGCATTAAGACAATTTGAGCAAGGTCTTGACATTTAAGTAGAAATAAAACTATGTGCGCATGCATGCACACACGTACTTGTGTGTGTGTGTGTGTGGTGTTTATCACAATCATTCTGAATCGGTGTTCTCTACTTATTTTGGAACTCAAGAGGACCTGAAAACTTTTATGACATTGGGGTATTTTGGCACTAGCAGGAAATTAATTTTATAATCTCAACACTAACAAGTTCACAGATGGCCCTGAAGAATAACCACCATCATTTCACTGGTGCCCAGAGACTAGAGAAGTACCCAGGGCCGTGATGGAAAAGGCATATACGTATCTTCATCAAAAAGCTTTAGTTCTGAAGTCAATCAAAGCATGCACTTCTGCAGCAGTATGTTTAGGTACTGATGTATAAATGTTTCATGTGTTAACTTTCTTTGGAAGACAAGCATACACGTTAAATAAACTTACCAATAATAATATACTTAAAGATGTAAGAGTAGTTGTACGGTGCAGTTGCCATGGTGGCACTAAAAACAAAGAAAACTATGTTACTTCAGAGAACAGTTCACAAGTTATAGACACCTACTACAACTGCCCTTTCCAAAGGCAGAGCAGACATACTACAAACATACATACACATACATACACACACACATCTTTTAAGTGTATTATACATATTAAGAAAACATACTGACTACACAAAATTTTGATCTAAATCAGTAAAATTCCCAAACTGATCACAAACTCTCTCTTGAATGTTACTTTAATAGTCTCATGTGATCCACAAAAATATGAAAAAAATTGTTTCAAAACACTCTGAAGTTTTACTCTAGGAAATATAAAAAAAGTTATTCTGGAAATTTTTCAAAGAAGAAAATCTTTATGAATTTAAAATCAAACATCATTAAATAGTTCCTTCTCCCTTTAAGGTCCTTTTCCTTGTTAAATGATCAAATAAGTTTTATGATATCAAATAATCATTAACATAAATACAAAAATAACTTTCTCCTCTAATTTAAATCAATACTTAGCAAAGAATCTAAAGTCTAGAACAAGCATGTAATCCAAATCAAACTGACATCAAAATTAAGATTTTATCACACAAAATGGTTGGTTAGTCCTATAGATTTTTAAAAAGGAGAACATAATTAGCAATTTCATATGGCTCAACTTAATATAATATTTATTAAAAACATATTAATTGAGTTCTGTATACTATTCTAAGAGGAAAAAAATGCTATAAAGCTGTACTCACACCTATGAAATCCAAAAGCTTACATATTAAGATATTTTCAAAAATCACAGCCTACAAAAATGTGTGCTTTCTAGTGTTTTAATGAATATTTTGTGATAACTTTATGCTATATTGCAAATAAAATGTCAATATAATAAAACTGAATCTATTGGAAAAACATCTGCAATAGGTGAAGAATCAAGGAAAAAGAAATCCTTAAATACAGAAAACTAAAGAGCACATAACATAATTACACAGTCACCTTACTTTGTTGTACAGACAACAGTCAACCCAAGTCCATGCCTGGCTCCCAATGCACCCAGCATGTTGTGACACAATCAGTCCTCCACATCGCAGAAAACTCCCTTAACCAGTTCTTTCAGGAGGAGTTTTTCTAGTTGGATCAGTTGGGATCCTAGACACGGTAACTCTTACGTCTTTTCCAGCTACTACTGGGACTCAAACTTTAAAATGAACTCGGCCTTAAGCTAGGCAGTGAAGTAGCACATGCCTTTAATCCCAGCACTCAGGAGGCACAGGTAGGAGGATCTCTGGGAGTTTGAGGCCAGCCTACTCTATATAGTGAGTTCCAGGACAGTCAGGGCTATGCAGAGAGAGACCTTGTTATAGATAGATGATGGACGGATGGATGGGCAGGTGACAACAAAGTCAACTAACTTCAAGTGTTCTAGGAGCAACTGTGAAATTATCATTCAATTCTACTTGGGCTAACTGTGTATATGCTAGTTGTCACATATAGCATCCTCTAAAATATCAACTAAAATGATGAATCTTTTAAACAATAAGCATTAATATAGTAGTTTTCTGAATAATCACTATTTCAGGATGAACACAGATGCTTTGTTTTTACTCCACCGCAATCATTGTTTGGTTCAAGTGTCTTTAATAATTACAAATAAAAACCCTAAAAACATAAAGAGGGAAACAGTCCTAGGGATGTGCCTCATTTGATCAGTGTTTGACTAGCACGTACCAAGAGCCAGCTTCACACAAAAACAAGACTGGTGGCACAGGCCTGTAACCTAGCACTCAGAAAAAAACACCAGTCCAGAAGTTTGAGATCATTCTTGGCTACATGTTGAGGATACCCTTAGCTACATGAGATATTGTCTCAAAAGCAAACAAACAAAACACAAATTTATTCGTTTATGCAAAGGCAGAAAACATCTTTCTTATTCAAAAATAAGAAATGGGTAAATTTTAAATAATCCCATAGTCTGTCTATTCAGTCAAAATTACATGTTTACAAGTCATATACAAGGGGCTCCTTTTTGAACAAAGCACTGCATGCTTTCTCAAAGCATGCCACTGATAAAGTGAACAAAATATTTTTGCCTAGCTTTGGAAAGAGAAAAAATATTCCTCTGTTATTTAAGGGCAAGTTTGTTTTAAAAGCTCAAAGGTCAAAAAAAGGCAGAGGGTGGGGGCTGTGCAGGAAATGCTGGTTGGTTCACATTGAAAGCACAAGTCACTCAACACTGCAGTATCCGCTGATGTTAAAAAAAAAAAAGAGCTTGGCAATATTCGGTAACTTGTGTGATTAAAATGCATTTTCTTCCCATTTTGTTTTGTGAGACAGAGTCTCATTATATCATCCTGGCTTGCCTGGGACTCACTATACCATCCACTTATAATACTCCTGCCTCAGCCTCTTGAGTCTGTGACTACAGGAAGTGTCACCCTTTGTTCCATTTTTTTTTTTAAATAAAAATTGCTTGGATAAAATTGACATAAGATCTCCTTTAATGCCTTTTTTTTTAAAGAAAAACAAAGGGATTGCTGCATTTATGAAAACAAGTGTGATGAACGATTTGTAAATTAGTAACACAGCTGCTATCGTTTCCATTTTGGGGGCACTTACTAAGTACCAGGCAGTACTCTAAGTGCCACTTCATCTGACTGCTGTCCTTATAAGACAGCTACTAGGTTCCTCATTTTACAAAAGAGGAAATGATCTCAGAGGAAAGTGTGTTTAGCTCAGGCAGTCTGGACCAAGTCTATACTGTATCTAGCACAGTTAACAACACAAATTCCCTTTTACAAACAGCACCATCCTGCCTGCCTCCTCCAGGTGATTACTTTAAGGCACAGACTGCCTCCTCCAGGTGATGCTTCAAGGCACAGACTTTTCACTCCTTTACTTTTAATTTAACACTCTGAATGAGAAATATTAAATAATTACATTTGGAGTATGCACAAATTTAAGAAACTATAAATAATTGGTAATGCTGATTTATTATTATTTATCCATGGTAACAATAAGGAACCTTTAAGAATAAATTATACAATGATCTGTGTTACTTATACTAATTCTAATACCTATACTAATTCTTAATTCCTATAACTCTGTAAAGTTATTATTTTCATACAAAAATTAAGACCTTGAGATTTGGAGAAATTCAGTATCTTGGCCAATGTTCCAAAGTTAGTGAATGGCCGACCTAGAACTTGACCTCAGAGGCCTGACTCCAAAGAGCATATAATGGGCTCTACTTAACTAATTATTGAAGACATGCAAAGTGGACACATAACTGTCCTTGGCTCTCAAAAGAAACCCTTCACAAAATAACCTAAGCACTGAAAATTGTTGCACTATATAATCAAGTGGCCAGTTTTAAATATCAAGCATCCTTAATGTTTCTTTAACAAAGGATTTTTCAACTTTATCTTAGTATGAAACATACCTATGTTAAGGAAGTATATAAGCTTTATTTAAAGAGGGAACATACTAATTGTATAAAACATGCAACATGTTCTTTTCACTTAATGAAATCATGGACATATTCCTGAGTCAATACATCTGTATCTAAATGGTTACTAAACATATACTTCATGCTAGTCATTGTCATGTCAAACAAAATCAGATCTCTTCCTGAATAAGTTTATATATAAATGAGTTTTAATTTTTTAAAAAAAATGTATTTTATAAGTATGAACATTTTGCCTACATGTATAGTGTATGCTCTATGTCAGGTCCCTTAAAAGTGGAGTTATGGGTGGTTGTGAGCCACCATGTGCATACTGAGAATCAAACCTGGAGCATCTACAAGAGCAGTGGCTTTTATCCACAGAGCCATCTCTCCAGCCCCAAGTGACTAGTTCTAAAGGTGCTGGTAGAGGCCTCAGCGTCAAAAACAAAGCTCCTACTAACAGGCATTTTCTCAGGCTTATATTTTAACTCCTATGTATATATTTATACAGTGTCATTCACTGTCTATAACTATTGTAGTCTATTCCTCAGATTACTACACGGTCTTTACATAGCTAATTCAACAGCAAGGGTAAAGCAACCCACTAAATACTCCTGGTGACCTAAAGTCTTAATGTTGCTCTTCAGTTTTAGGGTTTTTGTGTATATTTTTGTTATAAACACTGGAGACAAGACTTCTTTTGTGATTAAACACCAAGAACATGAAAATATCCCATATCTACTAAGCACAAACCACTTTGAAAGGTTTTAACAACAATCAATTGTCTCTACCTTCATGGAACGCAATGGATGGTGCATCCTTGCTTAGAGGCCCCTGAACTAATCTAATAATCAATCTAATCAAAATGGTCAGTTTTCTTTTCATAATAGAAATACAACCTTGGAAAACAACATGTCCATTTCTGAGACCAACTTTTCATAACTCATTTAAGTTTACACTTTTGTGTAAATTAATGTACATAAAAAACTTAAAATACCAGATTGCTTAACAATGTCCAAAGGAGAAAGACAAAACCTTCCCACTAATGATAGTGTGCTATGAATAAGAAATAAAGTACTCCCAAGTCTGTGTTCTGATTTTCATAAAAGTATTAACAATTACAACAACAACAACCACCACTGAAGATACCTGCACGTGAGAGTATTAGTACAAGTTTCCTAATGATATGCTGAGACCCAGGGGCGTATAGGAGCAGTGCAGAGCAAACCAGGACTATTCACTGCAGACGCTGGTCAGAAATACAGTATAAATGCTAACTATATTGGTGCTTTAATTTGCAAACTTTACAGAGTTTGAAATATACTACCTCTTAATATTAATAATAATGTCTCCTGCTGTACTTTTAAAATACTTTAAAATACTTTTGTGTGTATGACTGTATGTGTGTGCACATGTGGGCACACATGTCTATATTAGAGAGAATAACTACTAGCATGAATCCATTCTCTCCTTCTACTGAGTGGGTTCCAAAATCTAACTCTGGTTATCGAGCATGGCGGCAAAAGACTTTACTTGCTGAGCCATCTTGCCAGGACCATATTGCTAACATTTTTAATGATATAAACACTTCGGGAGCTATAGTTTGAACATTTTTATCTCACATGTCTTGCTAAGAGTATGCAAATAAGACCTATAAAAACTGGCTGCAAGAAATTTTCAAGCTCTGTTGCAAAGCGTAAGTTTACAAATATACAATTCAACATGAAAAACAGAAAGCCGAATTTTAAAAAAAAATAGCCTTAATTCCAAGGAATTTTCAATAGCAATTAGAATCTAAGGTTTTAACATGTTTACAATAACTCCAATTACCGAGCCCCTAATATAAACTAGCTTCTTTATAAACAATTTCTAATCCTAAAAATTCACTTTACAAATAAGGAAACCAGGTCAGAAGTGATATACTGATGGTTATATACTACTAAATGGGCAGGTAAGATTAAGCCAGTCTACTTCGACAGTACTCGTTCAACAGATATTAAACACCCATTATATGGCTAGCAAAACTACAGGCACTTAAATTCTAGTTAATCCTTGAATTAACTCTGAAATGTGGGCACAATTGTAAGGACACAGAGTCTGGGAGGTTGGCTAACTTGGCTAGGGTCATTTAAGTAACTAGGAAGTGTAGGTATTGTTTGGGCAGTTTTACTTGGCCATGCATGAAAGCATGTAGGTTAAAGTTTTGGAGTCCCGATGCCTTGGATTCTTACTCTCGTATTGCCATTTCCTAGTTACACAGAATTCCCGAGAAAATTCCCTGCTAAAGGGAAGGGAGAAGAGAGAGCTGCATTATTAACTGGGTCAAATTTGTACTCAATAATCATATTTACATAAAAGGTAACTGAAACAACATGCCATGACCAGTAAACTTTCCAAGAGTTTCTAACACTTGGCTGTGCATCCACCAAGAACATAGCTTTCTTCACAAATACAGAAGAAATCCTACCACCGCCTCTCCTCCAATGAGCATTTGCCAGAGTAGCAGCTGACACGGTAGATTTTGGGTCTTACCAGTTATCACCCAGTGTGAATAGAGTCAAAATGGAATTCAGTTGTCACTTCTCTGAACCGATCCAGTATTGTGTCTCGGCCCTCGTGGAACATACCGTAGTACAGAACATACCAGCCAGAATGGGGAGAAGCCAGTTTGAGTTCCATCATTACTCAGCTACGGGACAACTTCTGGCTTCAGTCCGTCCCCCCGACCCTTATTTAAAAAAATGCGGAAAACTCTCAAAAGGCACTGGAAGCAAGCTATGTGTGAAGACACCTAAACCCGTGCCTGGCACACTGGAGTTTCAGCATTCCCATTCCATCGTCAAAGTCTCGAGATGCCCAAACTTTTTTCCTACGTTATTTCTAGATGTTGTGTAGGTTCTAACCCGTGCAGGCTGGCCAGGGACTTTACAGGGATTCAGAGAACCTCGCGAACGGTCCCGCACACCCAATCCTCAGCCGGGACTTCAGAGCGGTTGCTTACAAGGACACGGGAGCCAGCCCGAGATGCCGAAGCACTGTCTTTTGTAAGATGAGGCCCTGTAGGGTGGGACTGGCACGGCTGGGGCTCGTGGGTGGCAGGACGGCGCGACACGCGTGGGGAAACACTGCGGGGGTGGTCTGCAGCCGCGGGCAAAGGCGGCGAGACCCGGGCCTGCGGAGGCCGCGGTTGTGCCCCGCAGGCCGGACAGATGAGGTGGGAACACACCCTCCCCGCACGCCTCGGAGCGGGGTCGCGGGCAGGGAGCGCGAGCCGGCCGGGGCGGCGCGGGGCGACAGCTCGCCCCGCAGAGTCCTGTCAGGCCGGCGCCCTTCGCCGACCCCCGGGCTGGCCGCGGCCTGCGGGGCCAGCCCGGGACGCCGCCCGCCTACCTCTCGGCTCGCCTCCGCCCCTTGGAAGGGCCGGGCTGGGAGGCCGGCTCCGGGCGGCCCCTGCGGAAGGCCTTGGTTACCTGGGGGGTTGCTGGTGGCTGGGCAGCTTTCCGGACGGGAGGGGGACGTCAGGACGAGGAAGCGGAGGGCGGACGCGGCGGGAGGGTGGCCGGAATCCGTCGGCCGAGGCCCTGGCAGGAAGGCGGGCTGGCCGGAGGTTGCAGACACTCGGGCGGCAGTCGCGGTGGTGGCGGCGGCTGCTCCGGCGGCTCCCTCAGGATCTTCCTCGGGCTGGCCCAAGATGGCGGCGCTCCCTGCACAGGGTTTCCTGTCACCCTCGCAATGGGCCGGACCACAAAAGAAGGGGGGAGGATGCGCGCGCAGCCCGCGGAGCCCGGAAGAGGGTGGAGGAGACCAACATGACGGCCACGCCCCTTCCTCAGTTCGCCCCTCTGGAGTAGACCCGCCTCGGCCTCGGTCCGCCCCACTGGTCCTCACGCCTGAAGGAGGCGGGGAAATGGGTCGGCGCAAGCGCAGTCGTGCGCCACGCCTCCCGGCGGACTGACTGCGCAGGTTCGCACGTTGTTTCCTAAGGGTTGACAATGTCCAGACTTGTCGCCGTTGGGGACTTAACTATTTTTAATACTCGTAACTGCTTCTCACTTGGCCTCCTCTGTATACCGGCTTCTGGAACACGCATGTATTTACTTCATTTAGTCAACATTTACTGACCAGTTGGAGACTAGTAGGAACAAGGCTGGCCAACACCCAGAGACTCTTCTCGTGCCATCAGAGGCGAAAGGGTGGCTCATGCTGACCAACCCACTTGTACAATCATGTAGCTAGGAGGTGGCCCTTGTGTTTCATCTTTGTCTAGCCTAACCTTGCTTTGCGGACGCCAGCAACAGGAAGAGGGAAACTTGACATTTTTATTGTTCGGGCACCACTCCCACCTTCCCACTTTCCCTTGGTGAAAGTAAAAACAGTTTCACTTTCTTGATCTTTTGCCTTGTAGAACCTGGATGTGGGTTTACTTATTTTACATTTACCTTTAATTTATATTTTGCAATTACATTGCCACAAGGATGGATGTGGCTTTTTTTTTTCAGCATAGAAGTTAATTTTTTTTTCTCTCCTGATTTTTTGAAGGGATGGGGTGCAGCTTGATACAGGATTTCAGTATGTACTTCTGGCTCCCCTGGAGCTCACTATGTGAATCATGCTGGCCTCTAACTTGCAGAGATCTGCCAGTCTCTGCATCCCCAAGTGTTGAGGTTAAAGACACGAGTCACCACACCCAGGCTTTTCCTCACGATTTTAAAGGATTTTGGTACAAATCTTGTGTGTCTCTGAAGGGACTATGGACTGTAACCATTATCCTACCATGCCTAATAGATAAAATGGCCCTTTCCAGAACCCCCAAAGAAAAATCGCAGTTCTAAGCATTTAAAACCTTTCGTTGTAAACTGGTTCTGCCTTAGGAAAGTGAGATGTCGTTGGAAAACTTTGTAGCAGTATGCAAATCTCTTGTTTTAATAAATATATGATACATCATTTTTATACATGTCATTTAATTTCTCAGGTTCTCAGTCTTTTCTCCAATGTAAGGATGTGATATCTAATTCCTAGTGTCCTTGCTAAAATTAAATATACAATATATACAAAATTCCTGGCATATAATAGCTTGAATGGGGACAATTATATGATAAGCATAAGGTACTCTCTTCCAATTCTGGAGGTCAGTGGTTCAATTCATTGTGGTGGTTTAAATAAGAATGGGCCCCATATGACATATATAAGACAGCTGTGAGAGGCCTGACCATCCCATTTGTTGGAGGAATGTGGAAGTCATTGGGACTTTGGTCTAGAAAAGTGACTGGAGATTTTAAGTGGGGCTTAACTTGCCATCCTAGTAGGAACATGGAAGACAGTGCTGAGAGCAATTTGAACAATAGGAACCCACTCAAGACATTTCAGAGGGGAAGAATGAGTGGCCTAGAGTCCATTCTTGTGATATTTTGACAAAGAATGTGGCCACTTTATCCTAAAAATTTCCTGGAGGATAAATTGAAGAATTAATGGATTAATAGTCTTGGAAAAAGGAGATTTCAAGACAGCCTAGTGTTGACTGTGTCACCTGGTTACTAGTGGTCACTTTTATTTAGATCTACAATGAAAAGAAGCAAATGGGACAGGGAGAAATACAGAATGCACAGTTAGAGTACCAGAAAGTGTAATGGAGCTAAGAACTTAGTGCAGTGCTCTGGATAAAGTTTATAAAGAAAAGCCTGATGCTAAATGGAATAAAGGGAGTGGTGGCCTCCGGGGAAGAACCCACTCAACTAAGCTCCCCATTTGTCAAGAAGAATTAAGGAAAAGTTTAGGCAGTGAAAGAAGCCATAGAAAGCAGAGAGCTGGTGAAAATGTATTAAAAGGAGGGGGCCATGTTCCAGGCCCAGCAAGCAGAAGCTCTTGGCAGCTTCAGCCATGTGGTTCTGACTTTAGAGTCAAGGATACCAGAAATGGATTGTGGAATCTCCTTCCATGGCTCAGGAAAGCCACTGAAGCCAGGAATGTGTCAAGGATGTCCCTGCATGGAGACTTAGAGAGACCACTGCATGAAGCTGTGAAGGGAAGCCTGGATTGCCTTGGAGACCCCAAGATGTTGGAGATGACAGAGCCATGGGATACCTGCCAAGGAAAGCTGCAGACTAAATGTGGAACCATCCCAAGAAAGAAGTCTGTTGCAGTCAACAAAGCTAAAGGGAGTTGGAGATCTGGAGAGTGCTTTGACATCAGACATGGAGATGCAGAATTTGGAGTTTGCCCAGCTGGTTTTCAGTCTTGCTTTGGTCCAGTATTTCTTCGCTATGCTCCCTTTTCTCTTTTGGGAATGGTAATGCATCTTCTGTGCCATCATATACTGGAAGCATGTGACCTGCTTTTTATTTTTGACTTTTCAGGAGATTACAATTAAGAGATTGCCATGAGTTTCAGTAAAGACTTTGAACTTTTAAATGTTGTCAATACTGTTATAGACTATGGGAACTTTTGAAATTGGACTGAATGCATTCTTGCATTATGACATGACTACAAGCCTATGGGACCAGGGAGTGAAAAGTAGTGGTTTGAATAAGAATGGCTCCCGCAGGCTCTTAGATTTGAATGCTTAGTCACCCGGGAGTGGAACTGTTTGAAGAGATTAGGATTAAGAGCTGTGGCCCTGTTGGAATAGGTTTGACCTTGTGGAAGAAGTGTGTCACTAGGGTGACATTTTGAGGTTTCAAAAGCATATGTTAGCCCAATCCCCCACCCCTCTCTATGCCTAAGGATTGGGATGCAGCTCTCAGGTACTGCTCTCACACATGCCTAGATGCCACCATACTCCTAGCATGACAATAATAGACTAAACCTCTAAAACAGTAAGGAAACCTCAATTAAATGCTTCCTTTTATAAGAGTTGCCTTGGTCATGATGTCTCTTCACAGCAATGGGCAATTACTGAGACATTTATTCATTTTTTATACTTATGTGCATGTTTTGACATTTTTTTTAATCAAGGAATTTCTAGGCAGTCACAGAACACTTGTATGTACAAGGATGTGAGTTCCATCTTAAACATGGCAAAGGATAAAAATTTTTTTTTGTTTTGATACTGCCTTGGTAACTAATGGAGAAAACTAATGGAGCATCAATTATCACAATTATTTTGTTCAGGGATGAATTTACACCTAACCAGAAAGTTTCTGTCTTATCTATTTGTCACCTGAAGTGAAACCTTTCGGTGTTATTGAACAATTATTACATACCAAGAACTCTCCAAGAGTCATTTTCTTATTTATTTATTTATTTATTTATTTATTTATTTATTTATTTGAGTATATTGCCTCTGTCTTCAGACACACCAGAAGAGGGCATTGGATCACATACAGATGGTTGTGAGCCACCATGTGGTTTCTGGGAATTGAACTCAGGACCTCTGGAAGAGCAGTCAGTGTACTCTTAACCTCTGAGCCATCTCTCCAGTCGCCCAAAGTCATTTTCTTACTCAGTTTCTGTAAGCTTTTTTAGTTTTTAATTGTAAGTATATGAATGATTTGCCTATATGTCTGTGCACTGTGCGCATGCCTGGTGTTCACAGAGGTAAGAGGGCACCAGATTCCCTGGAATGGTTGGAATTATAGATAATTACGAGCTACTATGTGCATTCTGGGAATGGAATAGGTCCTCTGCAAGAACATCTGCTCTTAACCTTTGAGCCATCTCTCTGATCCCATTCTTACCTTATTTCTAAAACAGCTCCATCAATTCATCACTGTATCCATCCATTTTACAGATGAAAAGGTGTAATGTCATGTAGGCCTAAAGGTAAAAATTGTCAAATAGGTAAAAATTGGCAGGGCTGAGACGGGAGCCTGGCAGGACAGGACTTCAGAGTTCCTGCTCTGAGTTCTACCCTGAAGCTCTTCCTTAGCTGTGCTTGGAGATCTGGACTGCAGCTTACTGGATCATTTTGAAGTAGCATTGAACAGAAACATTGTTGCAAATGAAGACTGCCAGGGTCTCATGCTAAGCAAAGAAATTATGGATGCTTATAAAGTTATTTCTGTAACAGATCCTAGAATTTCTAAAGTTAAGGTCCAGTGTAACTGATTGCTGTATAATCAAGGGCTGTCTTGCTGAATATCTGTCAGCACTTCCAGCTAACTCTATTAAAACACTGTTTCTATGTAATGGAAGATATACACACAGTATTTATAGGGGCAATGTAATAGCAAAGGACTAGAGACAAAAACAGATAGCTGTTACAGTAACTTATAGTACATCCATATTGTAGAATATTATGCAGCTCTTTAAAAAGGTGACTCGCTTATGTAATAGACATTGGGAAGCCTCTTTTCTGTTATCTTAGAACTCTTGCTATGGCCAACCTAAAAACAAAAGTCCCCAAAGAGTCCATATTTTACATGCAAAGAGCCATCAGTAGCTGGAACTATAGACCTTCTAGCAAGGGATTTGAACATCTATTATTCAAGATGTAGATCTTGTTCCAGGAAGTTCTCACCTCCACTCTGCTGCTTCTCAATCCTTTCCCCCATTCACAGATGCTATGCACAGACACATACCATCAGCACTACTCAGCGGAAAGATGGGCTGGAGAGACAACAGGGACATCTATGGAAAATGCAGTGGGGAGGGGCTCTCCTTCCACTCTCCTCATAGGATCCCAGATCCCCTTCTAGAGTTAAGAGAGGAGCTCCAGCTCATCAATGAAGACTGAGTGTGCCTGTAGCACGAGGGGACTGGCCTTCATAGGACATCTGTTCAGGCAGCAGACTTAACTGATCCAGTCTGCCCAACTGCTGCCTGCAGGAGTGGAGGGAGTCAGCCCAGCAGGGGCTTGTGGAACAGGAGAGGAAAGTGTGGAGGGAGAACAACTTAAACTGCTTGCAGCTCTCCTACTCCACTTCCCAATCACACAATGGGATGTTATCAGAGAGCCTAGGCCAAAACAGTGGGACTCATGGTCATCTGGACAAACAGTGGGACTCACGGTCATCTGGACAATACAGCAGATACATGGGGGTCACCAGCTCCCAGGGGCGGTATCGAGGACCCCCTTGGTACTGAGTCATTGACATGCCCACCTGGTCTTGTTTCACTGTTCTTTATGCATTTTATATATTTTCTTTTCTAAGAAAAAATATTATTTTATTCTGTATCTCATTTCAGAACATAAAAAAATTAGAGTCGTTTTCAGATCTTCCATGCTTATTAAACTAAAATAATACATCTTTTTTTAATTGTTAGTTTTACAACCTTAATTTTGTTGGCTAATTTTCCTCACATGTTTTTGATTTTGGGCTCATAAGCTTATATTGGATTGCAGGTGGTTTTTTTTCCCCCCTCTCCCTTCCTCCTTCCTCTCGCTCTCTCTTCTTTTCTCCCAGGCTTCCCTCCTCATCCCTTTTTATCTGGTAGTATTGGAGTTGACACCAATCCAAAATCAGATGTTAAAATATCGCTGTCTCAATGCCTTTAGAAGGTACTGAAGATAGTACAGATAGTACCAGAATTTGCACAATTGTAATCTGAATTGTATGCCATATATCAGTGGTACCTAATTATATATATATATGATTAACTCTCAGGAAGAGAGTAAAAATAAACAAAAAAGCAAGCAAACAAACAAAAAACCCTAGTTCAGGTGAGGAAAATAAGTTGTGTGCTCCAGAATTTAGCAGATTGACAAGCAAGTTACAATCACGTTCATGGGACCTTTTAGTTTTTAGTCTAACTGAATTGAAAAAGTGTGGGACACAGTCTCCTGCTGCTGCCTTTGGATGAGGATGTAGAACTCTTGGCTGCCTCTCCAGCACCATGTCTGCCTGCAAGCTGCCATGCTTCCCTCCATGATGATAATGGGCTGAACCTCTGAAACTTTTATGAGACTCAGAACTGACCTTGAGAGATGAGGAAGATGGGCATCTTGGCATTCTCCAGAAGGTCAGCCAAGAAGACCAGGGAGAGAAGGTGGCAATCCAGATCAGCACCTTCACCCAGTGGGTCTTAACCAGTCACTGAGCCGAGGGCATGGCCAACAGGCAGAGTGCATCTTAGGCTCTGATACCTGGTCCCAGTTACATAGGACCCTCTTCTTCTATGGGTAATTAATTCATAACAGGAAACCTTTTCTGTTTCATAATCGTGGAAGTTGAACTAGGGCCTTGCACACACTGGGCAGAGGCTCTACCAATGAGCTACATTTCCACTCTTTGTTTTATATCTTTCAACAATAACTGAATAAGTTACCTAGGCACGCCTGAACTTTTGACTCATCTCCCTTATGAGTAGCTGGGACCAAAGGCCCGTGCTGTCAGGCCCGGCTCACTGTAAGAAGACCTTGCTGATAACCCTACCTGCCGCCACACTACACACACAGAGGCCTATCTGCAGCCACGCCATCTGGCACCCACAGAGGAGATCACCCAGAACCCCTCCTGGCAGGAGTGGTCTTCCCGAAGCAGGAGACACTACAGTGCGCAGGTATGTAGTGGACAGATGGGAAAGGAAGAGGCTCGGGACAGTTTGAGCATTGTGAGGAGAGATGGAATTGGAAAAGCAAGCCTAGAGAGGAGTAGCCAGCCCTGCCACCTGAAGTCATGGTGAAGTCCCAGCCCGTGCTGCCTCGGAGAGCCATGCCAGTCACCCGTGGCCCTGCATGGGCAGGGATCAGTGTACATGTCTGTGGCTCATATTACCACCAGAGACCATGAGAACATCCCTGGCCTGGGTAGTTGCCTGGGACCAAGTAGATGTCAAAGGGTTGTGCAGAACTGGCCCCATCCCTCAGTGGCTGTAGCACTCCCAGAGAGCAGAGAGCGGGCTCTGCACCTCAACCGGGCAACACAATGGAGTTGGTTGAATGCACCAACTCCAAATGGTGAAGGTGCAGGTGAGCTAGCCCAAGGGTGTGAGAGTGAGAGAGCTGACCCCAGAGCCAAGTCCGCTGAGGTACATTGGAGAATGGGCCCCACACCTCGACTGGGCAGCACCATTGTGCTCTGAAGACATGGGTGAGCAAGAGCAGGCCTCAAGGTCATGAGAGTGGGAGAACTGACCTGCCTCCTGCTGATGGCGGAGCTGGGTGACCAGAGCAGTGGGGGAGAGCCAGCAGGCTGACCAGCCCCGCTACCACTCACTCCCAGGTCTAGAGTTTGGAGTTGGCCCACCCCAATATCTACATCATTCGTGAAGTGTTAAAGGGCCGGTCCTGCTGATCCAAAGCCGCAGGATCTCCATGATACAGGGCAACAACAGGGTAACAGAGAGGAGTCCCGGTGAGGATCCAATATTGATGGTGTCACAGAAGCCAGAGATCTGGAGCCAGACCAATGACTCACTAGGGAACATTTGCAGGTGAGCAGAGGGACACACTGTGACACCCTACAGCTTCCACGATGAGATGTTTTCTGTGCTTTGTTTATGATTTTGTTTGTTTTATGTTTTTATTTTCTTTTGGAGGGGAGGTTGCGAGGAGGGAGGGCAGGTACAAGTGGGCGGGGAGATGAATGGGACAGGGTGCATGGTGTGAAACTCATAAAGAATCAATAAAGTTTCTTTTAAAGGTCTCAGTTCAGTTAATGGTCACTAAAGAATGGTGTGCTGTATCAATACAACTATGTAAAAAGTTGAAAAAATTTTTTCTATCAAGTACAAAAAAAATGCTTTCCCATCTCTGCATACTTTAAACTAACTCTCAAAAATGAGATCCTAGGCAGCCATCATTTATGACAACATGACATCTGAAAGGTAACCCATTTAAAAAAAAAAAAAGGAAGGGAAAACATAGAAGATTAAAAGTCATACTTAAGATTTCTGAGGCAGACCCGAGGACTGCAGCCTTACTTTTTCTCTGACATTGGTGTGATAGCCATTTCTCTGACTGACCACAGAAGTAGTGGTCCCAATAGAGAGTCGTGTTCTAGTGGGTGGGTGGGGGAAATGGAGGCGTCCTGTACTAAGGGTTCATTCAATATGGACCAACGAGCCGCCGGTGACATTCACACCGAAGCACATCTGCTGAGACATGGATTCAACTCTTTCATTGCATCTCACCCAAAGAGGCACTGCATGGAGACCAGGAGGACAGAGCGACAGTGGGAGATGTGTCTCTATTGCCTGGCACCTTAACTGAATATTTAAATAAGGATATGGGATGCAGCTCAGTGGCCAAGCGCTTGCCTAGCATGGGTGAAGCTCTGAGTTACAGCTCCAGAATTGCAAACTGGGGAAAACAAGAGGTCCGAAGTCTGAGTAATAAGACACAACCATTTTAGCCCCTGGTAATAATCCTGATGGAGTGAAGGTGGAAGGATGCATCAGGAACACGGACAAATCTGTTTGAGCATACAGTTAGCCGGTCAGCTTTGCTCACCGATGAGAAGCTGCTGGTTCTGAGACGACAGGGCTTGTTTGTGGGAGCGTAGCAAGAAGCCTGAGCATCGGCACACTAGAATTAGTTTCCGTCTCTGGATCCCTGGGGTGCTAATATGAGTGGGTGCCAGAACACAGGGCGGGCTATGTTGTAGGACAAGATCCTTCAGCTTTGAAATATCTGTTGTTGTTGTTGTTGTTATTGTAGGTAATACTTAACTTCTCTGAGCCACAACTGTAACATGGAATATCAGCCTCATTCCCCAAGAACTATAATTGTCTAGATAAGTGAGGAAGTAGAATATTCTGACAGTATCTAGAACATGCTAAGTATTCAGAAAACCCTCACCACTTTTATTTGTCCCTTATTGGTTTCCTCACATGAGTTCAGTGAATTTTTAAAGACTTATTCTCATTGTTTTTTATTGCATGTGTGTGCATGTTGTGCGTGTTCGGGTATGTGTGCCTGAGTGCAGGTGCGCACACAAAGAGATGAGAGGTGTTGGATTTCCCCAGAGCTGGAATGACAGGTGGTTGTGAGCTGTGCAGTATGGGTGCTGGGATCTGAACCTGGGTCCTCTGCAAGAACAGTATGTGCCCTTAACCACTGAGCCATCTCTCCAGACCCAAGTGCGTTTGTTTTTTGTCTTGTATGCTCAGGAGGTGGTTCAGTGGGTAAGAACACTTGCTGTTCTTCCAGATGACATGTTTGGTTCCCAGCACTCATGTCGGGTGACTCACAACTGCCTATAACTTCAGCCTTTAACTCTGACACCTTTGTCCTATTGGTGACTGCTCTCAAGTGTACATGCCCCTCAGCACACACACACATAATTAAAAATAAATAACTAGGCAGTAGTGGCACCTTTAATCCCAGCATTTGGGAGGTAGAGGCAGGCAGATCTCTGTGAGTTCCAGGACAGCCAGAGCTACACAGAGAGACACTGTCTCAAAACAAAACAAAAATAAAGAAATATTAAAAAATAAAATTGAGTGTGTGTGTGTGTGTATGTGTGTGTGTGTGTGTGTGTGGTGTGTGTGGGGTGTGTGTGTGTGTGTGTGTGTGTGTGTGAGAGAGAGAGAGAGAGAGAGAGAGAGAGAGAGAGAGAGAGAGAGAGAGAGAGAGAGCTAACGTGCATATGAATAGAGGTGCATGCAGAGACCAGAAGAAGCCCCAACATGGCGCTGGGAAACAAACTTGAGTGCTCTAGAAGAACAGCAAGCGATCTTAACCCCTGAGACTTCTTGCTAACCAGAGCCTCCCTCTTCTCTCATGGGGAAGTAGGATTCCATTTGTGTGAAAATTTGGGTTCAGATACTCCAACCAACCAAGGACCCCCAAGATGTTTTGTTGCCTCTCCCTCAAAACAAAACAAAACAAAACACAAAAAACAAAACTTCTGTCCGGTGGCTCAAAAACACTTAGAGTATCTGCCCAGAAGCTGCACACACCACTTCTGCTTACATCCCACAGATGAGTCACCTGATCACAAGGCATGCTAACTTGCAAGGCAGGCTGGGAAATCAGTCTTCAATCCACAGGACACACGGGACACACCCACATCTGTCACTCTATACTCTGTCTTAGAGGGCTCTGAGAGTAAAATAATTTAAGGAAGATGAAGTTTAAGCCCTGAGACCATTGAGCTCTCTCTGTGTGTGTGTGTGTGTGTTTGTGTCTGTGTGTCTGTGTGTTTCTCTGTGTGTATGTGTGTCTGTCTGTCTGTGTCTGTGTCTCTGTGTGTGTGTGTCTGTGTGTGTGTGTCTGTGTGTCTGTGTCTTTGTGTCTCTGTGTTTCTCTGTGTGTATGTGTGTCTGTCTGTGTCTCTGTGTGTGTGTCTGTGTGTCTGTGTCTGTGTGTCTGTGTGTTTCTCTGTGTGTATGTGTGTCTGTCTGTCTGTGTCTGTGTCTCTGTGTGTGTGTGTCTGTGTGTCTGTGTCTTTGTGTCTCTGTGTTTCTCTGTGTGTATGTGTGTCTGTCTGTGTCTGTGTCTCTCTGTGTGTGTGTGTGTGAGAGTGTGTGTGTGTGTGTTTGTGTCTGTGTGTCTGTGTGTTTCTCTGTGTGTATGTGTGTCTGTCTGTCTGTGTCTGTGTCTCTGTGTGTGTGTGTCTGTGTGTCTGTGTCTTTGTGTCTCTGTGTTTCTCTGTGTGTATGTGTGTCTGTCTGTGTCTGTGTCTCTGTGTGTGTGTGTGTGTCTGTGTCTGTGTGTCTGTGTCTGTGTGTCTGTGTGTTTCTCTGTGTGTATGTGTGTCTGTCTGTGTCTGTGTCTCTCTGTGTGTGTCTGTGTGTGTGTGTGTGAGTGTGTGTGTGTTTGTGTCTGTGTGTCTGTGTGTTTCTCTGTGTGTATGTGTGTCTGTCTGTCTGTGTCTGTGTCTCTGTGTGTGTGTGTCTGTGTGTGTGTGTCTGTGTGTCTGTGTCTTTGTGTCTCTGTGTTTCTCTGTGTGTATGTGTGTCTGTCTGTGTCTGTGTCTCTCTGTGTGTGTGTCTGTGTGTGTGTGTGTGAGAGTGTGTGTGTGTGTGTGTGAGTGTGTGTGTGTCTGTGTTTCTCTGTGTGTATGTGTGTCTGTCTGTCTGTGTCTGTGTCTCTGTGTGTGTGTGTGTGTGTGTGTGTGTGTGTGTATGTGGTGTGGTGTGGTGGGGTGAGGCTGTCATAATAAGGTGGAGTCGGGGAGGTGAGCACTGGGACTTGAAGTCTTTCCCACCAGGGTAATTCCCTCAGGCTACCCCTCTGGGGCTCGCTGCAGAACTCTAAGTCAGTGTCTTCTCTTTGTGTTCTGAGCTTCTTGAGGAAATGAAACATAAAGAAGCAGAGGGAGGCTGCTGCTGATACTGCCTGGTTGAAGAAGAGGATATTAGATCAACAGCAGGAATGCACCCCTATCAAACCCTGGACCTGGGCTGCCAAGACCAAGGCAAGTTCCAAAAATGGTGAACAGAAGCCAAGACCAGGCTAAGCTGAGCACAGCCACGTATTCTCAGATTTAGCAGACAAATTAGTCCTTCATCTACCCAAGAGTATATGAAACAGAGGTTCAGGGCCATCCTCAGAAAGAACATCCTCCCCAACTGAAACAGGAACTAGAGAAAAGAAGTCCCCTCTACCATTCTGATGAACAGAGTGGGGTTTAGAAATAGCAGACCAAACAAGTTTGCAAAAGTCCCCAAACCGACAAGTCAGAGTGATCCAACATCATAACTGGATTTGAGCTCGGCTTTCTTCTCTGTAGCTCTGAGACTTTAGATAAATTCCTTAAGGAACTTTATTTCCTTGTCTGCAAAATGACAAAGTGGCAGCATCAAACTCCCACAGTGGGAGTAAGTTAGAGTGAGAGAGAGCATGCGAAGGCCTAGCCTGGGACCCGGCAGGCATGGACACCTGCCCAGCAAACAGGAGTGGCTGGTATGACACCTGAGAGCCAATCAACAGCTGCAGACGCTGTTGTAAACTGTATAAACTGGGAAAGGAGAAGACGTTTTCCTGCTATTGTAGAATTTGACAGAGATCAGAAGGATGTTCACAGAGAAACAAATAGGCAAAGAGAGAGAATAGTGGGAAGTAGGTATCTGTAGGCTTGGCTATCTGAAAAGCTGGCTGACATTTGGGACAGTCTCAGCAGAATCTTCCATATCCCTTGGCACATGCACACAAGAGCACATACCACACACATAGAGACATACACACATATATGCATATATACATATACATATGTACACACACATGCACAGACATGCACATACACCATGCATGCAAACATGTGCACACACGCACACACAAATGCACACATGTAAGCACACACAGATGTGTGCACACATGCAGGAATGCATATGCACAGCACACACACACACACACAGCCAAGATTTTTGTATTTTCATTGAACCTAAAGTCACAACTCTCTGACTCAGGAATAGACATTGCTTTCATAGACATGTGAGCAAAAGGCTAGGTTTTGCTGTGAGACACATGAAACTATTCCCGATCTCAGTGTTTATAACAAGTGCAAATATTTATTTCTTGCTCATCCCTGCACCCACAATGTGTCAACTGCTTCCCAGTGCCATGTCATCTTTACTCCAGGACATGGACGGCACACTCTGTGTCTGTTTCTGAAACATTGCCAGACTTCACAGGAAAAGATCAGTGAATATACTGAATCATCAGTCTTCTTTCCAAAGTAGCACAAATTATGTTGTGTGGCCTCAAGAGTTAGGTTGTATAATTCTCCTGTTGAACGATGAATGATGCTCACAGGTAGCTGGTATTCCGGCCTACCACAATAGACTCCATACCCACCAATTACATCCACGAGCCCAAGAGAAAGGTGGCTGCTAAGAGCTTCCCTCTACAAAATGAGCATAGCAATATCTATCCTGAGAACTTACAGAGAATGGGTGGGAACTTACATGACAGGTACAGACCTGAGGGTGGTTTGTAAACTGTAAAGTCCCTAATAGGGAGTTTCCTTACCACTCTGAGTATTGGGAAAGATAATAGTTTTTGTCTGTCTGTCTGTCTGTCTGTCGTTTTGGTACGAGGTTTCTCTGTGTAGCCCTGGCTGTCCTGGAACTCACTCTGCAGATCAGGCTGGCCTTAAATTCAAAGATCCACCTGCCTCTGCCTCCCAAGTGCTGGGATTAAAGGCATCCACCACCAGATCTGGGTATATATAGTGTAGTTTTCCTATCTCATCCTCTCTGCACACAGGAAAGGTCTTTTGACCATGGTAGTGTGTAGTGCCATACTGTGTAAGCACCTTGTCCTGATCAAACCTCAGGAGTATTCTACCAATGCCACTCACAGGTGGATAAATACACAAATGCAGTGCCGTGATATTTAGTCTCAGAGGGGAAGGAAATTCAGATTAATGCTATATATGACTGAACCTTGAACATAGTGTGTTAGTGAAAAAAAGCCAATCACAGGCCTGGTATTCTGTAGAGTCCCTAAAACACTCACATGCACAGGCCCAGGGGGTAAAGAGATGCTTAGCAGGAAGGGGGAGCCACAGCACAGGGACTTTTGCTTCACTGATACAGAGTTTCAGTCCTCAGTACGAAGGATCTCTGAAGTTGAACAGTGGCAACAGTTACACAACAGTGAGTATCTATTTAACACCACTAAAGTATACACTTAAAAGGTGCTTCAAGGGGGCCCAGGGGCTGGTCAGTTGGTAACATGCTGACCGAGTGTCCCAGTTTGCTTTCTGATGCTGAGATAGCTACAGTGACCGAAAGTAACGTCGGAAGGGTACTTCAGATGCTGCTTCTAGGTCATAGTCCACCGTCAAGGGAACTCAAACAGGGACTGGGATAGAAACCATGAAATAGCTGTTTGTTGATTCACTCCCTTGTTCAATCTCAGATAGCTTGCTTGTTTTTCTTTCTTTTCTTTTCTTTTTGAGACAAGGTTTCTCTATGTATCTCCCTATCCTGGCACTAGACCAGTCCGGTCTCAAACTCAGAGACCCACCCACCTCTGCCTCCCGAGTGCTGGGATTAAAGACATGCACCACCAACGCCCAGCCACTCAGCTACCTTTTTTATGTAGCCAAGACCCACCTGCCCAGGGATGATACTGCCACGGTGGGCTGGCTCCTCCCACATCAATCTTCAGTCAAGATGATCCCTCAGAGATATGGCACGTCTGATCGGCACAATTGCTCAATTAAGGTTTCCTCTTCCCAAGAGTGCCAAGTGGACAGTTAAAAACTAGCCAGCACCACATAAAAAGCTGCTGGTGGCACATATTTGTAATCCCAGCACTGAGCATGTGGGCTCCCTGAGGCTCCCTGACCAGTCTCACCTATGCAGTGAATTCCAGACTAGTAAAAGATCCTGTCTCAAAGACCAAAGTGGATGGCACCAAAGGTTGTCCTCTGAATTCCATATGCACCTGCGAGTGTGTGTGTGCGCGCACACACCTATACACAAACACATACACACATATACCTATACACATATACAAACATATACATATATGTACAAGGGTTAAAATGGCAAATGATATATATTATATTATACTACCCCAAAAAGTAAATTGTAGCAAAATAAATTTTATTTTGAAAAATATTCCAAATTCTTCAAGTCTTAAGTAATCGAACTTACATAACAGATTCTGTAACCACTATGTAATTTACTGGTGGCTTTTGTAGTCTGTTATGCCAATAAACAATAGCTTCCATGTGTATCTGCTGTTAATTCACTAGGGACCAAGGGGGTAAGGAGGTAACTTGGATAAACGATGAAATGAGACTGAGGTTTGAGGAGCATCAGAAGCCAGAAGGGACCCTGTGGAAGTTGCTTCCCTCTCTAGGTCTCAGCCTCCATATCTGGGAAGTGAAGAGATTAGTTGAATTCAGACAGCAATCCATTACAATGTTTCTCAGCCCTAGGGTCACAGGTTATCCGCAAGTTCAGGTGAATGAGGCTCTATTCCCCTCAACACCTTTGTAATGGGAAGAGATGATGATGATGATGATGATACACAGCAGCCATTTTGAATGATTTATGGCTTAGTGGTTTTGGTTAAAATTTGAAGAACAGAGAGATAAAGAAATCTCTCTAGTTGCTGATGTTCTTTGCTCTTTGCTGATAAGGGTGTGAGGTACAGCAAGAGAGGCCCTGAGCTGACAGGGCATTACCTCTGATGTGAAGAACTGACTGGCCTCCTGGGGCCCTCTTCTCTTCAGGTCCCCTCAGGCCCCTCTGTGCCCTGTTGTCTTTTTCTGCCTTGGTTGTTGTAGTAGCTGGTAGATCGAGAAGAGGCCATGGGCACCTTTTAAATTAAGTTTCTGTAATAGTGTCAGATCTGACACTAATACTGATGCTATGGTGTGCTTACAAACAAGAGCCTAGCATGACTGCCCTCCGAAAGGCCCAACAAGCAGCTGAAAGAGTCAGATGCAGATATTTACCCCCAACCAATGGACAGAAGCTGCTGACCCCTGTGGTTGAATTAGGGAAGAGCTAGAAGAAGCTGAGGAGGAGGGAGGCCCTGTAGGAGGACCAGCAATCTTAACTAAGCTGCACCCCCGGGGTCTCTCAGACACTGAGCCACCAACCAAGCAGCACGCACCAGCTAATATGAGGCCCCAGACACATATACAGCAGAGACTGCCTGGTCTGGCCTCAGTGAGAGAAGATGCACCTAACCCTCAAGAGACTTGAGGCCCAAGGTATTGGGGAGGTCTGGTAGGCTGGGGACATCCTCTTGGAGATGGAGGTGGGGAAGGAAGAAGTATGGGATGAGGAACAGTCAGAGGCAGTCCAGGAGGGGGATAAAGTCTGGACTGTAATAGAAAGAAAGAAAGAAAGAAAGAAAGAAAGAAAGAAAGAAAGAAAGAAAGAAAGAAAGAAAGACAGAAAGAAAGAATAAAAAAAAATGAGTTTCCATTGTGCTAATAAGAAAACAGAGATTCCAGCAGCCACACAGCAAGCCTCCACGTTGAGACTGGGTAATTAGTGGCTTTTGGGTGTTTAATTTCCTGCTTCCTCGTCTAACAGCAGTTCATCAGTTCTAAGGCTCAAGCAAGCTTCTTCATGTCTCAGAGCCTGAGAGTCCTGCCCGTGGGATAGAGTGGGGAAGCGAGGAGCCTCTTGTTGACTGACTTGGTGGTAAAGGTCCCTGGCTCTATCACAGCACCCACTGCTCTCCTCTTCAGGATCTAGCTGCACCCCCTGAGGAGGCCCCGCAGAGGCCCACAGAGCAGCCTCCGAGGCCGTGCAGGCAACCGCTTCAGTAGAGTTGAGGACCATCAGAGTACGGTGTGTGCTCCTACTGTGGCAAATGAACTCAAAGGCATTTAATGCATTATTGCATTAAAAACTCCCCGCATATATACCCTTTTTCATTGCTGCGACGCCCCCAGGAAGTAACTTTCGGAAAGCAGAATCTTATCTTGGCTCACAGTTTAAGGACGTCCAACCCATCATGGGGAAGGCATGATGGGAGGAAGCTGGCCCAGCTATATGCCTCACTGCCCGAGTCCGGGCAATGTACTTCCTCCAGTCAGGTCCCACCGCCTAGAGGCTCCACTCTCCACCCAAATGGCACTTCCAACTGGAAACCCAGAGTTCAGATACAGGCGATTCATAGCATTCCCTCGTGCCTTGGGCTTGCCAGAGATCTTTCCACGCTCCAGAGATGGCCACAAAAAGTGAAAGAGAAAAGGAACATGAAGGGAGCTGAATTTCTTCCTGCCGACATTATTCGTTCCGGGTTTCACGTACTTTATGTTCCACTTCTTCCACACTGCAGACAAAAGGCCACTTCAGGCAGGTGCACTGTGGTTTGCTGCTGTTAAGTACAGACATGATGTAAAACCAAAACACAAAACAAAATCTCTGTTTAGTCAATAACTGGACCCAGCGCAGCTGGGCTTCCCGGAGCGACCAGCAGGCTCCAGGCAGGTGTAGGAGATGGTAGCTAAAGCCACTGTTTTCCAAAGCTGAGTTAAACACCCTCTTCCCCGGGCTACTCCCACATCTAGCCAATTCTGAAGTCAAAATGAAAAAACCCAAGGGAGCGGAGCATTTCAGGTCTTCTCCACAAGAGGGCATAGGTCGTCCGTGCCGGGCTGCTCTGCAGCCCTCTTGCCCTGGCCGTGTCCACTGGGCCCATCAGTGTTGCTGGCCCACACCTTGCTAGGCAGCTGTTTCCCTGAGTCTCTTTGTTAGCTAGCGCCTCGTATTCTCCAGCCTAGGAGTAAGCCGAGAAGCTTCGGAGTCAGGTGTACTTGGATTCAAATCCTGACTCTGCCATTTGCTAAAATCTTGGCAAGTTAGCTCTCTTTCTGATTAATAATTAGTGACTTTTTCCCGAGCCTCGGGAGGCATAGAATTATAGACCTCCCGGAACACAAAGGAACCTGCTTTCTGCTTTGGTCAGTACTGCGTTAACATTTCACGGATCAGGACCCAGAGGTCCAGGCTTGAGGAGAGAGAGCCCATGGCTTATTCTCTGAACTCCAGCTCTTGTCTCCATCACCCATGAAAAGCAAGGGTCATTCATTAAGGAATGGAAAGATCGAAAGCCCTTTTATGCTGCAAGCTCGGGCTTTCTGTTAGAGCAAAGACAGTGCATCATTCATGATCTGGCTTCCTCAGTTACACACTTGGGTGAGTACTTGACCTGCTGACTCTTGGTTTCCTCACGACTGTGGTGGACTAAAGATTAAACTAGTACCTACCCCAGAGGGTTCTGAGCGCTTTCAGTGAGGGCATGACCGTGATGCTCCACGGAGGGCCTGGCACCTCATAGGCAAGGGGTAAGTGTTAGTTTCTGCAGCACACGAGCTTTCTGACCATGTTCTCATCCGTAAAGGGAAGGTTGCCCATAGGTTTGTGGCAGTGCACACGATGTAACAACAAACAGTTATTTCCCTCTTTTGTGGAACAAGGAGCAGCTGTTTCTAAGAGCAAATAAATAAATAAATAAGCAAAACTAAGACTGTATTCTATTTATATGAGTACACTGTAGCTGTTTTCAGACACACCAGAAGAGGGCATCAGATCCCTTTACAGATGGTTGTGAGCCACCGTGTGGTTGCTGGGAATTGAACTCAGGACATCTGGAAGAGCAGTCAATGCTCTTAACCACTGAGCCATCTCTCCAGCCCTCTAAGACTGTATTCTAACCTGTTCTGAACATTGTTCCTTTGGATTGATGGTCAACTTGAAGGGATCTAAAACCATCTGGGAGATGGGCCTGTGGGGATTATGTTGATATTGTTCATTTATGTGGGAAGACCCATCTTAATTATGGGTGGGAACTTTCCCTTCTTAGTGGATCTTAGGACGTATAAAATGGAGAAAGCTCATTGTGAGCATTCGCTCTTCTGCTTCCGGACAGCGGATGCACGTGATGCAGTTAGCTGCTTCAAGCGCCTGGGTTTCCTCCACCTGATGACTTGTGCTTTCTTTGAACTGTGAGTGAAAAATAAACATTCTCTTCTCTAAGGTGCTTTATCAGAGTATTTTATCACAGCAACAGGAAAAGACACAAAGACAATTCCTTCATTGTATTGCTTCCCTTGATTGTCCAGCATCTACCCATTCCTGTATAGCTCCTGTCTGAGCCGGGCCCTGCCTCCTTCACCAGCAGCCGGTTCGGAGGTAAATCCCCAGTGACGCTGATGGCTGTGGCATTAAACAAGACTTGATCTTGTCTTCCTGCTACAGCATCAGCACCGCAGGAAGAAGCTGCAAATGTGTGGCTGGTGAGTGTCCTGGGCTCCTGCCAGTCAGCACTGGGAAGAAATGTGGATTCCGCCTCCTCCTCCTCCTCCTCCTCCTCCTTCTCCTTGCTGTACCACAACTGGCACATTCTGGTCAGGAAAACCAGTTCAGCTGCACAGTGGGCAGCCGGCTCAGTGCAGAAGCTGCAGATCTGGAAGAACAATAGACTTCACCTAGGTCCGAAAACTCCATCCTAGGTGGGCAATTGTGGCAAAACAAGGTCTGAGCCTGCCCACTCAAGGCTGGGAGAAGGGCACAAGGACGTCCAGGTCCTAGTGGTGGCCATCGGTCTCAGCTGTCTCTTAGTTTGCAGCGGCCAAGTTCTAGTCCCTGCCTCTGGTGTCCCTGGGCCACGTTGTTCCAAGCTTCTTTTTGAGCTGCTGATTAGGACAGTAGCCATACTGGGTGAAGGGTCCAGCTTACTCTTGTATGACCACACAGAACTTTATTTCTTAATTGCATCTGCAAAAGATCCTGTCTCCAAATAAACTCAGCACACAGACACTAGGGGTCAGGACTTCAAAATGTCTAGGAGGGGGGCTTTAACAGCGCTTGTGAAATGTTCTTCCATATTTGTGTTGCTTTGACTGCAGGCCATGTTCTACCAAAGCGCACAAGGTCAAGCAACAGTTTTAGGGGCGAACCCTTTAAAACTATGAGCTGATATGTCTTTCTTTTAAGCTTCTATCAGACATCATGGTGACTAACCCAACTTCTGAGCCCTCGACACCATCCCTGCACTCAAGGATTACTTTCCTGTTTTCCTCTGACACAGATCAGCGCTTCACGGCAGGCTTTTCTTGCCTCTCTCTCCTTTTCCTTATGTGGAAAGCAGAGACCAGGAATTATTCTGCTCATTTCCTAGGACCTTCCATTTAGAGGTTACCTTTCCTGTAGCCCCACCCCCACTCCCTCTCCCTTCTGGGATTTAGCTCCACCCCCAGCCCTGTTTTGCTCCACCCCCAGCCCTGCCAGACTCTGATTTTCTTTGCTATTCACCTTCAAGGTTCAGTTCTGAAAACCACTTCCTCTCTGGTTCCTGCCAGGCATCTCATTTCAATTTTCTTGGAATTACAATACTTCACTCGAAGACCCTGCTTCTCTGACTAGGCTAGGGGCTCCTGGAGAATGGAAAATGACCTTGTCCTGATAACTTGCTATGAGCATTTGTCAGACATCTATCATGCTAACAAAATACCTGAGATAATTAATTTGGCTCATGCTTTTTGAGATTCCATCAATCCCGCTGGGCAAGTTTGAGCCAAATTTGGAGCAAGTTGTAATTAAATACTGGCCAGGATGATGGACTCTTCCAGGTCCATTCCGGGGTTCCCTGAAAATGCCCAGGAGCTACAATGATCAGATGCTTAAAAAGGTAAGCCCAACAAGGTTACGCACTGCCACCTTCTTCCAGTGGAAACAAGCATATATCCTGACATACTTCCTGCCTGCAGTCAGATTAGGTTTACGGTTTCAAACTCTTAGATTAGGACACACCCTTATGATGTTGTTTCAACTTATCTCTTTGTTTTGTTTTGTTTGAGACTGAGTCTAAAATCTCACTGTGTAGCCCTGGTTTTTCTGGAACTCTACCTCTGTCCTTGCCACAACCCAGAATCCTCTGGGAAGAGAGCCTCAATGAGGAATTACACAGATCAGGTGGCTTCTGGGCATAGCAGTGGGGACTTGAATTGACTGGAATTGATATAGGAAGACTAACAGCCCATCGTGGGCTGCATCATTCCCTAGACAAGAGGTAAGAGAGGAGAAAGCTAGGTAAAGACCCCAGAGACTTTCGTATTCCATTTTCTCTCCACTGATGATGTCATGTGACTGTTTGACTCTTCCCCAAAATGCTGGACTGTGATTTGGATGTATAACCCAGATAACCCCTTTTCTCTTAGGCTGATTGTTTGTCAACCTGTTTTATCACAGACACATCCATGGCAATCACACCATAATCTACCTCAGAATACAGTTATGGTCTGAGGTACTAGGAGTGAGGACTTCAGTTCATCTTGGGGTGAGGTTGCATGATTTGGTCTATAACAGTTATTCCTTTACATCTTAAAAATAAACTCAAATAACATACAAATGCATCATTATAACTTCAAATGAAATGCTAAAGTCTCCCTCCCGCAACACCATCCCACTCCATCCAACTGACAACTCTTCGCAACTCTTTTTTTTTTTTTTTTTTTTGGTTTTTTGAGACAGGGTTTCTCTGTATAGCCCTGACTGACTGTCCTGGAACTCATTCTGTAGCCCAGGCTGGCCTCAAACTCAGAAATCTGCCTGCCTCTGCCTCTGCCTCTGCCTCTGCCTCTGCCTCTGCCTCTGCCTCCGCCTCCGCCTCTCTGCCTCCGCCTCCGCCTCTCTGCCTCCGCCTCCGCCTCTGCCTCCCAAGTGCTGGGATTAAAGGCATGCACCACCACTGCCAGGCCCAACTAATAACACCTAAATCTCCATCATCTCCTCCTCCTCCTCCTCCTTCTTCTATGTGCCTCTCTCACCCTTGCCTTGACCTGGAGATTATCTGTGACTAAGCACATTTGGAGTAGTTGTTGAACTATTAGAAGGTGGAGGCATGAAACATGTAAGTCTGCTGTGCAGTTTCTAGCAGTCACCTAATAACTAAGCAACTCCTTCTCCTTACATGTAAAATAGAGGACAATGTTTGTGTTGGATAGTTTTCTATCAACTTGACACAAGCTAGAATCATCTGAGAAGAAACCCCAGTTGAGAAAATGCTTCCACGAGATTGTGTTGTAGGTCATTTTCTTATCAGTGATTGATGTGTGAGGGCCCTGATCAACATGGAAGGTGCCACCCCTGGGCTGGTGGTCCTGGGTTCTATGAGAAGAACAAGTCAGCACCCCTCTATGGCCTCTGTATCAGCTCCTGCCTTCAGGTTCCTGCCCAGTTTGAATTTCTATCCTGACTTCCTTCCCTAAGAGACTACAGATGTGGAAGTATGAGCCAAGTAAACCCTTTCCTTTCCAAGTTGTTTGGGTGGAGCCATTTTACCACAGAAATAGCAACCCTGACTAAGATAGAAATTATTTTAGTCATCTCCTAGGGCCATCCAGTTAGCAGGTGTTTAGAGGTTACCTTTCATGTGACAGACTGCTTCTTTGAGAGTTGCCTTTTTTGGAGTTGCTATCTCCCCTTTGCCTGGTAGTCTGAATTCTAAGGAAGGTCTGTACTTAGATGATTTAGATGGTAACTGCTAATTAATCTTTCTTCAAAGAACACCAGGAGATACGCTGCCCCTCTTGGCTCTACTCTTGTGATTCAGCTACCACAAACCTTGTGTCTTAGTTTCTCTTCCTGGTGCTGTAATAAAAAACACTACAAAAGTAACATAGGGGTTCCTTAGGGTTTTACTGATATGAAGAGACAATGCAACCTTAAAAAAGGCAAATTGTGGCTTCCTTACAGTTTCAGAGGGTCAGTCCATTATCGTCATGGCGGGGAGCGTGGCAGCATCCAGGCAGACATTGTGCTGGAGAAGGAGCTGAGAGGTCTACATCTTGATCTGCAGGCAGTAGAAGGAGATTGTGTGCCACACTGGGCATAGCTTGAGCATAGGAGACCTCAAAGCCTCCCACCACAGTTACATACTTCCTCTAGTAAGGCCACACCACACCAAGGCCACAGGTCCTAACAGTACCACTCTCTATGGGCCAAGCATTCAAACACATGAATCTATGGGAGCCACACTTACTCAAATCAACACACATTCTACTCCCTGGCCCCCCATTAGGCTTGTAGTCATAACATAAGGCAAAATGCAATTAGTACGACTTCAAAAGTCCTCATAGCAGTCTCAACAATGTGGAAAAGTCCAAAGTTTAAAGTCTCTTCTGAGATTCATGCAATCTCTAAACTGTAATCCTCTATAAAATCAAAAAACAGATGACACATTTCCAACATTTAATGGCACAGGATATACATTACTGTTCCAAAATGGAGGAAAGGGTGGAGCTTGAGCACAAGGAGACCTCAAAGCCCGCCTACACAGTGACACACTTCCTCCATTGAGGCCACACCTCTTCCAACAAGGTCGCACCTCCTAAGAGTGCTCCCCCCTTCCCATGGGCCAAGCATATTCAGACTGCCACATAAGCCTTCCTTCCTTTCAGTGGATCCTTGTCTTTCTTGGCTTTTGAGTGGAAGCACACAGACTTTGGTCCAGAATATTTGGAAATCCACAGCATTATCTGAGCATCCATCCCGAATGACCAACAAACCCTAATGTTTTCACTCAGTTCTACTTTACTTTTTACTTTCCTTTTTTTCCCCTTTCATTACTGAGAATCTAGCCAAGGGCTTGTGGATAATGGTGGAAGTCATCCACCACTGAGTTACATCCCCTTAAACCCAGTTTTATTTCCTTGCTGTTTCTGAGAATCCCAGGGAAGGCTTTCATTTTCCACAGATCCACCCCTGGGAACAAGAGCTTCTGGGTCACGAGTTCCGCTGTTGACTTCTATCTGAGGCACCCTCTATGTCTCTTTATAACAGCAAGAACCAGACTCCTGTCCCTTTCCTCAAAGTACATCCATTTGGTTCAGATTGGGGGATTTTTGCCAAAGCCTTTCTGACAACGCCATCATTAGTCTTTATCACCCTCACCTCAGAGAACCCAGTGGGTCAAGCATTGTACTCGCTCAAGATCGCTTCAAGAACCAGAGGCTCGCTCAGCAAAGTCCCTCAGCCAATGGATGGGAGAGGGTGAGAGCTAAAGTTACGTTTTAAGTTTTAATTACTGTGCCTAAGAGATCCATAAAACCAAATGCCCCCAACCTGTAAGCCCCTGGCCCAAGGACAGTCATTTGCTGGGATGCTGGGGCTGTTGTTCTTCTGTTAGGAAACAGTTTCCTGAGTCCAGCCATCTCAGGAACAACCTCCATCTTGCTGGAAGGGCCAAACTGAGTTCAAGTTCCCAGGCCCCAGAACCAACTCATATCCTGCTTCTTCAGGTGTTTGTTAACCAGTAAAGGATGTAAGGAGGGGAGTTGCTATTATCCTGTTATCTGAACTAAGGCACGCAAATAGTAAATGTATTGACTTAGTTGATCACCTACAGCTTGCCATTCCTTTGTTCCCTTATCATTCTAAATTCTGGACCAGACTGGCCCCAGCATCTCAGGAGGGGACCTGACTGCAAAAGCTGAATCAAGGACCCTGAAACCAGGTGACCCAGATAAGACCAAGTCACCGATGTTAACTTCCTTGCTTAACTAACCCCTTGTGTCAAAATATGATTGGTCAATGCAACCACAGCCCACCCGACTCCCCCTCACTTTGAATTCCCATCCTATAAAAATGTTGTACAATCTGCCTTCCAGGATGAGGTTCTGATCCTGATCTGGTCACCTCCATGCACTCAGAGAACATGAAGCCTTCATTTTTAAGCTTCTGTCTCTGAAGTGAGTTTTCCTGTCTTTCACCCCAAACCCAACCATTCATACAAGCCCATGTTTCCACTCCCCTAAACAAGTTTGGTTAACATAATTGCACTGAATGTACTTGATCATACATAGGCGGGGGTTGTATAGGCAGGAAGTACGTCAGAATGTATTCTTGCCACTGATTGGACCTGGTGGGAAATATGTAGCCTTATAGATTTACATTTGTAAGCTTCTGCTGAATCCTTGCCATTTTCTGGGAACCTCAGAATGGTCCTGGCCAGAGCCTATCATCGTGGCCAGTATTTAGTTAAAGCTTGTTCCAAGTTTGGCTCAAAAATGTGATCGTGGTCTTATTCTCCACCCTGGAGTCACCATGTGTGGGACCTGGCTAAAGAGTCTTCTGAAGTTTGGCTGCGTTTAGTGGTGGAATCTCCTGGCTAATTTTAGCCGTTCCACACAAAGCCTAAGTAACCGAACCACCCAGTGAGGTACTAATCCCATTTTCACGTCCTTTCAGCGCCTCTGATTACATCAAGGAAAGCATCGGGTTATTTCTAACAGACTTTAAACATTCCCTAATGTGCCTAATCTCCTTTTTCAACAAAGATGGAGCCTGGCAACAGTATCCAGGTAGAATTTAACCACCTGGTTTGGTTGTTTGGTTTTCTTTGGACTCAATTTTCATGGAAATGATGTTGATTTCCATGAAAATTGAGGGTATTTTTTTTTCAATTGGAAAAAATTGGCAGGGCTAAATAAACATTAATAAAAATAGTTATGATATTAAAGAGTATAAATTTCTACAGAAAAATAGTAAGCAAACAATAATGTGATTAGATCACTAAAATGGTAAAAATTGAGTTTGGGACCCTTCAAGCTAAGGAACATCAGCAGGTAATAAAGGTTAGGTGGCCTGGTCTCTTCAGGGATCAGCTGTCCCTTTCTGTGTCTGGCCACCTAAGAAGAGGAGCCCTGGCCCAGCCCCAGCTCCAGCAGGAAGGAAAGCCAGCCCTTCCCTTCAGCTACTCCTTTCAAGAAGAATTTCCATATCCCTTCTCATAACAATTACCCTCTGATCAAGTTTTCCCCCAAAACAAACATCAAAAAAAGCAGCCAGTTTCCCCCAACAAAGACTTAAATGACAGGCTGCTTTGTAAAGGCCTGGGAGAAAATTAGGTCATGAGGGGGGTCCCCCTGTACACCCAACCCCAGATGTGGAGGGACTGCACTCTCCCTACAGAAGAGCTTCCAAAAGCTCAACCTTGGCCTGCTCTTATTGAATTGTGCCATATTCCTGAGACGGTTTCCTTGGCTTGGCCTTCCACCCACTTCATGGCTAGTAAATGGAGGAAAGCCTTGGCCGGGACCTGGAGGCCGGAGTTGTATGGTTGTAGTGATTTTCCAGTTTGCTTCCACCCACTTCATGGCTAGTACGACAATGGAGGAAAGCCTTGGCCAGGACCTGGAGGCCGGAGTTTTATGGTCATAGTGATTTTCCAGTTTGCTGTGTTACCTTGGTAAGGGGCGGGTCCTCCTTCTGATCTTAATTCTCTTCTCTATAGAGTCAATGTAAAATTATGACTTTGCTGTAAAGAAAAAAAAAACATTCTATCCCAAGCCCTGAGGGATGCCATCTATCAGGGACTGCAAGCCCTGGAGGCAGGAGACTAGGTTCACCGGCTGTGTGGCAGCCACAGTAAGTAAACAGATGAATGCTTGCACCCATTTTGCTTCCTCCTTTTCTTCTTTTATTTGGCCTAGATCCCCAGCTACCCACACTCAGTGTGCCACTCCTTGTAGGTTAGATGCATGTTTCCTAGATGACTCCAAACCCATCAAGTGACCATGACAAAGGACAAAAACACATTCGGACAGGCTGTATCTTTCACATGTGTCAGAAAGCACATGGTGTCAACTTCTAATGGGGGATCTAAACTAAACCGGATGCTAAAAGTAGCATCTACTTGATGTCTCTATTGCAAGGGTGTCCCCTACTCTTTGTAATTAATGAGAACATTTAGGAAGAAATGCTTTGAGACTGATTATTCTGTCCCTAAACAACATCTCATATGATGATGCCCAAGAGCATGACCTTACATCCCATACATCATCTTACTCGAATCAGTTATCTCTGTGGTAGCTGTAAGACAGGGTTTTCAATTCCCTCTCCCCCTCTCCCTTTAGAGTAATAACACTATCAACTTGTGAATCCTTTTTTATTCAGCGTATAGAAAGCTTTTGTGGTCTGTCTTAGTCAATGTTCTATTGCAGTTAAGAGACACCATGACCATGGCAACTCGTAAAAAGCGAAAGCATTTAATTGAGGCTTGTTTACAGTTTCAAACACTTAGTCCGTCATCAGCTTGGCTGGATGCATGTTAGCAAACAGGCAGACATGATGCTGGAGAGGTAGCAGACGGTTCTACATCTGGATCCACAGGCAAGAAAGAAAGACACTTGACGTGGAAGTTTCTGGATATGTCAGGTGATACAGATTCACGTGGTGTTTTGGTAATGCAGACTCACATGGCATTTTGCCGTGGTAAGTAAGATCTGTGGAAGGACACATGATGTTTGAAGAGGGTATAAACAGGACCCAACAGACAATGCCAGCCTGCTTGCATAGCTAACCTTTCAATGCTTTGTTGGTTGGTCTCAAGTCTTCGCTAATCTTCACTTCATTGAGAGAAGTACGGCAGAGAACATCTCCTGGAGTCCTGAATGGTCCTGGTCGCTCCCACTGAGTCCTGCCGATTTGGCAGAGGACCGGCAGTTTCTGCCAGATCTTGCCACCGCTGCTGACTTCTGTTTGGTATCCTAATACTACTGAACTGAACTGCTGGTGTCCTGCTGGAATCACCCCAAGGAACTACTTCTAAACAGGTCCGCACCCCCTTATGCTATTGACCAACTTCCGGATGGTGGACTAGAAGGGGTGTGTGTCGAAGTGTTTGTGAACCCTTATTAAAAGTAGGTTTTGAAAAATCTAAGCCTACAGACACTGGGTGTGGCTTGAGCACTTGCAACCCCAAAGCCCCCTAGTGACACACCTGCTTCTACAAGGCCATACCTCGTAATCCCTGTCAAGTATCTCTACTCCCTCATTACAGAGCATTCAAAAATACAAGCCTATAGAGGCCATTCCTATTCAAACTACCACTGTGGTCATTATTCATTGTTGTCTCAGCCGTTGTTCTTGTACTGTGAAGAGACACCATGATCAAAGCAACTCTTATAAAAGAAAGCATTTAATCTGGGAGTTGCTTACAGTTTCAGATCTTAGGACATTATCATCATGCCAGGGAAAATGGTGGCAGAAAGTGTGGTGCTGGAGAAGCAGCTGAGAGAGAAATAGAGATGACACTGGACCCTGGCTTGGGCTTTTGAAACTTTAAAAAGTTCCAACCAATAGGGTCACACTTCCAAATCCTTGTAACCCTTTCAAATGGTGCCACTCCCTGATGATATGAGTCTATGGGGGCCACTCTTATTCAAACCACTATGAGATTTAAGTTTGAATCATCTCAGGTTTGACTTGTGGAATCTTCTTTGAACTGGCGCCTGTGTGTTTTTACCTGTCTCCAACAGCCCTGAACACTTCCTCGCTTTCTGATACAAGATATTCCAACTCATCTCTACTCTTTTAAAGGAGGAATAAAGGGGGGGGCTCTTTACAATATTTTAGGGGGGAAGGCTCAAAAATTGTGCATTTAAAATCACATGTTCTTAGGGGAATAACTTGTGTGGCAAAAAGGACGCTCTCAAGATGTTGGGACTGATCCTAAAGCCAGACAGACTTAGCTGACTGACTGCACACGAGGCTTGTCTGTTAAGGGGCACATCTGGATAATAACTTTGAACTTAGGCAATTAGCAACATATCTCAAGGCTATTGTGTTCATTGAGGAAGTTGTAGTGTGGGAATAAGACTGGGTTTCAGAAGCAGGAAGGACCCTGCTTTCCTTACACACTGGGGCAGACTTTCCCTTGTGTCTCTGGGTAATTCACTTTTCCTGGATGAGCCCCAGTCTTCCAACGGTGAAATGGGGAAATCATACGCACCTCATAAATTTAAACGGAGTCATCTAAAGGATGTGCTTAATGTAGTAATTGCCACATACTAAACACCCAATAAATGAAAGCTACCTTTGCCAAGAGTCCTTCTGTCAACATTTGAAATCCTAGAGAGCCGAAGTGGGAGTAGTTTCATGATAGACTTACCAAGTATGAGGAGAGGTTGGCTGGTGTCGTCTAATTATTATAGTAATGCACATGTGCTGGTGTGCTTGGAGGCTGGGGCCTGGACTTCAGGCGCTCTCTCCAGTGCTGCAGACAGAACTTAAGGATCGTGTGCGTTTGAGGGGCCAAGGGGAAGAGGAGTGAGTATGCAAATCGCAACCTCTCAGTGCTTTCATTAAGATTAGCATGTGTGAGACTCTGGGTTCATGTTTTAAAAAACCCTGAGAAAACTCTGTGATTCCAAGACTTGGGTGGGAAGGCGGAAGATTTGGACTTGGAAGGCTGTGGTCCAGCCTTAGGAACTTGAGCAAGTCCTTCCCACAGTCAGGAACTGCTTGTTTCTGGTTTTTACTTGTGTATGTTAAGACTTTTTATCCCTATTAGGAGCATAGCCCGAAGGCTCTTGTGCTCACAGATGTCCAGAGAAACCAGAAAGGTTAAGCATATAGGATTGTCTTTTCAATGGGAAAGATGTAAAACAAAACAAAAAACCCAAACCCATTCTTCCATCCTAAACTGGAAATTGGAAGTGATTAATAGTCTGGCGATCTACGTTATCTCTTGGGCCAGGCCATATCAAGCTTCCACAACCAGGTCTGGAGGTGGCTATTAATCTAAATGATTGGAAACTGTGCCACCAAATGGTGTTGAGGAGGGAGGGGGTTGAACAAAAGCATTGTAGATGGTGGCTGCACATAGAAACTCATTCCCGAAGGACTTCCTGGTTAGGCACCTATGTCTCTAAATATGGCTCTCACAAAGGAATCAGTCATCAGGAAAACGCCGAGCTGTGGGAACACTCAGCTGCACATGGAAGCAGGCTTCTCTCCGCTGCTCAGTATCCACAGGAGGCTTTCATTCTCTCCCCAAAACTGGAGTCAACTGAAAAGCTGGAGGAAAACAAGAAGCTCGGCCACATATCAGGTCACTGGAGATGATGATGATGATGAAGATGATGATGATGAAGATGATGATGATTGATGATGATTGATGATGATGATGATTGATGATGATTGATGATGATGATGATTGATGATGATTGATGATGATGATGATTGATGATGATTGATGATGATGATGATTGATGATGATGATGATAATGATGATTATGATGATAATAAAAACAAATCAATTAGTGAAAAAGCAAACAGAAACAAAATTATTATTCAAGTTAACTTCTAAAGCAACCACTTATAAGTGTAAACAGGCTTCCTTGCCCTTGTAGAAACAGGACAGTTCTGTCCAGCCTCCTAGCTCCAGCCCGTGGACTTATCAGGATTGTAAGAAGGAAGAAAGGCCCACTTGGGGGCTGGGGATCAACAGCACCTGCCTCAAAAGTTATTTGCAGGAGAAAAGCAGTTTCTCAACGTAACAAATGTTTCATATGAGCAGAAAAACAATGAGGGGAGCTGTCAGCTTCAGTTCTCAGCCCTGCCTCCTTCTCTCCCTCTCTTTGCAGGAGAGACATAGCCCAGCCACTGTGAGGGCTGGGGTGGTGCTCAGGGCAAGAGCGTGTGCTTAGCATGTGCAAGGACCTGGGATAGAGCCCCAAACAAACAAACAAACAGAAAAGAACCTTTAAAAAAAACTACTCAGAGGCAGTACAGATGAAGAATGAAAAACCCTGAAATAGTAAAGATGGTGTTTCTTTCTAAATGAGATTTCAGCGGAAGAAAGTCTCCCACATAAACAAACGAAAATAAAGCCTCAGTTGAGCGTTACCTTGGAGGACACACCCCTTTCTTTTCCTAGTTGTCAGAGCCTGTCAGGTACACATGGTGCTGGTGGGCACCTCACTGAGAAGGTTTGAGACAAAATGTGATAGGCAGCAGGGAACCAGGCAGCTCCAAAGCCTTCTGTGCATAGTCCGCCAGGAGAGAGTGATCTCCCAGCAGCGATTTCACTTCTGAGTGCAGAGGTGAGATCTCCACCTTCTCTCTGGAGGGGTACAGCTAGGAGCGCACAGGGCATACAATCAGTGGAGCTGCTGGGACAGGAGTCTTCCCTTCCGGCCAACCAGACAGCTCCACAGTGTTCTGTGCACAGACCCGGCCAGAAGAGAGTTGGTCTCTCAGGAGTACAGACACAGGTTTACAGGCCCATAGGAGGGACAAGCTCCAGCCAGAGACAGCAAGACCAACTAACACCAGAGATAACCAGATGGTGAAAGGCAAGCGCAAGAACCCTACGAACAGAAACCAAGGCTACTTGGCAACATCAGAGCCCAGTTCTCCCATCACAGCAAGTCCCAGATACCCCAACACACCAGAAAAGCAAGAGTTGGATTTAAAGTCTCATCTCATGATGCTGTTAGAGGACATCAAGAAGGACATAAATAACTCCCTTAAAGAAATACAGGAGAATATGGGTCAAAAGGCAAAAGCCCTTAAAGAGGAAACACGAAAATCCCTGAAAGAAATACAGGAGAGCGTGGGTGAACAGGTAGAGGCCCTTAAAGAGGAAACACAAAAGTCCCTTAAAGAATTACAAGAAAACACAAACAAACAAGTGAAGGAACTGAACAAAACCATCCAGGATCTAAAAATGGAAGTAGAAACAATAAAGAAATCACAAAGTGAGACATCTCTGGACATAGAAAACCTTGGAAAGAATTCAGGAGTCATAGATGCAAGTATCAACAACAGAATAGAAGAAAGAATCTCAGGTGCTGATGATACCATAGAAAACATTGACACAACAGTCAAAGAAAATGCAAAATGCATAAAGCTTGTAACTAAAAACATCCAGGAAATCCAGGACACAATGAGAAGACCAAACCTAAGGATTATAGGTATAGAAGAGAGTGAAGATTTGCAACTTAAAGGGCCAGAAAATATCTTCAGCAAAATTATGGAGGAAAACTTCCCTAACCTAAAGAAAGAAATGTCCATGAACATACAAGAAGCCTACAGAACTCCAAACAGACTGGAATAGAACAGAAAGTCCTCCCGGCACATAATAATCAAAACACCAAATGCACTAAACAAAGAAAGAATATTAAAAGCAGTAAGGGAAAAAGGACAAGTAACCTATAAAGGCAGGCCTATCAGAAGTACACCAGACTTCTCACCTGAGACGATGAAAGCTAGAAGATCCTGGGCAGATGTCATACAGACCCTAAGAGAACACAAATGCCAGCCCAAACTTCTATACCCAGCAAAACTCTCAATTACCATAGATGGAGAAAACAAGATATTCCATGATAAAACCAAATTTACACAATATCTTCCCATAAATCCAGTCCTACAAAGGATAATAGATGGAAAATGCCAACACAAAGAAGGAAACTACACCCTAGAAAAAGCAAGAAAGTAATCTTTTTCCAACAAACCCAAAAAAAGGTAACTACATAAACATAAAAATAACATCAAAAATAACAGGAAGCAACAATCACTATTCCTTAATATCTTATAACATCAATGGACTCCATTCCCCAACAAAAAACATAGTCTAACAGAAATATTTTTCTTGTAAATCTTCAATTTTATCAGAAAATGTCTGTAAGTCCTCTTTCAATCAATTTAGTAATGTTTTTTATGTCTACCATTTTATTTGTATAATTTTCCATGATAATCTTCAATTTTAATGTTTTTCCATATATTTTTTCAATTTTATCAGAAATATTTTCCATGTAAATCTTCAGTTTTATCAGAAAATGTTTATAATTCCACTTTCAATCAACTTAGGAATATTTTTATTCCTACCATTTTATCTGTATAATTTTCCATGAAATGGTCAATTTTAACATGTTTTTCTATATATTTCTTGAATTTTATCAGAAATATTTTCCTTATAGATCTTCAGTTTTATCAGAAAATGTTTATAATTAGAAATATTTTTATGCTTACCATTTTATCTGTAATTTTCTGTGATAATCGTCTATTTTAATGTCATTTTATATTTTTCTACAATTTTATTAGAAATATTTCCCATGTAAATCTTCAATTCTATCATAAAAAGTTTCTCCTTCCTTTTTCAATTAATTTAGCAGTGTTTTTTATGTCTACCATTTTACCCTTTAATTTTCCATGACAATTGTCAATGTATTTTTCTATATGCTTCTTCAATTTTGTCAGAAACATTTTCCATGTAAATCTTTAATTTTATCATAAAATGTTTTTACTTCCTTTTTCAATAAAAAAATAAAATAAAAGTAAAAAAAAAAAAACTAAATGTGATAGCACACCGTGTCTAGATCCTAGTGTATGCTCAGTAAACGAACACTTAAATTATTATCCACGGCAATTAGCATTATGAGTACTCTTGGAGCTTTTGCAATTCTGAAACTGCAGGATAATGTGTCAGACAGAATGGCTAACACAGGAGAAACAAAACTTTCCTTCATGGGCTTGAGCAGACGGCCAGATCACAAGACCTTGAAAGACACCAGGTTGCGCTTTCTCCTTTGCTTGAAGAACCCCTCGGAAGGATCTGTCCTTTTTTTCTGTGGAGATGAATTCCTAAGGCTGAGGTTCATTGATTCTTCAGCTAACCTGAATTTCAGTGTTTCTGAGTTTCACTCGGTTTCTAAAGGATGAATAGTACGTGTTGCGTGGTGTGCTTTCTTGCTAGTGGGATGGCTATCTGGAAGGTGGCTTTGTGTCTTGGGCCCCACTTAATGGTGGTGACTCAAGCATTCCGCTGGGCTGTTTGTCTCTCCTGTAAGAGAGGGAGAAAAGAAGACAGATCTGAGAACTGGAGCTGACGACTCCCCCTAAATGTTTTTCTACTCGTATAAAACATTTGTTAAACTGAGAAACTGTTTTTTCCTTGCAAAACTTTTGAGGCAGGTGCTGTTGATCGCCAGCCCCCAAGTGGGCCTTTGTTCCTTCTTACAATCCTGATACAGTTCTCGGTCTGGGACTGGGAGGCTCTGGACAAAACGGTCTGGTTTCTACAAGGGCAGGAAAGCCTGGTTACTCTTAAATGTGCACCTGAGACATGAGGACTCAATGGGAAATTTTTCCTCATTCTTAGAAACAGCAGGCATGGCTGTGACCACCTTTAAATCCAGAGGCAGAGGCTGAGCCACCAGGGCTCCGTAGTGAGATTCTGTCAGTCAATAAATAAATAAATAAATAAATAGAAAAGAAAAGAAATAAAAAGGCAAGTTATATATTCATTCGTTTTTTCTGACCTCTCTTAAAGGTAGCGTCTCTGATTTTAAACTCACCATGAAGTCCATGTTTGCCCTGACCGGAGAAACTTCCTGAATACTGGAGCTAGGATCACACCCAGCCTCAAAAAGCAGTCCAGAGGAAGGGTACACTCCCTTGTTATTGCCATACAACAAATGCCCACAAGCTTAGTTTAAAACAACACAGATGGTTCGAGGTGTGGGAGGTCCGAAGTCTCACCAGTCTGTGTTCCCTCTGATAGTTATGCAATGGAATGCATTTCTCAAAGTCTGTGGCTAGTAGCTTTCTGCTCCTCTCTTTCCTCCGTCCAGCTCCAAGTCTGGCAATCCTGACTCTTCTAATGTCTCTGCTCTGTCCTCACATTGCTTTCTCCTCCATAAAATCTCCCTCTGCCCCAGTTTCTAAGGAGACCTGTAATTCCACCGAGGTTGGGGGGGGGGGGTTAGGCTGCAATTACAGAACGCCCTTCCATGTTGACATTCTTAAATCATGCCAGCAAAACTCCCTTTGGGTTTATAAGGTAATATAGATTCTAAGAACTAGGATTTAGGAACCTGTGGTTACCAGTGTTTCCTCTTCTCCCCTCCCCTTCCCTCCTTCCCCTTTTTGACCCTCTTCCCCTCTCCTCACCTTCTTCTCTTTATTTTGTTCGTTTTTTGGTAGTACTAGAGTCTGAGTCATGGCCTCATATTAAGTTAGCACTCTACCATAAAGCACGGAGAGGCTGTGCTGGCCTGGCATCCATCTCCCCTCTTCCACATCCTCCCTTTTCCTCAACTTGAAACCAAGTCTCTCTGAGGACAGGCTGGCCTCAAACTTGTGACCCCTTGATTTTTCACCCTTCTAAGTAGCTGGGGTATAGGAGTGTGCTTTTAGTTATTTATTTTTACAGGTAGACTTAATGAAGTGTGACTTATATATGGTAAAATACAATTGGGCTGGTGAGATGGCTCAGTGGTTAAGAGCACTGGCTGTTCTTCCAGAGGTCCTGGGTTCAATTCTCAGCAATCACATGGTGGCTCACAACATCTGTAGTGGGATCTGATGCCTTCTTCTGGTGTGTCTGAAGACAACCACAGTGTACTCATATAGATTAATTAATTAATTAATTAATTAATTTACAATTTAGTCAGGGGAGGTGGCTCAGTAGTTAAGAGCACTTACTGCTCTTGCAGAGGACTCAAATTTGGTTTCCAGCACTGATATCGGGCAGTATATTCAGGCATAATTGCCTGAAACTCCAGTTCCAAGGAATTCAACACCCTCTTCTGACTATGTCAGACACTTGCATGTACATGGTGCACATACATACATATATGCGTATGCACACATATTGATAAAAATAAAATGTAAATGTACAATTATATGAGTCTTAACAATGTGTGACTTGGTGTCCACACTATCAAGACAGAACAATTTTGTCACTGCAGAGCTCCTACTGAAGCCGTCCCTTCACCCACCAATTCCTAGTCCTATCTCTGGCCCTGTGATACACTGCCTTTTTGGAAAAGTCATGCACATGGGATCATGGTCTAGGAACTTGCTATTCCAGCTGTTTTCCCTTAACACAGTGACATCCACCCCAGCTGTGGTGGATGAACTGCTGATAAGGAAATTTCCACCCTCAGGAGGATGGAGTTGGGCCAGACTCATGTGACAAAAGCAGGTTCACAAGAGAAGATGAACAAGCTTACTGTCACACGCAGGACACACCTCTCAGGGAAAACCCCAAGTGAGTGACAACCTGGAGCAGAGGCTTAGAAAGCTTAGCCAAAGAACAGGAAGTTTTTTTGGGGGGGGGCGGGGGGGGCCTGGAGAGATGGCTCAGGGGTTAAGAGCACTGACAGAAAACATCCCCTCTGGTTCTCGCTCCTTGATTTAGCTCAGACGTTGTTACAGAACACAGGCCAGTTTTTCAGGTCAGGGAGGTTGTGGGTAGTGAGGAGCCCGACAGACTGAAGATGCCCAGGTTTTGGTGCTCGCCGACTGCTGGACCAGCAGGCAAGGACCCACCTGTTTCTGCAGAAGGGTACCCTTGCCCATTACAGTCTACACTTGTCCTACACGGTCCCATTTCTCAACAAATCATGTCTTGAACCTGGCCTGCCAGACCAAGGAAGACACAGTAGCTCTAGGCTGACCATATGCATGTCTACTTCCTGTGTGTCTTCTGTCTTGGTTGCACTGTGTTGTGAAAGCCCCACTCCACACGGATAGAAAGTGTAGTGCAGCAGCACTTTTTTGTTTGTTTGTTTTTGTTTTTGTTTTTACCTTTGTAATGTCAGCTTCAAGTCACTGGGCCGGCACAAGGTGGTACCGGGATTATACCCAGGGCCACGCCCATGCCAGGTAAGATGTACCCCCAGCCCTTAGCCATTTCCAGTGAAACTCACCCGGAAGTTTGAAATAGACGCCAACTGAAAGTGTTTGCCTGGATTTAAATAGTTGTGGTTAGTCTGTAGTATTCATTTGAATAAAGAGGAAACCGGCACCCTAGGTCTAAAATAAGTACAAAAGGCATCCAAACAGAATGATGTTATCCAGTGTGCCCAATTATTACCCTGCTATATAAATGAGCTCTAACGTCAGCCCCACCCAAATCAAGATTTTAGGAAACAGTCACTAATTAAACACAGCCAATCAGATTCTCCTCTTTCCCCCATGCCCCACCCACTTCAGGGACTCCAACCAATGAAAGAGCACTCCACTAAGAACTGCTGTCGTTAGGAGATCGCTAGACAGAGGCCAATTCACAATAACCAATATTTGCATAGAAACAAACAAAATGCTTCCACGGTGTCTCCTTCATTTCATCCCCCCAAACAGCTGTGCATTAAACAGCATCCATGAATTTCTAACATGAGCCAGGCTACAGACTCAGAACTGGAGATTCAAAAGAAGACAGACAGGCTTACTCCTGTGAGAAAACACAGCAGGGTAAATGGTGTGTCCAGAACGAAGTGGACACCCTGTGGAGGCCTCATAGAGGAGACTTGAAGAGTTAGCAGCAGCATCAGGCAGAGACGGCGGTATGGGAAGGCCATCGTAGGGAAGGCCATCGTAGGCGGAGGGAGCAGGGAGGGCAGAGTCTTCAGAAGACTGGTGGTGGAGCAGGAGCAGCTGGAGAGGAGCCCTGGTGAGAGCGGAGGAGGCTGGAGTCAAACCAGGGAGAGCCTTAGAACTGTGCCAAGAGGCTCCGTGTTACTGCGGGGCTTGACTCAGGGAAGTGACAGAATTATATGTTTGTGAGAAGGATCTTTTGGAGGCTCTCATGGGGTAGATGATAAAGGCGAGGTGAGACGAGAGGTGTCAAGACAGTTAGGATGTTGCAACAGTCTAGACCAAAGATGATAAAGTACATCTGAGGCGAGGAGGTTGTGAGGAGGAGATTAAAAGAGTTATAAGACAGCATCGATGACAGGAATGTTTGGAAGCCCAGGCCGGTGTGTAAGGGATGGCGAGGGGTGGGAAGTTCTTCTCAAATGCAGTTGTCACAGGTCTGCAAACCATTGCACCACTGACTCCATGATGGAAGTACCCCATTCAGGCCACAAACTTCAGCACGTCGACAGTACCACTGCCAGCACTGAAGCAAAGACCTAATCCGTCAAAGTCCACAGCTCTGGGAAAGTCTCTAATGTACCCACCTTCCTTTGTGGCTTCTGTAGTTCCGCTTCTGACTAACTGTTCTTGTTAACTGAACTATGTCAACCCAGAACTGTGGTTTTGTGTTTAAAAGCTCACTCTGGGAAAGGCTTAGGGCTACAGTGGGATCCTAAACACCCAGTATAGTTGGGACTGGATAATAAAGACTTCTATCGGCTCAAACCTACGACCAAGCAGTCCTCTCTGGTGGTTAACCCATAACACTGTCTTTGCATCCATTGTTTGCATGGAAATGTTTATAGTTACATATCTTTATGAAGCCATTTTCTCAAGAATAGGTCCTAACTTCTATAAACAGTGATTGTTTTTTTTTTTCCTAGTTCCTGATCCGTGGAGTTAGTTTCTTTGTAAAAGCAAAGTCATGTGTAGTGGCTGCAGGTATAGCTGGCGGATTCCACCCAGATACGGAGCTCAGCCCTTCTCTGGAATCTTGAAACTGGAACAAAGAATAATATGGCTACCAGTGCCTTGAGAGGAATCGGGACCTGGGCTGCTGTGGGCTATAACTCAAATGGTTGCTTTTGGAGCAGAAGAAAACCTAGGCTTATTGAGTGAGAATAATAAAGTTTAGGCCCAGAGAGAACCAAACCGCTAAGTCCACATTCTGCCTTATCCCGCCCGAGGCTGGGTTGATAGCGCCCTTGAGTCCTTGTTGCTCTGGCTCTGTCTGGAATCACTCAACCCAAGGGACCGCTAATAGCTTTAGCTACAGATAACATTTCAAATCCCACACACCGGGGACAGCTGTTGCCAGAAGTACTTTTGTATTCATGAAATTTACTCTCTAAATAGCTCCCTTGTTTATTGTTCCTGCTTGCATTTTAAAAGAGACTTTTAAATTGAGGTACAGCATGCACAAAGATAACATTCTTTGTTTTTAAAGACCCTCTTGCAATTATCTTAAAATTATTATTCACACTTGAATATAAAACAAATGGATCGAGTCCCGTGGAGCATTTCCTGACATGAGTCCCAGTGCTGGTTTGTTGTAAGTGGCCAATGAAGATGACTAAGGCCTCATCCATCATCCGGAGTTTATAACTTACTGGGGGTGCAATGAGTGTAGGAGACACACAAACGATTTCATCACCGTTTGAAAAATTCTAAAGCAGGAGCAGTTCCTCAGCAAATGTTTACTCAGTGCCCACTCTATGCCAGGCACTGGGAGAGACACCAAGGGTCGGCCTCGTGGGACTGAGGCAGGAACAGGAGAGAGTCTAGTCAAAGAGATGGGACCACACTATACCAGTTAACTAATTTTACCCCTGAGGGGTTGGGGGATGGAGAAGACAACATGCAAACTGGGCTTACAGTCAATAGATGGAGAGGGTAGAAAGAGCGAGAATGTACATTCAGAGACCATCACATGCCAGCAATGGCGAAGAGACTCTCGGGATACAAGACAGAAACTCACTGCTATGAGTCTGGGAGATTATAGTGTCCGGAAACAAAACCGGAGGACTCCTGAGACAGATGAAAAGGTTTTATTTGTTTGTTTGTTTTTGTTTTAATATTTTTTGAAACAAAAGAATTCCTCTGTGTAGCCCTGGCTGTCCTGGAACTCACTCTGTAGCTCAGACTGGCCTCGAACTCAGAGCTCCGTCTGCCTCTGCCTCCCGAGTGCTGGGATTAAAGGTGTGTGCCGCCCCATGTCTTAAGTGCCACAGGCAACAGAGGAACTTGTCATATTTCCATATATTCTCCCCATTTCTCAGTTTTTTCCACCATTGTGGGGAACCACTTGGTTAGGTTAGTCTCGCCAAGAGCTGGAACTGGCATCTCCCATACTGATTCCAAGCTAGAGCACACAAGAGCGCGTTTGAACTGTATAGTACCTTTTGTTTTGCTCTAAAGACCAAAATGGGTCCAAGTGATCAAGGGCAAGGTGTTAGGTCTCAAACCCAGGACAAATGGCTAACCGAGGTGTCTATTCAGCGTATCAAAGTAGACCTGGCCACCAGCATCCCTCAGTCCCTACCTGTCATAGGGTGTGGCCTGCATATCCAGCCCCCTACCTTAAACTCAGCCCAGGGGCTGTGCTGCCCAGCCCCCACTGTCCTTCCCTATATAATCCAGCCATTGTGGTTACCCTGCCTTCTCTGGTCTACCCGTTACCCTCCTGGCCTCTAGGTGTGGTTCTCTCCTCTCTTCTCCCCTCACATGGCCTGGCCCAGGATCATGTTCACTCTGTAATCTCACAGATGTCTCACCTCTGGCTGTCCTCTCCCTTTTTATCTACAGCAAACCTTCTCCACCATCTGTTCCTAGGAGCAGCCATGTCTTTCCTTTTTCCTTCTTTCTTTTTTTTCTTTTCTGTTCATCTGGTGACAAAACCACAGGATTGGGGTATATGAACTCCCTTCTAAGGAACTCGGCGTCTCCCAGCTAAACTGATGATCTGACTCCTAAGGTATGGCGGGATCATTTGTTTCTGCTGGCTCCTGCCATCCATCAAATTTGACCCAAATTCTAGAGCCCGCCTTCTCAGCTACTTCTCTCCACCTGCGCTAACAAGTCCTCTCTCTGTCTGTGCCTTAAGGCTCTCTCCGACTTCTAGAGCCTTCTCCACCCTCTCAAGGAACCCTCCGGGGCACTCTTCTTAAATCTCTGGGCTTGGGTCTGCCACACCCATCTGGGTCTCTCTACTAAGACACTTACTGTCTCCCTTTGGGCTCGCTCTCTCATCCGTCTACTGGGTGTCATCTGAGCTGCCTCCTTTGTCTACAGTCACTAGGAAAGCCACACCGTGTGCCAGGAAGTTTCTTCATCCCACTTGGGCACTGGTCACTTGGGAAGGGATGCTTTTCCTCTGTGATTTGGAGCATTTTTCTCTTTCTCCCTTAGATTAAAGACAGAAAAACAGGTCTTCAAAATATTTTGGATTGGTATGGATTTTTGTGTGATGATAAAAATATAAGGTTATAAAGATCTACTCAGGTTTGACAAAAGCTGACATAGAGATTTTCATCTAACTATTTACATCTTTGCTAACTGTTCAACACTAGGCCTCTAAAAAGTTTTAGATAAGTAACAACATATATCTGATAAATAAGATTTATAAATTCCTAAGGTCTACTGGGGTTCACAGTCACATATGTCCAGCCCCTGTGTCTTTGTTCACTTTACTAAGCTTTAGCTATTTTGATAAAACTAAGGCATGCCAAAAACAAAACAAAACAAAGAGCAGAAAAAAAACCTGTGATATTCTATAATGGTACACCATAAAAGGATCAGAAAAGGTCCCAGTCACCCTATGGACTGTCTTTTGGTTTAAAGTTTATAGCATTTATGGTTTAAAGTTTTATTTTGATGCTAAAGGTAACCAACTATATCTTCAACTCAAATTTTTAAACTTCAAAGATGTGAAATCCTAGACTTATAAAAACTACCAACTTAAACTATTAAATATAATTAAGACATACAATATTTTTTGTGGGTGCAATGAACTTTATTGATGGCATTCACAAGAGTAGGTGGGGCTCCCTAGGGCCCTCCTGTTATTATGGATTCTGGGATGGAAACTGAGGGAGACGCTCAGTGTTGGGGGCTGAGTTGGGACAGGGAATCCTCAGCAACCAAGGGCCTCCCTCTGCTCTCACTGTCCCTTGCTGGGGTGGGTGGTCCAGGGCTTCTTACTCCTTGGAGGCCATGCAAGGCATGAGGACCACTACCCTGCTGCTGTAGCCATATTCATTGTCATACCAGGAAATGAGCTTTACAATGTTGTCATTGAGAGCAATGCCAGCCCCAGCATCAAAGGGAGGTACTACTGAAGTCTTAGGAGACAACCTGGTCCTCAGTGTAGCCCAGGATGCCCTTTAGTGGGCCCTCGGATGCCTGCTTCACCACCTTCTTGATGTCATCATACTTGGCAGGTTCCTACAGGCAGCATGTCAGATCCACAGTGGATACATTGGGGGTAGGAACACGGAAGGCCATGCCAGAGAGCTTCCCGTTCAGCTCTAGGATGACCTTGTCCACAGCCTTGGCGGCACCAGTGGATGCAGGGATGATGTTCTGGGCAGCCCCACGGCCATCACCCCACAGCTTTCCAGAGGGGCCATCCACAGTCTTCTGAGTGGCAGTGATGGCACGGTCCATGGTCATGAGCCCTTCCACGATGCCAAAGTTGTCATGGATGACCTTGGCCAGGGGGGCTAAGCAGTTGGTGGTACAGGATGTATTGTTGGCAATCTTGAGTGAGTTGTCATATTTCTTGTAGTTCACACCCATCACGTACATGGGGGCATCTGCAGAAGGGGCAGAGATGATGACCCTTTCGACCCCACCCTTCAAGTGAGCCCCGGCCTTCTCCATGGTAGTGAAGACGCCAGTAGACTCCACAACACACTCAGCACCAGCATCACCCATTTGATGTTAGTGGGCTCTCGCTCCTGGAAGATGGGGATGGGCTTCTCATTGATGACAAGCTTCCCATTCTCAGCCTTGACTGTGCTGTTGAATTGCCATGGGTGGAATCAAACTGGAACATGTAGACCATGTAGTTGAGGTCAATGAAGGGGTCGTTGATGGCAACAATTTCCTCTTTGTCAAGTACAGAGCAGAAGGCAGTCCTGGTAACCAGACGCCCAACACGGTCAAATCCGTTCACACCAACTTTTACCATTTTGTCTACAGGACAAGACTGGCACTGGACAAGAAGGTGTGGCTGTCTCTGGAACAGGGAGGATCAGAGAGCTGACATACAACATTTTTATGTCTAAATATATCTCCGATTATTATTTTTGGAACAATTTTGGACAATTAACATATTTCCTAGGTTAAGCCTAAACTCAGGTATACTTACTAGATGGTCCTTTAACTCTTCAGAGATCTGCTGAAGATGGCATTTAAATGTTTAATAAGAAAGCTTCCCATAATAGATTAGATATGCTAGCTCCTACTGGGAACCCTCTCATCTCCAAAGAAGATAGGTGGGTAGGAAGACTACACCAGAATTCTGGCAACCCTAACCATTGGGAAAAACTGCCCCATGCCTTGCCAGCTACCAGGTCTCTGCCCAAGCTGTAGACACTGTTGGGTTGATTGCCACACTCTGCATGGTCAAAGTAAGGTCAGTTTTCCCTAGTCCCTTCTCCACAGGAACATCTCTCAGACCTAGGTCTGGCAGCCAATGGCCAATGCTGCTCTGTGTGGTGACTGAAGATTAAATGTTGTCCTATATGACAGCCAAAGACCTCCGACCACTTCTCCCAACAAAGCCATGGGAGCCCGAGGCAGAGATCTGGGCTAAGTCTCTGTCATCTTCATTGATATATAGGCCATCTGGATTATATCTCCTGTTACAATTTATCCTTCTAGAACTCTGATGGTATTGACTAACTGTAACCTTAACAGCTCAAGTACCCAATTCCTCCCCCAAGGCTACAACTGCCTTCTCTTCACGTGTAAAGATCAGGCCTCTGGCCTCACTTTCCTGGAACTACTTGGTCTCCAGCTGAGAAACACAACACTCTGAAAGGAGATAAACTCCCAGAAGCTTTTAAACCCAAATCAGTTTTGGTTTCCCAAGCTTTCACTATGCCTCAAGGGCATGGATCTACTGCTTTTTCTACAATGTGGACTTCAGGATAGATTACAAACCCAGAAGTCCCGCCTACTCGCCCAGTGATTGGCTCCTTTATTCATTAGGGTATTGGTTCACAAGAATAGCACCAGGCCCATCTGCAACAATGTTATGTGCATTTGCCTGCATGTATATTTGTGTAAAGGTCAGATCCCCTGGAACCAGAGATATAGACAGTTGTGAGCTGCCATGTTGGTGCTGGGAATTGAAACTCACCCCCTCCCTATCCTTTGGAAGAGCAGACAGTGCTCTTGACCACTGAACCTTCTCATCAGCCCACATCTAAAACTTTTATCTCTTTTTGTAAAGTTATAAACCTTGTAAGCATCAGAGAACCAACTTGAATCCTCATCTCACAAGTCAGACTTCTAGGTTTCCCCACCCACTTATTCCTGAGGCTGGATCCCTCTCCCTCTCCCTTTCCCTCTCCCTCTGCCTCTCCCTCTCCCTTCTTCCTTTTCCCTCCCTCTCTTCCCTCTGGACTCCCCTCAATTTCAAGTGTAGACCTGGATAAAAAATTTCCTCTCTAAATTCCTTAATTTTATCTTTGGTCTCTATCTGTTCCAATCGGTTTTCAGTCAACTAAAGACTACAAACTGCTCCAAACTTCCTCAGTGCTTCTGACAGAATTTCCAACCAGCCTGAGCCTCTGGATCCTAGATGGCTCTAGAGTGGCTAGCCCTGTGGTCCAGCCTGCACTTCACTAACCCCAGATGGTCCTGCAAAGCCTACATTCTCTCTCTCTCTCTCTCTCTCTCTCTCTCTCTCTCTCTCTCTCTCTCTCTCTCTCTCTCTCTCTCTCTCTCCCCAGCCTTGGCCAGCATTCCAGGTTTCAGCAGGAAGTAGTCATAGAAAAGATTACATCACCCCTTATCATTTATTGTCAGTAAAGAGGCTGGAACGTTAGGTCCCAAACCTGGGACAATGGCTAACATGATTAACTATTTAATAAGTTAAAACAGACCCAGCTACCAGGTTCTCCCAGTATCCCTCAGTTACACCTATTACAGGCTATGGCTGGCATATCCTACCCCCTACCCAAAATTCTCCAGTCCAGGGACTGGACTGCCTTTATACCAGTTGCCATTCCCTTTACAATCCAGCTATTTAGGTCACCTGTAGGGTTGGAAAGCTGTGTGCTTGGGGAAGACAGCCTGGAGCAAGAGTGAGGGCAAGTTGTGCTGAAGCCCTGAAAATCTCATCTTGACACCAGCATGAGTTAGGCTAGCCCCTTCCCTATTCTGAGCCTTCGTGCTCACCTGTGCAACCCTCACCACTGTAACCCTTGAGGAAGTCATGTAGCCTGGTGGCCAAATCACAGGTTTAACTTCTTCTCTCCCAGTAAGAACATGTCCAGCAAGCATGTGGAATTCCTCTTCAGGCAAATGAAGCCTCCCCAGTACCTGGGAACCAACCAATCATGTACACTCACCCCGAAAACCCCTACTCACTCCCCAAGGTTTATATAACCCTCATTACCTCCAATAAAGAGGAGCTCTTTCATTGAAAACCATCTTGGAGCAGGCTATTTCTCCCCAGCACTCTTGCTGATGGAGATGCCATGGGACCCATGCCCACTATGCTTTCTGTCTTCTAGTCCAGCCCAGTGTGCAACAGTGCTGGGCACCCCAAGGGCAGAAGCCAACCCGGGACAGCAGCTACCATGCCTTCTCTGGTCTACCCTTGACCCTCCTGACCCTGTGGTCTGGCTCTCCCCTCTCCCCTCTCCCCTTTTCCCGCCATGGCCTGGCTCAGGGTCACATTCACTCTGGAGTCTCCCAGGTGTGCTCACCTCTGGCATTTGAGATCACATCTATCTCCCCCTTTGCTGCCGTCCTTCTCACACTGAGCTCAGGCATCTAGTGATGTAGTTACCATCTCCCTGGGCCCAGGGCCTTAGTTTCTTGCTTCATATTTGCTCTGGAGCACTATACAGGACAGGGACTCCTGGGGTAGTAGCTCGTTTGCTGGGAGGGCCTGCTCCCACCTGGGTGGGCATTCGACTGGTGAGCCGCCAGTGTTGGTGGAATGACATAACACCAGCCACAAAGTGACAGGGTATGCATGTGCTTTGGATGGGAGCAACAGGAGCTTCTCCGTGGTTACAGCTGTGTCAGTGACTCAGGTCTAGCCTGCTTCTTGCTGCTTAGACCCCCAAAGCCCTGCTCTGAGACAGTCATTTGTCTCAGCTGACCTACTTCTTGCTAAAGTGCCCCCGATCAGCTCTCAGGGCTGACTAGGCATTGATGTGACCTTACCTTCACTTCCTGCCCCCCCTTTCTCTGACCTCCTCATGACCTTAAGAAAAATTCTTTTTCAGAATCTTCTATTTCCTCCTGTCCCTAGTTTTTCAGTTCTACTTAACAGAAGGCTTGACAGCTGTGGTTTGAATGAGAAGTGTCCCTGTAGTGTTTGAACCCTTGTTCTCCAGCAGGTGCCCTCTGTTCTGGGAGGCTGTGGAGCCTCTAGGAGGTGAATCTCACGAGCAGAAGGTTGATACTTGTTTCTGGTACTAGCTTGAGCTTTTTAAGTTCTGATCTTCCAAGACCTGAGAGGTAGCACCTGCAAGCTGCTACCACAAGGTGGAGCCTCTCCAGCTTCCGTGCCTCCTCTGTCGCAAAGGGGACTGTTCCCTATTAACTGTGAGCCAGGGTAAACCTCTCCTAAGTTGCTCTGTCAGGCGGTTTCTCCCAAGAAGGAGGAAGGAGATCAGTGAACACAGCAATCTATTAAATCAAGAAGCCGGGCAGTGGTGGTGCGTCTTTAATCCCAGCACTTGGGAGGCAGAGGCAGGCGGACTTCTGAGTTCGAGGCCAGCCTGGTCTACAGAGTGAGTTCCAGGACAGCCAGGGCTATACAGAGAAACCCTGTCTTGAAAAACCACGAGAGAGAGAGAGAGAGAGAGAGAGAGAGAGAGAGAGAGAGAGAGAGAGAGAGAGAGAGAGAGAGACTGGTTAAATCAGGAACCAATAAAGGAAAGGAGAGGGAAAAGTGTCCTTCTGATTTAAGAGTCGGTTGTCTTTGAATTCTGCCGTTTGTGAGGGTAAATGATCATGCTAGGTAGACAAAGAGGGAAAGAAATCAGTAAGACTCTGATGACTCTGATGCTGAAGCGGTATCGGCCTCTCCAACCCTCACACATGCGCAGCAGCAGGCGCAGTCCCTCAACAACACAAGATGGCTCCTCTGAAGCCAGTCCTACAGCTTTATACACACACAGGGGGCCATCTCAGCTCGGATTTCTATTATTATTTAGAGCTACGGTTCCTTCTTTTTCCTCTTTCCCCCATTTTCTATTGGTCCAGATATCTTAGGTCCAGGGGAGGTAAAAAGTTACTTAAAATCGGAACTACATTGGAACCAGAAGAGCCCTCCCCTCACTTTCATGAGAGTGGGTTGCCATTCCCTTCCAGACTGGACCCCATGCTTTGGTTTTCCCAAATGTGAATTCTTCAGGCAGACCTTATAGCACCATGCACATACAGCAGTGTTTGTGTCCACAATAGGTTAATATTATCATCATCATTGCTATTATTATTATTATTTTGAATAAAGAATATATATGTGTTAGGATTCTGTCTAAGTTCCACCCCACTGTTACCTGGCAATAGTCAGGTAGACCTGGCCCACCATAAGAGGGCCTGCTTGCCCCCTCCTCTCTCTCTTACTCTCTCTTTTGCCTCTTGCCCCCTTGTTCCTCCTCTCTCCCCCTTCCCTTCCCTTCTCTCTCCATGTGGTCATGGCCGGCATCTACTTTTCTACTCTCTCCTTCTCTCTGCCTTTCTCAGCCTCTACTACTCTCTTAACTCCCCTCCCCATGCCCTAAATAAACTCTATTCTATGCTATACCATTGTGTGGCTGATCCCTCAGGGATGCCTTGGCATGGGCCCATCAAGACACCCTCTTCCCCCACACCTTACCACACACTGCCATAGAACATATTCTACCTATTTCTCTTTTTATGATCACAGCAATATGCATGGTTTAAATTTTAAAAGCAACAGAAAGATATAAAAAGGAAAAAACTGCTCCTTTGGGAGCAGCAATGATGGCCCAGTGGTAAAGAGTAAGTACTGCTCTTGCCGAGGACCCAAGTCCAAGTTCCAGCTCCTATAACGAGCAGCTCACAAGTGCCTTAACTCCAGCTTCAAGGGATCTAACGCCCTCTTGTGGACTCTTCTGGAACTTGCACTCATGTGCACATAACTACACACAGACACGTGCACATAATTAAAAGGTAACAACCTTTCTGCCCCCAGCTGCCAGCAACTCAGTATTTTCCCCAGAGGTGCCCGTAATACCAGTATCTCACGTGTTCTTCTAACACAGCTTGTGTAAGTACAAGTCAACGGAATCAAAGAGAAGCCTTCCAATGGTGAGCTGCAGTGATAGGGTTGTGCATCAGGTTACTATCTTTTTTTGAAAAGCATGTTCTTTTATTGAAAAAGTAAGTAGAAACATCTTATGATAAAATTGAATATTTACATGAAAAATATTTCTGATAAAATAGGAGAGGTATATAGAAAAACACGTTAAAATTGACTATTCCATGGAAAATTATACAGATAAAATGGTAGACATAAAAAAACTTTCTAAACTAATTGAAGGTGAAATTAAAAACATTTTGTTATAAAATTAGAGATTTACATGGAAAATATTTCTGATAAAATAGAAGAAATATATAGAAAAACATGTTAAAATTGAAGAATATCATGAAAAATAATGCAGATAAAATGGTAGGCATAAAAAACATTACTAAATTAATTGAAAGAGGAATTACAAACATTTTCTGATAAAATTGAAGATTTACATGAAAAATATTTCTGTTAGTCTATGTCTTTTTATTGGGGAATTGAGTCCATTGATTTAAGAGATATTAACAAATAGTGATTGTTGCTTCCTGTTATTTTTGATGTTATTTTTATGTTTGTGTGGTTACCTTCTTTTGGGTTTGTTGGAAGAAGATTACTTTCTTGCTTTTTCTAGGGTGTAGTTTCCTTCTTTGTGTTGGCGTTTTCCATCTATTATCCTTTGTAGGACTGGATTTGTGGAAAGATATTGTGTAAATTTGGTTTTATCATGGAATATCTTGTTTTCTCCATCTATGGTAATTGAGAGTTTTGCTGGGTATAGTAGTCTGGGCTGGCATTTGTGTTCTCTTAGGGTCTGTATGAGATCTGCACAGGATCTTCTAGCTTTCATCGTCTCTGGTGCGAAGTCGGCTGTAATTCTGATAGGTCTGCCTTTACAAGTTACTTGCCCTTTTTCCCTTACTGCTTTTAATATTCTTTCTTTGTTTAGTGCATTTGGTGTTTTGATTATTATGTGCCAGGAGGACTTTCTGTTTTGGTCCAGTCTGTTTGGAGTTCTGTAGGCTTCTTGTATGTTCATGGGCATTTCTTTCTTTAGGTTAGGGAAGTTTTCTTCTATAATTTTGTTGAAGACATTTACTGGCCCTTTAAGTTGTAAATCTTCGCTCTCTTCTATACCTATAATCCTTAGGTTTGTTCTTCTCATTGTGTCCTGGATTTCCTGGATGTTTTGGCTCAGGAGCTTTTTGCATTTTGCATTTTCTTTGACTGTTGAGTCAATGTTTTCTATGGTATCATCAGCACCTGAGATTCTTTCTTCCATCTCTTGTATTCTGTTGTTAATGCTTGCATCTATCACTTCTGATTTCTTTCCAAGGTTTTCTATCTACAGAGTTGTCTCCCTTTGTGATTTCTTCATTGTTTCTACTTCCATTTTTAGATCCTGGATAGTTTTGTTCAATTCCTTCACTTGATTGTTTTTTCCTGTAATTCTTTAAGGAATTTTTGTGTTTCCTCTTTAAGGGCTTTTACCATTTGACCCATGGTCTCCTGTATTTCTTTAAGGGAGTTATTTATGTCCTTCTTAAAGTCCACTATCAGCATCATGAGATGCGATTTTAAATCGAACTCTTGCTTTTCCAGTGTGTTGGGGTATCTGGGACTTGCTGTGGTGGGAGAACTGGGTTCTGATGTTGCCAAGTAGCCTTGGTTTCTGTTGGTAGGGTTCTTGCACTTGCCTTTTGCCATCTGGTTATCTCTGGTGTTAGTTGGTCTTACTGTCTCTGGCTTGAGCTTGTCCCTCCTATGGGGCTGTAAGCCTGTGTCTGTACTCCTGGGAGACCAACTCTCTTCTGGCAGGGTCTGTGCACAGAAGGCTGTGGAGCCGCCTGGCTCCCTGGCATAAATGTTTTTAGTTGATCATTTTTATTTTGCTGCATTCATGGTAGTTCTTCCAGCTTGTCATTTTACCCACTGATTGGTCCATCCATCCATCCATCCATCCATCCATATTTACTAGTCTCCTATTATATTCTGAGCTCTGTAGCACTACGAGAGTGATTCTGAACAAGTTCTTGCCTGTGATGGACTCATTAGTACATCTGGAATCCCAGGGGCATATTGGAAGATGTGATATCAAACTAACTTGTCAATTCCATTTAGTAGGTGTGTGCCTGAGACTCCATTTCACCCAGGGCACCTTGCTTTTTCAGGCAGAGGAGAAAGACACATCTGTTCCTGTACTCAGGAAGCTCAGGGGCCAGGGGAAGAGGCAGAAACAGATAGATAGATCATTATAGAGAATCATCAATGATAAGAGATTTGCGTGGGTTTCTGTCATGAAGAATAACAGGACAGGGGAGCCTAGTTCTACAAGGATAGAGAATGCTGGGAACTCTGGGAACACAGAGGGACAGCTAATATAACACACCGTGAAGGAGTCAGAGAAAGCCTCCTAGGAGATCTCCCTGTAGAAAGCCTCCTGAGGAAGTTTCCCCTGTGAAACCAAACCAGAAGCCACATTGTCATACATTGTTACCACATTGTCACTAAGTCTCCACACCTTACAAAAATATTTCTTTTTCCTAAACCTAATGCATCCTGCAAACCGTGGTATGTAGCCTCTGCTGAACTTGTGACCCCATGGTGTGTGCCCAACCCTTTGCCTTGCTAAGCTCCTGAACACCTTGGATCACTCCCCTTCCATGTGACACATTCCTGCACTTATCTACCCACAGGCAGCCTTGAAGCAGAGGCCCTACTTTCTGTCCAGGTGCTAACAGCCAAATACCTCAACAGGTATTTTCTATCAAACCTAACCCTTCCCCATAAAAGAGACCTCAAAACCAGAAATGGCTGCTCACTGAAATCCGACTTAGGAGGAGACATTGTCTGGCGAGTGCTAAATACAGCTTGCTTTAATTAAAGGACTCGTGAAAATGCTTTTTCCTCAGGTCTAAATGCCCTTCCCTGCTTCCAGAGAAAGCCTTCTACAGGGTCTCCTCACAGAAAGCCTCCTAAGGAGCGCCCCACCTCCAAAGAAAGCGTCCTACTGGGTCCCCCAAGACTGAGTCTGAAAAGATAAGGACAAATCCAGTGGGTGGCATGTTATAGTGTGTAGTCCTGAGAGATAGGAGAGGAGAGAGAGAAGGAGGGAGGGAGGGAGAGAGACGGAGGGAGGGAGGGAGGGAGGGAGGGAGAGAGAGAAAGAGAGAGAGAGAGAGAGAGAGAGAGAGAGAGAAGAAGAAGAAGAAGAAGAAGAAGAAGAAGAAGGGAGGGAGGGAGGGAGAGAGAAGAAGGGAGGGAAGAAGGGAGGGAGGGAGGGAGAGAGAGAGAGAGAGAGAAGAAGAAGAAGAAGAAGAAGAAGAAGAAGAAGAAGAAGAAGAAGAAGAAGAAGAAGAAGAAGAAGAAGAGGAAGAAGAAGAAGAAGAAGAAGAAGAAGAAGAAGAAGAAGAAGAAGAAGAAGAAGAAGGGAGGGAGGGAGGGAGGGAGGGAGGGAGGGAGGGAGGGAGAGAGAGAGAGAGAGAGAGAGAGAGAGAGAGAAGAAGAAGAAGAAGAAGAAGAAGAAGAAGAAGAAGAAGAAGAAGAAGAAGAAGAGGAAGAAGAAGAAGGGAGGGAGGGAGGGAGAGAGAAGAAGGGAGGGAAGGAGGGAGGGAGGGAGAGAGAGAGAGAGAGAGAGAAGAAGAAGAAGAAGAAGAAGAAGAAGAAGAAGAAGAAGAAGAAGAAGAAGAAGAAGAAGAAGAAGAAGAAGAAAGGGAGGGAGGGAGGGGCTTTGGGGTACACTGCCAGGGAACTAGCAAGTGCTTTGACTGCTTCAGGTACAGTGTTCAAGCAGGAAGGGGATCTGAGGCTGGAGAGATAAAGAGGCCTGATCACCTGTGGTCACCATGCCAAGCAGGCAAGCTGGGGACCGGTCTGTCTAGACAGGGAACCACAGTGCTTACCAACCCCACCCACTCCCGGCCCTGGACATATCAAGTTCCTGGAGTCAGTCAAGAGTCCCTATAAGGCCAGATCATACCACCAGTGTATTTTATGCCGTGATTAAACTACAATTCTGTGATTTAAAGAACAAATCCCAGAGGCTGGAGAGATGGCTCTGTGGTGCTCTACCAGAGAACTGGAGTTTGATTCCTAGCATCTACATGGTGGCTCACAACTGTCTGCAACTCCAGTCTTGTTCCAGGGAATCCAATGCCCTATTCTGACCTCTGTAGGCATTAAGCATGCATGTAGACAAAACACTCATTTAAATAACACAACAACAACAAGCCAGCCAAGTGGTGGCGCACGCCCTTAATCCCAGCACTAAGGAGGCAGAGACAGGCAGATCTCTGAGTTTGAGGCTGGCTTCGTCTACAGAGCGAGCTCCAGGACAGACAGAGCCACACAGAGAGACCTAAATACAAATACAAAACAAACAAACAGTCCCAGGGTTGCCTGTCAAATTTTAACGATTTTCCTATAGAGGAAATGGTCTTTAAAGTCCTTTGTGGGTATTCTGCCCAGCACTTGCCTGAAGGCTGTGTTTTCATTCCTCAGCAGGAATGTGGAGGCCATCAGGATACAAGAGGCAGACAGTGCCCCTAAGGGTGGCGTGGGGTTACACCAATAAGTTTTGGTATAGGGTTGCTAGCCAGCTGAGACCTTGAAGAATGGCTGTAGGAGAAGCCACAAATGTCTTTGGGACCTGCTCAGTGACCAGGACCTGCAAAGCCACCAGCCTGAGGTCAAGGTCAAAACAACAACATTCTCTGCCAAGGTGAAAACACAGGAGGCCTTGGGCTGGAAGCTGGGGCCACTCACCTGGAAGAACAAGCGGCAGGCTCTTTGGTGATCTGAATTTGAGATTCTTAATTCTTTTTTTTTCTTTAAAGATTCATTTATTTTATTTTTAGGAGTACACTGTAGCTGTCTTCAGACACACCAGAAGAGGGCATCTTATCCCATTAGAGATGGTTGCTGGGATTTGAACTCAGGACCTCTGGAAGAGCAGTCAGTGCTCTTAACCACTGAGCCATCTCTCCAGGCTGAGATTCTTAATTCTTGATTTTCATTTTTAAAAAAAGGGGGGCGGATTACATTGATAGTTTTTAAAAAACTTTAAAAACATTCTTATAAATTAAAGGTGTTAGGACAGATATCCCAGAGTGACTTCAATAAAAGTTAGTAACCTGAAGGTTAGCTTTAGTGGGTCTTAGGAGACAGCCACTGTCTGTCTGACTGTCTATCTGTCTATCTGTCTGTCTGCCCATTCATCCTTGAGGCAGGGAGCTAGTGCTGGGCTAGTGATGCATAGCCAGGAGCTGGGCATGTGTGCCTGGTGCCATGAGTCAGGTGGGAGCTCTCTGACACATTTCCTTCCTTAAAGATAAGATGGGGACAGGGAAGGGTATCTTAAAGAAGTGAGTATCTTGTCCCAGGTCATCTGAAAGGAAGAGGCAGGTCAGGGGCCTCAGCAAGGTTATTTGGACTCCAGCAAAATGTTTTCTGCTGAACAGTGCTTCGGAAGGAGAGGGAAAGAAGAAAATCAAGGAGAAGCAAAATAGAAAATAAAAAGAGAAAAGAAGAAAGCCTTGAAGAATGAGGGAAAGAGAGGAGGGAAAGGAGGAGGGAAGGGGAGGAGGGAGGTCAACTTCTGTCTTTTTAGCAATGTCTCTCAATGTAGCTCAGGCTGGCCTCAAACTGAAAAACTCTCAGTCCAGAGGACCCTTGCTCTTGCCCAGAGAGCACCACCCCAAAAGCACTCACGAGAAATGATCCTTGATGCAAACCGCAAGAGGATTTCTATTCAGGGCCAGCGAGCTGGGACTCAACTCGTACCCCATGCAGGAGGGGAGGAGAAGAGCCCTGAGCCTAAATTCACACAAGCTTATAAAGGTGAAAACCACAAAATTCGGGACGGGAGGGGGGTAGAAATTTCTAGTCAGGAGTACTTCTCATGGGGGTGTCTCCAGATGGTCAGGACATGGTCCACTGATAACAATGGGGAGGGGGAGTAGAGACTCCTCGTCAGAAGCACTTCTCACGGGGTGTCTCCAGACGATCAGGATATGGTCCTTAGTAACTGGGCTCATGTCCCTTATCTGGCATACACAGCTATAGTTCTCAGGATTGTTCTGTAAATTCTCACCCTGTGGGCACTCCCTCAGAGTTCACAAGTTCAGATTCTCAGGCCCCAGAGGAAGAGGGTCCAACTTAAAATTTTTCATTCTTTCAAAACTAGTGAGCATCCTGCCTCAGCTTCCTTAATTGTATGAGATTATCTTGTTTATCTGTTTGTTTGTGTGTGTATATGTGTGTGTTAGGAGTGGGGTTGCATGTGCACGTGTGCTATATATAGAAACCAGAAGTCACCTTAAGGTGTCTTCCTCAATCACTCTCAACACACACACACACACACACACACACACACACACACACACACCCCTATTTATTTATTTACTTGTTTGTTTGTTTTTAAGTACAGGGTTTCTCTCTAAATCTGAGGCTTACTTGTCTGGCCAGCATGCCTCAGGAAGGATTCTCTTGCCCCCTCCGTAGCCCTGGAGTTACTGGTACATCCCATATGCACTGGGACGGAGCTCAGGCCTTGGTGCTTATGCCATCATGGCGAGAGGCACGGCAAGCACTTTACCAACCAGCCTAAGATCATCACCGAGGAAACTCTCAACCCCATCAGCTGCGCTACTGGCTTTTATCTTTTCAAAGTTTTTATTTTTCTTTTTTACATCCCAAAGAAGGTAATGTATTGCCAGCCCGGCTGTGTTCCGACCCTAAGGCACATCACCACATTTGAAAAGCCCATTGTTCTGTAGGCTGATAATATAAGTCTGTCGGATGGTACAGTCCTGTATACAAAGCACCACCCCTCCTCCCACTGGTGACCTGCAGGGACAGCTTAATGCTTTCTGGTATGCAACACCCCAAGAGTAGGGCTGGCCTTTCACAAACAGCTGGCCTGATTCATCTGGAACAAAGGCAGCTCTTCCTGCTAAATCCCTGGCAGGCATGAGCTGTGAGGCCAGCAGAGCCCCGTGTCCTCCACCAGAAAATCTCTCTCTCTCTCTCTCTCTCTCTCTCTCTCTCTCTCTCTCTCTCTCTCTCTCTCTCTCTCTCTCTCTCTGTTTTTTTCTCCTTCTATCGCTGTACCCCCCTCCCGTCTTAGTTATTTTTCTATTACCATGACAAACACCATGACCAAGGAAACTTATGGAAGAGTTTACTTACAGTTTCAGAGGGTGAGTATATGCAATGTGTTTGGCATACTAAGAACTTCCAAAAGTCCTTTGCCCAGATTTTAGAGCCAGGTTCCTCCCTGCCTTTAGTGACTTAGTGCCAATGGCCCTGTCATCACTAATGGCCAATGTGACACATATTTTCCATATGTGGGCTATAAAGCCCACCATCATAGCCTCCACCTTGCCATCTCCATCCTTGCTCAGAGGCAGCCATTTTGCATCATAAATCTCTTGCATGAGGTCTGTTCTGAGGTGTAATATTCATGGCATTCCTTAGCCCAGGATCACCAAGATACTCTTCCACCACCAAACCTTTCAATATGACCATCATGATAAGAAGCATGGCAGCAGTCAGGCAGACATGGTGCTGGAGTAGTAGCTAAGAATTCACATCCTTAAGACAACTGTAAGAGAGAGAGAGAGAGAGAGAGGGAGAGAGAGAGAGAGAGAGCGCTCTAATACAGAATGTTGTGGACTTTTGAAACCTCAAAGCCCATGCCCAGCAACACATTTTCTCCAACAAGGCCACACCTCCTAATCCTTCCCAAACAGTTCTACCAACTGGGGATTAAGTATTTAAATATCTGGGCCTACGGGGCCATTCTTATTCAAACCATCACACCTCTTTCCCTCCTGGGCTAAGAAGGAAACCTGGGTTCTATCCCAGCTTGGCCATTTCCTAGGTGTGCAGCAGAAACAAGAGACATCATCTTGCTGCTGAGCCTTGGTTTCTCCATCTGGGAAGTGGGAGTTGTGCCAATCTGAAAGATCTGTTGTTAGGTTTTGGAGGCGATAACAACCAGAGCAGGTGTATATGAGCATGTTTCCTGCCTATTTCTTGTAAGCTGGAAGCAGCTTGCTGTCTGGCTTGGTCTATAATTCCATCCAGGCAATGAGCATGCTGCACTCACTGGCTTTAGCGCTCACCCACTCTGAGCCCTTCCAAGCCTTTACTCAGGGGTCCCATAACGACCGAGACTATATAGCCAGGCTGGTCTCCAACATACAGGACTGTTCTGCCTTTGCCTCCTGGTGCATGGATTAAAGGCATCTGCCACTGATCTCGGCTTTACTCTTTGTTTAAAGTATTTTTTATAAGCTATATGAAAATGTCCCTACAGTTTTTTAAATAATTCCAAGTACCCTCCATGCAAAGAATTAGCAAATAGGGAAAGGAGTGTAGCTAAACAGTGGAATGGAGCACATAGTGGCCTGGAGTTCAAATTCCCAGAATCCAAACATTAATCCCAAAAAGAAGCCATCTGTGGCATTGCATGTCTTTTGTCCCAGCTCTTGGGAGACAGAGGCAGGCAGATCTCTGAGTTTGTGGTCAGCCCTGTCTACAGAACAAGTTCCAAGACAGCCAGGGTTTCACCCTGTTATACCACTCCTGGGCATATACCCAGAGGACTCTCCAGCATGTAATAAGGACACATGTTCCACTGTGTTCATAGCAGCCTTATTTATAATAGCTGGAAGCTGGAAAGAACCCAGATGTCCCTTAACAGAGGAATAGATACAGAAAATGTGGTGTATTTACACAATGGAATACTACTCAGATATTAAAAACAATGAATTTATAAAATTCTTAGACAAATGGATGGAACTGGAAAATATCATCCTGAGTGAGGTAACCCAATCACAAAAGAACACACATGGTATGCACTCACTGATAAGTGGATATTAACCCAGAAGCTTGGAATACACAAGACACGTTTCACATATCAAATGATGCCCAAGAAGAAGGAAGAACAAAGCATGGATACTCTGGTCCTTCTTAGAAGGGGGAACAAAATACCCACAGAAGGAGATACAGAGACAAAGGGTAGAGCATAGTCTGAGGGAAAGACCATCAGGAGACTGCCCCACCTAGGGATCCATCCCATATACAGTTATAAAACACAGACACTATTATTGATGCCCACAAGTACTTGCTGACCGGAGTCAGATATAGCTGTCACCTGGGAGGCTCTGCTACTGCATGACAAATACAGAGGGGGACCCTCTCAGCCAGCCATTGAACTGAGCACAGGGTCCCCAATAGGGGAGCTAGAGAAAGGACCCAAGGAGATGAAGGGGTTTGCAGTGCCACAGGAGGAACAATATGAGTCACCCAGTACTTCCAGAGCTCCTAGTGACAAAATGATCAACCCAAGAGTACACATGGAATTACCCATGGTTCCAGTCGCATAGGCAGCAGAGGATGGCCTTGTTAGACAAAGGGAGGAGAGGCCCTTGGTCCTGGAAAGGCTCGATGCAGCAGTGTAGGGGAATGCCAGGACAGGGAAGCAGGAGAGGGTTAATTGGGGAACAGGGGGAGGGGAGATGGTTTCTGGGATTTTGGGGGGGGGGAGACCAGGAAAGGGGACAACATTTGAAATGTAAACAAAGAATATATCTAATAAACAAAAACAAAACAAAAAACCCAGAGTGGGGGGACTTAAAAAGAATAAATTGTTCTCAGTTATTGTCTGAAGTGGACAAGGAGGGGCTTAACATCGTTCTGTAACACTAAGTGAGATAATTATTTTTTAAACTATATATTAAATTATGTGCACATGAAGCAGGTCTCTGCAGAGGCCAGAAGTAGGCACCAAAAGAGCTGGAGTTACACACAGTGGAGGCTGGGGACAGAAACATGGGTTCTGTTCAAAAGCAGTGTGTACTCTTAGCCACTGAGTCATCTCACCAGCCCCTAGATGAAATAATTCTTGATACTGTATAGGAGATTCAGAAAGGATCTTGATCTTCAACCGTCTTTCTCTTTGGCCACAGAGGATTTTCCCTAGAGACACATCTGGGTTTAAATCCCCTTCTGTGTCTCTCCTAGCTTAATAACTGAGATATTTAAGTTACCTAGGTTTAATGGAAGTTTTAAGTGGCTGTTATAATTGTACTTTCCATTGTTAGACTATGTTTTTTGTTGGGGAACTGAGTCCATTGATGTTATAAGATATTAAGGAATAGTGATTGTTGCTTCCTGTTATTTTTGATGTTATTTTTATGTTTGTGTGGTTACTTTCTTTTGGGTTTGTTGGAAAAAGATTACTTTCTTGCTTTTTCTAGGGTATAGTTTCCCTCCTCGTGTTGGCGTTTTCCTTCTATTATCCTTTGTAGGGCTGGATTTGTGGAAAGATATTGTGTAAATTTGGTTTTTATCATAGAATATCTTGTTTTCTCCATCTATGGTAATTGAGAGTTTTGCTGGGTATAGTAGTTTGGGCTGGCATTTGTGTTCTCTTAGGGTCTGTATGACATCTGCACAGGATCTTCTAGTTTTTATCATCTCAGGTGAGAAGTCTGGTGTAATTCTGATAGGCCTGCCTTTATAAGTTACTTGACCTTTTTCCCTTACTGCTTTTAATATTCTTTCTTTGCATTTGGTGTTTTGATTATCATGTGCCGGGAGGAGTTTCTGGCCTGGTCCAGTCCGTTTGGAGTTCTGTAGGCTTCTTGTATATTCATGGGCATTTCTTTCTTTAGGTTAGGGAAGTTTTCTTCTATAATTTTGTTGAAGATATTTACTGGCCCTTTAAGTTGTAAATCTTCACTCTCTTCTATACCTATAATCCTTAGGTTTGGTCTTCTCATTGTGTCCTGGATTTCCTGGATGTTTTGGCTCAGGAGCTTTTTGCATTTTGCATTTTCTTTGACTGTTGAGTCAATGTTTTCTATGGTATCTTCAGCACCTAATATTCTTTCTTCTATCTCTTGTATTCTGTTGTTGATGCTTGCATCTATCACTTCTGATTTCTTTCCAAGGTTTTCTATCTAGAGAGTTGTCTCCCTTTGTGATTTCTTCATTGTTTCTACTTCCATTTTTAGATCCTGGATAGTTTTGTTCAATTCCTTTACTTGATTGTTTTTTCCTCTAATTCTTTAAGGAATTTTTGTGTTTCCTCTTTAAGGGCTTCTATCTGTTGACCCATGTTCTTCTGTATTTCTTTAAGGGATTTTTGTGTTTCCTCTTTAAGGGCTTTTACCTTTTGACCCATGTTCTCCTGTATTTCTTTAAGGGAGTTATTTATGTCCTTCTTGATGTCCTCTAACAGCATTGTGAGATGAGACTTTAAATCCAACTCTTGCTTTTCCGCTGTGTTGGGGTTTCCGGGACTTACTGTGGTGGGAGAACTGGGTTCTGATGTTGCCAAGTAGCCTTGGTTTCTGTTCGTAGGGTTCTTGCGCTTGCCTTTCGCCATCTGGTTATCTCTGGTGTTAGTTGGTCTTGTTGTCTCTGGCTGGAGCTTGCCCCTCCTATGGGCCTGTAAACCTGTGTTTGTACTCCTGGGAGACCAACTCTCTTCTGGGAGGGTCTGTGCACAGAAGGCTGTGGAGCTGTCTGGTTCCCTGAAGCAAATGGTTGCTGGAAGGGAAGACTCCTGTCCCAGCAGCTCCACTGATCATATGCCCTGTGTGCTCCTAGCTGTACCCCTCCCGAGAGAAGTTGGAGATCTCACCTCTGCACTCAGAAGTGAAATTGCTGCCGGGAGATCACTCTCTCCTGGCAGGCTGTGCACAGAAGGCTTTGGAGCTGTCTGGTTCCCTGCTGCAGATGGTTGGAAGGGAAGACTCCTTGTACTTTTCATTGTTATTATTATTATTATTGTGAATGTCACCATCATCGGGCCTGCTGTGTGAGGTGAGAGCAGCAGTGGCAGGTTCAGCAGAATGAAAGAATTTCTGATACTTTGAGTCCTTCCTTGACAATGCGTTTTGAGAGGCAGGGAGGCTGGGAAGTCTTGTACTGTGGAGCAGGGAGGGGCGGGGCGGGGCATGGAGAGGCGGAGCGAGGTGGGGCGAGGCAGGGCGGGGCGGAGCGTAGGCGCTAGTGTGCTGGTGTTAGAACTAGGCTCTCAGGGACACAGGGCTGGAATCCCTGACTTAAGGCTTTTTCTGGTTTCTGCCTTGACTGCTTTCTGGCTACCTGCATGATATCGGGGAAGGTTGAATTGGAAAGAGACATGACTTAGTTCCCAATTATGTGTATCATTTCTGCCATATGGGGAAATAGCTGAAATAACCTTAAAAGTCTCTTAAAAGTTGCTAGTGAACTATAGCAAATTTAACTTGGAAATCATTCTTTGAGAATGAATTACCCGTGTAAATCATTTAATTATAAGTTCACACAAATTATTATTTATATAAATTGTTTTTAAATTGGCCTTAAAACATCCAATAGCTGTGTGAGTTGGTTGTAGCCATCCTGGAATGGAGGCAGATTCTTATCCTTCCTTCAACTCTGTCTCCCTCCATCTTTCATACACTTAAACCTTTGAAAAAGAGCTGGTCCATTTTTGTTCCTCCAGCCTTCCAAAGATGCCTTCTGCCTGGCAAAGCTGTCTTTCTCCATCAGAATTCCATCAATTTTTAATTAACAAAGAACTTCTTTTTGAGGCAACATGTCGTATATCCCAGACTGACTGGAGACTCACTGTATAGTCAAGGATGGCCTTGAACATCGAACCCTCATGCTTCTACCTTCTAAGTGCTAGGACTATGGTCATGTAGCACCATGCCTGCTTTATGAAGTACTGGGGGTTGAACATAGGCCTTGTACCTGTGAGGCAAACATTTTATCAGCTAAGCTAAAGCCCCTTATCTCTCCATCCCTGAAACTGCCTGCCTGCATCCACAGATGAGGGTAGGAGAAGCCAGGTTTTGGAAGTGTTAAACTGCTACTCTGGCTGGAGTGTGATACGAATGTGGACTATAATACAAATACGGGTTCCTAGCGAGAGCAGTGTCTGTGGGTAAAAGGAGGCAGGCTTGAGAAGGAAGTGAACTCTTCCAATTGTCTACTGCACGACCTACGTGTGGCCTTCACCTCGCACATCCTCATTCTGAGCATGGGGAGGTATTCTGTCAAAAGAATACATCAAGATTCTTCCTTCTGTCTGCAGGTGAGGATCCTGGACTGACGCTGAGCTTCAAGGGGTCCAGGAAAGAAAGGGGAAGGGACAGTGTGCTGGCTTGTCTTATGTCAGCTTGACACAAGCTAAAGTTATCTGAAAGGAGGGAACCTCAACTCAGACAATGCCCCCATAAGATCTAGCTCTAAGGCATTTTCTTAATAATGAGTGATCAATGCGGGAGGGCCCAGCCCGTTGTGGGTGGTGCCGTCCCTGGGTTAGTGGTCCTACAAGAAAGCAGATTGAACAAGCCATGGGGAGTCAAAGCCAGTAAGCAGCATCCTCCATGGCTTCTCATCAGCTCCTGCCTCCAGGTTCCTGTCCTGACTTCCTGAAATGACGAACAGTGCTGTGGAAGTGTAAGCCAAATAAACCCTTTCCTCCCCAGCTTGCCTTTTCGGTCATGGTGTTTTGTCGCAACAACAGGAATAGTCTGACTAAGGCAGACATGGAGCTGGAGGGACTTCTAGAACTCCTGCACAGCAAGCTTGACCTGAAAGGGCATATTAGAATATCCCCTGAGCATCTGTGAACACCAGGACGTGAAGGACCTTCCTCTGCAAGCAATCCTTACCATTCCATCTTTACCCTTATAATTAGTTGTTGTAATGTTGGATGACAGCTCTCTGCCTCCCCAGCCTCTGGAGTGGAATGATCAGAGGTACAGGAACAAGTCCCTTTGTTTTCTTGAACCTCAGTCCCCTCTTCTCTGACAGGAGGGCTTGAACAAATGTTCTCCAGTCTTTCCTATATCTCGACATGGTACTCTATGGCTTGAGGGGGACACAGACTTCAGACTTTCTTTGTCTGGAAGATACTGCTGGATTTGGAAATATTGTGTTAGATAATTCCAAAGTATATGTGTGCCGGGGCTCAGAGTCAGGGTGCAGGGCCAAGCAGCTTGTGATTTTGCCTTCAGCCCACTGGGAGGGCCATAGGCAGTCTCTGGGAAAATCTGATTAGCCAAGAGAGGAGTGTGAGTGTCCCTTCATTGGGCACTCTAGTTTTTAGAGTGGAACTGGACCAAGTCGGAAAGAATGGCAGAGTATGACAGGAACAAATGAACCACGGCCAAGCCTTGTGCATAGAGGACCAAGCCCAGAGAGCTACTCAGCCCTGTCTGTGGCTTGCTCATCTCATCTGTAAAGTATACATTGTGATGCCTACCTCGGGAACGACTTGTGGTGTACTTGCTAAGAGGAGTAGGCGGTAGGAAGAGTCAGCCTGGGATTCCCTGGGCCTTGTGGCTTTCCTGGCTACTTCTCAATGAAAGACCAAACTAGGAAAGACATTCTGAGGTCTTGCTTTCTCTGCTACTGAAACACCAGTCTTGGCGCCTAGTAATTATGGGATCCGGGTGTGTTTTACCTGTGTTAGAGCTTCACTCTGGTGAACCTGAGTATTAGCAGCGTTCAGCCTGGAACGGGCATCTGACATTTGGTGCAGTCGCCTGTGTGGTATGTGAATTCTTCCCTAGAGAAGCCAACCGTCTTTGTAGCATCTTGCTCCATTTTAAATTCTCCGTTTTTCAAATGGTGTCTGGTGCCATGGGGGGGAAGTCCCATCTCACACTGGCATGGAAGTGCTCTCAAGGTCGGCTCTCTGACCAGTGCCCCTTTCCTTTTCACTAATGTGAGCCTTGGTTTATAAGGGATTCACCGTGTTGTGCTAAGCATCTTCCTCCCATTTGACAAGAGACTGCACTGAGGCTTAGATGTGTTAAGTTCGTTGCCCAGTCAGGAGTTCGGTCTAGGACTCCTGACTCTTAACGGCTAGCTACTGTTCACATTTTAGGAAGGATTGACTTGGCATTTCTCGTTACTTTTGTGTTATGTTAGAAAAAAAATTCTCCTTCAGTCTTTTCAGTAGGGCAAGCTGCTGGCTTGCTGCACATTACGGCTGTTCTTGCAGAGAGCTATTTTACTTATTTTTTTTTATTTTACTTATTTTTTTTATTTTATTTTACTTATTTTTTTTTTTTTACTTTATTTACCGGACTACCTTAGGCCCCTTCGGATCTTTCTTCCAAGTTCCGAGACTCAGTTTCCTTCTATGGACCGCAAAGAGCTTGATTGGCACCTTCCTCAGGACAGAGGAAGCGGTTGTGCACTGGATGAATGCTTAGCCTGGAGCCGGAGTCTACATCCTCCCAGCTGCGCTCCTCCCCGAGCCTGCCCCGCCCGCCTCGAGGGCGGCTCCGGCGCGTGCCCTGCCCACCCTGCGACTTGCCCAGCGCACCCCGCCCCAGCCAGGAACCAGCTGAGCGCACAGCTGGACCGAGCAGTCTCTGTCGCCGTCGCCGTCGTCCGCTCCGCTGCAGCAGGTAGGGAGGCGGGCCGCCCGGGTCCCGGACTTTTAGGATCGTAGGCCGAGCTGAATTTCCTCTCCCTCCCGTGTTCATCCGAGATCGGGTGAGCCTGGAGCTGGGCCCAGGCGCCGGCATCTAGGGAGAAAGGAGATGCTTGCTCACTTTGGCTTTCTTTTAGGGGATCTAGGACTGTGGCTGGGGGCTAGAGGCGAAAAGGAGCGGTTCTACCGCCACGCCTAGATCCGCTGTGCTGCAGGCACCGGACCTCACCCTGATCTCCACCCCGCGAGTGCAGGGCAATGGGCCTGAGTCATCGTTGCTTTGGGGGTGTATGACCCCCGCATGCAGGTGACTGCCCACGCACGGTTTGAACAGTGGCTAGGTGAAGAGTCCGCTCAGTGGCGCTTTAACTCCTGAGCAGTACCTTCCTCCTTGGGGCTGTTAGAAAGATCCTCCTTGTAGGTGCCTGACTTCTCCATGACTTACCAGAAGGCACTAGCTATTTCATTCGCTCCTTGCCGTGTTGTGTTCCCTTCAGGCTTGGAAAGGAAACTTCTGACTGAACATCGACTCCTTTTTGAGTAATTAGAACCTTGTCTCTGGGCTTCCATCACTTTGCAGGTCCACCCTCCCCCAACTTTATTACAGCAACTTCCCCCTGGTCTGGGACTCTGGATTTGTGGGCTTGATAGACCTGTAGGGGAAGCCCCAGCCTTGGGAGGTCTGGGAGCTGGGGAGCCAGCAAGCAGGGGGGATCCGACTGTAGGATGTCCTCAGCCCAGCTATCCATCCTTTTATTCAGTCCTTGCAGTCCCGCAAAGCAGAGATGAATCCTTTAAAAGACCCAGGAGTCCTTGCTGCTGTCCTGGAGGTAGCCTTTGTGGACTGTCATGGCCTCTGGGACTAACGGAAGACTTAACCTGCCTGTCCCGTTCCCACAGACCATATTTCTGACCTGTTCACCAGGGCCTCTCAGCCACTTAGTACTGACCCCTCTCTGTGGAATCTCTGAGTGCACTGAATCTCTGAGTGTGACCCAAGGGCCCGAGTTACACAGTGAGGCCATGGCAGGGGATAGACCCAGCTCCAGCCTACTCTTTCTGACTCCTGTGGGACCTTAGATTTTCCGTGCCGTGAAGGTCAGAGGCCCCACCCTGTCCCATACAACTGGAATGGGGTTGCTATTCCTTGGGAGATTTTAAAGTAAGGAGGACGAAGGATGTGAACAAGGGACCTGTGGCTTCCAGCTTCTTTCAGACTCTTTTCCTTTCTTGGGCCTCCCTATTTATAAATGCCAGAGAAATCATAAACAGCCAAGGGAGCTTGGTTGGTTTGGCACTTGTGTAAATTACACAGCAGCAAAGGTTTCCGTATGAGCCAAGGGAGGGAATTTACTCCAGAATTTTCCATAGTCTTTTTTTTTTAAATGGACTCTCAGAGTGGGGAAGCTTGCCTGTCAATCTGTTTCCTTCCCTCCTACCCTGATGGCATGCTCTGGCTTGTGCTCTGGTCCTGACCTAGGACGGGCCCAGGAGCCCCAAGGAGAGTTCCCTATACTTCCCATCTTGACATACTTAGACCATACTGCGTTCCTTCAGCCATGTAAGAGGGGGTGACTAATTGTGTCTGGGTGAACCAGGCCTTGGAAATGAATAATAGTTTGCCAGGGGAAGAGGGCTGGGGAAAGAGCTATTCTAAGAAGCGGGGAAGTGTGTGCAAAGGCACTGAGAATTTCTGAGCATCCTTTGTGACTAGCATGGAGAATGGGGCAGGGCTGGAGTGCCGGAGTGTTAGGTGAAGACAGAACTGACAGGCAGTAAGATGCTGGAAAAGGTTTGTCACCAGGACCGTGACCAAGAACGCTCATTGACGCAGCTGCTGAGGAGGGAGTGCATGGGAAAGAGCTGTATTAGAGACAGGGAGGCCCTGAGGAGGTGGCCTGGTGGTCAGCAGGCAGATCCAACCCAGAACAATGGCAGATGCTGCAAACTCAGTTTCAGGGTTATGGGAGCCGTACATTGTATCTGAAAACAGACGAGATGAAACTACTAGGTAGATACTGTTATTGTCAGTGTCTCCGTGTTGCTGTTTCTATTCTTTAAAAAAATAATTTAAAACTAAAAAAAGACTATGGCTATGAAACGAGGGACAGTCACACAGGCTCCCTTGTCTTGATTGTCCCACTGTGAACAGTGCTCTGTGCAAGGAACCGCACTGTTACAGGGAGAACTGTAACCCGGGAGGGAGGGAGGACTTGGTGTTTCTGGTTATCTGGAGCCTGTGGATCCCTCCCCCTAACTTCAGGTGGGCAGTTTGGCTCTTAGATGACGTGTTGTTTGGCCATAAAGATGGACTCATTCTTGCCTGTAGCACTTTGCTGAGATATTGATTTCTGGATTTTTTCAAGGAAATTCTTCTAGCCCCAGCCCATAGCTTTTGAGTATTTGGTGACCAGAGGTGATAGGTTAGAGGGCAAGAGAATGTAAGAGAAATTACAAGCACTAGCTTAAGCAGCGTGTGTGCATGCGCACACATGTGTGCCTATATGTGTGTGTGTATGTGTGTGTGCACAAGTGTGTGTGTGTGTGTGTGTGTGTGTGTGTGTGTATGTGTGTGCATGTGAGTATACTCGGGTGTGCATCCATGGGTGCATTTGCAGAGGCCAGAGGCCAATTTCAAGAATCTCCTATCACTTTATTTTTTATTGTTTGTATTTATTATTAATTTATTATTACCATGTGGATGTGTGATATATATGTGTGTGGGCGAGCACACTGGGCACACATGTGGAGGTCTGAGAACAGCTTTGTAGAGTCGGTCTGCCCTTCCACCTTTATGTGGGTCCTGGGGACCTAACTCTGGTCATCAGGCATGCGTAGGAAGTGGTCACTCTGCTCAGCCATTTCTCTGGCCCCTCTATTTTTTTGAGACAGACCCTCTCAGTGAACCCGGTGTTCAACAATTCAGTAGGCTGACTGGCCTATGAGTTCCAGGGATCCATGGGTCTCTAATCCCCCCACTGCCAGCCCTGGCGATACGGATGTGTGCCCCGCCCCTGCCCCATGCCTGCAGCTGTTACATGTGTGCTGGGGACTTGGTATGTACAGTTCAGGAACACTGGCGAGGCCTGGGGACTATTTATAAACACATATGTTCTTTACTGTTAACAGGTCTGCAGGGCATGGACCAGTCTCCTATCTATTTTTAGGAAATTAATGTTTCTGGACGCAGGCAAGGTCTTTTGTTGGCTGGGCATCCAGTTAGAACTAGTTCTTCCTTTCTACCGTTGACAAACTCTTAGACATCTCCAAAAAGCTCCGAGAAGTGAGTTGCCCTGTTACCTTGTAAGAAAACAAGGCTGAAGCAGAGAAAAGCGGGTTCCAGGAGTTATGTGTGGCGGCGGCAGTGGTGGCGGTGGGGATGGGTGAGCAATGTTTAGGCAGCTGAGGGAGGTTAAGTAAAAATATCTCCTTCCTCTCAGCCGAATGAGTGTGTGTCATATTTCAGCCTGATGTGGTTTGCGAACTTGGAGACCACAGGCAGGCTTAGTTCCTGCTGCCTCTGACTTCCCCTCCCCCTCCTCTTGCTCCTGCCCTGCCTGGGACCACACAGGCAATTGCAGGGTAGGGGAGAGAAAAGCAGTGGGTGTGGTGGGTGAGGCTACTCAGCTAAAAGCCTGGGTTGGGGTCCCGTCTGTGCCGCTGACAAAATGAGGGGTGAGGTTTGGCTCCTGCATGCTTTTTTAAGGGACTCTGGCGTCCCGTACACCACATGGCAGGCAGCACAACGCCAGGCTTGCATGGCTCTGATGTCTTCCAAGTCAGAGTGCATGTACCATGCCAACATGGTCCCTGCATGCCGAGAAGCGCAGGTGAGCCAGACGCAGTCAGACGCAGAAGTTCCGTGGCTCTACCACAATTTGAGCAGAACCAATTGCCTCATTTTGTGGACTGGAAGTTGTCAGTGAGTTTCACTCACTGACTAGTCCTTGATCTCCAGTAGTAATGGTGGATGCAGGCTTTTAGTATTTTGTTTGCTTTTAAAATAGTCTTAGGAATGAAGAAATATTGGCCCTATTTTACAGATAAGCAAAATGAGACTCCTTCATAGAGGAGTGAAGTAGCTTAGCCTTACAATAACCCCAATGTTGTCCTTATATAACCCACTTTGCAGATGGGGAAACTGAGGCCTGGAACCCTGAATCTCCTCTCCCCGAGGTCACTTCCTATATCTTCTAGTCTGTAGTTAGCACTTCTCATTGGAAGCTTCTCCAAATGTCTTGGCACCTCCTGCACTCAGTACTTCATTTAAGAAATGACAACTGGGTCTCACTATGCAGCCCTAGCTATCCTAAAACTCACTCTGTAGACCAGGCTGACCTGGAACTTCGAGAGATCCACATGTCTCTGCTCCTGAGTACTGGTATGTGCCCCACCGTAGCTGATCAGTTTTCGGCTTTGTTTTGTTATTTGTTTTTTCTGGTTGTAAAGTCTCTCTGAATCTGGCTTTCCCAAGAAGATTCCAGAAGGGTTTGAGCCATGGAACCTGGTGGGGAACTATTATGAGGGAGCCAGGCTGGTGGGAGTAGATTCCCTTATTTTGCTAAGTTGGTTAAGCAAATGGTGGCTTGTTTCTTTCCAGCCTCAACAGATCTATCATTTGGGTCAAGTACTTATCAAGCAATATATATTATATATTCCATGGAATATATATTCCATGGAAGTCAGCCTTGAGGGTGGGGCTCTTGATTTCTCTGCTGTAGAGGCTGTGGTTGGGCAGGGCTGGGCTGAGTAAATACTAATTAAATTCGCAGAGTGGCTTAGCGACATGGCTGGGGGATGTGCGTTGTCTCTTCATGGACCTTCCTTTCTCATGGTTACAAGAGCTTGTGATTGAAAATTTGGAAAATAAAATTCTTTTAAAGGATAAAACCAAAACCAACCAAACAAACCCAAAGAACTATCCGTAACTGTCACCTCCGTGACCACTACTAACATTTGAGCATGTTTCCTTCCTGGCATTTTCTTTCTTAAAAAAGATTTATTTCAATGTTTTTATGTGTATGCAAGTGTATCTGTCTGACTACTGCTCACTTCCTGTCCTCCTCTCCACCTTCTGTCCATCTCCTGTCCATGGACACCCTAGTGAGTAATTTTTTAATATGTTCTTTTACATTTCTTTATTTACATTTGTGTGTGTGTGTGTGTTGTGTGTGTGTGTGTGTGTGTGCGCGCACGCGTGTGCCAAGGTAGGGGTACAGAAGACAACTTTATGGAATATGTTCTCGCCATCATGGTGGTCATCAGGCTCGACAGCAAATGCTTCCACCACTGAGCTACCTCTTGCCCCTGAGTTCTTCCTTCATTATTAGAAATGGAGCTCCTGGCTCAATTGTGATGCATTTTATAGTTTTGTTACATTTTGCCAAATTGTTTTCCAGGAATAATAGCAGTGGTCCTTGTTCCTAGCACCCTTGGTGGGGAAATTGTGTTCTTGAAGGAGTACTGTAGCTGGATATCCAAAGCCTAGCTGTCCTAGACTTCTGGTCCAGGGACCACGTTCCTAAATCATCAAACTTCAGTTCATTCTCTCAGCAAATCATTTTGCACAGTCTAGCATGAGAAAAAGGTCGAGTTGAGATTCTAGGCCGAAGAGCAGGGGGAACCTGGTTTTCTCTGCACCTGTGGTTCAGTCCTGAGCACTTTGCCTCCCTGGGCTTTGGTTTCAAGGGTGAAGTTAGGATGTCAACACCAGCTTCCTACAATTTTGTTAGTTTGTTTTAAAGACAGGGTTTCCTGTAGCCCAGGCTGGCTAGTCACTATGTCGCTGAGGATACCCTGAACTCTTACGTCCATCTCCCAAGTGTTAGGATTAGAGTCATGCACCACTGTGCTCCATTGTGTGCAGTCCTGAGGACTGAACCCAGAGCTACATGCTGGGCAAACCCTCTACTAACTGAGCCCCAGCCCCAGCCCCAGCCCCAGCCCCAGCCCATTCCTAGGGTTTTGGGGTGCAGACATGGTACTTTGCCAGCATAGGTCATTCAGGCTCTTGGAATTTCTGTTTTCTCATATGATTTAAAACACTCTGGGACAAAAGCAAAAGGGTGAGGGCCATTGTATTTTCTTGTTTTGGGCTTCTTCTTCTTCTTCTTCTTCTTCTTCTTCTTCTTCTTCTTCTTCTTCTTCTTCGCCTTCTTCTTTCTTTTCTATGGTCACATGTTCTTGGATTCTTAAGCTTCAGGTCAGGAAGTAGAAGCCAGTCGAGCCTTGTCATTCAGAGTAGGATTTTCATGGGCTAGCCTAGGCCCTGTGCCCTTTGCACTCTCCTAGAGCATTTCTCTATAAAGTACGAGAACACTTCATTCTAGAACACTCCTTCAGAAGTTGGGAACAGCCTGCTTGACTCTTTAAATGGTCTTGAAAGAAAAAAAAACCCTTGTAGAATTCACGGTTGCATAAACTTCCATTCTCATAGCTGTAAATGGTATTTTAGATGCAGCAGGGCTGCATTGGGGAGCTTTTTAGAAATGTTGAATCTCAAGCTCTGCCCTTAGCCTGGCCATATTTAGCAACTAAGAAAACAGGATGCTAGTGAAATTAGAATTTCAGATAAAGAATGAATACTTATTTAGTATTGCCATCTTCCCTGCATTATCTGGGGGCATACGTAGAAAGAAAAATCTGTGTATATCTGTAGTTCAAATTTAAATGGACATGCAGTGGTTTATCTGGAGATCCTACATCCTTCAGGTGGCCTGCATCTGTCCCCGCACTCCACCAGGAGGCTCGTGGGATAGTCTTACACAGTTTCAAGGGTGAGAAACATAGTTGCTAGAGGCCTTGTTGTCAAACCCAGCTGAATTCTTTTTGTGGTGATGGCCTGGATACAGCAGGCCATACATAGTATTTTGGAGGGAAATGGTAATTCCCCCTTCACTCCTTTGTGTACATCTGCACATTCCTATATTTTTCTCATAATGCAGAGAACTGGGACTTCTTATCCTCCCTGTGGCTCAAAAAGATCCCCCACATTACAATAGAGAGACAGAAAGTTAATTTATTCATGGTTTTGCCCCAAAAGATGGTGAGCAGAAGAGAGTCAAAGTCTGTCTCTGCCTGGCTCATAGCAGAGTGGCAAGGGTAGAGGGGAAAAAGAAACAAAAGTCAGGAAACAAGCATGATGGCAGAGGGTTCTCCTGGTGTCAGGGCTCCTGTGGGTGGCCCACCCTGGCTCCCTACATGGAATTTTCCCAGAAGAACCCAGTTCCCAGGCCCCTGTCACACAAGCATGATTGGCAGCTGAAAGATGCTTGGCTCTAGTAAGAGGTCCTGGCAGTTTTGGAGACCTGAGTTTGTTCATCATCCTGAGTGTGGAGGCAGAGAAGCTTGGCATCAACCTTCGTGTTGCCACCCCTGAGACCTTGTGTCTGGGCTGCAGAAGATACTGCTCCTGACTATCTTCTCGCCTGACCAGTCTCCAGATCCAATCCAGTATAGATGAGCCAACTACTTAGTACCTGTCACATCTTTCACTCCCCAGGCCTGGGATTCCCATGCCCCGAGAGAGTGATTGTGTCTCGAACACCCACCAAGGGCCCCAGGTGCCATCACTTAGGATATTTCAAAAGAACACATCCAAATCAATATTATGTTGGTTACTATTCAACCCAAGAGTTTGGAAAGATGGAGGAAGCTGGCCAGGACATACCCCGATCTCATCTTGAGTGCTGACCTGGGTTAAGTCATTTGTTCGCTGGTCTAACCTGGTCTATAGACCACTCCTCGGTGAAATGTGAATGTTGCTTTCTCTTCTCCTCTTAAATCTGCTTTCATACCCGGTTAGGGCTGGGTCTAGGGAGGTGACACCATGGCACCTGGGGAGATGTCTTTAGACTCCTTTTAGCAATATTAAAAGTAAACAGAAACGATGTTCTGAAGATCTTCCAGACCCACCAAGTCCACAGATCACTCAGGGATTCCGTGAGAATGTAGGTTCTGGTTCCTTAGTGCTGAGTTGGGGCCTGGAATTTGCATCCTAATGGGCTCCCAGTGGATGCTGATGTTGCTGATTTGGGGGTCCTACTGAATTGGAAGATTTGAAACAGAGGACAGTGTAGAGTGCTCACATAGCATGCTTGAAGACCTGAGTTACACCCCAGGAATGCTAACATGGGCGTGGTGGTGCACACCTGTGTAAAGTGGGTGTGGTGGTGCACACCTGTGTTAAGTGGGCGTAGTGGTGCACATCTGTATATAGTGTGCAGGAAGATCAGAAATTCAAGATCATCTTTGGCTGTGTATTGAATTCAAGGCCAGCCTAGGATAAATGAGACCCTGTCTCAAAGAAAAAAAGGGGGTAGATTATCAATTGATGGTCAGTTTAGAATGAATATCTAAAGGTAAGTCTACTCATAAGGCATAAATAGCCAATCTAGATTCTGGTACTTTTTTCTTTTCTTCAGAGTGAGGCATAGAACCCAGAACCTCGTGCATGCTGGGCAAACATTCCACACACAAGCTGCCCCAAACCCAGGTCTCTTGATCTCTCACCCTCAGGATTCCTTTTACCATTCTGTGTGCTTTGAACTCTGGGTCAGACGTTATTCCACTGTTTCTAGAATATGAGCAGTTGTTGCAACAGTTTTCTGCTAAGTCATGGAGAGGGAGGGTCCTTCAGTAGGAGAGACTGACTCAGTGGGAAGCCATCTGAAGGGAGAGAAGGCAGATGAAAGGCCTGCAATGTGACTTTGATAAGCATCTCCACCAGAAGGTTTTACACTTAAGATGACAAACATGTTCTCAGTAAGTATGTGAATGACTAACTGGGCCAGAGGACCCTCGGTCTGTTTCTGTATGGCCCTGAGCTTAGAATGGTTTTTAAAAGCCAACAAACAAACAAAAACAAGAAAGGAGGGAAAAAACCAAGAGAGAGCAGTGGCCCTCCTTGGCTCCGATCATGTACCCTCTCACCCTCTGCAGAAGTTTGCTGTAAACCTGAGCAACTAAGGCTTCAGATATCTCTATAAGCGAGCAGGAGGCCTAGCCTTATACAGCTTGGTATTAGGTACAAGCTAGGTCTAAGAGAGGCAGTCTGACTTGGTGGCAACTGCCTCGACGTCTTAGCTGTGATCAGATTCATGGCACCTTACTTTACCTCCCTGAGCCTGGGGTCACGTTTTGCAAGGTGTGTGTAGTGATATCTGCAGGCAGACTTACTGTATTGCCTGTAGAATCTGATGCGTAGTAAGTGTGCGGACAATGACATCTGCTGTCATTGGAGGTGGCCATTTGAATCCTTGTGGTGTGACTGGCCATCAAATCCAAAAGTCCTCCTGACAACTCAGGAGGGGCCTTGTAGGATGAGAAAAGCCACCGCGGCAGCCTCCACCACCCATAGGCCCTCTCAGCAGCCTAAACTAGACCAATGTGGTCCCCTGGTGGCATGCACACTGACAGCCAGTGAACTCCCTCCAGAGGGCAGTCTTTCCATGGTGGACACCCAACTCTCTCCTCTCCCTGAGGTCTGAGGTGTTCAGCAGGCAGACTCAGAACCAGAGGCCCTGAGCGGGGCTGGCGAGGACTGCCACAGAAACCCTCTCTTTCCTGCTCCACTGGGAGCGGGGAGGTAGACACTAGCCAGTACCAACATCGTTTGGAGAGCTTGCTTTTGAGTTGTTGCAGCCTTAAGATTCCAGAAGGGAAACCCTCAAACTTAAGATTCAGCTGGGGCTCATTGTTAACCCAGCCCAGGGTGAAACCCGATGTCACAATCTCGAAGAGAAAGAAGTATTTTTCGTACCCATAGATGGCAGCATCCGTACTGTGAGCAAGCTCTATGGGAATGTGCCTGTAAGCACATGTGTTAAGGATTGGCTTCTGCCGTTGGCCTATCCGGTGCTGCAGTGGGCCAAGGTCTGGAATAGCACAAACAGGTCTTAGTCTGTGGGGAGAGCCCAATACAGAAATAGGCTGCTGCAATTTCGTGTGGCAGGCACAGACCGGGGATGTCAGTGGATGAGTTCATGGGGTTCGCCTGGGGGGCTGTTCGGAGCCCAGCAGGGTCAGAGCAACCCAGTGATGCGGTCTGGGCCTTCTCTGAGGTCCAGAGATGGACCGTCCAGCTGAGCAGTGGCAGTCGCGGTGGAGAGCTGAGGTGTGCTCTGGTCTAGTCAGAGGCTGAGCTGGTGGGAAGTTGTTGGAAGTCAGAGTGAACTGGAGGCTGGGGAGGGTGAAGCCTGGACCCTCGTGTGGAAGATTGACGGGAGGGGGTGGCTGGCAGTACCCTTTGCTGGACATGAAGTTCTTGGGAACCTATGCATCGCCTCCAGTGAACAAATGAGTCTGGCCTGGAGTAGAGTGTGCATAGTCGGCTGTCATTTCCCAAACCAGACCCACGATGTGCTTTGACCTGCCCTTAGGAATTAGGGATTTTCTGCAAGATGTTTGTGAAAGGCTTGCAGAGGTGCCATTGAAATCCAGTTCCCTGGGCCCAGATAAATGTGTGACCTCTGACCTCTCTGCCCCTGCCTCCACGTCCGCTGCTGAACCATCTGTTTCACCTACTGACACTGCAGAAACCATCAGCAATGTCTGCTACATACTGTGATTAAGGAAGGGGTTTGTGTCCTCTTCTGAGGAGCCTGTGAGGCCCCTTGGTGCCAGCATCCTGACTCTATCCTTGTCAGGGAGAAGCAAGTCGGTTTGGGTAGCAAGATCTTCCAGAGTGGGCAGGAGTCCGCCATCTTGACAGAGGGCAGAGGACTCAGCTGTACGACCCACCATTGGCTTGGGTCTAGGATACAAGATGGTCCTTCAGACCCTTGTCTAACATGCTCTAGGTGTGGCATTTACCACAGCCTCAGAGAAAGCAGTCACATCAAGGAGCCTGGCATCCTGAGGCACACTCTTAACCAGCCCAACCCTCCAGCAGCAGGTGTGGGCAGTGCTGGCAGGAAGTGAGTGCCTCATCCCTAGAGGTATGCAAGTAGGAGGGATTTCCCCACGTGACCTCAGACACTGACACCGAGATCCTGGACCCTTTTCCAGGTACCACCAACTCCTCTTTTCCGGGGCTTTAGCCGCTGTCATAGCGTCTCCTCACGGAGTGACTCTCTTCTTGCGCAGCCTGTAAGGTAGGTACACAGAGCCACTGTCCACCCAGTGTCCAGGGGAGTCTAGACGATTCCAGAGTGGAAGTGGCTGAACAGCCTTTGTGGATTTAAAGGTTTTCCCCTGTGGCTGGCACTGTTTATTAGTTAACTCGTCTGCTCCTCACCAAGGGGGAAGGCCGGTGAGCGGAGTCCTGAGGGCGAGGGAGCCCAGATGCCTGCTCCCACCCTGGCTGTGCTTCTTGCTGTGTCCTCGAGCCTTCTGGGACCCGTTGTATTGTACAGTGGGGTAGATTCCCCCATGAGGAGGAGGAGAGACAGGGAGTCTCCGTGCAGGTTGCAGGGAGGTGAGAGTAGTTAGGCTGTGGCCACCAAGTCCTCTGCTTGTTGACCTTAGGAGGCACCTGAGGAGCGTGAGTCACCGGGAGGGGGGATGAGTCATGGCCACCAGGCTGGGTGGGCGGGCCCACCTATCAGATTCCAGGTGAGCCTGAGAGAGCGGAGAGCTGGGCTTCAAGCCAGGGGACCCAGTTTGCCTTCCAAGGGGCTCCCGAGCTTTCTTCCCAGTAAGGCAGGTGCATTGCACGACCCTCCCGAGACACACACACACACACACACACATCTAACACGAATGTCGAGGGGATCAGATGAGCCTGTAGATGCCAAAGGCCTTAGTGAGCTGGGAAGCCAGGAGGCGTCCCTGTGACAGCGTTTCAATCCTGATCAGAAGAAAATGTCTTTATTGAATGAAGAGAACGCCCCCCAGTCCGAGGAGGCATCGGTGACCAGCCTGTGACGTCCCTGCTGCTTGCCCAAAGCATCAGGAAGTGTGTGCCTGCACTATTCAGCTCTTCACCGCACCTAGCTTCTGAGCGATGACAGGAGCCCACTATTGTCCGCTCTTCAAGTCTAGATGAAAGGGCCTTTGATGGCCACCAAGACACTTAGTCCTTGAAGCTAGGGGTTCCTAGAAGGTTCTCTAGGCCCAGACAGAGGCCTGGCCTGGCCCCAGCTGTCACTGAAGAACCACATCTGGATTCTGGGGTGCTGTTTTGCTCCACAAGGGAGCTGCCTCAGAGAGATTTTTATCAGTAAGGAGCGTCCCTTTCTGTGTGTACTTTTGCTAGCTAGCAATGTCACAAGGCCCTTGCATTCTCGCTGCCTGCCCAGCTTCTGCAAACACCACAGGGCCACAGCCTGACCTGCTTGGGTCGAGCTGAGTATGAGCGCTTCCTGAGTCGACCTGCTTGTCTTGGCCCTGTACGCACCTCACTCACACACACCTCCATGAATTCCGTGTGAGCCTGCGGACCTGGGGTCCTGTCAGATCTGCAGATATCCTTGTCACAAGTCTCTGGCACACTGATTCCTTGCTCTTCATCTAGAACATTCTCTTCCTTGCTGTGGGGAGGCTGGCCTGTCTGTTTTCCCGAGCTGCCCCACCCCACCCTTTTTGATTACTCACAGGGCTTTTGTTTTTCTGACTAAAATGCTCACCGGATTCTGGAATCCGTGCACTCCCAGAGTCTCGTGACAGATCTTTAGGCCCTGAGTGTTGGAGAACGGGCAAAGAAGGGATCCTTTCCTTGCGTCCTGGTCCTGTGTAGATAGTCATTCCTGCCATGAGATCAGTTTTTCTTCGTCTGAGGAGAAGATGATGGCTTAGGGAAGCAGGGGGAGGCAGGCAGAGAAGCTTGAGTGCAGGGCGGCAGGGTGAGTTAAGGAGGGACAGCATTTCTCAGAGGGAATGGGGAACTTCAGAAAAGGGGACAAGGCCATGTTGCCCTTGACTGTGGGTTTAACTCCAGGCTACTGGGGCTTTCAGGAGCTTCCCAGTGGGAGACCTGGAGAACTTTATTAGTGGAGCCATCATGCACGCACACATACACACACACACACACACACACACACGCACACACACACGTAAATGCACACATATAGACACACACACACACAGGCACACACAGACGCACACGTAAATGTACACATACAGATACACACACAGATGCACACGTAAATGCACACATACAGACACACATACACACACAGACCCTACATGGTGTTGCTTTAGGGTTTTCCTCACTGAAGTGCCCTAATGCTTCCTCCTGTGAGGCCTGGTGTTGAGAAGTCCTGGGAAATGAGCTCTTTCCCAAGATTCTCTTGGCTCTTTGCCCCCCACCCCCTTTCCCAGGCCACTCTCACTGACTTCTGTGTTGGGAAGGGAGGTGAGCTGTGCCATCCTGCAGGAGCAGAGCTGAGGGAGACAATGGTGGCTGATACCCAGAGTGCATTTGCCGTCTCCCAAGACACCCAGGGAACCAGTCAGCCTTTCCTGCCCGAGAGATTAGCACTGACTGGGCTGAGATGAGGAGTTGGGTTTCCAGGCAAGAGGATTCTGTGCAGAGGGCTGGTCACCTGGAGGAGCCCTACGTGCCTGAGGACAAGTGAGTCACCGGTGAGACTGAGGTGGGAGTGGCAGGAAGAGACCTTGAAAGTTAGTTTCAGTTTTCTAGGTCACTGGGAGTCATAGATGAGGAGTGATTTGATTGATGGGACTGTAGAGCAACCAATTGGTGGAAGGCAAAGAGGAGGGCGGGTCAGTGTGGGCAATACTGAGAGCTGGTAGGAGAGAATGTGTGTTACCAGTGAAGCCCTGTCACTTCCCTTCACTACACACACAGAGACACACACAGACGCACACACACAGAGACACACACACACATACACAGATACACACACAGACACACACATATACACAGATACACATATATACACACAGACACACGTATACACAGATATATACACAGACACACAGATACACACACATATACACACATACACAGATACACACAGACACACACAGATATACACACTGACACACAGAGACATACACACACACATATACAGAAACAGACATACATACACACTCAGACACAGACACACACAGAGATGCACACACACACTGACACTCAGAAACATACATATACAGTAGATAGGTTCAGACATACAAACACACACACACACTCAGATACAGACACACACCCATACACACACTCAGACACAAACACACACACACACACACACACACACACACACACACATGAGATGGGGGAGGGAGGGGGGAGCGGAGTAGTGAATAGCTGCCCTGTCCCTCTCTGTTCTTTGCTCGTTCTTGTCGGGTTCTGCCCCCACTGTCCAGCAAGGCTGACTTGAGTCAGATCTCTGCAGCTCTGGACTCAGGAGTGAGAGAGTCTGAGCCAGTGTCTCTCCAACCCGAATGGGCCCCAGTCCCTCTCAGTTTGACTTTCCGCATCCATGAACTAGGATTGGACGGTGGCTGGGAGTGAGCTGTGACACGCAGGATGGCTGGGGAGCCTTGGTTTATGGTTGGCGAAGGCCCTGCCCAGGTCACAGCTGCCCCGTGGGGAATCCTCTGTGGTCATAAGTCTGTAATCTGAACCTGAAACAAGATGTTCCCAGCAGAGCTCACAGAGGCCACCAGGAAGATGTGTGTGTGTGTGTGTGTGTGTGTGTGTGTGTGTGTTGGAAATGCCTTTAGCTCTGGGGTCTGGCACAAGGCCAAGCATGGGGGAACTGCTTAGGACTTGTTCAAATCTTCATCCCGGGCTCTCAGCACTCAGGATGGCTAGGCTCTCAAAAATCCGAAACAACACAACAACAGAGGCTATGGATATAGCTCAGATAATAAGAATGCCTGCCTAGTGTGGGCTGGGCCCTGGGGTTGGTTCCCAGGACTGAGATGATGATGATGATGGTGGTGGTGGTGGTGGTGGTGGTGATAGAATACAATTTCCAACTGATGGTCAGGCAGGACACAAGGAAGTAGGTGTGAGAAGTAGAGGGTGTCACAGGCAGATCAAGAGCATCCTGGCCTGGAAGGACCCAAGGACACACAACTGACCTCCCTAATTCACAGTTTGGGAAACCGAGTCGCAGGCAGAAGCAATGGAAATAAAAAGCAGAAAAAAGGAGTCTAGGCCCAGGTCCAGGATCCCCGCGAGGCAGGTGGGGCTCTTTGCTTGAATCCGCTGTCTCCAAGGAGCGTGAATAATGGTTTCCTGAAGTTTTGGTTAGCTGTGGGGAGGGGGACAGTCCCGAGGCTATCAGTACTTGGCTGCCTGTGGAGTTGGGGCTGCTATTTCAGCCCAAGCCACAGGGTCCTATTTATAGGCCTGTGTGATTACCCTGACCTATGCCGAGGGCCTTATCCCTTCTGCCCTGCCTGGCCATGGCTGAGGGAAAAAGCCCTAAGGGGAATGGCAAGTAGCAGGGGGTTGAGGGAGCTCTCTACAGCTCAGGCAGGGCAGGCTGTTTAGCTAGCAGGTAGGTTCTCTGCCTCTTCTGATGCCCTCTTTTGGCCCCCTGAGAGCAATGCATGCACATGGTACAACGACATATGCAGGCAGAACACCCATGCACATGCAAGTAAATCAGTCTTAAAAATAAATAAATAAATAAAAGATGTATTTTTATTTCATGTGCTTTGCCTGCATCTCTTCATCACTGCATGCGTGTCTGGTGCTGAGGAGACCCCAAGAGGACATTGCATCACCTGCAACTGGAGTTGCATACAGATGATGGTTGTGAGCTGCCATATGGGTGCTGGGAACTGAACTCAGGTCCTCAGGTCCTCTGCAAGAGCAGCCAGTGCTCTAAACCACTGAGTCGTCTTTCCTGCCTGTGTAGGTGCTTTGTAAAGGAGAGAGAGAGAGAGAGAGAGAGAGAGAGAGAGAGAGAGAGAGAGAGAGAGAGAGAGAGAGACTTCAAAAACCAAGTAGCCCTGGGTTTAAACTCAGTCTTCAGCTGAAGCTTTCTGGGCCCCAGTTTCCTTATCTATGAAGCTGGATGATGACACCCATAGGTTTTAGTGAAGATTCAGAAAAATGATGCTTATGCTGTTCATATCATGGAGCTGCAGAGATGCCTTAGAAGGTGAAGTGCTGGTCCCACACACCTGTTGGATCCCTGGCACCTATATAACCAGAGGGGAGGGAAGAGGAGGGAATGGGAGAGGAGGGGAGGGGAGAGGAGAGGAGGGGAGGGGAGGGAAGGGAAGGGAAGGGAAGGGAAGGGAAAGGAAGGGAAGGGAAGGGAAAACAGCAAGATGCACTAGGGCTTGCTGACTTAGACTGTTAGAGCCAACATGTGAGCTCCAGGTTCAAGGAGAAAACATGACACGCCCCCTCCCCCCAAATTAAGATCTCTAGCCTCTACATGCATGAGCACGCGCACGCACACAAACACACACACACACAAACACACACACACACACACAGTTCTTGTCATGATGCCTGCTGCACGCTGAGCGTCTGTATACAGTAGGAGTCTTATCTGCAGGTGAGGAACTGAGGCTCCTTAGGCAGTGCACTGCTTAAGTCGGTGGCTTAGAGCATCAGGTCTGGGCAGTCCTGGCTTTCCATGCTGCTGCCCCAACTCTTCTCTTTCCTCCTCCCAGCCCTCTGGGCCTATCCAGTTCCCAAGAACAGGGGAGCTTTGTGTAAGGGATTGTTTTTCTTAAGAAGTTCCTTCTACAGAGCCACAGGATGACTCAGAGCCCCTAGTCACACGGACAGCAGGAGCAGGCCCGCCCTGGAAAGGAGGCAGAGAGAGAGGAGAGAAGGAAACAGGACCCAACAGGTCCCCTCTCCTGCTTAGCCTCAGTTTCCCCAACTATGGTTTTACCAAGTGGTTCCCATTGGGGGCTGATTCTTAGAACTGGGCTCCTGGGCCCCACCCAGATCTGCACACTCTAGGGCTGGGGCTAGGTTTGGGAGTTTGCATGCTTTCCGTGACCGTCTCCCCCCACCCCCACCCCCACAAGGATTGTGCTGGCCCGCCTTGTTTGCAGACTTGTTCACAGCCACTTTCTGCTGTCAGCCTCTCCAGGCCACTCTCAGCTGGCCTCAAGTTGCTGACAATGGAAAGTTGACTTCTTCAGCCAAACACTAGGGCTTTTTGTTTCCAAAACAACATTCTTGAAATATATTTTATATAACTGATTAGAGAAAATGCACATATTGTTTCCATATATACAATTCCCTCATTTCTATAAACTCAGTGGATTTTTTTTTCTTTTTTTTTTTAGCTAATTTGGGGGGTTTGTAGACCTGGCTGTCCTGGGACTCACAGAGATCTTCTGCCTCTGCCTCCTGAGTGCTGGGGTTAAAGGCATAAGTCATCACAAGCAGAAAGAACACTTTCATCACCTCCCCAAAAAATCCCTTGTGCTCCATGCTTGCAGTCTCTCCTCCAAAGCTCCCTACAATCTCTTCTCCAGTGCTCTCTACAATCTCTTCTCCAGTGCTCCCTACAGTCTCTCCTCCAATGCTCCCTACAATCTCTTCTCCAGTACTCCCTACAATCTCTCCTCCAGTGCTCCCTACAGTCTCTCCTCCAGTGCTCCCTACAGTCTCTCCTCCAATGCTCCCTACAATCTCTTCTCCAGTACTCCCTACAATCTCTTCTCCAGTACTCCCTACAATCTCTCCTCCAGTGCTCCCTACAGTCTCTCCTCCAGTGCTCCCTACAGTCTCTCCTCCAGTGCTCCCTACAGTCTCTCCTCCAGTGCTCCCTACAGTCTCTCCTCCAGTGCTCCCTACAGTCTCTCCTTTAATGTTCCCTACAATCTCTCCTCCAGTGCTCCACCCTGCCCCTTCTCCTTTCTGACCCTGTGCAAATGATCATCCTTCTCTGAACTGACCATTTCTTCTTGGTAGGAGAAGGGATAGCCACACCCTCTTGCGGGCTCTTAGGGTTTCCCCAGCATGCATGGTGCCTCATTCACAATAGACAACGGGCACATGGGATCCTGGTGCACAGCACACAGACTCAGGCAATGGTTCAAAGTACTTACCTGGTATGTCAAGGGCTGGGATGCAGACAGATGTATTCTCTACTTTAATCTACACCTTTCTGCCAGAGAAATGTTCCTGTCATTCCATTTTAGATCTGAAGAAGGTGAGGCACTGACAGAAGTTGCTTTGGCAGGGTCACGTGATGACAGAGCATGGTGGGTGTGGTCTTAACTGTGACATTGCATTGTCCCTGCCCCCTAGGCTGCGCATGCCCCTGGGGCAAGGAACACCATTTATGGGTCCAAAACAAGGATGCGGCAAGTCTTGCCCAGGGCTGAGCACTGAGTACAGTGAACTTAGCCAACAGCACATAGCGGTGTGTGTCATGACTGAAGGCAAGGGTAAATTCACATACAAAGTAGACCTTACCATGACGCCTAAGGGACCCAAGGCCTGTCGTGTGATGTAGTTACATGGTATGCATATGACACTGGGTGTGGTGCACCATATGTGGTCCCAAGAGCTTGGTACTTGAGCTCTGGCTGCTACGTGTTCCTGTGCCCCAGTAGGCTCTATCATGGTAGGATCTGGGGCTCAGCAAGCAAGCAGTACAAAGGCCTGCTTGTTCCTCCTCTTGTTTCTGGATGCCAAAGAGTAGGCATGTTCCAGAGGAGTACTGGGGCCCCAAGTACACCCACTGTCCCTTTAGCTCAGTCAAGGGTCAAGGCATGGGACCAAGTTCATTGTTCAGGAAGAGCTGCCAAGCCCCCAGCTCCCCTCTTTCCAAGCCTGTCCCGCCAGCACTGGTGAGGGCCAGCACTGGTAATTTTCCTCTCCCCAGATCCTCCCTGATTGCTTGCTGGCTTGAGAGAGACTTTTCCAGGCCTTTGGGGAGAGAGAGCTACACTGTTGTTGGGGTCTGAAAGCAAATTGCTAACAGCTGCTGTGGGAGGTGCGGAAGAGGAGGCTGTGGATTACAGGAGGTGCTTCTTGAGCCCACTTGGTACCTGGAACTCACCAATTTATTGTCTCTTCTGAACAGGAGTGGCAATTCCATACCCAGAATGGACACTAGGTCCCCGGGTTCTGGAAGGTGGTGGGCAGGGAGCTGAGGTCATATAGAACTCAATCAGATGGCAGAGGGTGTTCTGGTGGTCAGGGAGCATTGATGCTTACAGCTCCTGGGCACCAGATCTTAGAGGACTGCCTTGGGAGTCCTGTCTATCTGAACTGGGCCATGGAAGGGTCTGGAACAGTGATACCACATGAAAGTGACATCTTGTGAATCCTTTCTTTCCAATTCTCGCTAGCCTCATCTCTTCATGGAGATTTTCTGATATATATATATATATATATATATATATATATATATATATATATACATTAATAGTATATGTAGCAAATCTGTGATGTAGTTTGGCCATTCTATGACCAAGGGCAGTAAAGTGTAGAGTGGTTGAGTTTCTGACTCACGCTCAGCTGGTGAGCATTAGGGTCTGTGTTCTTTTGAGAGGAACAGAGAAGGCCAGATTCATAGAGGAATGGAATTATTGGAGTTAGATAGCAAGGCTGGCTTTTAGGATAGGCGAAGGTCCTTCTGGAGACACTCACGTATCCCTGGACTAGCCATTGCCCTATCTCTGGCCTTGATTGGAACCGTCTAGCTGTCCTTTGGTTTGAATGTGAAAAACCAAGTGGAGGTCAAGGATGCGTCAAGGGTGGGTCAAGAATGGGTCATGGGTGGGTCAAGGATGGGTCAAGGGTGGGTCAAGGATGGGTATGGGGCAAGTGAGCTGCAGGTGTGTAAGGGCTGGAAAGGTGCTGGAGGCCTTCTTTGGACATCACAGTTGCTAAGCACCAGTTAAGGAGCACATTCAGAGCCAGGGGCTTCTTCAGTCCTACCAGACATCCAGGAGGGCAGGCATTGTCACCCCATTTTATATAAAAGGAAATAAGATTATTATAGAAAGGAGCCACGTGCCCAGTCCCCTGGGCTCCTGTAGTTTCCTCCCTGAACACAGCCTGGTATTTCCTTGGCCGGAAGGTCACTCAACCTTCACCTGTCAGTCTCTGTGGCATTTGAGCTCATGGAGACATGGCACGGGTTCCTGGACCCTATCATCCCCTCCCTCTTCAGCAAGTCTACCCCTTGGTCCTCCGGGATCTCTGTCTGCAGACTGCAGAGTGGTATTCAGGCTATTGGCTGTGGCCAGCTGTGGCCAGAGCCCAGCACAGAGGAAACTGTGGTGGTAGTTAGCTGTGGAGGGTGTGGGAATGTGGAAGAGCTTCATGTGGAGCCATTAGCAGGAGGATGTGGCATCCTCTGGCTGATACTACCCTATGTCATGGCCTGGGGAGTGTCCACCAGACCTGTTGGGTCCTGGGGAAGAATGAACTCTGTCTCCAGATCAACTTGGTCTCATGCAGCGCTCACCTGTTTCTCTTTCTTTGTCTTGGAGTCCCAGACAGTTCTGAACAGTCCTGGAGAAGGATTGGTCACTCCTGTCATGTAACTCCTCTTGACTGGATCCTCAAAATGAGCAGATGTTTCTGTCATGGGCAAAGTAGATGTAACAGGACCCAGCACTGTAAACATTTAAAACACAGGGTTCCATGGTGTTAGATACATTATCTGTGTTAAACACCCACCATCACCACATGTACCCAAGACTCTCTATCTTGCAGAACTTGTTACTCCCAAAGATGTAAGGAGAGAGACCACTGGCTCAAATCATCATGGCCAAATTAATTAAGGCAAGCTTCTTAATTCATGTACATGAGCTGCTCCGTCTAAAAGCAGGGTTCAAGAGAACAGCATTGGATGTGAGGAAGACAGGGCTTTTATAGTCAGGGCTAGGGGGTTTCCAGATGACGGATTTGAGGACAAAATATGTGGAGTTATAGGAGCAGAACACAAGCATAGCAACTTAGTCCTAACAACCTCTTGAAACAAAGTCATGATCGCAAGGCGATTGTAACAATATAGTCATAGTTCAGTAGTCATAACAACCTTTTGAAACAAAGACAGTTGCAAGATTTTAATAACTTTTTGAAACAAAGATATGATTCATTGCCATTTTCTGGTATAGGCAGAAGAGAACCATTTGTAGTTACTGTTATAGCCCAATCCTTGAGAAACAGGTGTGATTGTAATCAGGAATGAACCTAGTTTGTCTTTACTGTAAGATGGCTTTCGAGCCAAAGATGGAGACAGGCTGGTTCATCAGACGAAATCTCTGCCACACATTTCCCTGTTTTTACAATGATCACTTCGCTGTGTGTCCCCATCATTCAGGTTCTTAGAATTTCATGAAAGCGGACTCACAGTATTTGCTGTTTTGTACTGGTGTAGTGTTCTCCAGGGCCATCCCTATAGCAGGATGTAAGCTTTTCAAAGGTTGCTATTCCTCCGTTGGAAAATTTTTGTTGATTGTGTTGTCGTTCATAAATGAACAGCTGGTTTGCGTCCATGTTTTAGCTGTTATGGGCAGGACAGTTCCCATGCCACTATGGATGTGGGGGTGCAGATGTCTCTCAGACCAGTGTTTTTGAACATTTATTTTATTTTATGAAAACCCAGTCCTTGTTAGTGGTTTCATTTGAATTTTACACTAGTAATTAACACATACACACATGCACTTACGTGTACACACATGCTTTGTTGTTTGTTTTAAGATCTGGTCTTGCTAGCTAACCCTGAGTGAGCTGAAACTTACGTAAACCAGGCCGGCCTCAAACTTACTTCTATCTCCCGAGTGCTGGCATTACAGGTACACACCAGCATTCTGGGCAGGGAAAGGTGGGGTTTTTTTTCCCTCTAATTTACACACAAGAATTTGAGACCAAGAGAGATAGAAAATCACCCAAGCAACTGACCCAGCAAAAATAGCAGCTTCCTATTTACAGGTGCTTCTCCTGCACCTAGCTTTGCTAAGCCTCTAACATGTTTTAATTCACCTGGTTAAAATCTTTTAATATTTACTCTTTTAATTTTAAAGTTATTTGTATGCCCCCCTCTATGTATATGAATGTCTGTGTGTATATGTTTGCATGTCTAAGTGTGTGTATATGTCTGTGTGTGCCTGTATCTGTGTCTGTGTGTGTCTGTGTGCATTTATGTCCCTATGTCTGTGTGTGTATGTCTGTGTGTGTATACATCTATTTGTGTATGTGTGTGTCTATGTGCATTTATGTCCCTGTGTGTGTCCATGTATATGTTTGTGTGTGTCTATGTGTGTGTATATGTCTACTTGTGTATGTTTGTATCTGTGTCTGTGCGTCTGTGCGTACGTATATGTCTGTCTGTCTGCTTCTCTGTGTGTGTGTGTCTGTGTGTGCATATCTCTCTCCTCTCTCTGTGAGTGTGTGTGTGTGTGTGTGTGTGTGTGTGTGTGTGTGTGTGGTATGTAAGTGCAGGTAACTGTAGAGGCCAGAATGAGGTGTCAGATCCTTTGGGGCAGGAGTTACAGGTGGTTGTGAGCCACTTGATATGGGTGTTGGAAAACCAAACTGAGGTCCTCTGCAAGATGTTCTCTTAACATCTGAGCAATCATGTCTGGTTCCCCTTATTAAATTCTTACATCCTTCACAGGAAGATGTTATAATCCCTACCTACAGATAGGAAACAGGCTCTGAGAGCCAGAGTGACTTGCTCAGAGTCACTCAGCTAGTTAAGTGGCAGTTCAGCTTTTGGTAGGGGTAATGCTTCCCTATCGCGTGGCATGCCCAAATCTTTCCTTAGAGCAGCTACCTCCGGCAACATCTCTTTGTTCCTTTCTGCTCTGGCTGGAGCATCATGGACCCTGCCTTCTGTCTGCATCACAGATCTGTACCCTACCCAGGCCTCCTGATCCTGCCCCAGATCACCATGCCAGTGCTTGGGCCCCATTGTCCAGCTGTTAACATACATTTGTGCCTGGACTACTCCAGGGGTTGCCACAGAGTTCTAGGGGTGTAATAAGAGGCTAGGGCTCAGTCCTTTGCAGCCCCAAGTTTCCTAGGGCTAGAGTGTTTGTCTCAGCATAGGGAAACTGATTGTCACAGTAAGTCCTAGTGGAAGAGGCCCTGGACTCTCAGACATGACAAATCTTGTTGCCAGGAAACAGGGCCAGAAGGTAGTAGGGCCAAGCCTCCTCTTCATGTCCTGACTTGGCTCACCACACGAGGTGGGGCTGGCTCTGGGAGAGGGTCAGTGGCTTCAGTCCCTGGGGTAGATTCAACCAAGCCCCACTGGCCTTCTTCCCAGTAGCTGTCCACACCCAGGATAGACATTGCCAGGGCAGAGGCCCAGCTGGCCATATCAAGGATCTCTGTTCCATGAGCCCCAGGCCTTGGGTCTGGTGTGGTTGCCCACAGACCTGAGGTTTAAGTCTTGTGCATGGACACTGCTCGATGGCCTGGAGACATCATCTTCTGCTTGGTGTTGTCTATGAAGAGATGAGCGACCAGTGACCATTACTACTGATAGTCTTGTGGCTTTCTCCTATTTCTTCCCATAGTTCCCAGTATACAAATGAGTGACTGGGGGCTCAGAATGGGAAATGATCCACTCTACAATGTGCAGCCCAACCTGATCCCAAGTCCCATTTGCAACCTGTGGTCTTAGAACCTCTAGACTGTCATCCAGTAGGTAGGGATATGCTCAGTTCAGGCCACTGAGAGTAGAGAGCAGGCCGCCTAGGAACCCTTTGGGAGATAATGCATGTCAGACCTTGGGTTTCTTTGTTGTTCCACAAGCCTAACACCATCCTCTTCATTTTAAAAATGAGGAAACTGAGGCCTTGGTTACAGGTGCTGAGGCCTGTGTGTTTTCAAGTCCATGGGGCTTGCTAGAACTTGCGCTGACCCTGTTTGTTTTCACTGGGTTTCATAACTGCCTTCTCTGTTTACTGACTATTGTCCCTATTGGCAAAATCCTAGGCCAGAAGGGTGGGTGCTCCCAGGGGGACCAGAGAGTAGCAGTGGACTAAAAGTACACAAGCGATGAGAGAGAGAGAGAGAGAGAGAGAGAGAGAGAGAGAGAGAGAGAGAGAGAGAGAGAGAGAGAAACTTCTAGTGAATGGCTGGCTGCCTGGGAGACCAAGAGTTGCAATGTCTCGGGTGAGAACCGGGTGGTGTCTTCCCAGCCTGCCAAGGCCTTTTGTACACTGAGGCCGAGGGTGGAGGGCGAGGGTGAGACGTCTCATCCGGTAGACACCCTAGGAGGCCCACGGAGATCCACAGATTGACTCGAAGTTAATCATAGAAGAAGGAAGGGGTCGAGGGATGGTTGTGGGGCCCTGGACCCAACCACAGGGGAGGGAAGGGCCCCTCGATCCATCCTGTGGCAGACGCTGAGAGCTGCATGGTCTATAGGGGGCACAGGACTTACACACAGCCAAGACAGGAGGTCAAGGGGGTCTCTGAGGCACACAAAGAGCAGGGACCAGGACGCATACCAGTCGAAGCAAAGGCAGACAGTGTTGTATTCAAGTCAGAGCACCCACCCCAGGTCTGAGTTCTCCACCCAGTGGCTATGGCCTGAGGATCTTCTTAGACATCGCGCCAGCTTGGGAGATATCGTAGGGCCTGCTACTCTAGAGATGTCTGGCTACCTGCTTGGCAGAGGCTAGGACTGGTTTAGCAACAGCAACCTTTCCTGTGCTGGGTTGCTGCTCCCTCCCCAGGTGAGGCGGGGCCAGGGCTCTTGCCTCTGTCTCCCAGACAGAATCAGGTCCAAGAACCCCAGACAAGGTTTAGAATACCAGCAGTGCCTCCTTCCACATGAGTGGCCTGAGTCTCCGTTTCTCTGCCACTGGGCACCTTTCCTTTCTTATGCACTTACTTGCTCCCCGGAATTCATACATCTTTTTCCAAGCAGGGAACAGTGTAAGACGGGTTTCCCCATCATAGTCCCCACTCCCTGGTGCTCCATAGTGAGAGATTCCAGGCTTTGGACTCTTTTGGGGCTTAATTCCTCTCTGGATCTAGGGGTGGGGTGACAGGCTGTTTCTGATTTCAGAACTCCTTCTTACATCAGGGGTCATAGGTGGTCTGATTCAGAAGGACCTGTCAAGGTGAGCTGGTCCAGTGTCCCCCATTTTGCAGATATCCGGGACCTTGAAGCACAGAAGCAAGTAGGTTCTGGGCAGGATGTTGCAGCCATGATCTGGGGCCAGAAATGGGCCTTAGACTGAAGAGTATCGAGGCCTTGCCTTTTGCATGAATACGGAGACCCAGAAAGGGAGAATGAGTTGCCTAGAGTCATCCAGGAAGTCTGTGGCAGTCCCTTCCCCAACAGGGAGACGTCCCCCTTTCACGAAACCTCACTTAAACCCCCTTGTTCCCTTGGACTCGTGAGCCTCTTCCAGGCAGGGAACAGATTATCGCTGCCCCAACTGGGTCTCCTTCACTGATGCCTTGGAATGAGAGTTTCTAGGCTTCAGGGTCTTAGAGGCAGGGGTAGGGCCTTGGTCACTATGGCCCACACTCCATAGCTACATAGCCAGTAAAGCTGCACCACCGTTGTGATCATTAACCTGGGGGACCCTGGGCTGGTGGTCACTGACCCCAGGGGTCGAGGCCAAGCCATAATGACCTTCTGTTAATCACCAACCAGGTAAGCTGGGGCCACATTGCTCCCTGTTCCTGAGGGGGCTGTACAGTCAGGGCAGCTGCTTGCTCAGGCTCCTCGTCATTTCCCGAGCCAGGCAAGGAGCAAGTATCCCCTTAAGCATGTTCTTAAAGCATGCCTAGACTACCGTTCTAAATAAATAAATGAACTCTATTGGATGTATTTCTTTTCTTTGGCTTTTGGGGGTGGGGTGGGGTAGGGTTTCTCTGGGTAGCCCTAGCTGTCCTAGAACTCTCTCTGCAGACCAGAATGTCCTTGAACTCATAGAGATCTGCCTGTTTCTGCCTCCCAAAGGCTGGGATTAAAGGTGTGCACCATCACTGGCCTGCTGGGTATATCCGTGTTACGTTTCAGATTTTGTGCTTTAAGCTGTTATTTCAGGAAGTGTCTCAGCATGTAGCGTGCATAACATGCACAGTTCACTCACAGCACCCAGCTCTGTGACTTTTCTGTGGCGTGCAGTGCTTGCATGATCAATCATCACAGTGTGGTATTAAAATTTCCCCACCATCCTGAAAGGTTCCTTGTGCCAATTACAGTGATCCAAACACTCTTTCTCGCCTCCGGCAGCTACGGCAGTGTCCAGGGTGACATCTTGCTCCTTGTTGCTTCCAAGAGACAGCTTTAACAGTGTGGCTTTTACTGACTTTGGAAGGGTTTGTGCATCAACTGTAGATTCTTTCCTTATAGACAGGAAGAGGCATCATTGTGCAACTTGCTTCTGGCACCTGGAGGTCCCTCCATGCCTACTATGTGCCACCAGGCACAAGTGGCTCTGCCTCTTTTTTTCTTCTCACAGTTGCATTGTGGTCCATTGTGTGACAGTCCCATCACTTATGTCCCCAGGATATTTTGGGTCCTTTCCAATTCTCTTCGAACAATGCTTCAATGAATATCCTTGTCCATCGTTCTGTAGGGAATGTGGTATTATGTGTTTTGAATATGCACAATCTACTTTTTATCTAGAGAGGTGAAAATGGCCTGTGCCTCCAGGAATGTTCATTCGAGCAGTGTGGGTTTTAATCGCCTCTCCGAGTTGTGCCCAGGGTAGCCCACTGCAGGCTCCATAGGCTTGAGGGTGGGCTTCCTAGACCACGGACCCCAGAGAACTCAAGGCTTCTACATACACCTGATAAAATCCAGTTTCTAGGGGTACCCACCTTCCTTGCTGGCTTCACTTCCCTTGCCCCCCTGTAAATCGGATCCTAGCTATTTACTGGGCATGGCCTGTGTTTGCCCGCCCTCTGCCCATATGCTGTTCCCTCCCCTGGGAATGTTCTCAATCTTCCCCTGCGACCTTCAAGGCCTGGGCCACATGAAACCCACCCCTAACCCTCAATCTCAACTGTCCTCTGTGTTCCCTTAGCTTCAAACTGCTTCCCCTTAAGTAGGAAGAAACTGGGGATGGAGAGGGCAAAGTTATATAGAAGTCATACAGTGTAGGCTCTCAAGGGAGCTGGGATGAAGGAGCATTGTCTCCTGCAGACCAGGCTATCAGAGCAGGCCTGATCTAACCCTCTGCAACCTCTAGGAGACTGAGGCACAGGAAAAAGCAGGTGGTACTTAGGAGTCTAACCTAGGTCCACACTTCCCAGTGATGTGGAGTAAGGGAAGACTCCAATCCTGGCTCCCCTGGAGAGGGGAGAGGGTCTGAAATAGAAAAAAAAAGTTACAGAAGGAAATGGAGGTGTCATCCGCTAAAGGGGATAGATACAAGTGTTGCCCTGGGCAGAGGCAACCAGTCAACAGGCAACAACTTTGTACAATAAACTAAAGATTTGCTCAAAACAACAATAACAAGACAGAAAGAAAAAAACCAAAAATGTTATTGGGGGAAAAAAACCAAAAAGAGTACTTGAGTGAGAAACTGCCACAAACTTGTTAGTTCATACTACGTGTTTTGTGTTGTTTTGTTTAGTTTTTGTTGGACCTGCTATTTGTACCAATAAAAAGGGGGTTGCACGGGCCACAGAAAAAACAGCTCTCACTGAATTAGCACCTGGTGTAGTATGTCAGACCACCTGCCGGATCTCCCGCTTGGAAACTAGGGTCCAAGGGGCGACCGCACCCAGTCGGGTCTGTCCCAGTGGGAAGGGAACCCAGATGTCTCAGAGATCCGGGACAGATACACGCCTCCCCCGCAAGCCGCAAGGCCCTCCCTGTGGGGCGGTCCCCTGCTAGGGCGGGATGGGACGGCCGGTTACTTAAAGGTTGGGGCGCCCAAGGGGCTGCGGCCGCAGCCTGGGTCCTCACCGTCGTCATGGCTCCATACCGCTCCTCGCTGCTCTGCGCGCTGCATGTCCTGGCGCTGTGCGCACTGTCGCCGCCGTCCCATGCAGCCACCGCATCACGGGGCAGGGCCCAAGAGAGGGCGCCCCAAAGTCGGGTGTCTGAGGCGCGGGTGAGTGCCCGGGGTCCCCGGGGCTCCCCGAGTAATTGTCTATTGTAAGTTCTTGCAGATACAGCGCTAGGAAAAGGGGAGTAATTCAGGTGTAGAATGGAAAAACTGTTTTGTTGCTTTGTAAGTATGTCTTGCTGCTTCGGGGCGGGGGCGGGGGCGGGGGCGGGGGGCCGGGACTAAAGCTGTTTCCCCGCGCTGCAGGCTAACCTCACCTTGGCCGGATCTTTCCCCACTACTGATTCGGATCCCATCTCCTTTATCACGTCTAATTGCTGCCCTTCTTGCTGGTCCTTCTCAGTCAGATTCCTCTGCATTTGCTGTTTGTCGTGTCCGTCCCCTCCCCGTTCTGTTTTCCCTGTGAAAGCCTATGGACAAGACTGTTATTTTCTTATCTCCTCTCTACCCTGACTGTTCTGTCCTCCCCTCCCCGACCCCTCCCACTTGTCGGTTCCCCTCTACAGTTCTCTCTACTCCAGGCTACCTGAGTTTTTCTCCCCAATCGCTTCTGACTTCTCCTACCTGGTTTTTGTTCCAACCAGACCTTCCGAGGTGACCTGCTGACATCCCCCCCTTAGGCGCAAACCTAACCTGCTGTCCCACTCGCACCCTCAGAGCATGTCTGGCAGCCTTTCCCACCCTCAAACCTTTTCTTAAAAGGTCCCCGCCCCGCAGACTTCAGGCTCCATCCCTCCCCCTTTTCCAAGACGTGGAAATTTGGTGGGTGGGATGCTGGGGGCGGGGCAGGAGGGAGGAGGCAGGCAGTCCAGGAGGACACTTGGGCCCACTAAGCCAATCCTTTCTTGGGCTGTGAAGATCCTTCACCTTCCTAGGAACAAAAATCAAACAGATCATGGGACCTAGGATCAGGCCCTTCCCTTTTGATCCTCAGTTTCCCCATTTGCAGAGTAGGGGTGGATAACGCGTTCTATGGAAGAGAGCATGCAGACGAGTCCCCGGGGACCAGGAGGTTTGCCACTGCCATCTGGGAGTGTCTATCCATAGATGCAAAGAGTGCCTTTGGAGTCCAGGGCCACCCCTCTATGTTGTTTCCGAAATGGGGGTCCCTGAAAGACAGCCTGCCGCTGTGCTTTAACTGTTTCCCCAAGAGGGAGGGCAAGCACTCTCTGCCTCCTCTGTCACATCACCAAGTAGGAAAGCAGAAAGGGAGACAGTCTGGCCTGGCTGAAGTCTAGAATACATGTTTTCCTAGCTCCCAGAAAGGGGTTGATTCTCCTCTACCACAGGGAGAGCGTGAGGCTCAAGTGAGTCCTTCTTGGTGCTGGAAGCTGCCCTCCCTCATGCCCGGCTCTCTCCTTGCTAAGACCCCACACTTCTGCTCAGGTTCTGTCCTGTCTCTCTGCAGCCCAGCACTATGGTGGTGGAGCACCCCGAATTCCTGAAGGCAGGGAAGGAGCCTGGCCTGCAGATCTGGCGCGTGGAGAAGTTTGACCTGGTACCTGTGCCCCCCAACCTCTATGGAGACTTCTTCACGGGTGACGCCTATGTCATCCTAAAGACTGTGCAGTTGAGGAATGGGAATCTGCAGTATGACCTCCACTATTGGCTGGGTGAGTGACGCGCTCCTGCTCAGCTCCACCCCACCCGACTCCCAACAGCATGGCTATACCCGGCGGAATCTTTGAACTGAGTGCTCTCTATGCCAGGCCTTTGTTAGTGGTTTCCTAACACTATGTTCTAGAGCCAGCCTGCACAAGTTCAGATCCCAGCTCTGCCCCTTGACCTGTAATCTGCCCTTTAACAACTCACCAGCGTTTTTGTCCATAGGATGGACATACTGACTGCTATTACTTCCTCAAGAGGAAAAGCAAGTTTTGTAGATGTCATGGAGACCCTACATCCCCCCTCCCCTGTGCTTCCTTGGCTCGGCTCCAGTCACTCCCTCATTGTCCCTTCAGATCTAGGATTCTAGAGTCTCCAACGCTGGCTCTGATCTGTTTGCTTTAAGGTCTCATTATACAGATGGAGTCACTGAGGCTCTTGGAAAGCAGGGAGGGAATAACTCAGTTTCTATAGCCAGGTCAGCATAGAGCTGCTGGCTCTGCGTGCCTCCTCCCCAAGGACTGAGGCCACTACCTCCTAGAAGCCAGTCTCATGCCGCCCTTGTGTTCCCTAGGCAATGAGTGCAGCCAGGACGAGAGCGGGGCTGCCGCCATCTTTACCGTGCAGCTGGATGATTACCTGAACGGCCGGGCTGTACAGCACCGTGAGGTTCAGGGCTTCGAGTCCTCCACCTTCTCTGGTTACTTCAAGTCTGGACTTAAGTACAAGGTGGGTCAGGTCAATGGCATAGCTCAAAGTCTTTCAGCCTTGCAGAGAGATGGACAGACAGGCCAAGTATCTGGGCCCTTGCCATCGTGGTCTCGAGTGAACCAAACACCCGCCCTGAGCTGTTGATTCCTTATCTTACAATGAAAAGATTCTCTAGAGCCTGGTAGAGTGTTTGCAGCATCACAGTGAGCCCACGGGAGGCCTTCTCACATCAGCCCAGGGAATGAGCCATGGCCCGATCCTGCACCGGGTCCTTGTTGAGGCTTTGTTGGCAGAAGGCCCGGTGATAAGTATTTGACAAGCCCCACATCTCTCTTCCTGATCCCTCCTCCTCCGCATTTTTCTCTTGAACTTGGACTTTTACAAATTGGTACCATGTTGTTTTTTTTTTTTTTGGTTTTTTTGATCTAAGCTTTCAGCCAGAGCAAAATCAAGCTGGGAACCCAGGAAACTGTACCCCAATATACCATGCAACCTCTAGCCAACCCCTTGATACCCAGAGCCTGCCTTTCCTCTCTGGCTGTGGAGAGCCAGTTATACCTGCCCGACAAGGCCAGGGAGAGGATTTGGTGAAAAAGTAGCTGGGAAATGTCCCACATGGGGCTTGGCTCCCTGAAGGGCTCAAGAGAAGCCAAATATTTATGAAGCTCTGCTCTCCTTGTGTAGGGTAGAGAGGGGATTACAAGTTTATGAACCAGATGAGCCCCGATCTCTCATTTTATAGGGGCTGGGGCAACTAAAATACAGAGAGATTGAGCTATTGGACCAGGGACACAGGGTGAGTTAATGCAGGGCGACGGTCAGAACCCACATCACCTGCCTGCCTCCCAGTGTTGTTCTCAGTAAGCGACCCTGTCTCCCATGACCCGGTTCTAAGGAAGACACATGTCCTGCCTATGCTACTGTCCCTCTCTGGTCAGAGCCCTCTTTGTCAGTGCAGATGTGACTCCCTCTTTCCTAGGTGAGGGCAGGGATTGAGTGATGGAGTGTGCCCATGAGACTTGATAACAAGGCAGGGTGTGTCCTGGACCAGCAGCCTAGGCTGGGTGGGGCTGGGCTGCCTTCCCTGGCATCTACCCAGCTCCATTTGCTGGGTTACCATGGCCGAACAGCTGGTGCTGCCCAGCTGAGCAGCTAGCCTTCCTCCTGCTGTTGTCTGGGCTCCTCGCAACCCTGAGGAAGGAGAGAGATGAGGAGCCTAGCTCTGGGTTACAGAAAGACCCACGTAGTCTCTCCATCGGTTATTCATTTAGCAGATGGTTTCAAACTCCTAGATCAAGCTGGGCATAGCAGCACACACTTTTGAACCCAGAATTAAGGAGGCAGAAGATCAGGAGTTCAAGATGATCCTCTGCTAGATACTGTGTTCAAGGCCAGGTTACGTACACACCGTGTGTGTGTGTGTGTGTGTGTGTGTGTGTGTGTGTGTGTGTGTGTGTATGTGTGTGTGAATGTGTGTACATATGCACACTTGTGCACACCCACACGCACACTCAGACACCGCACATGCATGCACATGCACGTGGGCTCGTACATACACACACATGAAAGAACAAGGTAAAGAAGACAGGCCTGTATCACTCCCACTTGTGGCTGTCATGCTGCAGATGGTACTGGGAATGTATGTCACCTTGTTTTATCTCTGAAGGTAACCCTGGGAGGAGACCTGAGGCTCCGAAGGGTCACATACTGTAAGTGGTGCAGGTTGTGTTCTAGCCCCGCCCCGCCCCTGTTCTGTCAGGCTCTGCGCTGAGCAGTGGGGGTCCAGGTGAGGCGGATCCCTTCCTTTCTAAGGACTTGAGAGCACTGGCAGTCTTGAGAGAGTCGATCCACTGAAGGCAAGAAGGAAGAGAAGGGGTATCCACAGGATTCACATGGTCAGCTCTCACGGCGGTCAGGGCCATCTGTCTGCCTCTGTTACCGGTTGCTGTGGGAAAAGCTGAGCAGATATAAATTCGACAGTTGTGAACACAAGGGCAGATTACCTAGCCAGAGAACCTTGCAGGGCTATGGGAACCCAGGTTTGAAGTGGTAGGTTCCATACATTGAGGTTTTTCTATGGGATCCCATTTCATTCTCACAGTTGCCATTAGGGCGTTGGCGATAGTCCCATTTCATAGATGGGAAGGCTGAGGTCCTGTGGAATGAATCTACAAGCTAGTAGGATGTTCTTACATCGAGTGCCTTCCACGAAATGTGTTATGCACTGTACTTTGTTCCTGTCAGACTGCAAGGTACCAGGCAGGACTGGTCCCATTGTGTAACTGAGGAGAGTGTGGTGCAGGGATGCTAAGCACCCACCTGGGGTCACAGAGCTGGAGAGTCATGCAAAGGAAATTCAGACTCAGGTGTGAAGGGTCTAATGTAGCACAGAGCCAGTCCAGAGTGGACGTTTCAAGTGTCCCTGACCCTCCATCCTAGCCCTGTGGGGCTTATCACCTGCACATCTAACTAGCCGCTCCCACATCAAGGGGATTTTCTGGAATGTTCCAGACCACGCCCTGAGGACCACTTGAGAGGTAGATCCCAATCAGAGCTCAGATTTGAGCCTTCAGTCCTGAAGGAACCTGGCCTCTGGAGGACAGATGAGGCCCACAGCCAGTCCTGTTTACCACCTCCTACGGTCCTCAGGCTGCCCCCGCACTTGGCAGGCCCAGACCAAGGTTCTCGGCCTCCCCACCCTCATCTATTATAGATGTGAAGGAGCCAGGCTTGTCACACAAGACTTGTTTCTATGAAAGCCTCCTCCTGGGAAGCACTTCTGACTCGGAGTCAGGGAAGGGGCAGAGAGGGGACACGGAGCGGCCAGGAGAGCTGTTTATTGTTACCCTGGTCATTCCTAAGTCACTATGCTGGGTGGGGGTGGGAAGGGTTCTAATCCCTTATCACTTGACCTGCCCTTCATCTTTACCCAGAGTCCTGACAACCCCCCAACTGCTGTCCCCCAAAGACTGGGTTATTTTAAGTCCTTTGCTCAAAGGGAAGCTGAGCCCATGAGTCTCGGGAGCCCTGGAAGTTAGAAGCCAGCCATCTGCTGCGACCTTTGCTTAGAAAAGGGCTCTGAGCTAGAAGATGCACAGCTCCAGCCTCACCAAGGAGTTTTTTTAGTTATGTACACAGTTTGACTTTTTAGCTTTTTTGGTGGAAATTTTAGTGTCCGCTGTCATATCTCACTCGCTGAGTAAGTCAAGCTTGATTTACATGAGCCAAAGCAGCTCTCTGAAGTGAAGGACCCGGACCCCACCCCTGTAGGCGCAGGCCAAAAGATGGTTGGCTGCTTCAGTTCTTCCACACACCTCCTCTTATCACTTGGTCTTTAATTCGGGGAATGGCTCTTTAAACAGTTCACCCTGTAGAATTTTGTTCAAAGAATTTGATCTCTTCCTGCCTCGTCCCAAAATTAGATTAGACAGGAACAATCAATCCTTTATTAAAAAAAAAGTTAAAAAAGTAATAGAAAAAACTCTATAAATTCCCATCCTTTCCCTTGTAGATTCACTGGTGTCTTCTGAGAACTAGCTTTATTTATTATGTGTGTGTATATGTACATATACATGTGTGTATATATATATATATATATATATGTGTGTGTGTTTGTGTGTATGTATATGTATATATGTGTATATGTATGTGTGTATGTACATGCATGTGTGTTTATGTGAATATATGTATGTGTGTGTATATATGTGAGTGTGTGTATGTGAGTATATGTATGTATATATATGCATGTGCATGTATATGTGTGTATGTATGTATGTATAGGAATGTATGTGTGTATGTATGTGTGTATGTGTGTGATATGTGTATGTATGTGTGTATATCTGTATGTGTGTATGTATGTGTATATGTGTGTGTGTGTGTGTGTGTGTATCTCCAAATATCATTCCCCGAGTCAGCAGCAGTGAGCGCAGTGCACCAGGACTCTCAGGCTCACCAGCTAAGAATTGATGCCATGACTGTTCTTACCTCAGAGGCTGTTTTGAGTCCTGCATGGACAACGGGTACACAGCCTTATTGCTGCTTGGTCACGTGGCCCTGGGGTCCTGTGGGTTACTGTGGAGGAAGCACGGAGTGCTAGGGTGTGCTATCTAATGTCCGCCCCTCACCTTGTCCCCAGTGACTGCCTCGGCCCTGCCCTCCTCCAGCCCTCACATCATTCTTGGGTCTCAGGCATCATGGCCACCTGACCTCAGGTTTATTCTTTCTGTGATGGGAAAAGTTCCTGGCTTGCTACTGACTTGTGGACTTTCCAAGTCAAGATGGAAGCCACGGGTGTAGCCTTGTCCCACAATGAGGTGGTTCCACCCAGCGACACTACAGCTCTGCCTGGTGGACAGTGCTGACTAGGCTTTACGCCCACACCAAGAAGAGACACCAGAGGGCGCTCCAGCCCCCAGAAACTCGAAACTGCTTGTACCTGGGCCTGAGATCTGATATTGAGAGGAAGAACATGATTTTTCAGATTCTGACACACTGGGGTTTGATCCCGGCCTCACCACCCCATCCCACTGTGAGCGCTTGGGCGAGTCCCTTGGGCTTTGCTCTCCTCACTTGTTAGATACATGTGCAATGTGTGGTGTAGTGGGTGGGTATGATAATGTGACAAACACGTCCATTCCACTTACTGTTACTGTGCCTAACAGGAGCCTTGTAAAATGGCTGCCTCTGCCTCCTCACACCCATCTAGTTTGTATGGCTGGGGTCAGTGCAAGGCGATGGGCCGATAGGGTCCTGGCTGGGGTGGTCTGAGAACCTATAGACACCTCCGAGCTTCCACTTGCATGGGGTGTGGAACAGGGAGTCGTAGGGGACCCACAGCAGGCTGCAAGACTGGAAGCCTTGAGTGTGCCACAGGCTTGCTGAGCGTGCCTGAGGAAATCACTTCACCTCTCTGGGCTTTGGCTTAGGTTGGGTGCAGTGAGCGTGTGGTGGAGGGCTGTTGAGGACCTAAAGCTGTATGTATATATGTATGTATGTATGCATATATATGTGTGTATGCATGTGTGTGTGTGTGTGTGTATATGTGTGTGTGCATGTGTGTGTGTGTGTGTGTGTATGTGTATGTGTATATATGTGTGTGTGCATGAGTGTGTGTGTATAACTCGGGGATGTTGAGACATCCCAGACAGCCTCCTTTGGCTTCCCACTGAACCGAGGGTGGGTGTGTGTGGCAGCTGGGGCAAGGAAGCCTATGAGTAGGCTCCTTCAGAATTTGGTGGTGCCTGAAGGGTGGAGGAGAGGCCTGAGGCTGAGAGAGGGGAGAGGGTTATTGGAAGTCATCCATTGCTGTGACAGAGACTGTCCCATCCCTCTACCCGCCTTGTCTAAGATGATCTTCAGAGAACCTCTCAGGGTGGGAAGGACTGAGATGAGTTGGATTAGCACTTACTAATGAATGTTTTGCAAGGGGGTGAGGTGGAAGAGTGGTGAGCTAGGGAGAGACAGGGCAAGCGTGTGTGAAACAAGACAAGTGTGGGTGTTCACCATAGGAGCTTTTGGTATGTTCATGTTCATTGTGTAACAGTCAGGGTCAGTGAGTAAGGAGCATCCCCTACACTTTGATGATGGATTCTTTTCCTTGAAGAATAGTTTGTGTAGTGTGCCACAGCGTGCCCCTTGGGGAATGCTGGTTTTGACAGAGATATATTTGTGATCCTTTGATCCAGGAAGTGACTTTAGGGATCTTTTAGGTGGAGTGTAAGGTTCAGAGGGATGTAGTGTGTAGAGAATCTAATACTTCTTAGCCATGTGGTTTTGGTAAATGTTATATTTACTGAACCTCAGAAAAGAATGTCTCAGTATCAGACAGACACAGTCACAGTCACAGTAGAAGTCCCGGCTGAGCTGAGTATCCATCCACTGGTCGGAAGTTTCCTCCCCTCAGTCCTGTGACCCCTCTGTATCTACTTCTCCAGACCTCCTCCCCTGGACTAACACTGTCCCCTTCACTTGACAGAAAGGAGGTGTGGCATCTGGATTCAAACACGTGGTACCCAATGAGGTGGTGGTACAGCGGCTCTTCCAGGTCAAAGGTCGCCGTGTAGTCCGTGCCACTGAAGTACCCGTGTCCTGGGACAGTTTCAACAACGGTGACTGCTTCATTCTGGACCTGGGAAACGTGAGTCTCGCCTGCCCTTTTCTAAGGCAGCTGTGGTGAACTTGGCCAGGTCTGACTCTGGCCAAGTGTCAGGCAGACAGATCTAGAATGGATAAGTCTGGTCCTAGATTCCCACATGTAGACTCAAGTTTGCCGTGCATGTATGCATGGACCTTGGGATCCCATCATTTACAGAGTTCTTGAAATGCAGCCCTCCTGATATCTGACATGCACAGTTATATACCTTTTAGAATATAAACACTCACTTCTAAGCACATGGCAGTTGTGGGCAAAAACTGTAGGTTCTCGTCCACCAAGGACACAAACCCTACAGTGAGTGCCCACACCCGAAGACTCGGATAGAACCACAGTGTACATATGACATGAGCATCATTGATTGCCTGTGTACCTAGTGTGTGCTGATGCGCCTGGTCCACATCCCCAGGCCCGCTTACAGGTTAGTGGTGATGCTTCCTCCAGACTTGCTCCGTAGCTCTGCATGAACCCAAACCCGCAGATGGTCACGGCCAGACACTGCACCCTAAAACTCCTGTGCGTATGAGCCTGTGGTATGTGTCAGGGTGTCTGGGGGTGCAGATTCATCTGGGTACCATGTGTACCTGGTACCTACAGAGGCCAGAAGAGGGACTTGGTTCCTCTGGGACTCGAGTTACATATGGTTGTGAGCGTCCGTGTGGGCACGGGGGTTAAGCCCAGGCCCTCTGTAAGAGCAGACAGTGCTCTAGAGCTATTCAGCCTCCACACAGTTTCTTGTTGAAGTGACACGGCACGCTGTGTTGCAATCCCAACTGCTGTTCTGCGTTTCACCCAGTGAATGTACCCGCCCAACTCCTAACTGTAGATCCAGAAACAAAGCACCACAGCTCTCTACAAAGCCTTCTTGTTCCTCCCAGCCCTGCTGCCCCGAGGGCAGCCACCGGCACTCTCAATAGGATAGACTCAGGGTTTATGCACATTTCTGAAATTACGTGCAGGAGACCTTCCTCTCTTATATTGAATTCTTCTTTTCAACTTTGCGTATCTGACATTCCCCCACGCTGTTGGAGCTCACTCAACTCTATAGGATTCAGATGCTTCATTATTCCTGCTGCTGACAGGCACCCAGGTGGTTTCTGGTTTGGGCTGTTCTGAACACTGTGACACTTCCATATCACACTCCACCATTGAAGGGAATCAGACCAAGAACTCAAGCAGGAACTGAGGCAGGAACCACAGAGGCACACTGCTAACCCGCCCACTTACAGAAGTTACCGCCCACAGCGGGCTGGGTCTTCCACGTCAGTGACCGATCAAGACAGTCGTTCACAGACATGGCCACAGGCCGTCTGATTTGGGCAATTCCTCTGTTGAGGTTCCCTCTTCCCAAGTGACTCTAGGTCACTTGTCAAGTTGACAATAAAAATAACTAGCATACAGGCAAGGTGTAGGTCAGAAACGCTGTGGATGCTGTGAACTAATAGTGCTTGCAGTTTTGCTTCCCACCAGCAGGGGTCTCTATAACAGACGCTCCGAGATGATATAACTTGTAAGTGAAAACTGATTTAGGCTCACAGGCTGGGGAGGGGGAGATCTGGCAGCACTGTCTGGAGATTGACTGAGTGCTTTATAAAATGGCTAGTGTAGACAGGCAAATGTCTTTGTGTGAAACAGTTGAGATACAGAAGTGATCTCCTGTAGAAGTAGGAGAAACTGAACCCCTGAAAAAATGTTAATCCTAGCAACCAACACAGGTCTTTCCCTCCATCACTGCCACAATGCCATCAAACATAACATGAACATCAGAGAAGTCATATACAAGCAACAGCAGCCAACAATCTAGATGTCATTAGGCAACCAGTATCCTCGAATGCAAATCGCTGCATTGGGTGACGTGTGTGCCCTCTGCCAGCCCTCACCTGGGCATGCACAGGCCAAGCTTATACGTAGCCAGTCTGCATATTGCCATCCTGCCAGTTGGGCTTGTGCAAAGGCTGAACCCTGACTTCCTGGGCTCTCTGTCTTCTTACAGAATATCTATCAGTGGTGTGGCTCCAACAGCAACAGATTTGAAAGGCTGAAGGCCACAGAGGTGTCCAAGGGCATCCGGGACAACGAGAGGAGTGGACGTGCCCGAGTACACGTGTCTGAAGAGGGGGCAGAGCCAGAAGCCATGCTCCAGGTGTCTGTGGGCTATGGGTGGGGTGGACAGGGGACAGGCTACTTCTTCCTTCTTTATGAAGACTTACTTAGTAAGGCCCTTTTCCTGCCTCTGAAGACCTTGCTTTATTGTTTTGTTTTGTTCTTTACCTGGCCTGAACATTTAGGGAGTAGGAAGATAGCTCCCCGAAACTCTAACTTCCCTAAGACCTGAGCTGGAATCTTAGGGTGTGAGGCAGGCTGGGAGTTCACGTCACACCCATGAGCAAGGATGACCAAGTCTTCCAAAGAAGCAGGCTAGGAAAGAGGTCCTCCCAACAGCTCTTGAGGACTAGCCTAAACGATGGAGAGACAGCCGTCAGTGTCCTCTTCTGACGTGTCTGTTTATTTATGGCTCCTTCAGTTAACCGGTGGGTTATCAACTAGGCTACAGCACTTTGAGAATCTGCCAATGGAGAGGCAAGGCTCCCCAGGAACAGGAGGAGTCAAAGTCTCTGCTCTATGCCACTTTGCTCCTATTTTCTGGGGATATCTAGTTCCATTTTTTTTTTGCAAAGGGATTTTATGGGGAAAAAGATCCAGACGCCAGGGAGAGTAGCTGGGATGGACCAGAGCAAACACAAGCTCTGTAGTGATGACAGCTGAGGTCCCAGTTCTGACAGCCTCCCAGAAGCAGCGTAGACAAGTGAGCTTGCCTTTGCAGCTCTCCGTTCCTCTTTCTGTGAATGGAGAGTGGTAAGATCCCCTCCAGTCCTGGCTAGAAGATGTTTGCCAATTGTGTTTGGCTCAGAGGCAAAGCAGATGACTGAGGGAAAGTTCATCTGGGGGCAGGGCACAGGGAGGGAAGGATGGCTGGTGCTTGATGTGAGCCCTTCCTCAGAAGTAGACTGAAGATGTCAGGGCCAGGCAGGTTGCATATGGAGCATGGGCATGGCTGTCTGTGAAGCCTGCCCTCCTGGGGCGCTCCCTCGGAAGCCTTCATGCTCATGGACACTCTTCTACCCCATTGACATCTCCAGGTGCTGGGCCCCAAACCAGCTCTACCTGAAGGTTCTGAGGACACAGCCAAGGAAGATGCAGCCAATCGAAGGCTGGCCAAGCTCTACAAGGTGAGCCCTAGGGTTCTATCTTCCATACTGCATACAGGGTCAGGCTGGGAGGCTGGAGGCCCCGCTCTCCGCAGCTGCCCTGGCTGATGTCCCACATCCCCGAAGCCAGAGAGTAAGAGGGGATGCTGAGCTCATCTGGACTGTGTCGTACTTGGTTCCCCACCCCTTCCCTGAAAAATAGAAACAACTTTTGTTGGTGTTTTGGTTTGCTTGGGTTAGATTTGTGGGTTTTGTTACTGTTATTTGTTTGACAGGACCCTGACTTTCTGTACAGCCCAGGCTAGCTTTGATCCGCATGTCTCAGCCCTCTCAGTCCTGGGGTTACAGATCAGCACTACTGTGCCCAGCCAGAGGGTCATCTTTGCAAACAATTGTAGGATTTCTGGGAGTCTGTGTCAGGACGCCGGGGATGAAGAGTGCCTTAGGAAAACACTTTGCTGCAGAGCCAGGCGAGGGATGACGGCTTCCTCCTGTGTATCTGGGTCCATTTTGCATTCTGGGGCCCATTCTGGGCCTTGGCTTGTGCACCCCAGGCAGGTGCCAGCCCTTGCCCCTTCCCTGTCATTATAGAATCTGGGATGAGGCTCATGGGCTTTGCTGTGTGGCAGTCCCCAGCTCCCTAATCTCCCTTCCCAGGGACTCAGAAGTTCTGCTTACCCAGAGCCAGTCTTGTGAAATTTGACTACTAGACATCTCTTCTTTCTAAGTCATATGAATCCTTTATATTGGCATTTCTTAGATTTATGGGAATATTGCAGACAGTCCATAACCTTCACCCGGCTTCTCCTTAGCCTAACGTAAGTAAGCAGGCACACTTGTCAGCTAAGCGACTGAGATCGGCCAATGCTGTCCACCAGTTATGGGCATGATTCCAGTTCTCTCAAGTTTGTTCCAAGCACAGTCCAGGTTGGTGCACCGCATTTGCTGGTTGTCATCTTTCTTTTCGTTATCCATGATTTCAAAAGCTTTTCAATAAACTCTATATCTCAGAGCCTCTACCCTTTTACTAAGACAAGGTCTCATTTTTTCACTAAGACAAGGTCTCGTGTATCCTGGGCTGGCCTTCAACTCTCTACATAGCTAAGGATAAAATTCTGATCTCCTGTCTCTACTTCTTGAGTTCTAGGACTGTGGGTGTGTACCGTGACTCCTGGTTAATGTGGTGCTAGGGGAATAGAACCCCAGGCTCTGTGCATGCTAGGCCAGTACTGGACCGACTGTGAGCTACATGCTGGGCCTCAAGCTCCTCCCCCTTCCTTCTATTTACCCACGTTCCTTTTGCAGGTGCAGTAGCATCCATGTGGAAGAGCCAGGCGTGGGTGTGCTGCAGAGCTGGTGGGCCTGGACGATGATCTGCCCCTCTGCCTGCCTCTGGTGCTCACTCGTCCCCTTCTCTGTCCCCACAGGTCTCCAATGGTGCGGGGAGCATGTCAGTCTCCCTCGTGGCTGATGAGAACCCCTTCGCCCAGGGCGCCCTGAGATCCGAAGACTGCTTCATCCTGGACCATGGCAGAGATGGGAAAATCTTTGTTTGGAAAGGTATGGGGCGGGTCCTAGGTTCCACTGGTCACCACAGGTTTCTAAGATCTCAGTCCCGGGGAGAACAGAGACTGCTGGGACAATGAAGGCAGGCAGGATCCTGGGTCAATGTCTCATTTTGTAGTTGATTCACTGAATGATCTTAGGCCCTTGTTGGGCCCGAGTCAGTGTTTGGGCTCAAATGAGTGTTTGCCAATTGTGTGACAAGATCAGTCCTCCAAGAAGTTAATAGACACCATATAATGTGTGTGTGTATGTATGTATATGTACATAATATACATATACAATATACATACATGTATGTATACATCATATATATAAAATTATATCTAATATACATACACATACATATACATCATATACACATACATCATATACGTCATATACACATACATCATATACGTCATATACACATACACATACATGTTGGAGCTCTGCAGGTCCAGTGCTTCCTGGACCCCAGCATGCTGAATGGGGTTAAGCAGCATGTTATTATAAGACTTGGAATTCCCTGCTAGGTGTCAGAGCCTTTTGTGAAGGAGTCACCAGGGAAGTCCTTGTGGATGGGTGGCTCCTGTGGGAGCCCAGAGATGTCTGAGAAGACCTCAGTGCTTCCTCAGACATTGACACTGATGCTGGGAGACTGAAGGGAGGGAAGTGGGTAGAGACAGCAAGAACTTGAGAAGCTCCCTGGGCCTGGGCTGTCTGTCTAAGGGATGTGGGTTTGGACTGACCAGGGCCTTGTCTGACTCTTCAGGCTTGGAGGGCTCGCGAGGCTGTGGATAGGCAAGATCACCTTGCCTTGGAAGGAGGCTTCTGTGTAAAGTGTGCGGCCTGGGTATCTGTACTGATGCGGCTGGCTAATTTCCTATGACCTCTCTGAGACCCCATTTCCTTATATATGAGAAGGCACAAGTCAGCCATGACCTCCGTGATTTAAGGCTGTTTTGTAGATTAAATGGAATAATCTGAGTGTAGTTCTGGCAACGAGTCTGTGTTCAATAAATGGACCACAGTTGCTGTCATGGTTGCTGTTATAGGCCAGGAGACAGGGAGCGTCTCCTAGAACTAGGAACCCTCGGGGATTAGGGGGTGGTGCTTCCCGGCTATTGTCTAAGTGTAAGGAGAGTAGGAAGGTGGGCTGGCTACCCCTTTCCTCTGGCTGCTAACCTTGCATTGTTCCTCTGATTTCTGGCAGGCAAGCAGGCCAACATGGAGGAGCGGAAGGCTGCCCTCAAAACGGCCTCTGACTTCATCTCCAAGATGCAGTACCCCAGGCAGACTCAGGTGAGGGTCTGATGCCAGGGAGGGGAATGTTCAGTGGGGGTGAGGGATGGAGAGGGTCCCCTATCCTCCTCAGGGGCTAAGCAGTACCTGAGACGCCCTAAGACCCCTGCTAGGCAGCCTTGCCACATCCTAAGCCTCTCCTCCCTCCCCAGGTCTCAGTCCTCCCGGAGGGCGGCGAGACCCCTCTCTTTAAGCAGTTCTTCAAGAACTGGCGGGACCCAGACCAGACAGACGGCCCCGGCCTGGCCTACCTCTCCAGCCACATTGCCAACGTGGAGCGCGTGCCCTTCGATGCTGCTACACTGCACACCTCCACCGCCATGGCCGCCCAGCACGGTATGGACGATGACGGCACTGGCCAGAAGCAGGTAATGGGAACCGCAATTCTACAGCAAAGGATTCCATGACCCAGGCTCAGTCACCGGTCTGTCACACCGGCTAAAGGATGTAGAAGGGCAGATTGAGGCTTTTATCAATGTAGCCAAACTGGGGAGAACAAGATAGGGGGCCTCAAGACTCCCCAAGTCTGTCTTCACTGCACAGCCGTGAGCTTTGGGTTTAGATATAGGGAGAGTTGGACCAAGAGGTGTGTATGAATAAGCAGTCTCGGGCCAAGCAAGGCGTAGTTAATCATCTCATGTCTGGTTTGCAAGGAGAGGCCAGTTTGATTCCAGGGTGCTGTCCCGCCCTCTTGGATATTCACCATCACTGGAGGTGACCAACCCCTCGAGAGTGAGCACAGGTTCAGGACAAGGATTTATCTGTGCGCCTTCAGCCTTGAAGTCGTAAAGGCAGCTGAGATAGGTCTTGAAGTAGGGGGATTCCGTGTCTTGCTGGCTTCAGTTACCCTGGGAGCCAGTGCTTTCTAACAAAAAGCAGGTTCTCAGTGCTTGTTACAGTATCACTGTGCCTGGGCTAGCTTTGGCTAGACGCCTCCCTTCCCTGCCTCCCTCCCAGGCACCAACTCATGCCCAACCCACTGCCACCCTGAGGGGGTTTCTCCCAAGTTTTCACCACAGTTGAAGTGGATGAGATTCTTTCACTTTCGTTTTGTTTGTTTTCCGGCAACAAACATTCCCTGAGTGCCTACTGTGTGCCAGGCTCCCAGGCCCCCATCTTCTTCCTAAAGAGTGCCTGGATAGGAGGGGAGATGACCACAGCCACAGTACAGTCCTGAAATCTGTTGTTCACAGGGGAGCTCTGGGATTTTGTGGGAACACAGGAAGGGCAGTGGGGATGGGGTGGCTGGGATTGGCTATCACAGTAAGAACAGGAGTTTGCTGTGAGGGAGTAGGGGGCAGGACTTGCTATTTGAGGAGCATGGTACTGGTGGCACTCTCAGTAGGGACCATGTGCACTTCATGGGGTACGGCTGTATAAAATATATTGGGTTTTCTTTAGTTTTTATTAGATGTATGACAGATCTGGTTCTGCGCTTTAAAAGCCGGCCATAAAAATAGGTAGGAGGCAGAGACATGAGCTGGAACATCTGGGAGTGGGGGGTCATGGTGATCGGCTAGGGCAGAGAAGATGAGGCACCCGGGAGTGGGAAGACGGGTGCAGGTGGAGAGGTGGAGGTGAGTTTGTAGATGTTTAGGGCTCAGAGTCCATTCCAGGCCAGCATCCACTGTGTCTCTAAGAGGTACAGCCACGGTCACCATTCCATTCCTGTCGTAGGTCCTGTTCTTTCCTTACTACTGGACAGTGTGCAGAGGAGTCAGCGAAAGCATTTGGTAGACAGAGAGTTGAGCCTGGCCATTTACTCAACCTCTCTGAGTCTCATTTGCTCATTGTAAAATGAGGTTTGAGCCCTCACCTTCAAGACTCCTCGCTGTGGGCTCAGTGCCTCCACTTGACCACTAGGTGTCACTGCAGGGCCTCCCGATGACTGGTTGCTAGCGCTGTCTGTACAGATCTGCCTGCAGAGGGTCATTCTGAGCCCACCCAACTATGGCCCCGTGAACAAAGTGACCTATAAAATCCATAGGGAGAGCAGAAATAGTGGTGATATAATGTCGATCCTGTTAATAGCAGTGGAGCCTAATAGATCTAGCTCGTGGGAGGGGGCGCCATTTAAGGCTGTCGTCACCATCACTTTTCAGGTGAGAAAAGCTCTAGAATTGCCGTTGGAAGTCATATGACCTCTCAAGTGGCGGGGCTTAGGTTTGACTCAGGCCTGGCTCACTCTTCTAATCTAGAGCTGTCTTGAGGGGCTTTTCAGGGGAAGAACGGATCATCTGGTCAGATGTGGTGGGGAGAGACAGAGCAGGAACCTTGGGCTCATATCCTGCAGTGCCTCTCAAGGGCTCTGTGTGCCAGGCAAAATTATTTAACTTGGCTTGGGCCTGGATGGCACCACACTCCCATGAAAAGCTTATCCTGTTCTCTACACTGTCCACTATACCGGGGTCTCCAGCTCACCCAGGGTGACAGAGGGAACACTGCAGTATCTGACCTCAGCTCTGCCTCTGCAGATCTGGAGAATTGAAGGTTCCAACAAGGTGCCAGTGGACCCTGCCACATACGGGCAGTTCTATGGAGGCGACAGCTACATCATTCTGTACAACTACCACCACGGTGGCCGCCAGGGACAGATCATCTACAACTGGTAAGGGCCCTGGGCTGTCTGCTGAGTCTTAGGGGGAGTGTGTGGGGCCATGACTGTGCCTGAATGTGCTGACAAAGGGAAGAGACTGAGTTGATCTGAGGGAGTCTGGAGTAAAGAGGCCTGAGCTCGGACAGCCATATCCTGCTGGGACCCATTCTCACACAGAGTCTCGACCCTGAACGTCTTGTCATCAGACTATGGCATGCCTAACTTAGGGACAGAGACACCAACCCAGTAGCTCCTGCCAGGCAATGCCAAGTGCTAATACCAGTTTCTCCTTCCAGAGGCTTCCATTGTAATAATTATAGATTATCCTGTACTACAGAAATATGTAACATATACATATATATCAATTACAATCATTATTTAAATAATTGCTTTACAGCAGAGCATAGAATCACATTGCTCCAGACCCAAAGCGAAGCCCAAAGGCGTCATTCTGAACTTTTCATTACACCTGTGACTCATTCGCCAAGCCCCACTTGACTAGTTTGGCAATTTTTATTTATCCTTTTTGCATAATTACTGGAAGGATATATGATGTGAGCACACGCTAAGTGCATTGCCCCATAGCTGGCCTTTTGGCTATTACCTTCCTGGAAACTGACAACTTCCTGGTATGAGTGTGTGTCTAACAGATGTGCCATTTGGGTTGCTATACCGTGATTTATTGACAAGCTCCCACACCCATGCATACTTGGGTGCTAGTCTCATCAGCACTAGTGACTGTTAGCAAACAGGTGGGTGCTTAGAGAAGTCTCTATGGTGAGGTTCCAGGAGTTGATTGCCACACTCAGGGAGTCAATGGACCTGCCAGTCATTTTGATAGATAGCTCCAGTTTCCCATCTAGTGTCTGGGACCTTTTATATCCCTGTGTTCCTGCCAGCTACATGCAGGAGACCTTGTTTCCCTGGATCCACTTCAGCAGACTGTGTTGTTAAACTCATGGATAGTTTATAAAGTGATATCTCATTAGACTTTAAATTTGCATTTGGGGCTTGGGTGTGGCTCAGTGGCAGAACACTTGTGTGCATGCTTGCAACTCTGGAACCCTCCTCTAGTACTGAAAGACAAACGATAAGAAACTGGTGTCCCTGTTACTAGACAGTTTCAGACTTTTGTCTGTGTAATAGTTGTCACATTTTCCTCTCCATTGAAGTTTTCATTTTGAAACAATTTTAGACCCACTAAAGAAAAGACAAAAGAAGAAACACCCTGGTCAGTTCTCACATATGCTCGCCACACCGGCTTCCCTTCACAGCCTAGGCCTCCGTGGGCCGGCTGATGCAGGTCTGTGCACCTGTCCGTGTCTACTCTGCATTACCAGATCTCCATTCCTCAGTCTTTCCTGGTCCAGATCTTAACCCAAGACCCCATGGGACATTCTAGGGCTTAGGACCCCACAAGGGGTCCCCTCAGCCTTCTGGGATTGTGACACAGCCTGTGGCCCTTTCCTGTATGACCATAACCCCTGCAGAGTGACCATCAGGAATTGTGTACACAGACTGTGGCAATCCTATCCTTTGGAAAGCATCAGCTGTTTGCTTGCTTGCTTGTCTTGTTCAGTTTTTGCAGACAGGGCTTTTCAGTGTAGCCCTGGCTGTCTTGGAACTTACTCTGTAAACCAGGCTGGCTTTGAACTTACGGAGAGCCACGTGCCTCCACTTCCCAAATGTTATCACTAAAGGCATGCGCCACCACTGCCCTGCTGAGAGCATCAGCATTTTAAAGTTAACTACAGGTATCATTATTGCAGGGACAGGGGATGCTGGAGTTTGAACTCAGAGCCTAGCGCATGCGAGGCAGCCACTGCTAGTGATCTATAAATAAGCTCAGTACCGTTTTTTAACCTTTTATTTTGAGGCAGAGCCTCACTATTTGCCCATGCTGGCCTTGAACTTGCAATCCTTCTCCCTTAACTCCCCTGTATCACTAAGTTCAACATACGATTCAAAATTCTTAGGAGGCTCATTGACATATGGTGTGTGCTAGGTACAGTAGTATAAGGGCCAGCCTTGGCAAGAAGCTGAGGCAGGAGGACCTTGAGTCTCCCTGACTCTCCCTCTCAAGGCAGTTACCATACAGAGAGAACGAACATCCAGGAGTCTTTTTTGCATGCCCCCATGAGGGTGATCGACTGGTGTCTTTCCTCACGGATGGCACACGTCATGCCAGCTGTTTCTGACCCATCTCTGTACACCGGAAATGCCCTGACTACTTTTTTGCATCCGAGTCTCAGTACGCTCTCTGTATGTCTATCAGCAGACCCAGGGAGTTCCGCAGGCACATTTAGGACAAGGGAATCTTCCGGTATACCTGAGGTAGGAGCGGGCAGGTTGATGAAGCTGCTGTGTCTGGCTCTCCCCACAGTCCCTGCACTTCTCCATCCCAGTTCCACCCCTACAACAAGCAGCTTCACGGGTTACTGGAGCTCAGGGCAAGGAAGAGGCCCCGAGCTCTACGGAAACTAGAGCCGAGTCTCTCTCCCTCTTCTAGGCAGGGTGCCCAGTCTACCCAGGATGAGGTTGCTGCTTCTGCCATCCTGACTGCCCAGCTGGATGAGGAGCTGGGAGGAACTCCTGTCCAGGTGAGCCAGGGCATTGCCTTCAGTTAGGATCTCGTCTGTCTGCTCACTTAGCTGCCTGATTTTCCATCCATTCATCCATGCATCTGCCCTCTCATCCACCCACCCACCCATCATCCATCCATCCATCCATCCATCCATCATCCATCCATCCATTTCATCATCTACCCATCCATCTATCCACTCATCCACTTATCCATCCATGCATCCATCCATCTATTCATCTATCCATTCATCATCTATCTACCCACCTATCCACCCACCCATTCATCCATCCATCCATCCACTCACCCACCCACCCATACATCTACTCATCTGTCTATCTACTCACCTACTCATGCAATAAACATTTATGCAGGACTTCTATGCACTAGACTTAATAACTATATCCAGATATATAGATACTATCTCCATAACCCTCCTTGGTTGTCCACCAGGGGATGACACAGTTGATCCCTGCAGGGCACATTTAGGACAAGGAAATCCATGTGCTGTGTTTAGATCTAAGAAGACAGACTAGGGACAGGGAAGAGTTAGGAGTTGGGGCCACATGGGGTACAGTGGTGCCCCCAGACCTGAAAGGCTCTTTGAGTCCTCTCACCCTCTCATGTGTCTGGGACTGACATCAGCATTCTGGAAGAATGTACTCAAGCAATCCGTCCTTCCTTTTAAGGTCATGTTTATAAACTTGGGCTTCCCTGGTTCTTGGGCCAGACTCAGGGGCTGAAATGCAAGGCTTCACAGGGGCAGACAGTGGGAAAACAGCACCCAGGGGACCTGGGCAGTGACATCATCTCCAGCTTTCTCTTCTCAGTACCATGGCACTGCAGAGTTATGATGCTCCCTGCACGGTGCCCCCAGCCATAGTCAGACAGTGTGGTGGCCTTACTGGAGGGAACGGTCCAGAACCAAAGAAAAGAAAAGCTGACTTTCTCCTTTCTCACCGCCAGAGCCGAGTGGTCCAAGGCAAAGAGCCTGCACACCTCATGAGCTTGTTTGGTGGGAAGCCCATGATAATCTACAAGGGCGGCACCTCCCGAGACGGTGGACAGACAGCTCCTGCCAGTACCCGCCTCTTCCAAGTCCGAGCCAGCAGCTCTGGAGCCACCAGGGCTGTTGAGGTAATGCCAGGTCCCAGAACATGGCAGGTCTGCCCTCCTGAAGTCTTCTAGGCCCAATGAGGAGACCTCCAGTGACCTGGGCTTGGGTGGGGCTGGGAGGGAGTGGAAGCAGGTTTTCCAGAGCTTCCTGCCCTGGCAGCCCCTTATCCTTCCAGGATTCCTCACACACTTTCCAGCACGACCTTCCCTAGAACTCATTGTGCAGCCAGGTCACCGTTTCTGATTCCTTTCTAGTAGATACTATGGTCTTGGTGCTGTGAATTAATCTATCACTTTCTTTGTTTTGAACATACAACTTTTGTCAATGCAGCCCCAAATTCCAGATACTTCTCCCTCACCACAATGCATCCAAGAAGCATGGGAATGAGCCAGACTCCTCAGTCTCCAAATTCTGTGCTCCCCATCTCTGAAGGGAGGAAGCTTGTCCCACTGCAGACTCTCTTTGGGCTATAAGGAGGGGGCGGGGTTGTTTTTTCTGGCTCCTGATTAGTTGAGCGCTGCCTGTCCCACCCCACCTCCAGGTGATGCCTAAGTCTGGTGCTCTGAACTCCAACGATGCCTTTGTGCTGAAAACCCCCTCAGCTGCCTACCTGTGGGTGGGTGCGGGAGCCAGTGAGGCAGAGAAGACCGGCGCCCAGGAGCTTCTGAAGGTGCTTCGGGCCCAGCACGTGCAGGTGGATGAAGGCCGTGAACCAGGTGCGTGCAGGACCCACCAATTCCCACTGCTCGGGGCTCCATCTCCACAGCCTTCTCTGACGCCTTCACCCTCGCGTGTGTTGATGGAATGAGGGTGATAGCCAGTGATGGATAATCTCCCGTCTCCTGAAGAAAGGGGAACTTGGTGTGGTTGGTCCAAGAGGGCCTCAGGGGCCCAGGAAGTCTTGTGAGAGCAATGAGTGACAGGGTCAGAGAGGCTCCTGACCTTCAGATCTATAGAGAGGAAGGCCCCGCTTCAGCCCTCAGCCCTCTTTTCTGCTGATACTCAGAACCCTCCCCCCTTTTCTTGATATCTCATGGAAACAGTGAAGGACAGCTTGGTGTGTGCATGACCTGTCCATGCACGAGTGGACATGCAGCCTCTCTGTCCAGCAGATGGCCTCTATTAGGATGGGCGTTCTGTACCTCCCAGCCCCATTTTGGTGGCTGATGGTCACTGTGGCTTTTGAGGACTTGAAATGTAGCTGGTGGGAATGAGTGGACACAAGGAAGTCATGTCTTTAATGGTGATACATTTCTATAGACATGGCCACAGAAAGGCAGAACGCACATAGACGGCAGGTATTGTAGAAAGAGTATGGAAATCGGACTTAAAACAGATTTGCCTCCTGGCTTTTCCACTCCCAGGCTGTGTTAGGTAAGTTGCTGTCTCTGGGCCTTCAGCACATGAGAGGCGCTGTGTTTTCTCCTGCTTACCCTCTCCAGGCCTTTCTTTCCAGTCTCTTCCATCTTGAGCCCCTGGGATCTTAAAGTGGAGAGCAGCCAGCTGGATTTGGGCAGAGTTTGGTCTGGGGTCTGGTGAGTTGTGCTCCTGAAGCAAGGGTTTCCCTTGGCAACTGATGTGATCTCCCCTCACAGCTGCCTTCTGGGAGGCTCTGGGTGGGAAGACTGCCTATCGCACATCGCCCAGGCTTAAGGACAAGAAAATGGATGCACATCCTCCTAGACTCTTCGCCTGCTCCAACAAGATCGGACGTTTTGTGGTGAGTCTGGAGCTGACACCTCCACTTGTGCCTAGGGAAGGAGGTGGGTGCAGGGGTCAGTGAACCTCAGAGCCTGGAGAAAGTCTGATGGCCCAGGGCAGGGAAGGGCCTCTGAAGGCAGATTCATTCTGGGAACCAATAGGGCTGATGTTTCTTCGTCGACCCCCTTTGACCCTTCCCAGATTGAAGAGGTTCCTGGTGAGCTTATTCAGGAAGACCTGGCTACTGATGACATCATGCTCCTGGATACCTGGGACCAGGTGAGTGAAGGAGAGAGGGAGAAGACCTGGGTAGAGGGAGAAGCTAGACGCTTAGTCCTAAGATGAGTCACCATGGGAAGGGCATAAAAGAGACAACACCATGTCTTTCCTGGAATGGCTGCAAGCCACACCCTCACCCTCTCCCTCTAGCCCTCTCCCTCTCCCTCTCTCTCTCCCTCCCCCCCTCTCTCTGAGCCTCAATTTCCACAGTCATAACATGGAAGTGGTGGGACCTGCCTGGTCCTGATATGTCCGTCGGAATCTGCTTAGCACCCTAGAAACCCAGGTCCACATCATGCTATTCTCCCCTAGCTTCAGGGGAGTGTGAATCCTGGCTTCACCTATGTCTCTGCAGAAAGTTGAACTTAGGAGTGTGTCGTGTGCAGGTTTGGAGGCTTGAAAATGTCACTCCCCAGCTCTGAGCCCTCTGGTGCCATCTTCTAGGGTAGCTGCCGTGGAGGCCCTAGCAGGGACGCCCACAACCATCCATCCATCCATTCATTCATTCATTCATTTATCCATCCATCCATCCATCCATCCATCCATCCATCCATCCATCCATCCAGTACCAGTTGAGCATCTGTATCCTGCTGTGTTGGGGCTGCTGAGGATGAAGAATGGCAGCAAGTCGACCTCTGTCCCCTCTGGATCTATTCCCGTGGGAGTGTCAGCTCAGTAACTCTTCTATCAAGGGCCTGTTCCCAGCATCCTCCAGGCTGTAGAATGACTGAACACATAGTCCCATGTCTTTCTCCCAATGGGGCACTTTTGGGACAGCTCAGTGGGAAGATCAGTGTTTGCAGCTCGAACATGGCTGTCATTACTGACTGAGCGGTCGGTGACGTTACCTGCTTGTGCATCTCCTTGGCAGTCCTCGGCCAGTGTTTCTTAGCTTCACCATCTTCCAGGCAAAATGCTAAGTGGTGGGGGTCCTGAGACAAAGGGACATGGGGCCAGTCCTGACTCAGAAGGCTTTTCAGTTCCGTAAGGAACATGTTTGTAAATAAGGAAAAGCCATAGAACCTGTTTAAGGCGTTTGATACAATTGATTGCCATTGATAAGTGGCAGTCTCTCTTGAAAGAAGTTTAAAAATACATGGCAGGGCTGGGGAGACAGCCCAGTGGATAAAGTACTTGCTATACAAGTGCGAGGGTCTGAGTTCAGGTCTTCAGAACCCAAGGAAAAGCCAACAGTGATGGGGTGTGTCTGTGATGTCATGCTCCTGGGGAAGAGGGGAATGAGGAAATCAGAGGCAGGAGACTCCCCAGAAGCTCGCGGACCAGCTTGTCTGCTGCATTACTATGAACAAGAAGATCCTACCTCAAACCAAGTGTAAGGCGAGGATCCACACCCAAGGCTGTCTTCTGACCTCCATGTGTGCACTGTGGCACAAGTACACACATGCACATACACAGAAAGATAAAAAAAATAGATGGTGTGTAAAAATCAGCAGAGGTTTTAATGTGTGTGTCATAAGGCTCACAGTGACCTGGGCCTTTCATTACAAGCTTTAGACACATGTCAGTCAAGATGCAAGTGTGGGTAGCCTTTTCGCGTGCATTCGTTGGATGAATGATGAAGAATGTCTGTCCACTCACCTGTTGAGTGAATCTACACCTTTAAAGGTGTGGCTCGTGAACTCTTAAAGAGGGCTTCCCAACTCTGCCGTTGTATTGCAGTGATTGTGGGTGTGCGGGCTGGGATGAGGAAACATGAGGAATGGTGTAGCCTGAGGTCAACTGGACTTACCCTTTCAGCTTCATCCCAGTGAAGGTGATGGCCCAGCTTCCAGATTCTCCTGTGTTTCAGGAGAAGCTGGAAAGCCAGACTCTTAGGTCATCGTTGATAACTAAATTCGAAGACGGTGTTATTACAGGTCAACAGCTTAACGGCAGACGTGTAGGTGGCTGCTTTGCAGCCTCTGTCCCATGCCCTTCCAGTTGCTGTCTGAAGGCTCTTAGTTGTGGAGAATTTTGTCTTTTTCTGGCACCCAGTACCCACCTCCACCCTTGTCCTTCATGAGGCAGTGGCTGTCACTGGCACCTCTCACGTGATTTTCATTTCACATCTCACCTTCCAGGTCTTTGTCTGGGTTGGAAAGGACGCCCAGGAAGAGGAAAAGACGGAAGCCTTGACCTCTGGTGAGGACCCAAGCAAGACCCTAGGGGGTGGGAGGAGTGTATCCGGTTGTGTGTGGGGGTGAGACTTAGGCTGTAGTGGGGATGGGGACTTTGGCTGTAGGTGAGGGTGGGGTGTGGGTGGGCGCGAGATAAAAGCTGGGGGTAGGTGGGAGCAGGAGTTAGTACATGGGGATGGGGACTTTCTGCTCACAGTCTGACCTAGAGCCCTGCTTGGGGTGATAACCCAATAGTCATTTGTGACGGCCGGAGGCATTCATAAAGATAGCAGGTTTATTTGGGGAGTTTCAGCCCAGGTTGATTGACTCTGGTGACTGAGCCTGTGGTGAGGCATCGCGGTGGGAAGTGTGTACAAAGTAAAGCCATGGGGACTTGGAGGGAGATGAAAGCATGGAGGGGGGGGTCTCACCTTCATCACCTTCAAAGAGCAGAGGATACCACCTCTCAGAGAGGCTCTGAGGGATGTTCCAGGTCTAACCTATAGCAGGTGTGAAGAGATCAATGTGTCCCTTCAGAATACCCGAGGGCTTACTGGGGAAGGAAGGAACCTAGGAGAGGCCATGTCTAATTCCCAGTATGTCCAAGGGATTCCCTCGTTAGGGACCCCAGGTAGGAAAGCAGAATCCTGGAAGCTAATCTAGAAGCCGGCAATCTAAGAGCACTTTATTTTACATCTTTTAACCACCAGAGGGGTAGTGATACACACAGGGAGGGGCTGAGAACTTTGTGAAGCAGGATTTTAAGCAGAAGTTTCTGTTCTTCCTGTGTTGAGGGGAATTCATATAGAGTCTTTGCCTGCGCTCAGTGGTGGTGGTGGTCAGGAGGGCTATTCTCTCCCCGATGAGAGCATCTCCTTCCCTGTGTGTCTGTAGCTAAGCAGTACATTGAGACGGATCCAGCGAATCGGGACAGGCGGACCCCCATCACAGTCATTAGGCAGGGCTTTGAGCCTCCTTCCTTCGTGGGCTGGTTCCTCGGCTGGGATGACAACTACTGGTCGGTGGATCCCTTGGACCGGGCCTTGGCTGAGCTGGCTGCCTGAGTAAGGACCAGAGCCACCCATGTCACCAATCAGTGCCTTCGAGGGTTGTCATCTCCCAAAGAGATCGTATGGCCAGCAGGAAAACTATGGTGTGTGTGCTCGTTTTTGTTTTTTTGTTTTTTTTACGGTAGCCAAAACAAGCCCTGTGAAAACTCAGGGTCTTTACAGAATTGCTTCAAATGTCTGTACTTTGGAAATTAAACCCAATAAAAGCTTTTTGAAGTGTGTTCTCTCTGAGTGATTCACTGCTTTCCGAATTGCATGGCTCTGGGCCCTCCCTGTTCAAGACCCTGGTGATCTGGAGGTGGCCAGGCAGATGCCTCCCACTGACTTGTGAGCAGACCCCGGTGATCCGGAGGTGCCCAGGCAGATGCCTCCCACCGGCCGGTGAGCAAGCAGATGAACTTTTACCCATCCCGTGTGTGCATCTTGGTCCTTGAGAAGCTGATGGCATGCTGAGGAAAGCTGTGCATAGATCGTACTGTAGAGTGTCCTTGTCCACTTTCCGTTGCTGTGATAGAGACACTGACCAAAAGCAACTAGAGGAGGAAACGGCTTATGTCATCTTATAGCTTATAGTCTGTCATGAAAAGCGGTCAGGTCAGGAACTCAAGAGAGGAATCTCGAGGCAGGAACTGAAAAAAGAGGCCACAGAAGAACACTACTTATCTGGTTTGCTCCCCAACCTGCCCAGGGATGGCACCTCCCCTAGTGGGCTCGACCCTCCCACATCAAACATTAATCGAGAAAGTGTCCCCACCGACTTGCCTACAGGCCACCTAATAAAGGCAATTGCTCAATTGAAGTTCCCTTTCCCCAGATGACCCTGGCTTGCGTCTAGCAGACAAAAGCTGACAAGCACAGGAAACCGCTGAGGCAAGATTCAGGGCTGACCTAAGGGAGGCCAAGAGGGAAGGGAGGCTGAATGGAAATCTCTTACTGTTTAGTCCAGTAAAATTCGCAAAGCTTTAGATAGGCCTGGGCCAAAGGTGAAAGAAATGCCTTGTTTCGTTTTAGTTTGATGGAATGGTCTGTGTTTTTTTTTTCTAATTGAACCCCAGATCCTGTGTAAGTTAGACAAGTGCTCTCTACCACTGAGCTATGTTCCTAACCTGCTCTCTCTCTCTCTCTCTCTCTCTCTCTCTGTGTGTGTGTGTGTGTGTGTGTGCACGTGTGCACATGTGCATGCGTGTGCAGGTGTGTATGTAGAGGTCAGAGGACAACTTTGAGGGGTCCCATCTTCTCTCTTGCCGCTTTGTGGGTTCCAGAGATCAATCGCAGGCCGCCAAGCTTGAGCCGAAAGCCCCTTTACCTTCTGAGTAGCTTCATCTCCCTTTCCTGAGTCTGTTCTGTTTGGTTTTGGGAAAGGGTCTCGCTAAATTCCCCAGATTTGATTTGAATGGCAAATCTCCTCAGCCTCCCTCAAAGTTGACATTCTAGGTGTGTGCCTCCATGTCCAGTTTTTGCTTTTCTTTTTTCTTTTTTTAAAATTTGTCTTGTTTTTCATATAGCAAGCTGTGCTTGACAGGATTTAAGTTTAGTCACTCTCAAGCATATAATTCAATGGTATTACGGGAATATAATGTGATATAAGCTATTACCGCTACCTGTACCCAGACTTTAAAAACAATTTAAAAATTATATTTGTGTTTTACCTACACGGTGTGCATCTGAGCAGGTGAGGAAAAGGCATCATGTCTCCTGGAACTGCAGTTGCAGACACTTGTGAGCTGCCAAGTGGGTGCTGGCACTCTAACCTGGGTCCTTTTGAAGAGCATCAAGTTCTCTTTAACAGTTGGGCCATCTCTCCAGACCAGTCCCAACATTTGTATTATTGTTGGATAGGATAAGAGCTCAGAGCAGTGGTGGGGATAGAGTTCAAAGCCAAGTACATTCCCTGGAGTAGGAAGTGGGCACTGTGCATCGTCACACATCCTGTGATGTCTACCTGTACCAGCTTTTATAGCTGGTCCCTTCTGTTCATTCTGCTGCTCAAAAGACTCTTTGGTGAGATCTCTGCATTGGCAACTGCCGGAGCCAGAGATGCTCCTGGATATACCCCTGTTTGCAGCCCTTGGTGCAGTGTGGTCCCTGAGGCCTGGGTCTCTGCTGGTGCACCAGCATCAAAGCTCCCTCTCGGGCATTCCCAAGAACTGTCCCCAAAGCCTTTCTCCACAGAGACGCCAGACAAGTGCAAGGAACTGAAGAACAGGGCCTGTTCCCTCCCCTTCCTCCTTCTGGTTTCTTCTGCCCAGCTTCCCTCCTCTTGGTCCACACCACTCCAATTATGGAATGGCTTCTGTATATGGACTGTAGAGTAGAGCCCAGGGTGAGGTTTGTATGATAGGAAGCCTGAGAGAGTTGTGTGTGTTTACACTATTGCTTCCAACTCTGGCTGGGCCCTGAAACTGTCCAGGGAGCTTTTTAGAAGTAGGATTCCCTTGGGGTCCTTTCTCCAGAGATTCTGAGTCATTGCCAGGGTTGAGGCCAACAGAGGAGGAGAGATTCTGAGTCATTGCCAGAGGACAACAGAGGAGGAATTTTCCAGGTAGAAGAGGTGATGGATTGGGTGTGGAGGCAGATCATTATCACAAGCAGGGTATAGCAAAAACAAAGGTGGGGTTCTGTGGAGAGTCTGGTGTGCTCAGGGTTAGATATGTGGCCAGAGCAGCTTGGGAGTGACAGACTTCAAAGCTCAGCAGTAGGCAGGAACTTTGAGCACTGTGCTAAGGGACATGCTCTAGAGTCATCTATGCCTGCCTTGCCTACCTCCAAAGAGCAGCTCTCAGGAGTCAAAGCAACTGACCTGCTAAGTGTAACACGCTGAAAATGCATAGCAGGATAGGAGTCTGTTCCTAGGGCTGGTAAGAAATTTTTTTCACAGAGATGAAACATTTCATCTCATTTCATCTCGGAGGGAAACCGGTGAAGTTCAGGCCAGAAATAAACAACACACAAGCTTCAGGAAGTCCCTGAAACTGACCAGATCTTCTAGGACTCTCCGTTTCCAACTTTATATAAGCTGTTAAGAACACTGAGAGACATCCTCAGAGAAGCCAGGCTGCCTCAAAGCATCTCTGAATGACTGGAGGGCCTGGAAGAGACACCCCTGAGCCTTTTGAGTTATCAGCTCTGTGAGCTCCAGGTTCCCAGTTTCTGTGAGCCCCCATGGTGGACTTTGGTGATGCAGCTGCCTCTGAGCCATTTTGGTCCTGTAAGTGACCCCAGTAAACCCATTTGGGTCATCAAATTGGATTTCAATTTTATCCTGACTTTGTTCTACAGTTGGTTCACTATCTGGGCGAGCAGGGTTTTTTTTCACACCTCCCCGGGGACAGCCTCACACAACATGGCTTTCTCTACAAGGAGGTGGGAGGCTACTCTGGACAAAGCCAGCTTACTTCTTGGAAATCTGTGGTTCCGACTTAACTCAACGTAGGACTCCTGCTAAGTGGTAGAAAATTACATGTCCAGATTCTAGTGCATCATGGGAGAAGGACTTCCCTGTGCTGGGTCAGATAGGATGTGCTGGATTGTACGTGATAGAGAACCAGCCCAAACCAAATTGCTTCAGGATATCTCTGTGAGTCCAGCGTCTATGGGCCTTGGTGTTAGACCCAAGCTGCTACGTCTAAGTTTCCCATTGTCCCTCTTGGTTTTGAGTGTCAGTGTGGTAGCAAAATGTCTACAGGCATTTTGGCTTTCAACTATGCATGGGCAAGCTTAAGGAAAGGCAGATTCATTGTTTGTAGAATGTTTTTCTGGGAGAGAGAAGATGAACTGCTTCCAAGTCCACTCTTCAGTTCTCAGGAGTCCTCACACCATTCCTGGTGAGGTCATAGGTCAGAGAGGTACATCTGGTTGCTGAATTTCTCCTCTCCTGAATAAACACTCTCAGTGGGATCCCTGGGAACACTGCAGGGGTTCCAAGAAAGGAAGAGGCAAATGGGCAGAGTGGATGGCAATTTTGCTGACTTTGGGGAGGGACCAGATGCTAAAGCTAAAAATTTAACAGTAGATCTCCTACAGCTTTGTGGTATGTGGTAATTCTCAGAGGGTTTGATTGTCAACGCTTCCCAGCAAAATCTTAAGGAGTTATTTACTTGTATTTTTAGGGGCATTTGCCTGCATGTATATATGTGTACCATATGTCCCTGGTCCCCAAGGAAGCCAGAGAGTGTTGGATCTCCTAGAACTGAGTTACAATTGATTGTGAGCTGCCTTTTGTGACAGGTAAGACAGTGCAGAGGTTCCTCCATCTTGTATTCTTGCTGAGGCCATTTCAGGTTGATCCTGATAGAGAATCCCTTGGACAATCACCTAACTCTGTTTTAGGATCCCAAGGTCACGATATTCCAGCTAACTTATCTTAACATCTGTTAAGCTGCCTGCTGGTGTGGAACCCCCTCCAGCTAACCAGTATGGTTTCTGTCTAACTGCTTGCTCCTGTGAAGTCTGCTTCCCCTCCCCTCCCCCTCCAAGCTGTCGAGCAAGTGTGAGACAAAACAGGAACAAGAACAATACACCTTGAATGTTATTGGGAGACCAAAACTGGAAAAGTATGCCTTGCAGGTTAAGGGTCCTGTTTTCAGTTAAGACAATTAAACTCCTGTCCGTCCTGTGTTTGTTTGACCCATCTGCACCGGATGTGCTTGATCACATGTAGGCAGGAAATTATGTCAAGGTGTATACTTGCCCCTGATTGGTCCTGATGGGAAATGCAGTGAATTGTATGTTTTATCGTTTTAAGCCCCTATAAAATGTGACTCCGAACCATTTCCTGGGGAGCTGGAGGTCGACTTGGCAAGAGTCCATCCATCTGGCCAGTATTTAATTAAAGCTTGCTTCAAATTTGGCTTTAACTTGTGATAGTGGTCTTATTCTGGACTAGTGGTCTTAACACAAGATGCCAGAATGAGGTCTCTGTCTTTGGAAATTTCATGCTCTGAACACTAGGGGCTATACCTGGGTCCCTAAATGCTTGTCCCAGACTTGTTCCAGAAGGTTATTTCAGTTGATTATAAGCTGTGTCTTATAGTGAACTCCCTGTAACAATGTGGGTGCTGGGATAGAGCTTGGGGTCCTCTGCAAGAGGAACAAGTTCTCCTCACCTTTGATTCACCTCTTACCCCAGAGTCTTTAAAAAATCTGTTCTGTATATGTGGGTGTTGTGACAGATCCCTGGGAGTTGGTTCTTTCCTTCCACCATGTGTGTCCTGGGAATTGAACTCAGGTCGTCAGGGTGGGGGCAGGTGCCTTTACTCATGGAGCCTTCTTGCTGTCCCTTCCCCAGAATCATTTAGGGAAGATCTACAATTTTTATTATGAGTGCCAAGTTTCTAGATTCCTAAAACCTCTTTTCACAATGACTTTCAGCTTCCTCTTACCTAACCCTTCAGGCTGCTGAGCATATCCAAAAAAGCTGCCTGCATCGTTTCAGTGTCTCCTTTAGGCAAATCCTGGCATCACTTGCGCCTGGACCTGCTCTCTGCCCGATGCCATGGGCATCACTGTAAGAGACAGACAGCCCCAACTGATGCACAGAGTCCCCGTGGGCTGGTCCACACACACCAGGCAGGCCTGCGGACGCAAGTGAAAGATGGTGAACTGCTGTGCACAGTACTCGGGGCTGGAGCCATTACAGTTTTCTGAGTGCAATCTTTAGTTGGCACAAAGCTGTTTTAGGTAACTGGGTATTCGTAGAGTTAGAGTATAGGGGTGAGGTTGTCCAGCAGTTCTGATGCCTTGAAGCCAGAGAGAGTGTCCCTTCCTTAAGCATGCAAGTCCCCATGTGTGCAATTTTCAAAGATGCCCTACAGCTTTCAACACATTCTCATAAGGACGGCAGATAGAAACCAGCCAAGGTCCTGCTCCTGGCAGGACAGTGCAGAGGGAGAAACCCACCCTCAGGAGCATGAGCTTTGAATGGGGATCCTCAGAATTCTATGAGGCGCTTTTGTGATCTTACAAACAGAATTCAAACTCCAGTTACGCGGTAAGAAAATCTGGTGTGAGAGGCAGAGCTGAGTGGAGAGCCCAAGTTAACTGTTTTTATTTATTTTTGAATATTTTATGTGCATTGGTGTTTTGCCTGCATGTGTATCTGTGTGAGGGTGTTGGGTCCCCTGGGACTAGAGTTACAAATAGTTGTGAACTACCATGTGGATGTTGGGAACTGAACCCAAGTCCTCTGAAAGAGCACTCATTGCTCTTCTTAACCACCAAGCCATCTCTCAGCCCCCAGAGCCCAAGTTCAAGGCTTCCTTTCATAGCTGATTAACAACCTCACTGCCCTCAAGGAATAACTGAAGAGCCGTAGATGTGACCTCCCAGCAGTGAGTTTTGAAAATGCCTTTAAATCTTCAACAGTGGATCATGCCCTTGGAAAGAAAGGTTTGTTGCTAAAAGGAAATCTGAAAAGCACTGGTGGGTAGCCAGGCCTGGGGAGACCAGTGTGGGGACTCACAAGAAACAATGTGCTTGAAAGCACAATTAAACAAGTCTTTTGAGTCCTTTTCTTTGTTCTATCCGGGCCAGTGTTGTAAACATGTGGTTACAGACAGGACCAACTCTTCTCTGTCCTGAATTGGTAAAACCCAACAACCTAAAAATGAAGTTAAAATTTAAGGCCCCTGCAATGTCCAGTGAATATCTTCAAAACAGCCTCCATGCAGACAGAAACAAGATTCACAGAGTCGGGTCACAGGGCACGCACTTTATTGTACACGGCTAAAGGGGAGGCTGTGTGGAAACCCTCCCACCAGCACCCCTTCCTACAGGCTTGCTTTTCTCCACCCCTCCCTGTGACTGAGTTTTACCTACTGGATTACTAATTCACAAGGCACAGAAGCAAAGGCCAGTTGGTGTCGAGACAGGAAATTTAGAAAACCAAGGGCATTATTTCCACCTCCGAGGCATTTTCACCAGGACACAGGGTTTCCTGGTCCCCAGTGTAGGGTGAGCCTCTTCTCTAAACAGATAAAAACCATCAATTGAAATTCAAAATGTAAATGCAACTTGAGTCCGGGTGGAAGCGCTCTATATACTTCTAGAGCACCCAGCTGGGCTCAAGGCGCAGGACAAGGTGTCAAAGGTGCTACCACCGTGACAGGGAGCCATTCTTTCAGACTCCGCCAGCTGAATCAAGACCCTCCAAGATGTTGCAAAAGTCACCACCAAGCTTTCCAGGCCAAGGAAAGGACGTCACAGTAAGAAACTGTGGTCCAGAGGGGTGGACCACTTCCTCTGTTGGTATCAATGTTTTATATGAGAAAGAAAATCCCACAAAACTAGTCAAACATAAGCACTCTCCCTCTGCACGCAGAACTCAGCATGGGTGTCTGCACGATCCAGCACAAGCTCCATGGGTTGGGATTCCTTATGCTACTTAAGTGGAATTAGTAATTAAAATATATCACAGTATACAAGAGTTAATAGTATGCAGAGAGCAAAGTATAGTGGCTTTCTTAAAAAAAATTAGAGGTACTTCAGTATTTAAGCTAATCAAATGTACATAAAAATTTATTGATAGAACTCCAAGTTATTTTTAAAAATCAAAATGATTTAAAAACCTGATCCATGAAAATAGGCACAAGTGAGACAGGAGCACTTCTGTGACTGGAATTAGCTGCCTTAAAGGCCATACGCAGAGGGATCATCATGGAGGGGAGGCCAAGAAGGTTTTTTAAAACTGCACCTACTATTTTCAAAAGGACGGTGACAGGAGTGACCTTCGGTCTCGGAAGGGCCAGCATGAGCCTTTTTGTTGGCTCTGATGGGATCAAGCAGGAGGAGGGAAAGGATCATTCCAAAACAAGGCTTGGGCTTAGAGTGGGTGGACGGACTCTGGGGAAACGTCCTTCCTGAAAATTCCCTGAAGAGTGGGCAAGGCGGTGGTGGTGCACGCCCTGAAGCCCAGAACTTGAGAGGCAGAGGCAAGGGAATCTCTGAGTTCAAAGCCAGGACAGCCAAGGCCACTCAGAGAAACCCTGTCTCAAAAAACAAAACAAAACAAAACAAAACGATCCAAAAGGTCCCCTGGAGGGAAGGCACAGGAGGCCAGAGAAGTGGGTGACAAATTCTTCAGTGTCATTGAGCATTTATTTACCTGGGCTCAGGTGGCATGTCTAGGCTGTGTCCCTTGCCCTGACTTGCCTGCTTGCTCATAGTTCAGAACGAGTTAAAGGAAGTCAGAAGATGGCCTCGACCTGCTTCAGAATAAAGACACAAACTTAAAGAGTATGAGCAGTGTGCAGACACCAGCCGTCTCTTTCTCCCGCTATTTACAAGCGACATCTCTATGTTTTGGTGCTGAGAATTAAGCCCAGGGCCTTGAGCATGTTAAGCAAGTGCTCTGCTAATGAGCGACACTCCTGGCTCCAGAGTGAGCCCCTCATCTGCTTTTATGATTCCTATCCAGTCTAAGACCCCCTCTATTGTGCATACAGGAAAGGAGAGGGAGGGGGACAGTCAAGCTTTCAGCTAATCTCCCCGTGAGTTAAAGGCTAACTTTGTCCCCACTTTACCCTGGGAAGGATTCAGCACAGCTCTCCATAGACCTGGACAGCTCAGTGATTAGAACCCATGATGCCTTGCAACAAGTCGATGGGCAGAGGGAAGACAATGGTGGAGTTTTTCTCTGCAGCGATAGTGGTCAGGGTTTGAAGGTACCGGAGTTGAAGGGCGGCAGGAGACTCGGTGATAACCATGGACGCTTCTTTCAGAGCTCTGGATGCATTCATTTCCCCTTCAGCAGCAATCACCTGTGCGGGGGAAGAAGAGGTCAGCTCACAAACAGCATGGTGCCACGTAGTGGTCTTCAAGTAAGACAGCATGTGGGACTTGCCAGGAATCCATCAATCCCTGGACACTCAGATACCACATATTCTTTTCCTGATGTGTCTGGCTCAAGGCATTCTCTTTTACTGCTGCCTTGTCTCCCAGGCAGGGGTAACACTGTCCGAACAGGGTACAAGACAAAGGTGCAGGCCACAGCACTGCAAGGGGGCGAGCGGCTGACTTAAGTGTGTGGATAGAAGCCCCTTACATTCCAGCCCTTTGAAATCAGAGAAAGGAGACTTTACTGAGATGGAAACTTAGAGATCGTGTTTGATGAAGATGACATTGGAGTTTTAGCACACTGACTTGTGTGCACGATACGAGGCGCATGGCAACAAACAAAAGCTCACCTATTATTTAAAGTTTCTTAGTTCTGTCAGAATAAAAATGAATGAAACCGGTGCTGCATGATTGCTCTTTCCAGTAAGGAGTGCTGAGCATCCGTGGACATGTGTGTGACTGACGCACGCACTGCATTCAGGAGCGTGTCTAGTAAACATGACCTAGAGAAATTCTGGAATGCCCACAGAATCCCCCTTCCTACTTACAGAAGGCTTTCATTCGAGCCCATCCTAAATGTATCACTGTAGGAGGATCAACTAATTCTGAGTACGTTGCCTTGGTCAAGGTGTTTCAGCACAGCAATAGAAAAGTAGCTAATACACTGCACTCTTGAAATGGGACAGCATTTCATGGTATCATCATGAGGCAGACGGCACACAAAGCAGGGAAATCAAGTTCTGACTAAGTGGAAACGTATAGAGGAACAGTAGGGGAGAAGCCCAGACCTCATCCAGGTGTGTGTGTGTGTGTGTGTGTGTGTGTGTGTGTGTGTGTGTGTGTGTAGGCATAATATGGTTTTTGGTTTTCTTTTTTGTTTTTGAGACAGGGTCTCACTATGTAGCTCTGGCTGGTGCAGTACTCACTATGTAGACCAATCTAGTTTCAGACTCACAGAGATTCCACTCGCCTCTGCCTAATGAGAGTGATGAGTAAGGAAGGGGAGGAGACAGGATCTGAGTACTAAGTCCAAATTCTGGTTCCATGTGTAGTGTCATTAATTAGGATAGAGGGCACCAGGCGTTATACAGAACCAGGTAGGTGACAGTGTTCTGAGGCAAGCACTGGCAGCTGCATGGGTGTGGCAGCTTCAGACTCTTCCTTGTCATCTCTTACATCCAATTAGGCATATTGTTGTCTAGGCATGGCCCACAGATAGTTCATTTCCATCTTCCAATCAATAAGCAATTTGTCGGCCAGGAAGCCAGAGCCACTCTGATGGGCACACATTTAGTTCATCAAAAAGCTACTCTGAGCAAACGACCAAAGAGGTGACCAGATGCCACAGGATTTTCTTCTAGATGGAGCCCAAGGACACTTGGATGTGGAGAGCATCTTCAAGCAAAGCAAACTCCTTGTGGCTGGGTGGGTCTCTGGCTAAACGTGCAGCAATTCCGCACCAACACACATCATTCTGTTTCACTGCTGTAGGCTGAATCCCCATCATAGTATTCATAGTTCATCTACACACTTTGAAATGAGAGTTGTTAATGTGGCTGGAGAGCTTGTCCTCCTCTGTGCCTTCCTGCGTGGGTAGCTTTGAGCAGCTTCCTCGGCCCAGATTATGTTTGTGAGCAGTTCTGTGCTCATTTTTTCTGCATACTATTATGTCCTATGAATAACGATGCCCTTATCCATTCAACTCAGGACGAGGACTAGAACGTTTCCAGGGTGGGGGAGGTGCTGCCGGGGTATACCGCTGGTAAATGTGAGCGTGTATCTGTGAGGGTCATACTGAGGCTGGAGCTACTGACCACAGGTTCTGCCAACATCCAGCTTTGGTACACTTTGCAAGACTGTCTTTCAAAATGGTGATACCAATGGGCATCCCCACAGCAGAACACAGGGCTCCAGTTCACCTTGTGTTTTTCAAGCCATCCTGATGGGTGTCTAGTGTGGCATAAGCCTGGGACTTCAATTTGAGTTTCCCTCTGGCTCATTAAGTTGAGGGCTTTTATTCTGAAGCCCATGTGTATGGGTCCCCTCACTACTTTCTCTCTTCTGTAACTTGCTTACGGAAGAGGCAGCCAACTTCTATTTCCCATGAGAATTTGCATGTGAGCTCACAGTGATTTCAGAGTTACTTATTTTACTAGTGTATTTTTCTGAAGCAGGTCACACTGTGTGAACCCTAACCTTGGGGATGGTCAGCCATGGGCCAGGCTCACGTCAGAGCTGTCAGGCTAACCTTATAGCCTCATTCAAGGACAGCATTCTAACCAGCCTCTTTTTCTTTGCTTCTTGTCATGAAGTGAAGAAAGGAACTATGGAGAAGGTCCTGGTGGAAGGCTCCAGAGGAAGCGGGAAGGGAAGGAGGGGAGTAGAGCTATCTCATCACTAATCAGCCGTGGGGCCTTGAGGAAACCACTCAGCTCTTTCAGGCTTCAGTTTTCACTGATCAGGGTGGCAAACAAGTTTCATTTTTAGGGCTATCTCCGAGCAGTCGGGGGTTGCTATCTGGAGCACTGCAAAGGGATCTGGATGCCAAGTCTAAGCTCAGCGGAAAACAGCTCTGTAGTTACTGTGGTGGGAATAGAAGGTGAAGATTCCTGGATCCTTCAATTCTGATACTCTGTATGAGACATTATTATTCCATATGGTCTAATAACAGGCGTGTAGTTAATGTCAGACAATAAGGTAAAGGCAATTTCTACTTTTCAAATAACTAGGTGGTAACAGGGAACATTTAATAACACTGTGCATATATTTTAGTTCCTGAAAGCTAGGACTTTGCAAGAAATTTCCCGAAAGCTTGAGATTTCTGCAATGTCACCATGAGTGTACTTGGAAGATGTGAAAATTCTGGCTGATAGAAACTCCTAGAGGCAGCCTGTGAACAGGGCACTCCTCTATTTAGTACCAGCTGGCTAAGCAATTATAATGGCCAGTCTGTGGCTTAAACGGGTATCCAAAGAGGTGGATAGGGTTCTGTGGTCAGCCAGTCACTGACCACTACAACTTCTAATGATGACAAATTGCCTCTGCGTTTAGGAGATCTGTCAAAGGCATAGCAAAGACTCCTATGAAAACCGCTCCAGCTTTTCACAGGGTGGGGCTGTGTGACCATGGTCGGATGTGGCCTCGTCCTTGTAGTACCAGAGAATCCCTCTTCTAACAGGAAGCCTCTACCCTTTACTGCTCCCCAAGGAAAACTATGAACTTGGGAGTGAGAAGCCCTCCACCACGGGCTGTCTGCAGTGAGACAAAGACCCTGTGCAGCTCTGACGAGGGCTGCCTGTACTGCCAGTCCTTGGGTTTGAGGGGATACCTTCATATTTTGACACATTGTCCTCTTACAGGAAACATTATTATTATTATTATTATTATTATTATTATTATTATTATTATTGAGGTTTGCTTAATGAATATTTCCTCAGCACTACCAGAAGAGCCAGTCACCCAGGCAGGCTTAAGACAAAGGTGGTGATGAGAAGAAAAAGGAAACACGGAGAGAGAAGGAAGGTGTGGAATGAACAGGAGGAGGAAGGAGACACAGCAGGAAGGAAGAGGCTCCTGGGGGAATGAGGAAGTAAAAGCCCAGAGAAATCGAGGGACAGGCAGAGCAAGCTGACGCACGTCACGTGCTCTGAAAGTCAACCTGCCTTTACTAATGAGTCGAGGAAACAAAGTCTGTGGCTCACAGTCTTGAGACAACAATACAACTCTAATGGACCAATGTTCCCTTGAGACTCAAGTGGAAAGGCCAAGGCATAGGACAGTGTGTGCAGTGCGGTTCCACCTGTGCTAATAATGTAACAGCCTAGTCAGATAGAGCGCAAGTACAGGACCAGGGAGGCGGCTCACCGGATAAGGTGTTTTCTGTACCATCTTGAGGACCAGACTTTGGATTCACCAGCCCTCATGCGAAAGTGAAGCATGGTAGCACACATCTGAAACCTCAGTGTGGAGGAGGGAGGCAGGTGGTTCCTGGCCAGACACTCTCACCAGATGGTTCAGAAAGGCCTTGTCTCAAAAGTGTTCATTCATACAGCATACACACACGCACACACACCTCTTTAAAATGGTGACCGCTGAGGAAAAAGAATTTGAGGTGATGGGCAGGGCTTTACTAAGCATTCATGGCTATTTTACTTTCAGTGGGAGTGTGGAATTTAAGAAAACCAAACTAAAGCAAGATAGCAACAGAGCCTAAGCGAACACAAAACCTCACCTTGGCCCTGGCCTCCCGGGCGGCTTCCGCCTCCGCAGCCATGGCTCTCTGGAGCTGGATCGGCAGCTTCACGTCCTTAATCTCCACTCGCTCGACCTTTATCCCCCACTCATCCGTGGCGTCATCCAGCGTACTCTGCAAAGAGAAGGGACGGCAAGTGAGGCACTGTCGGCTGCCCAGATGCCAAGAGTGGGCACATTCACCGCGATGTGGTGTGGACAAGGTGAATAAGGTTTGGTGAGTGGCAGAGAATCACCGTCAGAGGAATGCCGAAGCGGGGGCTGGAGATCGCGGGAGGAAACAGATCTGATTCTGTGGCTAATGTGCTAATGTAGGCTGGCAAACTTGTCAGGGGCCATAAAGGAACAGTTTATTTGTAGTCTCCACTGCAGCTGTTCCCCATGTTCTGCCCTGGTCGGGAGCGGCATGGGTGACACACAATCGAGCAGTTGAGGCTGTGTCCAGTGAGCTATTATTACACATAGAGCGGTCAGCCTCGGGCTAAGCTCACAGTAGCCTGCCTACCTGAGTTAATGGGTGCATGTACGCCCGGCTCATGTTTCTCCTTTGCAAGGGCAGGAATGAACAGTACTCCATCTCAGGAGGCTGGGATGGCTCCACACACAAATTATGTATTTTTTAGCAGGGGGGTGGTGGAATGCTCAGGTAGAAATGCAAGGCCCACCTCAGCTGCAGAGCAAGCCACAAGGGCACTCTGTGGTGTAGAGTGATCACCTATTCAAAACTGAACAAATCGCAGAGTTTAACCATGATGGGACCTCCGTGAATAGGAGTTTGCATTTATAGTATGGGTATCTTTATTGAACAAGCTGTTAACATCTACGTCACAGGCAAGACTGGAAAGCAAGGTAACAATATGGGGACTCAGGGGACCTGTCTGGTGGCCAGAGCTTTGGCAGTGCTCATACTGTTTTGCAGAGTCCCCCCAAGCCGTTACAATCTATGAGGAGAATAATATGGATTTGGGGGTGGGGTGAACACCAGAAAGAATTTTTAAAAAAGCATGCACCCGAGTGCCATGATCCCACGGCTGTTTGTCTGAAAATAGTTCTGTAAAGTCTGGAAAGCCTGAAAAGGAAAACAGGCGACCATCCCCATCCGGGTGAAGGGTCATGGCCTCAGCTTCAGTTCGCTGGCTCTGGTTAGCTGACCAGCAGTGGGCACGCCTCACCTGCATGCTGTGCGCCAGCTCCTCGCACGCCTCACCTGCATGTGGTGTGCGATCTCTTCTCTGTCAGAGAGGATCTGAGACAGGTTCTTGGTGCCCAGCGCATTCCTAAGGGTAGTTTGTGCCAAAAGACGGGTTGCCGAGTCAGCGTTGGTGATGTTCGCCACAGCCAGGGTTGCGTTCTGAACACGGTAATAGACCACACCGTCCACGCTGATTGTCACCGAGTCCTTAGTGAGGACCTACAGGAGGAGGAAGGTAATCACACGCCTGCCGGCGCTTCCTCATCGCCGTCCCACGAACCCTTAAGCAACAGCTGATATGCTTTAGTAAGGCATCAGAAGGTTATTTCTACCCCTCAGAGATTTAATAAGCCTCTCCTATCTATCCAAGTCCACAGAGTCATTCAACCCCTCAACAAAATCTGAGATGCCACTCAAAAGCCGACATTGTTCTGGTTTATTTCTTCTCCATGGACTCCCTGACCCTGGCTCTCAGGAAGGCCACCCCGTGCACACCCACTGTGCCTCTGTGCTGCTACACACTGAAGGGGGTCTACGCTTCTCTCTGACACGGTGAGTTTGGCAGGGGGCGGCTCTTCTGTCTCTCTAGCACTGGCAGCGTGACCAGGGTGGAGGGTCACGAGGTGAGAGACAGAACTGTAAGGAGGCCGTAGGACGTGAGTGACAAACTGTGCAGGCGTGGAGCCCTGAACCTGAGCTGGGTGACTGTAGCGGGCTGTAAGCCATGTGACCTGCTAACTCCTCATCTGCAGGAGGAGGCTGGTGGCACTGCCTCCTAACCGTAGTTCAGTTCTGCGGATTAGGGGAGAAGGAGTCCTGCAGGAAGTCTTTTGAAGGCATCCCCACCCTTGTCAGTGAGAAGCGACGGTAACAGCAGAGCTGCTCCGAGGCCTCAGTTCTGTCAGGCACCAAAGCAGGGCTCCCCTTTGTTTCCCAGTTTAAAACACCTCTGACTCAAGAGAACAGAGGCATCTGTTAACAAATGTACAGGTCGTTCCCATCTTGGGAGTCAGCCTCGTAGTGTAGTGCGGTGGGGAAATGAATGCGACTCACAGGATCCTGCCACCGTGGCTGTCACAGCCGCCACCGTTCAATGCTGCGGCTTCTCTGAGCACTGGTTATTGTGGGCAAAGTGTTTAACCTTCCTCTGCAGTAAGATCCCAGGGGCTGGGAAAGAGCTGTTTGCCAAGTTCCAATCACTTCAGGTTGGCAGCTTGCAGGGAAAGAGAGCAGCGGAAGGCAAAAGCTCACAGCCTCATGCCGGACGCCCACAGTGTTTACACAAGAAAACACCACAGGAAATTCTCCCCTGTGCCCATATGTTCAAGGTTCTTCCCTAGTTTCCCTTCTATTAGTTTCAGTGTGTCTGGTTTTATGTGGAGATCTTTGATCCACTTAGAATTGAGCTTAGTGCAAGGAGATAAGGATGGGTCAATTTGCATTCTTCTGCATGTTGACCTCCAGCTGAGCCAGCACCATTTGTTGAAAAGGCTATCTTTTTTCCACTGGATGGTTTTAGCTCCTTTGTCAAAGATCAAGTGACCATAGGAGTGTGGATTCATTTCTGGGTCTTCAATTCTGTTCCATTGATCTACATGTCTGTTACTGTACCAATACCATGCAGTTTTTAACACTATTGCTCTGTAGTACAGCTTGAGGTCCGGGATACTGATTCCCCCAGAGGTTCTTTTACTCTTGAGAATAGTTTTAGCTATTCTGGGTTTTCTGTTATTCCAGATGAATTTTTGAATTGCTCTTTCTAACTCTATGAAGAATTGAGTTGGGATTTTGATGGGGATTGCATTGAATCTGTGTATTACTTTTGGTAAGATGCTCATTTTTACTATATTAATCCTGCCAATCCATGAGCATGGCAGATTTTTCCATCTTCCGAGGTCTTCTTCAATTTCTTTCTTCAGAGACTTGAAGTTCTTGTCATACAGATCTTTCACTTGTTTGGTTAGCGTCACGCCAAGATACTTAATATGGTTTGTGGCTATCGTAAAGGGTATTATTTCTCTTACTTCTTTCTCAGCCTGCTTATCCTTTGAGTATAGGAAGGCTTCTGACTTGCTTGAGTTGATTTTATATCCGGCCACTTTGCTGAAGTCGTTTATCAGCTGTAGGAGTTCTCTGGTGGAGTTCTTTGGGTCGCTTATGTATACTATCATATCGTCTGCAAATAGTGATAGTTTGACTTCTTCCTTTCCAATTTGTATCCCTTTGACCTCTTTTTCTTGTCTAATTGCTCTAGCTAGAACTTCAAGTACTATATTGAAAAGATATGGAGAGAGAGGGCAGCCTTGTCTAGTCCCTGATTTTAGTGGGATTGCTTCAAGTTTCTCTCCGTTTAGATTGATGCTGGCTACTGGTTTGCTGTAAATTGCTTTTACTATGTTTAGATATGGGCCTTGAATTCCTGATCTTTCCAAGACCTTTAGCATGAAAGGATGCTGAATTTTGTCAAATGCTTTCTCAGCATCTAATGAGATGACCATGTGGTTTTTTTCTTTGAGATTGTTTATGTAGTGGATTACATTGATGGATTTCCTTATATTGAACCATCCCTGCATCCCTGGGATGAAGCCTACTTGATCGTGGTGAATGATCGTTTTGATGTGTTCTTGGATTCGGTTGGCAAGAATTTTATTGAGTATTTTTGCATCGATATTCATAAGAGAGATTGGCCTGAGATTCTCTTTCTTTGTCGGATCTTTGTGTGCTTTTGGTATTAGTGTAATTGTGGCTTCATAGAACGAGTTGGGTAGTGTTCCTTCTGTTTCTATTTTGTGGAACAGTTTGAAGAGTATTGGTGTTAGGTCTTCTTTGAAGGTCTGATAGAATTCTGCACTAAAACCATCTGGACCTGTGCTTTTTTTGGTTGGAAGACTTCCAATGACAACTTCTATTTCTTCAGGGGTTATAGGACGGTTTAGATGGTCTATTTGATCCTGATTTAATTTTGGTACTTGGTATCTGTCAAGGAAATTGTCCATTTCCTCAAGATTTTCTAGTTGTGTTGAATACAGGTTTTTGTAGTAGGATCTGATGATTTTTTGAATTTCCTCAGTTTCTGTTGTTATCTCTCCCTTTTCGTTTCTGATTTTATTAATTTGAATACTATCTCTGTGCCCTCTGGTTAGTCTGGCTAAGGGCTTATCTATCTTGTTGATTTTCTCAAAGAACCAACTCCTCGTTTTGTTGATTCTTTGTATGGTTTTATTTGTTTCTACTTGATTGATTTCAGCCCTGAGTTTGATGATTTCCTGCCTTCTACTCCTCTTTGGTGTATTTGCTTCTTTTTGTTCCAGGGCTTTCAGGTGTGCCATTAAGCTGTTAGTGTATGCTGTCTCCCGTTTCTTTTTGGCGGCACTCAGGGCTATGAATTTTCCTCTTAGCACTGCTTTCATTGTGTCCCATAAGTTAGGGTATGTTGTGCCTTCATTTTCATTAACTTTCAAAATAGCTTATACTCTAAGATCAAGAATAGACAAATGGGACCTCATTAAATTACAAAGTTTTTGCAAGGCAAAAGACACCGTCAAAAAGACAAAGCGGCAACCAACTAACTGGGAAATGATCTTTACCAACCTTACATCCGACAGAGGGCTAATATCCAAGATATACAAAGAACTCAAGAAGTTAAACTCCAGAGAGGCAAGTAACCCTATTAAAAAATGGGGTACAGAGCTCCACAAAGAGTTCTCACCTGAAGAATATCTAATGGCTGAGAAGCACCTAAAGAGATGTTCATCATCCTTAGTCATTAGGGAAATGCAAATCAAAACAACCCTGAGATTCCATCTCACACCAGTCAGGATGGCTAAGATCAAAAACACAGGAGACAGCAGTTGTTGGCGAGGATGTGGAGAAAGAGGAACACTCCTCCACTGCTGGTGGAATTGCAGGCTGGTACAACCACTCTGGAAAGCAGTCTGGCGGCTCCTCAGAAAACTGGGCATGACACTTCCGGAGGATCCGGCTATACCACTCCTGGGCATATACCCAGAGACTTTACCTGCATGCAATAAGGACACATGCTCCACTATATTCATAGCAGCCTTATTTATAATAGCCAGAAGCTGGAAAGAACCCAGATGTCCCTCAACGGAGGAATGGATTCAGAAGATGTGGTATATTTACACAATGGAATACTACTCTGCAATTAAAAACAATGAATTCACGAAATTCCTAGGCAAATGGTCAGAACTTGAAAATATCATCCTTAGTGAGGTAACCCAATCACAAAAGATCACACATGGTATGAAGTCACTGATAAGGGGATATTGACCCAGAATCTCAGAATACCCTAGACACAATCAGCATATCAATAGATTTCTAAAAAGATGGAAGGAGAGACCCCTGGTCCTGGAAAGACTGGATGTAGGGGAACGCCAGGACAGAGTAATGAGAGGGGGTTGAACGGAGAAAAGAGGGAGGGAAGGGGGCTTATGGGACTTTCGGGGAGGGAGGAAACGGGAAAGGGGAAGTGATTTGGAATGTAAATTAAAAAAATAAAATAAAACAAAAAAAAAAAAAAAAAAAAAAAAAAAAAAAAAAAAAAAAAGAAAACACCACAGTACTCGGCCCCTCACAGGGGCTCCGGAGAGCCTGTCTTCCCCAATAGCAGGGAAGCATGCAGAGGATCCGGGATGCTCTCGGGCTTGTTGTAAGGTGTGGGTGGGAATTACTTCTGCCTTACTGAGTGAACTGAAGTCTGACCTTACCGTACCGAGTGCTTGGATCAGTGCCTGTGTAAGGGAGTGCCCAGCTGCCTTCTGGATCTTGTGATTTATGATAAGAGAAAGCCCGGCTCCAACAGCATGCTGAGTTCCCAGACTGTGGCAGGGAATGCTGCTCTCTCCTACAGCCAGTCCCTCAGCAGCCTGCCGGCTTCCTGTCTGCGATGGTTATTATGCCTTCTAACACATGGGCACCAAATGCCCATAGCAGAGTGGATATATGGTGCAGTCAACCCTGAGCTGGGGGAAAGCACCAGACAGGGCATCCCCAGAGCTGGGATCTTGCCTGTGTGACAGATTCCTTCTAGGAAATGGTGTGAAGTCAACCAGGAGCTGTTTGTGAAGAAGTCTGAAAAGGTTCGAAATGACCACAGAGGTTCCAAAAATGCCAAGTGAGCACTTCCTAATTCTTTTGCTTCTAACTAATTTTATCCCGAATAAATATGAAGGCCCCTAGAAAGGATGTTAACCTAGATTTTTCTTCCCTGTCTGAAACCCCTGCAAGAGAGTTGTGGTCAGAATGATGATTACAACAGTAATGTCCTGGGGCATCACACCATGTCTCTGACAACAGTCACAAGCTCTCACACAGTGCTTCACTTCCAGGTGCTGCGTGCGCTTCGCGCTTCGCATGCTCAGTCCTCACTCCTACAACACCCCATGGCCTTCCCATTACAACTTGCGTTTTACAGTTGAGGATGCAGAGACACAGAATTGAGAGAGATGCTCAAGACACAGAGCTGGGCAAAGAGAAGGTAGTCAGGGTGGCGGCTCTGGCCTCCCAGTGTCAGGCAGCCATAGTGAGAACCGCTCACCTCCTGTGGAGGAATGTCGAAGGAGATGGTCCTCATGTCCACCTTGATGAAGCTGTCAGTGCATGGCAGGATAAAAAACAGACCTGCAACACACAGCATCAGGGAGAGTGATGAGTCTCAGCTCGCCCTTGACCAGTTCTGCGGAATAGCTGAGAAGGCTTTTATAACACAGCTCACTCGCTCGCTCGCTCGCCCACTCACCCTTCGCCTGTAAGAACTTACTAGAGTTTCTCCCTATGACCATTGTCCTGAGCTGCAAACCCTTGCAGTCTCTCAGGACTTGCCTTGCCTCTAGTCCCTTTCCCTGTCCTGGGGTCCTGCATTCTGACCGAACACAGTTCCTACAGCTCCCCCACTCACTGTCTTCTCTCCCCTACACTGTTCTGCAGATGTCGTTTCTGTCAGGCGTACCTCTCTATGGCTGGCACTTCTCCACGCCTCAAAACACAGGCAGGCCAGCAACAGCTGTGCATATAGGAATTTACAGCACTTGGAAGGCTGAGGCAGGAGGATTGCTGAGGTTTAAGGTTAGCTTAGGGTACACAGCGAGATTCAGGTTAGCCTACAAGATGCTGCCTCAAAAAGAAAATAAACAACAGCGGGGCGAGGGTGAGAGGCAGAGGGGCTGAGATGGCTCAGTGGTTGAGTGCTGACTGCTCTTCTAAATGACCCACGTCCGGTTCCCAGCACCCATACAGACAGCTCACAACTCCCTCCAGCTCCAACGACTCAGACTCTCTTCTAGATTCTGAAGGCACTTGCACTCATGTGCACATACATATATACATACACACACAGACATATAATTTTAAAATAATGAAAATAGGCACTTAAGAAAAGCAATAACAATCGGGAAGCTTTGACTGAGTCCCTACTTCAGGTCGGTTGCTCTCCTCTGGGTCTTCCGAGCTTCTCTGTCAGGGTTCTGTGGCTACTGGTTCCTAACACTAAATGCAGGGTGTAGCTATCTGTTTCTTTGTTGGTGTCCGATTGTTGAACAGCAAGGCCTTTGATGAGGAGACTGTTCTGCTGTCCCTGGCAGTCCACGAGCCTCGCTGGGCGTGGCGGCCCGCGCCTGGAGGCCCAGCGTTTGACTGACTGCAGCCCTTTCCTTGCCTAGGATCCTCCTGCTCAGTCTCCCAGGGCTATGGCCACTGTTGCCCAAGGACACTGATAACCTAATTGCTCTAAATAGATAATGGTGGAAAGGGTGGGCAGCACCCGGACTGGCCAGAGCCACTGCCCTTGTTATATAGATTCTGCTCCAAGCAGAGGCCGGACTGCGGAACTCACATCAGTAAGACAGCTCAGTCTCATAGACTAGAGAAAAGGCTCAGACGTTAAGAATACCTGATGCTCTTCCAGAGAGCTAGAGTTCAATTCCCAGCACATGCATTAGGTAACTCCAGCTACAGGGGGATCCCATACCTCGGGCCTCTGAGGGCACCAGCACTCATGTGCACACGCCCACACACAGACTCCCACGTATACAAATAGGTTTAAAAAGTACAAAATCCCAACATTTTGGTTTCCAGACTGCAGTGTATACTGACCAGGTCCTTTGGCGCCTCCTTGCAGAATGCGACCCAGTCTAAAGATGATGACTCTTTCATACTCTTTTACGATCTGGAATAAGAATGTGAACGAAAATTCATCACAATAAATACAGTTGACACGCGCAGCTTCCTAAGGATGCCTCTGCTCCCACCAGGCTCACTGCCTCCTGCTGTTTGCTTGATTTCCTGACAGTATCTATAAACAGTGTATCTGGTGTTTACTGTTTCCCAGCACAATGTTTACTTCTTATACACACACACACACACACACACACACACACACACACCTCTTTAATTATTATAATAAGGCAATAGTCCCCCTGGGAGTGGCGATACATGCCTCTAATCCTAGGGCTCTATGGGCAGAAGCAGGAAGATGGTGAGTCTAAGCCAACCTGAACTACAAAGTGAGTTCAAGACCAGCCTGCTCTATCTAGGAGCCCCTGACCCAAAACACGGAACAAATATGCTGGTGCCATAACACTGGAGAGCGGAGCACAGGGAAACCCATCTCCAGGCCCGTCCCTTGGCTGGTAGCATCCTGCAGACTATTTGTGTTTTGTTTGCTCAGAAAAGTTTGTAGTGCTTCTTCTGATTCCATTAGTTACAAAAGAATTTATCAGAAAATGGAGGTAGCACATTCGTTAGTTTAGCAATATGCAAATGACAGTTATCTGGCTAAGTGTTAGGAACTTTGTGGGAAAGACAACTGCTCTGGGGGGCATTTGCTCTGTGCCAGGCTCCACAGTGAGTGTGTGGACACTGGCTGCTTCCTCAGTCCCACCGTCATCCTAAGGAGGGACTGCCATTGTCTCCAATTTTACAAGTGAGGAAACATAGCAATCCTCGCTGTATCCTCACAGGATCTTCCCACAGCGGACACAAAACTGCGGCATGGCGATCCCCACTCTGCCTGTGAGGAAGGACTGAGCAGACAAGGGCTGAGTTTTAAGATTCTGCTATAATTCATCAGCAGAATTTATCCAAAAGAGAGAGGTAAGAAAAAGTACAGGCCAGTTTGGTATCTGGTTACCCATCCCATAGATCATGTGGCTTATGGAGGTGGGAGCTGACCCTGCTTCGGAAGGGAAAGAAATGCTCTTTACCTTTATGCAAATCCAAACCGATATTGGGAAGGTTATAATTACGAGAAAGAACGAGGCAGCCACCAAAATCCATCCACAAGGTCCCAGTTCTGCTTTGGGATTATCTGTCAAAAACAAAACCATACAGCCTGTTACCACTTTATGTTATCAGCTCATCCTGGCCGCTCACTGGACGCACTACGCTTCGAGGTCGGCTGGCTTTACCTGAGTCTCTGACTCACACAGCCCTGAAACACGTGAACCTGGCCTTATCTCACGTCATCTATTCACATTACCCAGAAAATGCTTCTCAGATACAGCTTGCTTATTTTGCCTCATGACATGAGATAACAAAAATGGAGACTACTCAGCTTCTAACAAGATCAAGTATAGTGGAGGAACAAAGATGGCCATGACACCAAGAGGTAAACAAAGAGAAAGGAGGGAGAGTGACCGGGATGGAGGTGAGCGTCAGTGGATGGGGAGTTGATGGCTGTTGTCAGCTTCCCAACAGAAAGGGAAATGCCAACAAAAAGGCAGAGACAGAAAGAAAATGGGCCTTCTAGCTGAGGGCACAGCGTGCCTCCAGATGACAACCACGATCCAGGCACATAATCCCATTACACTGTCTTTATACCAATGACGTGTGCACACGCTTGCCTTGGGCTTATGAGCCATCACCCATTTCCTGATTAGTGACCGGGCTGTTTCTGGCTTCTTGCAATAGCAAGAACAATGCAGTGCTGGATGTCGTGGTCGTTGGGCTTCCTCCCTCTTCTGCATGTAAGCAGTGCTTTGTCTGATTACAGATGTAACACACACAGTGTAGCGAGGTATGAAAAGGAGAGGAACGCTACCTTAAACCCAGAGACAGCAAATATCTCAGCACATTCTTCCAATTTCTTTCCTGGTTTACACTATATGTTAAAATTCAAATAAAATTAGTAGCATATTTCCCCCTTCTAGCTATTGTTCTTTCATATCTTTTATTAGCCTCTGTAGTCATGAACTTGAGCTTTTCCTGTTTTTGACCTAAAAAATAAATAAAACTGTTACACTGCCGGTTTAAAAAGTCAGATGCGGGTCCAGTGAGATGGCTCAGCAGGTAACAGTGCTTGCTGCCAAAATGGAGAAGCTTGAGTTTGAGCCCTGGAACCCACCCGGCAGAAGATCCCTGCGACTCGTCCTCTGAGCTCCACGTGGGTGCTGTCACATGTGCACTGTGGCTCGTGGGCTATAGCATGCCTGCCCATGTGCAGAATCAAGCAGTTCTAGAAGTCAACACAAAAGGCACAGTGTCTGCTCTGCTCACTTCTCCCCATACCTGCTTCCTTAAAAACAAACTGATCTTTTGTCTGCGCTTGTTGGTGTTTACCTCCGGGGTCTAACTAACCCCCTCCTCAACATGGGCTCTCCCTACATTTTCAGTTCTGAGCAGTAAGTACCACATGACTTTCCATTAGAGGAGAGAAATTTTTTCTTTCTTATCTCTTCCTCCAGCACAAACTTATAAAATTGTATCGTAATTTTGGTTAGATTAATAACCATCCATATGCGAGTCAAAGCTAAGTCATAGTAAAGGACAAACTAGCATTCCTTTCTAGTACGATTTTTTTCCCCTGTGTTTTCCTTTCCACTTTCCTTAGTCTGATAGAGTTCTGGCTGATCCAACCTTAATCTTCCATCCACAGTCTAAATCTCCCCAGTTTCTTTTCTGGATTGCACAGCTATTATTTGGCATTTGCCTTTTACTCTCAACCCTGGGAATCCACCCCAGCCTCTCGTGCAGAGTTTTCTATTTTCTGTGTCCAGCATCTTCCTTGTTTCCGTGGAGAAGACGGGGACTGCAAGAGAGGCCACTGACCCTGGGCTTTTACCTCACTTCAGGTGCTGCTGGAGTTTTAGAAGTGGCAGGAAGGAAGAGGTGTGCCTGGTGTGGGGAGTTACTGCTCAGGAGAAAGGGGGAAAGCAGAAGGTTCCAGCTTGGGAACACTGAGGCGGGGATGGGAGGGTGAGGGGAGTGGGGTGGGTGGAGAAAGGCGTTGGCAACTGGAGCGACTCTGAAACACAGGAGGGGACCGAGAAACACATCTGGTTATGTTTGTAATATTCGGATCTGTGTTGTGGTGTCAGAGGATTGTCCTCACATACACTTAACGTGATCAAAGTTTTTCTTGGCACTTCTAAGTCACAATTCTTAGGGCACAGACGCAGACACTGGCAGAGTACCTGAGTCAGGGCCACGGAGATTTACCGCTTGTGGGGAAGTTCTAGCAAGTATTACACAAATGACAATAAAGCGGTTTTAATTGTACTTTATAAATGAGGGAACAGAAGCAACGTGCCTTCCCATGGGACAATATGAGAGGTCTCGTACCAGGAAGGCATTGTGTTTTTTTAAATACTTTTTAAATGTGGTGTGTATCACTAATTTTTAGAACCATCCCCTGCAGGGGGAACGATAATATATACCATCCAGTGCCCGCAGAGCTCCCAGGGGCTAAACCACCAACCGAAGAGTCCACATGGAGGGACCCATGGCTCCAGCTGCATATGTAGCAGAAGATGACCATTTCAGACATCAATGAGAGGAGAGGCCATTGGTCCTGTGAAGGCTCCATTCCCCAGAATAGGGGAATGCAAGTCAGGAAATTGGGGGGAGTGAGCAGGCGAAGGGGGGATGGGAAAGGGGGTTTTCAGAGGGGTAATGTGGAAAGGGGATACCATTTGAAATGTAAATAAAGCAAATATCTAATAAAACAAAACATATTCATAAAAAAAGAAAAAAATTTAGAGCCATCCAGTGAGGTCTTGTTTGCTTGTTTGTTTGTTTGTAAATAGGCTCTTGCTGTGTAGCTCAGGCTAGCCTGGAACTTATATCCCACCCTGCTTTGGCCTTCTATGTGCTAGGATTACAGGAATGCCCACCATGCCCGGCTAGGCTAAGTAATTCTAATTCCATTTTATGAATGAAGTCACAGAAACAACACAACTTTCACTAGGTCATGCCAGGAAGGACAAAGCCCTGGCCCTAAAGACTGTGCCAAGTCTCTTTGACCCTGCACCATTAAATGTAAAAAGTTGTCACTGAAGAAGTGTTCATGTCTGCAGTATTTTCTTGACATAATATCTGACCAGGAAACAGGGCGGGCAGGCAGTTTTGAGGATGAAATTTTATATCCTGACTGAGGAAGCCCTTCGCCGCAGGCAAACTTCCTATTTTTAGCCGAAATGCTTCAGGGTTCTGAGCCACATAGGTCTAGATTTTACGTGAACTGGATTCCAAAGAGGAACAGACAGGTGGCAAACATTTTGTGATCTCAAAAACATCGCTGTAAGTCCCTCCCACCGTGGGCAAATTGCTGATCTCCTGATCACAGTTCACCACAAAACCCCCAAAGCAGAGATGGTTCTTAATCATTTTTTCTTTATGGCGCTGAGAACCCACCCAGCCTAGGAGCTTGAACATGCTAGGAAAGTGCTTTTCCATGAATTACAGATACAGCCCCTCTTGCTCATTTTGATCCTTGCAATGCACAGCAGGTGCTCTGCAAAAACAAAACCAAACACCCCCCAAAGACCAAAACCAAAGCAAACCAAACCAAACCACCACCACCAACAACAACAACCTGGGGCCGATGGGAACTTAGTTTTTTTGCTGTAAAAGGATAATGAGCACTAGATTGGTCCTGTGAGCTGAGATAGCACTCAGTAAACACAGATGAGAGGTCCCTGAGACCCTCTACTGTACTCAGTGAAAAGAATATTCCATCTGAATTTCCATGATGAAAAAGGGGAAAATAGTACTTGCTTTTTTGAAAAAAAAAAATCCTCTTAAAAATGAGTTAATTCTCCACTTAACATTCAAAGATATGTAGAAAGTACATTTTCAAAGATGTCCCCATGTAGACAGGCCAGGAAGCTGGACCAAGATCTTTTCTGGGATCAGGTCCCATCATTACATCAAGAATCTTCAAAGTCCAGATAAATACACGGCATCGAAAGTGAAAAGCAGCGAGTTTGTGACGCAGTCTTGTCTGTAGCAAAGGCTTGGCTACAAACACTGAAGCAGGTCTGTGCCAGGGAAATGGAACCACGACACTTATGTTCTTAATCCCTTTATAGTGAGATGGTCCCATTCTCAACCATAAAAATTCTTTCACATCTTGTCACAGTTCAGCAAGGTACATAAACCACGTTTCTCAGGGGATGAGGTCCCACTGGGCTCATAAATGAATCTCAGTCACCCATGATTGCTGGGCAAAAGTAATCCTCAGATGCCCACCAGATTTCATAAGCCTTGTTTCCTCAGAGTTTCTCAGTTACTAACTTAGGGTGTCTCCTTCTATTAGCGTATGAGGTAAATGACAGACAAGTAACGGTTAATCAATATTCCTGAGAGATTTTGACTTAAATACCTGTCCGTGCTTCACTGGGGGAAGATTTCAGAAGATCCAACAATCCTTGGGTATAAACATTGCTTTGACAGGTTTTTATGCATTTTCTTTTTCCACTATGAAACTCTTTCCTGAAAACTGGATTAAAATTAAATTTTTAACCAATCAAAACTAAGCTCTCTGGGGATGGAAAGATGGCTCAGCTGTTAAGACCACTGACTCCTCCTCCACGGGCCCTGAGTTTGATTCCCAGCAGTTGTGTAGCAGCTTACAACCCTCTGTAACTCCAGTCCCAGAGGATCCAATGCCCTCCTCTGGCCTCTACAGTCAATGTATGTACAGATATACCCATAGGCAAAAGACTGATGCAAATTAGAAATAATCTAGGCAGAATGATGCATACCTTTAATCCCAGCACTTGGAAGGCAGAGGCAGACAGATCTCTGAGATTGAGGCCAGTTTGGTCTACAGAGTGAGTTCCAGGACAGCCAGGGTTACACAGAGAAACCCTGTCTTGGACAACCAATAATAATAACAATAACAATCATAATAATAATAATAACCACCACAATAATAAAATTAATTATGAAATTATTATTATTATTATTATTATTATTTCAAAGGGACCTAAAATGCACACATATCTACAGATTCAAATGTATTATTATTCAAATTGACTTTACCTCAAGAAAATTAATATAAAACCAACCCAAATCAGAGAAGGTAAAAGTACAAGTTGTGCAGTCGCTTTGTCATCTGGCTACAGGGAGAGCAGAAGTGCCTCACTGTGAGCCCCTAGACAGGCTCAGAGCGGTGTGTGACGCCCTCCGTCCTGTGTCAGCTGCCTTATTCTAAGACGAACCGGAGCTAGCATGGCAGAAAGTCCTTGGTCTGAGGAAAGAATCCCATTCACCATTGAGATTTAATGACTCCAAAGTTCAAAATGTATTGGATTTCTTCTGCTGAGAAAGCCCAGAAACATGCCTTATATCCAAAATTAGGGACTCATTTAGTCACATGCCCCATTGCACAAAGCAAAAGGGATGGGCTAACCCGTTTGCATTGCAGTATTTAAGAGGCAATCCTTCCTTTTACCTTACACAGAATGTGGATGAAATACTTTATGTTGTAAACTGTCATGCATAGTATTGTCTGGGTAAAGACAGAATAGTTGGGAATTTTATCTTAAAAATGCATGCTATCTGGGTCTAAGAACACCGTTTTTAAGGGGAAAATGGCTGGTGAAAAGTCTTGGCAAATTTTTACTTCTTAAAGTCTTTATATTCAAGATACAAGTGTTTCCTCCTCCTCTTCTTCCTCTTCCTCTTCCTTCTCTTTCTCATCATTATCCCACACCAGACTGTTAGAATTTAGCAAGTGTATTCTTGAAAGGGGCAAAGAGAAACCAGGTTTTGCAGACCACAGAGCCTGAGCAAATACTCAAGTCTTCCATGGTAGCACACAACAGCCACGGGCAACACACAGGTACGTGCAAGGATCGTGACTGGATTCCAATAAAACTTAATATACACTGAACTCTGCTTTTCATTTGTAGCAAAACATTGACCCTTAAAAAAAGACCATATAAAAATGTAAAAGCTGAACTGAGGGCATTTTTTTTTTATGTAAAAAGTATTAGCAGAGGCTGGAGAGCTGGCTCAGCACTCAGGAGCACGGCTTGCTCTGGCAGAGGACACTCCATCATTAGATTCCTAATTCTTCGCTCAGATGAACTGCTAAGATATATGTAAGGACATGACAATTTGGCGTCAAATTCCAATCCTACACTTCATTTTTTCATCAGTAAAATGGAAAGAAGAACAGTACTTAGTGCACAGTGTTATGAAGACCAAATGAAAAAAAATCCATAAAATGCTTGACATTAAGGGTAGCCAAGCTGTAACCACTATTACCAATACAACTCTAAGGTGATTGATAAGTAGCTTATAAGGTGTCTTAGTCATTGCTGTGAAGAGACACCATGACCACAGCAACTCCTATAAAGGAAAACTTTTCACTGGGGCAAGATTACAGTTCAGAAGTTTAGTCTATTATCATCATGGTAGATGGCATCCAGGCAAACATGGTGCTGGAGTTCTACATTTTGATCCAAAGGAAGCAGAAGGGGACTGTTGTGAGATTCTGAGACCTCAAATCCCCTTAGACATCCAATGACAGATTTCTTCAACAAGGCCACAACTACTCCAACAAGGCCACAGTTCCTAACAGTGCCAGTCCCTATGGGCCAAGCATTCAAACACAGAGCCTATTCAAACCACCACAGAAGGAATAAGTGATTTTATTGGGTGAATTGCCTTCTGGGACCTGCATACCATGGAGAAAATATCAAGACTAACAATCTGTTTGGGGATTCCATCTCAGGGGGAAGAACAGATTACATGCGGGGCAGTGAAGAGTTCTGACTTTTGTCAGGGCATCTGTCACTGGCGTCTTTCCCACTTGCTCCTGAATGTGAACTAAATGGGAAATGGGTGTATCCCTGCAAGTCTAGTCATCTTTAATCTTTTTATTCTTTGCTTTCTCTGTGAAGTAATATAAAAATCCTTAAAATTTCAAAAGAAAATTCACATATATCTGCGGGGTTCTCTGAGACCACCACAGCCAGCAGAGTGTTAATCTGTGAGAGATAAGTAGTTTGATAAGTGGTTTGGTTAAAACCACTCAGTACTCAGGGTTGGCTCAAACTTCGAGAGTCTGACCCCAGGTAGTTTATTTTAGGCATATGCAACCACAGCGTAATTCGGTGAAAAAATTTCCTAATGCTAATGAACTCAATCCCGTGTGCACAGTAAAGCTTAAGACATGGCTACGTGGAAACTCTCTGTGAAGACGTGTGACATCTTCCATAAAGATGGGGTCAGTAGATTGACTGAGGAAAAACAAGCTCATGATGAGGGTCTGCGGGAGGATCTGGTGTGGCCTTGGCCACAAAGATAGTAAAAGATCATCAAACTTTGACCTACTTCTGCTCTCAGCCTTCTGGGCAGAAAACAGGTTGTACATCCCTCTCTTTGAAGAGCCAACCCTATGTGTCTAACATTCCTGGTTTGGTGGTGCTTATCTGTGAACACAAAGCCCTGTGTGTCTCCTACATAGATCTTCTTATTTGATACTTAAAATCCGGGGAGAAAGGGCAGTAAGCTTATGCCTAACTGTACGATGAGGAACTGACTGACTCTCTGGAAGTCGAAGAACTTGCCTGAATGTCCCAGATAGTCAGCGATGGTACTGAGCCCACTACCAGGCTTTACATTCTAATGCTTCCTGGACCACACTACTTTCCCTCAGTGCTCTCATATTTGAAGACATTTTCTTGGTTATATCTCTGAGGCTCCATCTACTAAAATATCAAACACAAGCATGAGGTTCAAGATCCTTTAGTAGTCCCAGGATGTAGACAGAGACAGAAAAAAAGAATGAACAAGTATGTTATAAAGAACTGAGGCACACTCATATCCTCTTGACCCTCTAACTTCTCTTTGTTTTCATAAGGTACAATATATTTCCTTGCCAATTATAGTTCCTTTATTGTTAATACACACCTGAATAAACAGACTGCCTATAGTAAGAATAAATAGACTGCCTATACTTAAGAATACATAAGGAAAATGATTGCCACATCCTAAAATCAATAATAAACTATCAACATTTAACAAGATGATTTACTCCTGTTTCCTTTTTCTTTCAGCAAACATTTATTCAACTGCTATGTGCCTCATACTGAGTTGCTTTTTATTTGAGACATGGTTTCTCTGTGTAGCCCTGGCTATCCTGGAACTTACTCTGTAGACCAGGCTGGCCTCGAACTCACAGAGGTCCACCTGCCTCTGCCTCCGAAATACTGGGATTAAAGGCGTGCACTACTACCACCTAAGCTCATCCTGAATTCTTACAATGAGGCTAAAAAGGAAAGGGTAACAGACGAGTCCAACTGACAATTACAACATCACACACACGTCACATCACAAGTATGTACAGGATTCTAGGCAGATACTGCTATGTGGTCCTAACAGTTTACAGGAAATTGCCTTTCTGTGCTTTCTTTAAAAACTCATCATCTTCACCTCTGTATCACTTTATCAACATTTTACATTTTTAAAAGCAGACAAGAGAGTCACTCTATCTTTTACAGTGTAAAATGTATGCTATTCAATGACACTCAAATCTATCACAAACTATAAACAATAGCTTCTGCAGTCTTAGACTTCCATTAGAGTTCATTTATTACCACTGGTGGTTTAATTCAGGTCAATTATTGAAGAAGTTACAAAGTTCTCCCCAATCTGATCAACTGAAACAAACATATTAGTCCCATGGTTCTGCTTATTTCCAAGGGATCCTCCCAAGGGATCTGTCTTGTTGACAAGGCTCCTCTTTACAACAACACGTTCCTTTGCAATCCCCCTGCACTGTTGTTCCTCTGCAAACTGAATGCACAGGCTCCAGCTTAGTTTCCTTGGTTAGTCCTAGCTTTGGTCATGTTTATCTGTGAAGGACCACTTCTCCACAAAGACACAAAGACACAGAGTTGGGGCTTTGTAATTCCTTGCTTCCATCAGAAGCAGTCCTCTGGAGTGGCTTTCTCTGGGAGGTCCTGATCCCCACTGATCCTCTGGGCTCCCTTTGTTTACTGCCTCTTACCCTCAGTGAAGTCCTGAAACTGGACCAGACCCTCTATTTTGGTACCTCCTTTATGGGTAGCTGCATGATTGGGAAAATCACTCGGAAAGTCAGAGCCTGGGTTGGAAATCTGGTTCTGAATCTTTTAGGCTGTCTGCAATTTTATCACTCTGACTCGGTTTCTCTACTGGAAGACAGGGAATAAAGACATTTTCTTGTCCCAGGATTGCAATTAGATGTTTGTAAATCATTTAGCTATGTTTGGCAAAAGGACACATTTGAGAAATTTTGTTTAATATGTTATAGTAATAGATTTCTTCCTAGCGTTAAATCTCTGAGGCTTACCATTAAGAAAACAAAGACTAAAATGTGGGCAGGTGAGCTGCCTCAGACCATAGAGGGGCTTGCTGTCAGCACGGATGGCCTGAATTTGATCCCTGGATCACACATGTTGGAAGGAGAGCTAAATGTAAAGCTTTTTAAATAAAAAAATGACAAAACCAAGCAAAATTTCAATTGTATACATACTTGAGAAAAAGCCCATTTATTTTCACTAATTCTAGAAGATTTCTGTCTAAAACAGCGAAATGTAGAACCAAGAAAAGGGATTTAGAACCAAAACTGGTTGGTGACCAAGAAAATATAATGATCTTTAAGAACAGAGATTGAGTTTATTCCCAGGGCAGGGCTCCAAATCCACTTCCCACGGAGGTGGTCCAGGTCCAGGGGAAGGAGACCACCAGCACACCCACACTTTCACCTGGGCACAGATCACCACTGACGAGGTACACTAGACACTTTTCTCCTGTTCACGGTTTAGAATTAATTATATTTGAATTTTAAGCCTGTGTGACTAAGTCACTAAGTATGAGTTGTGAGGATTCAATAAGATAACATTATAAAACACTCAGGATAGTGCTTAGCCTATTAATGGTCAGTTTTGCTATTACTTTCTTTAATTTTATTATGCTCCCAATTGGGAGGAGGGTTAAAGTATAAAGACACACAAACACACACACACACACACACACACACACACACACACACACACACACACACACAGGCTTTTATGCATGATACCGAGAATGGAACCCATTACTATACTCTGGAGCCGCCTGAGAAAGAGTTAAAGGTGGATGCTCCTGGGCGAAGAGTTGGGACTTAGATAGAACAGGCTGGCTTTGCAAATAATCCGAATGGATGACAGCGTTGTCTGCAGGATGATGGAAAAGCCCACTCAGTCTCTTAAATCTCTTCCCCCGTGTCATCCTCCCTGAAATCCCATCTTTAGACATAATTCCTTTAGATTAGTAAAGCTCCCGAGAGGATAGCAGGACTCCTGCGAGGTTTATTTTCTCTTACTGGGCATCTCCCGACCCCAAGGAGTTAGACAATTTAAAAGCTCAAATAGTTCGCTCAAGGGTTCTAATTCTTCACCGAAGATAGGATGAGGGCCTGTTAAGAGTTCTTGCTTTCAAGACTAGGAAGGCTCCAGGAGAGGGGTGAGTATGGGCCTATTTACCTGGAAGGAGAGAGCTCTAAGACAAAAGTGGACACAGAAGAGGGGCAGACAACGTAACTGGAAGGAAAGCCAGGGAGATCTCCTTTCTTCTGCCTATACCGCATACTGAGTCATAAGCTGAAACCTAGCCCTTTACTATGAAACTGATTAGTTTCCCGAAGCTGGGGGCGGCGGGAAGAGGCTGGGAGTTCTTCCCTAGTTCAGAGGAGTGGAGATCACGTGGGAGTGGATGAAGGCTACTTGTTGGAACGGCTTCCCTTCCCAGGCGTTGGGACAAAAAAGAAACAAGAATGAGCGGAGCGAGGCTGAAGCTGCAGAGGAGCCGCCTCTACCACTCCTGACGGCCAGGGACTGCACAGTCCCAGTCCGCGTGCACCGCCCCAGTCCGCGTGCACCGCCCGAGATAAAGAAGCGCTGGTGATAGGCACCTGGCATCTAGGACCCGAAGGATAAGCCAGATCTCGCCTGCCAGGGTGCCGAGCAACGGATACACACCTCTGCCGCGGGGGCGCCCTCTTGACGGCCATGCAGGCTACACCCCAGCACCCCCAAATCATCATCAACCAGCCTGAGAACCCAGGAATGAAGGAGGAGACCGCAGCTCTGGGAAGCGCACACAGTGCAGTAGAGACAAGCCTTTCGGAACCCTGCCTTGCGTCTGCGGACCAGGGGCGGCTATGCCGGGGACGAGGGACTCACCCCTGAAGGACTCGGGGACCCGCTGAGACTGGACATGGCTGGAGTGCCGTTTGTCAGACATACTGCTGGTGTCGGAGTCGCTAGTGACCTCGTCAGTCCCCAAAGCAGGAGCTTTACTGAGAGCCGTTAGTAACTAAGGGGCTCCAGCTCGCGTGCAGCCCCGCCCCAAGCCGGCGGCCCGCCCAATTAGTGCCCGGGAATGGAGGAGAAGACACACCTCCTCCCCGCCCTTCCTCAGAGCCGACAGAAGGGCGTGGCCTGAGGGGCGTGGCCTGAGGGGGTTGTTGGCGAGGCAGTGTCTAGGAGGGAAAGGCCGTGAGGCCGAAATTCTTAAGGCCCTGCCAAGTCTCGCCCCAGCTTCCGGTGGGTTGATCGGAGGAGAAGGTGCAAGAACTGGGCGGAGCTGAGGAGTGGTGCAAGGACTCCTGTGATCCCAGGCATTAGTGAGGGGGAAGGAGCGTCCTCTTGTAGCAGGGGTCTTGCGGATTGAGGGGGCGTGCTGAGGGTGCTGAGTATAGCCTAGTACATCGGGTAGGCAGTGGGAGAGGAAGGCGTCCGCGCCAACGCCCTAGCCCCAAAGAGAACTGTTTCCCGGGAGGTACATTTACTTTTTTTCAGGCAGAATTAACTTACAGAGCGCCTGGCCTCTAGCAGGCGAGGTCCTCCCAGTTGATGCAGTGGGCAGAAGTGGACACAGTGCCAGCCCTCGTGAAGTCTATATTATACCACAAACAAACAAGCTAAGGGCATTTCGAAAGCAGCAGCACAGCGTTCATTTTGATTAATAGAACCCGGAAGGCTTCTTTCTATAAATAAGGATATGGCCCGTGAAAGATGCCCCCTGAAAGAGCCAACCTTGGAGTGGGGGCAAACTTGTTCATGAGAGACGAAAGGTCGGGCCTGGATTCTAAAATTCCATGTTAGTGTCAGGCTGTGGAGGAAGCATTTGCCAGAACCCTCCCAGTCTCAAGTTAGCCTCCCTTGCAGTTTGTGACTGAAAACCTCACGTTTGAAAAAAAATCACTGCCATTTTTTTCTTCCTGGACGGTCCTAATGCAAACAGTTCGGGGAAATATTAAGGTACACAAAGTAAACTTTTAAAAGCATTTTATTTTGAATAAACATAGAATCACAGAAAGCTGAAAAGACATTACAGCGGTCACAAGGACCCTCGACTTACATCAGTCCTATAGTTAAATCTGTTTTATGTGTAATCTCAGACCAGAAAATTAACCCTGACAGAATAAGTACCCAAATATGCCATTTTATCACATACATAGATTCTTATAAACACAGTTATAAAGATACAGAGATGGTTCATCACTGCTGAGAGCTCCCTCTTGGAAACATTCTCTCTCTCTCTCTCTCTCTCTCTCTCACACACACACACACACACACACACACACACACACACACACACAATATTGACTGTGTAATTCCAGATGCCTTGTGGTGGTTCCCTCTCCTGAAATGGTAATCATTTCTTGACTTTATAGCTCTGGAAAATTGATATTGTCCAGAAGAAAATGGGACTGTAACAGTGAGAAGGATTGAAGCAACCTTTGCTTGAGGGTGAAAGTTCTCGATCTTTAAGCCCTGTGATTCACCTTTCCCAAGTTGACTTCCCATAAAATAGGTCAAATGCTTTCAAAGAACTGTTTATAATCCCGGGGATGATGTCACAGCTCATGTAATCACATGATTAGCCTTTTACCAACAAGTTGCTCAGTAGAGAAGACAGGGGCTATCATAGTTTAATGGTCTGTTCTCTTGAAATCTTCCTTGACAAAGTGCACAGATTCACTTCCACCCCATTCTGCCATAAATAAACTCTAGGGGCGTGAACTTCCTGTATATGCCATGGTTCTCTGGGAAGCAGAGCGAATAGGAAATTAAACCTTGCATATTGTGATAAAGCATTTAGGTTTCACTGTTCTTTTATTAGAAAGGAAAATGGTGTTTCCAGGTGTAATTGTCAGTGCTGCTCCAGCTACGGCAGAACTTAACTCTCAAGACAATCTCGGCCAGCGTCATTTGTGAGGCACCGCCCTTTGGGACAGGGGTTTGGAAAACATTCGCTGGCACCCAATCTGGATTGCATCAGTTCCTGCATTAATTCTGGGCCCCAGATGAAGAACAAACTTTAGGGAATAGATGAGCGTTTCCAATTCTGAGTTAAATATTTTGACTTTCACTTGCCTGTAATACTGTTATATTTTAGCTTTCGCACACATACTCTGTAAATGTTTGGGTTAAATATTCTTTAAAAAAATAATTTTCGGAGGCTCAGTAGTTAAGAGTACTTCCTGTTTTTTCAGAGTACTTGAGTTCAGTTTCCAGTACCCACAACGGGTTGTTTACAACCACCTGTAACATCACCTCCACAGATCCAGTTGCTTTCTTCAGGCCTCTGTGAAAACGAGGCACATACGGTCTGCACTTAAGTACATGCAGGTAATACACATACACACACACACACACACACACACACACACACACACACCATTCCCTTTGAATTTTCAAGAACATTTAGAAGTTAGAATTTTCTAAAAGAGATTGCTCCCCAATCACAAGGAGGAGTTTGCATCCTAGTGATACTGTGGACCCCTGAAGCAGAGGGAAGAAAGTTGGAAGGGAGATGTTCACAGACAGAAGCAGGGGACCAAAAGAGGCGCATAAGTACTGTAAGTCCAGTAGAATAGGAGTATCATCACAAAAACAATACTCGAACCCATATAAAAACCCCGAGCTTCAGTGGTTTTCAGCTTTGGAGGCCCCTCAAGTCTGACAGGTCTGTAAAAGGTTTTTGTCTCATGCTGAGCCATTTCCCTGTCTTTTAATTCCTTAGTTAACAGAGAAAAAGAGCCCATCTGCTCCCTGGGGGTCACTGATGCCCATACAACAAGCCTGGCATCTGACTCTCAGAAATCTGACCTCCATGCACACAAAGGTTCACACACTTGCGTATGCACCCATACTCACACAGACAGAAAGTGTCTTCTAAAAGAGCTTCAGGCTTGTAGAAGTGGAAACTTAGGTGGAGTTATGGATCAGCAGAAAGGAAAATTGCCCGCAATTTTATCACCTCTCATCAAACCATCATAAGGATTTTTAAAGGTTTATGTGAGTGTTTTGCTTTGCGTGCATGTCTGTACCTCACTTGCGTTCCTTGGCTCCTGCAGAGTTCAGAAGGAGGTCTGAGATGCCCCGAAACTGGAGTTATAGATGATTATAAACCAGCATGTGAGTGCTGGGAACTGAACCCGGTCCGTTGCAAGACCATAAATATTTTTAACTGCTGAACCATCTCTCCATAATTTTATAAAATTTTGATGAAAAATTTAAAAGGATTTTATTTGTAATTATGTGTATATTGTTAGGTCTCAAACCTGGGACAAAAGGCCAACTGAGATGCCTATTTAACATATCAAAGCAGACCTGGCCACCAGGTTTTCCCAGCATCCCTCAGTCCCTGTTACTGGGTGTGGCTGACATGCTCCACTCCTCTAAACTTCTCAGGCCCAGGGGCTGGACTACCCTTCCCCCAGTTGCCCTTCCTAAATAATCCAACCATCTCAGTCACCCTGCCTTCCTGCCTTCTCTGCTCCATCCTTTACCCTCCTGGTTCTCCCCTCTCCTCTTCCCTCTCTCCTCCTCCCCCATGGCCTGGCTCAGGGTCGTGTTCACTCTGGACTTTCCCAAATGTCTCTGCCTCCGACTATGCTTTCCCTCATATCTACAATGAACCTTCTTCTCCTCTATTTCTCGGAGCAGTCATATCCTCCTTTTTATTTATTTTTATTATTATTCATATATGTATGTGGGACTGTGCATGTGCATGTAGTGCTCACTGAGATCAGAAGATGGTGTCAGAACTCTGGAACTGGAGAAACAGGCAGTTGTGAGTTGCCCAGCATGGGTGTGGGAACCAAACTCTGGTCCCCTGAGAGAGAGCATCGCCCCTCTTAACAACTCAGCCATCCTTCCAGGCCCCCGATGGACGTCTTTAAAAGGGTATTGGTAGCTAAAAATCAATATTCCTTATTGGTTTTTCTTTTATGTTGCTGGGGTTTTTTTTTGGTTAATATATTCAGGGTACTGATTGATATAACTGGTTGATGACATTAGGATATGGAGACAGTGCTGTGAGTCCATAATTGAATGAGTCCCAAGGAAATGTAATTAGTCTTTTTCTTCTGCTCATAAGAAATGCTTCAGTAAGAACAGGAAAGGTCTTGATTATCTCATCCTGTGAACTGCTGACCCAGGCTGTTCTTGCTGCCTTCAATGAAGCCAGCTAATCAAATACCATGCAGAAGCACGTGCAGTAACAAGCTGGGTTTTGTGCCAGTCTGCCCAGGATGGCAAATCTGATATGTTTCTTTGGTGGCTTAATTCTAAGTTACTGCACCACAGTAAGATTTTTTCCCCGTCTTTTCTCTCCTTAGGAAAACTGCTCCCGGATGTGAGTCATCACCAGAGGACTTTGTTCCTTCAGGGTGTGGTGGCAGATTCATTGCATCACAGTATGTGGTAAGACATCCAGGAGCAGCTTTAGGGGACTTATAGGGAGGGGTAGGGGAGGCATTGCTATAGATAGCATTGTTGGTATTTAGTAGAGATATCTAAGGGAGACTCTTATTAATCGACTCTATAAGTACACTCGGTCAACATTTATTGAAGACCTACTATGTGCTGAGTAGCATAGTAGGTGTTTGTAGTGTATCAACAAGTACAGTGACAACCATTCCCGACCTTATTGATCTAATATTCTCTTGTATATATTAGTTGTTAAAGTCCATAGCAAAGTCCCATAGATTAGGTGGGCTAAACATTAGAAATTTGTCTTTCTTGTTCTAGAGTAGGGCTTCTCAACCTTCCTAATGTCATGACCCTTTAATACAGTTCTTCATGTTATGGGGACCCCCCACACACACACACCATAAATGATTTTTGATGCTACTGTTATGAACTGTAAAGTAAATATCTGATGTGACCCCCGTGAACAGATCATTTGACTTCCAAAAGGGGTCTCCACCCACTATAGGTTGAGAACCGCTATCCTTTGAGTTAGCAGGGTTGATTTTTTCCCCCGTAAGGACTATCAGAGAATGTTCTGTCCCAAGTCTTTCTCTCTGACTTGTAAATAATTCTCGTTTCTCTGTATCTTTACATTTTCTTTCCTATTTGCTGTGTCTAAATTTCCCTTTTCCTAGAATACAACTGTATTGGATCTGGGGCTACTCTAAGGATCTATTTTCAACTTAATTACCTTATAGATCTTGTTTCCAAATACAGCAGTGTTCTGTGTACTGACATTCAAGGCTTAAACATCTCAATTTGGGGGCATTTATTTTAACTCATGATAACATACAAGACTACAAGTGCCTTCTCCGCCGAGACAAATGTGTCACTCTAAAGCATGTGCTAAATTAAACCCTCCCTCAAGTATGTGTGTCTGTGTGGGGGGGGGGTTATTTTACTATTTTATGGTGACAAGAAAAATAACTAAAAGCAAAACCCTGGTACAGAGAGGTGGGTCATTGCTGCATCTGACCGGACCATGTGGTCCTCAGGCCTTTGGAACTGGCTTGCAGGAGGGATGTAGGATGCTGTAAGCAGAGCTTAATGGATCGTTTGGGAGGGAGCATGAGAAGTCTACAATGTTGATTGGAGTGGATACAGCAAAGGCCGAGCTCCTGAGATTACAGACCGGATCAAGGAATTAGATCAGAGGCCATTTAAAGCATGTTCTGGCAGAATGTGATTCTGTTCTGCTCTTGACCTAAAAAAATCTGCTACCCTGAGTTCTCAGATAGCGGACAAGTAAAGCAATTTGTTTGGTGGAGAAAAACTTCAAGATGGCCCTGTGATTCTTCCCATCGCCTCCAATCACCATTGTGGTAAGGAGGGAAGAGAAAGGACAGAGCAAGAAAACATTTGCGAGAAAAGGGGATTGGCATATTCGAAGTGTGCACAAGAGTCAGTCATGGCGGTTATGCCTGGGTCCCAGTGTTTGCGAGCAGAGGGCAGAGGGTGAGGAGTTCAAAGCCATCCTCAGGCACGCAGTGCTCCCAGCCTGTCTCAGCTATACAAAGCACTGTCTCGAAAATAAACAAAAGCCAAAATAAACATATGGACAAGGCAGGTTCAGGGAAACCCGTGCTGTTGAGCAAAGCCTCTCATCCCGTGCATTGGGGAGTGGGAGACCCCATTGCTCTTCGAACTTCCTGCTCCCTATCTTCTGCTCATGCTCCCGCCTCTGTGGAGTACCGTGGTGCGGGTGCCATGTTTTCCCTGTGGTGATTGCTATAACTCCTGTAAACCAATATAAATCTCTCCTCCTTTAAGTGGTTCCTGACAAGTCACCATGGCCTAAAAATAATAAAATAATAATAATAACAAAGAAAGGAAACAAGGCATGAGGTGTGAGAAGGAAAAAAACAAAATCATATAGAAAATCTCAAAGAACTGACATAAGATCTTTTTTAAACTAATAAGTGATTGTAGCAAAATGTCAGGAATAGGCTAATATAAAAGAGTCAGTGGCTGCCTCAAGTATTATCAATAAACAAGTGGAATTTAAAGTTCATAGCACAATGCAATTTTCACTAGCCCTGACTGCCGTAGGGAGACTGACTGAGAGCCTCATGTGTTCTTCCCTAAGTTGGTCCTGCTTGATATGCGGAGTCTTACCGTGCGTGCAGTCCCGCCATCTACCCTAAGGTCAGCATCACCAAGGTGTGAGCGCATCTCAGCTCATGTTCCTCCCCAGGACCACAGCCGCGCACACCTGTCCCTGCCGGTGTGTACTCTGTAGACCTTCAGTGCCAGGAATGACTGCCTAGTGCACGGGGTGAGAGAGGGAACATGAGCGCTCTCTCTCTCTCTCTCTCTCTCTCTCTCTCTCTCTCTCTCTCTCTCTCTCTCCTTTCAATATTGGTTGTAGTTTTAAAGCTTAATACTGAAATCATTTTTAAGTTTACAAGAGTCTTAACAGACAGGACAGAAAGTTCCCATATGCTTTCTGCCGAGCCCTCTCTCCTGTTAACACTGCGCATAATCATGGCGTGTTTGTTGAAACTAAGAGACGACTGTAAGTCCCACCAATAACCAAACCAGAGTTCATTTGGATGTCACCAGTTTCCCACTGATGTTCTTTTTCTGTTTGAGAAACAAACACTGCGTCTGGCTGTCTTGATTCCTTCGTCTCTAATCTCTGACATGTTGGATCTGTCCTTTCCTTGACCTTAGACACTTTGAGGAGTACAGGTCAGCTTGGAGGATCTCTTTGTAAGATTATGTGATGTATGTCCTTTCAGATCTTTACTTTTCCCACAGTAGTTTGAGTTATTTCCCTTGAGGATGACTTCAAAAATTTTGTTACTATTTCCTCTCTGTGTACTGGTAGGGTTGTGGGATTTAAAACATCCACTTACAGCCAGGCAGTGGTAGCGCATGCTTATAATCCCAGTACTTGGGAGGCAGAAGCAGGTGGATCTATGTAGTTTGAGGCCAGCCTGGTCTACAGAGCAAGTTCCAGGACAGCCAGGGCTACACAAAGAAACCCAGTCTTAAAAAACCAAAATAAAAAGATAAATAATAAAATAAATAAATAAAATAAATCCATTTACTATGCTTTAGTAGGATTTCAGAGGTAGTGAAATTGTATTGTTATATTTAATCTGACATCTTTATCTGGGAGACAAACATTTCAGAGAAACATTTTTGATCACACTAATTGCTGTTACCCTGTGGTTAGGATTGTCATAATTCTGTCATGGGTATAATCTACAAATGTCAATAGCTTTTGTTTTGTGGCATTGCCGTAATCTTTAAGACCTGTGATGAGGTTCCAGTCCAGGTCACAGCCTGTGGAAATTCATTACTCAATTCCCTCAGTCCACAGAATGCTGTTCGTGTTCCTAGCCTAATACATAAATCTCACAGTATAGCCCCACCCAGCCCTTCCAGCTTCTCTCTCATCTCTCCACCACACTTCCTGCTTACAGTGAACTAATGGCTTCTGCCAGAACCACACATAGACCTTGGCTTCTGCAGTTCTGTTTTCTAGACTGACTTCTTTTTCTCCCCATTTTTTATTGAATATTTTCTTTATTTACATTTCAAATGTTATCCTCACTCCAGGTCTCCCCTCCAGAAACCCGTTATCCCATTCCCCCTCCCCTTGCCTCTATGAGGGTGCTCCCCCACCCATCCACTCTCACCTTCCTGCCCTGGCATTCCCCTACAATGGGGCATCAAACCCCCACAGGACCAAGGACCTCACCCTAATGTCCAACAAGGCCATCCTCTGCCACATACGAAGCTGGAGCCATGGGTCCCTCCATGTGTACTCTTTGGTTAGTGGTCCAGTCCCTTGGAGCTCCAGGGGGTCTGGCCAGTTGCCACTGTTGCTCCCCGCACAGGTCTGCTAACCCCCTCAGATTCGGTAAGTTCTCATCAGAACTATTGAAATTGGGAAAAGAGTTTTTGTAGAATAAAATCTTCCATGTGGACAAGAAGTAGTGGAGAAGCGATTCAACTCTGTCCCTTTGTGTGTGTGTGTGTAGACAGGGTGCACACACATTTTCTTACCTTAACACAAGTCCGAGATGTCCCTACCTAGCAAACTGTGCTATTTTATGTACAATTACATATGAATAGGCAGCAGCCATTCATGTCCTGTCACGTTACCAAAAGGATGTGTGGAATCTTTTCCAGGTTTAAGATCCCCAGAATGCTGATTGTAAGACTCCTGTTGTCTCAAGACAACAGAAATCCTGTTCATAAGCACTAGTCTGATTTATTTATAACAAGAAACATGACCACTGCTTCTGGGACATGCCCGGGACAGGTGAAGGCTCTCCATGGGTGCAACAAGTCACTAGGCTATTCTAAGCCTGGCCAGCAGTGCCCAGAGTGTCAGTGGTTACAAACGTTGCATGGCTTCTGTGAGCAAGACTCAACAGGAAAATTACCAAACAAATATCCAGAGTCTGAGATCACAACTACACCTGCTTCTTCTGACAGAACCATTTATTCTTGTTTGAGACAACCATAGATGACTCTGTTGTACCCTGGAAGAAACAATGTTTGAGATGGAATTCTAAGTGGCCACCTTCACTCCCCATCTTGAGCAGTAGTTCGTTCAAGAAATACATTAAATACTGTCTATCATCAAATGGAGATTCTGTGTAAGTCAGACTCGAGTGAGCTCAGAGATCCAAGTTCTTACATGAGTTCATATCTGGTTCTGGCACCCACAGCATCTACTTTTGCTTACTGTGGTCCCCTTCTCACCTTCCACTTGACAGTGGCATCTTGGGGCACTCCATATAACATGTTGAAGGAAGAATAAAAATATGTGGGTTTCATTCAAAAAAAAGATCTCTATCTTATGGTGACACAAGTATATTCACACAGGATGCCAATGAAGAGGAACAGTGAAGACACATTGGTTCAGATGTTAGGACTTTGAGCAGCGTGTCTCACAGTAACTATGGCCTGGAAGAAGAGGTGGCCTATGATACAGGTCTGCACTTACTTATAGAAAGCAGACCTTTAATCATTGGTCAGAAACTTGAAGAGACCATCTTTGAGAGACTCTTAACAAGGAAGATTGAAAATGAGATACATGACTGGGTCTTTCAGAAATGAGCACAAGGGAAAGGAATTAGCATGGAAGGCCGAGAATAGATACCCTGGTAGAGGCTTTGTAATGGAGACAGAAACCATGGCTTGTCCTGTGGCTGTCAGCCTTCTTTCTTCACCCTAGTTTTTAATTGACCTGTCCATAAAGTTTCCACAGTGTCAGGGATAGAGGCACAAATTAAACAACATGAATTCCCCCTATGAGTCAATCTTTCTGTTGGCACCATTGAGTGGCTAAATTGCCAAGAGCAGAATCCAAACTTTGAGTTCCCGATATATAGTACCATTTATCAAGGCAATTAGCAATCATCTGTTGGTAGATTGAGTAGTGTATCCTTCCCACTATGGAAGAAGTTTTTTTTTAAGCTATAATAGACAAGCAGTTGGGTGTGGAGTCACTTTTCCAGTTCAACTGTACAGCCACACAATCCCTGTGCATTGTCACGGTATTCTACTTGATACAGTTTCTGACCACAGAACACAACAAGAGTGTAACTAAAACGTTTGAGCTATGGAAACTAATAATCTCACCACATGCACCTATCATCTGAAACCAATACAACTGTATACAACAGATAGAACTGCACAGTCTACTGAAAACTCAGCATTGGCAAAGAAACAATGTGTTGTAAAGTTGAGGTTCTTCTTTGAATTGTGCATGCATGTGTGTGCATACGTCTGTATGCACCTGTGCATGAGTGTGCATGTGTACATGCTTGTGTGTGTGTGAGTGTGTGTTGGAAATATCAGTCAATATCCGGTGCTTCCCTACCATACATCCTTTGTTAAGTGGTTGAAGAGAAAGTAACTTTATTCATTTATATTTCCCTCCCCCTCCAGAATCTCACTTAATTGTACTTTGTAGAAGAGTGATCCTGTTTAGTTGAAAGAAAAAAGGGTTACAGCTGAAAGGTGAGAGAAGAAAAACTGGGGGATAGCTCTGAGTGATTCTACCGACGACGATAATGAAAGTTAAGGGGGGGGAACTACATAACAAGATTCAAACCCTCAGGAATGGTGGTCTGGATTCTATCATTTGCTGGAGACTAGCTCAGGAGAAAGAGAACATAAAATAATCAGGGAAAAAAAATAAGCTATGAGTAAACTTAACAGGGAGGGAACGACCTCAACAATAAAGACTTTAAAATACTGAAGAGGGCTGGGGAGATGGCTTAGCGGTTAAAAGCACTGACTGCTCTTCCGAAGGTCCTGAGTTCAAATCCCAGCAACCACATGGTGGCTCACAGCCATCCATAACGGGATCTGACACCCTCTTTTGGTGTGTCTGAAGACAGCTACAGTGTACTTACATATAATAAATAAATCTTTTTAAAAAACCAAACAATATTCTTTAAAATACTGAAGAAAGAATCTTAGGAAAACAGGAGAGGAAAGACCTCGCATGGTCATGGGGTTGCATTTTAGTACTGTGAAAATGACCACAGGGCTAAATGTGTTCCAGAGGTTCAATGCAGACTTCATCAGAATTCCAACATGTTTTCATAAAACTAGGAAAAAACCCTAAAATTCATACAGAAGCATGAAAGATCCCAAAAAGCCAAAGCAATGCTATGCGGAAAGAGCAAAGTGGGGAACCGAACCGGGATCCTCTGAAAGAGCAGCCAGCAGCCCTAACGCCTGAGCCATCTCTCCAGCTTCCCCTGGCTTGAGTTTCCATGGGGCTCAGGAAGATCTAGGTCTAATGTAGAGCTTTGTTTACTCTAGACACTAATTACCTGGCATTGGAGACTTCCAACACTATAGCCGAGGCAAGATGGCCACCGCAGTCTCATGTGACTTGGTGGGCAGATGAGTGTCAGGGCTTATTCCTATGCCCTGAAGCTTTCTAATGACTGTGACCCAGTAAAGGATATTCGGTGGGACAAGGAAACGTTATTTCTCAAAGTTGCATGGTACCTCCATTCAGATCCATCCCACGGCACATCTAGTCCAAGGGGAGTAGATCTGAAGCAAGACAGAAAAGAACTGCCCAGCTCATCTGTGACTCCCTTAGAACGTGAGCGTAGTGTAAATAGTCTCCTTCAATGTGGTTTCTACTTGTTGGAAAGTGCTGGTGCATTGCTGACTTCAGCTGATGACAAGTTGGAAGATTTGCAAGGATTTGGGTGAATACGGAGGATAGAGGAGGAAGAATTTGACCAGCTTTCCTGGAACACAGTAGAGTAGGGGGAATATGTAGGAGCGCAGAATTACCACACAGAAGACATTAATCCATAGAATTCCAGTTACCGCCAAGGCGACATCAATAGGCTCCCCTAGAGGCAGCTTCATTCTTGAAGTGATAATCAAAGTTAATTTCTTTCTATGGTGTGCCATCTAGTGTTCGTATTGATGTACTTCTTGGCCCAGTTAGGTTTAAAAGAAGGCAGAAAGCTTGTCTTCTCAGAGTGCCACTCCAAACACCCTGTTGTTCTTACATTCCAGGATTTGCTTGGTCTTGCAGCTAATGCACCGGCCCAGCCTGGTGAGTCGCCCACATCCTAGTCCTCCAATGTCGTCTCAGTATTCCCAGGATGCCTAACTCAGTTTGATGAGCAGCGCCCCCTCATGTGCTTCCCAGTCCCCACACTCCCAGGTTCAGTTCAGGTATTACAGCCTGTGCACCAGTTCAGGCAAACCCAGCTATGCATCACATTGTAAGCTCTCTTGGTTACCACTGAATTGGAGTAACCCCATCCCTCCAAACAAAAATCAACACTGAGCGTGTATAGGACTGACTTACTACCTCTTCATAACAGAACTAAAATCAAACAAGCTCCTTCCGTTTGCTTTGTTAAATTCCAATGTGTTAGCTTTTGTTTTATCTTATCTTTTCTTTTATTATTATCTCACTTAAAATTATTTTATTTTAAATTTGCCTGTGCATGCTTGAGCGTGTGAAAGAGCCTGCAGAGGTTAGAAGAGGGCATTGGATCCCCTAGAACTGGAGTTTCTGGGCACTGGGAGCTGCCATTGTGTGCATGAGTTGACCTGGGTCCTTTGCAAGGCTGGTAAGCGCTCTTGATTGCTGAGTCACCTCTGCGGCCTCCATGCCCTTGGGGCTAGGCTGGCCTGCAGGGTAATGTCATTAAAAGGTGTTATAGTTTATGTAAACCTACCTTTTGCCCATGCTTCTGACTTGGTGTCCTTATGCCTCTCACCCTTTAGGATGCATTCTTCTCCTTGAGACTCATTAGTAGGCTTATTTAGCAGTGTCTCTTTCTGAAAGGAGGTTGCTGTGATGCAGCTGCTTCCTCTGGGCATAGCATGACTCATGTCCATCACAGAGTAGAAATTGCTAAGGTGGTTACATTGACCTCTGTAATGATGGGGGAATAAAATGAGCTAGGAGAGATAGCTAGGTGTACAGTAACAGTAACAGGCCTGTGAACGCTCTAGACGCAGAGGGTGTGGGAAGTCACTGGACTCTCACGTGTCTTAGGTGGTACTAGAGTATACAGGAGGCATGACCTTGACTGAATGGGATACCCCACTGAGTATCCATAAGGTCATCACCTCACATTCAAGTGTGATATCTCCAGTCATGCGGCTGCATTTTAGTTACCCATGCTCCCTTAACTTCATCCATATTCCTAACTCAATAAAAAACTTATTAATCAGCCCCCCCAAAAAAAGGAAAGAAAGAAAACTAACAATAAATGCTGGAGAGGGTGAAAGGGGGTACTCACTCTCTCACCATTGGTGAGATTGCAGACTGGTACAGCCACTCTGGAAATCAGTGTGGAAAAAAACTCCTCAAAGCTAAAAGTAGACCCTCTATATGGCCCAGCCGTACCACTCTTTGATGTCTATGCAAAAGCACCCGCATCCTCCTGCGGAGACATGTGCTCAGCATGTTCACGTGGATTCATTCATAATAGGTAAGAAGTGGAATCAGCCTAAATGTCCTTTAACCGATGAATGAATAATAAAAGTTCATAATGTAGCACAAGTGGGTCTGCACTCACACACCTATCCACACATCAACACACCACACACACACACACCATACACGTACATACACAGTAAATGAATAAATAAAACATGTTTTAATTTCTCTGTTTTCATGCGACTGTTTTCTCTGTTTTGAGGTTAAACTCTGGTCCTTCTTTTTCGTTTTCATCCAGATGGCCATAATTCAGAATTGTAACGCATCTTTTGGAGGGACGTATTTCAACTCCTAACAATGAGCGATTCCATCATATAAAGAGTGCATGACATTAACACAAAATATGCCCGTTGATGTCAGTTTTGATGGTGATAATTTTATTTGCTCCATTGCAAAGTTACTTTCTCTTCTGGCTTCTATAATGATAGCTTTGAAAGGATATCTCCTTATGCAAAAGCAGTTAATAAGTAGAAAGTTTTTTTCTGCCTCCTTGATAACTAAGTGTGTACATGATTTATCTGGAGTTATTTTGTAATTATTTACATTACCAGATCCACATGTATAATTATTTTATAGCTGGAGTTAGAATAGATTTGCATTATCTTGTTATTCAAATTGTCCCATTGGAAGCTCTGTTTTTTGGCTTCTGTTTTTGAAACGATTTTATCAACTAGAGTCTAATCTTTATGTACAGTTCTTTTTGTTTTTAAACTTACAGTCCTTTCCATCCTAGAGATCCTTTCCCAAACTCCAAAATTATATTAGTGCATTTTCTTCTCTTCCTTCTCAGTGAGGCAAGTCTATACACTTCTCACCTTCCACCTTTTAACCTATGGTCTCCTGTGAGATTTTGGAAAACAAAACCAAAAGCCCACAGACATTGAGTGCCGCTCCAATCCATTCTGGGTGATAAAATTCTGAGTTCGATGCATGAAAAACGTCTCATAGCCACTGCTACAGTATCATACAGGATAATGTCACGTTGGAAATTCCTGTGCTGTGCTAATCGCTTATTCAAACATCCTACCTTCAGGCCACTGGTGTCCCCTGACTGTCAGCTCATTGTCTTCATGACTTTACTTTCCCCAAACGTCATGGAGAAAGTAACCTGTGACAGTTGGTTCTATGCCTGAACTTGAGTGAGTTAAAGTGTGATTGGACAGATGCTAAAACACTTTTTTTGAGAGTGTCCGTGAGAGTGTTTATGGAAGAGACTAGCACTTGAATCAGTAGATGGTGTTAAGATCTGCCCTGAGGTGTTGTGTGTGTGTGTGTCCATTCTTTTCGCTACCCTTCATTGGTGAATACTGGCTAACATGTATTCTTTTATACAATTTGGAGAATGATCTACCATAGGCATACTTCTCGTTTAGGATGGGTTAATTTCTTGAGTATACAAAAAGGCACAGAGTAAGACAATAAATATCAATGGTGGATCATCAAATTGGGATCTCCAGACACCCAGTGGAAATCCACCAGAAAACCCTGGGAATGCCGCCGGGTGGCATTCTCAATAAAGTCTTTGGCAGAGTCGAAGGTAGCCTCAGGTGAGACTTCCAAGTGAAAGAACAAATAGCAACATATAGAGAGAGCATCATCAGATACATTACAGATACACAGCAGAAATCGGCTGGGGAAGTTGAAGCAGGGGCTGTCAATTATGCTTTTTCTGCATGGATGAGCTTCCCATGACAACTTCTGGGTGCTAGTTTCCTCTGCAGACATTTTCTTATCAGAGGATAAACACTAGTGACCTCTGCGGGAAAGAGCTTGCCTTTCAGCTGCTCTCAAGTCCATGTTTTACTTCGGGTTGTTTTGCTAGACTTTTCCTCACTATCACAGGGAACAGGGGCCATCCCCCAGAGAAGTGGGTTCAAAAGACACCACAGGAACAGTCCTGGAGAGGAGGGACCAACTCCACTTCCAAAGCCAGCTTCTTAGGGAACTCAGACGATACCTGCATAATAATGCACATTACCAGCATCTAGTTCTTGCCGTATTTGGGAGAGGGGGTTGAGGCTCTTTTTCTAAACTTTTAAATTTGTGAAATAAACATTTAAGGGTAGTTTTATCTCCTGTGTTAGACTATTAGGTGCCTCAACGACAAGATAAATTTTATTGTATCACATTCTTGTATCTTTTTTAAAAACATGAACTCAAAGCTGGAGAGGTGACTCAGCAGTTAAGAGCACTTACCACTCTTTCAGAGGACCTGGGTTCAGTTGCAAGCACCCACACAGTGACTCACACCTGCCTGTTATTTTAGTTCCAGGAACTACAAATGCCTCTCCTGGCCTCGAAGGGCATTAGGCATGCACGTAGTGCATAGATACACATTCAAGCAAAACATCCACATGCATAGATTAAGATAGAAACATTTTTAAAGTTGAACTCAACATAATTAGCAATAAAAGCAAGATTTACATTTGGTAAGATGTCTTCAGCTCACTAGAGTTCAACCATATCCTAGGCACACTGAATACTGATCAAGAAGATTGGCTCTAAGGAATATACCCTCCCCCCCCAAAAATGGGCAAAGTCTTGGATATTAAGCTTCCCTTGTGTATATCTACTTAACATGTGTATGACTTCTTCATAAAAATCATCTATACCTCCAAAATAATTTCCACAATATTAATAATGCATATATAAAACATCACACCATGTAAGTAATACTTATCTACTTACTTTTATTTAGACTAAGGAGAATTATAATTTCAAAGACAATTTATTCTGAAAGATTATACACTTTTGTAAGTTTCCCAAAGTTTTATTTTTGAGGAATTCCCTGGTATTTACTTGATTTCATAAACCCCAGGGCACAACCATCATGTGATTTATGGTCGCCATGCTATCTTAATGTGTTTGATTTCTGGAGGAGTTTTAAATCTTGGGTCCCAGTTATACTCTGGTGATAACACCCTAGCGGGTTTATTGATAAAAAAATATTTATTTAGGTGGTTTTCAAATGTGCTATCAAGTTTATTTGTGCTGTCATCTGTAATTCCATGTATATATTGTTCAATAAGATCAAAGACGTCTAGGGGTGTGCCACCTACAATGGCACTGTGGTAATAGAAATCTCCCTCTTCAAAGGGGATGAGAGCTGCAGATTTGGTTCTTCTCTCATAAGGGAAATCTCTGGGCTTTTTAAAATACCACCATGCGTGGAGCTGAGCGACAGATCTGCCCAAGGTTTCTACTCCAAAGTTGTTCTTGAAGATCTGGTTCATAGCCATCATGAAGAGAAAGTTGACTTCATATTGTATATGTTGTATGATTTTGCTTTGCATGTTAAGCATGTTTCTGAGATTACAGTCTTGATACATCTCATCCTCAAGTAGCCTCCATGTTTTAAGTGTCCGAAGAGGACCCAAGTCAAGGTACGGTAGATTGTACACGCTATCAGCCAAGATGTAGAAAATAACATTGTAGCCAACCATGAAGTACTTATCGGCAGACTTTATGAATCGTCTCAGGGACCCTCTTGAAAAGCTACAAAAATGAAAGATAAACAATCACTTCACTAATTCCCAGGAGATGTGTGCCACTTAGCATGCCAATTAACACACAAGACATTGCTGTTTAAGAAGGTAAAGAGAGTGGCTGTGTCTGTACCTTCAGCTGTATTGGTCAGTGAAAGACAATTGGGGGTCTGAGAAAAGACATAAAGTTTGTTATGAAGAAAAGGAAAGAGAGCTAAATGAACAGTAATGAAAATGTTTGCACAAGTTCTAACATTCAGCTATTGCTGGATAGAACAAGACAAGACAAGACAAAACAAAACACAAATGAGCAACCACTATCCATAGCTACACAGGGCAGAGAGAAGTAATGACAGACTCATTAGTAAGTAGTACTTTGGCTAGAGACAGTTCATGGCAGCTCATTCTTATTTCTCCAAAATATGAAGGACAACTACCAGCAGTGCGTACTTTCCAGTAGCAAAGACAGCCAAGCCTACGGTAATGTTCAGTCTCTTATAGTATTGTTCTAGAACTTCTCTGTTATAAGTTCCTTCCCATAAGACTGGAGCGAGCCAACCAGTTGTTGCTATAACATCAGGACGTTCTCTGTTGAGCAAAAAAGAACAAAAACCCAGCAGATTATTTTACTGTGACAGTACAATAATGCAAGTGATAATAGCTAATGTCTGTAGAGTACTTACTATGTTTTTAACTTCTACTTTTCCTTTCTTTTCCCCTGCTGGAAGATCTAGAGTATTCCCTTTGTGGAACTGCGGATATGGCTCGCCTAGTAAAGGTGCTTGCCACGAAAGCATGAGGACCCAAGTCTGGTTCCCTAGAACTCATGTCAAACATTCTAGGCATGGTGCACACCTGGAGGTAGAAATAGGAGGATCCCTAGGACCCACTGAGTACCCAGCCTAGCCATCAGTGACATTCACATTCAGTGAGAATCTGTCTCATAAAATAGAGTAAAAATAGACTGAAGGAGACAATTGATATCAACCTCTGGCCTGCACATGCACATGCTCACACATGCACACACATGCACACACATGCTCACACATGTACACACATGCACACACATACACACACATGTACACACATGCACACACATGCACACATGTACACCCATGCACACACACTATATGCTATTCCCTTTTTAATTTTTCCTTTATGCTTTAAACACACAGATGCAATGCAGGAGAAAACAAGACTAAGACAAAAAGAAAGTATTAGACTTGTTTTTTATGAATAACCTGATGGCAGTGTTAGTAGCAATAAATAATCTGACTGAAGTCAAGGCATTAAATCAAGCACATTAAGATACACATCTTAGAAGGAGTTGAATATAAAATGAGGTTGTAGATTTAAGTACAAATCTATATCTACACAAAGATACAATTTGGCAATCCTTATCAGTGTATTAATAATAGTGATAAAAATCACATAGTAACAAATTATTTAAAAGTGTACCATTACTATTTTAAGGATTCTTTAACTCGTATGTTTATTTTATATAGTTATTTTAAGCCTCCCTCTACTGAAAATGTATAGGCATACACTTATATTTAAATCACAAAATTTAAACTACACTTTAAGATGGATTTACTGGGATAGTGGATGTAGCTCAGTTGGTAGAGTACTTGCCTAACATGGTTTTATGTTAAATCTCCACTTGAGAGATGGAGGCAAAGGGTTCGGGAGTTCAGAGTCATCCTTAGCTACATAGTGAGTTCAAGGCCAATACAGTCTACATGAGATCCTATCAAAAACCAATGTAAAACAAACCAAAACCCTGACAGATTGCATTATTCTGTCACAGTGATGAGACATAAATTAAGTTTGCTATAAATTCGAATAAAATCTGTGTTGAAGGTGAATGATACAATGTCTATTGTGGTTCTGTTTGTTTATATTTTGTGTTGTGTTGGGTAGTGTTGTTGTTTAGACCCAGGTCTTCATGTATCCTAGCTAAGTGTTCTACCATTGAGCTACTCCGCCTGAAATCTATATGAGACAGTGAAACAATTTCAACATTACTGGTTTTTCTCAATAAACCAGGCTAACATTTTTTTTGCCAGAATGAAAGAAACAGATTCTTTTAAAAAATCCATGTTAAGAAATTGGTGGACTTGTGTTGCATGTAGCTTTTGCTACCCTGCCTAAGCTCCAGGAACAGACCATGTTACCAGCCCCTGCCCAGAGAATATTGGATCCGAGGATGAAAACACAGACACACACAGTTGTTCAAATGCTAGCGTGGTCCATTCCCAGAGCTTAGGTGGGTTAGAAAATCTATGTGCAACAGCAGATGGCAATGGCGCCCAACATGGGGCAAGAATCCACTATTAATTTAGGAATTCTCAGATCGATCTCACACACACACACACACACACACACACACACACACACACACACACACGATACAAGTCTAGGAAGAGGGGAGAATTGGTTTCTCAGTGATCTTAGCAGAGTGAGTCACATGGTGGCTACAGCACGAAGGAAACTTGAACAAAGGAACACAGGGAAAGCCTCTGCTCATAGATGCTGGGAATCTCTGCTGTGAAGAGATGGACTAGATGAAACTGAGCAACTAAATTAGAAGGCAGATTTAGGATGCTGATAAGGTCATGTTTCTCCAGGCAAGAGATAAGTAGCACCCAGCAATTGTGCCAAAAGGCAAGTTAAATTTGAATAATTGTGTGTGTCTGCTTTCATCCGAGGATACAATATTCTCTGGGCAGGAACTGGTAGCTTGGTCCTTTCTGGGAGCTTTGGCAGGGTAGCAAAGCTACACCCAAGAGGTGTGGGAGGCAGCTCAGTGAGAAAGTTCTTCCTATTCCTTCTTGGCCTTTTAGTTAAGATCAAGTGTGAGAAAGTTCTTCCTGTACAAGCACAAAGAATTCAGCCCCCAACACTCAAGTGATTGCTTCACGGTGATGCTATTGCGGAGGAGCCTGGGTAAGTTCCCAGCACTCACATATAATGGCTTGCAACCACTTGTAGCTCCAATCCCAGGACATCCCCATCTACTGGCTTTTGTGGGTTTCTGTATGTGTGTGTGTGTATGTGTGTATGTGTGTGTATGTGTGTGTGTGTGTGTGTGTGTGTAGTCTAAGCAGGACATTACGGTGCATGCCTGTAATTCCAGCAGTGGAAAGAGGGAGACAGGAGCACCCTAGGGGTGTAGGGGCCAGTCATCCTAGACAAGTATTGAACATGACTTAAAATATAAGGTGGAAAGTGATACAGTGTCACTGGTCCACACACACATGCATACCCAAGAGCATACATACACACTCACAAAAATAAATTTAGGGTCTGAACAGATGGATCAGTGGTTAAGAATGTGTACTGCTCTTGCAGAAGACTCAAATCTGATTACCAGAACCCATGTGGACTTGCTAAGAGCAGCCTGCAACTCCAGCTGCAGTGATTCCAACAGCCCTTCTACTCTTCTGCAGGCATGTACATGCATGTGCACATACACACACACACACACACACACAAATATACATGATTAAAGCTAAGGTGTTAATATTTTAAAATAATATTGTTTAAGAGAAGATAAAACAGAAGACGGAGAGGTAAACCTTAAGAGTCCTTAAATACGAAACCCTTCCTCTGAGAGGGAAGTGCGCTGTACAAAGGAGGCTCAGTAAGCTAGTGAGGCGCACAAGCAGTCCTCTGGATGCCATCGTGACAGCTTGGCCTCTCAACCCTGGTTCTGCCTTAGTGAGTCTGTGCAGCGTGGCCCCCCGCACAGGAATGGAGATCATGTGTGGCTAAACAATGTGCCCATCCCTTAGAGCTAGGCAGACACTGAGTGTCCAGTGTCATACACACTGCCTAGCTGAGAAGTCAGCAAATTATATGATGAAGTGTGTCACAGTTGGCTTATTTTCATCACAGCCTCTGTCCTTACTATGTGTCTGTCTGTCCAGAAGCACCTAGCCTACCAGAAAGTGGGAGAGTCAACAGAAGTTTCCATTTCAGTGCAAATTGAGAGCTGATTCTCTGCAAGGCTGAGGTCCTGTCCCGAGGATGCTTTGAATCAATGATCTTTTTTTTTCTTTTTCTTCTGGTGACATGTTTCCCAAAGTTGAAATACATAGTCCATAAGGGTAGGTGGATGTGAGAAAGCATCTGCTCTTGATTACATTAGATAATTCATTTATAGAGTGTTTGATTGGCATATTTATGACCATAGATTCCATGGGCTGAGAGATACTAGTTCACAAGGGAGGAACCCTTTCTCAGGGAATAGAGTCATGGTCTAACAAACCACTTGCAAGTCATTGGCGTTTTCTTAAATGTTGAATTAAAAGGTAAAAATGTCATTAATATACTGACTGGACAAATGATTCTCATTACCAAAGAGATACAAGTTGTTAGTGCAAAAATGGCAGCAAGGAGAACTGCCTTCCAAAGAACTCTTTGGGACGCTCTCCACTACTCTCATGTCCAGGAAGAATGGTCCTTGGGAAATTGTGGTGCCTCAATAGGGCTGTACCACTGAGGGACTTGGGGTCATCAGGAGCAGAGGTCAACAGTGATTCAGCAGAGGGTAAGGGAGCCCTGGATCTGACGATTATCTACTTCCACTTAGCTATTCATCTCCCCAGCAGCTGTTGAGATAGGACTGTAACAATGATTTATTGTTACTTTGTTTTCTCTTCTTTCTCTGCTACTTTGTAGGGTGAGTGTTGGGGACGGCAATGTCATTGTGTGATGATACTGTTATCCTAGTGTGATGCTACAGTTAGTGGGACTTTATGCTTAGCCTGTCTTGGGACATGAGCGTTTTTTATGTAAGTGAAAGTCATAGGAAACAATACTGGTCTGTAGAAGGACTGAGTAGTGCTATTGTCCATGTATCTTCTTATCCATCCTCATCCCTCCTCTGCATTGGGAGTAGATTGGTCTCCCAAAGACTTTTGATCTGTGACTTCTAATAGGTTCTAAAGATGAGAAGTACCATAGAAAACTCAGAGGGTGCACAAGGAGAAAGGTCAGGCTGTTTTCTTTTGCTCTTGCAGTTTTGCCGAGGAGCAATGCCCCTCTGTGATTACAACGTCAATGGGTAGCTTCTCTTTCCCAGTCCTGGCAATCCCTGATCTCTTATAAACCGTGCCTCTGCTTGTTCCCCTAGACGTAGGCAAGGTCACAGCCAAGAATGAGATATTTGACATTACAAAACTAACATCAAGTATGTAAAATAAGTAAAACATTTGTAATATTTACCCACTATGGATTGGAAAATAAATAGTATAATAATCAAATGTAACTGAGTAACCTAAATCAAAGATTAAATTTTGTATCGCTAACTTATTTATTTATAAAGATTTTATTTATTTTATGTATGTGAACACACTGTCACTGTCTTCAGACACACGAGAAGAGGGAATCAGATCCCATTACAGATAGTTGTGAACCACCATATGGTCGCTGGGAATTGAACTCAGGACCTCTGGAAGAGCAGTCAGTGCTCTTAACTGAGCCATCTCTCCAGCCCCTAGTTATTTATTTTTAAAAACATTTATTTTCATTTTCTAACTGTGTTTTGTGTGCATGAATGCATGTTTACCACCTGTATGCCTGGTACCCAGTGAGGCCAAAAGACAGCGTGGGACCCCCTAGGACTAGAGTTATATATGACTGTGTGCTGCCACATAGGTGCTAGGAATCAATCCTGGGTCCTCTGCAAGAGCAACATGCACTATTAACTGCTAAGTCATCTCTCCAATTTGTGTTTACTTTTACTTCTGTACATGTGGGTGTATTGTATATGTGTATGTGCATGTTTACATATAGGTAGATGTATGTCTGTACATGCGCATATAGAGGCTAGAGTTTGGCATGGAGTGTCTTCTGCAGTTGCCCTCCAGCTTATATATCGAGGCTGTCTCTCACTTGAATCCAGAGCTTACCAATTAGGCTAGCTAGCCAGTCTGCTCCAGGAATACTCTGTCTCCACCTCTTAAGCACAGGGAGAACAGGATGGTTACCATGTACACCCAGCATTTACATGAATGCTGGAGATCCAAAGTCTGCTCTTCATGATGATGCAGTATCCATTTTACCACACAGAGCCAACTTCCCAGGCCTTAAAATCTGAAGTCTTTAAACCAATGACTCCATGTTAGAAATCCATACATGATACATGTACACACACACACACACACACACACACACACACACACACACGCACGCACGCACATTTATATTTGTTGGAATATAATAGACCCCAAACTACAAATATCACACAATATCAAAGACATGCATAAATGCACTACAAACATTTTATAAACATGTTTATACTTTAAAGCCAAATATTAAATAACCACTACAGGAGATTAGTGATGTCCCTTGAGTGTCCATGGCAAGTGAGCATAGTAAGAAGAACTGACAGCAGCAAAACATAATATATACACATGTAGAAATGTCGCAATGACACATTCGTTTGTATAATTAGTATGCAAATTATAGTGATCGTAAATTAAAATTTAGAGGAGTCAATGTTGGCATTTTTAGGTTATACTTAAGGACATTTTCTTCCTAATAATACTAGGAATGTTAAACCAGATTGAGTATTGAATATTAAACCAGCTTTCTTCTTATACCCCTTAACTGCATGATTCTTGAAAAATAGACCATAAACATATGAAAAAAAAAACCCTTAAAACTAAAAAATAAAAAGTCTTAGAAACAAGTTGGTTCTAGGTGTCTCAGGTACCTACACTTTAATAACAGAATAACATTCTCTTTAAATTGAGTTACATTGCTATTTTGTTCTTACTTTGGATTAAACCAGGCGGAGAGCTGAGGTTCTTCCAAATGATCTTTCCTAGGTACAAAGAGAAGACTCACCTCAGGGGTCATCCACTCAATGTGTATTTGCTGAATCTATGATACCTTGGGCATAGTTTGGTGTGAACAAACAGAAATAGGAAATCTTATCAATAATATCAAATGGAGATAGAAATAACAGCAGGTGGGCTCAACAGCAGGGGGAGGAGGAGGAGGATGAAGAAAGGACTCTGCAAAGTGGAATATAGGGTAACAGAAACCACTCAATTTAGACTACTGAGACAAAAGCTAAAAACAACAAAAGAGAAGTTTGAAGAGATGGGGTGGGCCATAGCAACTTACAACATTCATGTGACTGGAGTCTCGAGAGGGGAGGGGAGGGGAGGGGAGGGGAGGGGAGGGGAGGGGAGAGGAGAGGAGAGGAGAGGAGAGGAGAGGAGAGGAGAGGAGAGGAGAGGAGAGGAGAGGAGAGGAGAGGAGAGGAGAGGAGAGGAGAGAGAGCAGCCCTAAAACAGTATGTGCTGGAAATTTGATTGTTGTTACCATGATTATCATCATCATCATTTTGGGCATTATGCCTTTTAAAAAATTAATTGATTAGTTTATTTACTTTAGATCTCCACTGAAGTTTCCCCTTTCCTCTACTCTCAGTCCTCCCCACCACCCGCCTTCCCTCCTCCACACCCACTCCTCCTCTCTTTCTCTTCAGAAAGGGGAGGCCTCCCATGCATATCAACTGGCCTTGCATAAGTTGCAGTAAGACTAGGTGCATCCTTTCCTATTGAGGCTAGAAGAGGCAGCCCAGTAGGGGGAAAGGGTCCCAAAGGCAGGCAACAGAGTTAGAGACAGCCCCTTGCTCCCGTTCTTAGGAGTCCCATATGAAGACCAAGCTGCACAACTGTTACATCTGTCCAGAGGGCCTGTCAGTCCTAAGCAAACTCCCTAACTAGCAGTTCAGTCTCTGTGAGCCCCTATGGGTCCAGGTTCGTCCCGTAGGTTTTCTGTGGTGTCCTTGACCTCTCTGGCTCCTACAATCCTTCCTCATCTCCTTCCACAGGATTCCCCAATTGCTTGGCTGTGGGTCTCTGTATCTGTTTCCATCAGATCCTGGGTGAAGCCTCCATGCTGACAGTTATGCTGGGCTCCTGTCTGCAAGTACAGCAGAGTATCCTTAACAGTGTTAGGGGTGGGCCTTCTCTCTTAGCACCGGCCTCAAGTCAGACTAGCCATTGGCTGTCTATTCCCTCACTTTCTGCTCCGTCTTTACTCCAACATGTCTTGTAGGCAGGACAAATTGTAGGTCAAAGGCTTTATGGCTGGGTTGGTGACTCAATCCCTCCATTGGAAGTCTTGCCTGGTTACAGGAAATGGCCAGTTCAGGCTCCATATCCCCCATTGCCAGGAGTCTTTGCTCAGGTCAATCTCATAGATTCCAGAGAGTTTCAATTGCCCTAGATTTCTAGCTCATCCCAGAGATGCCCTCCCCCCATTCCAGTTGTATTTCCCAGTACTCTCTCCCTTCTGTACTCCCCGCACATGATCCTTCCCTATTCCCATCCCCATCCCACCCCCATCCAGTACCCCCGAACCTCCCCATCTACCCACAATGTCTATTCTATTTCCCTTTCTCAGTGAGATTCACATGTCTTCCCTTGAGCCCTCCTTCTTATTTAGCATCTTTGGATCTATGGATTGCAGCATGGTTGTCCTTTACTTACAGCTAATAACCACTTATAAGTGAGTACATACCATGTTTGTCTTTCTGGGTCTGGGTTACCTCACTCAGGATGAGCTTTGCTAGTTACATCCATTTGCCTGCAAATTTCATGATCTCATTGCTTTTAACAGCAGAGTAAGACTTTAATGTACCACATTTCCTTTATTCATTCTGTGGTTGAGGGACATCTATGTTGTTTCTAGTTTCTGACTATTATGCATAAAGCTGTTGTGAACATAGTTGAAGAACTGTCCATGGGGGATAGTGGAGCATCCTTTGGGTATATACTCAGGAGTGGGTAGATCTTAATGGGTCTTAAGGTAGATCAATTCCCAATTTTCTGAGAAACCACCATATTGATTTCCAAAGTGACTATACAAATTTGCACTCTCACCAGCAATGGAGGAGTGTTTCCCTTGCTCCACATCCTTGCTAGCATGAGCAATCTGTGGCTTGAGTTTTTTTTTTTAAATCTTAGCCAGATGTGAGATGAAATCTCAGAGTCATTTTGTGTTTCCCTGATGACTAAGGATGTTGAATGTTTCTTTAAGTACTTCTCAGCCATTAGAGATTCCTCTGTTGAGAATTCTCTTTTTAGATCTGTAGCAGCCCTCTTTTTAAATATGGATAGTTTGCTGATGTCTGGTTTCTTTAGTTCTTTATATATTTTGCATATTAGCCCTCTGTCAGATGTAGGGTTGGTGAAGATCTTTTCCTATACTATAGGCTGCTGTTTTGGTCTTTTGATGGTGTTCTTTGCTTTACAGAAGTTTTTCAGTTTCATAAGGTCCCATTTATTAACTGTTGATCTTAGAACCTGAGCGATTGGTGTTCTGTCTCCTGTGCCAATGCATTCAAGGCTATTCCCCACTTTCTCTTCTATCATATTTAGATTATCTGGTTTTATGTTGAGGGCTTTGATCCACTTGAAGTTGAGTTTTATGCAGGGCAACAGATATGGATCTATTTGCATTCTTTTACATCACACAAGTTAAAGTCACCTGAGTGGAGGGACCCTAAATTTCAAAAATGTGTTCAAAAGATTGGGCTGCAGACAAGACTGTCGGGCATTTTCTAAGTGACTGGTGTGGGGAGGCTCAGCCCATTGTGGGTGGGACCATGTCTGGGCTGGTGGTCCTGAGTTTTATAAGAAAGCAGTATGAGCAAGTCATAGTAAGCAAGCCAGCACTCAGCACTCTTCCATGGCCTCTTCATTAGCTCCTACCTCCAGCTTCTGCCCTGTTTAAGTTCCTATCATGTCTTCTTTCAGTGTTGAGCAATGCTGTGGAAGCGTAAGTCAAATAAACCCTTTCCAAGTTGTTTTTGGTCATGGTGTTTCATCACAGAAATAGTAACTGTAAAACACAGTGCTTAGGGGTTGGAGAGATAGCTTAGCCTCTTCCAGAGGCCATGAGTTCAATTCCCAACAACCACATGGTGGCTCACAACCATCTGTAACAGGATCTGATGCTCTCTTCTGGCATACAGGTGTACAGGCAAATAGAGCACATATAAAATAAATATTAAAAACAAAAACAATAACAAAAACTTCCCAAATATACCAAAAGAGAAAGAGATTTAAAGATACAATTGAGCAACAAACAGGATGAATTTATGAAAGCTAAAGGAGAACATCTCTAAAGAAGCCACAGAGGTGATCCTTTACCTGCTGAAGACAAAAATTCAACAAGTGAGTTTCTCATTAGGAACCATGGAGGTCAAAGGGAAGTGGCACAGCATTTTCCAGATCACTTAAGAAATTAAAAAAAAAGTTTGTTAACTAAAACGAAGTGGAAATTTCTGGTTTCTTTGGGGACTCAGTTGTGTCATGTGATGTTTTTATGGAAATTCTCTTATAAGAGGATGTTTTTGCTGAAGCAGACATGTGGGAGGATGTCTTGCTGAGAACAGGTGTGGTGTTTCTCTGGAAGCTGCCTGGGAAAAGGGCATGTGACGTTTTGCTAGAATGGACACTTGAGATAACACATGATGCCTGGAAAGGGTATAAATATAACCCAACAGACAGTGGGCAATGCTGTGTGGTATTGGTTCACCTTGCCACTCTTTTCTGATCAACATTTGTCCTGACTTCATAGAGAGGAAAGCACCAAAGAACTTCTGGTGGTGTTCTGGCAGCTTTTTGACGCTTCCAAGGATTCAAGTTGATTGACAGAGCCTCGATGTCTCTTCTGGATAGAACTGCCATTGCTGACTCATGAATGGTGTTTGCCAGTGGATGAAGCTACTGTGTGTGAACTGAACTGCTGATATCCTAACTACGAAGATTGGAGTCACCCCAACAAACTATTTTTAAACAGGTCCACATCCTTCTTTGCCCTATCAACCTTTCCTTTCCACTACCTCTGGTGGGTAGTGGGCTAGAAGGGAGGTTAAAGCATTTGAGTACTCTTCTTAAGCTGGGCTTTGAAAAATATAAGTCTACACCAAATTATGTCTGACAAATTTTGATGTGTTCATGTATGAAATATTACATATCAGTAAAACAGTCTGGGATGTTAGCAAACACGAAGTTCTTGGCTGTCAAGGGCATCCTTGAGTGAGAACACCTCTTATCAGCAGATTATGTATTTTATGACCTTGTTTATAAAAGTCTCAAGACAACAAGATGATGGAGATGGAAAAACGATTAGAAGTGGTTCCCAGGACGAAGTAGGGTCTAGAAGAGGGAGCATCACGTGGCACCAAACAGGATAGTTTGGGCTGTAATGGAAGAGTAATGTTCCTTGATTGCTGAATATCGACATGTGATTAAAAAGGCAAAATTATGTAGGCACCTTGTCTCCATGTTAGTTTCCCGACTTTGAGTACAGTCATGTGAGCTGTAACATTGGAGAGCATCAGGTGAACATGAGGTGAAAGGCACACATGATTCCTGTGCTACTTCCTGTGAGTGATAATTATTTTGAAATAAAGTAGAAGGTAATAAAGTGTGCATCTCTTCATTTTCGGAAGTATCTTTAGCCAAAGATATTTCACTGTATGATTCCCCCGGTTCTCTTTCTATATCCAAATTATCTGTGCCTAAATTCATTAAACTGTGTAGTGACAAACAGAGATGTTTGCTTTTGGTTTATGGGGGTTTTGTTTTGTTTTACGTCAAGTTAACTGTCAATATTTTTGAGCAACACTGTCTTGAGATTTTTTTTTCTTTTATTGAAAATATAGATTTTTTTTAGGTTGTTTGTTGTGGTGCACTTTTTTTTAATCCTAGCACTTAAGAAACAGAAACAGGTGGACCTCTGAGTGCAAAGCCATCCTGTGCTACGTACAGAGTGAGTTCCAGGACAGTCAAGGCTACACAGAAAACCCCAAACCAAACAAACACACACCCTGCTCCCCAAAATAGATTTTTTTCCCAACAATATATTCTGACTACAGTTTCCTCTTGTATAACTCCTCTGAGTTCCTCCCACCTCCCCTTCACACCTTTTCTGTCTCTGGTTAGAAAACAGATAGGTATCTAAGGAATAATAGTAAGATAAAACAAAGAAACAAACGAACAAACCAAATCAGAATAGGACAAAACAAGCAAACAGAAGAAAAAGAGCCTAAGAAAAGTCACAGGAAACACGTATAAACACAGAGACAGGTTTGTACACACATGAATCTCGTGAAAACACAAAGCTGGAAGGCATGATACAGGTGCAAAGAATCAGTAAAGTGAAAATGAGTTCATCGTCTTGTGTATAGAAACCAGGCTGCTCACAGGGAGCTATCACAGTCTAAAGGAACCCAAGCAATCACTGTCCCAAACAGGGATGCTTGCATTGACGGCAATGGCCAAAGCATACTTCTCTGTACAGCATCTCTATTAGAAACCCATTTTGCTGCAAACACTTTTCCCTCCACAGTTCTTAGAACAGTCACAGGACAGACCTTACCAGCAGGCATACATCTTCTGTAAATGATCCTTTGTTCTTTAAGGGGGAAAAAAAAGTCAATTTAGTTTTAAATTTGAAAAAAACAAAAAGCCCATTGACAATAAAAATAGCTAACAAAACAACCAAAACTCTACAGTTAAAGTTCCTCTTCCATGTATTTGGGCACACTCTGCCTGGCTTAAGGTTGCAGTGATGAAATACAGGACAAATTAGGCCTGCTAGTAGCTTGTGGGACATGTGTTAAGACTATAATGCCAGGCTGTAAATCTTCTTCATTAAAATACAATAACTCTGGAGGGCAAATAAATGTAGCCTGGGATATCAAAGAGATAGGGTTGGTGTCCCTGAACTCAGCTGCCTTTCAAACTGTGGTTTGAAAACTTGGTACAAGGAAGAACTTGGTGAGGAGGGCACACAGGAGCTGAGAGTTTCCATTTTTCTGTATGGAGACATTAACATGTTAATGTTTATTGGTTTTGTTTTTCCTCCAGAGAGTTGCTGTTTTAGCCTCTAACAATGATCAGAACTTTGATGTTTAAAAGTTTTTTTTCTAAAACAAAAAGAACAAAACCAAACAGAAACTCCCCCCACACACACAAAACAAAACAAAAACAAAACCCTAAATTAGCAGCCCATTGTCTTAAAGGTGTTTTTGTTTAATACATCAAAGGCAGACTTAGCAGAGAAGTGCAGAGATTGAACTTAATTTCAACTTAATGTAAATGTTAGCTTTGCTCTTTTGAGACAGTGTTTTTCTGTGTAGCCTATCCTGGAACTCACTCTGTAGACCAGGCTGGCCTTGAACTCAGAGGTCTGCCTGCCTCTGCTCCTGGGTGCTGGCTGGGATTAAAGGCAGGCTCAGAAAACATTGTTATAAGCAATGAGTCTTAAGAGTAAAATAGGAAACTGGAGAGTTGGCTCAGCAGTTAAGAACACCAGACCTCCCAGCATCCACATAGGGGCTCACAACCCTCCGTAAGGGGATCCAACTCCTTGTTCTAGCCTAGCCTGTCACTGCATGCATATGGCACGTAAACATATATGCAGGCACTCACACATACACACACATGAAACAGAATCAAAAAAAGTAAGAGTAAAATTGGAGAGTGCTTTGACGCCTACATGTAAAAGCCCAGCATTTTAGGTCAGCCGTGTCCAACAGCAACTGTGATACATCAGGGTTACATATTTACCTGAAGTAGTGCTGAGTTAGTGCCAGCAATACAGCAAGCAGAATTAGCAACAGTGTTTCTTTTTTATAGTGCATTCCTTCCTAGAGAAGGGGGGTGGAGGGAGGGAGAGAGGAAAATATATCCATTAAAGGTTAAAAATCTTTCTTCGCTGTCTTCAAACAATGAATTTGAAGAAACTGGGCAACCAACTTCAGTGTCTGATTCCAGATCGCTCTACAGTCAAAGTGTGTCACAAAGATAGCAAAACCAATAATTGACTTAAAGACCTCAGAACTGATAGCCTCAAAATATATACACTGTCTCGTAGGTACACAAAGACATTAAGCCCTTACTAATGCATTGAGATACAGGGGAAGTAGTAGATACCAAAACACAAACTAGGGCTTGGCATCAATCCAAAGCAGATCTTGCCCTGCCTTTGGGTACAGGAGGGACACAGAGGTTTACTTTTTCTTGAACATATATTTAATGATGAAGAAGCTTTAGGTGTGTACCTATTAATGCAGTGGCCACTAGCCACATGGATTGTGAGCATATGAACCGCTCATGCTCCAAAAAGTGGAGTTTGAAAACAGAATTTGACAAGGAAGAGGGGGAGGGAGAGGAGGTAGAGAGGGAGGAGGAGGAGGAGGAGGAGGAGGAGGTTCTCTGTAAGTTCAAGGCCATTTGGTGTATATGAGCTCCAGGACAGCCAGGACTATATAGAGAGGAGACAGACAGAGAATTTTAAAATATTTGATTTTTTTATTATTAATCAATTGAAATTTTGGAAACATGAGTTAAAGAAAATATTTGAGTCAAGTTTCATCCGTTTCTTTTTGACTCTTTCTAATGTATCCCCTAATGTATTTAAGGTGACAAATTTGGCTTACATTTCTATTGGAAAATTCTGCAAATAATACCATACCGGGTTGTAGTTGGACACAACTTCTATGTCCCAAGAACAAAATGGTCACTATTTAAATTCAAGATCCTTTGGAACAAAGTTTGAGTAAGACTATGACTTATTTAGCCAAGTTATTTCCTGTCCGTGTGACCTTAATGACATTTTTCTCAAAAGTCAAGAACATTTTGATACTCATTGTTTTGAATAAAATAGTTTTTAGGTCAAAGTTTGGGATTGATAGACTATGATTTTTATCAGAATAATACAAAATTTTATCCATTTCTTTCTAGTGAGGCACTTTACCTTTAGTTTTGATAAAGAGAAATGGTGGGAAAAGAAAACGCCAGCTCAGGTATTGTGTGGCATCCTTCTGTTGCCAGGAGTTTTCTCTCCTGGTGACATCATCAAATTCTTTTGAGAATGGAAACCCTAGAAGCTGCTGCCATGGTGACAGCTGAGGTAACACCTTGTTCTATGGCTGCCAAAAATAGAACTTTGTCTAATCTGTAAACATTTACAAAGTTTTTTAAAATCTGATTTGAGTTTCCTTTGTTTTTCTTATTTTTTTCATAATGTTTTCATTGATTATTTGGGAATTTGACGTCATGAATCCCAGCACACTTATTTCCCAGTCCTCCCAGGTCCACCCTCTACCCTTGTGACCTCCCCACCAAAGAGAAGGAGGAGGAGGAGGAGGAGGAGGAGGAGGAGGAGGAGGCCACAAGTCCAGTCTGAATGGCCTATACCTCACCAGAGTGTGGCTAAATTCCCTGTAGGCAGCCCTTTAAAAAAAAAAACTTAATCCTCTCCCCAATCCCCACCAGAAGCCCTTAGTTGTGGAGAGCTACACTTCAGCATCCTTATCACAATTTTTAATAGTTCTTTTATGGTTTCTTATCTAGGCTGTTAGGTTTTCCGGGGTGGGTGGGGTGGGGGTAAGGGCTGTCACTGAAGCCTTCTATGCTCCTCTTTGTCAATTCTGAGTCTGAAGTTATTGATGCCACTGCAAAAGTATCTTCCTTGTCATTTACAGTCATGGAGAGATCAGACAATAACATCCACATGGCTGTCAGCACATGCCAGGGACCTCATCATGGCCTCCAGTGACAGTACCAACCATGGACATCAACACAGCCCTCTGCCTCAGCACAGACCACAGACGCCATCATAGCCCTTGGTGGCAGCACCATGACTTGGAGTAGCAACTTCAGCCAAGGATACCAATATGGTTCCAGGCAGCAGCCCGGCCACAGATATCAACATATCCTGCCCCCAACCAATACCCATATTGCAGCACAAACCACAGATATCTGCATGGCCTTTGATAGTGGCAGGAGCCACAGATATCAACATAGTCCCTGGCTGCAGAAGGACCACAGACCCAGACATGGCCCTTGGCAGCAGCATGAAACACACGGACCATGGACATCAACAGGGCCTCGGGTGGCTGCTCTGGCCACCCTCATCGACAGGCCCTTGTGGAAAGGAAACAACCGAAGACATCAACGTAGCTTCATGTGGCAGCATAGACCATAGACATCCGCGTGGCTCTCGGTGGTGTCAATCTTCTTTCATACTTGTCATTGCCAGTCCTTAGTTGTCTCTCTCATTGGTCTGGTTCAAGGGTTCTGGTTTCCAGACGATTGCCCAGACTCATGTTGGATATCTTGCTGTTGTCCAGAGTCAGGGAGCTCTTTCAGGTAGGCAGAGAGTTCCAACCAGGCTGCTGCCTACCTTCCTGTCCTTGATGTTGTCCTCCCTTAGGCTCACTGAGCTCTTTCTTTGTGCTTGTAGCCCGCACACAGCCTACCCTCACCCACCCCACCCCCATCTCTCAGCAGGGCAAGCCACAGAAGCTCCAAGCTGAGGGCCAGCCAGCGGACCTAGGAATGGACCTCTTCAGTGACGACATCTGATGGAGTAGATGTGGGGAAGGACCAACTCAAACCACTGGATCTGGACCTGAAAGGCAGCAGGGATGGTCAGCCTGAACGGGGCTTCCCCTGGCTTCGTTATCTTTCTTTATAAATGGTATTTATGTATGGAAATGTATCTTGGATGATGTATGTGTATGGATAACAGAAAAATTATAACCATTTTCCCATGTTTTTCAGATACTGTTAATCCAGGCAGAGCTGGCCCCACATCATTCCTTTTTAGGGTGTTTTCATGGTGCTTCTTTTCTTTTTCTTTATTTTTCATTATTATATTCAATACAATATATATTTTTCTACCAATTATAAAAATCATGGACACGTTATTAAATGAACATAAAAAGATAAAGTCTTTTTGTTTGTTTGTTTTGTTTTTAGTAAAGATAAAAATCTTGGCTCTTACTGTGGTACAAACCCAAAATAAGAACACTTTTTAGACATTGGAGGTCATTGTAATAAGGTTGTACTTCAATGTCCCTCACATCACCAAAGGATTTTACCTCCATAGTAGCTAAGCCGTTCTGCTGGGCCGAGGAATGAATTGTAGGCACAATTATTTGGATACAGCTTTCCTGCTATGGTCAAAGCTCTTTGACCTGAGTGATTGTCATCATTCTCAGCCCACAGGGAACAGGTTACATTCATTTAAGAAATGGTGCGTGTATTAAGATGGTCTATCCATGAAGTCATTCATCAACTGTTTCAGTGAACAATGGTTCTGCTTGGAGGGTGGCAGAGACATTAGGTGAGGGTAAGATTCTGGTTCATTGGCTGTGATGATTTTGAAAAGCATTCATCTCAGAAAAAAGAGCAACTTATAAGGTCATCTTCTTCAAAGTTGATACGATAATAATAAATATCAAGCAAAACATTCAGTCTCACTCTTTGTTGTTCTCTTACAAGCAACTTCCTAAATTAAATGTCTACTTTTTTTTTGGCTGTATAAATAATTTTGAAATATGTAAGCTGTTCTGAAAACCATAGTATAGTGTAAAAACATCAAATAAACAATCCTACTAATAGACTGAGATAGGAGAAGCATGATTTCAAGACCTTTATGTGGTACACAGCAAGACACTGCAATGTACAAACAAGGAGAAAGTGTATGTGGAGTGTATAGTATTGGACCTATTTCTCCAATTACCAAGTTAGAGAGACCACTGTGTGACTGCCAACAAATTTCTTTTTTCTTTTGTCTTTTTTTTTAGTAGATAAATTCTTTATTTACATTTCAAATGACTTCCCCTTTCCTGGTCCCCCCCCACAAAGTCCTATAAGCCATTTTCCCTCTCCCTGTTCCCCAATCAACACCTTCCCACATCCCTGTCCTGGTATTCCCTACACTGTTGCATGAAGCCTTTCCAGGACCAGGGGCCTCTCCTTCCTTTGATGTCCAACAAGACCATCTTCTGCTGCCTGTTCGTCTGGAGCCATGGGTAACACCATGTGTACTATCTGGTTGATGTTTTTGTCCCTGGGAGCTCTGGGAGTACTGGGTGGCTCATATCGTTTTTCCTTCTATGGCACTGCAAACCCCTTCAGCTCCTTGGGTCCTTTCTCCAGCTCCCCCATTGTAGACCCTGTGCTCAGTTCAGTGGCTGGCTGAGAGGGTCCCCCTTTGTATTTGTCATGCACTAGCAGAGTCTCCCAGGTGACAGGTATATCCGGCTCCAGTCAGCAAGTACTTGTGTGCATCGATAATAGTGTCTGGGTTTTGTAACTGTATATGGGATGGATCACTAGGTGGGGTAGTCTCTGGATGGTCTTTTCCTCAGACTCTGCTCCACACTTTGTCTCTGTATCTCCTTCTGTGGGTATTTTGTTCCCCCTTCAAAGAAGGACCAGAGTATCCATACTTTGTTCTTCCTTCTTCTTGGCCAACATTTGATATGTGAATTGTGTCTCGGGTACTCCGAGCTTCTGGGCTAATATCCACTTGTCAGTGATAACATGTGTGTTCTTTTGTCATTGGGTCACTTCATTTCCCCTTTCCCATTTTCTCCCTCCCCGAAAGTCACAAAAGCCCCCTTCCCTCCCTCTTTTCTCCATTCAACCCCCTCTCGTTTCTCTGTCCTGGCATTCCCCTTCATCCAGTCTTTCCAGGACCAGTGGTCTCTCCTTCCATCTTCTTAGAAATCTATTGATATGCGAATTGTGTCTAGGGTATTCCGAGATTCAGGGTTAATATCCCCTTATCAGTGACTGCGTACCATGTATGTTCTTTTGTGATTGGGTTACCTCACTAACAATGATATTTTTCAGTTCTGACCATTTGCCTAAGAATTTCATGAATTCATTGTTTTTAATAGCTGAGTAGTATTCCATTGTGCAAATATACCACATTTTCTGTATCCATTCCTCCGTTGAGGGACATCTGGGTTCTTTTCCAACTTCTGGCTATTATAAATAGGGCTACTATGAACATAGTGGAGCATGTGTCCTTATTACATGTTGGGGAATCCTCAAGGTATATGCCCAGGAGCGGAATAACAGGGTCCTCCAGTAGTATCATGCCCAGTTTTCTGAGGAACTGCCAGACTGATTTCTAGAGTAGTTGTACCAGCTTGCAATCCCACCAGCAGTGGAGGAGTGTTCCTCTTTCTCCACATCCTTGCCAGCACCTGCTGTCTCCTGAGTTTTTGATCTTAGCCATTCTGACTGGTGTGAGGTGAAATCTCAGGGTTGTTTTGATTTGCATTTCCCTGATGACTAAGGATGTTGAACATTTCTTTAGGTGCTTCTCAGCCATTTGATATTCCTCAAAATAAAATTCTTTGTTTAGCTCTGTACCCCATTTTTAATAGGGTTATTTGGCTCTCTGGAGTCTAACTTCTTGAGTTCTTTGTATATATTGGATATTAGCCCTCTGTCGGATGTAAGGTTGGTAAAGATCTTTTCCCAATTTGTTGGTTGCTGTTTTGTCCTATTGACAGTGTCCTTTGCCTTACAGAAACTTTGTAATTTTATGAGGTCCCATTTGTCAATTCTTGATCTTAGAGCATAAGCTATTGGTGTTCTGTTCAGGAAGTTTTCCCCTGTGCCCATATGCTTAAGGCTCTTCCCCAGTTTCTTTTCTATTAGTTTCAGTGTGTCTGGTTTTATGTGGAGGTCCTTGGTCTACTTGGACTTGAGCGTAGTACAAGGAGATAAGAATGGATCGATTTGCATTCTTCTGCATGCTAACTGCCGGTTGAACCAGCACCATTTGTTGAAAAGGCTATCTTTTTTTCCGCTGGATGGTTTTAGCTCCTTTGTCAAAAATCAAGTGACCATAGGTGTGTAGGTTCATTTCTGGGTCTTCAATTCTATTCCATTGATCTACCTGCCTGTCACCGTACCAATACCATGCAGTTTTTAACACTATTTCTCTGTAGTACTGCTTGAGGTCTGGGATACTGATTCCCCCAGAAGTTTTTACTGTTGAGAATCGTTTTAGCTATCCTGGGTTTTTTGTTATTCCAGATGAATTTGAGAATTGCTCTTTCTAACTCTATGAAGAATTGAGTTGGGATTTTGATGGGGATTGAATTGAATCTGTAGATTGCTTTTGGCAAGATGGCCATTTTTACTATATTAATCATGTCAATCCACAAGCATGTAAGATCTTTCCATCTTCTGAGGCCTTCTTCTTCTTTCTCTCTTCAGAGACTTGAAGTTCTTATCATACAGATCTTTCACTTGTTTGGTTAGAGTCATACCAAGATACTTTATATTGTTTGTGACTATTGTGAAAGGTGTCGTTTCCCTAATTTCTTTCTCAGCCTGTTTATCCTCTGAGTATAGGAAGGTTACTGATTTGTTTGAGTTAATTTTATATCCTGTGACTTTGCTGAAGTTGTTTATCAGCTGTAGGAGTTCTCTGGTGGAGTTTTTTGGGTCGCTTAAGTATACTATCATATCATCTGCAAATAATGATAATTTGACTTCTTCCTTTCCAATTTGTATCCTTTTGACCTCCTTTTGTACTCTAATTGTTCTAGCTAGAACTTCAAATACTATATTGAATAAATATGGAGAGAGATGGCAGCCTTGTCTAGTCCCTGATTTTAGTGGGATTGCTTCAAGTTTCTCTCTATTTAGTTTGATGTTGGCTACTGGTTTGCCATATATTGCTTTTACTATGTTTAGGTATGGGCCTTGAATTCTTTTTCTTTCCAAGACTTTTAACATGAAAGGACGCTGAATTTTGTCAGATGCTTTTTCATCTAATGAAATGACCATGTGGTTTTTTTCTTTGCGTTTGTTTATGTAGTAGATTACATTGATGGATTTCCATATATTGAACCATTCCTGCATCCTGGGATGAAGTCTACCAGATCATGGTGAATGATCCTTTTGATGTGTTCTTGGATTCAGTTGGCAAGAATTTCATTGAATATTTTTGCATCAATATTCATAAGGGAAATTGGTCTGAAGTTCTCTTTCTTTGTTGGATCTTTGTGTGGTTTTGGTATCAGCGTAATTGTAGCTTCATAGAACGAGTTGGGTAGTGTTCCTTTTGTTTCTATTTTGTGGAATAGTTTGAATAGTATTGGGGTTAGGTCTTCTTTGAAGGTCTGATAGAATTCTGCATTAAAACCATCTGGTCCTGTGCTTTTTTGGTTAGGAGAGTTTCATTGACTGCTTCTATTTCTTTAGGGGTTATGGGATTGTTTAGATGGTCTATCTGATCCTGAATTAACTTTGGTATTTGGTATCTGTCTAGGTAATTGTCCATTTCCTCCAGATTTTCCAGTTGTGTTGAGTATAGGCTTTTGTAGTAGGAGCTGATGATTTTTTGAATTTCCTCAGTTTCTGTTGTTATTTTTCCCTTTTCATTTCTGATTTTGTTAATTTGAATACTGTCTCTGTGCCCTCTGGTTAGTCTGCCTAAGGTCTTATCTTGTTGATTTTCTCAAAGAACCAGCTCCTGGTTTTGTTAATTCTTTATATAGTTCTTTTTGTTTCTACTTGGTTGATTTCAGCCCTGAGTGTCTTCTTTCTGTTCTAAAGCTTTCAGGTGTGCTGTTAAGCTGCTAGTGTATGCTCTCTCCTGTTTCTTTTTGGAGGTACTCAGAGCTATGAGTTTTCCTCTTAGCACTGCTTTCATTGTGTTCCATAAATTTGGGTATGTTGTGCCTTCATTTTCATTACATTATAAAAAGTCTTTGACATCTTTCCTTATTTCTTCCTTGACCAAGGTATCATTGAGTAGAGCACTGTTCAGCTTCCATGTGTATGTGGGCTTTCTGTTGTTTTTGTTCCTATTGAAGACCAGCCTTACTCCATAGTGATCTGATAGGAGGCATGGGATTAGGTCCATCTTCTTATATCTGTTGAGGTTTGTTTTGTGACCAATTATATGGTCAGTTTTGGAGACGGTACCATAAGGTGCTGAGAAGAAGGTATATTCTTTTGATTTAGGATGAAATGTTCTATAGATATTTATTAAATCCATTTGGTCCAAAACTTCTGTTAGTTTCACTGTCTCTCTTTAGTTTGTGTTTCCCTGATCTGTCCATTGAGGAGAGTGGGTTGTTGAAGTCACCCACAATTACTGTGTGAGGTACAATATGCGCTTTAAGCTTCAGTAAAGTTTCTTTTACAAATGAGGGTGTCCTTGTATTTGGAATGTAGATATTCAGAATTGAGAGTTCTTCTTGCTAGATTTTTCCTTTGATGAGTGTAAAGTGTCCTTCCATGTCTTTTTTGATGACTTTTGGTTGAAAGTCTATTTTATTGGATATTAGAATGGCTATTCCAGCTTGTTTCCTGGGACTATTTGCTTGGAAAATTGTTTTCCAGCCTTTTACTCTGAGGTAGTGTTTGTCTTTGACACTGGGATGTATTTCCTGTATGCAGCAAAATGTTGGGTCCTGTTTACATATCCAATCTGTTAGTCTATGTCTTTTTATTGGGGAATTGAGTCCATTGATGTTAAGAGATATTAAGCAATAGTGATAGTTGCTTCCTGTTATTTTTGATGTAATTTTTATGTTTGTGTGGTTATCTTCTTTTGGGTTTGTTGAAAGAAGATTAATTTTTTGCTTTTTCTAGTGTATAGTTTCCCTCCTTTTGTTGGTGTTTTCCATTCATTATCCTTTGAAGGGCTATATTTGTGGAAAGATATTGTGTAAGTTTGTTTTTATCATGGAATACCTTGGTTTCTTCATCTATGGTAATTGAGAGATTTGCTGGATACAGCAACCTGGGTTGGCATTTGTGTTCCCTTAGGGTCTGTATGACATCTGCCCAGGATCTTCTAGCTTTCATAGTCTCTGTTGAGAAATCTAGTATAATTCTGCTAGGTCTGGCTGGAGAAATGGCTCAGTGGTTAAGAGCACCAACTGTTCTTCCAAAGGTCATGAGTTCAAATCCCAGCAACCACATGGTGGCTCACAACCATCCTTAATGAGATCTGATGCCCTCTTCTGGTGTGTCTGAAGACAGCTAGAGTGTACTTACATATAATAAATAAATAAATAAATGTTTAAAAAAAAATTCTGCTAGGTCTACCTTTATATGTTACTTGACATTTTTCCCTTACTGCTTTTAATATTCTTTCTTTGTTTAGTGCATTTGGTGTTTGAATTTTTATGTGATGGGAGGAATTTCTTTTCTGGTCCAGACCGTGTCCCAAGTGATCTTACACTTGGGTGTTCCCTGCCTTCCTGGCTGCACCTGTCTACTCAGTCATAGGAGCAAAGATGGCGGCGCTGCCAACAAATTTCTAATTCCTCATATTTTTGAATTTTGATAGATTATGATATGTTGATAATATTAGTTTTCATATTAAGAGATATTAAGGAAAAGTGATTGTTATTTCCTGTTATTTTTGTTAGATGTAGAATTATGTTTGTGCGGCTATCTTCTTTTGTGTTCATTGAAAGATTATTTCTTGCTTTTTCTAGGGTGTACTGGTGTTTTTCCATCTATTATTCTTTGTAGGGCTGGATTTGTGGAAAGATATTGTGTAAATTTGTTGTTGTCATGGAAAATTTTGTTTTCTCTGTATATGGTAATTGAGAGTTTTTCTGGGTATAGTCGCTTAGACTGGAATTTGTGTTCTCTTAGGGTCTGTATGACATCTGCCCAGGATCTTCTAGCTTTCATAGTTTCTGGTGAGAAGTTTGGTGTAATTCTGATAGGTCTGCCTTTATAGGTTACTTGACCTTTTTCCCTTACTGCTATTTATATTCTTTCCTTGTTTAATGAATTTGGTGTTTTGATTATCATGTGATGGGTAGAATTTCTGTTCTGGTCCAGTCTGTTTGAAGTTCTTGTATGTTCATGGGCATCTCTTTCTTTAGGTTAGGGAAGTTTTCTTCTATAATTTTGTTGAAGACATTTACTGGCCCTTTAATTTGGAAATCTTCACTCTCTTCTATACCTATTATCCTTAGATTTGGCCTTCTCATTGTGTCCTGGATTTCCTGGATGTTTTGGGTTAGGAGCATTTTGCATTTTCTTTGACTGTTGAGTCAATGTTTTCTATGGTGTCTTCAGCCCCTGAGATTCTTTCTTCTATTTCTTTTCTGTTGTTGATGCTTGCATCTATGACTCCTGATATCTTTCCAAGGTTTTCTATGTCCAGAGCTGTCTCCCTTTGTGATTTCTTCATTATTTCTACTTCTATTTTAGATCCTGGATGGTTTTGTTCAGTTCCTTCACTTGATTGTTTGTGTTTTCCTGTAATTCTTTAAGAGATTATTTTTGTTTCCTCTTTAAAGTATAAGGGAGTTACTTATGACCTTCTTAAGGTCTTCTATCATCATCATGAGAAGTGATTTTAGATCTGAATCTTGCTTTTCCTGTGTGATGGTGTATCCAGGACTTGCTATGGTAGAAGAATTAGGTTCTGATGATGCCAGGTTACCTTGGGTTCTGTTGCTTATGTTCTTATGCTTGCCTCCCGCCATCTGATTATCTCTAGTGCTACCTGTCCTCAATGTATCTGACTGGAGCCTGTCCTTCCTGTGATCCCAGTTGTGTCAGAACTCCTCAGGGTCAAGCTGTCTCTGGGATCCTGTGATTCTGGAATCTCATGATCCTGAGATCCTGGGTGTGTCTGAGCTCCTGTGATCCTGTGATCCTGGGTGTGTTAGGGCACCTGGAAGTGGTGCTTCCTCTGGGTGTTGTGGGACTGGCTGTGGAGTTTGTGCCAAGGTCTGCTCAGGGTACTGGCCCAGACCGGAAGGAATCCGTGTCACTGGTGTATGTGTGTGGTGGGGTGTTCTTGGGTCCCTGGATCTCGCAGGTCCCAGTTATTCCCGGTGTTGGGACAGATGTTGTGTCCTCCTTATTTTCATGATTGTAGAAATAACACATTTTCAGATTATTAAAAGATGATTACTGTAATGACACAATTACACTGAGCCACACATAATTTGAGATTACAAGTACCTTTATTTCCTTCTCATCTCTAAAACTAATTTTGTTTTTGTTACTGAAAGAGATGCAAACATATGTATATGTGTGAACATATGATAAAAAATTCCAATGTCAAAAAGGAGATTTGAGGCACAGTGAGTGTTCCTTTACCCAGCACCTGATTCTTGTCTTTATTCCCTACCTCCATTATCAAACACTGTTACGGGCTTCATGGATTTTATTCTATATTTTCTTTTTGTTCATACAGGCACATATATTTGAAACACACAGCTGTTTTTGGAGACCTACAAATGTCAGCATATTAAACATACTCTCGCCACTTCTGCTCTTTCATTCAGTATAGTGTGAAAAGCATCCCATGGCACCTCATACAGATGCATCTCATAACTTTTTATGAATGAGTTGTAGTTCATTCACAAATATAATTATGCATCATTTTTTTCTGTTGCCAGGCATTCTGCCTGTGCCCCTGCTGGTTCTAAGAAATGCCATGCTGGAGTGAACGTTCTCTGTGCCCGTGTCACACAAATCTGCAGGGCTCCTTCCTAGAGATTATTATTTTTATTTTTTAAAGATCTATGTATTTATGTTTGTGAGTACACTATTGCTTTCCTCAGACACACCAGAGGAGAGCACCAGATCCCATTAAAGATGGTTGCTGGGAATTGAACTCAGGGCCCATTCCTAGAGTTTATATGCAAGATAAGTTCCTAGAAGTAGAATTTCTTAGTCAAAGGTTAAACTTTAAGTAAATACTATGGAATTGTTTTTATAATAATCATATTAACTCATCGTGAATGAATTGATTCTTATTATCCTGATGAAAAGTATCACTCTGTGTTTTGGAGTTGTTAGATTCCATGTAAACTGAGTCCAGCCTTTGTTTCTTTTCTATTTCTTTTGTAATTTTATACCTATAAGATTAATGGTCATATATCCATCTGCAAAAAGGTCTGGTCAAAAATTAACTCAGCATGTTTCATCCGCCTAAATGTCAAGTCTAAAACCACCCGGATCCAGAGAAGACACAAGAAAGAAAGAAGCATAGTTACAGTGGTGAGACGCAAACTTCAGACTGGGAGAAAATCAGTGAAAACTTGGGTAAAGGATCGAGGCAGCCACCTCAGCAGAAGCAACACACAACACACAGGACAGTGAAAAGCTAATCAGCACAGAAGTCCCTGTGCCCGAGGACCCCGTAGATGCCAGACTCGATCTGTGGATACTCCACCATTTTCAAAATGGAGGTGCCTTTGCTTATAACTGAAGAATGCCATCTGTCTTAGCCATTGCTCTATTGCTGTGGAGAGACATCATGACCACAGCAGCACTTAACAAAAGAGAGCCTTTAATTGGGGCTGGCTTACTATTTCAGACGGTTAGTCCATTATCATCAAGGCAGGAAACAAGGCAGCACACAGGCAGGTATGATGCTGAAGAAGGACCTGAGAGTTCTACATCTGGACCCACAGTCAGCAGGAACAGAGACTCCGGGCTTGGAATGGGCTTTTTCGAAACCTCAAAGCCCACCCTTAGTGATACACTTCCTTCAGCAAGGCTACACCTTCTAAACCTTCCAAATAGTGCCACTCCCTGGTGATTAAACATTCAAATGTAGGGGCCCATTCTTATTCAGACCATCACATTCCACTCCCTGACCCCCATAGGCTTATAGCCGTATCATAATGCAAAATTCATTCAGTCCAATCTCAACAGTCCCCATAGTCTAACAGTCTCAACACTATGTAAACGTCCAACGTTTAAAGTCTCTTCTGAGTCTTGTAACAATCTCTTAAATGTAAACCCCTATAAAATGAAAATTAAAAAGCAAGTCACATTCTTCCAACATATAATGCATGGAATATACATTACCATCCCAAAAGCACGGGGTTGGGAGCATGGTGAAGATATATATACTGGACCAAGACCAAACCCCAGCTGGGCGAACTCTAAATTCTGCATCTCCATGTCTGATGTCAAAGCACTCCTGAGACCTCCAACTTCCTTCTGCTTTGTTGACTGCAACACACTTCTCTCTCTCCTCTCTCTCTCTCTCTCTCTCTCTCTCTCTCTCTCTCTCTCTCTCGGGCTGGTTCTGCCCCTCCTCTGCAGCTCCCCTTGGCAGGCATCCCACGGCTCTGGCATCTCCATCATCTTTGGGTTTCCAAGGCAATCCAGGCTTCACCTTCATGGCCTCACACAACGGCCTCTCCAGGCCTCCACTCAGAGTCACCCCTGACACATCCTTGACCTCAGCACCTTTTCTTAATCAGGGAGGGAGAATCCACAACTCATTTCTCCTGTCCTGGAGTCCAAAGTCAGACCACGAGGCTGAAGCTGCCAATTCCTTCTTCCTGCTTTGGCGCCATCTTCCTGTTTTCTGTGCTATCCTTTACTGCTTTTGCTTTCCTTTAATTCCTTTTCCACAAGTTGGAAGCTTAGCTGGGTGAGGTCCTGCCCTGATGCCACCGCTCCCTTCATTTAGCTCCGCTTCCACTTAGCACCAGGATTTTCTTTAAACATATACATATATATATATGTGTGTGTGTGTGTGTGTATGTATGTATATGTGTGTATGTATGTATGTGTGTGTATGTGTGTATGTATGTATGTGTGTGTATGTATGTATGCATGTGTGTATGTGTATGTATGTGTGTATGTGTATGTATGTATGTGTGTATGTGTGTATATATGTATGTGTGTATGTATGTATGTATATGTGTGTGTGTATGTGTATGTATGTATGTATGTGTGTGTATTTCCTTAAGCACTGAATTTAGCTCTTAGCTCCATTACACTTCCTGGTGTCATTTTCTCTCAAACAGCACATTTTGAATTTCTCCCTTCCCCGCTTACTTCTTTCCATTGTAGATCTGCAGAAATGTGAACACAAGTTATCAGAAGACAGAGTCCACACCAGCCTGTCTTGAAGCTCCTCTGTCAAGGCCATTAATCCTTTCAAATAGTGCCACTCCCTGGTAACCAAGCATTCAGATCTGTGAGCCTAAGAGGAAAACTCTCAGCTAAACCACACAACATACATCAGGTTTGAGCATTCTGAGTTTGTGACGATCAAAGCATTGTGCCCTGAGGTAAGATTGTAATATTGTATTGGGGTGTTAGACTTATGATGCGGGAACCATTCCCATTAGTTACTTTCCTAATGCTATGAAGAGACACCATTACCAAGGGGACACTCTCTGCTGGTCTCGACTGACATTGCCTGCACATGGTGCACATGCATACAGGCCAGCAAACACTCAAACACATAAAAGAAACAAAAACATGAAAGCCCATAAATGTCACATGCTCATACTCTGGCTTTTATAACATGTCCATTAGATATCACGCATCTTTCTGGGGTTTGTTTTGTTTGTTTGAGATCGGGCCTCACACAGTGGCTCAGGCTAGCCTTGAGCTGATGGCAATCCTCTCAGATTCTGAGGTGACAGGGTTTGAGCCACCACACTTGGGGTGCTGGCTGGTTTTGTGCCGACTTCACACAAGCTCATCAGGGTTAGGGTGTGAGTGGGCATCGTTTGCAAAGATGGAACATCAGCTGAGAAAATGCCCTAACCACACCGACGGTGAGCAAGCCTGTGGGGCGGCTTCTTGACCGATGGTTGATATAGAAGGGCCCAGTCCACTGTGGGAGGGTCCCCTGGGCTGATGGTCTGGAGTGGTGTAAGAAAGCAGGCCGAGCAGGCCACAGACAGCAAGCTAGTGCACAGCACTCCATGGCTTGTGCTTCAGCTCCTGCCTCCAGGGTCCTACCTTGAGCTCATGCTGTGACTTCCCTCAGTGATGGACTGCACTGTGGAACTGTAAGCTGAAATGAACCCTCTCCTTTCCAAGCTGTTTTTAGTCATGCTGTTTATCACAGCGACAGAAACCCTACGTAGTGGCTAAGACATCACAACTCAGTGTCTCCACTTCACTAAAGATCTGGTTGATGTGCTCCAGCAGAGGTGTGCGTCTGCACTGCAAGTGGCTGGATCTGCAACTGGGAGTCACTGGTCATGCCAGCAGCAGGCACAGGCCAATGACCAGTGGACGGGCAACAAGACAAACTGCTCTGAGGGTGTGACAGTTATGGTGCCACACAGGGTGAGGATGTGAGTGTGTATCAGAGGCTACACCCTGCGAGATTCTCTAGTGTTCTTCTGCCTCCTCTATGCTGACTGGAAGGATCGTCAATGATACACCCCCTACTGTTCTCGATCAGCACCTAACCCTACAGCACAGATTGCTTGTCCTTAACTAACTCTGGTTGGGAAGGAGGACTAAAAATTTTCTCCTGACTGTGCTAGATTATTGATACTCAATAATTAAATTCTTTCTAATTTACCTGTTCATAACTTATTCTCTGTGTAAGTGAATCAGAACATTTTGGTGCCCTGACAGTTTGAGGCTTTGGTACCAGAAGGGGAGTTTAGGCAACATGGAGATCAAATTGCCTCTCAGGTCTTGTTTATATCTAGATGTATCTAAAATATAAAAACAATATGTTAGCATTCGGAAACAGGTATCTACCACCTCGTAGAGTGCAGCAGAAAGCAGCTAATTAGACTATCTTTAAGAGGCTAGATGTGGTGGCTCACACCTGTAACCCCAGCACTTGTAAGACTGAGGCAGGAGGATTGTCTCAGTAATTTAAGGCAAGCCTGGGCAACAAAAATAAGTTGCAGGCTAGTCTGGCTATAGAGTAAGACGAGAGAGAGAGAGAGAGAGAGAGAGAGAGAGAGAGAGAGAGAGAGAGAGAGAGGGGTAGACAGACAGAGAGGGACAGAGATCTTTGGGATCACATATGAAATTGTTCATCTATGACTCCCACTGTAAAAACGCAGAATAATGAATAAGATGCAATGTTGATGGCTGCCCCTCATGCAATATTTTGCATGTTCCAAGCACTGCTCTCATCACTATCTATATTATCTTATTTAGCAAAAAGAAAGCAAGGACCAGGGCTGGAGAGATAGATGGCTCAACAGTCAAGAGCACTTGCTGTTTTTCCAGAGGACCTGGAGGACATGGTAGCAAATAACTGAATTCCAATTCCAAGTGCTGCAGCACCCTCTTCTGGCCTCTGAGGGAACTGCATGCACATGGCGCACTTAAACAAGCGATAAGCCTCTATACATAAAATAAGAATTAATCTTTTAAAAAAGTAAACAAAGATAGGCTGGCAGTCTACAGGCTCTGTCTAAGCACGCTGGAGAGCTTAAAGACTCAAAGCTTTGCGTTATCACTGGTACTCTGGATGTTGGCACTCTGTGCCTTCTAACCCGTGGAGCAGCACAACTTCAGTTCCTTTGTTATTATATTTAAATCTGCAATAATTTAAGCATCGTTGTAATCTTAGCCTAGAAACCCCTTGTTTTAAATACCCAGATGTCCTTATTAGATTCTGAATAACAGAGATCCTAATATTATTTTACTAAAACCAAGTCCTGGATATTCTCTTCCACTGTATTAAAAGTTAGAGGTGGGATGTTGAGACAGCCCATTGGTTAAAATGCTTCTCACAAAAGCCTGACAATCTGAGTTTAATCCTGGAATTCACTGTGGAAGGAGAGACCTGACTTCTATACTCATATACATTGCATCCCAATCTCTCTCTCTCTCTCTCTCTCTCTCTCTCTCTCTCTCTCTCTCTCTCTCTCTCTCTCTCTCTCCCTCCCTCCCTCCCTCCCTCCTCTGTCTCCCTCTCTTCTCCCCTCTCTCACATACACACACATACACACACACACACCACCACCACCACCACACAACACAACACCACACACTAAATAAATAAGAATTTAAAACTAAGGAAGTGACACATGGGGAATCTTCTCTCACCTCGGTCCTCTCCTCCTTGCCCCCTCTCCCTATTTACTGAAAACCCAGAGGCTAAGGCATAGAGCAGTATCTTCGTGCCCTTTTCCTAATGTAACCTCTTCCTTGTGCAGTCAAGGTCTTTCTAGGCAAACCGCTTAGCCTCAGCCACCTGTCACACATCAGAGAACAAGTAACTGCTGCCACAGCCTGCCTGCGCTCTCACCACGTGTGCTTTTTCAGGGATTTCAATATAGCCTTTAGCTCACTGGGCACACTGGGGGCACCCCCATATTCTCACAGCACACCCCATTCATCAGGAGGCCATGCCATTTCATAACACATAAAGACGTTCATTCCAGAATCCCCTGTCATGGACACTCCTCCTCTGCCTCTATCGCATGTCTTATTATCTATAGCAGGGGCTACACAGTTGCCACTATAGCAAGAAGGCATACCACCACATACCATATGCCACGTGAGATATATATATATATCTTCCCTGAAGACACTGCCCTCTCAGATGACTCAGTCTTAGCTGCATGTATTAACCAGCATAACAGAAGCCATGCAACTGCACCCCCAAGACTCAAGTGTTACATGACTTTTCCTAGGAAATCTGTATATATTCATCCCAGAGAAGGTGGACAACAATAGACCATAGAAGAGATTCACACTCTATCTTAGCGAATAGAGTATATTGCTGGAAGCGTGGGCAATTTACGGTCTAGTCACACTAACAAAAAGCTTCTTTTATTTTCAGCATAACCATTTATGTATCTTTAGGGAGGCAGGGAGGAGCCTCATGAATCTCTTGAACCCTTCCCTCCTCCTGTGAGGGAATGTTAATGGGCCCTGTTTTGTGAGGGTCTCAAAAATGACCACAGCTTCTCTGATTCAAGATAGCAATGGCTACATACTATCTGAAGAAAGCAGCCACACAGCATCTACTCTCATCATCTGGGATACTTAGTTTCCTTTTCTAGTTCTAGAATCCATTCCATTCCATCTTGAACTAACATACTATACTTGCAACATTGACACAGATGTGAAATTATCACCTGTCTGTCTGCTTCCTTCGGACTCTCTGTGGTTGCTACATCTCTTATTATGTCATTTCAGCGCACTCTCTGTGACTGCTATGCCCTTTATTACATCAATCAGAATGAAGAAAAGTTCTCTGCTGCTGGGTTTGGCACTTGGTAATCTTTTTTTATTGTTGTAATATTCCAGGCACTAATTTTCCAAGGAAACCGATACTCCATAATTTAGAAATGCAAAGAAACGGGTATAAAATCACAGGTGCTTTCTAAGAAGTTTATAGTTCTTAAAATTCCAAATGAGTTTAACAGTCTTAATATCAGGAGTCTTATTCTGACTTAAATCCCAGCAGTATTCTGGGGACAAGACTTTACTGGGTCTATGGAGAAAAAAATACTTATTTAAATGGCTTTCATCATGCCAAACTGCTTCGATATTGTTTTTCTTATCTTTCATAATTGCTTTGGCACACTCCTTGGTAATCTTGAGGACCTGAGTGGTTGTGCCTCCAAAAACAGCAGCGTGGTAATAGAAGTCTCCCTCCCCCACTGCTATGTAAGCTTCTGATGACGCGTTTCTCTCATAAGGTACTTTGCTTGGACTTTCCTTGTACCAATAGGTATGTAACTGAGCTACGGAGTCCCCCAGAGTCTCCAGACCATACTCGGCTTTGAATAGCTGATCCACATCCATGCAGAAGACATAGTCGACCTCATGACGTATGTGGTCCTCGAGGTGCTCGCTGATGACCTTCATGCGCATCATGCTGATGTCTTGCCACCTCCTCAATTGTTTAATCTTAAAAATCTTTAGTGTCCGGTGGCGATTCAGATCTATCCATGGCATATGGGAAAAGTCATCCAGCATGATATAAAAGATGACCTTCTGGTTGACCATGAAAAACTTATCGGCAGATTCCAGAAAGTGACCCAAGTAGTACAAAAGATATCTGCAAAATAAACAAGAAGCAGTTGAGTCTTTCAGTTGGGGTGGAACACATACATCTCAATCGCCTGGACATAGCTTACCCAGCATCAAAGCTAGGCGCCCAGATATCCACTATTCTCTTTGAGCAGTATGGGAGAAAGTGAAAGTGTTTACACTATTTTCTTTGGCAGGGTCTACAGATCGTGGGATGGAAAAGGGGGCTCTTTGGGGGAAGAAATGAACATTAGTGAGGTAAGGAGCCTCATTCTGAGCCTTGCACAAAGTGAAAGCCAGAGTTCAGGGCTGCCCGGCAACACAGGAGGAGAGAGAGGGGTCTCTACAGGCTTCTGCTGCTGTGCATCTCTGGGCATTGTCAGGTGCCTACAGTCTATGCCTACAGTTGGTGTAGCAGTTGGCACTGTCACCTGCATTTTGTATTGTAAACCTTATGATGGCAGTGGAACGGTTGGGCTGGCAAACATTTCCTCATTTGCACCCTGGAAACCGCTAAGAGATTCTCGGGTAATGAATAGAATGGGTAACTTCAAAAGAGGAAAGGTAACCATTAGGGGGTCCGCTTCAGTAATGCGTATGCAATCCTTAGAACTAGGTCCTGGGTATTGGTCTACATTTTGGGAAACAGGCTAATGATAAATTATGACTAATGGTCAGGAGAGAGTGTTGTAACTCATCAAATCTAATATTATTTGTGAACCATGAAAAGGACCACTGATGTTGTGGTACTGTGCTGGATGCTATCACTCAAATCCAAAGAAGTCAACGTTGCTGGTGTTTCCTTTGTGGCATGTTTCAGAAATCTCTTCCGTCTTCTAGTTCCTTTACCGTTACCATTACTGATTACCTGTTTGCATTAATTTTTATATATGAGGTGGTGAGGAACATTTTTTAAAGGGTCCAATTAATTAAATCATTTAAAACCCTGACATGGTATAAATGAATGAAGAAAGTGTAGTCACCCAGTCTCATTAGTAACTCCACACTGGAGGGGGAGTCCCATAGTTAGAGACAGTTTTGGGGTCACATACACATGACAGCCACAGTTTCTCTGAGATCGTTGCCAGTATGTTTCTTGGTATCACTCACTGCCTTATAGTAACTTCTCTGCCCTCAAGAAAAAAGGCCAGTAACCGAAAGGTTTTTTGCCATTTACACCTACAGCCATAGTCACTTCACCCCGACACACCCTGTCCTCCCGTGTGTGTATCTTCTCTCTTCGCACAACATAGACCAGGTGTTTCAATAAAGCCAAACTTCCTACTTTTGAATGTTTTGAAATCTACAGAAAACTTTCCCTGTATGCCAGAGTCTCTCAATCCATGTGTCGTCCATACTTTCCACATTCTCTGTGGCCACTGTGCTTTGAACAAAGTGAGGAAATAGTCAGCTGGGATATTCTATCGGCTAAACTGCAGATCGACTTCCAATTTCCCCAGTTTTATCTCGTAAGCGCCATTTCCGTTGCCAAGATCCAATCCACACAGGCTCTTGAGGGCTGCTTGGTCTCCTCAAGCCTGCAAACAGTCTTCAGAGTTTCATGTTTGATTTGCAATATGTCCTAATTTCACTCAACTCTTTCTCCTCTCTCTCCCTCTCCCCCCTTGATAGATATAGATATATATATTGTCTATAGGTCATCCCAGTGTCTGCACCTTTCTATCTTTAAATGGAAATATTTCATTGTATTTGTTTTCCTTTTTAAATAGTTGACTTTTATGGCTTTGGATTTCTATTTGATTAAGATGAATTCAGCATGGGTTTGCTTTTTTTGCTTTAAAATCGCTGGATGATTTTTATATGCCCATTTTTTAACATTATGATTAATAATCGCAGCTATCTTATTTTGTTGTATTCCTCTGACAGTTAATACATACAGGTGAGTGGGAGTTTCTATAAGCAGTTACTTATCACTTGTGGGTGCATAAGAGGTAGGAAAATACTGAAGTAAATTCAGAGATAATGAAGAGTACAATACACTTGTATTAAGGTGACTGGTAAAAGACCCATGAAATTAAGTTAATATTGGAGGGAAAACCATGAAAATCAGATCATAGAATTAAACTGAGGGACTGGGTTGCTTATGTGTGGACCAAGTGGGTGGTGGTATTGTGAATTATGGTAAGAATTGGTTTAGAGAGAATAATTATAAAGTATATTTAGTAGATTGCCTTCTATTTTCTACAATGAAAAGCCCAGGTTTAAAAAACACTTGATATTACCTACCTTCCTACTGCAAACACGATCAACCCCACGGTAACTGGATACTTTTTATAATAATTTGCCAAGACTAATTCATTGTAAGTGTCGGTCCATATAATTGGAGCTGACCAGTTAGTAGCTCTCATGCCCACGTGTGTAGAGTCCATTCTGTATTTGTAAGAGAGATAGAATTTTAAAGTGAAACAGATCATCCTAAGACATCAGGAGGGATTCTGATAATGCCCAATACCTTGTATCTGAAGGCAGCATCCCATCATGCTAACCCAAAGTCCTGACAGCTCTGATAAGCTAGGGAAGCATCATATCAGAAGTGGTCACACTGAACCATCAGGAACGAGAGACAATTGTGAGTTCAAGGTCAGCACAGTGTAGATAGATAGATAGATAGATAGATAGATAGATAGATAGATAGATAGATAGATAGATAGATAGATAGATAGATAGATAGATGGAATAGGAAAAAGAAGGAAAGAAAGAAAAGGACTAAAGGGATGGTCCAGCCATTAAGAGTGTAAGCTGCTCTTGCAGAGAACCACACTTTATTTTCCAGGACTGGGGTGGCTCACAACATTCTCTAATAGGTCACTCCATTCATGTGTACAACCACACATCCCCACATATGCATATAATTTTAAATTATACATATATGACTCCACATGTATTAAGAAATGATAATATAATTATATAAAATGTAATATAATATAATTTATAAGATATAATTAGTAGATAGTATATAGTATATAGCATATGTATTATATATAACATGTATAAGTATTATATATAATGTATATATACATTATATAATATAATATATAGCATTGTGTTATATAATATAAAATATATATTTATATAATTATATAATAATGTATTATACATAATATATTATTATATTATATAATATCCTTTCCTAATATATATGGGAAAATATATACAAATACATATATATGTGTAAAATACAAAAGGTCTTTATTTCTTTGATTTTGAGATTATGATATAATTACTTCATTATCATTCTCTTCTCTATATACTCCCATATTCCTCTCCTTTCTTTCAAAATCATGGCCTCTTTTTGTTATTAATTGTTGTTGCATATATATGCATATTGAATTCCATAACTACATAAATGTAATTTTATAAGTATATATATTAGGAAAGAGAAGGGAAGAAAGCAGCAGGCCAGACCATTATGTAAGTATGTACTTACAGTTAAGTAGAAAACATGAAAGGAAAGCCAGGGAATGCCCATGTGCAGATTTACCCCTGTGCTCAGGATGAGAGCTGTATATAAGCCCTTTTTCCTGGGGATGAAACCTTCCTCTGGTTTAGTCCTATCTTCACACTTGGAATTGAATTTCCTGGTGACCTTAATCCAAATAATTACTGGAGGGGCTTGGAATGCAAAGTGCTCGGACACACACATTATCTATGCTCTAAATGATGATCATAGTATAATTAGAACTATATTGGGCCTGAAACAGGCTATTATTATTAACAATTTTATTTTGAGTGACAGAATCCTGACTCCCTAAGCTTTACATTTCAGGAGACTTGTACACTGGAAGGATAGAACATGCCAGGAACTTAGAGCTAATCAACTCAGAACACTTTTTATATGTTAGTTTTCACTTTTGATATAATATTTGAATCTCTTTAAAAGATTTACACTGCTTACAAGCTTAGGAAGCAAGATTAATGTCAATAAATAGGCATATTACTTTATATGTAAGTGTGTTTCACATATACAATAGCAGGTGTGTTTATTTCACTTGATGCAAACAGTTGTAAATCAAGTTTTAAAAAGCAAGATTGCTCGAAGTCGGGACTGGGGAGACGGCTCAGTGGTTAAGAGCACTTGATGCTCTGACAGAAAACTCCAGTCCAGTTCCCAGCATCTGCTTTGGTGGCTCACTGCCATCTGTAACCTCAGTTCCAGGAGTTGCAGTGCCCTCCTCTGGCCTCCTTGGATCCAGGCACACACACTCCCAACAGTGGCACTGATGCCATCTGTCAACATTCATGAATTAGCCTCACAGATGCAAGATGGGCATTCTTACGTGGTGTTAAACCAGTCTGAGAGCTGTAGTTCTGGATGGTTTTTCAGAGACCTAAAAGAAAGACAAAAGATAGAAAATTCACAATGAGCAATCCTGATGAGTGCCAATAGCGATGGCACTGGGAACCCTGCCACCCAGCAGCCTGGAACCCTGACACCCGGCAGCCCTCATGGATTTTTGTAGTTCTCTTGTACAGTCATCTAGTTCAGAGAGAATTTATAGCTCCCTCAACTTCCTGTTATCCCTCTTCCAAATTTACTCCAGATTGTTTGATGTTTTGTTCCTTTTGTTCGAGACAGGGTCTTACTATATAGCCCTGGTCATCCTTGAACTCACAGAAATCTGGCTGCCTCAGTTTTGCCCTACCTTTGTGTTTTTTAATAGTGGAAAGAGATCTTATTTCCTTTGCTAGATGAGCATTAAATATCTTATTTGCTGAAGAGTCTTCATCTGAGACCTGACAACCATTTTTGTGAGGGTTTCTCTGAGACATTCCTGTTTCTCCACATGACATCTTTTTGGCACACCCCTGAGGCTTCAGGTTTTTTACATACAACCTGGACTTCTCCAGGAACTTAACCCTTGACTATTCCACTGCGTTTGGGAGGTCTTGAGTTTTTAGACACCTCGTGGTGAAGTGTTTAGTGCTGCCGTCTCACCTCCAGGCCTCCTTTCATAGCTTTTATCCCGTTGAACATGTGCGTACTGCCAAGGCATAACAGGAGCCACTATGCTCCGAGGACCCCTGGAAGCCCAATGTTAAATCCTAAGGGGTTTACATTCAAAATCCTAAGGTGTTTACATTCAAAATCTCTTTCAAGTCTATCTCCTGACTCTACCCTGCCATCAGCATCTTCAAGCCTCATTATCTCCTTCCGGGTCATTGGGACAGCTTCCTAATTAGCTTCAGTGTGTGTGTGTGCATGTGTGCATGTGTGTGTGTGTGCATGTGTGTGTGCGTGTGTGTGTGTGTGTATGTGTGTCTGTGTTGAGGAATAGTCCCACGGCTTCATGCTTGCTAAATAAGCACTCCACCTTGAGCCATATCCCCAACCCAGAAGACTTAAAAAGTCTTTGTAGGATGAAAACAGATCTTAAAGGAAATATGAAGAGGAGAATACAATGAACTTCCATACACCCATCTTCCAGAATTAGCAGACTGCTCCCTCTCCACCGCATTCCAATCATTTTCTAGATTTCTGCCTGGCCTCTCATACTGTGCTCTGGAAGCCCCGAACTTACCATGTCATTCTTCAGTTTCACAGTCTTCATTTCCACACTCCTTATATGGCCACAAAGTTCCCATGACCCATCTTTTATACTGTTCCAGTCATGTCTCTTACCTATCATAATTGTTCTCATTCATTGGTCTTTTTCAAGTTTCTTTAATCACACTGCAACTTGAACCCACTAATTTGCATGTAGCTTTCAGATTTCATTTGAGTTACCCTTCCCTAAGTAAAATATTTCCTAATTTGCTGGGTAAGGTTAGAGTTCTGCTATTAATAGCTCATACTTTTTGAATACTTTCTGAAGTGGAAATTTCTGGATTCCTTGGAGACTCAGTTATATCATGTGATGTTTTTATGGAAACTATCTTATAAGAGGATGTTTTTGCTGAAGCAGACATGTGGGAGGATGTTTTGCTGAAAATAGACATGTGATGTTTGTCTGGAAGCTGCCTGGAAAGAGGCATGTAATGTTTTCTAGAGTGGATGCTTGAGTGATGTTTGGAAAGGGTATAAGTATATAACCCAACAGACAGTGGACATGGCTGGTGGTATTGGTTCGCCTTGCCACTCTTTGCCCGTTTTGTTGAGCTTTGCTGATACTATGGCATTGGTTCACTTGCCTTCTTCACTGATCGTTTGTAGAGACCAGTGCACCAAAGAACTTCTAGTGGTATTCCAGCAGCTTCCTGCAGCTTCTGCAGACACAGGCTGATTGGCAGAGCCTCATGGTTTCTTCTGGATGGAACTGCCATCTCTGACTTGTAAACAGTGATTACAAGTGGATCAAGCTACTGCTGCTGATTTGTGCAAACTAAACTGCTGCAATCCTGACAATAGGCCCAAAGAACTATTTCTAAATGGGTCTACATCCCCCTTTGCCCTATTAACCTTTCCTTTCCCCTACCTCTGGTGGGTGGTGGACTAGAAGGGAGGTTAAAACATTTAAGTATCCTTATTAAACTAGGTTTTGAAAAATATAGGCCTACAACTTTCCTAATTACTATTGAATTTATTTCCTATTTTACACATGTGAAGATAGATCCTATAATTGTTATCATAATTCTCATCTCCATTTTACTAGATAAGGAAACTGAGGTAGAAAGATCTTTATGATCCTACTCAAAGCCACAGGCATTGGAAGGCCAGTAATTCTCCTGACTCATTCTTTTCCTCTTTGATACCCACTCTAATGGTAACCCAGATATAAGGGCCCGTGGAGAGTTAGTTTTGAGTAGAGTTGGTAGAGGGACTAAGCGGGCCTGGAGCTGTATATGTGCCATAAGGTTTATCTCAAAGGTGTGACCATGTTATAATATTCAACTCAAACTCTGACCACCATTGCCTGTGAATGGTGTGCATTGATATGTGAGGTTAAAGAATTCCAATGCTAGGAGAATTAATGATAATAGAACTATCATTATTAATAACTATTATTTTTGGAAAGTATGACAGTAAATACATTTTCTAGGGCTGGGCATGGGCTCAAACCTTTACTCCTAGCACTTAGGAGGCAGAGGCGGGCACATCTCTAAGTTTGACGCCAGCCTGGCCTACAGAGTGAGTTCCAGGACAGCCAGGGCTACACAGAGAAACCCTGTATCAGAAAATAAACAAATTTTCCAAGAAATATATTAGCCCATTCCCTCTTCCACATTCTGCAGCAGTGGGCATTCCTTGGATATTAGAATCTTGAGTGTTTGAATTCTTTGAATCTTTGCTAGGAGAACGGTTCTGTTTCATATGAACAGCCGAAAGTTACTGTCTCCTGTCAGCCACTGTTATTGAGACAAGTTCTTGTATCTTCTGTGTTGGCCTCAAACCCACTGTGGATCTTAATAACATTGAACTCCTCATCTTTCTGCCTCCATTCTGGGTACTAGGGTCACAAGCAAGCACCCCTGTGTACCAAACCCACTCCTTTTTAACATATTGCTTTCATGCTCGGCCCAGGTAGACCCGGTCCTCTCAGGATGTTATAAGTCACAGAACCATCACAAAACCAGCTCCTGGACACAGGAAGCATCAGAAAGTGAAGCTTCTGTTCATCACCGTGGGTTCCCATGACAACCCTCTCAGAATCCCTGACTGTGTGGCCACTGAAATCTTCTGAGAGCCCTTTATTATCATTTCTTTCATTTTTGAGATTATATGATGATTACATCATTTTCCCTTTCCCCATCCTTCCTTCCAACCTCCCCATATACCCCCTTCTTCCAAATTCATGGTCTTGTATTATGTTTTCAGGGATGACCACTTGCTATCAGAAAGCCAGTTGGTGCGCTCTTCCCTGGAACAACTATTTCTCCCACACTCAGCATTTCTTAGTTGTGTGTGGCCCTTTGTAGAGTCGAGGCCTTGTGATTCCTCCCTCCCCTGCCATTCACTTGGCCGTGTCTATTGGTGTCCTTCTTGTTTAGCTCATGTTTAGACAGACATGTTGGGGAGATGTTCTGGGTGTGGCTTCTGATGGTCTTCAATCAAGTCTTGAGCCTGTGTGCCTGCCCAGAGCTCACAAGGAGGAAAGGTGTGTAGGGCCTCTCTGTCTCCTGTTAGTACGTTGCTCCTAGCCAGTTCCCAGCTCTCCATCAAATATGGCTGACTACCCATCTGTTTTCCTTGGTTCCTGGCACTCCAACATTAGCTATCACCAAGATGTGCTTGTCACGTGGTGCTCATTCACTCTGACCCCAGGAAGCATGGACCATGCATCAACCAACTTTGTCCACAAAGGACAAGTCATACCAAACTTGTAAATAAATACTTACCAGCATTGATACGTCATCTGCAGTTTTTTTATACTTAGGGGAAATAAACAAAAAAGAACTATATTACTTTGAAATGTATACAAAGGGTTTTCACAAATCATCTAGCTCTCTTATTAACTAATGTTCCAAAATACACTGTTGGAAGTATATCATTGATTGCTCAGACAATATAGTGAACATGATGGAGACCATTAAATTGGACCCTGAGTGCTATATATTCACTTATTCCTTGCCATGCTGGAGATTGAGCTCAGGGTCTTGTTCGTGCTAGGCAGTGTTCCACCACCACGTTAAAATTCCTACCCCACTTTGCTACATCTTTAGGAAACAATACATATACTATCTAATAATTCTCAGAGACAAATGAGATTAATTAGCATCATTAGCAGAAACTTGTTAAATAGCTAGGAAGTCTTTCTGTTTGTTTTACATTTATGGACTGAATACATTTTGTTCCAGAACTCACCAACGGTAAAGAGGATGTCATCTGTTTCCAAATAGCAGTTCATCTTTAACATATTTTTATGAACATTACTGCTGCCACAGTAAGTGGTAGTTTCCCTCTTTTCTTATTGCCCTCCTCAAGCACAATGGACACAGGGATTCTCTGTGTAGCCCTGACTGTCCTACCTGGAACTAGCTCCATAGAACACACTGGCCTCAGAGAACTGCCGGCCTCTGCCTTCCAAGTGCTGGGATTAAAGGCATGTGGCACTACACCTGGTTATCTATAGAATTTTTGTAAATCTTTGATATCATTAGAAACAAAGTGTTGGGACAGAGGACTCTATTTATGGAGACAGACACGAGCATAATTCATATATATTTGAATCTGAGCATTTGACTGATTTCCTTAAGGGGCAAATCCTGTTAACTTTCTGACTCACCAGATTCTTATCAAGAATACAACACTAAGTTTTCATAGTTACCTGAAAGGATATTCACTATACTGGGCATAGAGAGACATTAAAACCAATAGCGATAGGATTAATATTTTGTATTTCATTCTTTTCCTGGAGGAAAAAGGAAAAGATAAAAGTTGAGTATCTCTAGAGTAAGCAGTAGGAAACCGCGAGTATACAGAGGGAGCTGTGGAAAAACCCGTGTATGCAGAGTAGGATGTGGGAAACCCCGTGTATACGGAGGGAGCTGTGGGAAATCCCCTGTATTGAGAGGAAGCTGTGGGAAACCCCGTGTATAGAGAGTAAGCCGTGGGAAACCCCGTATAAACAGAGTAAGCTTATGGAAACTTTTGTGTATTCAAGAGGGAAACCCCGTTTATATAGAGTGAGCTGTGGGAAATCTCGTGTACACAGAGTGAGCTGTGGGAAACTCCGTGTATACAGAGCAAACTTGGCCATGTTTCTCTGTGGCTTCATTCTAGTGACACTGACTAGCAGGTGAGGGACTGTGGCTCCTTGGATTTTAAAATTCTATTTCTCGGCTTAAGTCACATTGGGGGATATGGGTCTAAGACCTAGTTACGAAAATACGTACCTAAATGAGGTTTGCGCCAATGGCTCCTCGGGCCAAGTCCGCCTGCTGCAGTTTCTTTGTCTTTCAACTCTTTCAGCGCCTGCGAATGAAATAACAGAAATCCCGTGACTGCGAGTCTATAATCTTTATCAAGAGACATTTACCGAGTGTCATTAGCTATCAGGGGTTACAGTGGTGTATACAGAATGGCAGGTCCACATTAACCAAATGGCCAGCTCTTTTCACTTCTCTTTCCACCCTGAAGTCACCCTGACTATACCTACATATTATGGGCTACTCATCACCAACTGCCTGCCGTAGGACCCCTGAAACCTACAGAAGAGCGCCCCTACATTGCTGTGTGGGTCTGAACTCTCCTCAGCGCCCTCACTGTGCTGTATTTCCCTGACACAACTCCCTTAATCTCTTACCTCATAGTCCCCCTTGAATGCCAAATACTGAGACTTTCCAACTTTGACTCCAAAGACTTCTACAGTGATAAAGGAAATAGTTAATTCTTTTCAGGGCCATAGTATTGTAATGATAACAGCCAGAAGGGTGGTGGGACTCATAGCGGAAGGAGACTCCCTCTCCGGTGTAAGTGACTATGAAGTAAGTGTAGTGTGCTGCCTGGAGGCGCGACTATATTGTTTAAGTTATCCATACATTCACATTGGATTTTCAGCCATGTAGTTTACAAAACCTAGACAGGCATGCAAGGTTGCCCTTTTATCCTGGGGTTCACAGAGGTACAGAGGAGGGTATCAATGCAAGTTTGAGGTCAGACTGGAACCCACAGTGAGATTTGAGCTCAAAAGTAAACAAAAAGGGCTGGACTGGAGTTCAACTCCCAGTACTTTCATACACACAGACACACACACACACACACACACACACACACACACACACACACTTCACTATGTTGCACTGAATGGCAGCAACTCACTTTGTACACCAGGATGGCCTAGAACTCACAAACATCCTCCTGCCTCTGTCTCATTAAAGGTGTGTGTCATCATGCCCAGGGTAAAGTCTTTTTAAAAAGTTAAAAAACTATGTTAATCCACCCCAAATGAAATTGTCTGTGTGTCTAAAAGTGAGCTAGATGTCAGTCAGTTTGGTTGAAATCAAGAACATCTTACCTACTATTTTCCCAGATCACGAAGTAACTCCACACAGGCGTCGTCACAGACCCTTACCATGCCTGAGCGAGTAGTCTGAGAAGGCAGTGTGAATGTTTGAAAGCAAGTCCAATGTGAGGCTTGTTGTCAATCTGCACTTTTGTGATTCATCATGCCAGTCTTTTGTGGAAGATGGTGTCATCTGAGTCGCTTGAGGATGAATCAGGTGGCTGTGATCTTAACAAGTCACATGTTGGAGTTTATTTTTCAGAACCAGGAGGCTAGAGTCTTCCATTAATTTACTTACCTATTCACTTTATATCCCCATTGCAGCTCCCTCCTCCCAGTCCCCTCCTCACACAGCCCCCCCCCCAACCCCTAAGAAACCCCTGGCACATCCTGCAGGACTAGGCACATCCTCTCCCACCTAAGCCAGACAAGGCAGCATGGGGGGCGGGGAACAACAGAGTCAGGGACAGCTCTCCGGAAGACTAGACTGGGACTGTTTTTAGTTAAATACATGTGTCTGAGAATTTTATACATGACTCCTGTGTTTACATTATTTCCACCCCTTTAACTCCTTCTATATCTACCTCAAATTTATACTAACCTCCTCTATCAATAAATATATATTTACATATAAATATAAGGTCCACAGACTCCATTCAGTGTCATACCAGGCAGCTAATCTCCTAGTGGAGGGATGAATCCAGGGCTACTAACTCTGTTCCTGGGAGATGACAGCATGGAACTGAGCAAACATAGCCTTCATATAAGATTTCTTAGGGGGTGGAGCTTTCTAGGGCAGAGATTTCCAGGGCATGGATTTCAAATCTCACCAACTGAACTCATTGGGACCAATCGGGAAGCTCAGGGATTGATAGGTTTTCCTGTTGAGGGATTGGTGGCTCTTTGGTTCAGAGTTTTCATCTAAAATTAGCATATCTGGGGTGTGTCCTCTAGGGGGACGGAGACCACCTTTGTGACAGTCACAGAGGCTGGACATGTTATGTCAGAGAGGTCTGGGGGAGGGGCCTTGCTGCTGAAGCTCCTCAGGCTAGGGTCTGACCACTTTCTTGCCTTTAGGATTTACAAAATTTACAAAGAGAGTCCATCCCAGGAAAGCCTTTCCCTGTCTCTGGAGTCAGCATGAAGAGCCAATAGAACTCCCTCCTACTGAACAGGTCTTAAGTCCAATTAGACAGCTGTTGGTTACCCCTAAGGTAAAAGTGTCACTACTCCACTATTGGGAGTAGTATTTAGGGTCTCTAACAGAACAGAAATGATAGGATTGTGTACATGTGTGTGCAATCCATTGGTTCTCTTCTTCTAGCAAACCCTGCCTTAGTCACTGTTCTATTGCTTGAAGAGACACTGCGATCAAGGCAACTCTCATGGAAGAAAGCATTTGAGTGGGGCTTGCTTACATTTTCAGAGTTTTAGCCCATCATCATTGTGACAGGAATATGATGGTGGTACAGAGGCAGACACAGTGCTGGAGACAAAGCTGAGAGCTTCATTTGGATCTGCTGGCAGCAGGAAGAGCAGTCCAGGGCCTGGCACGCTGTGGAAATGTCAAAGTCCACCCCAGTGACACACATCCTCCAACTAGGCCACACCTCCTAATCCTCCTCAAGCAGTGCCACTCTCTAAGCATCCGAGCATATGGGGCTAAGGGGCCATTCTTATCAAACCATCTGACTAATATGTGGCCTGTGCCCTTTGCTGCTTCACCAAGAACACCCTTGTACAAGAAGTTAGAGGAGAGAAGCAAGGACTTTCACAGATTTACTAGAGAACACTGTCAAAGTGAACGGGCCATAGGAGTTCTCAGCCAAGCAACAGAATTCCAAAAACAATTGACATTCTAGAACTTCAGAGTACATATTTGAGGCAGAGGATTACTGTAAGTTTTTGACCATCCTGGACTACAGAGTGAGTTTAAGACCAGCCTGGGCTATAAAGATGACGGGTCTCAATTAAAAAAAAAATTACTGAACAGAATTGCCAACTGACTGAGCCAGGAAGAATAAGAGATCAGATAAAAATGTCCATGCTAATTATCTTACATGAAAAAGAGGAGAATAATTGAGAAAACATATGAAGAAAATTTCTGACCTAAAATACTTATTATGAAGTCTAGCTGGGGCTGTAGAGATGGCTCAGCAGGTAAGAACACTGCCTGTTGTTGTTCCTGAGGTCCTGAGTTCAATTCCAGCAGCAACAAGGTGTCTCATGACCATTTGTAATGGGATCTAATGTCCTCTCTGTCATGTAGGCACACATGCAAATACAGCATTCACATACACAAATGAATAAATCTTTTTTTAAAAGTTTAGCATGTGTATAGGACTGGTTTCATAAAGTGGAATTGGCCAGCGAGATGGGTCAGTGAGTCAGGGAGCTGACTGCTAAGCCTGAAGACCTGAGTTCAGTTACTGGGACCTGCGTAGTAAAAGAAGAGAACTGATTCCCTCGCATTGTCCTATGACCTCTACAGGGCACACACACACAAATAAATATGATAAAACAAAACAGAGCAGAAATCAAATTTAACCGAGTTTTTCCAATGATGGATATAGAAGCTTAAGAACTTTAAGAAACCCCAAACAATAAAAATACAAAACCCAAACCAAAACAGCACCAATAAAAACCACTCGCAAAGAGCCAGTTTCTCTAATATAACAGCAGTCCTTCCCAAGCCTCCCTGCATAACAGTCACACAGGAAGCTTTTACAACTCCGATGTCTAAGGCCCACACCAAGCCAGCTGAACACAGCAATCTTTGGGATTAGGTGCAGATATGCACATGCTTAATCCAGAAAATTCCAAGGTGAAGCAAAGTTTGTGAACAAATGTTGTATCCCCTGCTGCTAAGAAAGACAAAACCTCCCTTGGGCTGTCTTTGGATTCTGGAGGCCATGTTACGCGAACATGAATGTCCCACTGTTCCCAGTTCACCTGATGACTATACAAAGCAGTGAGCTTCCCAAGGAACCCTGGAGGAGGTCTTCAAGTGGTCCCCGCTATTGGGATGTTACCTTCCCCAGCTGATGACCAGTGTCGTCTACAGAATCAAGTAGCTTTGAGATGGATGGGACAGGTAGTTGAAGGCTATGGCTTGACAGAGCACTTGAAGCAAGGGCCACTGAATTACAGATCACTTCTTGGTGTGTGTTGTATTGCAACCACAAAATACCCGAAACTGGGTGTTTTACAAAGAGAAAAAATTACAAAGAGACACGGAACATGTGTCTCTCCTTTAAGTCAGCATTAAGATTACCCCCTCTATCCTCTATACTTTTTTTTAATTAACTATGGTATATTTAGGGTTGAGTTAGGCTTACTGTTTATTTCACAAACTGCACAATACACCTGGAACTGTCTAAGCAGGAATATAGACCTCCTAAGGAGACACACTTACCTCTGTCTTTGACCATCGCACTATTGTGACAGTGCACCTTAAGGAACTGACATTTTCCCTGTGTGGATATCCTAGAATCTCCTGTGGATAAAATGAAAGATTTGGGCTGGAGAGATGGCTCAGCAGTTAAGAGTACTGACTGCTCTTCCAGAGGTCCTGAGTTCAGTTCCCAGCAACCACATGATTGCCCATAACCATCTATGATGGTTCTCTTCTGGTACACATATATACACGCAGATAGAGCACTCATATATACTAGAGAAATAAATAAATCTTAAATTTAAAAACATTTAAAAACTTATAATAAAGGACTGGAGACTGGTGTGCACCTGAGGAGGCGCCTGGAAAGAAGTATCATGTAGTTCCCACAGCTTGTCAGACAGTCCTGCAGGACAGACTGGAGCTGTGAAGCTTACGTGGAAAACCTCACCTTGGCCAGGAGTGCCTCGTTATGCATGCCTGCTCCTCTCTACTTAAACATAAACTCCATGTCAGAACTCCTAAGAGGAACTTGGGGTGAGTCTCACGGGCCCTCTTTACTTGTTCCTCTTCCTAATGTGGCCACGTTGACTAAATCTCCTTTTTGTGATTTTCACCATGACCATGATCTCTTCAATCAGCCTGAGTCAGGATGCTTAACCAAGCTTAAGTACCTTGAGCTGCCAGGACCCAAACACTGACCCTAAAAATCCCAGGAACAACCTTCCAATGAGCAGTCTGTTAGACGCTCCAAGAAACCCAGTGCCCTGATATATCAGTAGTCGCCCTGCATTCTGCTGCCAGAGGGAGCTGAGCTGTGCTGCAGAAAGTTCTGGATCGTGGTGGGAGGATGGACGGACCTTGGATCTGTGGGGAGGACGTCTGGATTTGCAGCGTTCACTGGTTTCATCTGTCAATTCCCTCTGCTTCTTTGGCTCTTGAACATGTTGTGGTTAAAAAGATGTTCTTATAATGTGTTAACAAGTGATTCGAAATAAAACTAAAAAAGAAAGGAGGGAAGATGGAAGAAAGGGGGCCTAGGGGTTTGCTGATTTCCACGTGTGCTACAAATACCACAGTGATGTCGTTGATCACACGACTGGGGAACATGGTACCATGGGCTCCCACAAGCGTGCTTGTTGGTCATATCACCGTTGCCTTCTGTAGATCTCTGTATCGGCCCTCCACTAAGCTCCCATGGGATTTAAACAGATCAAGGCTGTTCCTGGTCTCCATAACCAACCTGTTTAACCAAGACTGGAGCCTCTTTTACACTGCACAGTTACAAGCAAGTCACTGTGGGTGTTCTGATCCAGCATAACGCTTCACAGAGCCACCCATAATCTATAGAGCTAGTTTCATTTATATGCAGAATTAACACCATTTCTACAAATGCTGCTGCCTTCAATAGGACCAAACAGATGTTTTAAATCACTTCAGAAACTGGTTCTCTTTGGAACTCCTGCTCTCTGGTGGCCACTAGAGGGAACTCCTTTGTTTGAGCCACACAGGCAAACAGATGTTAGTGAAATCTGAAAGAATGTAACACCAGCGGCCCCAAGATTGGCACTAATGACATTTCTTGAGATAGGGTGAAGTTTGTCACCCTCTGTAGTGTGAATCACTTAGCAGTGTCCTTGAATCCACCCACTACATGCCAGTAGCACCCACACTCACGAACCAGTTAGGACAAGCAAAAAAAAAAAAAAAAAAAAAAAAAAAAAAACCGCAGCCACTGCCATTGCCAAATGGCTGCGAGGGCTGGGAGGGAAGCGAGTCCCAAGCTGAGAGCCACTATGGCGGCGGGGACAAATGGAGGCTGGGCCCTGCTGCCTCCGAGCAGCACAAAACCCTGTTGGGCATGGCACTGGCATAGAGTCTCAACCCGAACCCAAGCTGAAACCCCTGGTCGCATCTTGTGAACCTCAGGAAGAAAGATCTGTCTGCTGGACCACGGAGGGATATCACAGCAGCATGAATGTGAGGGAGCGGTCCCGCTGCATCTCCAGTTGGAAGCAGAGAGAGATGCTGATGCTCTGCCCGCCTTCTCCTTTTTATTCAGTCTGGGACCCCACGTTGACTGGTGCCATCAAGTTAGAGTGGGCCTTGTTACCTCAGTCCACCCAACCTAGCAATGTCTTTTACACTGGGAGGGAGTGGGGAGCATGTCTGGGCTGGAAAGATGGCTCAGCTGATAAAAATGTCTATCATATAAACATTAGTCTGATCCCTGAGAATGCACATAAAATGTCTAGGTGTGAGGGCATGCAGCTGGAACTCCAGGGCTCTGAGGCGGAGACTGTACACCCTGACCTGCAGCCTGGAGGCCAGCCAGTCTAGCCAATCAGCGAGCTCCATTTAGATTCAGTGCTAGCCAGTCTAGCCAATCAGTGAACTCCATTCCCATCAGTAGGATGCTGGCTCAAAAGATTGGGTGGAAAACAACTGAGAACATCTGATGTCAAGCCCCAATTAAATGTTTTATTTTATAAGAGGTGCCTTGGTCATGGTGTCTCTTCATAGCAATCAGATCCTAAGACAGAAGTGCCCAGGCTCAGGTCATTCCTCAGACAGTCATTCCCTCTCAGGTGATGGAAAGTACCAATGACTTCAAAAAGGCAATCCTCTGCAAACACAGCACTCATTTTCATAGAAATCAGATTCCCTAAAGACCAGACTCCTGGGAACAGGGGAGCCACATGTCCTGGGTGAACACAGGACAGCCAGACAGTGCTCTCACAGACTATCTCCTTCCATGCAGACTCTGTAGGCAATCTCATACATGTACACGTACACACACACACACACACACACACACACACACACACACAGAGAGAGAGAGAGAGAGAGAGAGAGCTTTATAATTTGGAGTGGCTGTCAAACCCACTCTTTGTAATCCTGTCTTTGTAAAGCACATTCAAGGTACCTTAAAATCCTTTTTATAGATAATCACAATTGGTACTTTTGAACATCTATGGGAGAGAATGCATAATCCATTACCAGACCAGAATATACTGAGAAAATAATTTATTCAATTGTAAACCAAAATTTTTATTTAAAAAAAAAGTCTAAACATTACCTTTAATAAAATCCTAAAGTTACTTTATTAGGGATTTAATTTAGATGAATCTTTAAAAAAAAATCAGCTACCTCAAAATTCCTCCAGCCTTTTTCCTACAGTTTCAGAACAGATTATTTCTTTGGTTCAGGACCAAGTAAGAGGTACAAAAGTAAGAGATGGAGTCACATAGACAAAGGCAAGATGCTTTTTTATTGAAGTTCCCCACACTGTTCACCAAGACTGTGCAATGGATTTTTAAATAAACTGATTAAAGGTAGAAACAGACAACCTAAACCGAAGACAAGCAAAATATAAATATACGCACACAGAGAAATACAAATTGACAACCCCTTTTACACTGATTGGCTTAAATACCCATATAGAACAATGGCTCTCAGCTTCCCTGATGCTGTGACCTAATGCAGTTCTTCAAGCTATGGATTACCTCCAACCCTAGAATTATGTTCGTTGCTACTTCATAGTTGTAATTCTGCTACTGTTACAAATCATAATAGAAATATCTATTTCTTTTAAACAATCTTAGGTGACCCCTTTGAAAGGGTCATTTGACACCCCCCGAAGGGGTTGTGACCCACAGGTTGAGAATCCCCTATGCAGAGGTTCCTGCAGTCCTCTCAGAGCAGGGAACTGAACCATTGTGACTGCATCTCCCATTGCCATAAAGTCAGTTACCCATGTCGTCCAGTACATTGTCTAGCTGTCACACTTGCATAGTACAGAGAGCGGGGTCTGAGGTAATGTGACAGAGGGCTTTGTCTTCAGTCACCTGCTCCATGTCAGTCCTCCACACTGGGACACGATGGGCTGAGGATCTGTGCCGTTCAGAGCAGGCGGTAGGACCAGATGATGACAGATTGACTTCTGATCAAAATTGGGTCCTTATACTTAGTCCACTGAGGTACTCTCCTTCCCTGATACACCCACACCCTCTCCACAGGGTTCAACACACAAGGTTAACAATGTGAATACAATTGGGGCAAAACAAAATAAATGCACTTTCCCATTCAATTCCTGCTGTTAGTCATTGTGAAGAAAGCTGTCTGTGTTTGTAACTCAGTTCAAGTACCAACCCCAGGCCCTATGTCGCTCCACCAGAGCACAGCCTCTAAGTGGTTACCCCTGCCATATTTCCTGGACTCTGATCATGTGACACCAAGATACCTAGTGGCACTCTCTGCTTCTCTGCGTTCTTTATGCCCAGGAGGCAAACAACAGCCGAATGGGACCTGGACTGCCAGCGGCTCCTGGAAGCCATCAGCTTTTACAGACTGCTGATCACACTGGCATCCTTACTAATGTTCTCTGGCTGCAAAGCCTCTCTGTGTTGCCTTAGAATCTCCACAAGGAGGAAGACAGAGGAAGACAATGGAACCGAGGGGATGGAGGCCCCCCCCCCCCCCCCCCCCGCACTGTGACAGACTGGACAGAAGGTTTGGGCGTCGTCTTTTCCTTTGGCCAATTAATTTTGATTTATAGAATAAAATTTCCCCAAAACCCAGAATACATAAGAAATCACTGAGAATTTATACCTGATTACTTGCCATAGACTCGTTCTCACATGTTACAGGCTCAAGGTTATTAGGAGAAACCATGTGTTTGCCATGGTGGTGGGTTTTGTTTCTGTGGTTTTTTATTTTTTTTAAGTTGAAATCAAGTGTTACTACCTTTTTTTTCAGGAATTAGCCAGAATAATAGTGTCAAGTTTCCATCACAATTTGAAGTCAGACATTATTTCTAACCAAATCATACTCTTTTGTCTGCCAAGCTATCTTGACATTTTTAATATCTGAAGGCAGACCTATATGATAGTCCCAGCAATACTCTGGAGATAGGATTTTAGTAGGTTTGTTGAAAAGGAAGTATTTGTTGAGGTGGCTCTCATCATGCCACTCGGCTTCTATGTCACGTTTCTTGTCCTGGACGATCCCCTTAAAGCACTCCCTGGTGAGGTTGAGAATGTGAATGGGCGTTCCTCCAAAAATGGCGGCGTGGTAGTAAAAATCCCCCTCTCCAAACGGAATGTACGCTGCTGACAGTTCCCGCCTCTCATAGGTAAACTCATCAGGACTGGCCTTGTACCACCAGGCCTGGAGCTGAGCTACCAGCTGGCCCAGAGTTTCCACACCGAAGTTGTCTTGAAAGACTTGATCCACGTCCATGCAGAAGAGGAAGTCGACCTCGTGCTGTATGTGGTCCAGAATGTGCTCACCGATGGTCTTCATACGCATCATGCTGATGTCCTGCCATCGCTTCTCAGACCTGATCTCAAATACTTGTAAGGAATGCAGAGGACTCAGATGGATGACGGGCATTCTGGAGATGTCGTCCATCATGACATAAAATATGACCCTGTGGCCAACCATGAAGTACCTGTCAGCAGACTCCAGGAAGTCTTGTAAGTAATGCTCAATGTACCTGAAACAGAGAGGGCCGTATTGAACCACCACAGGCTATCGTACTTACATATGTATATATACATATAATATTTAACATTGCATTAGATGATCTGGATTGTATGTTTGGGGGGATGGCTTCTCCACACGCCAGTGGAGCATCTGGGCCACTCACCACTAGCTGGTCACTCTGTCCTCGGGGAAAGTGGAATGACTTGTCTCACTGCCAGCTTAGTTAAGGAAACTACGCATGCACAGCCCTGTCCTCTTGCTCTGGGTAGCTGGCCACCCTGAGAGCTATGTGTTCTCAACTACTCTACTTGGCAATAAGCTTCATGCTGAGGCTCTGTTCTCTGACTTAGAAGCCAGCTATCAGAGAAGGGACTAGCTCTTGAACATCTAGAAGAGGCCAGTGTACCTGCCAAGGCAAACACAAAGATAGAATGTTTCCCAGGGTCCTCTGAGCACTCACAACTCAACCTTACCTTCTCTGTTAGGTTAACCCCAAACAGGAGCACTATCTCGGCCTCCTCTGTGAAACAGAGAATGGTTCATAGAATGGAACCTAATCCCTCACTGCATGTCCATTCTACAAACCTCCCGTTGGCCACCCCAAACGCCAGGGCATCATCTAGACAACACCATGTTATGAATCTACTCATACTAGAAAAATCTCGGATTGCATCTTATTTTAATTTTTTTGACACAGGGAGTCGTGTATACCAGGCTATCCTCAAACTTACTATGTAATCACAGATGACACCTCTCATACTCCCACTAGGATTACCAGCAGGTGCCAGCACACCTGCCATTTTCATGGTGCCTGGGTTTAAACCTAGAGTGCTGCGCCCACAAGGCAGCCAATCATCTGAGCTACAGTCCAAACTAAAGTTTGCCTATATTTAAACCTTTTTGTCTTTTTTAAAAATAGCATTCCTCAGGGCTGGAGAGATGGCTCAGCAGTTAAGAGTAACAGTTGCTCTTCCAGAGGACCTGGGTTGAGTTCCCAGCATCGTATTCTGCGCACCCACGTGGCAGCTCACAACTGTTTGTAGCTCCAGTTCCAGGGGAATCTGACATCCTCGCACAGACACACATGCAGGCAGGATACCAATGCACATGAAATCAAAAACAGATAAAACTTAAAAATAGCATGCTTTAGAATAATTTTGAACTCAGAACAAAAGTGAGCTGAAGGTATTGAATATACCCATGTTCTTCCTACCTGGTATACGAACAGTCTTCCCTCTAGGGCCACCCATGCTCCTGTGGCAGGTGTGTCACAGTTGGCACACTCACATTAACATAAGGTGCATCGGTTATACTATGGCGGTTCATGTTGAGAAGTGTGCAAAAGCATTGTGCCGCAATATCCAACACTGCTGCATCATAACAGCTTCCCTGCCTTTGCAATCTTCTAGGCTCTTCTTTTTCTGCTTCTCTCTAGTGCCCCCAGCTCCTCACAGGCATCAATCTTTTCCCTGACACCACAGTTTGGCTATTCCAGAATCAGAAAGTGGACAGTATGGATCCGTCTTACTTGGGGACAGATTGCTCTGATGGAACACAAGACCGAAAGCAAGCTGGGCCGGAAAGAGGTATTTGGTTTCCACTTCCACATCACTGTTCATCCCAGAAGAAAGTCAAGACAGGAGTGCAAGCGGGGTAGAACCTGGAGGCAGGAGCTGATGCAGAGGCCATGGAGGGGCTGTGCTTACTGGCTTAGCTCACCATGCCTTACTCAGCCTGCTTTCTAATAGAACCAGGACCACCAGCCCTGGGATGGGACCACTCACACTTAGGGCACACCCTACAGGCTTGCCTGCAGCTGCATTTAATGGAGGCAGTACTTCAGTTGAGGTTCCTTCCTTTCAGGTGACTCTAGCCATTGTCAAGTTGACATAAAACTGGCCAGCACAGGAACCTTTCCAGCTTACGTTCTTCACTTACTGAAAATTGACAAAAACTTCCTCCTTCTTTTCTGTGCCCTGACAGTTTACTTTTCAGCAGGGAATTCTATCCTATTGTCTGAACTGATCCGTTTACTTTTCCACTTGACTTGTTTGCTCCCAAGTTTTTGCAGTGACAAAGAAAGTTTCTAAAAACGTCTTACACAGGTTGCTGTGTAGACACGTTTCAACTGACTTGGGTTAACACCAAGGAATTTGATCAGATTATGATCAGAGCATGTTTTGTTGTGCAAGAAACTGCCCAAATTTCTTCTGAAGCGGCTGCACCATTTTGTATCCCCAACTAGCAATAAACAGGGGTTCCTATTTTTTCACAGTTTCCAACACTTGCTATTGTCAGTACTGTTTTTTTTATTTTTCTCATTTTTATAAGTATCTCATGTCGGGGCTGGAGAGATGGCTCAGCAGTTAAGAGCACTGACTGCTCTTCCGAAGGTCCTGAGTTCAAATCCTAGCAACCACATGGTGACTCACAACCTTCCAAAACAAGATCTGACTCCCTCTTCTGGAGTGTCTGAAGATAGCTACAGTGTACCTACATATAATAAATAAAATAAATCTTTAAAAAAAATATATCTCATGTCAATTTGACTATTTCCTCAATCAAATGACATCATATTGATGGTTTTACAAGCTCAAGCTACAGATTGTCTTCCCAAGACATACCAAGGAGACCGCAGGGTGAGAGAGAAGTCAAAGGGTCCTCGTCCAAGCCTTACACAGAGAACGTGGACCATAGTCAATTTGTTGAGCATACAAGCAGCCAATCACAATGTTCTGAATGTAATGGCAGGTGTTTTGTGTTTTGTTTTGTTTTTGCTGTTTTGTTTTTCTCAATACTTTTGCTGTTCAGTGCCATTGAAATAAATTACACTTTTTATTTTTGGCATCAGGAAGCTCAGGGGCGTCTAGGATTGACTCATTAGGTGGTGTGAATATATCTGAATGGTGCAGGAGAGTCTCTGACAGGTTCTCAGGTATGGAGGTTAGGACACACCTCTGTACTCTGATCTCTAAGGAATCCCAGTGTGCTCTGAAGCTTGGGAAACATTCCTTAGGAGCAGGGCAGGGAGGGCAGTGTCACTGTGATGTCTAACAGTCAGTTTAAGAGGCTGAATTGCTGCCATGGAGACTGAGAATGCGCAAACAGTCAACCCCTAAGGTCCAGGTACGCTTTTTCTGGGATTCACTGTTGCAGACTTGCCTAGCTGGGAGCACAGCTTTCCCCCAGGAGGAGGGAGGGATCACAGGGCTTTTGGGATTGTTCTGTCTTCTGTTTTTCTGCAGAGTTGTGATTGGATAGTTGATAGCATTGTGGGACAGTGGGTAATCTTCTGTTCTTTTAGGGAAACACCAGGATCTAATCAATGTGCAAAGTGGCTGTCTTGTGGGTTGGGCCCTCACAGGGTTTGCTGAGCTGAGCCCTGACTCCAATCCCTAAACAATACAAATTCCTCTAGTGAAATGTCAAAGCTCCACAGCCGCTGTTTTCCACTGGCATGGCATTAGGCCTCAGGGAATGAGCGCACTGAGCAATGTTAGACCGTCCCAAAGCCAGGAAGGACTGCTAACCCCTGGGAGGGGGTCCTGGGACATCACCATAGCATCTTCTGCTAGGTCCTGTCTTGTCAACGCTCAGTGGCAGGCCAACCTGTTCCTTCTACTCCTCTTGTCTATGGCAGGGGCGTTGACTTCCTATTGATTTGCGGGTCTTTCAGAAGTACCAACACAGAGACCCGGAAGACAGAAAAAGAAACAAAACCAGCAAGAATTTCCAGTAGGTAAGGGTGCCAGACCTGAAGGCTTGAGTTGGATCTCGAGAACCCACAAAGTGGAAGGAGAGAGCCAACATCCCAAAACTGTCTTCTGACACACCCTGACCTTGGCCCTGGGCTTTAAGATAGGAGGAGCGCTTACATCCCAGACAGCCAACAGCTGGCTTTGGGGGCCTTCCTATGGAGGTCCTGGAGGCAGGTATGCTATTGGTTTTGGGTCAGTGGCATTGAAGATAGTTTCCCTCCCTGTATGGTGGGAATTGGTGGACTTACCTCCTGTTGGGTTTGGAACCCTGGAACAAGGGTCCAAGGTGGCTATTTTACATAGCAATGGAGACCTGGCCTCCAGGTTTTCTCAGCATCCCCCTGACATACTCTATCCTCATGCCTGAACTTTCTAGCCTTCCCCCAGAGGTTCTTCCCTATATAATCCAGACATCTGGAGTGCCCCGCCCCGTCTCTCTGCCTCTCTCCCTCCCTCCCTTCCCTTTACTCTACCTTTTCCTCTCTTTCTCTCTCCCTTTCCACCATACTCCACATGGTGACATCTCTGGCTTCAGTTCTTGGGGCCAGTGAACTCACCTGAGAGCAGCTTCCCAATAAACCTGTATTTAATATAATCTACTCTGGCTTGAATTGGCTCATTTACTGCTGGAGAAATAACTCCTCACCCACTATTGATTTTTTTTTTTACTCAGTCATCATAAGAAGGAAGAAGGAAGTCTACTGTCTAGGAACTCTGGAAAAATTCCAGCCTCTGTGGGACTCCGGAACCCCCCACAGATACTTTGATGGTGGAACAAGAAAAAATAATCAAGAGTACGTTTGTCAGTGACACTTACTTTCCCACAGCAAAAACTGTGAGCCCCACGGTGACCTTCTGTCTGGCGTAGTACTCTTCCAACAGAGCTGCGTCATAAGTGCCTTCCCACACAATCGGCGCCTTCCACGGGGTCACCGTCAAAACCTCTGGGCGGTTTCTGGTGAGAAGCATACAACACTGAGTCAGAACCATTGCACTAAGGTGTGGTGAGAAACTGGCCAAGGAAGAGGAAGGCCAGCGACTGTCCTTCAATCCTGACTACATGAAGGACAGGAAGCCCAGTAGGGGTGGAGTCTAGGCAGGGGCCAGGCACAGATGCACAGGGCACCTCCAACTCTTGGAACAGACCGAAGTATGAATACGAGGTCCTGGATGGGTGGAAGACAACTTGGGCAAGTTTGCTTAGCTTTGCAGCATTTGCCTGTTATTTAATTCTAAGCCACACTGGTTCCCAATGCAGTTGTCTGCAGTGCAGACCTGGCCCTTATCTGGCCTAAAGTCACACACCTACTAAGGGGAAAGCTGAGACTTGAACCCAGAATCTTTCTGAGTCCAGTACTTTGAGGCCCAGTTTTCACTGCTCCCTAGATTGATACTCGTCTGGCTAAACCCCATTCAGTAGCTACTGTGGCATTTCATCAGCACTGAACTGTGATAGGCCTTTGTGGCCCTGTATTAGGAGCTCACAGGAGCCAGCTCTGTGGGGTGCTCACCTGCAGAGCATTTACTCCCTTCCCATGCTGGCTTTATTGAATGATGGGGTTTCAAAACAAAAAGGAAAAATTAATCATATACAGATCCTCTTTCTCAAAAGTGGCGGTTGTGAACCTCATCTGCCTCACATGTCCCAGCCTCATCTGCTGGGCTGTCGACTTTGCTGTCAAGGAAGGAAGTCTCAGTAGCTCTAACCCAGCCAACCTCCTCAGTCAGTCTTGTTGCTGTGTGTGAGCCACTGTGTGGGTCGTCGGTGTATGTGAGCAGGTGGTGTTATGCTGTTGTTAATGAAAAGACTAGGCCTGTATTTAAAGTGTCATGTATACCAGATGCTAAGTACAGGCCTTTCCCTCCTGCACTCAGCCCCACACCAGCCACTGTCAGCACCCACTGTCAAGTCCAGTGAGGCTCTGGAAGGGGAAGGGGACTGAGCAACTGGTCACTTAATCTATATAAAGAGCCAAACTTAAGTTTAAGCACTGGCCCAGAGAAATGATAAAGTGGAAACTTAAGGGTTCTTTGGAAAGTCAGTTGGATGGTGTTTTGCTGGGGCAAACACGAGAAGAAACGTTTTGTCAAAGTGGACACGGGTGTGAAAGGCTAAGCAGACTCGTGAAGGAACATTTCCCTGAAGCAGACAGAGGAGAGAGGATGTTCTACAAAAGTAAGAATGTGAAAGGACACGTGATAAAAGATTCTTTGTATTGTTCTGCCTTACACTGCATAGTTGAGATGCATTTGTCGGGACGCCATAGAGAGAAATGCACCAAAAAATTCTGGTGGTGTGCTGCAGTTTGTGGCTGCTTCCGGGGACTCTGGCTGATTGGTTCCAATTGCTGAGGAAAGGCACGTAGAGGACACGTGATGTGTGGAGGGTATAAATAGGACTCCATGGAGTGACAGAGACAGAGCTTGGCTTGCTGGGACAGCTAGCTGTGCAACACTTGTGGGGTCTCTTGTCTTCCCTGATCTTCACTTCCCTGAGAGAGGCACAGCGATAACTTCTCCTGGTGTTCCTGTTGGTCCCTCCTGCTGACTCAAGCCAAGGCTGAGGCCTGGCTGTCTGTTAGGTTATATCACTACTGTTGCTAACCCAACTACCAAACTGGACTGCTGGTGTAGCCGTGAGGTGTTTGCAAGTAGATGGAGCTGCCGCTGCCTGCTAACCTGTTAACTGAACTGCTGATTTCCAGACAACACAGACAGGAGTTGCTCCAAAGAACCTTTTGAACAGGTCCACTTCCCCCATATCCTTTCTTTTCTAATACCTTTGGTGGATGGTGGGTTACAAGGAAGGTTAAAGCATTTAAGAGCTATCATTAAAAATAGGATTTGAAAAAATTAAAGTTACAACATGACACCCAGTTCTCCCCCTGAGAACCTTCAATCCCAGTGGGTGCTCAACCCTGTCAGCCACTCCTCAGCTGTGTGGCCTCTCAGGCCCTGTCTGCTAGAAACTGAGTATAAACCCAGTGTCCACTTTGGCTACTTGAAAGGGAGAGCCTCCTTTGAACAGGAAGACAAAACAGCGCTATTAAAAATTAAAGTGAAATTAAAAATTGAAACATTCTATTTCCCGGCAGTTAATTGTTCAGTGCCACTGACAATTTCAGCATGTCAGTGACCCGAGAATAAGAAGCCAGATGACAGCCTGGAGGTGTAGGTGTGAGCAGGTGGGAGGCAGGATGAGGGGGGGACCAGCTTCTAGGGGGAACCTGTGCCTGAAGTAAGCCCAGCTACCAAACCTGACAACCCTATCCCCTCAAAGAATCCACTGTGACACTGTCAGCTGCCTGAGCTAAGATCGCCATAATAAGGTTCTAAAGAGCAGGAGGAAATGGTGCTATGTGACACTCAAATGCCCTCCCTTCTGCACGGGGTGTTCAACACTGAGTGACCTCAGCATGGCCAGATCCATCATGGGGGGCAAAATCTGCTGGGAAAATTACAGAGCTCCTGCAATAAAGCATCTGGGACTCTAGGTTACTAGGATGTAACTATATGTCTTCGTGCACAGGTACATTAACGGTATCCAAGGGCTAGCTAGAGGAAGTATTACAATTCTGGGTAATAGAATTGTACAGGTGGCTCAGCAGGCAAAGACACTTGTGTGGGACCTGACAACTAGAGTTTGATCCCATGAACCCACACAGTGGAAGGAGAGACCCAGCTCCCACAAGCTGTCCTCTGACTGATACATGTGTGCCTTATCACACACAAATAAATGAATCGATATTTAAAATTCTTATGAATCACACAGTAGACTGAGGAAAGCTGTAGAACACACATCACTCAAGCTGTAGAATCCCAGTAGAGAGATGACATCAGCACAAACAGGGGCCGTGGTTGTGGGATGGAGAGAGGATGTGGAAAGAATCCGAGAGTAAGAATGACAATAGAATTATACTGTTGGTGGACAACGGAAAAATTCTCCCAGGCTTGGACTGAACTATTTACTGCAATGGGAAATGAGAAAGAACAGGGTGTGGCGGAACTGAGAAATCATGTGCATCTGGTGAGATGGGCAAAGAGGGACAGCAGGCAGGCAGGTCGGTGCAAGTCAGGGGCAGAGGCACTGGGGCGAAAGACACAGCTGTGAGAGCCAGCCATGCACAGGGGCATCATGGGAAATACTGTGGAGGAGAAGATTCAATGTGTAGATGTCGAAAACTGTGACAGGAAGAAGGAGATGCAAGAATGGAGAATGGCCAAGAGGAACCCGAAGACAGAAACAGAGATCACGATGTAGAAATATGTGTGCCCTGCACCAGGTTGGGTCTGTGATACTTTACAGGAAAGGATAAACTGATATACATAGAAGCATTTATTTACTGATTCATTCTTTCATCTTGTAATTCACCTATTCAAGAAATAGATTTTGGTTCCTTTTAATGTGAAGATGGTTGTTCAAACCAATATTTGTGTGTGCATGTGTCGGTGTGTGTGTCCAATGTGGAGACCAGAGAATAATTTTGACTGTTGTTCCTATATATTTGTGTGTGTGTGTGTGTATTTTTTTAAGATAGATTTTCTCCTGGCTTAAAACTCACAAATTAGGATAGAGTGACTGGCCAGGGTCATGCTAAACCACCTGTCCCCACATTCCAGTGTGAAATTACTAGTGAGTGCCATCAAATCTGGATTTGAGTGGTTTTGCTGTTGTTCTTGTTTTGTTTTGTTGGCTTTTAAATGCATTCTGGGGATCAAACTTGGGTTCTCATGCTTACAAAGCAGTGCATCATTGCCCAGGACATCTCCACAGCCCTCAAAGTGATCTTCATCACAGATCCACTTGCCATTCCTTTCAAAGTGAAGCTGAGTGGGGCATGAGGTGGCTGTGGTCTTCTGCTTCCCTTTGCACACAGTAATTCACAGTGCAAATGCCACAGTAAAACTGTCCTAGCCTCTTCAAGATGGTGCCCGCTGACCATCTCAAGCTGTCTAGGCCCAGGAGACCTCATCCCCATAAGTGTCATCTCTAGTGTCTAGCACTAGAACATTATCCCTAGAGTAGACACCTCAAGCTGTCTAGGTCCAGGAGACCTCATCCCCATAAGTGTCATCTCTAGTGTCTAGCACTAGAACATTATCCCTAGAGTAGACACCTCAAGCTGTCTAGGTCCAGGGGACATCATCCCCATGGTGGCCCTCTCTAGTGTCTAGTCCCTGGACCTCATCACCACAGCAGCCATCTCTAGCTGTCCAGCCTTGGGAGGTCTTACCCCAATAATCACGATCTCTAGCTGTTTAGCCCTTAGACCTCATCCCCATGGCTGCCATCCCTAGCTGTCTAGTCTCTGGACCTTATCCCCATCTAAGCTGCAGTGCTCCCAACTTTGTTCACTCATAGTGTCTCCCAGGCAGCTACCCATTCCCAGCCTATTGAACAATTCGGGCAGGATGGAATGCTCAGTCTTGCACACTGGCATGAATTTCCTGTCCTGAGAAAACAGTGGACTTGCCAGAACATCTCTGGTTTCTCCAGAGCCTGAGAGCCCCGAAAAAGAATGAGGCGCTGTTCTCTCCTTCCTCTACAGCTGCGCCTGCACCCATCAAGAGGTCTCTTTCTCTGCCAGCTACCCCAGTACTGAGACAGAAACATCCGGTCCTACTCCTCAGCCCCAATGACCTCATCTATGACTACAGATCTCCCTGCCACCTGTAGGTAATGACACTTCACCCTCTTTCTTCACCTCCTCTTCAGCCAAGCTCATGAGCAACCAAGGCTTTCCACCCAGAAGCTCCTGAACACCTACACAACACAGTGCCTCCTCTCAGGTCCTAAGCCTGTGGCAGCTCCTACTGTCTCTTTCCTAGCAAAACCATCAATCACAAGTCTCCCAGACCTGACCGTCACCCTGGGTAGCTCTGTTCACATCTTTCCAGTCAGCTGATCACATGACCTTAACATCTACTGCCCTCTAGGATTATGAAGCTCCCCCAACCCTGCTTCCTCTACCTGTTCCCCACTTCCTGCCCATCCCTCCTCCTCCCTTCTTCCCTTCCTCCATGTCTTCTTTCTGTATTAGTCCTTGGGATAAACCCAGGGTGGCATGCATGCTAAGCACATACTCTGCTACTGAGCTACGAAACCCCAGTTCCGAGATCAGGAGCTTCCTGAATGTACCATACTGTCCCAACACAGTGCCTACCACAGTCTTTTTTAAAGCTTTAATTTCTGGCAAGAACAATAGGTTTGGTTGTGATCAAGCGAAGAAACAGTTTATATGCAAATAATATACATATACACAGAAACAAAATTCTACTTATTAGCACTCATCCTTAGGGTATGCACCTTGATCGTCTATTATACTTTGATGCTATGTGTAGGTATGATATGTATGTAACCCACCGTGATGGGTATTCACAGGGGACAGTCCTCACTCCCCACCGTGTTTGAGCGGGGTTTCTTGTTCCCACTTCCTAAACCAGCCTGGCTGATCCATGACCTTCTAGGGATTCTCTTGTCTGTATTCCCACCTTCATGCTTGGGCATCCCACACGCAGGCCACTGCGTCTGGTTCCACATGGCTTCCAGAGGTCTGAGCCGCAGTCCTCACACAAACATGGCGAGCACTTTACCCACTGCGCCAACTCCACAGTTCCTTGCTTGTTTTTAAAGCCTGTTTAGGCTGTTCGGCTGCTTTCTGAGAGCATGATGGGTAGTGAGCAGCAGTTTGGAAAACACCAGTTTTAACTAGTGTCCTAGGTTTCTGATAAACACTTGTTCTCTGCTTGTGTAAGGAGTGAATTCCTGGCCCCTGATCCCTCGCTCATAATTTCTACCTCACGGATATGTTTTAATTGAATCTAGAGGGAGTTTTCTTGGCTCACCCCAGATCTTGTCATTTCCTCAGCCCCATCCTATGCGGCTTGTAAAGTCCTCTTCACCCAATGTTTTATGTTTCACCTACCACTGGCCATACAGTGCTCAGTCTGGTTCAAAGCACCCAGATCTTAGTTTCTTAGCCAAAGCCCACTGAGGAAGGAAGGTCTACCCACTCCTGCCAGCACCTCCTCAACGCCCCCCTCAGCACCCCCTGAGTGCCCCCTCAGCGCCCCCCCCCATCTCCTGCCACATCCTTCAGTATGCTTAGTCTCTGTCCTTACTTTGGATTGAACCAGTCCCATAGCCGAGGCTCTTCAATGCTGTCTCCATTTTTCCCTTTTTCTCTCCGTCTTTCTATGTCCTCTTCTCGATAACTGTGGGTCCTGTGAACAAAGAAGACAAGTTGGTAAGTACAGGTGGCTTCCATGACTCGTGTCTCAGGGCAAGAAGGTGTCACTCACAGCACTGGGTGGATCGGAGGACTCAGGGCACTGACCCTTGAGCCCTACACACTTCTAACAAAAGGTGCAGTGTTTGCCTCTCTGGCCACCATGCAGGTCAGGGGTTAGGTCCAATGACCCTGTAACTCTCAATTACTTCAGAAGTAGGAGAGATTTTTTAGAACAGCACTCCAAGGAACATTTCTGTTCCATGTCTATTCTGAAATTTCAACTTCAGCCTGAACTTCACCCTTAACTGGATAAAAAAGAGCAGAGGAAGAAGAAAGGAAGGCAGACAGGAAGTGGAGGAGGTGGGAGGAGGGGGGGGAGGTGTCTCAGAATTCCACTTGTAAATCAGAGTCCTCTGAACTGGTGAGATGGCTCATCCTATACAACTGCTTGTCATGAAGTTTTGACGATCTGAGTCTAATGATCACACACTGGAACCCACACTGGACAGACAGAATTGCCTCCCAAAAGCTGCCTTCTGACCACGCATGTGTACTATGGCGTACATGCAGCTGCAGTCATACACACATCATGCACACAAACACACACAATAACAATAGAAACTAACAACAACAACAACAGCAATGACGAGAGCCCTTGAGTGAGTCCAGTGAACCAGGAGGAGGGACGGAGGGAGGAAGGAGGGAGGGATGGGTCCTCTGTGGGTTTCAGGGACTGAGGAACCCATCCTGATCCCTTACCCATTTTTAAACCAGTTTGGGAACCACCAGTCCTTCTGCCGTCTGCTCTCACCAACCTCTGGAATTCTAGGAAATGAAAAAGAATATAAACATCTAAAAATAGAGGCAGTCCCAGATGCATGGGGGTCTAAGCTTTAAGAGTCAGGTATCACTAGTAAAGGTGAAGTTCAAGTGCAGCTCGGGAAACAAGGAGACACAAAAGATAGCGAGGATGGACCTGAGGGGCACCAGCTGCACCCTTCCGGGCCACCCTCAGCACGCTGCTCGTCCCTGGGGCCCCTAAAGGATAAGGAGCAGGGAAATCAGCATGGTGGACACCCTGCAGACACATGAGCCTGTGGTCCCGACCTCCTCCTGCTAGTTTAGTGACTTTGGCACAAACACACACACACACACACACACACACACACACACACACATACCATCTAAACTGCAACTTTGTCTTCGGAAAAGGGTAATCAATAATAATCCTCCCGCGAAGGGATCTGTAATGACCAGTGGGACAGCAGACATGCAAGAGGCTGGTGAACAGAGCACGGCTGTAACGAGAGGTAATACGAGAACAGCAGAAAGCACCTTCCTGGCTGCATGTGTGTATTACAGAGGTCAATCTGAGAAAATAATCCCATTGCCTAATCAATGATGGCTTCGGGACATCTGAAGATTGACAAAAGAAAAATTAGAAACTAGTCACAATCCATCTTAGCCCTGACTTGAGATAACTATGGTTAAAGTCTCTAGTTTCAGGCGACTCTGGTGAGAGAAAGTTGGATGAAGTGACAAGATAACTCTGAACATACAGCATTTGGGACTCTGTTTGGAGATGGGGTCCTGTTATGTTAGCTCAGGCTAGTCTTGGATTTACAGTAGTTCTCCAATGTGGCCTGTGGCAGAGGACATCAGGCTCACTCCACCACACCTGGCTAAGAAACTCACTCTAGATCTCATCTGCCTCTGGAAATGTCTGAGATAGTTATGAATTCAGCTTATAATAATCGGGAAAGAACACAAGAATGAAAAAAATCATAGGAAATAGAAAAAGACCAACCAGCAAGGTGTCTCAGTGGGTAAAAAGGTGCTTGCCACCAAGTCTGACATCCTGAGTTCAATTCCTGAACTCATATGAGTAGAAGGAAAGAACCAAGTTATCCTCTGATCTGCACATGTACACACACACACACACACACACACACACACACACACACATAATTTTAATAAACAAAATATTGGTGGCCAGGAGGATTGCTTGGTGGATAGATAAAGTGCTTGTTTCAAAGGCATGAGGAGCCAAGTTCAGCTCCCCAGCATTCAGACAAAAGCCAAGGGAGTGGTGCAAGTCTCAAACCCTGGCACTTAGTGAGGGTAGGGGTTGGAAACAGAAGGATCCTGGGCTGGCTGGCCAGCTAGTGTAGCCAAAAACAAAACCCAGGTTCAGTAAGAGACTTTGTCTCCAAAACTGAGGTTCAGAAGGATAGGATAGTAAAAGCTGCCCTCTGGCCACACCGGTACATGCATAGGCAAGCATAACTATACACACCCTTCACACTCATGCACTTACCACACACATACACCGCGAAAATGCCACTCATTTATTTGGTTACCTGGTGGACATTTTCACACAGTCTTGGCAATCTCAAAGTAAAGTTTCACATCTATTCTCCTCTTTACAGCTGGAGTGGGGGCACAGTGGGTTTGAGTATGTGGTCAAGATCCCTCCACAGCTAAGGATACACGCCAGGTGTAATACCGGGAAATGAATTACACCCAAATGAAGGTTGTCTGTGGTGAAAGCTATTACAAATAATTTCTTCTAAGCTTCCTGGTCACCATGCAAAAGATAAGAAACTAGAGCTTAACTCCTCCCTGGTTGCCTCAGCGCTGCAGGTATAATCTAGTTCCCTGGGTTCTTTTCCTAAGTCAACCAAAAATGATCCCCATGACACTATTTGAGGGGAGTCCCCTGATCAGAACTGAGGGCAAAACTCTCCACTATTCTATAAAGACCAATTTGGGGACTGGCAGAGTACAGCCCTGGCCCCAGGGCCCTAGGGATCCTCCCCCTTCTCCCTCTCCCTATACTGTGGCCTGAGTACTACATCGGCTGGCTTGAAGAGAGGAAACTAACTGTAGGGGCTAAAAGATCAAGAGATAGACATCCAATAGATACATAGAATTCAGAACACTTACTTTGTGTGATATATCCATAAGAAAGACCCTTCTGGGCTAAGGGAAAATAAGAAATAGAAACATGTCAGATTCTTTTAATTCTCGGAAAGGCAGTGGTTTTCCTTAAGTGCTGGGTTCTCAGGGGATTCCCGCAAGCACCTCTAAGGAACAGAAGTGGGCATCCAATCACTCTCAATTCTTGTTTTTTGTTTGGGGGATTTTTTTTTCCGATTTCTCTCTTTTAAAGTTGCCCAGCTATTTGTTACGTGACAGGAAGGTCCTCTTCCACCACAGTCCCAGATGCTGGGCAATGAGGAAGGCAGGGAAGGCTGAAGCATGATGGCCAGACATCTCACACTGAGGATTTATCTTCCCCACAGGAAACAGCCTGCCACATTCAGCTCAAATCCCTTCTGCTGAGCAAACCCCAAGGGTGTTGCTTTAACCAGCACCCAGAAGGCAAGGCCAGGGACGAGGGCTACTTTAGGGCACTAGCTCTAGTCAGTCACTCTGTAAGACTTGCTGGACATGTCCTACACCCCGAGTGCTGGGACTCATGAGAAATATACAATTTAACAGAGAAGGTAACATACAGCAGCATAAATCCAACCTGCTTGGGGATTTGCCGGTGAAGAACTGTTAGAAAGCTAGTGTTGCTGGACAGCAGCAATGGGCGTAAAGAGTTGATGTGGAGAACAGGAAGAGGGGCAGTGGCCAAGGCCGCCATGGCTCATGTCAGTACCAACCGGAGAGGCTTCTGGGGAATGTGTGCGGTGGCTTGGTGCTTCTAATCCAGCCGTGAGCAGCAGAGGCCACAAGTTTGAGGCCTCCCTGATCTACATAGCAATGACCAATGAGAAGTGTCTCAAAAAGACAGGACTTAGTCCCATACTGAATAACATGGTGCTGGGCAGAGGCACTGTGGCTAAGCCCTATGCCTGACTTTGCTCATCCCATAGTAATAGTTGTTTCAGATTCTACCAGGGTCTCTTTGGCCTTATCTCCTCTCCCCACTTCCTCTCCACGTCAGAGCTCAAGCTTCCTCCTAGGGAGCAAGCATCTGTCTTCCTGCCCTTTTACCTCCTCCGGCTTTGCCCCAAGACCCACTCTCCAGGACCAAGCCCTAATGTCCCTAGCCCCTGAATCAATGTAGTGCCTTGGTGAGCCTAGCCAGGCTCCATTCCAGGCAGTTGACACACAGTGGCTCTGGGAATCCTTACACCCCTTCCCATCCCCAGCCTTACTCTGAGGAGCAGGGGTGATCCATGAGTCTTTTCAAAGTCATTCTGCTAATGAGGTGCAGAACCCCACATCTGAGCCTATGGAGTAACTCCACATCTTGCCATAGAACAATGATGAGGAGACAATGGGAAGGGGGGAGGCAATGAGGAGAAAGGGAGAGACGAGAAAAGGGGGGACCATGAGGAGAGAGGAGAAGACAACCCAACATTCAGAACACTGTCTGGCATTGGGGCACTATTTTGTAGTTAATGGTTACCAACTTGTCTTTAACAGCCTTCCTTCTAAATTTTACCATCTTCTCCCAGAATCTGCCAACGATATTCAGGCTAAACTGACATGTTAGCAAGCACTAACTAATCCTCCAGTCACAGCTCAGAAAGTCACCTCTTTTGTGCCCTCCCTGATCCGATCCCACCATGGCCCACAGAATGTGTTTTATAAGTGTCTATGAATCTCCTTCCAATCAAGGCAGACTCTGCCTCCTTGTCTCTCAGTTTCCTCTCTACCTCAATGCCCTTCATCCACTTGAAATCACAGGTTCCTTAAGCATGGATCTCACACAATTCACACTGGAATGCCCTAGGGCGAAGGGCTCTGTTTGGCTTCCATGTGGCCCTTGCGCACTCAGAAGACGGGAGCTTTCCGTGGAGCCCAAGGCGGAGGATCTCAAGATCCAATTCTACTTAGAACAAAGATACTGACCACCCCACCCCACCCCCCCTGCAAGGCTGGCCTCCATTCTGTCATCTGAATGCAAGGGCTCGGCTCAAGGGAGGGCAAAGGGGCTTACGTCCTCCCCAAACGTGAACATAAACCTAATTGTTGAGCATTCTTGAGACTTGGTGTTCTCATCAAGGCACACACAGAGTCATTCCCACTTTGCAGAACCACTCTAAGAATAGAAGTGACACAGCCTAGGTGTCCACACATGCTCAGTAACTCCGACTACCTCCATCACCTTTATTGCTATGGTTATGCTAAACTATAAGATTCCTTCCAGTTCTAAAATATGGCACTGTATTTTCAAAAACCTTGAAATCAAATGCTTTCCTGGGTCATGTTCTCCTTATTCACTTATTATTTTCTTAAAAAATTTGATGTGAACAGGCATTTTGCCTGCACCACTTGCCACAGAGGCCGGAAGACAGCATCAGAGCCTCTGAACTGGAGTTACAGATGGTTGTGAGCCACCATGTGTGTGCTGGGAATCAAACCTGGGTCCTCTAAAGGAACAGGGAATGCTCTTAACCACTGAGCCATCTCTCCAGCCCCTATTATTATTTTTTGAAACAGGATCTCACTGAAGTCCTATTTGGTCCAGAAGGCAATATTAGTTTTAAATGACTTATATACTAGTTGTTGGATATAGTCAGCTATATTTCAATCCCTTTGAGCACAGTGCCACCTGCCTCTCTAGGGCAGTGACCTCAGGTCAGTGCATGGCCAGTTCGGATGGTGCTAGAGACCTGTCCCTTTCTGTACTCTGGCAGAAAAGCAAGTGATTTCATGAATCAGAAAACAATGTATCAAGAGTCTTAGTGTCAAACAACTGCTTGAAAAGTAGCCAGACCTCTAGCCATGACGCTCAGAGCATCTTTGCTTGGCAGCAAAGATATCACTGCTCTTTCTGAGATGCCACACCCATATGTGCATGCTCTTGAGCTTTCAACTCCCCCCACCCCGTGTTGTGGAGGTGTGTGTGGGAGTGGGGGGGGGGGGGAGCTGATGTATGCAGTACCTATGGAGGCCAGAGGAGGGCACTGTATTCCCTGGAGCTGGAGTTACAGGCAGCTGTGAGCTGCCCAATGAGGGTGCTGAAAACTGAACCCAGGTCCTCTAGAAGAGCAGCAAGAGCTCTTAACTACTGAGCCAGCTCTCTATTCACCATGTCTTCATTAGTGAGTCACTCAAAAGACAGAAGCACAGCTCTAATTAGACAACACCAAAGGTGTCTAATCAAACTCAGTTCAGAGCTTGCCAAATGAGTGTTCCAGCCCCAGAGAGTGCTTGCTCTCTTGGACAAGCCCAATAGTTGGAGACATTCCTTCTATACACCACAATCCTAACGCCATGTTTTGCCCATCAGAATAAAGACTGGTACTGTGTAGTGAATGTATCTGTTCAAGTCCTGTCCCCAGGATGTGGCACTTGGAGGTGGGCATCTGGGAAGTAACAAGGTTTAGATGGGAGTCTAAGGCTGGGGCCTCATGATGGATTTAGTGTTTTTATAAGAAAAGGAAACAATTAAAAGTTGTTTGTTCTCCATCATGTGTGGGTCTGGGAAGAAGGTGGCTGTCTGCAAACCAAGGAGAAAGCTCCACCTGGGAATTGACAAGGACGGCACCTTCACCTAAGACTCTCTGGCTGAAGCCAGGCAAGCTGTGGTATGATGACAGATGACCAAGATGAGGATGATGAAGGCAGCAGGAATGTTCCTGTTTGCTCATCGGTGGTGCAGGGATTCCTCGCACAAGCCAGGCAAGTGCTCTACCAATGCTCTGGGATTTCTATGGTTTTGTTTTCAGGGCTTTTTTTTTTTTTTTTAACAACACAGTCTCATTGTGTAGTTCAGGCTGGCCTTAACCTTACTATATAACCAGGTTGGCTTTAACTCACAGTGATCCTCCTGACTCAACCACTCAAGTGTGGGGATTGCAGGTATGATCCACCATACTGGGATATTATCCCCACTTTTAAAAGTAGGGAACTGAGGAACAGAGTAGCTGTGTAACTTGCCCAAGGTCACATAGGCAGTAAATGGGAGCCCAGGACCAACCAGGCAGTCTGGCTTTATGGTCTAGCCAAGAAGTTCTTTCTTTAGCCCAAGAGCCTAAGGGTTGCCATATCCAACTAGTGAATCATCTCTTCCTTGAACTAGCTTCCTCAATTCAAATGGCCTACTCTCCAGACCTTTTAACTTGGTCATACCCTACCTTGTCAGGGTGTTTCTCAAATAGCTTTTCTCAAAGCTATTCAGAATGAAACAAGAGAACATCCCAGAAGTAGTTACATGTTTGTCACACCTTGAAACTCAATTCTCCTGCATTCTGTCTTGAAGGTTGTCCCTCCAGTTTACAGAAACTGTAAAGATACAGTTTCTATTTTGTAGCCAAAAGAGTTCTGCTGGTTCATCTAACTTTAAAACTCAAGATTCTGAAAGAGACAAATCAGATGGCTTGCAATCCAGATCAAAGGACTCTCGGGCCACGAAACACTTCACTGTGAAAACAGTACTTTTCTGGGAAAGCTCTGGATCTGTTGAAGTAGAACAGCAGAGCTCAGGCAGTGTCCCTTCTTAGGAGCCTGCAGGGACTTTCTGGTGGAGATGTTTCTCCCCCTGAGGCCACAGACACCAGAGCTTCCAGGAGCTGAGGCAGCCCATAGATTTTTAAATCACAGATGCATTTGACAACTGAGAAATCTTTCATTCACCCTACTTTCCAAGGGAGGGAGAAAGAGTGTTTTCAGCCAGGCATGAATGAATCACTGGTAAAACTTGGTATTTTTGCAGCAAATCCCAGCAACTTGGATGGTCCCTTTCATCCTACAAATATTTTAGGACTGTGGGACTCAGAGCTGGTTTCTTGTGGAATGCTACCTGGATTTTATTTATCTTTTTTCCTTTGTTTAATTATTTTTCAATTTTATGAGTATGCATGTTTTGCCTGTGTGTATGGATATGCTGCATTTGTGTTTCTGATATCCATGGAGGCCAGAAAAACTCCCTGAAACTGGAGTTACCGGTGTTTGTGAGTCACCATGTACTCGGGTGCTGGGAGTCAAACCCAGTTCCTCTGAAAGAGCAGCCACTGCTCTTAGCTGCTGAGCCACCTCTCCAGCCCCTTTATTTTTAGAATTAAGGTCTCCTTGTAAGGCTATGGCTGGCCTGGAAGTCACTATGTAAACAAACTTGGTCTTACATTTGTATGATCCTCCTGCCTCTGCCTTGCAAGTACAAGGATTCCACACACGCACCACCATGCCTGGCTTGAATTTTCTGGTTTTGGCTTAATGTACTTTCTCTCAGGGTCTAGCCTACAGAAACTCAAGGTCCAAGGAGAATGGCAAGAAGGAGGATCATTACTTAGGCAGAAGTGACCTGGATGGTCTGTGGTTTTAATGACCACCCTGGGCTCAGGAACACAGGAAGAGTGGAATCCTGTTGATGGTTCCATTCAGTCGGCTTGGTCACTCAGCTGGCACCAGTCACACGGAATGAAAGCAGCCCTTCTAGCTGGCTCCATAATTACCTGTTGACATATTCCCAAAACACGACAACCACGGTGGAGACGATCAGCATCGACAGAATTACTTTTCCCTTGACATTCATTATTTTCTCCTGTAGCAGTGGGGAGAAAAAAAAAGAGGGGGAAATAGATTAAATAAATTAAATCTGGAGTGAGAGATGGCTTCTGGGGCTGGAGAAACAGCTCCGTGGTTTAAATAGCCCAATGGAACACCTGCTGTTTTCTGTTCCCAGCGTCCACATCGCAGCTCACAGGCGGCTATAACTCCAGTTTCACGGGATCTGATGCCTTCCCTCTTCCAGCTTCCATAGGGACCATACATACAAGTGGTGCACATACATACATGCAGGAAAAACACTCATACAAAAACTATTTGATGCAATAAAGATAATGAAAGGTATCTGCCCACATCCTTTCTAACAGGATACATTTGTATGTAATTCACTAGAGCTGAGACACGTGTTTCCCCCTTCCTCCGCCTCTCAAGTACACAAACTAGTCATGGCCAATTAGGCCAGCACAGTTAATGAGGCTTCATGTTCTGGGAAGGATGCTGAGGCCGATCCACGGGGGCATCGGAAAGAGAGGAGGTAGCTGTGAGATGTTCCATAGAATTCTAGTTACCTCCGAGGCTCCCATTCGCCAACTCTGTTGCTGCTACAGGACTTGCTCTAATGATTCTTTATAACCTAAGCCACACCCACTTTTCAGCCCCACCTGGTTCCCCCCACCACACCCTTCCAAGTCAGCAAACAACAGGATCTACTGAAGGAGGTGTTCAGGTGTTTTTTAAACTCTGTGTACAATTGTGAAAGAAAAGGAAGAGGATAACGGACTGAGAAGTACTTTGGGATGGAGATTGGGGAAGGCCAGATGCAGAACGGGCAAGACCATTGCACAGTGGAGATGAAGACAAGAGCTGCCACAATAAAGGGGTGAGAGCCACTGGGGAGTAGCACCCACACGGGCTTGCGATGGCTATTCCTGGTTGTCAACTTGACTACATCTGGAATGAACTACAATCCAGAAATGGAGGGCACACCTGTGATCCAGATCTTGAGGATGGAAGACTTGTTTCTGACTTGGATCTTGGCATGGAGATCTTGACAGGGAGATCTTGAAGCATAGTGATCATGAAAATTTTAGGTCCAGGCAAGGTAGTACAGAGGCCTTTAATTCCAGGAGTCTGGGGTAAGCAGATTTCTTGAGTTCAAAGTTAGCCTGGAACAAAGCAAGTTTTAGATCCAGGCATGGTGGTACACACTTTTAATCCAAGCCACACCTTCTGCTGGAGGCCTACAGAAGGACAATGGAAGAAGGAAGACTCACTCTTCTGTTACAGCTAGCACTAATTTCCCAGTACCATAGGATAATCACCTAGTGCAGCAGCAGCAGTGGAGTGGAGCCAACTAGAGCCTAGAGTGCTACAGAGGGCAGAGATGGAGAAGGGATGCAAGCTCTTTGGAGGAGCACAGAAGATCAGGTATGGATCCCAGACATCGGAACAAAAAGCTGTGCTGAAGTTAACTTAGATACCCCAAGATCTTAAAGATGCCAGAGCCATAGGATACCTGCTGAGGAAAGCTGCTAACAGGGAGTGGAACCAGTCCAGGAGAAAGAAGTTCATTGCAGTCAACAAACATGAAAAAGGAGTTGGAGATCTGAAGATCCCTTTGACATTAGATATGGAGACACAGAGTTTGGAGTTTGTTCAGCTGGTTTCCTGTCTTACTTTGGGGATTACAAGTTAAGTGATTGGATGAATCTCAGAAGAGCTTTGAACTTTGGACTTTTAACATTGTTGAGACTACTATAGACTATGGGGACTTTGGAAGTTGGACTAAATATATTTTTTATTATGCTATGACTAGGTATAGACCCCATAGATTCATAATGAACAAGCCTATGGGGGCCAGGGAGTGGAATGTGGTGGTTTGTATATGCTTGGCCCAGGAGTGGCACTACTAGGAGGTATGGCTTTGTTGGAGGAGGTGTGACCATGTTGGATTAGGTGTGTCACTGTGGGCTAAGGCTTTAAGACAGGATGCACAGAGCTCTCGGAGGCCCGAGGGGAGATTGGGAGACACCAGAGCCTTTGGGGTGGAGAAGAACTGGATGAGTTCAGAGGACCTATTCACCTGTTGAGAGGTGGGGGCAGGGGCAGAGTACCAGAACCCCAGCATTAGTGGGGAGAGTCACAGACAATTCTAATGACCAAAGAAAGAGAACAAGTGTAGTGTACACCTGCAGGTTGCTGCTCCTACATTAGGAAGTTTTGTCATAACATTTTGATCCCTTAAGGCACTCTCCTGTCTGAGGAGAAGTTTTTCCTCAAGACTCACTGGCTCTTTAAGATTCCAAGAGCTCAGAAAGGACAATCCTCTGGCCTACAGAGGAGCCATCCACTCCGGAGCCAGGCCTACCTCTGTCTGGCCCACATACCTCACAAGGCCATGGGGCCTGGCCTTATTTATCACCCAGAGCATCAGACACCTAAGGACTAGGCCTGGCAAAAAAAGAAGAGAGAGAGAGAGGGAGAGCTCTGAGTAGATCTTAACTGCTCACTCTGCCCCGCCTGCTGTTCTGCACACTTCAACTTCTAACTCACAGTATCACTGGGGTGGCATCCCAGAGACCCCAAGGCTAGGTAGGAAACTAAGAAAGTAGGCTGGGCAAGCCAAAGCAGCACGCCTCCGTGTCACCTGAGAATCTTAAGGTAAAATGAACCCTCTCCTTCTACAGTCGCTTTTGGTCATGGTGTGTATTACAGCAATAGGAACCCTGACTAAGGCAGTGTCCCAGGGATTGAACCCAGGTCCTCAGGCTTGGCAGCAAGTGCCATTACCTTCTGAGCCATCTCAAGGCTCCTTTTAGGTAGCAGCTAAGAATACGAGGCCTTTCTCGGAGCTGGCTTCTTAAGGAGTTCAACGCAGACAGAAGCTGTGAGCTTATCTCAGAAGAAGGAACAGCAGAAGGCTTTCAGATTAATTCTAGAAGTGAGCTCTAAAACGAGATGCAGATGCTGTAAATTAGCTGGGTTTGGTTCCGAAGCCTTCCTCCTGCACGTACCCGGCTCACATTGACTTGGGAGATCACCGAGTTCCCCAGGCCTTAGTTCTCTGAGCCAAGCCCACCTACATCAAGAAATAGACTCCATCACCCTCCAGGACACCCCGTAACACAGCAAGGGCCAGAGAAGTCCTGGTTTGAGATTACAAAGAGCTGAGACTGTGGCAGAGAGTCAGGGCTTGAGTCTTAACTTTACACAAGTTACAGCCCCTCAGCCCTTGTCCCATCTCTAAAAAGCCTTGGAAAACCAAACACCCTTTTGGAATCCAGGGGGCTTTGCAGCCCCAACTGACAATTCATCTTTGTAATCTCTATTCCATCTGAACATCTCTATGCATAAACATTAATGTGCCCTGTTACTTGGTTCAGCTGCATGAGAGTGCTACACCATAGATGCTAAGCAATGATGTGCCGCAAAGTCTGAATTCAACCTATCTGGGCCCAGAGCTTCAGATTAGACATGGGGGTTGGGGGAGGCTCTCTGCTAGACCAAATTAAACAAGTTTTTTGTTGTTGTTGTTTTGACAATAGGAATAAGACGAGTGATGGACGATGCAAATGTGTGTAGCCTGGGCTACACACAGCAAGACTCTATCTCAAATAATAAACAAGGGCCAGAGAAAAGTCTACAGCCTGAGCCTGATGCCCAAAATGTACCATAGAAGGAGAGAACTGGCTCCTAAGGGTTGTCCTCTGAGCCACCAACACACACACACACACACACTAGTACATGCTTTTAATCCCAGAACTAAGGAGACGGAAGTAGGCAGCAGATCACTGCCAGGCCAGCCAAGGTTACATAGAGAGACTGACTCAGGAAGGAGGAAGGAAGGGGTAGAAAGAGGGAAGGAGGGTGGAAGGGAGGGAGAGGGAGGGAGGGAAAGAGGGGGGAGGGGAGGGGGAGGGAGAGGGAGAGAGGGAAAGAGGGGGAGGGGAGGGGGAGGGAGAGGGAGAGAGGGAGAGAGGGAGAGAGGGAAAGAGGGGGAGGGGAGGGGGAGGGAGAGGGAGAGAGGGAGAGAGGGAGAGAGGGAGAGAGGGAAAGAGGGGGAGGGGAGGGGGAGGGAGAGGGAGAGAGGGAGAGAGGGGGAGGGGAGGGAGAGAGGGAGAGAGGGAGAGAGGGGGAGGGGAGGGAGAGGGAGAGAGGGGGAGGGGAGGGAGAGAGGGAAAGAGGGGGAGGGGAGGGGAGGGGGAGGGGAGGGGAGAGCAGTGATTTCAGAGCAGTGCCATCACAGGATAAATGCTTTTTCAAACCGTTAGCCTCCATTACTATTGTTCATAAATGAGGCTGCTGGGAGGATCTGCTGAAAATGAGGGCTGGTCCTTAGAAAGTGCTCAGAACACTTGGAGAAAGGCAAGCTCTGGAATACAGCTTATACAAATAGATGCAAATGGGGAACATTTAAGGCCTCACCATCTGTTCTAGCCCAGCCCCAGCAAGAGCTGCTGCTGCAAAGACAGACAAACTTTAATTTCTCTGATCAAGTCCTAGGACGCCCTGTGCACTGAGATCAGGGACATTTCCAAAGCAGAGTCTTCGATGCTTACGTGCAAACGCTACTTCAAGCAGTGTCACTGTGAGAGCATTGCTATTCATTCACAGCAAGGTGGTCGGGAATTGATCTCGTGAAGGCCACCCTATAGGACCAAATACCCCCACCATGATATAGACATGCTGATGCTGCCCCGAGACCTCCACTAAAGCCCATGTAAAGAAGTGGCTTCAGATGGACCTTCACCTATGCTGTTCTGTTTACTACTACATAAGCGCCTGTTCACGTGTCTTACCTTTTAACTGCATGGCTTTACAGAAGATGTATACAGTAGGCACTTATATATTTAGAAAGCCCAGTGACCTTACAACAATAATTTTTGAAAGAGGAAAAATAAAAGTAGACATCTTGTGTGTTAGGTGGATGAGTTTATAAAACAGGATCACTTCTTATGGGTCAATCTAAGATGAAGCTCTCTAATAAAAATGTTTATCTCTTCTAAAAGTGAATGTGTGGTCTCTCCTATAATTTGTAAACAACATCTGGGAAAAATTAAAAATAGAAGTTATACTTTAAAAGAAAGAGGGCAGGTTGTGGTGACCTGTGCCTTTAATCTCAGCACTCAGAAAGGGAGATGGATCTTTGAGTTCAAGGCCAGCCTGGTCTACAGAACTAGTTCCAGGACAGCCAGGGCTACACAGAGAAATCCTGCCTTGAAAAACAAAACAAACTAAATCAAAAACAGAGAAAGGGAGTGAATGAGGAAGAGAGAAAATGAGTGAGTGTGGGGGGGCGGGGGGGGAGACAGACAGCTTGTGGTGGCCTGGAGCCCTCCTATAAACTCTGAGACCCTGTGACCCAATTTTCTGGTCACCTCTCACTCCATCCTCTGGCCACGGCCAGATTCGCATCCCTCCTCCTGGGGCTCGCCAGTGTTGGTGGCATCTCACAAGGCAGAGCCACACTGGGAAGCCTCCACTTTCCCGGATCCACTTCATGGCTCAGAGAACACCCCTCAGAGAACCTCACAGATTCACCAGCCAGATGGAAGCATTCCTTGCAAACAACTCCTCTCTGGAGAGGACACTGGCGCTCCTGTTTTCGCCATCTCAGACAGGGTGAAAGGTGACACTGGATGCACAAGGGCCCTGGAAAAGCCATTATCATTGTCTTGGAGAGCAGGAGACAGGCAGGGAGAAAGCAACTGCCAAAGAAACCAAACCTCCTAGGAAGTGCTCTCCACCCCCTGGGCCTGGAAGCCACTCTTTCCTCCCCAAGGAATAAGCAGGCAAATGAGTGCAGACTGGCGCAGGCCCTGCAGGGCGCTTGGTGGGTGCACCTATGTTTATGGAGAAAACAAATCAATGAGAGTCCTGAGGGACTTCAGTCCTGCACCACTCTGACCCATCAACCACCGTGGACCAGGCTACCGGGTACCAGTGACTCTGACCCATCAACCACCGTGGACCAGGCTACCGGGTACCAGTGACTCTGACCCATCAACCACCGTGGACTAGGCTACCGGGTACCAGTGACTCTGACCCATCAGCCACCGTGGACCAGGCTACCGGGTACCAGTGACTCTGACCCATCAGCCACCGTGGACCAGGCTACCGGGTACCAGTGACTCTGACCCATCAGCCACCGTGGACCAGGCTACCGGATACCAGTGACTCTGACCCATCAACCACCGTGGACTAGGCTACCGGGTACCAGTGACTCTGACCCATCAACCACCGTGGACTAGGCTACCGGGTACCAGTGACTCTGACCCATCAGCCACCGTGGACTAGGCTACCGGATACCAGTGACTCTGACCCATCAACCACCGTGGACTAGGCTACCGGGTACCAGTGACTCTGACCCATCAACCACCGTGGACTAGGCTACCGGGTACCAGTGACTCTGACCCATCAACCACCGTGGACTAGGCTACCGGGTACCAGTGACTCTGACCCATCAACCACCGTGGGACCCTCAACCACCGTGGACTAGGCTACCGGGTACCAGTGACTCTGACCCATCAACCACCGTGGACTAGGCTACCGGGTACCAGTGACTCTGACCCATCAGCCACCGTGGACCAGGCTACCGGATACCAGTGACTCTGACCCATCAACCACCGTGGACCAGGCTACCGGATACCAGTGACTCTGACCCATCAACCACCGTGGACCAGGCTACCGGGTACCAGTGACTCTGACCCATCAACCACCGTGGACCAGGCTACCGGGTACCAGTGACTCTGACCCATCAACCACCGTGGACCAGGCTACCGGGTACCAGTGACTCTGACCCATCAACCACCGTGGACCAGGCTACCGGGTACCAGTGACTCTGACCCATCAGCCACCGTGGACCAGGCTACCGGATACCAGTGACTCTGACCCATCAACCACCGTGGACCAGGCTACCGGGTACCAGTGACTCTGACCCATCAACCACCGTGGACCAGGCTACCGGGTACCAGTGACTCTGACCCATCAACCACCGTGGACCAGGCTACCGGGTACCAGTGACTCTGACCCATCAACCACCGTGGACCAGGCTACCGGGTACCAGTGACTCTGACCCATCAACCACCGTGGACTAGGCTACCGGGTACCAGTGACTCTTGAACACAGAGGCATGTGAGTAAACAAGGCCACTGGGGACCCTCCACTCCAGGACCGGAGACAAAAGACTAAATAGGCTACAGAGTGTCCGGGAGTAACAAATGTTACAAGAGCAAACAAAACAATAGAATGGTAAACTCGCACACAGATTTGCAGACACACAAACACAAAATACACACTCACATATACATCCACATGCACATAAACACACACACACATCCACTCGAGCACACACATGCACACACATGTACACACTTATACACAGTCTCACACACCCTTGCACTCTCATGTGTGCTCGTGAGAGTGTTTTAATCCAGCACTACGGGTAAAGATCAGACTAGGTGGTAACTCTGACCATGGCAGGGTTCCAGATGTATCCCCTGGGGAAGTTGCTTTAACCTGAGGTTTTGTCCCATGTATAATATAGAGACAACACAAAAATCTCCCTTGGGGCTTTACAAAGGACAGAAATAGACGGTGCCTATAAAGCATGCTGTGCCAGGCAGTCGGCATGTTCTCCACAATAGCAGCTATAACCATGACAGTGTTCCTAGGGAAAGCGGTTCCAATCATGGATGCAGAGCTGTGTGATCACCAGAGTCAAGAATCTCATGCTCATATGACACCCCTCACAGAGCAGCTAGGATGAGCCCAAGGCCCCAGGCGCAGACGGAGAGAAAGCCTGCTATGCCCAATCTGGGGCAAGGCTGCAGCAGAATAGCCCTGCTGCTTCTCATGGGTGCCCGCATAAGGCATTTGCCAACACCAGGCAGGAAAATGGCCATCAGTCCTCTTAGAAGACCAAGGGAAAGCCTCCTGCCCTGGAGGCAGAGCTTCACAGTCCATAAAGAAGTCATTTGCACCAGGCTTCTCCTCCAGGCTTCTCCAGGGCTGGATGGGAAATCAGTCCCAGGCATCTGTATCCCTTAGGCACAAGGGCTCACCTGCTGCCATGGCCCATATGATTTTCCTAGACTGGATGATCTAAGGATAGAGAGAGGCTGGCTCACCAGGCCCCATGACGCTTGGGCCTCTGGGTCCCCTCACAAATTGAAGCTTTATTCATATCAGAGGACAGGTAGGAGAAAACTTAAATGTTTTCTAAAGTGGAAAGGATCCCCCAGAGTCTGGAGGAATCGCTGTCTGCCTCTGGTAGCTATCTGAGGCTGCAGGAAGAAGCAAGGAGCTGCCCCACTTACCCGCTAGGGTCCCAGATCCTTGGCTAGCATCCAGGCCTTACTTTCCCCCTGTTCAGGGGTCATGATGTGCCAAGCCGTCAGCGCTTCCCCAAACTGGCAACCGGCCCGGCAGCCCTACTATACTACCTGCCAAGGAACAAGGACTACACTCTGGGGATCTACCTGAAGCCACCTGAGCAGGAAGCTGTCCAGACCATCCCAGATGCCACTAACAACAAACTATGAGGCAAAAACAATTCTGCCCAATGCTCAGTAGTAAGCAATAACCACTCATGAACATCAACTATGACGGAGACCAAAGGAACTAATCTGTCTTTTGGTTTCCTTCCTTCCTTCCTTCCTCCCTCCCTCCCTCCCTCCCTCTCTCTCTCTCTCTCTCTCCCTTCCTTCCTTCCTCTTTCTCTTTTCTTTTCTTTCTTTCTTTCTTTCTTTCTTTCTTTCTTTCTTTCTTTCTTTCTTTCTTTCTTTCTTTTCTTTCTTTCTTTCTTTCTTTCTTTCTTTCTTTCTTTCTTTCTTTCTTTCTTTCTTTCTTTCTTTCTTTCTTTCGTGACTTCCATTCCCAGGTCCTGGGGTCTTACATGATGGAGAGAAATGACTCCTACAAGTTGTCCTCTGACCCCCCACATACATGGCACAAATGCACACATACACATACATACACACACACACACAAACACACGCTAAATAAATTTAATTTAAAATAAAAAGAAAATGTCACTCGAACAGTGGTTTTCAACCTTGGGTCACGATCCCTTTGGGGTTGAATGAATGACTTTTTCACAGGGGTCACTTAAGACCATCAGATAACACAGGTATTTACATTATGATTTATAACATGCATTATGATTTATAACAGTAGCAAAACTAGTTATGAAGTAGCAAAGAAGATAATTTTATGGTTATGGGTTACTGCGACATGAACAACGGTATTAAAGGGCCACAGCATTAGCAAGGTTGAGAGCCTCTGGTCTAGTGGAACAGACCAGACTTCAGACGGGAGCAGCAGTCCGACGGGAACAGAGAGAAGGAGCAGTGGGCAGGGATTTGGCAAGTGACTGACAGGGATTTGGCAAGTGACAGACACCACACAGGGATGGAGCTGAATGTGTTTTTACTAAATCAAAGCAGCTGATTATATAGACCAAAATTTGGCGATGATCATAAAAGATTAAGTCAGATGGTTACATAAAGGTCAGGCAAATTACAAAACAAGAGTGTAATTCATTCATGTGAACTTCAAGCACTTGAAGATAGTCATAAAGATTGCCATTCTTGACCTGTGGCCTTTACACTCTGTTTCCTGATCTTAGCTGGCATGGTGGCTCTTCATTTCATGTCTTTGCTCAAAAACTTGACCATTTGTTTTATACCAACCTAAAATCCATTCCTTTGCCCCTTCCTCTGAATGCCGTCCTCCATCTCTAGACTGAAGTACTCCTAGCCAATACTTACGAATCTTAAATAACTATTCTTTGAGGCTATCTTGCTGTAACTGGTCCCATATGCTATTCCCTCGATTGGGTCTTTGATATCCTGTTTTAATCGTTGCTTGGAGGACAGGAGGAGGAATCATTCTGAATTGTTCCTCAATATCTAGTTTCCGAGGAACAAAACCTTCTTGAACACAGAAGCAACCTTCACTGCCAATTCCGACAGCCACAGCACCATCACAAATCATTGTAATCATAAGAACTGCATCAAAGCTCAAAAAAGGTACTTAATACACACGTTTTTCCAGGAGGCTGAGTTCCTTAAACTTTATGCCTCAATCCAGTGACCAGGTCAGGCAGACTCCACTGGAGTTGGCATGGCAGTCTAGAATATCTTAGTAAAGATACTGTGGGCTGGAGAGATGTCTCTGCAGGTCAGAGTGCACACTGCTCTCCCAGGGGACCGAGCTTGATTCCTAGCATCCGTATAAGGCAGCTCACAATCAACTAACTGGGGGATTCAACACCTCTGGCTTCTGAGGGCACCTGGACTCACATGCACATGCGCACATACTTTCACACCGACACACATGCACGGGCATAACCAAAAATAGCAAAAATTTTATGTTTTTAATTTGTAGCCAAAATACAGTACGTGTTTCACGCAGCTCCACATGTCCCATCCATTTTCCAACTTTTCCATCATTTTATTGATTTCTGAGTGTCATGTTTGAAGGACCTGGCCGTATTCACCTACCCATTCTCACAGTCTACACGCTCACTTCTCTACAGATATTCTATCTATGACTTTAAATTCTTTTTCTTAAAGTGCCCTGCCCCCCATTAAGTCAGCTTCATACCTGCTTCCTTCCGGAGCCAGGCCCAGGCTAAAGCGTTCTCCAGCTGCCTTTTAGTTCCGCCACAACAATCCTGTGACGTAACTCTATTATCAATCCCATCTTGCATATGTGGAAACAGGCTCGTAAAGGTTAATCTGCTTCCCCGTGTATGCAGCAGATAGAGCTGGGGCTGGGATTTCATCCTGGGAGTTGGCCTCCAAGGCCCTGCCAACTGTCACGGGAAGACTCAAATCTCTTTATGCTACTCAGGATTGCCATGTTGTTGTGACTGACCCTCCCCCACCCCCACCCCCAAACAAGCCAAACACTAAGTAGGGCCAGCTTCTCCTCAGGTGAACTGGGGGGCCTGACTGGATCGCTCTTCTGCCATTAGCAGGGATCTCCTTGTGTGCCTGGTGTTGACTGTCCTCACTTGTATGTCCCTTCTGTATCACAATCGCCAGTGGTCATTGTGGTGCCCGTGGCTCTGTTTTCTGGCTGAGACCACGCTTGAGTTCTGAAGGGGTGGCTGGCAGGAGGTTGCTGAACACGTTCAGAAGCAATGGATTTTAGGTCAGAGTGTCTACCTCTAGGTCTTGTTCTCGGCAGTGGGGCAGTGTTAGGATAAGGGGAGACCATTTTATTATAAAATTCCCCATGGGGAGAAACATGCTACAATAATTGATGGGGGAAAAGAAAGAAAAATTAGCTTCCAGTCACGTTTTCATTAAGAAGGTTGGAATGGGGGCTGGGGCTGGAGAGATGGCTCAGTGGGCAAGAGCACTTTCTGCTTTTACAGAGAGACTACAGCTAGGTTCCTAAACCCACACCAAGGGGCTCATGACTACCTATAATGCCAGCCCCAGGGATCCAATGGCCTCTTCTGGCCTCTATGCCCATAAGTACACATACGTGTGCACACACAGAGAAAATACTAATACCATTAGGGTCAGAATAAACACAGATTCAGAAAAGTGAGAGCCAGGCCTCTGACTACATCCACAGATACAGCCATCACACACCACCACGGGCAGTACAACCTGTTCTGAGGTACACCTCACCCCCTCTGCTTCAGTCTCCTTCAGGAAGTCTGAAGTAGGGATCCAGCTACCATCGATCCTGGGGCTGACCCCAGGAAACACCATCAAAGCATTTTCTACAGCAGAGACACACTAGGGGAGTGCTGGGCTGTCCCTCGAGCAGTGGGAGTAGTGCGGTGTGAGATGCAATCAACCTCAAGTGATACCTCCCAGGAACAACCAGTCAATGGAGACATGTATGAGGGAGCCCAGAGCAGAGAAGGCTCTGCGCCCTCCCACCATGCCCTGCCCAAGACTCAGCCCCTGCCCCTGCACCGTCAACTCAAACCCTACAGAGAACTCCAGACTGAACTTGACTGGCATAGCCCCGGGTGCTGCCAAGAGAAGCAGAATACCAAAATCCCCGAGCAAGCATTCCACCAGCCCCCATTTCCTGAAACACAGGGAAAGGACGACAAACCACAGAAGAGACCAAGGAAAGCTTAGGAGGAGAGCAAGGGTCCTCCCTCAGGTGGAATCATTTGGTAACCCAAGGCTGAGGGACATAAATCCTTTGAACATACCTCATCGTCTGCTGTGTTCCCTCCAAAGCAATCAGCAAAGCAACCGAGTTCTATGGAGCTCCGGCCTGCCAAAGAAGGCAGGGCTCAGAGGAAAGGAAGGTGCAGGGTTCCAACTCCTGTCAGAAGAATAAACAGCTGTTTCAGGAAGAGGAGGGGTGGGGTGGGCAGACAGATCCCTCAGCCTCAGCCACAGGCTTTGTTCCCTCAGCCCCGGGAAATGGGCTGTTTATCAGGGCTGTTGACTCCGGTCTACATGGCAGAGTAGAATCAGGGCTCTGGGCTGGTCCTCTGACTCCCTCACCAAGAAGGAAAACTACGGGACCAAACCAGGCCAGGAGTCACAAGAGATAAGGCCACCACCCTCCACATCACCCAGTCCCAGGGAAAACTGGGAGCCGTGTAAGATGCGATCATCCTCAAGTGAGGCCTCCCAGGAGCAGTCAGCCAGTGGAGCCCTGTATGAGGCAGTCCAGGGCAGAGGCAGGTGAGCGCGCAAGGCACTTTGATGGGATAGCTAAGCGTGGTTCTGAGACAAGTTCTTCCTCCACAGCCTGGCTCTGGAAGCCACAGTTTTGTGGAACAGTGCGTTTTAGAAAATGCTGTAAATCTCCATAGAGAAGAAGCCTTCTTACTATATGCATTTGGGATGGCAGCAGAGCCCAGCTTTTTTTTTTTTCTTCCTTTTCAAGACAGGGTCCCAAGTAGCCTATGAACTCACTGTGTAGCCAAGGACAACCTAGGACTTCTAGTTGCCTCCCCAACAGTCCTAGGATGATGGGTGTGTGCCACATCCAGTTATGTGATGTGAGGAATGGAACCCAGGCTGTGTGCACACCAGGCCTGCACACTGTGTGCACAGAAGCCCCCTGTCATCGGCTGTGCTTTTCAAAAAGCCTATTGTCCTCAGAAGCAACGCTGTCTGTGGCACTCACTGGCTCAAGCAGGGAGGTGGTACTCAAGGCCCCCTGCCCTATTCCCTCCCCAAGTGGCTGGGACACTGCCGGGAAGTCTGGGAACCCTAGACGGCAGGGAAGGGACCAATGCCAGACAGGAAGGAGTCAAGGCCTGGCCCCAGGTCACTCAGCCTGGAATAGATAGAGCCTCTTCCTTCTGTTCTCTGAAGGAAGTTTCCCGGCTTCCTCCTCCGAGGGCAGGAGCCAGCTGACCATAACCTTCAGGGATTGGAAGTCCTTCCTAACAGCTTGCTTAAATTCTCTCTGATGGCATCCATTCAACCCACAGGGGCACATGCCTGTGACACAGTCATTCTCTCAAGTCGATTTCCAAGCGATGAGCATCAGACACATCCCACACTGGACCCCAAGGCCCATCAGAATCAGGAAGCTACCACCAGCTGCCACAGTGGCATCCTTTCTGTAGCTATGAGAGCCAGCAAGCTGCAGCCAGGTCACATCAACAGGAAGAGCTCAGCACTCAGGATTAAGCAAAAGGAGACTGACCCAAAAGGACACACTCTAGGTCAGGCATGACGGGGCCTGCCTGTCCATCATCCTCAAACTTGGGAGGGGTGGACAGGGTTTTAAGGCCAGGCTCCAGTACATGGTGAGTTTGAGGCCAACCTGGGATACATGCGACCTTGTCTTTTAAAAGGTGGGAGAAGGGGCATCAGCTATATGCTTCAACTTAAAGTCCTATGCAGGTAAAACTAACTTAAGGTGTTACAGTGGGGACGGCGGGCTCCCTAGGGGTGGCAAGCTCTGGTCTGGACGGTGGTTACACAGACCTGTCCACTTGATGAGAACACACAAGTGGGCCTCATTAACAGGCCTTTTCCATGTGTATGTTAAGGATGGAAAATTCCAGAAAGCTCCCAGTGGAAGCTTGGTGCACTCTCTGATACCATCTCCCCGACCCTCTGCCCTGCCCACCTCACTCTCTAGAGCCCCAGGATCATGGGTAGCCCCTGCCTCTTCCGTCTCCTGGACTCCTCACTAGGATTGAACTCCTTAGGAGGGTACAGCTATGATCTTCCCTGGGACCAAGGCCACTGGGGGAGGGACAGGCATCAGGGCAGTGTTGAAAGGCGGTGCTAAAAGAAGCGGGGGGGCGGGGGCAGGGAAGGGGCTCTTTAAAAGTTAGCAGTCCTGGAGAGGGAATAGAGGGCTCTGTGCACGCTCCACAGCTCCTCGTGGGGTTTCGATCCCAACTCCCTCACACTCCAGAACACAGGAAGCAGCTTCCCTCCTTTATTTCAGAGAACCCTCACTTCCACCCTTACGTGTCCTACATGGAGGGAGATGCTCTGAGAGTCAGCGCACCCCGCTGGGATACTCCCCTGATGCATCCCAGAACTGCCCTTCCTCCCTGGGGGCCTCCAAGGGATGCTCCCCAGGTCAGCTGTTGCACTCAGTGTGGCAGGCAGAGGGGCACAAAGGGGAGAGGGGTCAGGAATCTCACCATGCCACCCTCAGGTCGTGCGTCTGTCCACACTGCCATCCCGAGAAGTGGCAGCTGCAGCTTCGAAGTGGGGAGCCCTGGCTGCGATTCCCACCCCACTTACATCTGTGGGAATGTGGGGATTAAGTGTTCCTGGCAGAGGGCAGAGAGCACCACTGACACAAGCTTGCTAGTTGTCATCTGTTTGGGATGGTCACAAAAGGCATGCTTGCTGAGCAACGGGGTGAACTGCCTTGGGTTTCTTGTCCTGTGTGGTGGGGATGATCGTGTCTCAGGCCCACGTCTCAGGGTTACTGAGGGGTAAGAGATCTAGGGTCTGGATGCCAGTCATGGCTCTGCCACGTGAGACGTGCTATCCTTGGAGGCTTACGTGACGCCCCTATGCCTGCACTGCTACATCTGTAAAATGGGAATGGCAACATCTGAGCAGAAGCTGGTACCTAGTGAGAGCCACATACACAGAACATCAAGAGCTGAACAGGCTTGTTCTCTTGAAGGACAAGCAGGTTTGTCCTCAGGGAGAAGGACACAGCTTTGTCTCCAAGAGCGCCATCATGATTATCCATGGAGCTCAGTTCTACCGAAGATGTCACGCACGCAGTTTCATGTTTGTGTGAGGAAAGTGCCTACGTGTCGGCCTTATCAGCCTCGGGAATAGATTTCTAGCATGATACTCCCAGGCTATTACAACTGGTTAGTTCTGATCAACTTGACACAAACCAGAATCACTCAGGAAGAAGGAACTTCAATTAAGAAACTGCCTCTACAGGCTGAAGAGACGGATCAGCAGTTAAGAGTTAAGTCAGTTAAGTTGACTCTTCTCCCAGGGCCAATTCCTATACCTCAACCTTGTTGTCTCAGTGCTGGGCCCCTAGCTAAAAAACAGCATGGCCTTCTAGATGACCTAAAAAGAAGACATCCATTCACCATCCCTGCTTTAAGTCTCTCACGCTTTTTATGCTGGTGGTTACTGGTCTGTCTTCCAAAGCTTCCACTAACCCTCTTTCCCAAGCCCCTTGATCAAAGCCTTCAAGAATGGGGAACTCACCAGTCAGGTGCACCACTGTTTCAACATGGAACTGTCTGACTGTAAGACATCTATCTCAGCGTGAGGCCAGGCTTATCCTCACAAGATGCTTAAAAATAAAAGCCAGGGATGGTGACACATGCCTTTAATCCCAGCACTCTGGAGACTAAGGGAGGCCATTCTCTGTGAGTTCAAGGCCACCCTGGCTCTAAACCAGCCAGAATGAATCTTTTCTGTTTCTCTTCCTTCCCTCCTCTCCCCCATCCATATATATGTATGTACATACATGTTTTTAATTTTGTGTATGAGTGTTTTGCCTGTATGTTGCATGCACAGGTGTGCAGTACTCAGAGTCCAGAAGTGGTCAAATGCCCTAGAACTGAAGTTACAGATGGTTGTAAGCTGCCAAGCGGGGTCTGGGAAATCAAACACAGTTCTCCGCATGAACAGCAAGCGTTCTTAACCTCTGAGCCATCTCTCCAGTCCCAAGATAATCTTAATGGTCTCATTTCACCTGCGCCACAGCCATTGGGCAACCTGCCTATTTCCCCAGGTGGGGAAATTGCAGTTCAGAGGTTAGGTAACATGGGCAAGGCCCCGGATCCAGGAACTCCTTATATCCAAATGAGCACCACCCTTCCTACTGAACATAACAGTTCCTTCCACTCATACCTCAGGGATGCCTTGAGTGCTGGATAGTTTTATGTCAGCTTGACACAAGCTGGAGTTATCCGAAAGGAGGGACCATCAATTGAGAAAATGCCTCCTTAAGATCCAGGTATAAGGCATTTGCTTATTTAGTGATTGATTGGGGAGGGCCCAGTCCATTGTAGGTGGTGCCATACTTGAACTGATGGTCCTGGGTTCTGTAAGGAAGCAGGCTGAGCAAAGCCATGGAAGCAAGGCAGTGAGCAGCATCCCTCATGGCCTCTGCATCAGCTCCTGCCCCAGGTTCCTGCCCTGACTCCCTCATCGATGATATGGAAGTGGAAGCTAAATAAACCCTTTCCTCCTCACTTACTTTTTGTCATGGTGTCTCATCAGAACAACAGAAGCCCTGACTAAGACACTTGCCCAGGTTTGTTCCTGTTGAGAGTCAGCTGACAGGTGGAGGAAACATCCCCAAATTGCCCCCTGTAAAAATAGTTTAATAAAGTGTGACTCAACGGTGCCATCTCTGGTACCCTTCCAGATTGGGTTCTCGTGTGCTGTTTTTTTTAGTTCTTGAAACAGGGCTATGTGGCACAGTTTGTCCTGGAACTTGTGATTCTCCTGCCTCAGCCTCCGAAGTGCTAGGATTATAGGTCTGTACCAGCACAACCGACTGGGTCTGTGTTTAAATACCCATTGGTCCTGTCAGATGCCAGCTGAAATCTTGAGTCCCTTCCTATGGTGTCCCAGAGACCCAGCTCTTGGGGTAACATATTTGTTTTGTTTTCTACCAAAAAGCAAGGAAAGTCAGTTTTTTGTAGCTGGTTACAACCACAGACATGAATACCCATGTTCAGCTATCTCTCTTTTTTAAAGAGGGAGATTTATTTTTGTTTTTAAGTGTGTGTGTGTGTGTGTGTGTGTGTGTGTGTGTGTGTGTGTGTGCAACAACCAGCAGACCACTGAGTTTGAGGCCATCCTGGTCTACACAAGAAGATCTTGACTCAAAAGTGAGGGGTGCTAACCATTTTACATCTCCACCTCATTCCTCCTGCACCTCTGCTGTTCTTGCCTCTCTCTTATAACTTCTGCAACTTGCCTAATTTGATGTTTGGAAGGGAGAGACAGACAGACTGACTCAAAGGGAGTTGTGTATGGCCCAGGGGTATTCAAATCTAAGAATTTACTAGAAAATCCTGAGATTGTTCTGTCTTGGAATTTTTTTTTCTCCTATTATATTTTTCTCAAACTCTCTTATAATAAATTGACTCAAGCATAAAAATGCTTTCAGGAATTCGTATCTAATAGAAGAGATTTAGCAGAAAGTTTAAAAATAAAACCCTCATGAACAAACAAGCAAGCAAACAAAATAACTCAAATTTAGGCCACTGGGGAGTGTTTTTTTTTCTGTCTGTCCTTGGAATGAGATGGCTCTTGTTCATGTACTGGAACATTTCTTGCCCTATGATCCTGGACATCCACTCCCTGAGCCTGTTTACTAACCTATAAAGCAGGGGTAATAGAGTGTGCTGAAACACGTAATTGCCTGGGATAAGTGAGGTCTTGGAGCCCTAGCACTGCAGAAGGAGGAGGGCAGATGGAGTAGGGATGAAGGATGCTTTAGCCAGGCTCTGTGGCTCAAATCTATAATCACAACAGCTTTACAAAGGTGATTTCTTGAGCCTAGGAATTCAAGTCAACCTGGGCGGTACAGCAAGACCCCATAACCTATTTTTAAAAAGTCATTTAGTCTTTGAATTACCAAGAAGATCCAACAAATCCATCTGTAAAGTTCATGGAACCCAAAATATACTTAGGAAACAACAGCCTGTTACTGTCTCTTGTGCCTAGGGAACAAACTGTCCCCACCTCCCCACCAGCCTGAAGTAGAGCCCATGGAGCCCACATCTACAGGAGAGCCTCGGGTGATGACTGAATGACCTCAGGCTTCTGAAGACTTGGTTTCTCCTGCCTGCCTGTAAGGTGAGAATAGCAAAGCCACTCTCTCAGACATCAGAGAGAGATGGCACCCATGAACTGCTGGCAGAGGTCTCTTTAACAAGTTCCCAATGAATAACAGTTTCTCCGTTCACACAGATGATTATTCCAGAACTCTCCCTCACAGACTCTGGCACATTTTGCTCTGTGTATCTCCAGAGTCCACCATGTACCCGTGGCTTGAAAACAGCTTGCCTGGCCTTGGCATGGCCCGAGCAATTCCCAGAACACTTCTGAATCACCTTCCCTACCCAAGCCTTGACCACAGCCTTGGACGGAGGCGGGGCCATGGCTCCTTCAGCAGGAAACCCCAAGGACTCTGATGGCTGTGACTTGGTAGGAATGGATGCTGGGTTCAGGCAAAGCCAAGAGCTCTTTCTTATTTCCTCATCCCCCATAGTCTGCAAACAGAAGCAGAAAAATGGCTCAGTGGGGTAGGACACTTGCTGCCTTGCCATACCTGGTGACCTGAGTTTAATCCCTGGGACCTACATGGTGGAAGGAGAAGGCTAATTCCCACAGCTTTCCCCCTCAACCACACACACACCCACTCACACACACACACACACACATACACACACACACACACTCACAAATACACACAAAGAAATGCATGCACACGCATACATGCACATGCACGCGTACACACACATACACACATGCACATACACAAACCTTCACACACATACATCCATGCCACACATAAATATATTTAATCTGGAAGAAGCTAGTGGGCCGCCTGTCCTGTGCATTCCAACCGTGGTAGACCTGTGCCAGGTTTGCCACGGGGGAAGGCCCCATTTCCTGGTGTTTTCTAGAGATCCAGCAGCAGCGGAGCATTTGACCTGTGCCAGGTTTGCCAAGAGGGAAGGCCGCATTTTCTGGTGCTTTCTAGAAATCCAACAGCAGCGGGGCATTTGGTAAGAGACATCCCCCACCTCTGGAGGCCCAGAGCCGCAGGCGGGGACTCACTACCCAACAAACACCTAAACCCACCTTCCCTCTGGATCACCACTCCCCTTCCACTTCTTCTACCCCTCCCTCCTCTACCGCCTGTCCTATTTGTTCCGACGTGGTAGACCTGTGCCAGGTTTGCCACAGGGAAGGTCCCATTTCCTGAGATCCAGCAGCACTGGGGCATTCGATCTAGCAGCAGCAGGGCATTCGAGAATCAACAGCTTGCAGGACATTCAACCCTTGCCAAGTCTGCCACAGGGAAGCCCCCCATTTCCTGACATTTCCTGGAAAACCAGCTGTATATAGGGTATTTGAGAGAAAGGGAATCCAAGGAGTACAGATACACAGGCCTGCAAGACAGAGAAGTCACAGTCAGAGACAGCAAGACCAGCTAACACTGGAGATAACTAGATGGCCAAAGGCAAACACAAGATCATTACCAACAGAAACCAAGGCAACATGGCACCATCAGAACCCAGTTCTCCTACAACAGGAAATCCAAGATACTCCATCACATCAGAAAAGCAAGAGCTGGATTTAAAATCACATCTCATGATGCTGTTAGAGGAATTCAAGTAGGACATAAATAACTCCGTTAAAGAAATACAGAAGAACATGGGTCAAGGGGTAGAAGCCCTTAAAGAGGAATCACAAAAATCCCTTAAAGAAATACAGGACAACATGGGTGAACAGGTAGAAGCTCTTAAAGAGGAAACACAAAAATCCCTTAAAGAAATATGGGAGAACATGGTGGGTCAACAGGTAGAAACCCTTAAAGAGGCAACACAAAAATCCCATATGGAATTATGGGATAACATAGGTCAACATGCAGAAGCCCTTAAAGAGGAATCACAAACATCTCTAAAAGAAATATAGGAAACCATGGGTCAACAGGTGGAAGCCCTTAAAGAGGAAACACAAACATCTCTAAAAGAAACACAGGAGAACATGGGTCAACAGGTGGAAGCCCTTAAAGAGGAAACACAAAAATCCCTTAAAAGAATTTCAGGAAAACACAAACAAATAAATGAAGGAATTAAACAAAATTATCCAAGATCTAAAAATGGAAGTAGAAACTATAAAGAAATTGCAAAGTGAGACGTCTCTGGAGATAGAAAACCTTGGAAAGAATTCAGGAGTCATAGATGCAAGCATCAACAATACAAGAGATAGAAGAAAGAATCTCGCCGGGCGGTGGTGGCGCACGCCTTTAATCCCAGCACTTGGGAGGCAGAGGCAGGAGGATTTCTGAGTTCGAGGCCAGCCTGGTCTACAAAGTGAGTTCCAGGACAGCCAAGACTACACAGAGAAACCCTGTCTCGAAAAACCAAAAAAAAAAAAAAAGAATCTCAGATGCTAAAGATTCCATAGAAAACATTGACTCACCAGTCAAAGAAAATGCAAAATGCAAAAAGCTCCTGAGCCAAAACATCCAGGAAATCCAGGACACAATGAGAAGACCCAACCTTAGGATTATAGGTATAGAAGAGAGCGAGGATTTACATCTTAAAGGGTCAGTAAACATCTTCAACAAAATTATAGAAGAAAACTTCCCTAACCTAAAGAATGAGATGCCCGTGAACATACAAGAAGTCTACAGAACTCCAAACAGACTGGACCAGAGCAAAAATTCCTCCTGTCACATAATAATCAAAACACCAAATGCACTAAACAAAGAAAGAATATTAAAAGCAGTAAGGGAAAAAGGTCAAGTAACATATAAAGGCAACCTATCAGAATTACACCAGACTTCTCACCAGAAACTATGAAAGCTAGAAGATCCTGGGCAGATGTCATACAGACCCTAAGAGAACATAAATGTCAGCCCAGACTGCTATACCCAGCAAAACCTTCAATTACCATAGACGGAGAAAACAAGACGTTCCATGACAAAAGCAAATTTACACAATATCTTTCCACAAATCCAGCTCTACAAAGGATAATAGGTGGAAAATACCAACACAAGGCAGGAAATCACACCGTAGAAAAAGCAATAAAGCAGCCGGGCGGTGGTGGCGCAAGCCTTTAATCCCAGCACTTGGGAGGCAGAGGCAGGAGGATTTCTGAGTTCGAGGCCAGCCTGGTCTACAAAGTGAGTTCCAGGACAGCCAGGGCTACATAGAGAAACCCTGTCTCGAAAAACCAAAAAAAAAAAAAAAAAAAAAAAGTAATTTTTCAACAAACCCAATAGAAGATAGCTACACAAACAGAATTTCACCTTTAACAAAGAAGATAACAGTAAGCAACAATCACTTTTCCTTAATATCGCTTAACATCAATGGTCTCAATTCCCCAATAAAAAGACATAGACTAACAGACTGGATACGTAAGCAGGACCCAACATTTTGCTGCATACAAGAAACCCACCTAAGTAACAAAGGCAGTCACTACTTCAGGGTCAAAGGTTGGAAAACAATTTTCCAAGCAAATGGTCCCAAGAAACAAGCTGGAGTAGCCATTCTTACATCGGATGAAATTGACTTTCTTTTTTTTTTTTGGTTTTTTCGAGACAGGGTTTCTCTGTGTAGCCTTGGCTGTCCTGGAACTCACTTTGTAGACCAGGCTAGCCTCGAACTCAGAAATTCTCCTGCCTCTGCCTCCCAAGTGCTGGGATTAAAGGCGTGCGCCACCACCGCCCGGCTGAAATTGACTTTCAACCAAAAGTTGTCAAAAAAGATAAGGAGGGTCACTTCATTCTGGTCAAAGGAAAAATCTACCAAGATGAACTCTCAATTCTGAATGTCTATGCTCCCAATGCAAGGGCACCCACATTCATAAAAGAAACTTTACTAAATTTCAAAGCATACATTGCACCCCACACAATTATAGTGGGAGACTTCAACACCATCCACTCTCAACAATGGACAAATCATGGAAACAGAAACTAAACAGAGACACAGTGAAACTAACTGAAGTTATGGACCAAATGGATCTAACAGATATTTATAGAACATTCCACCCTAAAGCAAAAGAATATACATTCTTCTCGGCACCTCATGGCACCTACTCCAAAATTGACCATATAATTGGTCACAAAACAGGCCTCAACAGATACAGAAATATTGAAATTATTCCATGCACCTTATCAGATCACCATGGCCTAAGGCTAGTCTTAAGCACAAAAAAAAAAAATGGAAAACACACATACACGTGGACTTTGAACAATGCTCTTCTCAACGATAACTTAGTCAAGGAAGAAATAAAGAGAGAAATTAAAGACTTTTTAGAATTCAATGAAAATGAAGACACATCATACCAAAACTTATGGGACACAATGAAAACAGTGCTAAGAGGAAAACTCATAGCTCTGAGTGCCTCCAAAAAGAAAATGGAGAGAGCTTACACTAGCAGCTTGACAGAGCACATGAAAGCTCTAGAACAAAAAGAAGCAAATAAATACACCCAAGAGGAGTAGAAGGCAGGAAATAATCAAACTCAGGGCCCAAATCAACTAAATAGAAACAAAAAGAACTATACAAAGAATCAACAAAACCAGGAGCTGGTTCTTTGAGAAAATCAACAAGATAGATAAACCTTTAGCCAGACTAACTAGAGGGCAAAAAGCACTACCCAAATTAATAAAATCGTTAATGAAAAGGGAGACATAACAACAAAAACTGTAGAAATTCAAAAAATCATCAGATCCTACTACAAGAACTTATACTCAACAAAGTTTGAAAATCTGGATGAAATGGACAACTTTCTTGATACCACAAGCCAACGTTAAAACAGGATCAGATAAACCATCTAAATAGTCCCATAAGTCCTGAGGAAATAGAAGCAGTCGTTAATAGTCTCCCGTCAAAAAAGAGCCCTTGGCCAGATGGGTTTATCGGGGAATTCTATCAGATCTTCAAAGAGCTAATACAGATACTCTTCAAACTATTCCATGAAATAGAAACTCAAGAAATACTACCTAACTCATTCTGTGAAGCCACAATAACGCTTATACCTAAACCAAACAAAGACCAAACAAGGAGGGAGAACTTCAGACCAATCTCCCTCATGAACATCGATGCAAAAATATTCAACAAAATTCTGGCCAACCGAATTCAAGAATGCATCAAAACTATAATTCACCATGATCAGATAGGCTTCATCCCAGGGATGCAGGGATGGTTCAATATATGGAAATCCATCAACATAATCCACTACATAAACAAACTCAAGGGAAAAAAAACCACATGGTCATTTCTTTAGATGCTGAAAAAGTTTTTGATAAAATCCAACATCCCTTTATGATAAAAGTCTTGGAGAGAGTGGGAATCCAAGGCCCATACCTAAACATAGTGAAAGCAATATACTGCAAACCAGAAGTGAACATCAAATTAAACAGAGAGAAACTTGAAGCAATCCCACTAAAGGCTCTCCCTATCTATTCAATATAGTACTTGAAGTCCTAGCCAGAACAATCAGACAACAAAAGGAGGTCAAAGGTATACAAATTGGAAAAGAAGTCAAAATATCACTATTTGTAGATGATATGATCGTATACTTAAGTGACCCCAAAAATTCCACCAGAGAACTCCTAAAGCTGATAAACAACTTCAGCAAAGTGGCTGGATATAAAATTAACTCAAGCAAATCAGTAGCCTTACTCTACTCAAAGGATAAACAAGCTGAGAAAGAAATTAGGGAAATGACACCCTTCACAATAGTCCAAATAATATTTCATACATTGGTATGACCCTAATGAAGCAAGTGAAAAATCTGTATGATAAAAACTTCAAGCCACTGAAGAAAGAAATTGAAGAAGATCTTAGAAGATGGAAAGATCTCCCATGTTCATGGATTGGCAGGATCAGTATAGTAAAAATGGCCATCTTGCCGAAAGCAATCTACAGATTCAGTGCAATCCCCATCAAAATTCCAAATCAATTCTTCATAGATCTAGAAAAAGCAATTCTCAAATTCATCTGAAATAACAAGAAACCTAAGATAGCAAAAACTATTCTCCACAACAAAAGATCTCTTGGGGGAATCAACATCCCTGACCTCAAGCTCTACTACAGAGCAATAGTGATAAAACCTGTTTGGTACTGGTATAGAGACAGGTAGGAAGATCAATGGAATAGAACTGAAGACCCAGAAAAGAAACCACACAGGTATGGTCACTTGATATTTGACAAAGGAGCTAAAAACATTCAGTGGAAAAAAGACAGCATTTTTAACAAATGGTGCTGGATCAACTGGCGGTCAGCATGCAGAAAAAAAATGCAACCCATTCTTATCTCCTTGTACAAACCTCAAGTCCAAGTGGATCAAGGACCTACACATAAAACCAAACACACTGAAGCTTATAGAGGAGAAAGTGGGGAGGAATCTTGAACACATGGGCACAGGAGAAGAACTCCTGAACAAAACACCAATGGCTTATGCCCTAAGAGCAAGAATCGACAAATGGGACCTCATGAAGCTGCGAAGCTTCTGTAAGGCAAAGGACATGGTCAGTAGGACAAAATGACAACCAACAATTTGGGAAAAGATCTTTACCAATCCTACATCTGATAGAGGGCTAATATCCAAGGTATACAAAGAACTCAAGAAGTTAGACTCAAGAGAATCAAATAACCCTATTAAAAAATGGGGTAATGAGCTAAACAGGGAATTCTCAACTGAGGAAACTCGAATGGCTCTAAAGCACCTAAAGAAATGTTCAGCATCCTTAGTAATCAGGGAAATGCAAATCAAAACAACACTGAGATTCCACCTCAACCGATCAGAATGGCTAAGATGAAAATCTCAGGGGACAGCAGATGCTGGAGAGGATGTGGGGAAAGAGGAACACTTCTCCATTGTTGGTGGGATTGCAAGCTGGTAAAAAAATTAGACATAGTACTACCTGAGGACCCAGCTATACCACTCCTGGGCATATATCCAGAAGATGCTCCTACATGTAATAAGGACACATGCTCCACTATGTTCATAGCTGCCTTATTCATAATAGCCAGAAGCTGGAAAGAACCCAGATGTCCTTCAACTGAGGAATGGATACAGAAACTGTGGTATATTTACACAAAAACAATGAATTCATGAAATTCTTAGGCAAATGGATGGAACTAGAAAGTGTCATCCTGAGCGAGGTAACCCAATCACAAATGAACACACATGGTATGCACTCACTGATAAGTGGATATTAGCCCAAAAGCCCAAATGGGCATGGGATCCCCAACGGAGGAGTTGGAGGGTGGTACAGAGGAGCTGAAGGGGTTTACAGCCCCATGGGAAGAACAATTATGTTGGCCACCCAGATGCCCCAGGACTCCCAGGGACTAAACCATCAACCAAGGGATACACATGGTTCCAGCCAAAAATGTGGCAGAGGAATGCCTTGTCAGGCATCAGTGGAAGGAGTGGTCTTTGGTCCCATGAAGGCTCAAATAGTTGTCCCAACAAGGGGAAATCGGGGGGTGGGGGGGTGGGAGTGGGTCGGGAGGAGGGGCATATACTTGGAGGCAGGGAGTGGGGGGAGGGGTTGGGGGGTATTGGGGAGGGGGAAAACCGGGAAAGGTTTTAGCACTTGAAATGTAAATGAAGATTATGTTTAATTAAAAAAAAAAAAAAGCTAGTGTTAGAGTTCAGTGGCGGAGCGCTTGTCTAGCAAATGGTAATATTTTTTAAAAAATCTGAAAGTCATAGGGGCAAATCAGAGGAGCTAACTGTTGCTCTGCCTACTCATTTGTTAGGTAAATATTTGTTTTGTACCGGAATCGACATCTGACAGGTGCCAGGTGCAGCTCAACATGAGTGGCACAGCTCAAGGGTCCCACGGATCTCCATGTTCAGTGGGAAACATGGGCCCTGAGACCAACTATCTCCCTGCTGAGGGGCGTGGCCAGAGGCTCCCTCACAGTGCCTAACTCACCTGTTCACTTTGAGCTCCATGAATTTCAAGAGGATTTTTGAGGCTACCTTGAAGGCCTGTAGTCTGGATTCCTTCCCTCTCAACCAATGCCTCCAATCTTCTGAGCTACACCATTTTACTGTGTGAGTAAACTGAGGTGTGGAGGAAGGGAAGGAGGGATGCACGCAATACAACTTGAGGTAAAGATGCTGCCATTCAAACTGCCCCATGAGACAACCTAGGAAACCACAGAGAACGAGGAAAGGGCTGGTGACTGGCTTCTGCTGTTATCTTCCTCAACACACCCAACTGTGTCTGAAAACACTCCAGAAACAGTAACCACACTGCTCTGCTTCCCCCAAGCCCCATTCTGGGCTCTCTAAACAAAAGCACAGGCCACAGCAAAAGTGACCTTCACTCTCAGTGACACGTGGACAAGACGGGTGAGGCACTGCCCTATGAGAACTGTCAGCCCCTGCACGCAGAACCAGAAAGAGGCACCACCCCATTATGGATGACAGCACAGCTGGGCTTCAGAGTCATTTAGAAACCCAGCTCCGGCTCCTTACTTCTGCCTTCCTCACAGGCCCCTTAAGGACCCTGAGCTCTTAGTGGGTACCACTGGTCCCTCCGTGGTCACCTCTCTTACCCCCGGCTCCAGGCCTCTGTTCCTCCAGAAGTGTCAGCCGACAGCCCTTGAATACCTTTTCTTCTCTGCTGAGAAGCAGTGTTGGGGGTTTTCTTCTCTGGTTGTGGTTTCCCAGTCTCCGAGCAAAAAGGCTGCTCTGTGTGGGGGACCCAACACAGCCTTCGGCTTCCTGTGCTGTCGTCAGCAAGCTTAGCACAAAAGGAAACACCCAACCTTGGGAGAGTTTTTAGTGTTGTCTGACTAGGTATCTCCAGCTCTCTACCTTCATGGTGAGAACTCAATTTCTGGCCCACTGGAGTTGATTGGGTACGTTGGCTGTGTGACTAAGGAGATGCAAGTGGGCCCAAGCACTTAAAAGCTCACACAGACCTTCCAGGGCTCACCTTCTCTGTGTCACAGAGCAGATTCAAGAAGGTGATTGTATCTGCCAAACTCCTTGAATGGGCGCAGCCCCCAGCTGACCCAGGATTTAACCTGCTGATTTAACCTGCTGACTGAGGGACAGACGGGGCACCTAATACCCCCATGAGGCACACTCTTATTAGCCCCATTGGACACTGAGGGGAACAAGTTCAGAGCTCACTTGTGTACATCAGAGTCAAAGTCAAAACCAACGGGGCCTGGTCAGTATGGAGAACTTCCCTCTCAGACTTCCCGGGCCTTTGGCCAAACATCAATTTACAATCCCTTACCTCTTCCCTCAGCTACCACCATGCCTATCTCCTCCCCCATTTCAGGTTATGGACGTCTGAAGGGCAAGGATCTGTAGCTCATATAATCACATTAATTTGGACAATTATAGTAACAGCAGCCATTGTAAATGCTCTTCACCGACGACTCAGATTTTGCCAGGCGGGCTCCTGAGCGCGCGTCTCTCACTTGACTCTATTTTCTGCGAGGTAAGGTCAGCTCATTGTACAGGTGGGGGCCCAGCGCAGTTCTACGATGTCAAGGGCAGCCTCAAGCATCAGTTCTTTCATCTGCGTTCAGTATTACCTCAGCTCGTCTCTCTGCCTGCTTACTTTATATTTATAAAAAAAACAATCTCAAGGAGATCTGACAGCTTTCTCAAATGTCAAAGGAGCCCAAGGCACACGGAAGATTCTGTCCTCTTTCAACTCAGAGAAACCAGAGTCCCTAGCTGCTCGGGGGAGCAGTGGAGATGGTGCCGGTGAGACAACTTGATGGGTAAAGGCACTTGTGGCCAAGCCTGCCAACCTGAGTTCTATACCTGGACTCCTACAAGTTAAGTTATCCTTTCACCTCCACCGCATACATACCATGGTGCCTGCATTTGTGTACACATATACACACACAAATACACATACACAAAGAATAAAAAAAATAAATGTTTTCCTCACCTTTGGGTCATAGAACAATTACAAGTAAAAAGACTGATAATACATACAAGTAAATAAATTCAACTTTTTAATTTTTTTTTTTAAAAGACAGGTCTTACTAGGTAGCCCTGGCTAGCCTAGATCCCACTATATAGACTAGGCAGACCACTAATTCACAGTCGACCTCTGCCTCCTGAGTGCTGTGATCAGCACCATGCTGGGCTTAAAAGCCATTTATAAAGAGCAGGGACTTCTACTCTAGCCCTTCCTCAGTTAGGTTGACCTTGAACTTAAGCAATGTGTTCCCTTTGTAACACTCTTCATAACTGACACGTTTCCTGCTTCCTCAATAAAAACCTCAACTTTCAGCATCCAGTAATCGGCACTGGGAAGTACCAGTTGCCGATTCAAAGATAGGGTAGGGATGGCTTATAGCAGTCACCTCTCTACACAACACTGGCAGAACCCATCTCAGAGTAGGCATCTTGCAGACAGTTTTAGCATCCATGTGCTGGCACTCATATGCTAACAATCCCCTGCACTCGATCCTGAACTTACTATATACTGCAGGTGCCCAAAAGAATCCCAGGCAGCAGCATTCTATAAATATTGGAAAACCCCTGGCTGCAACCAGATGCTGTGATGTAATCTCAGAACAGTGCATCCCCCAATCTTACCAGACTGCTAGACATGTCAGAAAAATGAGAGCTGAGTCATGAGACCCTCAGGTACCCGAGAGATCATGTGACCTCCCGCACCTGCCTATCTGGGCTTTTCTATTCTTTAAATACTGGAAATGCACCAGATCCTGTTCCAAGCAATAAATAATTATGAAGTACCTACTGTGTGCCTAGCCCTGTGGAAGATGCAGAGACTGGACAAACCCCTCACGCTATGCCCTAAAATGGTGGATTAACAAGAAGGTGAGGGTGGAAGCAAAAGAAACCAACCAGAAGGTGAGAACAGGAGAAATGGGGCCACCGAGGGAGGAGGGAGTCTCTCTGCCTGAAGAAGGATGGCCCGGGCTTTCGCTCTGCTCGCTGCTGTGGCACAGTCTGTGATGGGAATATATGACTTCTGTAACCAGGCAAAAACGTATTCAAATAAGTTAGGTGGCTCTCCAACACCCAAAAAATTAAAAATGGAAGTAAATAAAAAGTAACAGAGCAGCGTTGATTTTGCATAAACGTGAGCCATGTTTCCTGCCGCTCCTTTGCAAAAGGAGCCAAGTTCCCCAATGCCAAGTGAAGCGCGGCCCAAGCCGCTGCACCAACAAAATGAGTGGGCGGCAGACCACACGGTCTTCGTGTCTAAGCCCTCTGGTTCTCGTCTGTATTTAAGTAAATTTCAAATACATGTGGAACCAAAATAAATCTTCTAATGAGTCTCCCCAGAAGCTGTCTGGTTTGAAAAGTTTAACCACAAACCCAGGAGAAAAAGGGGAAGTATGGAGACTGGGTGCCAATGGGGTTTATTTTTCACCTCTCCCTGCAGGATGTTAACTCACTGCAGCTCGGAAAGCCACTTTGTCGGTAACTTTCTGTCCCTTCTGCTTCTGCAAAGGTCCTGTATGGGATGGAACCCCAGATGAAGAGCAGGCCTCCACCTCTCCAGCCTGCTCCAGGCCACATAAACTGAACAAATGTTTAAAAGAGGACTAAACTGAAGGAAGCCAGCCTGTCTGTTTGCCAGGAAGAGTCTGGGGTGCTGCAGTGAGCCCCGTTGATCCCCTGATGTGTGGCAGGGTCCTTTAGAACTCCAATGGGAAGCAGGGTGCCACACTCCAGGGCAGATGTGGGAGGTAAGCCCCAGGATATTCCTTTAAAACGCAGTCTTCATGGGTGAGCAGGGGGAGGGTAAGCTGCCAAAATGTGGTCAGCGAAACTGGTGTCAGGTTCTAGGATATAGAAAGTAAAACAAGGGGCTGGAGATGAGAACCAGAGCCACACTCACCAAGACTCGGCTCAAGGGGCGGGGCCTACAGTCTCTTCCCGGATCCCGCTCATGTGTTCACTTACCAGCAACCTGCGTGGAACCAATACACCAAGGCTCAAGGATATTAACACACTGCTCAAGGTCAGCTTAGAGACAGCTAGCCTTAGCGATTTCTGCTGTTTGTGCATGCATGTGTTTTTACCTTTGTGTGTCTGTGCGTGTATGTGTGTGCACATGCGTGTGTGTGCGTGCACGTGTATGTGTGCTGCTAGTGCAAGACATGGCCTTGCATATGCTCTACATCTGATCTACCTCTCTCATCCAAAAAGGCAGCAGATAATAAGAGTCAGTCTCTTACTGGTCACCGCCTCCCAGGTTTCAGCCACTCACTGCCGGGAAGTATCTTGCCAGGTTACTTCCTCTCCTACTCGGGCCATTGTCTGGACACGTGCAACTGACTGCTTGATGCCCACCCCACGCACACTCCCGTGGTAGATATAAACTGCTCGTCAGCCAGGAGAGGAGGCTTCTAGTGTGCGTGCTGGTGTTAACTTGAAAATAATTTGGTCACAGAGCTTATCTCACGAAAAGTCTCCTCCCGCCCTGACAGACACCTGTGCCAGCCCTCAGCTGTGGAATGTGGAAACATGGACTCCTCTGATGGTTTCACAATCTCACATCAGGGACTTGTGGCAAACTATGGGAACCAGGACAGGTTCTCACAAGCTTTAGACCTCTGTTCACCTCAGTTTCCCTGGTGACGAAAGGAAAGTTTGGCCTGTTTTGGTATCTTTCCACCTCCGACTGGTACACCTTTGGTTAGGAGGCTCTACCCACCCCCTCATCTTTCACTCGAAGCTCCACTTGGATCCCAGCGGCAAACAGGATGTGTGACCTGAGCAGCAGGCAAGCAGTGTGTGGCTGGCTCTGTGGCAAAAGCTGCCTAAAAGGGACCAGAGAGCTACTGCCATCCCTGGTAAAACCCCAGCTCCAGGCCCCCAGGTCACCATCCTCCTCTTCAGGGTTTCCCGGCCACTGCACTTCACCCATTCATAAGAGGTTAGCTGCACAGACGAACAGATTTGGGGCCAGTGTTGTGACTACCAAAGTAGACTGGGTGGAGGGGCTGCACTAAGGAGCTCTGCCTGGCTCCGCCCCTTTGTAGGCTGGCCTTCCTTTCTCCCTGCTGCCTTGGGGATCTTCTATCTGCAGTGTCCTTGTCTTCCCTTGTGGTTCTAGAGCATTCCTTAATCTGTGTCTCTCATTTTCCCCGTTTGTAAAGCCAGAGCACTATCAATCCCTGTAACCTAGCTGCCAGGATGAGGAGCAGGCAAAGATTTCAAACGTTACTGTGAAGAACAAGTAAAGGTCAGCTACAGAGTGATCTGGTTCCCGGACCACCTCCCTCTCCCAGCTTGTGATCTGGTTCCCGGACCACCTCCCTCTCCCAGCTTGTGATCTGGTTCTGGACCACCTCCCTCTCCCAGCTAGTGATCTGGTTCCCGGACCACCTCCCTCTCCCAGCTTGTGATCTGGTTCCCGGACCACCTCCCTCTCCCAGCCTGCCCATGTGCAAAAGCGGTGAGCAGTACTCAGGCAGTGAAGACCATGTCCAGTGGCATCCATCTGAGAGAGCAAATCTGAACATCAAGTTAAGCCCAGCAGAACAGGGAAAGGAAACTGCATGGGAGGAGAGACAGGAAATCCTAGCCACTGCCCCAAAGCACCAGGATGAGGGGGCTGGCTGCTAGGTAGGGAGAGGGCTGCCGTGGAACCTCTAGACACTTGCTCTGGAAGCCAGAGTGACTTCAGGCTGCCAAAGGCACTGCTTCCCGGTTTGTTTCCATTCCAACCTCTCGGCCCCAAACCATACAGGACCCAAGAGTCCCACCAGAGTGAACTCCGGCCTCTGTCTGGGCATGGGAGGTGAGGGACAGAACTGCTCTTTTTCTACTTTTCAAAAGGAGTGTCTGCGGTTGCTCTGGTCCCCTGCTTCTCACCTGTAGACGACAGAGCCTCCACTCCAGAAGCTTCCAGATGGATGATGGACGGCTTAAAACCTTCCACTTTCTGATGGTAGAGATGCCATTGTGTGCTGTTGAAACCACACTTTGCATTTCAGATTTGGATAACTTCTAGGTTAATAATTTGCAGCAAGATACCTACCCTATTGTGACACTGGGAAGTGGCTGAACCCCAATCCTGAATCCAAAAACTAAGACCCTACACATACTCCACATGCGGCCCTGAGCCAGGTGTAACTCTAGCTAGCTGCACTCAACAAATTTTCGATTTATATTTATTTTCCAGTCACTATGAATTTGCCCCAGCACAGCCCCCATCATGAGTCAGGATGTACCTGTACTCATTGTACTTGCTGCAGAGGTAGAAGAGAAAATGAAAGCAAATGGAGGTTGCATGTCTCCCGGGGTAGCGGCCCTCATCACGTGGCCCACAGAACCCTGAAATTTGAGTCATTTTACTGTAACAACCAAAACACCTGTTCCTGAGTGCTAAGACAGAAAGTGGTATGCAAATGAGCAAGGCTATGTTCTGACTCTTGGGTCCCAGCGCGTTGTGGGTTTTCTTTGAGCCAGGCACTCAGGTTGATCACCTCTTCCCTGACTCTAGCTAGCTAGCAACATAGGAAACAGCCTTGCATTTCAGCTGGCTCCAAGAAAGGCACGCCCAGCACTGTTGAGAAGGCTTGCTCCCAAAGCGCAGCTCAGAAAGCTAGGCTGGCACTAACCACCAGCACCAGAGGGAAGCCATTTTGAAATCAGTATGCAATAGCTGCTGGTCAAGGAGGAAGAAAATGACCAGTCCTGAGACTCAGTACATCCCTGTTCCTTGGGGTCACTCAGTTGTGGATCTCTGCCATGTTGTTTGGAAGCAGTACAAGGGGACCCAATGCTCCCTGAGACGCTGAGCAAATATTAAACACTGTTCAAAGAATCCATCAAAGTCACGCAGCACTGCTGAGTTCTTTCTGCTATACTGCAGGCGTTTCTTCTGATGCTCCTGCTCCTAAAAAGAAGAACTTGATTCCCTAATTAACAGCCATCATACTCTTGCTACTCTGGCTGCTGTGTGCAAAATGACTGTCATCTGGTTAACCAGCCTACCCTCATGCTGGCAACAACTGCCTTGAACATTCAATGAAATCCTTGGGATGATTCCACAGCGATGACTGCAGTTGACGACCCTGGCTCCTGGAAATACAGCCTCAGCCAGGGCTCTTTGAAGCAGTTTGTACCTGACCTTTTGCAAGCACAAGCCTTGATTAACTCTAGATAACACTGTAACCATTTCCTGGCAAGCCAGATGTGGAGCAAGTCCCATGGTGGTCCAGCACAGGGCTTCTTAAACTGTGGCTTGTGGCCCCACCTAGTGTGTCTTACCGAATGAATGAGCCACACATTATTTGCAACAGTGAAAGGCTCTGAACGCACAATGAGCTAAACTCAATTTAAAATCAAATATGCCGTGAACCAGAGGTACTGGCCCAAGTTGCATCTTGGGATAACACTCTGGCCTGCTCTGAACACACAACGCGCAACTTGCAGTGGACTGCTCGGCTGCCACACCCTGACGTTAAAAAAAAAGGCAGGAAAGCACACCAGCAAAGAGTTGCTCCCGTAGGCTCAGACGCAGTGGCACTTCACAGATAAAGGAAATTCTAAGCAGCAACCCCTAAACCCTTCTCTTTTACAGATAAACTGGTCCTCAAGGAAGGATGTAGCTCAGAGCAAAGGTGGGAGGGTGGGAAGTCTGGAAGACTCCTTGCCCTCCATCCACTTCATCAACCAACCCATTATCAAGCACTTACAAGGTACAGGGCAGGTCTGACTAAGCCTGGGATTCAGAGGGGAAACCCACAGGGGAGCTGTCTGCCCTCGGGGCACACAGGCCACACCTGGCAAGAGTTAACTTTCTGCTACTGTAACAATAAGGGAAATATTTGGCTTTTAAAAAGAAAGGCTTTAGTTCCTGCTTTTTGACCTTTCAATACAGAGTTGATGGCGTCTTGCATTGGGGACAGCTCTTTATGTCAGAAAGGAATGTCACATATCATGGCCAGGAAGCAGAAGAAGAGGAGTGAGGAGGAGGAGGAAGAGGAAGAAGATGAGGAAGAAGAAAAGGAGGAGGAAGAAAAAGAGGAGAAGCCAGTCTTGATAGCACACGCTTATGATCCCAGCATAGAAGAAATGGAATCAGGAGTACAGCAAATTAATACCAGCCTTGGATACCTAGCTAGTTTTTAGGTCAGCCTGGGCTACATGAGAAAAAGGGGGAAAAAGGTCTGGAGAGACTGCTCAGGGCCTGAAAGTGCTTGCTGCTCTTGTCAAAATTTGGTTCCCAACACCCACACTAGGTGCTCACCTATAACTCCAGCTCTAGGGAATCTGATGCCTGCTTCCACGGCACTTTCACACACATGCCCCCACATACACACGTGCACATGCACATACACAAACACACATAACCACATTTCATTTCATCTAAAACACGGGACAGAGAAAGGATCTAGTGAAGGGGCACCAGCCCACTCAAGCACGTGGTTCTGGGTGGCCTTGCCCTTCCCCCACTCTCTCTGCTTGCTAAACCTTTAGACTGCATTCCTAAAGCAAGCCACCAATGTCTAGTTCCTTGTTTGGTCACTTCCTCCTCCTGAGGCTGACTACCAAGGTCCAGCTATCAAAGTATTGAAGTCCAACAATCAAAAGCCCCCTTCAGCTCACCTAATTAACACACCCAGTCACCTAATTAAAACACCTCATCCTAACACAGGGTTTCCCCTTTTATTTTTATAAACTACCTTTATAAACCTCCATTTGCCTATGGGTTCAGTCTGTCTCCTTTCTACCCAAGAGTCCTCCACCTCAACCACCCTTCCCTGCCAAATACAGCTTCCCTGTTCCCTTGTTCCCTTCTGCTTCTCCACCTCCTACCACCCACTCATGCCCTCAGTCTCCTGTCTTTGTCTCTTACTCCCTGCCCTCTGTCCCTCTGGGACAAATAAATCTTTGTGCTGAGAACCTCGTCTTGGTATCCTGGGGTGGTACTTTTCCTTTCATCTAGGAACCCAATGTTCCATCAAACACATTCGGGTGACTTGAGACCTCCCTCCATCTGGGTTCCACTTTTAAAGTTCCCACTGTGGGAATGGAACTTCAACATGTGGGCTTTAGAGGAGTGCTTGGGAGCCAAGCTAAAGCAATAAGCAGTAAATGAGTAATGTGGATAAAGAGAGGACTCACCAGGGTCAAGAGGCTTATAGAGCAAATGAAAGGGGTGTGTGTGTGTGTGTGTGTGTGTGTGTGTGAGAGAGAGAGAGAGAGAGAGAGAGAGAGAGAGAGAGAGAGAGAGAGAGAGAGAGAGAGAGAGAGAAACAGAGACAGAGAGACAGGGCCCCCTGTAACCCAGGCTGGCCTCTAATGCTGTTGAGGATGCATTAGACTCCTGATCTCTCTTCTTTCTCCACCTCCACAGGACTAGGGTTACAGTGTATTTCCCCCATGTCTGCTATCACTCCAGGCTTAAACAAAAGATGGAGACAAAGTGGCTGAGGATAGAGGAGGCCTAATTTAAGAGCTCTCTCAATACAGCCACTTCAGTTAGAGGAGGCCCAGAGAGGTTACCCCCACCCCAAGCAATCAGCCCCAAGCACATATACTAAGTGAACTGGGTAAGTTCTTTTTTTTTTTTTAACAAATGTATCCATATGTATTTGACAAAAATAATTCAAGAATAAGAGGCCATACAAAATAAAGTTCAGTTAAATACATTTACAGGTGTTACAAGTCAATGAGTCAAGGTAAGAACAAAGTCATCCTTTCTGGTCATTGGTAGTTATTCTCTCTCTGGGTTTACCTTTATCAATTGAATGAAGACAATGGAAAACACCACACCACTGTGGGTCCCCGGCACCTTCCTTTAGTTCTCAGGCAGCAACTGGAAATGGACAGGGTGGAAATATTTACACTGTGGAAACTGGCAAACACCACACAGCAAGGTGTTATGTTTGGAACAACCAGTCACCAAGCATCTGCTAACGTCTTGGTGCCTCCATGCTGCCTGCCTGCCTGCCTGCTGCCTGCCTGCCTGCCTGCCTGCAACTAGGGGGGAGGGAGGGCTGTGTTTCCTGTGGATGAGGAAGGAGTCCTAAACTCTATCCCCTAACCATGTGGGCATTTAGGGTGGTTTGGTAGATCTATTTGTTTAAAAGAATTTTTTTTAAATAGGAATGGTGGCTCATACCTTTAATCCCAGCACTCAGGAGGTAGAGGTAGACAGATATCTGAGTTCAAGGCCAGCCAGGGCTACACAGTAAAATTCCATCTCAAAGGACTTGGGGGTGGGCTTTCTTCAACAGTGTACCAAAGATGTAAGGTGGGGACTATATTTGATTGTTTCTGTGACCAGGTCTCCAGTATCCAGGCTAGCTCTGTAGCTGATGATGACCTTGGACTGATCCTCCTGCCTCTACCTCCCAAGTGCTTAGCGAACAGGCCTGCACCACCATACGCTATTTACACGGTGCCGGCAACAAAACCCAAGCCTTTGTGCATGCTTGGCAAATACTCTACCAACTGACCTGCATCCCTGGCCCTCTTTTCCTTCTGATTAATTAAATCTCCATATCGAGGTTAAGTATGTAGCTCAGTGGTAGAGTGCTTACCCAGCAAGCACACAGCTCTGTGTTCATCCCCAGCACTGGGCCAGGATTAAAGGGGAGAGAGGGTCCTGTTTTTTAAGTGTACCAGAGATATTACAATTAAAAACAGCCTCACAGACTCTTAGCATAAGGCTACATGGCAGACTCTAGTCCCTCTAGCTTTTCACACTTGGGGAAGCTGCCTTAGAAGATGAAACCAAGATATAAAAGCAGGGTCCTTGGTGACTACTGCATCTCCACCACAATGGTGTCACTGATGTCCTATGTCTAAAGTCTACAACATTTCACACTGGGGACACTGAAGTTCTGAGGTCCATAATATGTCTACTGTCCCTCTCAACACTCCCTAGAAGACTCACTCCCTCCTCTAGAGGCTGCCTCAGGCCCTCCCTGGCTTGCAGAAATCTGTAGTTCCATGAAGTCCCCACCTCTAGTGCCTTTGATAGACTTGGTTGCTGCTTACCTGGTGTCAAGAACTCCCCACCTACCACTAGAACAGAACAGATAAATTCCCCTTCTGCATCTCAGGTCCTTCTGTGCATGAACTATAAAGGGACACAGCCCAGGTCAGTCAGAGTGGCCTTGAACTCCAAGGAAACAGCCTGAAGGCAGTGACCCATTACACACTGAGCAAGTCACCACATACTGTCCAGACCAGACTCTGTCTTGGGGCTGGAGTCTCCCTCTGCTGTCTATGCCACAGTCTCTGAATGATACCCATTCTGGGTAATACCTCTGTGGTGATTTTCATTTGGGACATATTAAAGATGGCGTCCCAAGCACTCAGTCTAGTTTGCATTTAGAAATATTATTTAACCATCCTTTGCATTGTACTGTCTGAAACACAAAACCAGACTTTCCTAAGGATCTATAGAAATCTATCCTCCACCCCAGACTGTGCTCCTACTCTTGGGGAGTCAAGTGCTGATTTTGTGAGTGTCCTGGCTTCTCCCTGACCTGATGTCAAACAAGTTCCTCCTAGGGACAGCTGGATTTCCACATAAGCACTCACCACCTTCTGGAAGAAGGGGGAAGGCAGACAGCTGTTCTCTGGGTGTTGCTAACGTTAATTATACCGCTCTGGGCAGCTGACCAGTACCAAGCTTGCATCCTCTTCTGGTTTCCTTTCTGCCCTCCAGCCAACAGCATCCTGGAGCAGCTACCGGAAGGGCTGGACTGGCTCTCACTGAGGGTTCCTCTGCCTCAGGAACGTCCCTTGTCACTCTCAGTGAGAAGATCACATCTGCAGGAAGCCGGCTAGTCACCTCAGATGAGATCAAGACTTGTCTCACATTCCCTAGGAGACTCGGTGCACACTCAGATATCTAGGCACTGTCTCCCCGAGCTAAATTCTCACCTCTCCACGGCAGGTACAGAACCCAGCACTCCATCAACCCTGAATGAATTAACAAACTCAAGAATGTATTGAGGGAAGTTGTGCAAATGTTACACGCCTGGCACAGCCACAGTGAATCCTGGGGCAGTTGCATCTAAAAGCTGACTTCCTCATATCTACAGGCTGACAACTTGGGATTCCTCTGGAAGTAACAGGCACTTCCTCTCTGTGGGTTTTGCTTTGAGAATTCATTTCCTGTGGGCTCAGACTCTGTATTAGTCAGGGTTCTCTAGAGTCACAGAACGCATGGGTAGTTTCTACATAGTTAGGGAATTTGCTGATGACTTACAGTCTGTAGTCCAACTCCCCAACAATGGTCAGCAGCAGCTGTGGATGGCAGTCCAAGGATCTAGCAGTTGCTCAGTCCCACGAGGCAAGCAGGTGAGGAAGAGTGAGTGAGTGAATCTTCCTTCTTCCAATGTCCTTATGTAAGTCTCCAGCAGAGGGTGTGGCCCAGATTAAAGGTGTGTGCCACCACGCCTTTAATCCTAGATGACCTTGATCTTGGAGATCTCCTTGCCTTAATCTTCTGGAATTTATAGCCACTATGCTTCAAGACCTCCATGCCAAGATCCAGGTCAGAAACTTGTATCTCTGAGCCTCCAGATTAGGATCATAGGTGAGCCTTCCAATTCTGGATTGTAGTTCATTCCAGATATAGTCAAGTTGACAACCAAGAATAGCCACTACAGACTCCTTTCCCTTGGTCTTTTGTTTATCTGTTCAGGGAGATTATTGGGTCAATCTGTGCCCTGTGCTGTCAGGCTGGCGGAGAAACTGAGACTCCCACAGCACCCCAATCAGCACCACTAGAACCAGGTGGGACATGACCATCTCACTTTCAGTTCACACCCCCCTTTCCAGTGGCCTAGGCTGCAGAACAGCCCAGACCAAAGCATCTAGACCAGTGGTTCCTAATGCTGCAGCCCTTGTTCCCCATGCTGTGGTCGCCCCTAACCATAGGATTAATTTCATTGTTACTTCATAACTGGAAATTTACAACTGCTATGAATTGCAGGGTAAATATCTGTTTTCTGAGGGTCATATAAGCAGTCCCGTTGGACTCCCAAAGGCGTCTCAACCCATGGGTTGAGAATCACTGACCCGTGAGCAAAGCTCCTGAAGAGAAGTCCAGAGGACCCATGAAAGTCTGGTTAATAGCAAGTCCTAGGGTCTAGGTTGTAGCTCAGTTGGTAGAGCATTTGTCCAATATCCAAGAGGACCTGGGTTTGATCTTCAGCACCTTTAAAACTAGGTATGGTGGCCTGTCATCAGGCAAGAACATGGTGTGTGTGTGTGTGTGTGTGTGTGTGTGTGTGTGTGTGTGTGCGTACGAAAAGAACATAGGGAGGGAGAGATGGCTCAGCGATTAAGAGCACTGACTGCGCTTCCGGAAGTCCTGAGTTCAAATCCCATCAACCACATGGTGACTCACAACCATCAGTAATGAGATCTGACACCCTCTTCTGGTGTTTGAACAGACAGCTACAGTGTACTTATGTATAATAATAAATAAATCTTTAAAAAATAAAAAAGAACATAGGGCCTGTGTGTGTGTGACAAGATTAGTCCTAACTTCCCTAACTCCCCCCTCTCTCTCTGTCTCTCTCTCTCTCTCTCTCTCTCTCTCTCTCTCTCTCTCTCTCTGCCCCAGGCAAGAGCCTCCTCCAATTCCCTATGACCCAGCAGCTGCCTCCAGAATGCTTTCTCCTTAGAGCTACCAGAGGCTCCAAGCCACACTGCTGGAATTCAAGATCTGGCTTGCATGACCCACTTCTCCCACCTCATTCATTCTTGGTCACAACATGAACACTCTAAGCCTCAGTTTTCCCACAGGTAAAATGGGGGGAAGGATTCCTATTTTTCTGTCCTCCCAGGACTATACAATCTCACTTCTAGAACTGTCCACTGTAACAATTCTGGATATATCAACTCTGAGACTCCTCCCCAATTCCCCCGAGTCATGTAATCAATCGGTAGTCAGGTGAGTTCTTCAATCCAGGGCCTCTAAGAAGTGCTGAGCCGTCCCTTCCCTCAGCTTCCAGGCCTCTCTTTGACTACATGCTCCTCCTCCCTCTTAGCTCATTCTGGGTAGAGCCTTGCTTCCACAGGAAATTCCCACAGCCTTTCTCATGTCTGCAACCCAAAGCTCTGCAGTCCCCATGTGGAGACTGGGCACCAGATCAACCCAGCCCTGCCTAGAGACTTGACACTCTATCTTTACTTCCTATTTTTAGATCAGGAAGGATTCTCAGAAATAATTCTGGATAAGTAAGCATGTTAAATGGTGACCTTTTCTGGTCTAAATGGTGAGCAATCTGGCTTAAATCTCAACTCTTTCACCTTCCCAATGCCTCCCGCCAGCCTCCTCTCAGGAAGGAAGGGAACGTTCCTAGTAGCCAACCTATGGTGGAAGACTCAAATCTCATAGCTGTCAAGGACTGAGGCATGGGGCTGGAGAGATGGCTCAGAGGTTAGGAACCTGTGTTCTTCTAAAGACCTAGGTTGTTTAATTCACATGGTAGCTCACAACCATCTATAACTCCAGTTCCAAGGGATCCAATACCTTCTTCTGACCTCTGCAGACACCAGGCACACACAGAGAGCACTTAACACACATGTTAACATGCTGACAAAAATACTTGTACAAGTTGAATAAAAAGGCAAGCAAAGGCCCAAGGCAGTGGTCGCCACAGGCCACACCAGCATCGGTGTGTGCCAACCAGAGAACTCTCAGGAGGGAAGAAGCAGTGAAACCTGGCAGACAGGTAGCTGAGGCCCATACCACAGGATGCCCAGGAATGCCCCACCTACGACACAATGCGGAGACTGACGTCAGAGAAAGGGCAATGGCTCAACTGAGTCTTGAAGGATGGGAAGGAGTCTATAGAGGGTAGACTTGGGAGGAAGTAAAGGGATACTGTAAGCAGGGGAAAGAGGGTCCAAGGAATTGTGGTAATTCCTGAGGCTGGAGCAGAAGTCAGAGTATGCAGGGCAGAGGTCAAGAATTAGGCTAAAGCACAACCCTTGCAGAGCCCTGAAAGTCACATGTGCTTGGAAAGATCGAAATACCCAGTCATCTTGGTGCCTTACAAGAAAACTGTGGTGACAGGATGTACTGCAAGGTACAAGGTTAGAGCAGAGGCTGGAGAGGAGGAATCAGCCAACATGGGTGTGGTCTGCTCGGCTCTGCTACGCTATGCTATGCTATGCTATGCTATGCTCGGCTCGGCTCGGCTCTGCTCTGCTCTGCTCGGCTCTGCTCTGCTCTGCTCGGCTCTGCTCTGCTCTGCTCGGCTATGCTCTGCTATGCTCTGCTCTCCTCTGCTCTGCTCGGCTATGCTATGCTATGCTCTGCTCTCCTCTGCTCTGCTCGGCTATGCTATGCTGTGCTACGCTACCACCAAAGCAACAGAGCCAAGCAATTAGGGACTGAAATGGCTGAAGGCATGAGCCCAAATAAGCCTTTCTCTTAATTTTGTCACAGCAGAAAATGTGTTAGTGCACAGCATGTCAGTAACTCCAGTTCCAGGGATCTAGTGCCCTCTTCTGGCTTCTAAAGGCACTGCATTCATGTGCGCATACCCACATACAGATATACATATATATAAATACATGCTTAGGCAGGTGAGGGGGTACATGCTTGGGAAATGGGGGCAAGCGGATTCAGAGAGAGACTGAAGCTAATATGGGATACATAGACTATACAGAAAAAGCTTGTCTCAAAAACCTACTTCTTGGGCTGGATGGGCATGGTGCTGTATGCCCTTAATCACACAACTCAGGAGGCAGAGGCAGGTGGCTATCTATGAGTTTAAGGCCAATATGGTCCATGTATCAACTTCTAAGCCAGCCAGGGCTATGTAAGGAAACTGTCTGAAACAAAGTTTCTTGGGCCGGCCAGTTAGCTCAGCAGGTTAAGGCACTAGCCAGGAAGTCTGAGCACCTGAGCTCGAGTCCCAGGAACCATATGGTGGAGAAAGGAAGATCCTCTACAAACTGCCCGCTGACCTCTACACAGGTACCAGGGCATGCACACGCCACACACATACACATACAATAAACATAATTTTTATAATGTGTCAGTACTTCCTGCTGGCTGGCTGTCAGGGTCTGGCTCGTTCACCTCCCGCTCTGCCCTCCACTCTGTGTATTTTCATAATCTACTTGCCCAATGGAACCTCTCCGTCCCATCCTGTTCTTCTCCAAACAGCCCACCCCCAGCACTGTTCTGCAACACTTAACAATGAAGTCAATTCATTCCTTTCTCTGCTCCAGACATCCCTTCCTGTTCTCTCAGCTACCACCACCATCATTCATCCAGTGAATGACCCGTGTCATATTTAAAGCCAGGAACGGAACATTCCCGAAACTATTGACAAGAACCAAGTCTGAAAATCCTAGTTGATAATAACACAGAACACTCTGGAGCCCAGGAATCTCTATGCCCAGAGCGGCTTTGAGGGAGACAAGCACAGGAGGCAGGTTAGCACCCAATAATGCACTTGACAACCCAGTTCCTTCGTCTGCACACACTACACACACACACACACACAAATACACACGCTACTCTCCTATGCACCGGACAGCCTCAGAGGAGCCTCAGCCCTTCACCTGCACCCAGCCTTCGACAATTTCCATTCAAGTGCAGGAAGAACAGAACTGCCAATCCAGCCTGAACCGCTTTTTGGATACACAGACAATAAGGCAAAACTATGCCCCCCAATAGCCTTTTAAGGAGAATCTCCCTAGGTGGACACATGATTAAAATTAGATACATTATAGGAAAGGACACATGTAATAAGAAAAACTAGGCCTGCCGGGTGGCGGTGGCGCATGCCTTTAATCCCAGCACTTGGGAAGCAGAGGCAGGCGGATTTCTGAGTTCAAGGCCAGCCTGGTCTACAGAGTGAGTTCCAGGACAGCCAGGGCTACACAGAGAAACCCTGTCTTGAAAAAAACAAAAAAAAGAAAAAAAGAAAAATTAGACCTAATCTGTAAATCAGAATAGAGACATCCAGACTACACTTATCTTAACCTGCCCTCCTTTTTTTTTGAATGCTGCAAAAGGAAACCCTGGTCAAAACAGAGCCTTCGAATATTCTCACATGTCCTGGTATCCCTTTTTTCCCCCATGTTTTATTTTTAATTATGCATACGTAAGCATGGGGGGAGGGGCTGTGCACATAAGCACAGGTCCCCAAGGAAGCCAGAAATGGGTAGTGGATCTCTGCGGCCAGAGCTATAGGCGATTGTGAATCACCTACTGTGGGTAATGTGAGCTGAACTCAGGTCCTCTGCAGGAGCAGCAATTACTCATAACAGCTGAGCCATCTCTCCAGATGCCGCCGGCCACGCCACCCCTCCCCCACTGTCAATCCGACCTCCAGAAAGTTATCTTGATTCTTTTGTAAGTCTATGGACTCTTGGTGGGCTTTCTTGTTAATCTGTATTGTTTTGAACAGGATGCAACCCTGGCTGGTCTGAAGCACACAATGATCAGTCTACCTCAGTCTCCCAAGCGCTGGCATTAAAGGTGTGCACCACCACGAGAAGCAAAGTGGTTCTGTTTTGTTTTGCTTGTGTTTTATTTGGTTTTGAGACAAGATCTTTCTAGGTAACCCTGTCTATCCTGGAACTTACTATACAGACCAAGCTGGCCTCAAACTCACAGAGATCCACTTGCGAACCCTCATTTTCATTTCTTTGGGTAAGAGTTGTCAAGGACCTGAAAAATCACTCAGCCTGGATTCTGACCACCAATAACAAATACTCAATGACCACGTGGTCCTGTCCCTTCCAAACCACAACCCACAGTGGGCCTGCATTTCACCAGCTTATGTTGTATCTTGCCCTGCTCATGCCCTCACCTTCAAAACCTAAAATTTCGCAGGGCGGTGGTGGCGCACGCCTTTAATCCCAGCACTTGGGAGGCAGAGGCAGGAGGATTTCTGAGTTCGAGGCCGGCCTGGTCTACAGAGTGAGTTCCAGGCCAGCCAGGGCTACACAGAGAAACCCTGTCTCGAAAAACCAAAAAAAAAAAAAAAACCTAAAATTCAATGGAGAGAATCAAGGCAACAGGCAGTAACAGTGTCAAACAGTCATTCAAACGGACAAAATAAAATCAGCCATCAGTATCAACTCTTGTCGCCAACAGTCAGGCCAGGGAGAGGGCTCAGTGGGTAAAGTACATGCAGTGCAAGCATAAAGAGCAAAGTTTAAAGCCAGGCATGTGTGTGTGTGTGCCCATAGCCCTCGTGCTGGGGGACGGTTAGTGATGGGAGCAGATCCTGGGGGTTTAGGGCCAGTCAGTCTAGCGAAGGTGAGGACTGTGTCACCACAAAAGTAAATGGAGAGTGACAGAGGGGAAGACACCTGACATCCTCCTCTGGACTCCATGCGTGCAAGAAGAAAGAGAGAGAGAGAGAGAGAGAGAGAGAGAGAGAGAGAGAGAGAGAGCGCACACACACACACACACACGCACACACACACACGTCGGGGTGCAGCCTCAACACAGGATCAGAGTTCTCAACTGGAAGCAGGAATATCTGGAAGGCGCATAATAAATATACACAGACTACTTTTTTGGGTACAAGCTGACAGGCAATCTTTCAAGGCTTAAAGCTCCTCTCTCTTCTCTCTCATTTCCTGCTCTTTCTCTCTCGCTCATTCGCTCGCAGCTTGAGGCTGCACACACTGCGTTCTCCTGGACACTCTGCTTTTCTTGAACTCTCACACTCATGTGTTCCCCTCTGTGTGTTCCCCTTTCATTCTCACACACTCATCTCACACACAAACCACATGCATTCTCCTTTCACTCACACACACACTCTCCATACACACCTCACGTTCTCTCTTCCCTCACTCTTCACAAGCTCTTCTCATGCTCACTACTCGCTCTCTACACTCTCTTGCCTTTCTCTTGCCCCAGTCTTTTATTGATTCTTCCAGAAGCAGGTTAAAAAAAAAAAGACATTGTATAATCATTGCCAAATCACATTCAAAAGAATAACCCCATCCCACAAAGAATCAAGAATTACAATTGTTCCCCAAAGTTTCAAGCTTCCCTATTCCCAAGCCTATACCCAAAGTAATAATTGCAAACATCATTATTTAAACTTTAACTTTTGACTTATTATACTTCAAAATTCAGAGCCCTGAGGTCAGCTACATGCATTTTCCTGTGAAGCTCTAATGACAAATGACACGGGCAAAGCTGCCAGGCAGTGGCCAGAAAGAATCACATTAACCCTTAACTCGGTAGTTCCCCTAGCTTTCTGCTTCTGTACATTGCACATAATGACTCTCCTAAGAGTCCCAGTGTTTTGACTTAGTTTTACTAATCTAAGATTTTACATATTCTAGACTTGCTTATCCAGGAACCACTCTCAAATGTTGTGCAAAACTTATTTCATATCTTTAATTGTCTTTTCCTTTCTCAGAGTCCCAATGTTGGCTCTATTTCATTTTCTAATAAATTTGTCAAACTTTCTTTGCAAGTCAGCATTAATCTGGAACTACCATTGTGCAGTTATTACATTATTTCCAAGATGAGAACATACAGCATGCACCTGGGCCATTAGGACTGTGCTGTACTGTGCCCTGTGCCTCAATTTTTAATTGTTTAAGAATCATTACATTGGGCTGGAGAGATGGCTCAGTGGTTAAGAACACTGATTACTCTTCCAAAGGTCCTGAGTTCAAATCCCAGCAACTACATGGTGGCTCACAACCATCTGTAATGAGATCTGATGCCCTCTTCTGGGTCTCTGAAGATAGCTATAGTGTACTTACATATAATAAATAAATAAATCTTTAAGAAAAAGAAAAAAATCATTATATCAGGGAACATCTAGTTTCACAGAATTTACCAAAGCAGAAGGAAAAAGTAAGAAAGTCAGATATAATAGAACAATTATGCACACCAAAATCAACTGAAAAGCAGTCAAGCACAAATGAAATCTATACAGCCATTGTCCAGAGCTAAGGTTAGGAGAAATGGGAACAACTATTTTTCACAAAGAGTTGCCACTGGCTACAGAGATGTCCCCATCCAGGTCCACTGCAGGCAGTCCTTTATTTCAGATGGTGGGTCCCCTGAAGGGATGAGTCTTCTGTTTCTCAGGGTCCCAGATGCTATCCTTTTCTACAAGGAGTTGCAGCGGGCTTCTGAGATGTCTCCATCCCAGCCTACTGCAGGCGGCCACTGTCATTGTATGCTGTCCCCAGCACGCACACACATACACACAAACACACATCTCTCAACAACACTAGCTTTCACATACACATATGTGCACATACACACATCTTAACAACTCTAGTACACATACATACACACACACACACACACACACAAGCATATCTCAGCAACTCCAGTTCTCACACACTGCTATCGGAGTAATTTCACTCCTGGATGAATAGCAACATTTTAAAAAGGTTTGAACAAGAATGCTTGCATCCTAGCCCCAAACTGGAAGGGACTAACCTAGTCATTAATGAGAGAAGAGATAAGCAAATGGCTTAACAATAGAAGAATCAAATTACTCATAAGCACACTACAATTGAATCTTAACACATTGTGTGAGTGAAATAAACTAGATATGCCTGATTCTATTTACATGAAGTCCAGGATCAGGCAAAAGAAAAAAAAAAAAACAACCCAAAAATCAGTGTGCAACAAAGCCAGGAAATGGCTCCATAGGGGGTGGGGGAGTGAGGGAGAAAATGAGTATTTTCTAGGGTGATAACTTTTTTTTAAGATTTATTATTTTTAATGAGATGTATGCATGTCTATATGGGGGGGCGGTGCACAAGCATGGGGTACCCTCAGAGGTGGAGGAAGGTATCAGATCCCGTGGAGCTGGAGTCACAAACATTTATGAGTCACCTGACTTGATTTAAGTGCTAGAAATATAAACTCGCCAGGCAGTGGTGGCGCACGCCTTTAATCCCAACACTTGGGTGGCAGAGTCAGGCAGATTTCTGAGTTCAAGACCAGCCTGGTCTACAGAGTGAGTTCCAGGACAGCCAGGGCTACATAGAGAAACCCTATCTTGAAAAACCAATTAAGAAAGAACGAAAGAAAGAAAGAAGGAAGGAAGGAATGAAAGAAAGAAAAGAAAGAAAGGAAGGAAAAAAGAAAAGAAAAGAAGTATAAATGCACTCTTCAACTTCTGAGCACTCTCCCTAGGCCTGAAGAAAATATTTTATCTCATTTTGGGTAGTTGCTTACACAGGTACTGACGATTGCAGAAACCATAAGGCTGGAATGTAGCTCAGTTGATAGAATCCTTTCTTAGCACATACAATCCCGGATTCAATCCCCAGCGCTACACAAGTGTCGCCTAGCACTCCATGGGGGCAGGAAGTCAGAAATCCAAGACCATCCTTAGCTACATACAATCTAGGCCAGCCTGGGCTAAATGAGACCCTGTCTCAAAAAATTAAAATAAATATAGTGGCTTATATTCCGTTGCCTGCTCACGTTCCTGAGTTCTAATATAAAAAGTCTAACTGTTCTTTTCCTGTGTCTTAGCGAAGGTTTCTATTGCTGTGCTGGAACACCATTACCAAAATAGTTCATCACTGGAGGAATCGGGGAAGGAATCTGGAGACTGGAGCTGATACAGAGGCCATGTGGGAGGACGGGGGATGGTGCTTACTGACTATTCTCCAGGACTTGCTCAGCCTGCTTTCTTATAGAACCCAGAACCATCAGCCCAGGGATGGCACCACCCACTATGGCCTGGGCCCTCCCCATTGATCACTAATTGAGAAAATGCCTTACAGCTGGATTTCATGGAGGCGCTTCCTTTCTCTGCCATAACTCCAGCTTGTGTCAAGTTGACACACACAAAGCCAGCAGTAGACCCTCATCTGTCTTTTCTTAGGGAAGCACGCTCGTTCTGACCCTGTTTGAGTCAGTGTTTCTCTGCTGACACCTCCCACCCTGTACTGATGCTTGCAGATTTCCCTTGCGGAGCCTACCTTGGACCTCATGTCAAAAGGCCTGACTATCCCCCACTTACCCAACTCCTTCCAGTAGCTAACTAGATTGATGGCTTGCCTGCCCTGTTGTTTTTCTTGCAATTTTTCATAAAATGAGTTTCCTGTGGAACCTGTTTCTAAGTTCTTTTAACAACAAAATGAAGACCCTACAAAAGAGAACATATTTGTCACCTATAGGAGAATCATAAACAAGGACAAAACGAATGGCCAGACCCTGCAGCTTGGGGAGGGAGGTTCCTGATGGTGGCCCATACATGCCTACCCTTTGGCTATTCTCTCAATTTGATCTCCAAGCTTTCTCTCTGTCCCTATAGGTTTTAGGGCTTTTGCTTTGGTAGTGGCTGACATTTATTAGAGAGGAAATGTATCAGGAACACCGGCAATTCTTTAGGTCTTGAGACATTTTATCTAATGTACCAACTGGGTCCTAAAGGGAATAGAAATTCCCCTAGAGCCATAAGCCTCCAACACATTTGTGCCTAGGATAAAAGGCTCTTCTAGGATTGCCTCCCAGTCATTCTAGATTCTTCCAGGATGGAAATTAAAGCCATATCTGAAAGGCAATTATATCACTGACCCCCCCATCCGTGTGTGTGTGTGTGTGTGTGTGTGTGTGTGTGTGTGTGTTTGTGTGTGTGTGTGTGAGAGAGAGAGAGAGAACCTGTATGTGTATGTGACAGAGAGTATCTGAGTGTGTGTGTGTTTGTGTGCGTTTGTGTGTGTGTGTGTGTGTGTGTGTGTGTGTGTGTGTGTGTAAAGTTTGGTCCCCACTGATCAAAGCAACTTATGGATCCTGACCATCGCCAGTTGGGGTGCTTAGACCCTATGGAACTCCAGAACTGGGGAGAGCATGTACCCGATTCCCAATAAACTTTTGGGCCTTTATTCTCCTCAGCCAACATGACTCTGAAATCGGTAATGCATGCTCCAGCCACAGTTCACAGGCTCCCTAACCTTCCTCCTCAAGCGCTGATTCATTCACTCATCAAATGTGCTCTCTATGATTAGGAAAAACTTGATTCCCAAGCCTTAAAAATAAAGAAGTGAACTTGTCCCTGCACAGTGCCCCTAGGAGTTTACTTTAACTTGTTAGAGTTACCAATCACTGGTAATTTAAGCTTTCAGATCATAGGGCAGTGGTGGTACATGCCTCTAATCCCAGCACTCAGTGGCAAGTAGATCTCTGTGAATTCCAGGACAGCCTGGTCAACAGAATGAGTTCCAGAATAGCCAGGGATACACAGTGAAATTCTGTCTTGAAAAACCAAAATAGGGCTGGAGAAATGGCTCAGCGGTTATAAGCACTGACTGCTCTTCCAGAGGTCCTGAGTTCAATTCCCAGCAACCACATGGTGGCTCACAGCCATCTGTAATGAGATCTGACGCCCTCTTCTTGGGTGTCTGCAGTCAGCTACAGTGTACTCATATAAATAAAATAAATAAACCTTTTAAAAAAAAACAACTAAAATAGGGGCTGGAGAGATGGCTCAGTGGTTAGGAGAACCAACTGCTCTTCCGGAGGTCCTGAATTCAATTCCCAGCAACTACATGGTGGCTAATAACCATCTGTAATGGGATCCTAAGCCTTCTTCTGGTGTGTCTGAAGACAGCGACGGTGTGCTCACATATAATAATAAATAAATCTTAAAAAAGAAAGAAAAACTAAGAAAGGAAGGAAGGAAGGGAAAAGAAAGCTTTATGATCAAAATAAATAAATAATAATTAAAATATTTACCATCATCCCCTGCCAGAGCTATCTACCTTGTAAAAGGTAAAAGCGATCAAATGTGCTCTACGCCCAAGCTTCTCTTCAGGGCTGTCTTAAGTGACCTCCTGGGGGGGTGGGAGTAGCCAACCAAACTTAGACCGGGAGTGGTGAAGATACAGGGACTAAAAGAATAGCCATTGTTTTGGTCCCTAAGTCAACCAAGCTGCAGGGGATGATTGAACCCTTCCCAAAAGGTTCTGAAACTTCTTGCAAGTTGCCTGCCCTCTATATTAGAGGAGCTAAGGAGAGACAGGAGTTAGATCTAACTATTACACATTCTGCAACGAAGATGGTTAACCCAGAAAGAAACTCCCTCAGGACTTCAAGGTAGACAGCAATACGTCAAAAAGACCGACTTCACTGGGCAGTGGTGGCACATGCCTTTAATCCCAGCACTTGGGAGGCAGAGGCAGGCAGATTTCTGAGTTCAAGACCAGCCTGGTCTACAGAGCGAGTTCCAGGACAGTCAGGGCTATACAGAGAAGCCCTGTCTTGAAAAACCAAAAAAAAAAAAAGACCGACTTTTTCCAGCAGACGGCTAAACTGTCAGGGGAAAGACTTATCAGACTTAAGGGGATCTCCAGAGTCCCTGAAACTGGCCCTAGGGAGCCCCAACTAACCTTAACAATAAAAAGAAAAATGAGTAAGCTTCAGCTACCTACAAAAGTCTTAACCAACCAGGTGGAAAGTACAGCAAGAGTCAAATAACTAGAGAAAATAGGAAATTAAAGAGGTGACTGGATTTGAAAAGGATGAGCCAGGCATCCAGGCCTCCGCAGGCTGCGGACACACCAGGGAGGGCAGTCAAAGCAAAGGGCTCTCAGCTTTCCCTGACCATAAAAACAGAACACTGTTTGTGCATCCCGACAATTCGATAAGTGGTTCATTGGCTTTACACAAATCTGCAAAATCAGATTTAGTCCACAAAGACTGGGTCCAGATTTCTGTGGCAAAAATGAGTTCTGTGACCTTAGTAACGATTCTGTTCGCCGGGGAGTCTTTTTACAATGGATCCACCCTCTGATAGAGGTTCTTCTATCTGGTTCCCCAGGATTACCTCAAGGGCCTGAAAGTCAGCAAGTGTGGAGACTCGAGCCCTTCTATGCCTCCATTTCAGATGGAAGTACCCAGACCCACCAGGCACCCATATCCTAAATGTTAGGTCTCAACTCTTGAGGGGCAAATATTAGGTAAGCTAGACAGGCATTAAGAAGCCTGGAAGGCACTGAAGGTGGACCCTTCCCACAGACGGGGAGCTCTGACGACTCTGCTGAGGCCCATTAAGGAAGGGTTCCGTTCTCGGTCATAGAACAGAACCAAAGTCCTATCTATGGCCTTGGGAGACATGACATTCTTCCCCCACCCCATCTTTCCCCCTCTTCCCCCTCCAGAGACATGGTTTCTCTGTTTAACAGCCTTGGCTGTCCTGGAACTTCTTTTGTAGACCAGGCTTGCCTCAAACTCACAGAGACCCACCTGCTTCAGCCTCCCAAGTGCTGGGGCTAAAGGTGTGCACCACAACGCCCAACTCCACTCTAATCAGTCCCAAAGATTATAATAATATTACACACTATTGTCTTCCCCCTTAAAATTAACCCAACTGGGCCTGTCAATCATCTGGCCCAGAGACCAACCTGAAGGAAACTTGACACACCTGAACATATGTCAAGGCCATAGGAGGGAATAATTATCCCCTTAACGAGATAATGTTCCCCTCGGGAACACCCACCCCAAGTTACACATCTCCACTACTAAGCCTGCTTAATTTTCTGAGTTCTCAAGAAGCATAAGCTTTCCTTTTATCTCTTCATCTCTTCTTTGGACTCCAGATGAAATCTTAAGTACATCTGTGCTGATCCTCCGGGATTCTGTTTCCCTGAAAATAACACACGCATGCACACACACTCCAAAAACTAACTGCTTACAGACTTTCATGAGCCTGCCCTTGGACCTCAACTCAAAAGGTCTCTCTCTCTCTCTCTCTCTCTCTCTCTCTCTCTCTCTCTCTCTCTCTCTCTCTCTCTCTCTCTCTCTCTCTCTCTCCCCCCCTTCCAGTCCCTGCCAAAATTCATAGTTTGCCTATCTTGCCATTTTCTTCAAGTTCTAAAACAGTCCTCAAGCTTTAAAAACCACAACAAAACAAAACAAAGACTGCAACAACAAAAGAAATCACCAAACCTTCACTGAGCTGTGTTTGGTCAGATGTAGTAGAGCACACCTGTGATTTTAACACTCAGGAAGCTGAGACAGGGGACTCTTATGTAGAGAGCCCAAAGTCAGTCTGTCCTACAAAGCAAGACCCTATCTCAAATCAAACTGCAAATCACAGGGTCTAGAGGATATTGCTCAGTGGTAGAATATCAGGAGCTTAGAGTATAACTCAGGGGATTATAACAACCCAACTGGGTCTTTAAAGGTCCTGGGTTTAAATGTCTGCATCAATGAACTTCACCCCCTCCCCAGACACACAACTCAAGACTTGTGTAACATTCTCCTCCTAGATTAAAATATTCAGTCCTTCAGGGGAGTTTCAGTCCTTACAGGGAGGTAATCACAACAACAAAATAGCTCCAGGAAGTCCCTGAAACTGACCAGATTCACTAGGCCCCTCTCTGCAGAAGCAAGCAATAAAAGTTGAGAGTGCCACTCAGACTGATGGAAGCTAAGCTGCAAAGAAGACTCTGAGACCAGACCAGCTGCCTGGAAGAAGCGGAAAACAGCTGAGCTGCCTAGACCAGGTTTAGATCAGTTACTTGGAAAGGACACTCTCCAACCTGTTGAGTTATCTGCATGCTATGCAGAGTGTTCCAGGTTTTGTGACCTGTCGTCTGTGCTTTGATGATGCAGCTGTCCATGAGTCATGTATGCTCCTGTAAGTAACCCATCACCCATATTCACATAAATAATACCAATAAAGCTCATTGGTTCACAAAGTTGGACTTTGGTGATATCCATACTTTGGTCTGCCCTGGACTCCCTATCCCGGGTGAGTAGATGGGGGGCGGGGGGTGGGGGGGGCTGCATCCCCCTGAGAAAAGCGTTATCACACAAGACCTCAGCTACTTCACAGAAAGTGACCAGCCTGGAACAAACACAAGGACTGTTCCTCTAAACTCTTCCAACTCATTAAACCCAAAATGCTTATGGTTTGTGAATTTCAGTGTATGCAAATTAGAGTATAATCAAAGACTAGTAAATAAATTGTAAGGACCCAAAATAATCAGAAAGCATATTTGCTTCAAACAAAATCCTATTTATACCTGAGCTACACCTGTTTAAATGCTCAGCCTCCACCCAAGCATCCTCCCTCCCCCGCCCTTCCCCCCAGAGCCATGGCATCTGTTCCTTAGCCATTTTCTTGCCAAGGTGGGAGATGATGAATAGAAAGTGAGCAGCTAGGCAGTGGTGGCGCACGCCTTTAATCCCAGCGCTTGGGAGGCAGAAGTACGCAAATCTCTGAGTTAAGGGCCAGCTACAGAGTAAGCTCCAGGAGAGCCAAGAGTACACAGAAAATCCCTGGCTCAAACACTCAAACACACACACACACACACACACACACACACACACACACACACACACACACACGAAACAAACAAACAAACAAACAGGAAGTGCACAAGCCTTAGAGACTGGCTGGAATGCATTCCGATCTCAGATTCGATCTAATCCCTGAGTGTCCATAAACCAGTGATTTAGCTTCTCCCAACTTTGATTTCCTTCTCTATAAATGTGCCGAGCTTATCCTGTTAGGCTGGGGAACCTGAGAGAACCATGTGCACTAAAAGCCTCACCGAGACCCACAAGTGCACAGGGAATAAGACTCATGGTCAGCCCCTGGCCCAGAAGTGTCAGAAAGCAAGGGAAATGCTGCACAGAGCCAGTATGGGCAAGGCGGCCAATCCTGCTCTGGGACTCAGACCGCTTCCGGTAAAGTTCAGTCACAGGGGGTCATCGATAGTAATCAATTGATCTTCTCCTGCCTTCTGATCTCAGGCATTCCACTGAAAACTGGCCCTGATCACAGGGATTGGGGACAGGAAGCCTCCCCAAAACATCCTCTTGGGGAGTTCCTGACACAGAAAGTAGAAGTGAACGAATTGGTTCTATGTAATAAGATCGGAGGAGCAGGAGCCAGGGTCTCCAGGTTCCCTTCCTAGGCCGTTTGGGGCCTTAGCCAATACTCAAGGCCCCTGGAACCAGGTAATCCCAAGTGAAGTGTTCAGCCCTGCATTTAGTCACCAGACACCTGTTACTTACAAAAGATAGCTTGGACCTGCATGAGGCTCCCATCAGGAAGAAGCAACTACTCCCAAAAATAACTGTAAGGTAGTAAGCACTGTCAAAAGGCGGTGACTCCCATGGTCCTGATGCCCCAACCCCTGGACGCCCCGAGTCATGGCGAGCCCCTCGCCTTTGCCTACCCAGAGCCTGAGAGCGAGATCTTCAGCAGAATCGGTATTTCTCATTCCGAGAAGAATCTACAAGAGAAGGAGTCACACAGCTAAGAAAAGGCAAGACTAGGGCTCCACCCAGAATCTCCAGCCTCCTGAGACACACCTATCTACCTCCCGGCAATGAAAGAGGTAGGGCCGATAGTGCCCAGACAAGCAAAACCACAAAAATAAGAGTCCCTGGGTCCCGGGTCCTTCCTGGGGGAGGAGCTAGTGGCGCTGACATCCCCGCCCTCCTAGCCTCGTCCTGGCCCCTGCAGCGAGAAAGACAGCAGTCTCTCCAGTCTCTCCGTTCTCCCTCCTCCGCGCCCCCAGCCTTGACATTATTTCCCACTTTGCTGTTTCTTGGATGATTTTCAAGAGTTTGTGCAATCGCATATGTATGAAAATGCCGTAATGAAACACAGTACTTTGCATGCTAACATAAAATAATAAAATGTGTGTGTGTGTGTGTGTGTGTGTGTGTGTGTGTGTGTGTGTGTGTGTGTGTTTTGTTGAGCGGTTCCCCTGCCATCTTCAAATGCTGGATGGTGTCTCTTTACAGTGGGACCGAGGTGGTTTGAAAAGTTGTGACGAGATTACCTCCCATCACCCAACACAGCAAGGAAGGCTGAACAGATGCAGCGACACTGTTCAGGGTGAGACAGAGCCTGGAGTTCAGAAGTGGATACAGAGGAAATGATCAAGTGACCAGGACAAAAGCTAGGACTGTAGTAGGGCTGGGCCGGAGCAGAGGCGCTCCCGCTCGCCCACACCTCCTCCCCACGCGCGTGGCTCTTGGCTTCCGTGTCAGACGCCCGGCGGGACCCACCTGATTCACAGAAGCAGGTCGGGCGTGTGCGGTCGGCTGCGCTGGGGACAGGTCCACGCGGGCGGGCGGCGCCCTGCACCGCAGGAGACCGGGTTGCTGCTGCTCCGCCGGGGTGTGCCGGGCGGGGTGCGCGCCTCCGGCCCCTGCCGGCGCCTCCTCCGGGCAGAGCGGGAGCCTAGGGCGCGGACAAGTGGCGTGCGCCGACCCGGGAGTGAGAGCCTAGCGGGTCCTCCCCGCCCGCCCCCCCCCCGTCACAACGTCCGGCGCGATGCACGCGTGATGTATCGGGTGTCCCTCACTTTACCCCTACCTGCACCCCTTTCCCTTCTGTGGGAGGAGTGATGTTGTTTCATCTCCACTCAAGCAGAAAAAAGCCTGAAACCAGCAAAAAAACAAAAAAAAACAAAACAAAAACAAAAAACGCTTACGGCCGCCTGTGTCTTCTGACCTGCACGTGGTGATAGAGGTCGCAGAGGAGGAACCGCGGGGGTTACTGGATGATGGGGTGGGGAACCTGCACCCTATGCAATGAGGAAAGGCCTCATGGACGCTGGCTTACAGCCAGACACCTGGAAGCCTGGAAGGTCTTTCCACACCGAGTGTTTCTCAGGGAAGACAGGAGAAAGGGCCACAGGCTACAGGCTAAGGACTGCCCATGGATGGTTACTAGGAGGCGAGGTCTCCCAGTCCTGAGCTCTGTGGTGAAAACTGGCCAAGAAGCACCTAGAGCATAACTTGCTCGGGGTCTTCGAGCCTTGGGTGTCCTCTGACGGGGTTATAGAGTCACAACGATCTTCTGTAATTATTTGGAAAGGAGCCCAAAGCAATTGTGGCAGAGTTTGCACCTCTATGCCCAAGAAGCACATCTGCCCTCATCTGGTTTGCTCCACCCTCAGGTTCAGTTGGATCAGTTTTGCCCCCAGAAAGTTATAATTTTGCTTTTGCTAAAATATTGACCACTGGACATAGTTTTCTTAAAAAAATAAGTTTTTTAAAGTTTTTGTTTGTTGTATGAGTGTTTTGCATGAAGGTATGTGTATGTATATATATACAACGTGTGTGCTGTGTGTCCCAGGAGTTCAAAAGAAGCTATTTGGATCCCCTAGATTTGGAATTCAAGATGGTTCGGACCACCTTGTGGGCGTGGGAATAGAACCCAGGTCCTCTGTGTAAGCTTCTGGAGGCTCACGAGTAGTCACGCCCTCCTCCCCACCCCCCAGGACCTCAGAACACCACAACAGCCAGGTTCCGCCCACAGACCACTCTCACTCCCCCTACGGTTGGCCAGACCCTCATTCCCTCCCCGCCCTTCTCAGCCCCCGACCCCCACCTGCTGGCCAGCCATTCAGAGTAAAAAGCCCAAATTCTATGGAAAGCTCCGCCCCAAGAAACGCTGTGTCAACTCTGTTTTCGGTTTCCATCTCTGCTGCTTCTCCCCTAAGCCGAAGCAGCCAACACCTTCCTGGCTTCTGGTTGTGGCTGGCCAGAGCAGAGTTGTAACACTTGCAGTGGGGAAACATTCCCCCCACCCCGGAGGGAGCTGTAACACTAGCAACCCTATTCCGGTCAGAGCTGTAACACTTAACCTTTTACAAGAGCTACAAGTGCTCTTTAACACTGAGCCATCTCTCCAGCCCTTGAACATCATTTTCACAGACTTAAGAAACGTATTCAAGTTTACTACAGCCGAGCTATAACTTGATGTCGCGGAGATAAGCACACATTGTTGAGGGCCCTATGCTAAAGGAAAGGGAACTCAAGGTTTCTGAGGTAAACACAGAGCCTACACACTCACCAAGTACTGCTGCAGAACTCGGAAAACCGCAGTGGAGTAGAGCAGCTGCGGAATGGAATCATAGGCCCCCCACACCCGCTCGGGAGTGAGGAGCCCTTGCAGCTGTACAGGCTAGTTGGTTTGTGTGTGTGTGTGTGTGTTTTGTTTTGTTTTTTTTTGCCAGTTTGACACAAACTAAAATCATCTGAAAGGAGGAAACCTCAATTAAGAAAATACCTCTTTAAGATCCGGCTGTAGGGCATTTTCTTAATTAGTGACTGAAGGGGGAGGGCCCAGCCCATTTTGGGTGGGGCCACCCCTATGCTGGTGGTCCTGGGTTCCATAAAAAGCAGGTTGAGCAGGCCTTGGGAAGCAAGCTGGTAAGCAGCACCCCTCCATGGCCTCTGCATCAGCTCTTGCCTCCAGGTTCCTGTCCTGCTTGAGTTGCTGTCTGACTTCCTTCAGTGCTGTGGAAGTGTAAGCCAAAGAAAGCTTTTTCTCGGCAGCTTGCTCTCAGGCTTGGTGCTTTACTATAACCCTGACTAGATCAGCAGCCATTACAATAGGCCCTTTGCTGGAGATCAATCCTAGCATTGTCTCGCCAATGTGCTCACAGCAGCTCATTAGTAACCACAGTTAAAACAGTAAGCTGAGGCGCTAAGTGCATTAATTTCCACTTCTCGGTTACCACAATCGAGAACATGCCGCCAATTAGACAGGATGAGATTTTTGTTGTTGTTGTTTTGTTTTTATTAAAATAATACTTTCGGCCGGGTGGTGGTGGCGCACGCCTTTAATCCCAGCGCTTGGGAGGCAGAGGCAGGCGGATTTCTGAGTTCGAGGCCAGCCTGGTCTACAGAGTGAGTTCCAGGACAGCCAGGGCTACACAGAGAAACCCTGCCTTGAAAAACCAAAAAAAAAAAAAAATAATAATAATACTTTCACTCACTGTTCTGATCATGGTTTGCCCTCTCCAGGTCCTCACTACCAAAGCTTTTTAGTTTGTTTGAGAATATGTTGCTTAGCTCTGGCTGGTTTCGAACTTGTCACATAGCTATGGCTGACCTTGCCTCCACTTCCCAAATATTTAGAATTACAGGGGGGTTCCATTACATCCTGCTTGCGGGAGAGGGCTTGAAGAGCAACCCCAACATTCAAGAGGCAGAGGTGGGATACTGCCTCAAAATCGAAACTAGCCCAGTTGACGTAGCTAGGGACCCTGTTCAAAATAAGATGGCTCAGTGGATAAGTTTGCTTGCTGCTAAGCCTGAGTACCTGAGTTCAGTCCCCAGAACTCACATGACAGCCGGAGAGAACTGACCCTGGGGAGTTGTTCTCTGACTCCACACATGAGCTCCCTGCCCCTGACACTAAATTAATAACTATTGGAGAAATCAATGATAGTTCTACCAAAAATGAGAGTGAGAGAATCCCCAAGGAGTTACCACATGTTACCAGGGAAATTGAAGTCCAGTCCTGGGCTCTTAGTCTCATTGATAAAAAATAATGTAAGAATGGACTCAAAAGGAAACTCAAAGACAACTTTATTAGAGTTTAAAAAACAAACAAACAAAAAAAACCCAGGACAGGTGTCTGATAGTCACTGTTCTGTTGCTGTGAAGAGGCACCATGACCAAGGCAAGTCTTAAAAAAAGAAGGCATTTAATTGGGGGGACTGGCTTTCAGTTTCAGAGGTTCAGTCCATTATCATCATGGTGGGGAGCATGGTCCAGCCTTGTGCATGCAACCTTCCCACCTTCAGATGATAGATGTCCTGTCTTCCTCCTTTTCTTCACCTAGGTAGCACTGGGATGCACACGTTTGCTCTTGTGGTTTGAATAAGATATCCCCCTGCTCTTCCTGCAGGCTCCATATTGGAATGCTTAGTCACCAGGGATTGGAACTCTCTGGTAGGTTAGAATGTTAGAACAGTAGTGGCCTTGTTAGAGGAGGGGTGTCACTGGGGGGGGGGGTTTAGGGTTCAAAGTTCACATCCGGCCTAGAGCCTTTCAGTCTCTCTTTCTCTTTCTCTCTCTCCCCATCCCTCTGTCCTCTGCCTCTGAGAGATAGCTTAAACAGTTTGATCCCCAATAAACCTTCCTTTCTCCCCAGAAGTGGTCTAGTTCAGTGCTTTCACTGTGCCCTGGCTTACAATGATATAGCTCAATCTATAGTCCATTGTGATTACAATCAAAAGACTAAGGTCAGGAAGATGCCCAGCAGGTAAAAGTGTTTGTCACTCAAGCCTGAGAACCTGAGTTTAGTCCTAGCCCCTGTAAGCCATCACACACACAATATGTGAGGGAGACAGGAGAACTGGCCCAAAGCCCAAGGGCTTGCTTTCCTAGAGTGCATATCAAAGAGGTAGGAACAAGAAAGACTATGCCTTGAGCTGGAGAAATGGCTCCATGGTTAAGATTGCTTAAGAGTTATGAGAAATTGTGAGTTTGGTTCCCAGCAGCCACACTGGACAGCTCTAGGGAATCGAACTGTCCCCTTCTGACTTCCACAACCACCTGAACACACACACACACACACACACACACACACACACACACACACACACACGGGAGTTGAAGGGAAAGGAGACAGACAGACAGACAGACAGACAGGAAATCCCTGCCTAAAAACAAGGTAAGAAAGAACAGATTTCCAAAAAGTTGTCCTTTAATCTCTACAATAGTTAGTTCCTTGACATACTAGTACCTGCTCTCCTTACTTTTCTTCCACAGTGAATACATAAGGAAGAGAGACAAAGTAAAAAGGACCAGAGATAGGTCAGTGAATAAGAACTTGCATAGCTTGCTTGTACCAGGCCCTGGATTCAACCCCAGCACCACCATAACCAACAAAAAATGGGGAGAGGATAGAAGAGATGAGGAAACAGAACACTTTGCAAACATACTTTGTTGGAAACTGTTATAAATAATATCTAATGCTTTATATATTCCTTTTAAAAATAAAATTAAAAGACTTCTGCTTCTGTGTTCAGAAATTCAAACCGAATAGTCCTTCTTCAGCAAGCCTTCCAGGTCAATAAAATAACCTGTAACCCCTAAAAAAATTAAATTAAGATATAATACAGAAAAATGGTAACTCAAAACTTGATACTGTTTTGTAAAACACAATGTTACAAGTTTAATCTTTTTCTTGACTTTATGCAATTTGAAAATTTTTAAAATTTGATGCTAAAGTTTTTATTCATGTTTGTGTTATGGACTTGTTCAGTTTATAGAGCCAAGGGCTTAAGACATTCATGCTTTGTTTAAATTTAAATTTGTTTCACTAACATGTGAGCTAATACCATGGGTCTGCTAGATTTGTTTTGAATTCTTTGAGAAAAACCATCAAGTTCTCAAAAGTTAAACAACTAGCCGTTCTACTGAGTAAATGCCTTGACCGTTAGTTACCAGATTTTCTGGGTAACACTGTTCCTGGGGAGATGTCAACAAGCAGGTCACCCCAGGTAGGGAACCAATAGCAGACCACAGTTAAGGCCACCACTGATTGTGGTGAACCAATGGGTTTACTGGGGCTACTTACAAGCCTATGAGAGAGGGGTCAGTTACAGGAGGGACATGCCTCACAGAGGGGTCAGTTACAGGAGGGGACATGCCTCACAGAGGGGTCAGTTACAGGAGGGGACATGCCTCACAGAGGGGTCAGTTACAGGAGGGGACATGCCTCACAGAGGGGTCAGTTACAGGAGGGGACATGCCTCACAGAGGGGTCAGTTACAGGAGGGGACATGCCTCACAGAGGGGTCAGTTACAGGAGGGGACATGCCTCACAGAGGGGTCAGTTACAGGAGGGGACATGCCTCACAGAGGGGTCAGTTACAGGAGGGGACATGCCTCACAGAGGGGTCAGTTACAGGAGGAGACATGCCTCACAGAGGGGTCAGTTACAGGAGGGGACATGCCTCACAGAGGGGTCAGTTACAGGAGGGGACATGCCTCACAGAGGGGTCAGTTACAGGAGGGGACATGCCTCACAGAGGGGTCAGTTACAGGAGGGGACATGCCTCACAGAGGGGTCAGTTACAGGAGGAGACATGCCTCACAGAGGGGTCAGTTACAGGAGGGGACATGCCTCACAGAGGGGTCAGTTACAGGAGGAGACATGCCTCACAGAGGGGTCAGTTACAGGAGGGACATGCCTCACAGAGGGGTCAGTTACAGGAGGGGACATGCCTCACAGAGGGGTCAGTTACAGGAGGGGACATGCCTCACAGAGGGGTCAGTTACAGGAGGAGACATGCCTCACAGACAGCTATAGCACCAAAACCCAGCAGAGCGTGGGGACAGCGCACAGCGTCCATGGAGACTGCTCAACAGGTTGTTGTAGGTCCTTTCAGTAGCCCAGTTGGTCTGAGTTTCATCCAGGCAGCTTGGATGGCCTGAGACACTGCGAGGCATTCCACCTTGTCTCAGCATGTCTTCCGTAAGCTCTTACCGCTGGGTCATGCCTGTGGAAGGAAAGGCCTGGTGAATCTCAGTTTCAGGGTCTTCCAGAAGTGGCTGCTTGCTTCCTCAGCTTAACAGCTTCACTGCAGAATAAAATGCATTATCTCACCATAGAGCACCCTGTGTTTTCATAATGGGGGGAGGGCTTGAATCTTGGGGGGGGCGCTGCTTCTAATGAGTCATTCCACCCTTCGCAGACTTCTTTGCTTCATATACAGATTTGGGGCATGCCAAGGATCAGCATCAGCTTGGGAGAAGATCCTGAGGAAGGGGTGTTTGGGAGTGGTTGAAGGATAACTCCAAGTCAGTGATGGGATGAAATCTGACAGCTCTGTAGTCTGCTCGAGATGACTCTCTTGATAGCTGAACTCTTGCAGACCAAAGCCCAATCTTTTATTTGCATAAGCTACTTTCTTAGGAATTTCAATTTCTTAGGAATATCAATTTAATCATTTACCCCAGGTTCCCTTTTGATTATCCCATGAATCAGCATTTTATGACCTTAGTCCCTTGATTCATTTTTTTTTAAAGATTCTTTTTTTTTTTTTTTTTTTTTGGTTTTTTGAGACAGGGTTTCTCTGTGTAGCCCCTGGCTGTCCTGGAACTCACTTTGTAGACCAGCTGGCCTCGAACTCAGAAATCCTCCTGCCTCTGCCTCCCAAGTGCTGGGATTAAAGGCGCGCACCACCACCACCCGGCAAGATTCATTTATTTATATGAGTATACTGTAGCTGTCTTCAGACACACCAGAAGAAGGAATCAGATCCCATTATGGATGGTTGTGAGCCACCATATGGTTGATGGGAATTGAACTCAGGACCTTTGGAAGAGCAGTTGGTGCTCTTAACCACTGAGCCATCTCACCAGCCCAGTCCCTTGATTCTTAGATAAGGCGGCAAGTTTATTTTTTTAAAACATAGCAAGTCCTATATAGTTTATTGGGCACAGCACTCGTGGTTGTCAAATCTAGACATAGAGGCAATTTTTATGTAAGAAAGTTCACTTTCTGTTTCCCAACTCCTTCACTGCTTAATCATGGCTGTCCTGAAACTTACTCTGTGGACAGACCTTGAACTCAGAGATTTGCATGACTCTGTCTCAAAGGTATGTATCATCAGACCTGGACTTAAAATCACTCTGTCCCAGGATAGCCTTGAACTCAGAAATCTGCCTGCCTTTGTAAACACAAACAATAAGCTTAGTTGGGTAGGAATCTGCCCTGAGATAATCATTTCCTCACTTTTTTTTTTTTTTTTGGTTTTTCGAGACAGGATTTCTCTGTGTATCCCTGGCTGTCCTGGAACTCACTTTGTAGACCAGGCTGGCCTCGAACTCAGAAATCCTCCTGCCTCTGCCTCCCAAGTGCTGGGATTAAAGGCGTGCGCCACCACCGCCCAATCATTCCCTCACTTGCTGATGCTCCATTATTACTTGTACCATGAACCTTGATTTTTTTTTTAACTATTCCTTTCCCTTTCCTGACACATTAGTGCAGCTGCTTCTGTTTTTTGTTTTGTTTTGTTTTCTTGTTTTGTTTTGTTTTAGGTCAATGAATTCCCTCATCCACTTTATATTGCATTCTTATATTTTACATGGTTGAGAAATCCCGTTTATATATTCTTGAACTCATGTTTTCAGAGTTCTTTCCCACAGCCTTAAGGCTGTCCTGAAGGTCACAGCATTTACCATTTTACATAAAAGAAATTCTCACCTCCTGGAATTGTGCTATTTCTGATTATCACAGAGTCATTAACCTTGGCAGGGAGACATTCCCCAAAGGAGGAAAATGAAGTAAAATATATACATTATTATACAAACAAGCATTATGCCTACAATAACCATCAGCACTTGAGCAGACCCACGCACTTCTGACTCTGCTCCAGGGGCAGGAACCAAGTCATACTGTTCCTTCGACAGCCATGCCAGAACCTGCAGGGGCAGAAGTACTAAATGGGTTGGAGAGAAGAGGTGGACCTCACCAACACTGACCACCAGGTAGAAATGGCTCCAGGTGCTTCACACAAATGTCAATGTATCTAAACCTTCACTCACCTACGTACAGATACTAGTCACACCTGGTTTTCCAATGGTGCCAAGAGGAGAGATGTAATAGATGGGCAGAATAATTTCATTTGCCATCCCTCTAGTTATGGACCTATGCCTTAGAGCCAAAAGATCTTCCCTTTGCACTCCATACTTATAGAGAATATTTATGAGGACCAATCTTCTGTGGAGACGACCAAGCCAGATGGTGTCATAACTCCAGAAGGAGGTGCCATTCACACAAATCACTTAGTTCTCCATGCCCGGACAACTAATCAATGTTCAGAGGGAATGCTCTGGGGACAAGTTCTCATGGTGAGAAGGCTGAGCTTCAAAGAGGTGCAACTCAGCAGCCTGAGTAGAACTGAAGCAGAAGACAAAAACCTGTGGGAGCATGGAAGGCACAAAGGCCCTCACCCCTGCTAGCTAAGAATCCAGAAAATCTCAAATAAGAAAATGAACCCTGCCGGGCGGTGGTGGCACACACCTTTAATCCCAGCACTTGGGAGGCAGAGGCTGGAGGATTTCTGAGTTCGAGGCCAGCCTGGTCTACAAAGTGAGTTCCAGGACAGCCAGGGCTACACAGAGAAACCCTGTCTCGAAAAACCAAAAAAAAAAAAAGAAAAAAGAAAATGAACCCTTATTATGTCAAAATGCACACTTCACTTCCTTGGGCCCTTCCTACAGTGAGGCCTTCCTTGACTTTTGTTTTGTTGAGGGTCTAATGTAGTCCAGGCTGGCCCAGAATTCACTATATAACTGAGGATTACTTTGAAATCATGATCCTCTGGCTTCCTCCTCCCAAGGATGGAGATTATAGGCCTATACCACCATTTTACATAAAAGAAATTCTCACCTCCTGGAATTGTGCTATTTCTGGGTTACAGTCAGTAACCCAAAACAATGCACAGAAACTGTCTTATGAATCATTCTAGATAAAAATAAGTAGATAAAAATAAGTAGACTGGACTGGAAAGATGGCTCAGTGGTTAAAAGCAGTGACTGCTTCCAGAGGTCCTGAGTTCAATTCCCAGTATCCACATGGTGACTCACAACCATCTGTAATGAGATCTGATGCCCTCTTCTGGTGTGTCTGAAGACAGCAATAGTGTAGTCACATACATAAATAAATATTAAAGTAAATAAGTAGACCAAGACCATTTTTTCATTTAATCTTTAAATTGCTTGAACAGTATAACTTTGAAAACCACTAAAATGTTTTTGTCTTTTAAGACAGAGTCTTCAGGGGCCAAGGATGGTGGTACCTACTGTGGCCAAGGATGACCTTAAATTTCTACTTCTCCTGTTGCCATCCCCCACCCCCACCAATACTGGGCTTCTTTATGGTATTTTCATAGAACAACAGGAGATATATTTTCATTATAGCACATATGATAAAATCTGACTAGTGTCTTAGTTAGGGTTTCTGTTGCTATGATAAAACACCCTGACTAAAAGCAACTTGCAGCAAGGGAAAGCCTTATTTTGTGAGAACCCTGTCAGAAATACCAGGCCAGCTCCCCACAGCCAAAGATGGGGGCTCACAGCCGGACCGGAACTTTCCATTCTGCCCAGGACTGCCTGGAGGGGTGGGGCAGATGAGGAAATGGCCTAAACAAAGAACCACCCTGCCTAGGGTGAGGTCGGCGAGGGATGTGACTTGACAAAAAAAAAAAAAAGATAATGCCAGGAAATACCACAAGGTGGGCAGGACAGGGCCAAATGGTGGAGACAACCTCCCCATTCGAGTTGACCAATAATTTTAAATGTTGCTCAGGGTAACCAATCGCAGTTGTCCAATTCAGGCGACCGCTGAACTCCCCACCAAAATGTTTATAAAAAGGGTATGCTTTGTGAGCTCGGAGTCTCCTCTTGCCTGTGTGCTGGGGGACCCCAATGTACATTGGAACAATAAACCTCTTTCGGATTGTAGCGATTCTGGTCTCTGTGGCCTTATTGAGTGGGGGGTCTTCCAAAGGACTTTTACAATTTCAGCTTACAATTTTCAGGTCACATTCTATCACTGGAGGAAGTTGGTGCAGGAACTCAAGGCAGGAACCTGGAAACAGGAACTAGTGTAGAAGCCATAGAGGAACACTGCTTATTGGCTTTGTCTTCATGGCTTCCTCAGGTGTTTTCTTTTTTTTCTTTTTTTTTTTTTTTTTTTTTTGGTTTTTCGAGACAGGGTTTCTCTGTGTAGCCCTGGCTGTCCTGGAACTCACTTTGTAGACCAGGCTGGCCTCGAACTCAGAAATCCTCCTGCCTCTGCCTCCCAAGTGCTGGGATTAAAGGCGTGCGCCACCACCGCCCGGCTCTCAGGTGTTTTCTTAAACCACCTACAAAGGGGTGGCACCACCCACAGTGGGCTGGGGCCCTCCCACATCTATTGTCACTTAAGAAAATACCCCACAGACTTGTCCATAGGCCAGTCTGATGGAGGCATTTCCTCAACTGAGGTTCCCCACTCCCCAATGACTCTAGCTCTTCTCAAGTTGAAAATACAACAACAACAACAAAAGCTAAGGACATAAGAGATTAATAATACCTGGATGAATCTAAACAGATAATGAGTAATCCTGAAACTCATGTTTGGTTTGTGATTTTGACCCCATGTCTTAGTTCAGGTTTTATTGCTATGAAGAGACACTAGGACCATGGCAACTCTTATAAAGGAAACCATTTAACTGGGCCTGGCTTACAGTTCAGAGGTTTAGTCCATATTATCATGGAGAGAAGTATGGTGCTGGAGGAGCCAAGAGTTGTACATCTTGATCCAAAGACAGCAGAAGGAGAGACTATGTGCCACACTGGGGGTAGCTTGAGCAAATGAGACCTCAAAGCCCACCCCACAGTGACATAATTCCTTCAACAAGCAACACCTACTCTGACAAGGTCACACATCCTGACAGTGTCACTCCCAAAAGCCAAGCATTCAAATGCATGAATCCACGGAATCCATTCCTATTCAACCCACCATTACCATTACCCAGTGACCATTCTATTCATTTCTTCCATGTCTGCTTCCTGGGCATTGATGCCAATCTCTGACTTCTAGACCCTCTCCTCCTCCTTCCCCCTCCCCTCTCATTCTTGCTCTCCTGATATAACCAGGCTAGCCTGAAGCACGTGATCTGCCTCAATACCCTTAAACATCTGAGATTCGAGCTGTCCATACCCACTCCCAGCTTGTGTCCTCCTGTCTCTGAACAAGGCCCTTCCTTTTGTCACACTCTCCTTGTCAAAAGTGCTAAGGTCAGATGACCTCTGGGAGAGTTTGAAATATACATCCAGAAGATCCTTGACATGAGAAATTTTCTCCTAGCATCCTTGGTGGGGAACAGAATTAGCCATAAGGTATGCAAGGTCAGCATGCCCAGTGTTAGGTGAGCATTTCTCACAGAAATACTGGATGAAGGAAATCCCACTCTTCTGTGGAACCAGAAAGCCCTAGATTCCTCAAGACAGCCAACCTTACCCTCGTAGACAAATGCAAAAGTGAGATGCAGGTAGGGAAGTGATTTCTTCAAAGCCAAAGGCTTGGGGTTTACAGAGCTAGGATCTGTCCTGGGCCTTTCCCCAGTCCCTTATCCAGGGACAGGTGGGGAAACTCACAGATACAGCGAGGGTTGGGAGGTGTTTTAATAAAGATGCAAAAGAGATAGTGTTAATTGCACAGAACTGCAAGGTAAATGCTGAGACCCATATCTAGGAAGAAGTGGGGATGAGCAGAACACTAGAAAAGGGAAACTTAGTTATGGAAACTCAGAGGTGGCCTGGGTCCCCGTACACAACAGTGGAGCACAGCATCTGAGCAGTCCTGTCAGAGACATTTACAGAAAAGGCCAGGGACTCACAGCCAGCTTGTCCTTAGTAAGGAACTCCCAAGAAGGGAGTGTGGCATGATGGAGGTTCTGTTTCAACAGGATTATCTCATCTTAACCATCAGCCATTATAGGGAAATGACATCAGAAGGAAAGGGGAAAAGATGAAAGAAACAGAAAGAGGTAGATATAAAAACAGAAAAAATAAAGGGTGTGGAGGAGGAATGAGGGAGGGAGGGGGAAGAGAGGGAAGATGTGAAGGAATAATGAAAATTAAGGAGAAAGAATTAATGTTTCAGGCTGTACAAGCTCTAAGGTATCCTTTGTTACACAGCAGAATCACCTGCAAGGTTTTGTCCTGAGTGACCTCATCTTTCAACCAGCAGTTTTCCCCATTTGGGATACCAATGCTAAGGCAGAATGAGTCTGCATCTTACTTGTGCCAATAAACAACTATCTCTTGGGTCAGCAGGATGGCTCAGCTGGTAAAGGTGCTTGCTGCCAAACCCAAGGACTGATTCAATGTCTGGGACCCACACAGCAGAAGGGGGAAGCTATGACAAGTTGTCCTCCAATTTCCACATGCATGTGTGCTACCCTTAATGATGTCCTATGTGCAGTCTAGTAGAAGAGTCCCAGGGGATTCCTAGAGAGCTGTTGGTCTTCAGTCTACATTGGAATCTTGAAGAAGTAAGTTCTAACACCAGTGAAGGAGTACATTGGCATCAGCATAGATTAACCTGCCAGCAAGAGTGAAAGCAAGCAGGCAAAAGCAAAAACCTATCTTCCACCTCCTTTTACGTGTGCTGCCCCCAGAAGGTGTGGCCCAGATTTAGGTTAGATCTCACTGCAAATGACACAATGAAGAAAATCCCTCACAGATATTCCCAGATGGGCTTTAGTTCGTTCTAAAAGAAACCAAGTTGACAACCAGGATGTTACACTGGGGACAACTGCCTGCCAACCACCATCAGGCCATTGGGTACAACACAAGATCTACAGAGGAGGATCTTATGGCATGGTTAGTCATGAGACATGGCCCACTTGACTTTATCTGGACCCAGTAAGCGCAAAACCAACTCCCTGCCCTAAACCTGTTCTGGTCTTTAGCAGGCTGGTGCCACAGCAGGTCTGTGAGTACAGTTATGTCAATGTTGTGACCTGTGCGGACTCTGATCTTGTCTTTGACAGGGCACTCTTGAGTCCTTCAGCTCCTGTAGCCCTGTCTCAGTCATTCTATAACATATATAATATATATTATACATGTTATATAATATATATGTTATATATGCGATACACATACACATACATATACATCATATACACATACACATATACCATCTACATCTACATCATAAACACATACACATACATATACATCATTGTATGAAGCAAAACCTGTGGCCTGAGAGATAATATGAGCAGTTAGTCGGTTTGGGGCAGAAGACCCTGTGATTGCCATGAATACCAAGTGAAATCTGCAGTACCTGATGAATTAGAGCCAATGAAGTAGACCTAGCTTGTGAATTTATTGGTTTTAATAAACTTTGACATTGTGGAGAGACATAAACACATCAATCCAGTTTTTGGACAATTCACCCAGAGCGGTTAACGCGGCGGCGGGACTCCATCCGTCCAAGAAGGTGACCGACAAGTAAACATGCTGCTGGCAAAAATTATTGGCAATACATGAAGTTTTAGGGTTTTTTTGATGTTGTTTTGTTTTGTTTTTCCAAGTAAAATAAACCTTTTGGTGATAGAGATAAAAACTGAAACCCTACCAAAGTCACAAACACAGTCTCAAAGCTTGCAGCTGTTACCCAAATCCTGGCTCACACTGTAGTGTAAAGTGATTGTGGTGAGAGTTGCACTCCTCTGTGATGCTGCAAGGAGGACATCGGAAAGCTGGAAGGTTCCCTGTCACTCCGTGCAGGGCCTCATGTCTTAAGGAACTGGTTATCAAAAGCAGGACCAATGGAAAGAGTAGCAAGCTTCACCTCGGCCCAGGATTTCATACGCGTGTAGAGTCAGCCCTAGTGGCACACACCTGCAATTTGGCACTCAGGCATCGGAGGCAGGAGGATTACTGTGGGTTGAAGGCTAGTCTGAGGGGCTTAGTGAAGTCAAGATGGTCTTGAATTAGCAAAACTTCGTACACACACACACACACACACACACACACGCACACACACAGAGGGAAAAGGGGTGTTATAGAGTTCTACTGTGCTATGCTGAGAAATGATTCCAATAGAAAAGAAAAACAGCAAGGTAAAAAAAAAAACCAAAACACCACAAAGAAGTTAGCCCTTGGAAGAAAGGCCTGGCATAAGTTAGGGAGACGTAGAGCCCCTGAAGTGCTTGCTCCTGACATCTGTCATTAATGGGACCCAAAGAGAAAGAAGTTAAGAGAGAGAGAGAGAGAGAGAGAGAGAGAGAGAGAGAGAGAGAGAGAGAGAGCAGTTCCAAAGAATATAGCACTAGTTTTAAAGAAATCTAATGATGTAAACCCCATGATACGTGGGATGCCAAGAGAAGGGCCACATGAAATGTTGTTTAAAAGGCTGCCAGAGACTGACCAGGACAATCACAAGGGCAAACAGCACTGAAAGTGGTTCAGAACATCCCCTCCCATGCTTTGGAGACATCTGTCCCCAGATAACATAAAAACCATATTAACAATGCAATGGACTACCTACTGGGGCCACCAAGGCACCCGTCCTGGGGACACGTGGGATTTTCATGATTCCCAGAGAAGCTCTTTGTGGTGTGACCAGCTAAAACCAGAAAACAGCAGAAGACTGTAATCACAAGGCAGAGGAGACATCATGGATGAATTCAAAACTCTTAGACAGATGTTGTGTCGCCTAGAAACGGAACTCAGCTGCTGAGTGGCTTTGACCTGTGGAATGACAGAGGCACAGATATTGTAGTCCTAAGTGTCCTTGAAATGAAACAGAAAAACCACATGTGAAGCACAAGCTGCTGAGTCCCACAGCTAGTCCCCAAAAGAGAGCTCACTCCTTAGGACAGGAAAGTGTTAAGAGCTAAGGGCTGGGGAGATGCTCAGTGGGTAAGCCTTTGCCATGCCCATGCATGCATGAAGACTGGAGGTTGGGTCTTCAAAACCCACAAAAAGCTGGCTGGCCATGGCTTATTTGTCATCTCAATATGTGAGAGGCAGAGACAGGTGATCCCTAGGGCAAGCTAGCTAGTTAAACTAGTCAACTGAGGTAGGGGGGTGTGCCCTAGGTTCATCAACAGACCTTGCCTCAGTATACAAAATGGATAATGAGCCACATCGCCCTTCTTGTATATACCTACACGAGTGCACCACACACACACACACACACACACACACACACACACACACACACACGGATGTGCACATATCCACACAACCCACATGTCTGGAAAGCAACAAACACATCCTGGGTGACTCCATTTTATATGACATCAGCTTGCTCCATTGTGAGTGCAAACTCTGAAGCAGAGTGACTGACTCTGTGTCATTTGTGCTACTAAACAAGCGCTCTCTGCCCAGAACAGATGGAGGCACAGATGGGAGCCATCTTGAGAATGGACTGAGGAATAATTTTCCTACAAATATTATCAGCTATGAACTTGTCAATGAAACCTGGAGACAGGAACACAGAGGTATAGTGAATCCACATCAGAACAAGATAGATTCTTGGGCTTATGAGCTTAACCCTTCTTGATTCTACAAAACAAGTTACCAGAGCACCTATCAGTCCATCCCTAGGGTACTGGTGCCAGGACCACAGGATCCTTAGGGACAGCCTCTGTTTGTCACCAAGGCCTTACCTTAGCTTGACCACCACATTTGCCATTTGCCATTTGTCTGGATCCAGTGAACCTGGAAGCCAATCAGTCCCCTTCAACCTGCCTCATGATTTGGGGTCCTCATGCCTGGCTTTGCAGTGACTCTCTTTTCAGCTCCATCAGCTTTCCTGTCTTGCTTTCAACACGGCACCTCTGAGCCTGCCCAGCCCCTTTATCTCTTTCAGTATTCTGTAACCTACATTTAATTGTGTGACATGTGCTGGGGATTGGTTCTAATGCTTTGATTTGATCGGGGTTTCTGTGTGTCCAAACACAAAAGGTCCTTGTCCCCAGTTGGCTTTTTTTTTTTTTTTTTTTGGTTTTTCGAGACAGGGTTTCTCTATGTAGCCTTGGCTGTCCTGGAACTCACTTTGTAGACCAGGCTGGCCTCAAACTCAGAAATCCTCCTGCCTCTGCCTCCCAAGTGCTGGGATTAAAGGAGTGCGCCACCACCGCCCGGCCCCAGTTGGCTTTTGATTGATCAATAAAGAGCCAACGGCCAATGGTTGGGCAGAGGAAGATGGGGCTAGGACAGAGAGGAGGAGAAAAAGGAGGATTGCCATGATGAGGTGGGAGATAGATCAGGTTTAGGGATGCAGGGAAGAGAACCAATGAGTCATGTAAGAGTTAGGGTAAGCCACCATGGACACTTCCCTGATCAGGCCTGAGGTAACAGGCAGAGGATTAGAACTGCCCAACCACTGAGCTAGATGGCATATTAAAAATAAGGATCCAGGGAGCTGCCGGGCAGGTGTCTGGAGGAGCAAGACCCACCAGGAGCACAAAGTAATGTAGCCAAACTTCACGCTACATGTGATGTGTGAGCTGAGACTTGATTCCACTAGTCAAGACTGGATTAAAAACCCAGGCCTAGTTGCTCATGCCTATAATCACAACACCTGAAAGTCTGAGGCAGGAGGATTGCTCTGTATTTAAGACCAGCCTGGGCAACATGGGATTCCAGGCCAATATGAGCTCCAGAGTGAGACTTTGTCTGGAAAAACAACAAATTAGGATAAAAGAATCTACCGTGAATGGCTCGTGAAGCCAGCAGGACTTGGTGAGTGAAAGGTGAGGGCGTTGATGGCATTGTTTGTGAGTTTACCAGACTTCTCTAAGCCTCAGCTGAGAGAGAGAGAGAGAGAGAGAGAGAGAGAGAGAGAGAGAGAGAGAACGCATGCCTCACAATGCAGGCCTCGTATCCACACAATTGCTCTTCTTCCAGCCTGACAGTAAATCACACTGGGTGGAATAAACTACCTGTCAACACTTCCTTCCCTTGCTGTCCCCAAGAAAACACTGTTCAAATCACCACTGCTCTCTTTTTAACCTATTTATGACTTGCAAGTCCTTTGTTTTCTAATGATATTAAACCCTACCTCTGGTACTTCCATATTTCTAATTTTAAAAGGCAGACACAGAGAGAAAGCCAGGTATTTTTGTGCTCTTGGGATTCATTTAAAAAAATAGAAGACCCAATTCTTGGGCTTTCAGAGCCAAAGAATTCCAGCAGTTGACATAAAAATCTTACCTACCCAACCAAAACATTAAAAGTTGCATTCCATTCTGTTTTAAATGTTGCTTCTCCTGACCTTTTAAGAAAGGTCATGTAGGAAATTCAATCCACTTGAGTAGAGGGAACGCAATTCTAGATTGTTCTTTTGTACAAATGTATTATTTAATTCTTAAATTAAGTGCATGATATTTAAAAGCACAAATACAAAATGTGAGTAGGCTGGGCCTCCTCAAGAATTAGTGTGCAGTAAAATAAGATTCTAGTCTAAACCTGAAATTAGCCTAGGCTCATATTCTGGCCCTGCAATTATACACACTGTGCAACCTTAGGGTAGTTATTACTTAACTACTTATCTCCAAGTGGGTGTAATTCTCTGTCCCTCAGAAAACCTACAAAAACTACCAAAGATGTTGTATGTTCTTGCATTAAGACTCTAGATAAAGCTACTGCATGAACATCTCTCTTCATTTAGGAGAGATATGAGAGGAAGCTCTGAGGTCTTCAGCCACCAAATCCTACAGGGGCAGGGTTCCCACCCACACCGTGCAGTTGCTAGTGATGTGAGATTCGCATGGTCTTAGAAATAGAAACATCACACTGGGCATAGTGGTGCAGGTCTATATTCCAAGCACTTGGGAGATGCAGGCAGGAGGACCAGGAGGGTCAAGGTCATCCTTGGGTACTTAGCAAGTTCAAGGCCAGCCTGGGTTACCTGGGATCCTTTTCTTCTATCAAACACCACCACCACCACCAGGGGCTCACTCTATAGGGGTGACCTTGAACTTCTTATCATCCCGCCTCTACCTCCCAGCCTTTGGCATTATAGATCTGTGTCCACCGTGTGCGACTGGTGCTAAGGATTGAATGTGGAATTTTTTTGCCAAGTAAACCAATCACTCATGTTCAGAGCCCTTTTTTTCCTCATAATCGTTGTCCATTTCTACTTTGTTCTAGGCTCTTTACTCCTCTGTGATCGGGTTGAACCTTCGTCCTTTAGCCCTCTCAGAATTGTGTAGCCAGTCACAGCGCTGAGCAGCACAGGGGGCCGAGGGCCCAGTAGGAGAGGAAGTCACTAACCAACATCTCTGTCCTCGGGGCCTGGGAGGTAATAGACCACAGGACAATGAGAACTCGGAGCTCTGAGGCCAGCACTGGGAGGACAAGCTTGAGTAGGAGGCCAGTCTGGGCTGCACGGTGAAGCTTTTTCCAAACAACTAGTAGAAGAAGAAGCACTCTACAGGGAAGAGCAGCAGTCCCCCAGATTCCCGCACAGCCTCTTCTGACTCCGTGAACTGAATTACCGTGAAAAGCTGACATCTATGCAGGGAATACAGCAGAGTGAGTAACTAGAAGTTCTGTAGTTACAGAGAGTTGAAATGTTGTACATAGAGAGATAAAATTCTTCTGGGCTATCATTAGTCCATAGCAGTTTACCAGAGACATTCTTTTGACACTCTGGTGACATTTTCAGAATGCATTCCTGGAAATCACCTGACCTACCGACTCCAGAGCTGAGAATGTCACCAGACAGTCTGGAACCTACAGCAATAGTCCCAGGCATGCCTGTGCCCTGCCTAGCTGCTGCCCCCTTCCCAACAGACTACTCTGTAAATGAATTGATCTGTGTTTCGTTTGTTTCCTTCTGTGACTGTAAGAGTTCTGCTAACCCCTCCAAAGGGTATCATTCAGGGTAACCTGAACTCATGATCTGGGGTTGTGGTCAGCCATATCTGGCTCCTAATAATCCTCTCCTATTGTCTCTGGGGCAAGAGTTGTGTTTTGATGTGACAACTTCTTTTTGCTTCTTCCTGTTTGTCACAGAAATTATCAAATGTCACAAAGCTAAGAGGAGTGTCATGAGCAAAGGGATGGGATCATAATAAAGTTTAAAGGTCTCACTCCAGCAGCTATCTTCCATGTAACAGGCTGGGGCTAGTCCACTAAGGAGGGACTTCTAGACTTCTGGGTTCCAAGATAAACAAGCTTAGCGTAAGGCATTTCCATGATGTTCTGTAGGCAACAGAGAATTGGAGTAAGGTTCTTATAGAGTACTCTGATGGGTTGCTCACATTGAGCACAAGTTAGTGCGCGCGCACGTGTACACACACACACACACACACACACACACACACACACACACACACACACACACGCATTCACTCTAGATCCCAGGATATATCCCTAGAAGGTGGATATAACTCTTCTTCATTCCCACAGCAGGAAACAAAGGCTCCAAACAATTATTCTCCCCAAGTTCTCTCTTCTCCAATACCAGTGATGACTTTGCCCAGATCTGCAAGACCCCTAAGACCCTGGTGAAGAAGGCGTCTCCAGCCACAGGCAAACAGGCAGCATCCTGCCTCTCCTGTGCCTTACCCTGCATGTTGCTACTTTTGGCCGCGAAACTGGATTCTTTGTCCCTCTTAGAATTGTGAGGGGAAAAAAACAAGATCAAGTGCCATCAAGCAGTGAAGGGGACTTTTCATTCTTGGCCAAGAATGGGATAAAGGAGGCAATAAATGTGAAAAACAGCTTCTCGGCAGCCTAGGGGGCTTGATGGCTATAGCTATGGGGTGAGAGAAATGAGGGGCTGGGTGAGGCTAACACAGGGGAGGCTTGCTTGTGTGCTTTCTGGGAATGGGCACAACTTTTCCAGGAATGTGGACGCTGATCCCTTTTGACCTTTTTATGGTTCTTTCTGTCCAATTGTAGTCATGGCAATTGTGAGTTGACGCAGCCCGGGGTTATGCTATTTTGTATGCAGATGGCATAGAGATCTTTGAAGATAGTTATCTGCAATTTAACCAGTTTAGGCTAACCCGTGACTTCAAGCATCCAGTCCTCAGAGATAAATACAGTAAGTGTAGAGTTAAGTTTCAGTTAGCTCTCCTAGGCAGTCTTCAGGGAAGCATGCCCTGCTCCCTCAAATTCTGGGATCAATCGATTTATTTATTTATTTATTTATTTATTTATTTTTATTTATTTGGAGTCAGGGTGTTGTGTGCTTATGGAAGACCAAGAACAATTTGCAGAAGTTTATTCCCTTCTTCTGCCATGTGGATTGCAGGGATGAAGCCCAGGGTATCAGACTTGGTGGCGATCATTGTTGCCTGCCTGCCATCTTCTTAGGCCTACGAGAGTTTGCATGGGGGTCCTTCCATCAACATGGTCAAGAGGTTAAGGGAGTTGCTCTGGCCCCGGTCACCCATAGGCCTTGTTTTCTACACAGCTGTCTTATGCTAGAGCCATTTTCCTTTTCTGTGGCTGTTTGTTTGTTTGTGTTTTTGAGATAGGGTCTCAGATAGCCCAGGCTGACTCCAACCTAACTGTGTAGCTTGGGAGGACCTTGAATTTGTTTATTCTCCCTCTAAATAATGGGATGATAGGCATTTGACATCATGTCTGGTTTGTATATTTCTGGGCATCCCACACAAGGCATGGTGCTTGTTGGTCAAGCACCCCGCAATTGGGCTACATCCCTATCCTAGGGAAATATTTTTTTTTAATTCTTTTTTTCCTTCCTTTTTCTTTTTAATTGGAAAAAACCAATGCAACAAATCCACATTTGTTGATAATAAACTTAGTAACTAAGTCCCTGTAGGCTCTGTCTCTAACCTCAGTCTCTGCTTGCTTTGATACCAGTTGCTCAAGCCCCCAGAAAAGACAACTGTGAGAAACTAAAATCAACCTCTGGACCCTTGTGATGCCCTGAAAACCCTCCACTCCCTTAAATTGACAGGCAAACACACCCTAGATTAGCAGGCTAGCTCTAAGCCAAAGGCAAGAAAAGCAAGGTTTCCGGAAGAGCAAGGAAGGAGTCACTGATACACCCTGACCTGCTCAAAATCCCACATTAACAAAGGAAGACAGTGTTGTGATTGTAAAGAGAAAGCGGCAGAAGAATAAGTTCTACAGCAGTGTGGGAGAAGGAATCCCTTCCCCCTGAGGGACCAGACAAACGGATGGTATAGTATAGAACAGAGTTTATTCAGGGCATGGGGAGGGGAGTTTAGGGGGTTGTAGAGGCAGAAAAAGGCAGAGAGAGGGAGAGAGTAGAGAAGCAGAGGTCAGTCAAGACCACGTGGGATGGGGGGGGAAGGGGAAAGGGAAGAGCCAGGAGGGCAAGAGAGAAGCTAAGAGAGTAAGAGAGACAAGAGAGGCAAGAGAGAGAAGAGGGGCAAGCAGTCCCTTTTATAGTGCGCCAGACCTACCTGGCTGTTGCTAGGTAACTGTGGGGTGGAGCTTAGAGAGAATCCTAAAAAAGACAGAAGGAAAATCAGTTTGCAGGCCTATCCACTTCCCTTCTGAAACCTACCCCAGACAGCAGCCTCGCATCCCTGATCAGTAACACTGAGATTCTGAGACACCAAGGGCATCGCCACACCCCACTCCTACCCCCCCCCCGGGGGGGTATCTGCAAAAGGTCCCGAGGTGGAGGCGGGGAGGGCTTGCCCCACTACTGGCTCAGCATTAGCCAGCCAGGCTGTTGTCCTCCCCCTGAGCCTGAGGAACGGGGACATGCTTGCAGTCCCTCTCTCCTCCAGAACATCTAAGGCTGAAAACCGGTCCTCCTCCCAGAGAGGAATTGTTTCCAGGTCCTTTTCCCACAGCCTGGAATGAAGACTGCCTGTGAGGCTTGGGACAGCTACACCCACTTCTTGGCTTCTAAAAAGCTCTTGAGGTGCGGCATCTGCCATACACCAATGGTCAGGAGGACGAGAGTCTGCAGGATGGACCACCACAGCACTCGCTGGTTGCTGCTCTCGCTGGTTTGTCTGAAGCGCTCTTCTCCCCACCGCTGGTAGTCCCGCTCCTTCTGGATCTGCTCCACTTGCTCCAGCAGCTGCCAACTCAAAGCGGCAGCTCCCCGAGCTTGTCCTCGGCAGCAGTTTCTGCACATCCGTCCCCCGTGTTCACCCACTTGGATGAACTCTCAGCATCCTTCCGGCAAAGAGGGAGAACTTGGTGGAATTTGAGTGAAGACGGATCTGGTGCTCACCAGGGGTGTGGGAGGTGAATGTGAACCTGCCCTCAGAGCCATACTGCTGGGCCAGGATGACCTCGTCTTCCTGGTCTTTTACCTCCACGAACATGCCGAGCCCAGGGGTGGCTGGCTGGTACTCCTCCCGCTGTTTGTCATACAGCTGCGCCCAGTAATTTCCTGGAGAGCTTTTTTATTCTTTAAAAAAATGATTAGTATGGGTATGGAAACAATATGGTCTGCACCCTCACCGGGCCAGGTCCTGAGGGAAGTAAGTAAGTAGGTGGTAGAGTAAAGAGACAGAAAGAATGGAGCAGATAGGTGCTGAGAGGCGGAGGGCAAGAGGCCATTTGCGCGCTGTGAAGGGGGGCGGGACTGGAGGCCGGCCATTGCTGTTGTTACTCCTTGGGAAACGACAAATTACACCGTCCATCAATAGAGCCAGTAACAAACGCAAGAGCCTGTGACTTATGTCTTCTTCCTTTGAGAAAAGCCAACCGCCGCCGTAAGAGTCCCTGTGACCCCCAGAGCTGCTTCCTAGCCCAGGAAGAAGAGCAGGACCTGCACGGTGCAGACCACAGCTGTATCAACATGTCCTGCTGTGTTTAATTCTCCTCGCTGGCCTATCTGCTCATGTCTCTAGTTTATTGTAATGGTGGTTCAACCACGAGACTAAACAACCCTATGTTGAATTACAGTTTTTTCCGCGCTGTGTTTGGTCATGTGTTTGGCCAATGTATTTATTTCCTTTGCAATCTTAGGGTGGGACAAACATTTGAAGACACCCAGAGACGCTGCCCACAGTGTGGTCGGCAGCTCCAGCCACTACAATGTGCAAATATGGGGTGGAGATATGGGAGAGGAAGAGGAACAGTTTGAGCACTGTGAAGGGAGGCGGATCTGGAGACTTGAAGGGAGAGAGGAACACCATTTGTGAGGAGCCTGTGAGGCCACCTGAGGCTATGATGAGGTTGTGGCCTGTGCTGCAACTTGAAGGCCATTGTCTGAGTCTGTGACCATGCAGCAGCAGGGGTCTGCATCGATGTCCACGGCCCAAATTACCACCAAAGGCCAAAGGCCATGCAGACCTTGGTCCCTGGTCTGGGCTGCCACCTGGGACCATATTAATATCCAAAGGCTGGGTAGAGCTGGCCCCACCCCTTACTGGCTGTAGCATCTGGGAGAGCAGGGCCCTGCTGGGCAACACAGTAGAGCTGGCCCTGGCCCCACCCCTTGCAAGCTGTGGTGAGCTAGCCCAACAGTGCTTGAGAGCTTGCCCTGGTGGTGAGGGTGTGGGAGAGCTGGTGGGCTGACCAACTCAGCTCCGACCCAAGCCCAGAAGGGCTCTAGGTTGGCCCACCGCAACATATATCCCATCTATGAACTGCTGGAGCCCAGGAAGGGGCCAGTCCTTAGATCCAAAGCTGTAGGACCTCCATGACACAGGACAGCAAAAGGTTGTCTGAGAGGAGTTCCAGTGAGGATCCAGTATTGATGGTGCAGCAGAAGTCAGAGGCCTCAAACCAGACCAATGACTCATTGCAATGAACCTTTGCAGCTAAGGTGTGTGGACAAGGGCAGAGAGCAGATAAGAAAAGGAGGGGGGAAGATGAGTGGGACTGGGGTACATGATGTGACATTCATAAAGAATCAATAAAAAGTTTTTTAAGAAGAAAATTAGTGTGTGTGTGTGTGTGTGCGCGCGCGTGCGTGCGCGCATGCATGCACGCTGGTAGTGTATGAGGCAGGGGGTGGAGAATATGTGCACACAAGTCATAGCACAAGTATGGAGATCGGAGGACAACTTTGTGGAGTCAGTTTTTCCTCCTTTACGTTGAGTTCTGGAGCTTAGACTCAGGTCACAGTTTTGAGTGGCCTTTCCACTTGAGTCTTGACACTAGTCCCCAGGACAGTGTTTCTTCAGAAAATGTTCCTTGACAGCTGGGGACCCTGCTGGTTGAGCGATGGCCAGGAGCTAGAGTGGCAGCCCAGCTGTGGGCAGAGCTGACCGATAGAGTAAGTGCTGTGGAAATAGTGACTGTGGTGTTGGCTGCAGGCCTGGCGCTGCAGAAGGATGGCGCTGCAGAAGGATGGCATTGCAGAGGGATGGCGCTGCAGAGGGTTGGCGCTGCAGAGGGATGGAGCTGCAGAGGGATGGCGCTGCAGAAGGATGGCGCTGCAGAGGGATGGCGCTGCAGAGGGATGGCGCTGCAGAGGGATGGCGCTGCAGAGGGATGGCGCTGCAGAGGGATGGCGTTGCAGAGGGATGGCGCTGCAGAGGGATGGCGCTGCAGAGGGATGGCGCTGCAGAGGGATGGCGCTGCAGAGGGATGGCGCTGCAGAGGGATGGCGCTGCAGAGGGATGGCGCTGCAGAGGGATGGCGCTGCAGAGGGATGGCGCTGCAGAGGGATGGCGCTGCAGAGGGATGGTGCTGCAGAAGGATGGCGCTGCAGAAGGATGGCGCTGCAGAGGGATGGCGCTGCAGAGGGATGGCGCTGCAGAGGGATGGCGCTGCAGAGGGATGGCGCTGCAGAAGGATGGCGCTGCAGAGGGATGCCACCGGAGGGACAAAACAGTATTTTCTCCAGGTTTGCTGGCACGCACCTGTCCTCCCATTACTAATGACCACAAGTTCAAGGCTAGCCTGGGTTATATACTAAATTCCAGACTAACCTGACCTACCTAGTAAGACCCTGCCTCCAAAAAGAAAAAGTTATTGAGCAGGTGAATTGTCTCAGCAGGTAAAGGCACTTGCTGCCAAGCCTGCTGGCCTGAATTTGACTCTCAGGACCTTTATGGTAGAAAGAGAGAACCAATCCTGAAAGTTGTCCTCTGATCTCCACAGAGTGCACACTCACTCACGTACATGTGCACACACACAAAATAAATTCACTAAAATGTAACTTAAGAAAAACCCTATTGTCATGGTTTGTATATGGTTGGCCCAGGGTATGGCACACTGTTGGGAGGTGTGACCTTGTTGAGGTAGGTGTGGCCATGTTGGAGTAGGTGTGTCACTGTGGGCATGGGTTTAAGACTCTCATCCTAGCTGCTTGGAAGTCAGTATTCTGCTAGCAGCCTCCAGATGAAGATGTAGAACTCTCAGCTCCTCCTGCACCATGCCTGCCTGGATGCTACCATGTTCCCACCTTGATGATAATGGACTGAACCTGTGAACGTGTAAGCCAGCCCCAATTAAATGTTGTCCTTATAAGAGTTGCTTGGTCATGGTGTCTGTTCACAGCAGTAAAATCCTAAGACAACTATTAATTTAAAAAAAATTTAACGCAATGATCTTTTTGCCAGCCAAATTCTACTTCAAGCATTTTACCATACTTCTAGTAACCCAAAGCACCTTGGTGGAGCCCTGGCATTTCCATTTTAACTCCTGGATATAGCTGGTTGATATTTTCTCATTACATCATCTCAGAGTTGCATAGACTTTAACACATCAACTATCTGCTTTCTCTCCAGTTTTCCTAAGTTAAATGGCACATGACAACATCTGGCTAGATGTGTAACAATGTCTATGACACATAGCCCAGGCATGATCAAGCTTGGTTCAGGGGTGTTCCATGTTTGTACAACAAAATCACTCAACAGTGCACTGCTAAGGCACTCCAGGGATGAAATGACACCAGGCTGTTCTTGAATCTCTTTCATGCTATTTCCAGTTGTGGCGTCTCTTGCTGTGTTCACACACTCAACACCAGCCCCACAGTGTCTAGTCTCTCCCTAACTTGGGCAAGAGTTTCACTAGTATTGTTCACTCTTCCTAACCCAAATATTTGTTTTCATCTTTATAATTATTTATTTATTGGTCTTTTGGGACAAGGTCTAGCTATGTAGCCCTGACTAGCCTGGAACTTGCTGTGTCAAGTGCACTGAGCTAAAACTCACCTGCCTGCCTCTGCCTCCCAAGGGCTGGGATTAAAAGTGGGAGCCAATACATCCGGTGTTGTTTTCCTCTTCTTTTTTTAGCGTAATATTTCCAATAGTTCTTTGAGACTTTCATAAATGCATACAACATATTTTGGTCATTTCACTCTCCATTTCTCTCTGAAACTATTCCCAGATCCAACCTCTCCCTCACCCCCATCCACCCCAATACCGACCTGGGTGGGAAGCTGTCCCTAGAGCATAGTCAACCTCCTAGGGGGTCACATCTGTAAAGAAAACTCTCCTAGTAATTATTAACTGTCAATAGCTCCTCAGAAAGGGTGAGGGCTAATGAACCACTACCCTTTCCATGCTAGACTGTTGCCTGGCCTGATCTTGTTCAGGTCTTATGCAAGCAGCCTACTCTCTAAGGAGTTGCTGAGAGCAATGGGCCTGGTGTGACCAAAAGAGTTCATTTTCTTTTTTCTTTCTTTCTTTCCTTTTTTTTTTTTTTTTTTTTGAGGCAGATGGTCTCTTGTGTGGTACAAGCTGGCCTCAAACTCATGTTGCTGAGGATGGCCTTGAACACCTGATCCTCCCACCTCAACCTGTCTAGCTCTGGGATTGTAGGTGAGAGTCATCATCCTTGACTTCAGTCGAGAGAAGGGCAGTTTGGTGGTCTCTTAAAATTGTTCACGGCCTCCTTCTCAACCATCCTACTGCAGTGATGCTGTCCAGTTCTCTTCATTCACATGGACATATCTCTGAGGCAACTGGGTTTGAAACATTTGCATACAACCTAAGCATTCCTTAGCAGAAGCCCAGTTAGACAGAATGATGTGAGGGCAGTACAAAGTCAAACAAGGCTGGAATTCTCTGATGGAGTGCTTGCACAGAATACGCAAGGTCCTGGGTTCCAATCCCAACACTGCCAAAAGAAGATGAAGGCAGGACCACCAAGATGGCTTACTGGGCAAAAGGTGCTTGTCACCAAGCCAGACAACCTGAAGGTAATCCCCAGAACCCAGGGTGGAAGGAAAGAACCAGTTCCTCAAAGCTGTCCTCTGGCCTCCACATGCAAATTGGGATTGCAGGCATGTGCCACCATGTGACTAGTGTGTGGGTGAAAAAAAAAAGGAAATAAAAAAAAGAAATGAAAAACATGACTGCTCCTAGGTACGGTGAAGGAGAGGGTTTATTGTAGATAAAAGGGAGAGCATAGCCAGAGGCAGGGGGATCTGGGAGCGTCCAGAGTGGACATGGCCAGACTGAGCTGGGCCATGTGGGGAGAGGGATGAGGAGAAGGAAGAGGGAGAGAGAAGAACCAGGTGCAGCAGCCAAGAGGTCAAAGGTACAAAAGGGGCAGGTAACCAAATTGGCTGGATTATATAGGGCAGGGCAGCTGGGGAAGGGCAGTTTAGACCCTGGGCTGAAGAAGTTTAGGGTGGGTGACGGGGTGCCAGCCACACACTGTTAACAGGTAGGGACTGGGGGGTGCTGGGAGAACCTGCTGGCCAGGTCCACTTTGATACGTTAAATGTGCACCTCAGTTGGCCATTTGTCCTGGGTTTGGAACTTAACAGTATATACTCATCAAAAACACTTTTTAAAACCAGATAGTGGTGGTGTACACCTTGAAGCCCAGCACCTGGGAGGCAGAGGCAGGTGCATCTCTATGAGATGGGGGCCAGCCTGGTCTACAGAGCAAGTTCCAGGAACAGCCAGGGCTACACAGAGAAACCCTGTCTCCAAAAAACAAAAACCATTTTTTTTAAAATTAAAAGCAAAACAACATTTTTGTGAGTATTAGACCTGAACTTAGGTTCCACATGCCAGGAACCTGGTCTGTAGGCCTGTCAGGAGGTCACCATGCAGTTGAATTGAGCTCGGTCCTTATGTTTCCCAGAGACATGTTGGCATAACCACACACGTTGTATCTACTGGCTATGAAAGTGTGTCCCTGTGTTCTCAATTGTTAATTGCTGTGCCAGTAGGCTATGTAAATGTTTGTCACATCCTTAACTGCCCAAAAAAGGATTCTCTGAGATTATCATGTTAAAAAGCAAGCTGCCATAGAGGAGGTCACAGATTGTCATGATGCCTCAATCTGGCCAAAAGGCCACGTACAAACTAAGCGTAAATGGACTAAAATATGGACTGAGCCTTGTCCTGCTGTTGATTGGCCCAGAGGGAGTAAAGCTGCGGAACCCCTCCCACTTTGCTAGTTGCTTTTTGGTTATGAGAAAGGAATGGGGCTTTTGGTAAATAAAGAGCTGACTGCCTAAACTGGGCGGAGGGACAGAAACCAAACAGGATCTGGGAGGGAGGCCTGGAGGACTTAGACGCGTGGCTGAGAGACTGTCCCAGCAAACAGGTCAACAGCCTTGTACTACACACATGTCTCTGTGTCTTTATGATTGAACCCTAAGTGGGACCCTGCAAAAGTTCCCCCAATAGACAGGTTGTGGTTCCCCACAAGCTTGGCCTTTCTGCCATCTGCAGAGTCTCCCCAGAGGTCTTCTCACTCCTGGAGGAACAAGTCACAGCCTGAAGGATCTGAGAGTGGCAGACACCTGAGCAAAGAAAGTTCTGGATTCTCACAGGGCTACCTCCTGCTCTGCTCCATTTTTTTCTAGCTGGGAGCTTGGAACAAGGTGGTGCCCTTCAGAGGCTTTACTGTCCCACGGATGTGGTGGTACAGCCTACAATCCCACTAGGGAGCTGGAGATAGGAAGATCAGGAGAACAAGGCCAGCCTTGGCTATATAGTGAATCTGAGGATAGCCTGGGTTACATGAGTCCCTCTCTCTCTCTCTCTCTCTCTCTCTCTCTCTCTCTCTCTCTCTCACACACACACACACACACACACAGAGAGAGAGAGAGAGAGAGAGAGAGAGAGAGAGAGAGAGAGAAGCTGAGTGTCCTTATTTGCCGCACTGGTTAGTTTTGTCAACTTCACACAAACTAAAGTCACGTAAGATGAGGAATTTTTAATAGCGGGATTGTCTTCATTGAGTTGGCCCCTGTAGCAGTGTTTGAAGTCAAGGTCTCACTATGTAGCCCTGGCTATTCTGGAACTCACTATGTAGACCAAGCTGTCCTTGAATTGCAGAGATCCACCCACTTCTGCCTCCCAAGTGTTAGGCTTAAAGGCATTCGATACCACTGTCTGACTTCTTTTTTAAACATTTTCTAAATGATGTAGGAGGGCCCAGTCTAATTTGACTGTGTCATCCCTAGGCAAGTGGGCCTGGGCTTTTAAGAAAAGGAATTGAGCAAGACAAGAAAAGTAAGCCAGTAAGCAGCAGTCCCCTGTGTTGACTTTTGGCTTCAAGCTCCAGTCTTGAATTCCTGCCTTGACTTCCCACCAGGATAGACTGTAACTTGTAAGATGAAGTGAACCCTTTCCTCTCAAAGTTGCTTCTGGACAGTGTTTTTATCACAGCTACAAAAAAAGTGGTTAGGCGGTGTAGATAGCCAGGGAGGAAACTGGAGAGGAGCCACGGGCCCTCAGGACTTCCAGCTGGGCTGCATCTCTGATTGGACTATGGGCAATGACCAATGTCTCACACCCAGGAACCTGGCCTTGACTTTCTCACACAGGAGATATGTGTCAGCCTTCGTCTTAAAGGTTACATTAGGGTCTAGTCTCCCCCTGCTGCCCATTGCCTAAGACAGAACCGGACTGTTTCCTGGATCCTGGTAATGTCTGGAAGATCTTGGAGATTTAGTCTTGTTATATAGCCTCAGACCTACCTTTAACGGGTGATCCTCCTGCCTCTGTTTCCTGAATGCTGGAATCACAGAAGTGTGCTAGCACTTCCAACGATGGCTTTTTTTTCCCGCCTTCCAGGAGTATGGGAGTCCTACTAAATGCTGGACTCTAGACCAAGTGCCACCCTTTTCTGACCCCGTTTCACAGGTATGCTTGTGCCCTGGCATGGGGTGGAGTGACAGTGGACCTATGCCGTGCTTTCCATACATACCTGAGCGTTAGTAGCCAATGCATTTGATGGGTGAGGACAGGTTTGGGGGGTGTGGCTGCAGGCTAAGTGTTCAGGACAGGGCATTGCATGTAATTACAAGTTTGCCTTCAAGAGTATACCTTGGCTCATTTCTGGATGCATGCATGGTGTGTGTGTGTGTGTGTGTGTGTGTGTGTGTGTGTGTGTGTGGTGTGTATGTGTGTGTGGTGTGTGTGTTGCCTCAGAGTTTGCCTGCACGGGGAGCAAGCAGGCTCTGGATTTGTTTATCCTGCTGAATTGAGAAACCTAACTCTCTCAGCGTATGCCCTCGGGCTCTGGTGGCCTAGCAGCTGCCTCATTCCTCCAGTTGTTTCTGCGACCCATGGGAACATGGCCTCAAGAGATTAGTCAAAGCATGTCGCCATCCTTGTTGCTGTTGGGAATCTTGGAGGTGGTGGGGACAGACCACAGTTCCCAGGAAGGTTATCAGTCTGTCCCTGTCAGCATTTTGAAAAGTTGCTCCAGTTTGGTTAAATGGTGACAAACCCCCCAAAGCACACTGGTTACCCTTCCAGACTTGTTTTCCTAGATTCCTGTCAGTGGCCCACTGCAGAACCACTGATAATGACTAGCCATAGGAAACGTCTGTCAACCACTGACATTCCTTACTCACTACTCACCCCTTCTTTGGTCACTCCTAGCTTCGTCCAATATCTGGCCAAAAAGGGGAACGTTCAACCCCCTCCCTGGCCCTATAACTCCAGCCGTGGATGGCTCTCATCCTTACAGATTCCCTAGCAAGGTCTATCCCCAAATCAGGGTCTACACTGTCTTGAGTCTGTCTTAAGTCTGTAGTCCTTCCTTCTTGAGGACAAGCCACTCCCATATCCCAGTCTCTAGCTGTATAGCAGGGCATGGCCACTCCCTGGCCTGGCAAGCTTGGAGGAATGCAGTGGGTGAGAGACCCTGAGGCAGACCACCCAGGTTGAGGTCTGTGTTGGTATGCCAGGTCTGCTCCCCTCTTCTCCCAGTACCCCTCTCCTACTGTCCCCTCCTACTGTCCCCCACTCCCCCACTCCCCACCCCTACAGACAAGGAGGCTTTGAGAAGTCATTGAATGACTCCTCCACCAAGATGGAAACCTTCTGTAAGTAAGTAAGGCAAATCACAACTAAGTTCTTGCACTAGATGCTGCTGAGGCTCTATCCAGGTCCATTGCCATGGTGACTGGCTCACTTGTTGCTAGGCTCCAGGAGTATTACCTTCTAAAGTCACATCTTTCTACCCACTGAGTCCACCCTACCACACTCCCTTTTTTGAGTTTGGGCCTTAATATATAGCCAGGCTAGCCTTGATCTCACAATCTCCCAGAGTACTAGAGTTAGACATGTGCCACCGTTCTCCATTCAACAAATACTTTTACGCTGGCAAAGTGGCTCAACAAATAAGAGCATCAACTACCCAAGCCTGCCAAGCCACAACTGTAGAAGGGGAAACTGAGTCTTACAGGCTGTCCTTTGGCTTCCATATACATGCCATAACACATATCAGTGTGTGTGCTGGAGAGCACGCACGCACGCGTGTACACACACACACACACACACACACACACACACACACACACACACGACGGCTATAATTATGTCATTAAGTTTATTTTGTCTTGAGACAGGATCTCACTACGTAGCCATGGCTGGCCTGGTTCTCACAGAGAGCCACCTGCCTCTGCCTTCTAAGTTCCAGGATTAAAGGTGTGGGCCAGCTTTTTAAAAAAAAAATTAAATAAATATTCTTAATAATTCACTATGTAAAGACAGGAAGAGGAAGATTGATGGGAGAGAATAAACATTAAGAACCAGCCTTGAAGATTTCAAAATGTAATCCTGCGTGGTGTCAAAAGACAAGGCGTGGGTGCCTGGAGGGCTAGTGAGGAAATATAGAAATGTTTGTAAGGACAAAGGAGCCCTCCCTCGCTGGGGATCTAATGACTGAACTGGCCTCCAAAGGATATGGAAAATGTAACAAAGGAGACAAGAGAGGGAGGGAGGGAGGGAGGGAGAGAGAGAGAGAACAGCATCTATGAAGGTCTGTGGCAGGCAGTGGTGGAGAAGGTGGGGATTATGGAGCTGACAGGCTGACGGGAAGCTAAAGGAGAAAGGTCAGGAGCCCAAATGCAACGCATGCCCTCCAGCACCTCAGATCAGGAAGGCCCGAGAGGGGCTCCAGAAGTTTCCTTTTTATTCCTTGGTACCAAGGATTCCACTTGCCTGTCTCATGATGAAGTGATTGCTCCCCACCTGGCTGTAACATTCCCTGGCTCCTAGCGTTCTTGGGCTTGTCCTAGCAGGCACTTTGTGTGTACCCCTCCAAGCCAGGTGACTCACAGAGACACACCCAAGGGTGATTGCTGACTCTGCAAACCACAGTGCCTGGGGTCTCATTCACAGCACATGCTGGCTGATTCTGTTAACAATTAATTTAATAATGAAGTAATTATGCATATGCGCTCTCCAGAGGTGCACCGTGGCACTCAGAAGTCTGAGAAGAGCAGGAGTCAGTTCTCTCCTTCCACCTGGTACCTTGTGCTTGGTGGAGGTTGCCGTGCCTTTACACGCTAGGTCATTTTTTTCAGTTCCATGACAGGAAATCTTGATTGTCAATTTGACCTAATTTAGAATCAACATGGGAAGACACTTCTGAGTGTGTCCAGAAAGGTTTACAAAAAGAAGAATGAACCATCCTGAGTGTGAGCGGCACCACCCGGTAGGCTGGGATCCAGACCGAGTACAGAGGAGAGGGTGATCTCAACCCAGCATCCATCTCTGATTCTTGTAGAATCAATGTGACCTGTGTCCTTGAGCCCCTGTCACTGTGACCTCCTCACTCTGACAAAGCCTTCGCTTCTTGACAGGTGTGGCTGGAGAGGTGGCTTGGTGGCTAAGAGCACTGGATGCTCTTCCAGAAGACCTGAGTTAGACTCCCAACACCCACACGACACTCACAGCTGTTTGTAACTTCAGCTTAGGTAATCCTACAGCCTCTTCTGACCTCTGTGGGTACCAGGGACATAGTGGTGCCCAGACATTTGTGCAGGCAAAATACCCCTACATATAAAACAATTTTTTTTAAAAAAAAAGAGAGAAGTTAAACATGCCAGGAAGGTGACTGGGAACCTCAGGGGACAAAAAGTACATTTCTAGCAGAGAAGCCCACGTGAGAAGCCTCTCTAGCCCCATGTGTCATCTCACAAGTTCTCACACTGACAAGCAGACCCAAAGTGTGCTGATCAGGGATGTGATGTCCACATCTTAATCTGCAGACCCAGGGTATATGTTAGGGTATATGCCAAGGGGGAATTGAGGCCCTGTGGGATGAAGGTTGCTGCTTAACTAACTTTAAAACAGAACTTCAGAACTGGGGTGTGTAGCCCAGTGGTAGAGCGCTTCCCTAGTGTGTGCAAGGCTCAGGAGTCTAACACCACCATTATAAATAATACCAATGATGAATAAAACAGGCTTCAAACTTCTGCGTTACTCAGGCGAAACTGGGCTAACCAAGGCTTTTTAAAGTGTATAAGGTAGACGTTTTACAGTATGAGTCCCCACGTGATGGTCTGAAGCTTCCAGGACTTCAGAAGGTAACAGGACATGGTGGTGACCCCTTATACTGTAGACCATAGCCAAAAGTCACTGAGGCATGATCGGACCCCCTTACAGCCCTTATGAAAGAGAGGAGATAACAGGGAGAAGCCTGATGCAGCTGCTAAGCCCCAGGTCTTCGGTGTATTATGCCCCTGGCTATGGACCTATCGGAGCAGCCTAACCGGACTGAGTCTGGGTAAGACCAAGGCAGGAGTCTTTCAATGCAGCAGAGCAAGATAGAAGAAGAGTCTGTTCAAGAAGGAAGCAGAGGTTGGAGTGATGCAAAGTCAGGGCCCCTCCAGTGACTCCTGGATCCGAGGACAGAAAGAGGCAATAGGCTAGAGATGTCAGCAGTTTCTAGAAGCCAAAGAGAGCAAAGAAACAACACACTGTCCCTAGAACTGAAAAGAACACATCTCTCTGTGACAACTGGCTGAACTGAAGAACCATAAGGTAACAAATGATCGAGTCTTAGGCACTATGTATTTGGTGATGGCTAGGGCAGCAATGGCACATGGACAGTCATGGGGTAGCATTTCTGAGGACCACTGGGCTGCTCAGCCAGCCAGGCTAGGCAGTAAGAATGGGTTCCTACCCAGGGGGAGACAGGCAATGGGAACAGGAACTCTGGTTGTGAGGGTTCCCCCAGGGGAACTTGAAATGAACACAGACACTTCCCTAAGCTGCATGGTGTCCTGTCTTAGGGCACTGTCCCTACCAGCTACCAAATACAGATCTGTGCTGCACTGCGGATCCTAGGGACACAGAGACAATCAAGCCAGGCACTGGGGGAGGAGGAGTATCAAGCACAGAGACAAGTCTGGATTCAAAAGTCATCGTGACTCAGAATAGCAGCACCCTTACAGCAGAGAACAGGGCAGACGCAGTGACCACACAGAAGGCCTTCACGATTCCTCACAAGCCACATGGTCTACCTGGTGACAGGATGATCCGGTGACCCAACCTTATCCCTGAGCAGACATACAATGCAGGCAGCCCCTTCCTTCCTGGGGCCTACACTTCCCTGTGTTAGAAAGCAGGCACTTCCTTTCCCTGCCTTCCTTCAGCCTCCAAGTCGAGAGAGAGAGAGAGAGAGAGAGAGAGAGAGAGAGAGAGAGAGAGAGAGAGAGAGAGAGGGGAGAGATAGGCTGTAGGACAGTCAGTCACCTTCACATGCCTATGAGCACCTACTGTGTGCTGCCTCTGGCTGGAAGGGTCACATTCTTCATTGATTCTTCAAAACCCTGAATCAGGTCATGCCAGAGGGAGGGGATGGTGTGGATATTTTGTGGTTCGACTTACATGAGGTGCTTGGGAAAGACAGGAAGCAGCGAGGTGGGCGAAGGAGACAGAGGGAGGAGTGAGCGGAAGGTTGGTGTTTGGGAAACTGAAGAAGTTCCCCTGGAGATGGACAAATGATGCAGCGAGTATGTGGAACTGGATGGTCAAAGCCAGTTTGGGGTTACACATATTGTATTCTTTAAAGATTCTTTAAATTAGCACCTATTTATTTAGTACATGTGGAGGTCAAGGATCAGCTTTTGAGAGTCGGTTTGCTTCTTCTACCACATGCATTCTGGGGATGCAACTCAGGTCATTAGGTTATGAACTACTCTTTCACCTGCTGAGCCATCTTGCCAGCCCTCTCCCCCAATTTTAAGCACCCTTAATTGGTATGACTTGAATGCAAATGTCCCCCAGAGACTCTTAGTCCCTGACTGGTGGTACTATTTTGGAAGAGTGTAAAACTGTTTTGGAAGTGGGTAAGGCTGGGATGGCAGAAGGAGGCTTGCCTCTGCCCCGCCCCCCGCCCCCCCCCCCCCCCCCCGCACCAAGCCCTGGATTAAAGGCGAGCACTACCACATCTGGAGGAAACAAAGTTTTCAACACCTTAAAACAGAGCTGCTTCATTTTCTTTTCAGATGAAGGAACAAAGGCTCAGAAGATGACCTTTCTCCCCAAGCACCTCACAGCAAAGAGCAACAGAGCTGGGACTTGAACCCCAGGCACCACAGAAGTAAGGCAGAAGTGGGGTTCCAGGGAGGCGACAAGGGACATGAGGGAGAGGCTTAGCTCTGGGTCCTGGGCAGGCTGTCAGTGGAGCTGGGACCAGGCATCTCACCCCACCCCCAAACCCAGATTGCCTGCTTCTCTGTGTTTCCCTTGACAACCCTTGCTTTCCATGATGACATTAGAAGCAGCTGGCCAAAGACAGCAGTAAAGGAGGGAGGGGACATTGTGGACATCCGCTGTTCTCCATGGCAACGGTAACTAGCTAGCATCCCTAGCAATCTTGCCACCCAGAGGCAGGGACAAGCCAGCACTCACCAGGGGCACCCAACAGACCCGCAGAGGTTTTCAGAATTATCATCTTTCATAACCTGATTCTGCCTGGATCTTCACCCTCCTCCAAATTGGGATGCCCCAGAGGACAAGGATAACACAGGGAGAAGAGAAGGGGTACAGTGTGACAGGCAGGACATGCCTCTACCTGAGGAGAGCCTAGAACGCAGGAGAGGTGTGCCGCTTAGTTTCTGTCAACTTGACACAAGCTAGAGTCATCATGGAAAAGGGCACCTCAACTGAGAAAATACCCCCAGCAAGCAAACTGTGCAGCATTATTTTTTTTTTGATTAATGACTGATGTGTGTGGCTCCATTTCACCATGGGTGGTGCCATCCCTGGGCTGGTGGTCCTGGATACTATAAGAAGGCAGGTTGAGCAAGCCATGGGGAGCAAACCAATAAGCAGCACCCCTCCATGGCCTCTGCATCAGCTCCTGCCTCCAGGTTCCTGCCTTGAGTTCCTGCCTTTGTTTTGCAGTTCTCGACTGTGGTTGGAGCCTATAAGCTGAGTGAACCCTTCACTCCCTGTGTTGCTTTTGGTCATGGTGCGTATCAGAACACTAGAAATCAGCAGGTATCTAGAGAACAGACATAATGGCCACAAGCAAAGAAGGAAACAGAAGCCTTGGAAGGCATGTGACCTCTGCTGGAGAGTCTCACTGTCAGCTCGAAGAACACCAAACCCGATACAACAGTTTTCTGTGACCATGTCACGGATTACTCAAAGCTGAGTGGCTTGAAACCACAAGCATAAGATCTCAGTTTCCAGCGTCAGAAGGCTGGGAAGTAGCTGAGTTCTCTGGGAACTGGGATGGAGATGGAAAGGCCTTGGTCAAGGAACCATGTGTCACTTACATGAAGTCACAAGGCATTGTCACGAAAGGTACCCACCCACGAACCACTAGATTGAAGACTTGATGCAACCACTTCTGCCTCAGCTGCCTGTGTGTCCCCCAGCCCATCCCTGCTCCCACACTGCTCCCATGTTTCAGAGTCCGACATTCCCGAGTTGTGCCACAGACAGACACCTCCGATCATGACAGTTCGGTCTTGTTTTTGTCTGGAAACATGTACACACATCATATCATGTTGGATGTCTTCTGGAACTTTCCTTTCCCCTTGACATTCTGCCTCTGAAATTCAACATCACTCTTGCTTCTGGTTTCAGTTCCTCTGTCTTCATTGCTACACTAGTCACTGGTGAGAACCGGAAATAGGTACATAAGTTGCAATGTATTCACTTGAGGTTTGGGTTTTCCTTTTTTTTTAGTATGCAAATTGGGGAGGACTGTCAGTAAGTTCTCCCTTTGCCTGGTTTTAAACTTAGATGGGTGCCCAGAAAGACTTTCTTTGAGTTCCCTAGTTTTACAGCCTTGAGTCTTCAGCAAACTTACCAGTTAAGCATCCCACCTCCGTGAGCTGTCCTATGAGACCAGGTACTATTTCCTGAAGGGCATGAAGCACAAGACTGTTCTTCTCTGAACTGTCTCCCAGTCTCTGAGTACCACCCCTCCCCTCCTTTCCCTACGGAAGGTAACAGCCCTAAAGAAAATGGCCATGGCTCTGCCCCAGCCCACACCCTCCCTTCTTATAACACCGTTGCCTCCCCTCCCCCTCTGCCTTCTCAGAGCCTACATTTCTACATGCCCACCGCAGGAGTGAGACATACACGACTCTCCCACTCCATGTAAACCCTACATCGTAGAAGCTCTGGCTTGCTTGGGTGTAACTGCTGTCCCCACCACAGATATGGAAAAATCACTCTGGCAGCTAACCCTCAGCTCATGTCAGAAGGCTCCCACCCACTCCCACGGGGACTCCAGCTGTAAGGCACATTATACAAGTCATCCTTGGGTCAGTCCTGCTTGCAGCTTCATGACACAGCCAAGGATCTTGGCAAGTAGGAAGTGACTGATGAGGACCCGGTCTCACTGCTAGTGGATTAGCTGTCTCCGGAGCCTCTCTGAGGCTCTTCTACCAAGTTTTAGCATGTTTCTCTGTCACTTGCACTCGCAGCCATTAGAGACCCCACAGAAGAAACTACCCGGCCGGGCAGTGATGGCACAAGCCTTAAATCCCAGCATCTGCCTTGGGAGGCAGAGACAGGCAGATTTCTGATTTCAAAGCCAGCCTGGTCTATAGAGTGAGTTCCAGGACAGCCAGGGTTACACAGAGAAACCTTGTCTCGAAGAAGAAGAAGAAGAAGAAGAAGAAGAAGAAGAAGAAGAAGAAGAAGAAGAAGAAGAAGAAGAAGAAGAAGAAGGAAGGAAGGAAGGAAGAAGAAGAAGAAGAAACTACCCCTTTAGGGGCTCCCCTCTGCCCGGCAGGAACTCTAACAGGCTAGTGTGCTCATATGACTCCCCCAATGCCCACCAGGACCACTAGGATAAGGACAAGTTCCAAGAGCAGCGGTCCTGTTGTGTTTCTGTCTGCCACATGGCATGTATGTCCGAATTTGGACTATAGACAGTGGTTCCCTTTAGGCTACCCCTCAGCCCTAGCTGAGGCAGTGGGTATACCAAAACTGAAGGCTGGTTGAACTTGGAGGAGGACATTGACTGAACATATTAAAAAGGAGTAGAGGCAGGACCCCCCAGCATATAAAGGTGATGGTCTCTTGGTCCCCATTTCCTGATGATAACCAGGTTCTCCTTAATATATATAATGGGGGACTGAATTAAAATAGACAGGCTTGTTCAGCAGGCTCTGTTATCTGCTGAGTCATCGAACCCACCATTCTTATGCACCTGAAGGTGACAGATGAAAAGATGGCATTTGAAACCTTTATTAGTTCCTTATAAACCCCAAGAGGTTTTGCCCTAGTCTGAAGAGACCTGGGACATTTTCATGCCTATGTGACAGCAGTTTTGTGTACTCAGTCCCCGAGAGGAGACATACAGAATGTTGTCGCCCAGCTGAGGGAATGTTCTGTGTTGCCAGATCTCCTGTGGCCATGACTGTTGTGTGACAAAACCTTTTCCTGGGAAGACACACACACACATCTGCTTACCTCAGATAAGAAACCCACAACAGACCAAAGTACAGATACCGCCGAAGTGCAGCTTGCTGAACCAATGAGTTTTATTGGGGTTACTTACAGGAATAAAGCTTAGGGGTTACTTACAGGAGCAGATATGACTCAGGGACAACTGCATCATCAAAGCCTGCCCCAGACAGGTGACAAAAGCTAGAAACACGAAGCATACTGCATAGCCTGCAGATAATTCAACAGACTGAAGTATCCTTTCCAAGTAACTGAGTTAAACCTGATGTAGGCAGGTCAGCTGGTTTCTGCTTCTTCCAGGCAGCTGGTCTGATCTCAGAGTTTTCTTTGTAGCTCAGCTTCCTTCAGTCTGAGAGTAACTCTCAGCTTTTATACTTTATCCTGGCAGGGCAGGGCCTAGTGAATCTGGTCAGTTTCAGGGACTTCCTGGAGCTATTTTGAGTTGTTATCTTCTTGTTTAAAGAGGACCCTGCAGGACAAAGTATTTCAATCTTGGAGGAAACTGTTATGCAACAATGACTGCTCTCAGCCTTGGAATCCTTTGTATGGGCAGAACTCCTATGAGGCCCTTAGCATGAGAGGTGTCTGATGCTCCCTGCATCTCTCCCACCATTTGGTTCAGACTAAACACACAGTGATGGGAACTGAGGATGTTAGAGGGCCAGGGTCATCTGGGACCTCATCTTGCCATTCCCCATTTCCCTGCTCTATAACCTTCAAGGGTTCTCCCTTAGCTGCAGGATACACCAAAGGCCCCTTAATGATTTTCTGCGCCCCAGGCCTGGCCTATCTCTATAACCTCATTTAAAAGTGTACCAACCAATTGTCCAGCCCTTGTCACACGGGACACAGTGTTTAAGCTGGGATTGATTTGGAGAAGTGGAGTCTTTCAGAATATAGAGAAAGAAGATGGGTTATAGCAAGCTGACTTTATGTGGGGTAGGCGCCTGCCCAGCTGCACTGCAATACCCAGAGTTCTGAGGCCAGCAGGACGGAGAGCTGGGAAGGAAGTACACACAGGTGGGGAGACCAACAGCACCCAGCAGGAACCCATACTGGTCTCCCGTTATGCCCCAGCCTAGAGCTCCCATGTCAGGGTTGACCTACTGGAAATATTAGAAATGTTGTCAAAGAAACGGTCTCAGGAAGTGAAGAAACTTTTGCAGAAGATCAAGTGTGGCGAGAACAGATGCAGAGGCAGCTTTCATGTGACCAGGTGGACCATGTCAGGATGCACTTGGTTTGCCTCAGGGTCTTCTCTCTGTCCTGGTTTTCCGATTATAATTATGGCTGTTTCGCTTCCTCTTTGATGCTCTCTTGCATATCCCTCTTATGGACAACCCCAACCCAAAGGAGATTTCAGGAAACACGTTGCAGCTTTTTTTTTTTAATATTTTTTTTAATTTTAATTTTTATTTTTTAGACAGGTTTTCTCTGTAGAGCCCTGGCTATTAGGGAACTTGCTCTGTAGACCAGGCTAGCCTCAAACTCACAGATATCCACCTGCCTCTGCCTCCCAAGTGCTGGGATCAAAAGTGTGCGACAGCACACCTAGCAATGCAGCTCATTCAGGTTTGACCAGGCGCAGTTCCTCAGACCTCTTCCTTTGACTAGAATATTCCACGCTCCCCTCCTGAACAGCACCCTTCTGTGTTTGTCACAGGGGCGCTCCGTTGGCTCTTCACTCCCTAGGTTGCCCAGGACAGTCAGTCACTACCTGCAGGCCTGTTAGCACACTGTCTTCTAGGAAGCTCTCTAACATCTATCCTCTGCTCTCAGGTGTGAGGTCTGGGAATTCTGGGACACCATTCGACGAACACCGTGTCAACTGGTGTCCTAAACACTTACCCTTTGAGGCAGATGTTGCTCTGATCCATATTTCACAGATAAGGAAGTTAAAGCCCCTGGAAGTAAAAGTGTTTCAATACTGTGTTGCCAGGTTACCCAGAGACAGAATCTAAACTCTGTCTGATCCAGAGACCAAATTCTTAACCACCTAGCAATTCTTTTCAAAATTTATCTTTTATTTATTTTTTAACATTTTCATATACATACGCATATGTATTTTGGTCATAACCATCAAGACTCCCCCAGTTGCTTCCTAATATGTCTGTCAAACAATTCTTTTTTTTTTTAATTACATTTATTTCCGAACTTGTGTGGGTACACACATGCCATGGTACATATGTGGGGGTCAGAGGACAACTTGGGGGGGAATCGTGCTCTCTTTCCAACATGTGGGTCACAGCCTGAACGAACCAGTTCTTTTTTATTTTTATTTTTTTATTGGATATTTTCTTTATTTACATTTCAAATGTTTTCCCCTTTGGAAACCCCCTATCCCATCCCCCTCCCTGTGCCTCTATGAGGGTGCTCCCCCACCCACCCACACACCCCTGTCTTCCCACCCTGGCATTCCACTACACTGGGGCGTAGACCACCCTCAGGCTCAAGGGCCACTCCTTCCACTGAGGTCCAACAAGGCCATCCTCTGCCACATATGCTGCCAAGGCCACGGGTCCCTCCACGTGTGCTCTTTGGTTGGTGGTCCAGTCCCCGGGAGCTCCAGGGGTCTGGCCTGTTAAGCTGTTGCTCCCTCCATGGGGCTGCAAACACCTCAGCTCCTTCAGTCACTCCTCCAGCTCCTCCATCGGGGATCCCTGCCCTCAGTCCAATGGTTGGCTGCAAGCATCTGCCTCTGCATTTGTCAGGCCTTGGCAGAGCCTCTCAGGAGACAGCCATATCAGGCTTCCATCAGCAAGCATTTCCCTGCATACACAATAGCATCCGGGTTTGGTGGCTGTCTATGGGATGGATCCCCACGTTGGGCAGTCTCTGGACAGCATAAGTAAGAAATATAAAACACGGTGGAAATGAGCAGCTATTAGATTGGCCAAGACGGGGGCTTCTTTTAGAAGAAGTCTTCGTTTTTTTTTTTTAGATTTATTTTTCATTCATGAATGTATTTGCATATCTGTGTATTGTGAGCATGTGAGTGCAAGTACTTAAGGGAGCCAGGTGAAGGTCTGTGGCGTTACAGACAGTTGTGAATGGCCCCACAGGGATGATCAGAACTGAATTCCCCGCCTCTGCAACAGCAACCAGCTCTCATAAATGTTGAATCACCTTTCCAGGTCCTCTTCCTATTTTTAAATTATTTCTTTCATTTTGTTTGTTTGCTTTGAGACAGCATGTCTCAAACCTGTCCTGTATCTCAGTTAGCTTCAAATCAGGCTAGCTTTGAACTCATGATCCTCCCACCCCACCCCCATCTCTGGAATGCTGGGGTTACAGGGGTGTGCCTCTTGGGACCTTTATCTTTAAAAGGCAGAACTGGGACACATCAGTCACCCCAGGAGAAAGTGCTCTGTACGCTGGGAGGCTGGAGAGGGCTAGGAGTCAGGATGGGGTCCAAGGCCCACAGATCTTGAAGCATTGAACTTGTGCATGAGAAACTGGCTTTGTAATTGGCTTTGTTCTTCAGTTTGTCCCTCCTAGGACTAGGTCCTCTGTTATTTCGAGTCTTCCTTTCTATATGGTTGTGGTGGTCCCAGTGAAAATGCCTCACAAGGATTGGCGCTATTAGGAAGTGTGGCCTTCTTGGAGGAAGTGTGTCACTGAGGGTGGGCTTTAAGGTTTCAGATGCTCAAGCCAAGCCCAGCATCACTCTCTTCCTTCTGCCTATCAATAGAACCCTCAGGTACCACTCTAGCACCATGTCTGCCGGCATATTGCCATGTTTCCTGCAATGACAATAATGAACTAAAACTCCAAACTGTAAGCCAATTAAGTGGTATTTCTTATAAGAGTCGCCATGATCCTGTTGTCTCTGCACAGCAATAGAAACCCTAAGACAAAGGTCTACCATGAGTCTGCGACCAGAACTCAAAGCTAAGACTCACAGAATTTTCTGGACAGAATGACAGACTTCTTTGGGTGATGCCTCATTGAGATGCCCTGGATACCCAAGACAGACCAACACAAATAGAATTTGGGTCTCCTAAAGGGATGGGAGGAAAGCCCAATCCAACTCTGCCTGGTCAGTCCTGGGGAGGGCTTTTTCCAGGACCACATGTGATGGAGAAGAGGACAGTGGTTAGAATCAGGCTCTCGGTAGAGGGGAGGTCCGAGTGCCAAGCACACTGCAGGCAACTCGTGTTCTCTGATACACACCTTGTAAGACAGGAAGGGAGAAGCCCAGGGTAAAATGAGCACGAAACTCGGCAATCATGCAGGTGCTTTCAAAGCATTGTACAGATACCATTCCCTGGCCACAGCAAGGTGGCATGTTCTGGGGCCAAGCCAGCACCTCGCTGAGCGGCTGTTTTGCTCTCTCGCTCGCTGACACTTTTCTCCTCTGGTGTCTGTTTCTTCCTGGGTAAACTGAGATCACGATGAGTGCCCCTGGAGCTACTGAGGATGTGAACAAAAGGCCTGAGTAAGTGATCTCTGGAGCCCACCTCTTGCTGCAGCAGCAGCTGGTAGCTGCTTTCACACATGATCAACACCAGGGCAGGCTCCTTGGCCAGGTGTCTCAGGCTGGGTGTCTGTCAGAGCAGAGGGAACATTCTGCTGGAGAGGGGAGGGGTAAGGGAGGCTAGAACTCTTGGGTAGGAGTGGGGGGAGGGGAGCGAGGGGAACAAAAGATGAGCCTGACAGCAGAGCCAGCAAGAAGGACTGAGCCCCAAACTAGGGAGGTAAGACAAACAGAATCCTACCCAGGCAAGCTATGGGAAATAACCAAAAAGTGATTGGAAGTTGCTGGGAAAACCCGAAAAAAGCCACACCTAAACGGGGCAGGTTGATACTTGTCTGTGAGCCCTGCACTTGGAAGGTAGAGATGGGAGGATCAGTGCTTCAAGGCCAGGCCAGACTACGTGAGAACATGCCTTCTCTCCCCCCCTCTCTCTCTCCCTCTCCCTCCCCCCCTCTCTCTCACACACACACACAAACACACACACACACACACACACACAGTCAGACTACATGAGACTATGTCCCCCACAGCCAGACTACAAGACACCTTGCCCCCACATAGACAGACTACATAAGACCATGCCCAACGCGCCCCCCCATCTATGTTCAAGAGTGACTAATTAGAACTGTGTGACCGCGGAGAGCCTGAGTATTGCAGACTCAGAACCAAATTATCTTGAACTGTCTTTAGTCTCCTTAATACTTTCTTCTGCATCAGATCTAACGTCCTGTGTCTGCCGCATTTGGGGAAGTACAGACAGAAGTTTCCATCAGCTCCTAAACAAGAATGTCATCAGATATTTAAAACCTACAGTGGAGATTCCCCATTTCACTACAGCCCTCCTACCTGATGTCTTTGGCAATATATCTAAAAAAAAATGCCCAGCCACATATCAGGAAGAGAAAACCAGGGATTTGTGAAAGCTGAGACCACATACACATACACAGAAGTCCACTCACTTCCTTTCCCTGGGCCCCGTAGCCTGCTGCTCTCCCAGCATCCTGTGCAGGAGGAGCAGAACCAGTCTCTGGGTACCCGACGCCATTCTCTCTGGCCTGGCTCAGGAAACCTCCCATTCCATGGTCCCAGCCCCTCCCAGTGCCTGCAGTGGTTTTGAGAGTCACGTGCTCACAATGGCAGAGCCACAAGCAGCCTGACAGCCAACCCCCACGCCCAACCTGGAAAAATAAGCAAGAGAAAAATAAAAGCCTTCGAGGTAGCAAGCTATTACATTCTGAGCCTAATGTCAAATAGCTGCTGGCGGAAGCACTTAGCTTAGGGGAGGGGTTGGAACTTTGGGAGACTATGAATCAGGGTGGGATGTAGGGGGTGACTGTTGGACATCTGATGTCAGAGCCATGTATAAGTACTCGGAGAGCGATGGCCATTCTGATGAGGGTGCTAAGCTTAGTTCATACGCCTCATCGACTGGACCTTCCATGGAGCTGAGGGGTTCACAGGGCGGTGGATGAGTTATTGGTTGAGGAAAGGTCCTTAGAGAATTCAGCTTGGCTTTTGCATTTCCCTCCCCACCTTCATTGAGTTAAGCAGGATCTGATGAAGACAAGAAGGGGGGGGGGTTACCTCAAGAAGACACAGAGACATCACCCCCTTAGGGGGTGAGCTGTGAAATAGAGTAGGACCCTCTGTGTTTCAAAGCTCCCAGCCCTCCTGTTCTGAAGCTCTCACTGCAGAGAGGGGCAGACCCCTCCCTGAATACTTCCGGGGCACATCCTCCCTCTTGGAGCTCTTGGAAGGATTGGACAGATGGGTTGGTTCCCCTCACCATCTCTGACACCTATGGACAGAGGGCACTCTGCAAGGCGGTGCCCCAGTATCAGCAAAATGAGCTGGGAATTGTCACCTGAACTATTTCGAAAGAGTATCCTCAACCCTGACCAGAAACAGGGTGACCTGAGACAGCTGCAGTAGAGAGATACTGGTGACTGTCACCTGCTTGGGGACTGGGGGTTGGGGATGGGGAGAACGGCATGAAGCAACAGGGCCGCATAGCAGAAGCTGAAGGGGTATGTTTGTGGTTGGCCTCCAGGACGCTGGTGCCTCTCAGTCCGAGAGCACAGTGCAGGACTTCCTGTACAGCTGGTGCTCGTTAACCTGAAGCCTTGACATGGGAAGGGAGGAGTGAAGTCCAGATGTGTCACCGGCATTTAGAACAGAGGCCTACTGGAGCCTGGGAAGTAGAAGCGGATTATGTCTGCCAGCCTGCGCCCGCTGGCCTTCCCCTACCCACTTCTGAATGTGTGCACTGCCTCAGCCTGGCCAGGAACAAACCGGAGACCTCGGAGCAGGCTCAGCCCCTGAAACACATCTTGGCTCCGAAACAAAGGCGAATAGGGGGGTGGGGCATGGGGGTGGGACATGGGGGTGGGGGTGGGGAAGTCCAAGGAAGAGCAGAAGGACATGAGCTACAGGGTTCTGTGAAGGTTTGGAATGGCTGATTTCAGAGATCTTGGCTGGGTAGGAAATCTTATATCACCAACGCAGTATCCAAGAACGTGAAGTCCAGACTCCATGTCTCCCAGACAGCCCATGTCTCCACAGCTGGAGCTGAGTAGCTGAGCAAGCAAGGTAGTCAGGAAGCCTGGTGGAAGTCACCCCTTCTGGTTCACGGTCCCCCAAAATCCCTTCAGAAAGCATAGACTGTTTGTAAAGAAACTTCAGCTCATGTCCTCATAGAAGGGTTTACATACCAGCCTTGTTACTTTACTTGGAGATTTCTGAGCCCCAGTGCCTTTTAGATGGGATCACAGCAGTTGTCGGGCAGGTTCATTGTGGAGAACCAAATGAAAAAATGTGCAAGCTATCTGTCTTAGTTAGGGTTTTACTGCTGTGAACAGACGCCATGACCAAGACAACTCATAAGGACAACATTTAATTGGGGCTGGCTTTCGCGTTCAGAGCTCCAGTCCATTATCATCAAGGTGAAAGCATTGTAGCATATAGGCAGGCGTGGTACAGGAGGAGCTGAGAGTTCTATCTTCATCTGAAGGCCGCTAGGGGAAGATTGGCTCCCAGGAAGCTAGGATGAGGGTCTTAAAGCCCACACCCACAGTGGCACACCTACTCCAAGGCCACACCCACTCCAACAAGGCCACACCTCCAAATAGCGCCAAGCACATACAAACCACCACACCATGCATCACCCTCATGACACAGTGACTTTAACATTGAGTGTCACGCCTTTGATCTTATTCATTAGGATCCTACTTGACAGCTGAGGAACTTGGGGTCCACTGGAGGGGGGGCGTGGCAGCGTGAGAAAGAGTCTGTCCTGAAACCCGGAGCAGGACCCCAGTGCTCAGGCTTGGGTCTCCGTGTGCTTCCCAGGCAGAACAGTTTGTTGTCTGTGCTCAGGGTGAGGCTGAAATCTACAGTGGGATTGTGCCAAAAGGAACTATTCAGAGAAAGATTCCGGGAATGGGCAGAGTTTGAGCTGAAATTATCTAAGGGAAATTGTGTCCCCAGAGGAGGAAGGGGAAGTAAGGGGTGCCTCTGCAGGCAGTGGTGAAAAATGGAGGCAGAGTCCAAACGCAGAGAGGGGAGACACACGGGGCAAGTCCAGGGCAGAGACATGGAAGCCATGGCTGGCTGCCCCCAAGGATATCAGGGCAGAGACATCAGCAGGGGCAGAGACCTTGGCAGGGTCCTCACAGCAAGCAGGTTTTTGTTGTTGTTATTTTACGAAAAGAAGCTATCAGTTTGGGGAGGGGATGAATTAAAGTCTCATGAAGCCCAGGATGGCCCTATGTAGTTGAGGATGTCCTTAACTCCACCGAACCTCCCATCATCTCCTCTTTTTTTTTTTTTTTTTTGGTTTTTCGAAACAGGGTTTCTCTGTATAGCCCTGGCTGTCCTGGAACTCGCTCTGTAGACCAGGCTGGCCTCGAACTCAGAAATCCGCCTGCCTCTGCCTCCCAAGTGCTGGGATTAAAGGCGTGCGCCACCACCGCCCGGCCCATCATCTCCTCTTAAATGCTGGGATTACATGTGTTCAGAAGCCACTGCTTTTCTCCTGTCTCCTATGACCGCTTTATCAAACAATGTGCTCTATGAGGCCAAGGACTTGGGAGTCTCTCCATTACCCAGTCCAGTTGCTGGTAGGAATCTCAGACACACATTCCATAAACAGAAACTGAAACATACATCTCTCTTTTTCCTTATCTATCTCTATTTTTGGTAAGCTTACGTTCGTCTTATCAGACACCCTCATCTTTCCCCTGCAGAGCAGAGAGGCTGACGGAGCAGAGAGTCGGTGACAGATAAGGAGCCCCCACCAGTGTCTCTCTCAGGACACACACTACAATGGGAAGAAGCCACAGCTGTCCCCCCTCCCACACCTGGACACTGAGCTCTGTTGGGAGGGGAGCCTCCCAAGTTTTACAGGTAAAGCTGTGCTGGCTACTACTGCTATAATCCATCTTTGAAAGGACCCATGAACCAAAATCAGCTTTGGAGACAGAGCAAGCAGCTCGCTCTAAGGCAAGGGGCAAGCGTGCTTACTGCCTCTGATAAAATACTTGTGTTCTACCGGAAGTGAGGACACACACATTATCTCAGCCTTTGGAAGGCACCGGAGACGAGCTGGCCGTGTGCCGCCCACCTGGAATCCCAGAATTTGTGATCTGGATGCTGGAAAACCAAGAGTTCACGGCCGAGGGCTAGAAAGACGGCTCAGCAGGTAAGAGCACTTGCTGCTCTTGCAGACGACCTGGGTTTGGTCCCCAGCATCCATGTGGCAGCTGTAACAATTTGACACTCAGTTCCAGGACATGTTCTCTTCTGGCCTCTGAGGTCACAGACAATAGATACAGATAGGCAGCAAACACATAAAATAAACAAACCTATATACATGGATATATATATATATATATATATATATATATATATATATATATATATGTTGGATTTAAGTTCAAGGATTCTTCTAACACAGTCTATGCAGTCCCATGACTAGATCTGTTTGTCACCCCATGTAGAAATGCCTGCTAAAACACAAGGCACGGAGTAAAGTTTGAATTTGTGAGAAAAAATTAATATTTAGACTATGGATGTATTGTCAAATATTTAAGATACACACACACACACATATATATATATATATATATATATAATTTTAAACCAAAAATTCAAATTGAATATGAGTCCTGGCAGTCCCATGCTTTTATTTTCTGAGTCTGGCAACATACTCTGCATGCTGGCAGTGGGGACAGAGGAAGCAATACAAACGCATTTATTCGTGAGTAATCACCTCCTTCCTGTCTTCTGCCAGAGACCAGGTTAACTCCTAATTAAGGAAGTCACTCTTTCTAGCCCTTGACCAGTGCCTTCCCCCCTCCCCTCCCTCACCCCACCCCTACACCTCCCCACAGTCAGCCACTGGTCTTTGCAATGTGAATGGTTGTCAATCCATGGGAGCGACTTGTTAGCACACAGTTCCTGGGAGATTTAAAAGATGCTATTGGTAGTAGGTGCTTCAACTTTTCATCTCAAAAAAAAAAAAAAAAGAAAAAAGGAAAAAAAAAACCCTTGCTGTTACCATGGTGACTGTAACTACATAGCATTTTGCAGCATCCAAAGAACATTTTCACGCATTATCTCATTCAGTGTCCTGATGACTCTGAAATGCATATGATTACTCTCACTTTAGGGATTAGAAACTGAAGCTCAGTGTCTGAGAAGATTGTGCAGACACCCAGCCTATTAAGTGGCACAGCAGGAAGTCACTTAACCACAGAGAAGTACCCATGGTCTGCTGTGTGCGTAGTGTGGGCTAAATGATTTACATTCCTTCTCCGGTGAAGAAGCCTTGTAACTCCTTCTGAAGTGTTCATATTGGCCCCAGGGGATCATGTGACATTCCCAGGCTCCAGTGACTCAGGAATGTAGTGTTCAGAGTGAGACTCCATTGCTATTTGTGGTAGAGCAGCCTTGGGAAGCGGCAACACAGGTGAACAGGGCAGTGTGGGGGACCGAACCAGGGCGCCAGCTGTACGCACAACCCAGCCAAGATGTCCTCGAAAAGACGTGAGGGTAACCATATTCCTCCCATAGTGATTGTCTTTTATTTTAAAGATTTATTTATTTTGTGTGAGTATGCTGTCTTTAGACACACCAGAAGAGGGCATCAGATCCCATTACAGATGGTTGTGAGCCACCGTGTGGTTGCTGGGATTTGAACTCAGGACCTCTGGAAGAGCAGTTCGTGCTCTTAACTGCTGAGCCATCTCTCTAACCCCTCACATGGTGATTTTCATTTTTCCTTTTTGTACCTAAACTGTCATTAGGACACTCTGGTATGGAGACAGACAAGATGACTCACTGGGTAAAGACATGGGCCTACAAGCCTCATGTCCTGGCTCCAATCTCCAGTCATGTGGTGGACAAATGAAAAAGATTCTCTAGAGTTGTCCTCTGGCTTCCACACGTGTTGTGGCATGCACATGCCACACACACACACACACACACACACACACACACACACACACAATAAATAAGAAAAAACTTAAAAGATAGTCTAGAATGGTTAGGCATGGTAGTTCATGCCTGTGATCCTAGGGTGTGTGTGTGTGAGTGTGTGTGTGTGTGTGTGTGTGTGTGTGTGTGTGTGTGTGTGTGTATGTATGTGCGTACAGAAACAGGTGTCACCCTAAGCTCAGGGTAATCAGAGCTCTGTGGTGAGCCCCTGTCTCAAGACAAACAAGTTGAGAAGAAAAGACACTGCACTTCTAGAGCTTACCCACTTGAGGCCTGGCGCTTATTTTCCATGTACCTTTCAGGTAAGTATCTCTGTAATGGCCAGAAGCAGAGAAGCCATGTTTAGCACTCGCCTCTAGCCATGTAAAAATGGAAAGAACAGCATGGCAAAGTCAGAACTATCCTCAGAAAGCAGAGGAAACTGCTGCTGGCCATGTTTGATGCACAGTGGATCAGGCTAGCCCAGGCACTGTGCAATGAGTGGATCAGGCTAGCCCAGATGCCTGTCCTGTTCTCCTACCAACTCTTCCAGAGTCTGTTTCTTTCTGAGGATGCTTTCCAGGCTGCAGGCTTCTTTGGATAGTCACCTGTCCCCCCAAAAAGGACCTCTTGGATCATACAGTCCGTGACTACCCAGGGGTGACATCAGTTATAAAGCTCAGCCGTCCCAAATGAATGCTTGGGATGTTCTCAAATGTCACAAGAAGAAGGGAGAAAAATGACTACGAGCTTACTTATGTTCGGTCCAGGCAGCTGTGTTCCGCAGGTCCTCTGAGGGGTGTTTTCTGGAGTCCTGAGGGGAAAAGGCTTTGACTTATTCCAGCACAGAACAGCTATTTATAGCCACCAAGCGTGGGAAACGCTGGGTGTGGGACACTTGGTTGACAACCCAGTCAGAATCAGGCTTGCAGGAACAGGCCACAGAGACCCGGAGAACATCTGACAAAGTCTGTGGCCACATGGACTCTGGCTACTCACAGGCATGGACTTTGGAACAAGCTACAGAGGAGCAGGAATTCTTGCTCGTGTGGTTTAAGTAACGAGCAAATGAGATAACGTCCAAAGTGGACACTCAGTAATGCGGTGGGTGCTCTGTCTCCGTGACCCTCCAGCCCGCAGCTTCTCCATCCCTGAATTCAGCCAACCCCGGAGCAAATATATTATAAAAACTAAAATGACACCGCAGCCAGCATGTGCAACGATAGCCCCTCTGTACTGAGCAAGGGTCAAGTTTTTTAAAACCAGAATCTCCAAGATAATACAGGGTAACATTTAGTTCCTTAACCCTTTCCTTGTATAGAAATTAAAAGTAAATCATGATTTAAGTAAACTTCCGGGGGGGGGGGGGACGGACTTGTGTGGCAATTTGCCATCTTATCTAAGGGACTAGAGCACCCATAGATGTTGGCATCCCGGGGAATCCTGGAACCAGGGATCTGTGAATGTAAGTGTTCATTTCCGTTATCTGCAGTGGATAGGTGAGAAGACAGAACGGGGCGTGGGGGAGTTAGGGAGAGGGACCTTCTCTGACTTTATCTTTCACACAGACTGATTCTTAGAACCATGACAGCATTCACTCCACACCACCCCCACCCCCACCCCCATGGTTAGCCTGGAAGCAGAAGAGCATCTGAGACCCTGGAACTAGAGTTATAGGCACTTAGGTGCCGGGAACTGAACCCAGGTCCTCTGTAAGAGCAACAAGTGCTCTTAACTGCTGAGCCATCTCTCCATCTTTTTACTTAAAAATGTTTTATCTATTCCTGTGAGGAAGGGGGGCTCTCTAACAGGCCTGAGCATAGCAGACATGGTGCCTACAGGCTTTGCTTTTTTATTCTTCTCTTCCTAAAACTGTTAGATTACATTCCTAAAGCTACCCATGATGAAACAGGCTGACTCCAGGACAGCCTTCAAATTGGCACTTCAGGAGATTAGGCCTAAAAACCCAGACTTCAGGCAGCCAGTCAGAAACTGCCCCACCACTTGGCCTGAGGCAAGGACAATGGGTCAGCAGTTTCCAGTCGGTCCCCATGCTCTGGTACTATCCTTAGAGACAGAGTAAGACAACACCCACCTACCCCAGGATTCCCCTAATGTGCTTTAAGATTTATTTATTTATTTACTATATGTAAGTACACTGTAGCTGTCTACAGACACACCAGAAGAGGGTGTCAGGTCCCATTACAGACGGTTGTGAGCCACCATGTGGTTGCTGGGATTTGAACTCAGGACCTTCAGAAGAGCAGTCGTTGCTCTTAACTGCTGAGCCATCTCTCCAGTCCCCTAATGTGCTTTGAATCAGGCCTGTGAGCTCACTTCAGGGTCTCTGTCTTGGTAATGGGAGACTCCACCATGCTGGACTTCTGCAGAATAAAACCCTCTTTGCATTTACATACTATTTGAGTTCAATTCATTCCTGAGACAAAACACTAAGGACCAGAAATCAAAATTCATTATTTAGCTAACATGTCCAATACTTAGCGACTTTCCCTATCACAGACTCCTTTTTTTCCTTAAAAACACACACAAAAGCACCTGATCAGACACAAGCCTCTCCCTCCCCACAAGCTCTCCAGGGTAATAAATCGTCTTTGTGTTCAGTTGTGCTGAGAAGTCGGTGTCTGGTGGTGTCCTGACCCCCAGGGGCCGCCCCACCCTTACATGCTCCACATTTTTTTTTGAGACAGGCTTTCTTGTCTAACCTGAAGAGCTTACCAGTTGGCCAGAGACCCTCCCGTCTCTGCTCCCTGACCCCAAGCATCGAAATTGATTACAGACATTGTCCACGTGCTGAGTTTTAAAATGGACCCTCACGTTCCTTTAGAAAGTCCCTTTCTGACTGGGCCATCTCCCCAGGCCTGTCGTGACATTTTCCCAAGTTTTTCAGCGTACGATGCCCTTCGATCCAATTCAGCCTAGGTTGATAGTTCCTGAGAGGAAACCTTTAAAAGAATTTCTTAGGTTTTCTTATTGTCTCTCTTTACCTCGTTGGGGACAGGAAGGCGTAAGGAGGGCGGCTCCTCTGATCCCTTTCCCTGATCAGATAATCTTAGGGCAAAGCAGTTTCCTGACTAGGCCCTCCTAGTCCTTCTGATTACAGCCCTTCCCTTCAGGGAGACCAGGTCTTCACAACCAGGCCAAATCTTGTCAATAAAGCCTACAAAACTCAGGGTTGGGCTCTCCCCTGGGCCTCAGGGGCCTCCAGCTGTGGTTCTAGAAGCCTTCCAACTAGTTACTGGCTCCTGCAGCTGGCTGGGCGGGGCGGAGAGGCCCCGCCCCTCCCCTGCCACCGCTTTCAGAGTGATGTTAGCCTTTGACCTCTAGTCTCCGCGGATCTGAAACTCATCCTTGATTTCTCTCTCTCCCTCCCTCTCTCCTTCCCTCCCTCCCTCCTTCCCTGCCTCCCTCCCTCCCTCCTTCCCTGCCTCCCTCCCTCCTTTTCCTCGTTCCCTACCCCCCCTCTATCCCCCCACCCACCACTGGACCAGAACTCATCGTGGAGCCCAGGTTGGCTTTGAACTCATGACAATCCTGCCTTCCAGTTTCTAAGGACTGGGATTACAGGTATAAGTCACCATGCTCAACTTTTTCTTAGTGTTAAGAATGGTAGGGATGACTTCCAAGCTCTTAACCTAATGTCAGAGTGAAGGTGGAGGTGTGCACACGTGTGAGCGTGTTAAAGTATGTGTGAGTGTGTGGGGTGTATGTGCATACTTATGTGTCTCTCTCTGTGCCTTTCTGTTTAATTGGTGGTATGAGTGTAACCGAGGTTAAAATGTGTTCATGTGAGAGCCTGTGTGTGTGTGTGTGTGTGCTCGCGCGCGCGCATGTGAAGATGTGTGAGAATATATAGGTGTGAGAATCTGGTAAACGGTGTGGGAATGTGTGCGTCTAGAACAACATGTGATTCCGTGTCTCTATGAGTTGGGGGATTAGTATGTATATGAGCAGATGTCTGTGTTTGAGTGTGTCTGTGTGCGAGAAAATATGGGAGTGGGTTTCTGTGGGGGGGTATATGAGAGTATGTGAGTGGGTGTGAGTGTGTGGGAATAAGTGAACTGGTGTGATTTCGTGTGTATGAGCAGGTGTGTCCGATGAGTGTGAATTTGCATGTATATTCTCCAAATGTGAGAAGGTAAGAGTTTGTGTGTATGTATATGACATGTGTGTGGCTATATCTGTGTATGCATTTTGATTGTGTGGGTGTGTGAGTGCAGAGGTGCAGGTGTGTCCATAAATGAGTTTGAGTATGTGTGAACGTGTCTCCATGAGAATATCTTTGAATATGGGAGTGTGGGAGTGAGACAGCATTGCACACGTGTGTGTATGCCTGTGTGTGTGTGTGTGTGTGTGTGTGAATACATGTGTCTGTGTTTGGGAGCATGCATGTGGTATGAATGAGTGTGTGTGTGTGTGTGTGTGTGTTTGCAGGAACATGGGTCTGAATGTGATTGAGTGTGAGACTGTATTAATATGAGTGTTTGTACATATGTGTGGGTGTGGACATTCATGAGTGTTCCTGTGTGTGTGTGTGTGTGTGTGTGTGTGTGCTTAAAATTTAAGTTTTAAAAGACTGGAAAGATGGCTCAGCTATTAAGAACACTGTCCACTCTTTCAGGTGTTCTGAGTTCCATTCCCAGCAACCACACAGTAGCTCATAACCATCTATAATGGGGGGGGTGGGGACCTGATGCCCTCTAGTGGCACACATGTGTACATGCAGATAGAGCACTCACATAAAATAAACAACTCCTTTTAGAAAAATTAAGTTTTAAAATCAAGTAAAGAGTGCACTCCTAAGATAGTTTTATGAGGTGCATTGTTGTTTAGGTTTTGGGGTGGGAGTGTCATACTCAAGTTTACAAACACTCTTGCCCTAAATAGCATGTATTTACTTAGGATTTTTTCATATGATGTTTTTATTTTTATGTACATGACTGTTTTAGCTGCACGAATATATGTCCAGCATGTGTGTTCCTGATGCCTGCAGAGGCCAGACGAGAGCATTAGATCCCGTGGAGCTGGAATTATGGATGGTTGTGAGCCATCAAATGGGTGCTGGGAACCAAACCCTGGCAGCAGGTGCTCTTAACCACTGAGCCATTGCTCCAGGTCATGTTTCTTGTTTGAGATGTCTTTGGGAAGATGTCTGTTGGCAATGTGGGGCTGTCAGGCATGTTGAAGTTTCTTGAACATCAGTCAGCAGGAAAGGCAATCTGGGCCAGAGTGAGGGTGGCTTCTCTCACTTTCCCTGTCCGCTGACATTTTCATCTTTGCATATTGTCTTATTTCCATATTTCTTTGATTCAATCAAGGACAGAAATATTCTGAGGGCTAAGATTACACACATACTGAGCAGGTGCTCCGTTCTCTCTTGTCATGATTCCTAAACAACTCTGTGTGACAGCTAGTCACACGCCCTTTGCATGGATACTGTAGGCATGCTTGAACCTAATGGGAGGGGGGCTTCAGTTATAAACAAATACTGTGAGACTTCTGCATCTGAAGATTTGTATATCTGCAGAGGTCTTACACATCCTCAACGGATACTGAGAGATGACTACATATGCAAACAAGACAGTCACTCCTGGCTTTGAGGCATCTGTGGTCTAGAACAGATAGAAAGCAACAGATGACCCATTAGTTTGTAAGGCTATTGGTTAGAGAGGAGGCTGAGGTGGGCCACAAGGAGGTCTACCAGGGTCAGCCAACATGTCCCTGCTGCAGCCACAGAGGCTCAGGGGGCCCAGGCAGAAGGAAAATGTTCAGAGGACAGTCTTGAAAGGCAAGGGGCTCCCAGTTTTCCATCTGCAGCCCAGATCACTCCTCTTGGTTCATCTTCGTTCATTCACTCATCTCTTAGCTTGGTCGTGCCCACAAGCAGTTAGATTAGAGGTCATTTTGACCACCGGCTGATCCCTGGAGCCTGTGTAGAGGATAAAGGGTAGGATCTAGCTGGTGAGTCTGGGAGAACTTAAAAGGAGGTCTCTGGTCCCCACGGCTTGCTCTCGGGAGTCATAGAAAGGCAGAAGATTGCTCCTGTGTCCTGGTGAGTGTGAGATGTTCCCCCCTCTAAAGATGAGAGCCACGGACAAGAAATTGGAGGTTCAAAGGGATGGTGTACACCTGCCCCAAAAGAAAGGTGCAGGGCTGGGATTCAAACATATCCTGACTTAATCCCAACTCCTTCCTTTTCAGCCACACCAGGGCTCAGGCTAAACACGCAGTGTGGCTAAATCCCTCTCTTCAGGGCTTCAGCTGCTGTTGTCTGTCCCCAGATGCACAGGCGGAATCTGTGGATGACTTGGCAGTGGGCCCAGGCTGGAAAGTTGGCCTCAAGCCTCCATTGTCTCAGCGTTTTACAACCTGGTCCTGGGTAGGGGGCTGGGGAGGAGGCCACTTTTCATGGGAACTCAGGCAGGGAAGAAGGGTGAGCCCTGTAACTGGGACTCGGGCCAGGAGGCCTGGGAGGCAGCCAAGACTCTGTGCCTCGTCCCCTGGGAGCATCCAGCTGTGGTATAGCCAGGCAGGCCAGACCAGATGCAGGATGGGGCGTGGGTGGGGCGAGGGATGTGCAGGACTGACAACGATGTAGTGTGGTCTGCAGGAGAGAGACAAAGAATAAAGGGGCGATCCAAAGGGCGAGGCGCTGCTGTGCAGGCTTATGGGACTTCCGGTCACCCAGGGAAGCAGCAAGGCTTCTTGGAAGAGAGGACTACAGTGTTCCACGTCCTTAGAGGTGGACAGGAAGGGGCTGGCCTCCCTGGTGGGTCAGATAGCAGGTAAGAGGAACAAAACCATGAGCAAACCTCTGGCCGTCTGAGGACAGTTTTAAGTAGTTCAATCTGTCTTAAATTTATGACCCGAAGTACAGTATAAGAAACAAGGCTGGAGGCCAGGGGTGTGACTCGAACGTGCAAAACTATGACTTCAACTCAGTAAAACTGAGTGGAGTGGTGTACGCCTGTAACCCCAGACCTTGGGAGGAGGAGGCTGGAGGGCAAGAAGACTAAGGTCATCCTTGGGCTACCTGAGTTCAACGTTAACCTGGGCTGCATGAGACTGTCCAGAGAGAAAAAGAGAGCTGCAGAAATGGTCAGTGGTGGAAAGTCCTTGCTGATCTTGCAGAGAGTGGAAGATCTATTCCTGGTAGCCATGTTGGGCAGCTCACGGGTGCCTATGAATTGAGTTGCCAGGTATCTGACGGCCTCTTCTGACCTCTGCAGGCACCTGTGCTTACATGTACGTGCCCTCCTATATACATGTTCACGTACTTTAAAACACAAACTAGCTGGGCAGTGGTGGCGCAGGCCTTTAATCCCAGCACTTGGGAGGCAGAGGCAGGTGGATTTCTGAGTTCGAGGCTAGCCTGGTCTACAGAGTTCCAGGAAAGCCAGGGCTACACAGAGAAACCCTGTCTCGAAAAACCAAAAAAATAAAAAATAAAAAATAAAAAATAAAAAATAAATAAATAATCACAAACTAAATCTGAAAAGAAAGAAGCTAGGCTGTGGTTGTGCACACCTTTAATCCCAGCGCTTGCTAGGGATACACAGGCAGGCAGATCTCAGAGTTCGAGGACAGCTTGGTCTACAGAGTGAGTTCCAGGACAGTCAGGACTGGCTGCACAGAGAAATTCTGTCTGGGGGTGGGGCTGGGGGTGGGGGACAAAACGAAAGAAAAAAAACAAAGAAAAAAGATGGGGTAGGGCAGGCGTGCTGGGGGAGATGGAACCTGTCCAAGGCTTAGAAGGTCCCGCTGCATGTGACGCTAGTGACATTCTCATACCACAAAACCAGAAAACATCCATTGTTCAGCCTGGCTGGACATCCTGTAGTTTTGTTTGCTAAATACAGTCACTCTGGCCTTGGAGACGATTTCCAGTAGGAGCCACCAGACTCTGTTAGGTAGAAAGTACGTCATCGGATTCGCGTAGGAACCAAAGAAAACAGTAATACTCTTCAGGGCAGGCGTTGTTGGAATGACACGTGTGGACAGATGGGGATTTGTCAAAAAAGGTCAAGTCGAAGGGCCTCGGTGAGCCATTGAGGGTAAAAACTGAGAAAATGGGGCAGTCAAGGATGACGCTAGACAGATGGTGGCCGCCTTTCCTGAGCTAGGAAGAGGAAAAGCGTGGCCTGGCTTTTGGTGCCATGATCCAGAGCAGCCAAGCTTGGTTGCAGGGGTGAGGGTTGAGACAGCTGGATCCGAGTGTAGAGCGCAGGCTCCTGCGCTAGGGGGCGGACTCACTTGGTTGCAGGGGTGAGGGTTGAGACGGCTGGATCGGAGTGTAGAGTGCAGGCTCCTGCCAGAGAGGAAAACTGAAACCATGGGTGAGACAGTGTGTGGAATGCGAGAAGGGACTAAGATGGGAACCCGGGGTTCGGGTGGGTTTGGCATAGGCACAGTCTGGAGAAAGCAGGAGAGAGGCCAAGCCAGGGTCAGAGCCAGAGGCCAAGGCAGAGATGCGGGAAAACTGGGAATCTCTTCATGACACCGAAAGCCAAAATAGGAGGACGGATGAGTGTGAAGGCCACCAAAGTGGCAAGGAGCACAGCATGGGTCGAGGTGCAGCTCCGTAGCCAGAGGGCCTGTTTACCACACACAAAGTCCCGGGGCCACAGCCAGCATTGGATAAGGAGTGTGGAGGTGCATCCAGGACCCAGAGGGCTAAGGTAGGAGGCCTACCATGGGTTTGAGCTCTCAAAACAACAACAACAAACCCATGAGGATGTCCACTGATAAAATATAGTTCCCCTGGCTGTGGCTTCTGGTACCAGAAGAGAGGGCAGCAGTGGACCAGTGGCTACAGGACCTCCTGGGTTCAAGAGATGAAGGGACAGTGGAAACAGAAACCATGAACTTTGGCTGGAGAGACAGCTAAGCAGTTAAGAGCATTTGCTATTTGTCTTAGTCAGGGTTTCTATTGCTACAATGGAACATCCTGACTGAAAAGCAAGTGAGGAAGGAAAACGTCTATTTGACTTAGCTGGCCAGAACACTATCCACCACTGGAGGAAGTCAGGACAGGAACTCAAGCAGGGCAGGAACCTGGAGGCAGGAACTGATGCAGAGGCCATGGAGGGGTGCTGCTTACTGGCTTACTGCAGAGGACCTGAGTTCAGTCCCAGCACCCAGACCGTTCACAACAGTTTCAGATCCAGGGATCTGCTGATCCCATTGGTACCTGCGCTCACACGCACATTTCCACATACAGACACATTTAAAAATAAAATAATTCTTAAAAGAAAATATCCCAAGAATCCCACTCAGCAGACCACACGAGCCTGGCGTGACGTGAGTCAGGACACTGAGCTGTTGTTGGTTCTTCGTGCCCCGTGCCAATCGATAGTTACACCCACAGACCTGAGGACACAGAGTCCGTTTTAAAGCCACAAAGAAATAAACCAAAAGAACCCCTGACTTGCACAGATCAGGCAGAGCGGACAACACTGCCATTGGGAACTGAGACCGGCCTCATAATGATGGCACTTCGAGTCTTTCTCCGTGACCTGTCCCCCGATGCCCATCAGCTAGTGAACCCCAACCACGATACCACATGTAAGAGACTAAAGGTCTTTTCCTTGAGTTCCAGAGGATGGAGACTACAACTGAGGATGGTGATGATGAAGATGGTGGTGGTGGTGGTGGCGGCGGCCGTGGTGGTGATGATGATGATAATGATGATGAAGATGATGATGGTGGTTATAGGGACGGCTTTCCCCCCACTTCATTCTTTTATCGGAGCCTGACCATGAATGTGCCCTTCCCCCACTCCGATTTCTGAGCGGGAACTTCCAGGCCTCAGTGAATCACACCTCCCCCACCTGGTGGAGCTCTAGGACCAAGATGAAGTCCATTGTTCTTCAAGGATCTGCAGCGTCCTGAGAGGAGCCAGCTGCCTGCATCCTTCTGAAAGACACCCCCGCCTCCCGCAGAACAGCAGAGCGTGGAACCGACATCCACCGAACAGTGGAGCCGAAGCCCCGCTGAACAGACTCTCAACTTTGGGGGAAGGGTCTCGCCCCCAAACCTTAAATTGTCTGTCCCCAAAATAAACCACGACTTTGAACAGCCATGTTGTCTTGGTCCATGTTTTTCCCTCGTCACTCCATTTTCTTTCTCCAGCTCTCCGTCCAGAGAACCCGATAGCCGGGAGGTTACACATGAACATCAAATCTTCAAGCTTTGAGAGCCTTCCAGGTTGAAGTGTGGAGACGGTGCAGTGTGTGAAGCACTTGCCATACAATCATGGCGATTTGAGTTCAAATCCCCAGAGCCCACGTTAAACTGCGCTTGCCGACGTGCAAGTGTCTGTCGTTCCAGAGCTGCTACCGAGAGGCCGGAGAAGGACACTGAGGAATCCCAGGAAGGTCATGGGCCAGCTGGCCTGGAGTGCGCAGCGATGAGGCAAAGAGACCCTGACTCTAAACGAGAAGAAGGTGAAGACGGACGGACACCAGGTTTGTCCTCAGACCTCCACACCATCGTGCACGCCAACACACCGACACACACACACACACACACACACACACACACACACACACACACACACGGCCATATGTGAGGTACTTTAAATAGCCATATGGAAAAGCCCCTGGCCCACCTACCATCCCAGACACTAAGGCACAGCGGCTGCCCCGAGGCGCGTGAATGAGGTGTGGCCAACATGTGATTCCATCCTCAGCCAGTGTCTGAAGAAAGGAAGAGAAGCTGCCAGTAGAGGCGTGGCGTAGAAACACTAAGACCTGAGACAGCAGCAGTGGCTCGTGCCTTTAACCTAGCCCAGCACTCCGGAAGCAGAGGCAGGTGGATCTCTGTGAGCTTGAGGCCAGCCTGGTCTACAGAGCAAGTTTCAGGACAGCCAGAGCTACACAGAGAAACTCTGTTTCTAAAAACCTAAAGAAAAGAAACAAAAGAAAAACCGGGCGGTGGGATTAAACTGGGATTAAAGGCCAGCACGCCTTTAATCCCAGTACTTGGGAGGCAGAGGCAGGCAGATTTCTGAGTTTGAGGCCAGCCTGGTCTACAGAGTGAGTCCCAGGACAGCCTGGGCAATACAGAGAAACCCTGTCTCGAAAAAACAAAATCAAAAATAAACCAACAAAAAAAAAAAAAGAAAGAAAAAAAAAAGAAGAGAAAAGGAACACTGACAGTAAGGCCTGCTGCAGTCCGTGATGCAGTCCTGGCCGGTCTGAACGTGCTGAGCTCATGGAGCAGGGACTAGAGAGCAGCAGAAGCACCCGGGTGACAGGCCAGGCTGGTGGAAGAGAAAGAGGATTCACAGACTGTCTGTGAGCAGATGAGGCACTGAGCCGACTTGGAGTGAGCTGGAATGTGAGGGAAACGGGGGGGGGGGGGAGGGGGAAGGGGCAGTGGGGTGGATCCCCAACACAGCAAGCACCTTTAGAGGGAAGAAGGTCCAGGACACTGCCCAAGTGTTATGGGGAGCCCACCAGCGGTGACCACTTAGACACAATTATAGCCAATTGAAAATCTTTATTCCAGCAGACTGGGACATCGGGGCCTAAGTGTCGCCACGAGCGTCCAGAGCGTGGCTTTTCCCTCAGCAACTGTAGGGGAACTTTGCAGAACTAAACAGTTTAACAGAAGCTGAGATAAGTGGTTAGCTGGAAGAGGTCTGCCCCTTAAGATAAGTTAGCTTACAGGGATTCTGTTAGGCTCCTCCCAGGGACTTAGCAACAGCTTGTGTCATCACCTGCTGCCATTGTCTGCCACATGCGTGTGGCAGCTGCCCCATATAAAAGGACTGCTATCCCAGCCCCTCCTCTCCCCTCTCTCCTCTCTCTTCCTCTTCTCTTCTCTTCTCTCTCTCTCTCTCTCTCTCTCTCTCTCTCTCTCTCTCTCTCTCTCTCACCCCCCCATTCCCACGTGTTCCTGGCCCACCTCTCTTTCTCTCCTCTGTCCTCCCTTTCTCTGCCCCCGTGGCTCTGTCTGTCTCTGTTTCCTTCTCTAGGTCCTCATTGCCCGCCCTGCTCCCTCGTCCCCCAAATAAACTTCCCTTAAACCAGGTCTGCCGCATGGCCTGATTTCTCAGGGGGACACCTTGGCATGGGTCAGGTACCCCCTTACCCCCACCACTGCCACATTGTATTTCATAACAGTCTTTCCCTGTCACACAGGAAAGTTTGTCAATGAGAACAGCAGATAGAATTAAGGAGACATGAAGGTTCCCAACTGACAGGTAAGGAAATCTTCTAGGCTGGCCACTATCCTCAAGCTATGCACAAACTGGCCCTAACTTTACAACATGCAGAGAAGAAAAGCAAGATTCGGTAAGTTCACGATGCTTGTCCCCGTCAGTCACCTGCTAACAGTAGCAGTAGTGACCTTACGCACTGATCTGACCTGCACCCTGGTCACTGACTCTTCTCTAAGGCAGTTTCACCCTCTCCTTGTGCAGTGAGAAAACAGGCTTAGGGAGATTAAGTCATTTGTCTCAGCTCTGCGAGCCAGTAAGCAGCAGATGCCAACCTTGCTGTGGATGTGGTTTGACCTGGTCTCGCTGTGCAGCCAGCTGTCCCAGCACTGACCCTAGCATGACCCGTGAGAGCAGCTCTGTTTCAATCCCCTGAGTGTGGAAGAGCCCCGGTGTGGCATGGGGCATCACATGGAGGGAAACAGGAAACTTGTATGTGGTCTGTGACTTCTGGTTCCCTCCTCCTTTTAATTTTTTAAAAATTATTTTGTTTCATGTGCATGGGTGTTTTGTACACAGATGTATGTGTACGATGTGTATGCCTGGTGTTCAAAGTCAGAAGATGGCATTGGGCCGCCTAGAACTGGAGTTATAAACGGTTGTGAGAAACCATGCGGGAACTGGCGGGCTTTGAGTCTACTTGATCCCGGCTGGTGTCATCTGAAAGGAGGGAGCCTCAATTGAGAAAATGCCTCCATAAGAATCAGCTGTAGCGAATTTCTTAATTAGTCATTGAGGGGGAAAGAGACTTACCCCATTTTGGATTTTGCTTTCCCTAGGCAGGTGGTCCGGGGTTCTATAAGAAAGCAGGCTGAAGGCTGGAGAGATGGCTCAGTGGTTAAGAGCACGGACTGCTCTTCTGAGTTCAAATCCCAGCAACCACATGGTGGCTCACAACCATCCATAACGAGATCTGACGCCCTCTTCTAGAGTGTCTGAAGACAGCTACAGTGTATTTACATATAATAAATAAATAAATATTAAAAAAAAATAAAGAAAGCAGGTTGAGCAAGTCATGGTGAGCAAGCCAGTAGGCAGCACCCCTCCATCCCACCTCAGGACCCTGCCCTGTTTGAGTTTCAGTTCTGGTTTGCTTCAGTGACGGCCTACAGTGTGGCAGTGTAAACAAAGTAAACCCTTTGCTCCCTAGTTTCTTTGGATCGTGGCGTTTCATCACAGCAATACTAACCCTAACTAAGACAATGTGGGTGCTAAGAACTGAGAGCCAGGATCTCTGGAAGAGCAACTAGGGCCAACAGCACACATGTGAAGGTCACAGAAAAGCTTATACATGTCACTTTTGTCCTTCTGTCATATGGGTCCTAGGGACAGAACTCAGGTCATCAGGCTTGGGAGAATCACCCTTACCCACTGAGCCATCGTGACAGTCCAGTCCCTAAGAGATCTGTGTTTATTAGTCTGTGTGGGGCATGAGACTCCATCCTTCTAATCTTGTCCCCTGGGCAACAGAGCCAAGAGCAGGGCTACCCCCTGGGAAGCATGAACCGGCAGCTTGCCCGGATGACAGTGACGCACTGGGGATGGTGAGCACAAATCCCAGTGGGAAACAATCTGGCAGTGGCTCAAAAAGTTAACCAGGATCATCCTGGGATGCTGCAAACCCACCCTACCCACCTGTGCTCTCACAGCTGACTGACCCTGCAGGTACCCGATCCTCCATTGCTCCTTACAGCCCAGAGGGAGGAGAAGTGAATCCAAGTGCCCATCACAGGGCAGAATGTGCTGGACATCGAGGGCTGCAGAACATGCTACCCGCTAATATGGCCCCCGTGATGGTTGGTATATGCTTGGCCCAGGTAGTGGCAGGATTAGAAGGCGTGGCCCTGTTGGAGTAGGTGTGTCACTGTGGGTGTGGGCTTTAAGACCCTCATCCTAGCTGCCTGGAAGCCAGTATTCTGCTAGCAGCCTTCAGATGAAGATGTAGAGCTCTCAGTTCCTCCTGCACCATGCCTGCCTGGATGCTGCCATGTTCCCACCTTGATGATAATGGAATGGACCTCTGAACCTGTAATCCAGCCCCAATTAAATGTGCTCCTTTTCAGAGGTGCCTTGGTCATGGTGTCTGTTCACAGCAGTAAAACCCACGAGAGGAGCCTTCCCAGCCTCTGCTGGAAGACAAAGGGATATGGAGAGGAGACAGAATGGACAAGCCTGTTGGCATTTCCCCACTGGTGACATGTGGCCATTCATCCCACCTGTCTCTTCCATGACTCCCCACCTTCCCCCAGACTCAGCGCACACCTCATGCCTGCTTCTTCAGCTCCTCATTTACTTCCCCGGCCTCCCCCATGTCACAAAGAAATGTATATAAAATTCATATAAAATGAATGTGCGTGTTCCTCTTGTTAATCTGTCCTCTGTCATGAGGGGCCCAATTGGGAACTTAGAAACTTAGAAGGAAAATCTACCTTTCAAGTCAGGCATGAGGCACACACCTATAGTCCCAGCACTTGGGAAACTGAGGCAGAAGGATTATGAGCCAGCCTGAGCTTCAGAGTGAGACTCTGTCTTAAAATGCCAAAGAAAGGCCAGGAGCAGGGGTACATGCCTTTAGTTCTAGGACTAGGGGCAGAGCTGAGTTCCAGGCCAGCCTGGTCTACATTGAAAGTTCCAGCCAATCAGGACTGTATAGTAAGATTCTGTCTGAAAAGGGAACTGATAACAACAATAAGAACAACCACAAAGGAAACAGAGAAAGGGAGCAGGGGAGATGGCTCAGTAAGTGTTAGCTTCAGCCACCAACCTGACACAAACCCAGATATACACCCTGGAAGAGGGAGCCTCACTGAGGAATTGCCTCCATCAGATTGGCCTGTGGGCATGTCGTGATTACTAATCGCTGTGGCGGGGTCCACAGCCCACTGTGGGGTACAGTCTTTGGGCAGGTGGACCTGGGCTGTACAAGAAAGCAGGCAGAAGAGCAAGCCATCAAGCAGTGTTATTCCATTGTTTCTGTTTCAGTTCTTGCCCTCAGGTTCCTACCCTTTGTTCCTGTCCCAGCTCTCTCAGTGATGGACTGTGATACAGAAATGTAATCCAGATAAACCCTTTCTTCACGAATTGCTTTTGATCACCACACAATAGAAACGGAGCAGTCAGTCCAGTACTCGCTGTGCAATTGTGGTGGTCTGAATACTAATGGCCACCAGGGTCTCCTGTATTTGACTGTTTGGTCTTCAGGAAGTGGAACTACTTGAGAGGAATTAGGAGGTGTGGACTTGTTGGAGGAATTGTGTCTCTGGGGATGGGTAGTGGGGTTTCAAAAGCCCAAGCCAGTTCTAGTGTCTCCTTCTGCTGCTTTAGATCCAGATATAGAGCTCTCAGCTGATTCTCTAGTGCCAGGCCTACCTGTATGCCACCATGCTCCCCACTGTGACAATGGACTAAACCTCCCATACTGTAAGCCAGGCCCCTGTTAAATGTTCTTTTATAAGAGATGCCATGGCCACGCTGTCTTTTCACAACAACAGAATGCTGACAAAAATGCCAAGCACGAGGAACTGAGTCTAGACCATACCACCCACTTAACAGCAAGGCAAGGTCACACAAATCTGTATTTTGTGTTGGGGACATCTTAGCTACTTTCCTATTTCTGTGATAAAGCACTATGGCCAACACAACTTACAAAGGACCACATTCCACTGGACTTTTGGTTCTAGGGGGTAGTGTCCATGAGTTCACATCTTCATCCAAAAATGGGAGGCAGAGAGAGAGAGAAAGAGAGAGAGAGAGAGAGAGAGAGAGAGAGAGAGAGAGAGAGAGAGAGAGAGAGAGAGATCACTGGAATCTAGTGAGTCTTTAGAAGTCTCAGAGCTTACCTCCAGTGACATACCTCCTCCAACAAGGATACACCTAATCCTTCCCAAATTGTTCCACCAACTGGGCACCAGGTACTCAAGTATATATTCTCATTCAAACCACCACACGGTGTATCCAAAGGGCTCACTGGTCAGTCAGTCTATCTAAAATAGTCTTCTACATATTCAGTGAGAGACCTTGTCTCCAAAAAGTAAGATGGAAAACTGGGAAGGTGGCACAGTGGTTAAGTTACTTGCCCTGCGTGAAGACTGGGGTTAGGATTTCCAGGACAGTTGTAGATCCTAGGGAGGGAGGCAGCTTAAACTGTGATCCCAGCACTCGGGTGGAGACAGGATCCCTGGAGCAAGCTGCTTGGCCAGACTGGCTGTATCAGTTGCTCTGGGTCCAACTGAAAGACCTTGCCTCAGTTAATAAAGCAGTAAGTAATTGAGGAAAGACTTCTGATCCTACACACACACACACACACACACACACACACACACACACACACACACACTGGGAGGAATGTGTCTCTCATGGTACAGCAACTGCTTTCTATAGACCTGGGTTAGTTCCTCAGCATTATGAAATATATTTTTCCTCACCTACTGTATTGGCTGGCTTTGTGGGTCAACTTGACACAAGTTAGAATCATCAGAGAGGAAGGAGCCTTGCTTGAGGAAATGCCTCCATGAGATCCAGCTGTCAGGCAATTTCTCAATTAGTGACCAGTGGAGGAGGACCCAGCCAAAGGTGGGGTGCCATCCCTGGGCTGGCTCTATAAGAGAGCAGGCTGAGCAAGCCAGGGGAAGCAAGCCAGGAAGGAGCACCCCTCCATGCTCCTGCTTCCAGGTTCCAGTCCTCCTTGAGTTCCAGTCCTGACTTCCTTTGGTGATGAACAGCAATATGGAAGTGGAAGCCAAATAAACACTTTCCTTCCCAAGTTGTTTTTTGGTCATGGTGTTGAAGCAGTAGAAACCCTAACTAAGCAATTTGGTATCAGGGATATTGCTGTGATTGGCCTGATCGTGCTTTTGTTTGGAGGAATGTGGAATTTGGGATTCTGGATCAGAAAAGCAGTCAAATTTAGTGTGGCTTAATGGGCCAGCCTAGTAGGAACATGGAAGACAGTGGTGCTGAGGGTGATTTGAACTGTGAGGTCCGGCTCAAGAGGTTTCAGAGAAGGAGAATATTAGTATTCTAGAGACTGTTCTTGTGCTATTTTGGTGAAGAATGTGACTGGTTTTGCCCTTGTTTGAAAAAAATTCACCTGAGGCTAAATTGAAGAGTTTTGGATTAATTGCACTGGCAAAGGAAATCTCAAAACAGCCTAGTAGAGACTCTGTCGTGCAGTTACTCCTCTTCTCTTTCGTGAAGAGCTAAAATAAAGAAGATCAAGCTGAGCAAGGAAAAATACAAAACCTACAGACCGCAGAGAAAAGAAGCTCTAGGAAGTGAAATGGAGCTAAATCCTGTGTTCAGGGAGATAAACAGATTAAAGAAAAGCCTGGTGCTAAATGAAATAAAGGGAGTGGTGACCTCCCACCCAGCTAAACTTCCAACTTGTGAAAAAGGAATTAAAGAACAGCTTAGGTCTAGGTATGGTGGTTCTTGCCTTAATCCCAGCACTCAGGAGACGGAGGCAAACAGATTCTCTGCATTCAAGGCCAGCTTGGTCTACAGAGCAAGTTTCAGGACAGCTAAGCTTAGGCAGCAAAAAACCACTGAATACAGAAAGCTGGTCATGCCCCAGCCCAGGCAAGCAGAACTTTGCAGCTTCAGCCACGTGGTTCTGGCTTTAGAGTCAAACAGAAGAGAAAGACGTTATGGAACCTTCTTCCTCAACTAAGAAAAGCCACTGAGGTCAGACATGTGACAGGGTGACCCTGTGCGGAGTCCATTGTGTGTAGCTGCGGAGGTACAACCTGCATTGCCTTGGCAACCCCAAGATGCTGGAGGTGCCAGAGCCCTGGATACCTGCCAAGGAGACTGCTCACAGGGAGTGGAAGCAGCCCAAGAGAGACGTGTGTTGCAGTCAACAAAGCTGACAGGAGTCAGAGATCTGAAGAGCGCTTTGACATCAGACATGGAGATGCAGAGGTTGGAGTTTGCTCAGCTGATTAGGGGTATTGCTTTGGTCCGGTATTTCCTCACCGTGCTCCCTTTCTCCCTTTTTGGAACTGTAATGCATATCCTGTGCCACTGTATGTTGGAAGTATATGATCTGCTTTTTTACTTGGATTTCATACAGGATTACAGTTAAGAGATTGCACGAATCTCGGAAGAGACTTTGGACTTTTAAAACATTGTTGAGACTGTGATAGACCATGAGGACTGTTGAACTTGGACTGAATGCACTTCTGCATTATAGTATGGCTAAAAGCCTACGAGGGCCATGGAGTGGAATGTGGTGGTTTGAATAGGAACGACCCCCATAGACTCCAGTGTTTGAATACTTGGTCCATAGGGTGTGGTCTTGTGGGAGTGGGTGTGGCCTTGTGGGAGAGGGTGTGGCCTTGTGGGAGTGGGTGTGGCCTTGTTGGAGGAAGTGTGTCACTGTGGGAGCAGGTTTTTAGGTCTCAGATGCTCAAGCCCTGGCTCCAGTGGCTCACAGTTCTCTTATGCTGCCTGCAGATCAAGATGTAGAACCCTTAGCTCCTTCTCCAGCACCATGTCTGCTGGCCTGTCACCATGATGATCATGGATGGATTAAACCCCTGATATTCTGAGCCAGTCACAATTAAATGTTTTCCTTTGTAAGAACTGTCATGGTCAACTCTTCTCAGCAATAAAAGCCTAACTAACACACCTAACACACACACTTACCTAACTAAGCGCGCGCACACACACACACACACTCACACTGGAATATTATTCAGCCTTAGGGAAACATGGCATTCTGATGTGGACAAACCTTTGGAATGAGGCAGATAGACTGGTAAATATTGCATGATTTCATCCATGTGAGGTACCCAGAGTTGTTATATCTGTAGGCACAGACACTGCCCTTACAAAGTATAATCCTTTTGTTTCCTTGTTTGAATAAGGCCTCAGGGTATAACCCTGGCTGGCCTCTAACTCACCTTCTTCCTGTCTTGCTCCAAGGGTCGAGATCACAGGCCTTTACCACAGGCCTGTGCTCCAGGCCTGACTTGGTTCAGAAACTTAGTTCAGACCTGGATACATAGAACCTAGTGCTTTAGTGACCAACCAGGTCACAGCCTTCCTCAGACCTGGAAGGGCCCATTCATCCCTGGCTGTTTGGGCCTTTTAATATACACAAGTCTCTGGCCTCTTGGCTCCTTGTATGGAACAGGCTCTAAAGCTGTTTCTGCAACAGCGGGAGGGAAACCCCTTTTAGGAGTGACTCAGGCCTGGGCTGGGCCCTGGGCTCAGGCAGGCAGCGTTTTCATCGCCAAGTTTTGCAGCTATGACCTCGGTCTTTGCATTAAGTGCTTCCTGCTGTGGCTGGCGGTCACCGGGAAGGGGGATGCTAGCTCCCCCTCCCCGCCCCTAGAGGCTTGGAGAATGTGCTCGGAGACCGTGTCAGACCAACGTCAACTCTGCAGTCTTTGTTCAAACTAAACGTTATCTCTCTGCCTACTGCCCGAGTTGCAGGCTCCCCGCTGTTCTCTGGCCTCTGCCCTCATTCCTTCATTTTAAACTGGGACCAAGACCCTTACCTACTTTGGTCTCGGAGAGGGAGTCTCCCCCTGATTCCACCAGGGGGCGCGCGTGGGCCTTGCAAAGACCGCACAAGAATCTAAGAGTGGAGTCTGAAGCACTTGTAACCGGAGAGGTAGGGAAGTCTGGGACTGTGATGAAGATCCAAGGATGAGGACCTGGTCCTGGGAGGTGTCTTGTTCCTCAGTTTGCTGGTCTAGAAAATGGGACTAGGGCCACTAGGGCAAAGCTTCTCAACATTCTTTCTTTCTTTTTTTAATTAACATGATTTATTCTATTTTACAAATGAAATATTTTATTTTTTTGAGATTTTTATGCAGGAGTCACCTTCTTTGAAAGCAGGCTTTGGGTCAGGGTCTGAGTATGACCTGAGACACGGCGTTTCTGATAGGCTCCCATGTGGTGTGCTTGCCAATGGTCCTGGGAATTATTTCCAGGGGACCTTCCAGCCCTGACCACAGATGGATTTCTTCCAAGCTGGGCAAGAAGACCTCTTCTCCCTTTACAGGCACCTGTAATTCTAGCACTCAGGAGGCAGAAGTTAGATGACTATGTGAAGCTGAGGCCAGCCTGGTCTATAGTGAGCTCTAGGTTAGCCTAGGCTACATAGCCAGGCCCTGTTTTAAAACACAAACCAATCAGCCAGGTGGTGGCCCATGCTTCTAATCCCAGCCCTGGAGAGGCAGAGGCAGGGGGAATCTCTGTGAGTTTGAGCCTGGTCTACAAAGTGAGTTCAAGGACAGCCAAGAGAAACCCTGTCTTGAAAACCCAAAACCCAAACCAAACCAACCAGCCAAACAAATAAAAACCCCAGGGCTTCTGCAGAGTGGCCTCCTGTGTGCACTCGCTCACTCGTCACAGGTGTTTTCTAGGCCTCTGTGCTGAGCCGCTGCTGTTGTTGAGGAGAGAGACAGGTAAGACTCACACCGGTGCTGGGGAGAAGGAGGCTGGGGCGGAACCGAGAAGTGCCTGTGCCTAGGTGTGAGGAGGTCGGGGAAGATGCTTCCCTCCCCATGCCTGCTGAGTGTGTAGGTGTGCCAGGGTAATGGGAGATAGATAAAGACAAGGCCTTCCAGGTGGGGTGGGCCATGCAAGATCCAGAGAAAGAGTTGCTGGCTACTAAGATGATATATTTACATATGACAGGAGCTGTGCGCCCAGATGTGTTCCTCACACAGTGACAAGTACCCATGTCTCTCAGGGGGACAGATGTGGGCAGGAAGACCTGAAATTGATTGTTTAGGAGCCAGGGGCGTTGAAACAGGCTCTCTTATGTAGCCCAAACAGGTCTGAAACTCACAGCCATCCTCCTGCCTCAGCTCCCTGAGGGAGATTACATGCTCACACCACTGTACCTAACAGGGTGGGAATTCTTACTCGAGGAACTGCCTTGCCTTCCCGTGTGTCTAGGAGGCTGCAATGACCCAATGCCATTTTATACTCAACAGGGAAGGCTCCGTGTTCTCAAATTGTTAGGGTCTACCCCAACTCCAAGCCTCTGAAACCAGAGACCTGATCCCTAGTGTCTTGCCCACAAGGGACATATATCTACGCATCTGGTTCTCTCCCTTGATCCCTGTGCTGTCCCCGACAACTTTAGGGAGAAATCTGGAGTTGCAGAAAACTGATATTTAGAATCAGACAGACATTCATGGGGCCTGATTTTGAGATTGAGTTCTTGATGGTTGGGGGTATACTGGGGTGGTCCACAAAGTGCCAATGTCCCAGACCCCCTGGCCTGCCCTCCACCTGAAAGCATTCACCCATTTTTATTTATTTATTTGTTTTGTCCCTTCAACTCTCCTAAGCATCTGCCATGTGCCCGGCCCCAGGCAAGGCCCAGACAGAGGCCCAGAGGCCGACTTAGAACATGGAAGCCATTGAACACACAACAGGCTTATGATGCTCATGGCCTTGTGGACTCACGCTACTCTGGAGGACAAAGATGGCTGAAGAGAGCCTCTGAGAACCCAGATCCAGGAAGAGACAACCCTACCTCACGCCCTCACCATCTGGGGTTCCCTAGAGCACCTGGACAGCTTTCCTAAAGAAAAAGGAGCCCAGATAAGGGACTTGCTCCAGATCACTTAGATATGGAAATAGATCGAGGTACCCTGTGTGCTTGTTAGATTTTTGTCAACTTGATACAAGCTAGAGTCATCTGGGAAGAGGGAACCTTCTCAGTTGAGAACATGCCTCCGTCAGATTGGCCAGTATGGCATTTTCTTGATTACTGATTGACGTGGGAGAGCCCAACCCACTGTGAACGGTGCCACCCCTGGGCAGGTGGTCTTAGGCTGTATAGAGAAGCAAGTTCAGGAAGCCTTGGGGAGCGAGCCAGTAAGCTGTGCTCCTTCCTCCGTGGTCTCTGCTTCAGCTCCTGCCTCCAGGGTCTCGCCTTGACTTCTGATCTTAATGAATGGGAAGCTGTAAGATGAAATAAACCCTTCCCTCTCCAACTTGCTTTAGGTCGTGGTATGTTATCAAAGCAAAGTGGGATATCCTGTCTCCACTCATGTGCACCAGGGTTCACCCTTGCACACTCACACACACACACACACACACACACACACACACACACACACACACGGCTCTGGGCTCTTCCTGGGCATGTTCAAGCTTCCAGTTCTGCCACTTTTTTTTTAAGATTTATTTATTTATCATATGTAAGCACACTGTAGTTGTCTTCAGACACCCCAGAAGAGGGCATCAGATCCCATTACAGATGGTTGTGAGCCACCATGTGGTTGCTGGGATTTGAACTCAGGACCTTTGGAAGAACAGTCAGTGCTCTTAACCTCTGAGCCATCTCTCCAGCCCAGTTCTGGCACTTTTTACCCAGGGATGGTCACACCACATGACCTCCATATGACCTCCACTCACTGTGACACCTCCCTGTTTCCTACCCTTCTAGGTACTAGTGGAAGGCCAGACAGGAAGGCTCTTTCTCCAGGACCAGGTCTCAGACTGAAGCAGGGGTCCTGTTAGGACCCCTTCACTCCAGGGAACCATGGGGGCTACAGAGTAGCAGCAGGGCCCCTCCATCTCTCCTGTAGGGAGGTGCAGGGAGGTGAGTGAGGGCTTAGCAGGAAGCTTTCACTGCTACAAAGAGCTGTGCTGAGCACCCCGCCCCTCTCCCTCCTCCACTCCCATCAGTACAGGAGACTTGCCATCCCCTACAGGAGGCACGGTCTAATTTTCTTTGTTCCTCCTGGCTTTATTTTAGCCCTTTCTCAGCTCCTGTGGGAAAGATTTTTGATGGGACAGATGATATGACACACAATCTTGGCTAATGAGTAAAATAATAATTATTATGGGGTGTTGGAGCCCTAGTAGAATTACGGGAGCATCCTTGGCAGGCACTAGCCTGGCTCATGGGTAAAGGAAGGCAGCCGTGGTGGCTGTGGACAGTTGAATGGTGAACTAGGTGTTCTCTGAGACGGCTCCTGTTGTCCTTGCTTCCTGTACTCGTGCCCGCTGTGCTGTTCCCTCCAGAATAGTGTCAGAGAGTAGGCTAGAATGACAGGGATTAAAAAAAAGTGTCTCAGGCTAGCCTCCAACTCTTGTAGCCGAGGATGACCCTGAATGCTCCTGCCTCTAAGTGATGAGATTACAGGTATTTGATACTGGACTTGGTCCATGCCTGGATGGGTATTGGACTCAGGGCTTCTCACATGCTAGCCAAGCACTCTTCCAACTGAGCCACATCCCCAGTCCAACATGTAACCCTTGAGGTGGTAATCATAAAAGACACAGCCACCTCTATGTCACTTGGAGCACATATGGAGATTAGCAGTGTTTTCCTTCCAACAACCTATTCCGACTGCAAGTTTTTTACTAATTTTTGTCTGTTGGTTTATTTGAAACTAAAGGAGGGTTTGTAGTGTGGGTGAATTGTCTCAGAAACAGATCCTCCAGCCCCAGCCAAGCCTTCATTAAATAACTGGGGTCCTACACAGCATAATGGGTGCTTGCAAACAATCCTGACGACCCAAATTTAATCCCTAGAGCCCACATGGTAGAGAGAACCAAGTCCCACAACATCCTCTCTCTTCACATGTGCTCTGTGGCTCGTGTGTGTCCCTCCCAACACATATACACATACAGATGCACACGCACATGCACACACAAATAATAAATAAATATAATTAGTAAAACAAAAACGGGTACAGCTTTACAGACACATGATGACAAACCCACAGGACATAAGAGATCCTAAGCCAGAATCCAGTGCACAGGGCAGTGTGTACCTCCAATCCCAGACCTCCAGAGGCTGAAGTGGGAGAACTGTGGACTTGAGGCCAGTCTAGGATACACAGTGAGACCCTTCAGAAAGCTAACAAGGGAAGAGAAACAACCCAGCCAAGACTTTTCCAGGACAGGGCCCCAAACCCCAAACAAATAGTGCCAAGAGCTTCCACTGGATAAAGGTGGAAAACATTTCTTTTTAAAATTTTGCTTATATGTGCCCCTGTGGGAGTATGTACACGTGTGAGCAGGCATCCTGGAAGGTCAGAGGATGATCCTGCATCCTGGAGCTGGACTTACAGACAGTTGTAAGCCACCCAGTGTGATGCAGGGAACCAAATTCAGGTCCTCCTGAAATCAGTACAGGCTCTTAACCACTGAGCCACCTCTCCAGCCCTCCAAACCTGGACAAATTGAACATCAAAATGAAGAATTCAGGTAGGGGGCTGTCTCAGTGGGTAAAGCATCTGCTGGGCAAGTGTGAGGACTGAAATTCAAATCCCCATAGCCGATCTGTACAAAGTGCAGTATCTTCTCTGTATTCTCTGAATTCAAGGCAGCAAGATGGGAGGCAGAAATAAGAATCCCTAGAAACCACAGAGTGTCTAGCCCTGTGTTGCATGTACTAGAAAAACAAGAAACCCTGTTGGAAAGCCACACATGCTGGTACACACCTTTAATCCTAGCACTTGAGAGGCAGAGGTAGGAAATCTTTGTGAGTTCAAGACCAGCCTGGTCTACATAGTGAATTCCAGCCTACCCATAACTGTGTAGTGAGACCCCTGTCTATTACCAAACCAAAGCAAACAAAACTATATGGGGCAGGTTGAGATGGTTCATCAGGCAAAGATACTTACTGCCCAATGATACAGGCATGCACACCTACACGTGTGCAACACACACACGTGCGCGCGCGCACACACACACACACACACACACACACACACACACACACACACACGAGTACACCACACTGATATACCCATGTGCATGCTTGAGTTTCCCAGTCACACATTTCAAAATACCTCACTGATGAAATGTTTATTAATGAACAACAACAGAAAAGCAATTTTGCAGTGGACAAGTCAAGCAGACACCATCTTAACCAAGTTGTCAATACAGAGTTAATAAAAGTCCCAAGCCACCCAACAGAGTGCAATAGCAAAAACAAAGTGTTAGGGTTGGGCTTTTTCCCTTCTGTTTTGTTTTAAGATTTATTTATCTTATTCTATGTGTCTGGTGTTTTGCCTGCATACATGTATGTGCACCATATGCATGTGTGGTCCCCACGGAGACCACAGGAGGGCACTGGATCCCGTGAGTTTGTGGTATTAAGAGTGGTTATGAGCCACCATGCAGTTGCTGAGAACTAAGCCAGGTCTTCTGTAAGAACAACACAAGCTCTTAACTGCCGAGCTATCTCTCCGGCCCTTCTGGTTGGTTTTAATGTCAACCTTCCACAGAGTAGAGTCACCTGAGTAAAGAGAGAGCCACACTGGACAAGCAGTTAGCGTGGGAAGACCTGCCTCTACTGCAAAGGAGCATGGGAAAAGAAGTTTGCTAACTCTTGGTTCTCTCTCCCTCCTGCTGCCGGGTGAGTTAGCCCTCCTCCCCACGGCAGCCCATATTCCTGCTTCCTTCATGATATCAGGGCCAGTGTTTCCATAGCTGATTAGGGACCAGTGGCTCTCCAAGAACCTTCCAGGCTTTATTGGGACTCTAAGGCACTCAGCCTTGTGAAGAGAGCAACTCCTGTCAGCCTCCCCAGTGAGAGCCACGGTGGGAGTCCCCCAGCTGCTGAGGCACCCAGCCTCAAGGACTGAGTTGCTACAGGCACTCAGCCTCTCAGCTCTGAGTCAACCATTGTTGGCATTTTAATGTAACTGACTTAATAAATTCTGTAATACACACAAGTATGTATTCATTCCATTGTTTCTGTTCCTCTAAAGAACCCTGATGTCCCAATGATGTCCGTAAAAATATGTGAGTTTTTATTACTTTTTAACGTGGGTGTTTGGCCAGTGGAAAAATAGTATATTCATTTCTTATCTTAGTTCCCATTAATATTATTATTATTTTTGCTTTATATATTTTGAGGCTATGTCATTAGTTGTGTGCAAACGTAGAATTGTATCTGCTTGATAAATCAGTTCCTCTTTAGCAGGCGTTTCCTCTCTGAGAGACTGCATCAGCAGAGGGGCTGTGGCTGGTGTCTGCCTAATAGAAGGCTTGCTCACACACGCTCGCCCTGTTTCAGTATCGGCATGCTTGTCACGCCTCCACTATAAGCATCACGTAGTTGTTGCTTTTAATCTAATACGATGGTGTTTGTCTTTCTAGTGTAGTATTTAGTCTGCTTCCATGTAATGCAATTGCTTGTGCATTTGGCTTTGGCTTCCCCGATCTTGATGCTTGTTTCTATTTGTCCCACTTCGTCTCCACTATTTTTCTTACTTTCTCTTTCTTGTCTCAACAAGACAAGACATAGTATAATTGCATAAAGAAAGCACCTTTCAAAAGTGAAACAGACTGGAAAGGTGGCTCAGTTGGTAAAGTGCCTGCCCTGTGAGGATAGGAGCATGAGTTTGGATCCCCAGCGTGCGGTCACAAATGTCCACAACCGGAGTGCTGGGTGGGTCCCCAGAACCCGCAGGCCAGTCGGTCAGCCAGTCGGTGAGTGCTGGCTCACTGAGAAACCCTGTTTCAAATAGTAAGATGGAGGACAATGGAAGTCTTCCGATGATGACCTCTGACCTCTCCATACTCATCCTCCTACAGACCTACAGACATGCACTCACACACGGCGCTGCACACATACGCATACATACAAAATGAAAAGCAGAGGTGAAATACAGACCTTTTGTTCAAAACAAACAAATGTACCCCTAGCACACCACCACCATTAGCACAGTGAGGGATTTCTGGGTTGAGAAATCGAGTTCCAGCCAGGAACATGGGGACATGGAGATAAAGAAATAAAGATCATCCAAAAAATCTGGCTAATTTAAACAAATTTGTCTGTACAAAACAATAATAATAACAACACCATGTGGGTTTTCAATGTCCCAAAGTTCCTGCAGTGATGAAGATGACTGCATTCGTTAGTGTTAGACTTGAACTAGTCAAGGTGCATCGTGCTGTGCCGTGTTGAGCTGTGCTGGGCTGTGCTGGTTTTAGGACAACCACTTATAGAAAAGAACACTAACAAATTAATAAGACAGTGATATAATCAATATAAATACCGAACTCTTCCAGAATGAAGTTTTAAAAGGATGTGTAGAATACATTTTGACTTTTAAAACATGAAGCATAAAGAAGCATCAAAGGCAATAAAAATGCTAATAAAAATCTCAACTGGGGTTGGAGAGATGGCTCAGAGGTTAAGAGCACTGGCTTCTCCTCCAGAGGTCCTGAGTTCAAATCCCAGCAACCACATGGTGGCTCACAACCATCTGTAATGGGATCTGATGCCCTCTTCTGGGGTGTTTGAAGACAGCTACAGTGTACTCATATACACACAATAAATAAATAATTCTTTTAAATACCCACTTAAATTGTTGGGCGTGGAGAGGGCTCAGTGGACAAAGCCCCTGCTTGTTAGTGTGAGGGTGCTGTGCAGACCCACAGAGCCAGGTGGGCCTGGTGGGCTGTCTGTCATCACAGGCCTCCAAGGGTGGATATGGGGGACCGCCGCCTCAAGCTGCCTAAGCGAACTATCATATGGTCAAGCTCTGGGTTCATCTGAGAGACCCTGCCTCAGTGAATAAGAGTGAAGGAAGATCCCCTGTGTCAGCCTCAGGTCTCTACATGTGCACCTATAGATGTACACTCCCACATATGGGAACACACAACACACACACCTGCCTGCATACCACACACCCAAACACATACAATTTTTTTTTTGAGACAGGTCTTGCCATCCTGGAACTCACTCTGCAGACCAGGAAAGCCTCAAACTCAGAGATCTGCCTGGGATTAAAAGTGTGTGCCACCACTGCCCGGCCCACATTTTTAAAATTTGCTTAAATTAGACAGTATGCACACACTATTCTATTCAACATGATTCACAGACTTTACACATGTCAACTATTCTTTAGATTCTGCTCCACAGTTAGCAAAGACAAATTTAAAAAGAAAAACAAATTTCAGAATATAAGTCTAATTAAATTAGACAGTATGCACACACTATTCTATTCAACATGATTCACAGACTTTACACATGTCAACTATTCTTTAGATTCTGCTCCACAGTTAGCAAAGACAAATTTAAAAAGAAAAACAAATTTCAGAATATAAGGCATGCATGATATGGTCTCATTTGTATACACATGCACACAAACACACAGCATATCACACCACACACACCACACACCACATCATATCATCTGCACACATACATTACACCATACACCACACACACACACACACACACACCACATCATACCATGTGCACACACATCACACCACACATACACTACGTACTATATACATGTACACACACATCACACCACACTACATACTACATACATGTACACATATCACACCATATACCACACACACACATGCACACCACATCATACCATGTGCACACATACATCGTACCATACACCACACACACACTACATACTACATACATGTACATACACACATCACACCATATACCACACACACATTGCACACTATACACATGTACACACACCACATAACACCACACACACAAACGCACAGCATATCACACCACACACACACACACACACACCACATAATACCTTGTGCACACATACATCGTACCATACATCACACATACACTACATACATGTACACACACATCACACCATACACCACACACACACACACACACTATACACTACACAATGTACACACACCACATCATAACACACACACACATACACACACACACACACACACACACACACACACACACACCACACCACATTCTGTAGAAAAATCTCTGCAGCTTATTTGACAAAGTGCAATCCATGTTTAACTTGGCAGGATAAGAGGTGATAATTCTGGAAAAAAAAAACCTGTCTATTTTTGTCTCATATAGAATCCATGTCATTTACACATTTTCATTAGATATGTATTACCTAATAATTGCCAATCGCCAACAGACCAATGATGTAAATTGGAAGTAAATTGAAAATGCATCATGAAAGTCTGTATATAATGAAGTGTCCTTATCTGGACCTGGTTGGTCCAGGCCTGTAACCACAGCTACTCGGAAGGCTGAAATAGGAGGATTTTGAGTTCAAGGCTGGCCAGTGCTACAGAGTGAGTTCAAGTCTAGCCTAGGCAACTTAAGGACACTTTGTCTCCAAAAAACTTTTTTTCTAAATAAAAAGGAAAATAAAAGTGAAAAGAGGGCTGGGAACGGAGCCAGGGTCGGGACAAACAAACAAACAAGCAAACATTATTCCTGGCTCCGAGTGGAACCGCCTTGTTGTGCTGGCCCATCTCTACCACACGGTGGCGCTGCTAGTCTGCCAGCTGCTTCCAGCCCCTGGACCTTGGAAGGGAAGGGGTGGGGTGTCTTGGTGAGCAGATTTATTTCCTCAGCATCCTGCCAACAGCCTCACTAGGTGGTATCTGAGTACAGACTCTCAGTAAGCCAGCAGTCCCCATGGGTAGCTCCTGCTGCTGTGAGTCAAATGGCTTCGCCTCTCCCCGTGACAAGCATGGACACTCTGGTCGAGCCTGCATGGCCTTCAGCATCTGCTCTAAAGGTACTGAGTTCTAGGTCCTGCAGAAGTCCAATCCATCTTGGCCTGTCTCACCTGTCAAGGCGATTAGCTGTAAGAGAAGAGGGTCTGTGGTGAGGTGGTTGGTCCTGGCTCCCTCTGCACTAGGACTGGGAGCTCTGACCTTTCATAGCTCCCTACCACCCTCAGAAGGTCAAGTTCCGATGCACTTCTGGGAATCAGCCCCCCCTCCATCCCCTTAGACCCCTTTCCTCCTTTCTGCCGGTCACTGGTCCTCGTAGCCTGTAGCATAAATACTGCGTCCTTCTGGAATTCTCCCAGATCCCTCCCTTCCCAACAGTACACTCTATTCTGGCCATGTGTTGGGCCGGGCCCCATGGGAACCAGAGCCTGTCTGCCTGGATCATCACCTCTCTCCTGTGCCAGGACCTGGAGCACCCAGCACGCACTCACATGTCCCTGCACTGTGTATGAAGGCTGGAAAGCAGTCATTGGCGGCAGCAGTGGGGGGGGTCCTTTAGGGGAACCCAGAGACATGATAAAGGCACTGTCAGGGCCCCTGGCATACAGCTCTAGCTGGACCAGGCTGGAGTCAGCACGTGAGATAGGTGCCCATCAGCCTGGTCTCTTTCCAGCACATGCTATTGTCTCCCAGACCCGACACGTAGCCCTCCTGACTCACTGGTAATAGACAGCTTCCAGAAAATGTCCCTGCATTCTGTCACCTGACTTTGTATCTTTTCTCTGCCTGTGTCTCCACAATCCATCTCAGGGTGGACTCCATCACCCACCTGCCAACAAGGGCTCGGTGACTCCTAGGATCCTGTGAGGTAATTGATTCCCTGATGCTCCTTTTCAGTTCCTCAAATGACATGCCGCAGCTGTTCTTCCTGTCCCGAGTTCATTCTGCTCTCCCAGCCTGGGCAGCCCCCTCTGTTTCTAGGGGATATGTGTAAACTCCTTCACTTTCTGTTTATACCACCTTTCTTCCAGGAAGCCCTCGATGATTTGGTGTCACTCCTTGGGGTCCCCACAATCAGCTAGCCTCTTAGTCTTTGTCGTGTTGACACTATGTGGCCCTTGCTCATGGTCTAACTTTTGATTCAAGATGGCATTTAGTCCCTACTCTATGGCCTCTTGCCACCCCGTAACCCCAAGTGCACCATCCTTATTGAATCCCCAGCTTTGGGGGTCCCCAGGCTTTGGGGATGCCCTGTTCCCGAGCCATCTCCTGCCACATGCTGGCTTGCTCCCATCCTTGGGCAATTTCTTCTCATTCCCATTTTCTAAGGCTGGACTTACATCTTAGACTTGTCCTCCAGGCACATATATTTCAGGAACCCCATCTGTCCCTGAAAGGCATGAACCTGCCCCCAACCCTAGGCTCAACTTTACACCAGCTACCGTCCTCTCTACTGTGTCCCAACTGTCAGAGCACAAAGCAAGCCCGAAGCTTAGACACTCTTCCGCTCCTCACCATAGACCACATCCCTCGCTCTGGGAAACAGGAACCTTGGTGTCCATTTCCCTTCCTCTTACCACCCCACAGCCAACCCGTCAGGAAAGCCCGTGGCTATCTGCAGAACATGCCAGAGTCCCGCAACTTCTCACATCCTCACAGGGACTACCTGGTCCTAGATCTCTTGTTGGGTCAAATTCAGTTCCCTTCTCCCACCCTCCTGACATCAGCTCTGCCCTCTGAAGTCTGTCCTCAATGGGGAAGTCTTCTGTTCTAGGCCTTCCCTGGGCCATCTCCCCACCTAGAATATACCGGGGCCCCTCCTGGACTGCAAGATCCTCAGGAGCTGACCTGGTCTCTACTGTTCCATAGACAACCTTGAACCGGGCCCCCCTTGACTTCTGACCATGTTCCCCATGTCTGCAAAGACCTGCTGCCTTTCCCTCCACCCCTCCCTCACCTCTTCCACTCAGATCTTTGTTCAAACGAGGCCTCCCCGGATTAATTTAGCAACGAAGCCACTCCCCAGCACTTTCCATCTCCTCCCTGGCTCACTCATCGCCTCTGACACACTACCCTTGTCTATGTGTTCATTATCTGTCTCCTCTCCCAGACTCTAAGTCTGGGAGGGCAGGGATTTTTCTCCCCTATTGTGTTCTTCTGTGTCGGAGTCTCGGTGCTTAGAGCAATATTCGACAGATGCCAGACTCTCAATAAACAGTAGCCTAATGAAAGGATAACCAAGTCCACCTTCACCAGACAGTGAAGAGCGGGACGGCAGGGGCATGCCATAGCCCAGGACTCAAGCCGTAAGAAATGCTCAATAACTGTTAGTTAGCTACGTGCGTGCGTGAATGGTTGGATAAATGGGCCAGAACACTGACTGTCGCCAAGGGCTGTCCCTGGGCAAGCATTGCGGCCTGAGCATGCAGGAGTAGGCAGACCTCTCCACCCTGGAGATGCTTGCTTCCCTGAACCATTCGGGATGCTCGGAGATAGTGGTCCTAGATTATGTCTGTCTGGTCGGATCCTCCCAGGGCCCTGGAGAATTGCTTTGCCTCTTCCCAGCAGTGTAGAGAATGGCTCCAGGTGCCGTGTTACTCCACACTCTAAGCTCTCAGGCCTTAGTCTGCCTCTGAGATTCCCCAGCAGAAAACCTAGAGCCAGGTGTGAAGGGACATGTGGGACGCCGTGGAGTTGTGTGTCATCGTGCTGGGGGGATCAGTAAGGTATGTGACAGCAATGGAGGTAAAAGCCTAAGAGTAAGATTCTGCCTACACTGCTCAGTGACAAAACCTCATTGCAGGGAAGCATGGAGTGCGCCACGAGGCACAGGAAGGGTGGAGCCTTGGGTGGGAGCCTGTGCCCATGGGTCTATAGCTGTGCGCCCTGGAAACCCGCTGGACTCACACTTAGCCACCCCTTCACTGTGGTGACAACAGAGTGGGAATGGGGCTTGGAAGAAAACTCAATGTTGCTCAGCTTGGCAAAACACGCCTTTAATCTCAGAACCCCAGAGGCAGAGGCGGGTAGATATCTGTGAGTTCAAGGCTAGCGTGGTCCACATAGTGAATTCTAGGGCAGCCAGGGCTACATAGAGAGACCCTGTCTTAAGCAAGCAAGCAAGCAAACAAAAACAAAAACAAAAAAGAAAACTATGTTCTTGATTCTTTTATTGACCCAAGTTTTCATCTTTAGCCCTCTCTATGGAACTTACTGTGTAGCTCAGGCAGTCCTCAAGCTCATAGTAATGCTCCTGCCTGCCTTAGCTTTTCTAGTTCTGGGATCACACACATGAGCTGTAATAACGTATTAAAAAGTGTCCCTGTGACTATGCCAGGGCTTGGTCCCCACACATTGCTCCCGAGCCTTGAGGTGGGCCATGGTTTGATCTGCAGGGCGGTGAGAGGGGGCAGACGGAATGGATCGTAGCTGGTTCACCAGCTGAGCTGCGAATACTATCAGTTCTCAACCTCCAAGCCTCATCCACCCAAATCCTTGCTCTGACATTCAAGGCCCTTGTGCTCTCAAGGTTAACCAGTCTCCCAGCATCCCCCACAGACACAGGTCAGCGAACTACAACCCGTGTGGTCCTCATAGCTTCAAGTGGCTGGGGAGGAACACCAAAAAAATACTGTTTCATGACTAGATAAAAAAAATGATCAAGTCCAGTTTTGGTGTCAAGTAATGGTTTATTTGTGTGTGTGTGTGTGTGTGTGTGTGTGTGTGTGTGTGTGTGTGTGCGTGTGTGCACGCGCACACACACACATACCTATGTAAGGGTGCTTAAAAGACTAGAAGATGATATTGTGTGTGTATATATACATATATATGTATATATATATATATAATTGGTTTTTTGAGACAGGGTTTCTCTGTGTAGCCCTGGCTGTCCTGGAACTCACTCTGTAGACCAGGCTGGTCTCAAACTCAGAAATCCACCTGCCTCTGCCTCCCAAGTGGTGGGATTAAAGGTGTGCACCACCACTGCCCAGCAACATTGTAGTATATCTTCCTTTTCCTTTGAGGCAGTTCTCTCACTGAACCTGGAGGAAGCCGGCATGCTCCAGTTCCCCTCCTACTGCCACCTACTTCGACACTGGGGTCACAAGCACCTATGGGGATGCCCTCTCTGCTAGATGTGTGAAGGGCTGTGTGTCTGCCTCGCTGCTGGGGTTCCAGAGAGCTGCTGGCAAGCAGCTCAGGGGAGACAGTACGTAATCCGAGGCTCTCTCACGTGGACAGAAAGAAAGGTTCTGAGGGGCTTTGGCCTGGCCGGATGGCCAAAGTGTTAGAGCTCTCCAAAGGGAACCTCCTGCAGAGTCAGGGTCTCTCCTGCTATCACCATCTCTGCACCAAGGTGGGGAGTGGTTATGGCCAACAGTGAATGGCAGCTAGTAGCCCCAGCGGAAAGCAGGGTTGAAAGTCCAGCCTGCTGTGCAGATCCGAGGTCCATCGATGAATGCTTCAGGAGAGAAAACTCTTCCCCAAGGGCCTCTCCTCCTACTGATGTCCAACAAGGCCATCCTCCGGTGTTCGATGCCCCAGTGTAGGGGAATGCCAGGGAGGGAAGATGGGAGTGGGTGGGTGGGGGAGCACCCTCATAGAGGCAGGGGAGGGGGGACGGGATAGGGGTTTCCAAAGGGGAGACCTAGAAAGGGGAAAACATTTGGAATGTAGATAAAGAAAATATCCAATTAAAAAGAAAAAGAAAAAGAAAACTCTTCCCCGGAGTATTACAGTTCAATAAAACAGTCACTCTCAGACGATTCTCAGTGAAATAACTTGTGTACTTTATTCCATGTGGACAGGGACATTTTGGGGGATAAGGTGGGATCCAAGGGTAGATGCTTCCCATTGGCTCAGTCTGAGATGTTAGGCATGCTCTATTTGTGTGGGGAAGGACTCTAGGTGTCCCTATGTGACTGATGGTCATGGTCCTCTCAATGGGGTGCCGTGGTTACGTGTTCCGGGTACAGCGTGGCAGGGAGCTGTTTCCAAGCCTGCTGTTGTCAATTCTGGGATTCCCTGGGGTTTTTGAACCTGCTCAGCCTTACCAGTTCTGTCTGATGGCATGGTCCACCTGCCCCACAGACAGGTGCTGGGGTCTGCCGCTCATGATTTCAGATCAAATGCTCTTAACTGCTGAGTCATCTTCTGCCCCCAAGAGTTCTGTCTCATTGATCCACAGTCATATCCACTCATTGGGGGGCCGCCCATAGCTGCTCTCCAGTTACAAAGGCAAAGCTGAGCAGAGTCACAAAGACTGAAATAATTACTGCGTGGCCCCTCCAGCATGTAACCTGCCTGCCCTGCGATGGGTCAGCTATGTGGCCTGGCACTCCGAACTTTGTTCTCAAGTATCCAACCTTCCAAAGGTCCACAGCAAAAGAACATTTTAAGTCTCTTGCGACAGCAGGCAGACCCCCCACCTGGTAACACTTTGAGAGCCCCTCTCCCACGGTCGGTGGTATCCACGGCTGGTTCTCTGGCTGACTCATTCCCGGGTCTCCAGCCTTTGGCGTAGTTCTCGGGCAGCATTTGCTGAATTGCACAGACTGCTACTGTTGCTCATCTGGGAACATACCAGGTTTCTTGTGGTTTTTCCTGACTGGCTTGAACTAGCCGTGGTGTGGGGAGGTCAGGTGGACTGCACAGATCTGAGTCTATGTCAGCAGGATCTGGTGATTCAGGGCCTTCTCCAGGCACACTTACTCTGCCTGGCCACAGAGGGGATCGCCAAGGCCAGCTGGGCTGCAGGAGTAGGTCTAGGCATGGTGTGACTGCCCAGCACTGCCTGGAAGAGAGCAGAGTCCTTGTTCTGGGAGCTAATCCGGCAATGTGTGGGACAATGTGTCGTGGAGACTGCCATCTCATGGGATTATGTCCGGGATAGGGTCTCCAGTGGTTGCTAACCTGGGGACACCTATGGCTGTCTTGGGTGGTGACCAAGGCTAAGCCCTTGATGCTTGATGGATGAGAAAAAGTACCACCCTAGGTTACACGTTTGCACTGTCCCCGCTCTGTCCTATCTGCAGGTTCACTGTCACTGACTATGCTGAGATTTCCTTTCCAGGACCCGAGTCCAGCCGGATCCTGTGACCTCAAGGCAGGCCTCCTGGTTCACTGTGATTTGGGGGAACTTTGAGGACCCCAGACCATCATTCTGATCTCCTTACCCTGGAAAATACTTAAAACCCCAAACTCTAGTTATTCCTCTCTAGCTGGCTTTTTTTTTTTTGAAAGACTTGGGACTTTCCACATTGCTCAGTGTCTGAGAGTGTTCACACTGCTCTGTAGTCGAGTGTTCACACTACTCAGTGTCTGAGAGTGTTCACACTGCTCTGTGGTCGAGTGTTCATACTGCTCTGTGGCCGAGAGCTGGCCCTGGGATCAGCTAGTTAGGAAGGATGGTGACATCCTCCTTAGCAGCACCCCAATGACTGATTTCTTTCTTTGAGAAAACTTTGTTTTGCACGTGTATGTGCCAGTGCACATATGTATGCATACTCTTGTGTGCAGGCATGTGAAAGCCTCAGGCTGACTGACATCACCTGTCTCCCTCGATCAGTCTTCCCACCTTTTCTTAATTTCCTAGTTTCTTACTTAGCAAAAACATCTTACGAACCCTGGAGGTTTTACCGTATGGTGAACTAGCTTGTTCCAAGGATCCCTGTCTTCGTCCCTGGGCCCTGGGATTCCAGGCAAGCCACCTTGCCTGCCTGGTTTTTCACTTAGGATCTAAGAAGCCAAACTCCTATCGTCATGCTTGCACGACAAGAACCTTACCAGCTGAGCCTTCTCCCTGCCCGTCACCGGGATGTCTGGACTCCAAATTGGACCCTACTCCTATTGCTTCACTCTGGGAGGCAGGACTCACCTCTTCTTTCCCTGATCCCTGTTTTTATGGGACAGTGTGGTGGGATTCCCTGAGACTGGGAACCCACAGACCCCTGCTCAGGCAGCCATGGGAGCCATTGTCCTCTGATGGAGCTCACGATCTGCTCGTGGCATTTCTTTGCTTTTCTACCATCAGGGATAGGGTAGTTTGGTGTGGCTCAGGACTTGTTAGATGGCACCGGCCATGAGGCTCGAGGTCTTTAAAAGAAACTCTTTAGAGACAGGAAGACAAGGCTCAGAGGGGGTCCAGATGTAAACTCTTGGGAATCAGAGCAAAGGCTGTTGGGACAGCTCTTCCAGCTGCTTCTTTCCATCTCCACACCTCGCTATTGCCCGCACCAGACAACTTCCTTTCCATGAGGCCACTGGAGAGGCAAGGGTTCAAATCCCAGCTTGGCCACTTCTCAGTCACTGAGTTGGGGCAAGGGGATGTTGGAGCGCCCATCTGTGTGGCCCTGTGCTCAGGCTCTTCCTGAGAATAGAAGACCTAAGAAGAGTCAGGAAAATGAGAGATACAGGTCACAGACAGGATGCCTCCAGGGAAGCTGTCCCAGGTCCAAGGGCTCACTGCATTGTGTGCGCAGTAAAGGAAAAGAGAGCCAGGCCTCCCCCATCATGGGTTTGGTAGGTCCGCTAGGAGTTCCTCAGGATGCTTTAAGTACAGGGCGGAGCAGTTTTGAGGGTGGGGACCTGCAGAGTATGCACCATTTGGAGGCGTGCAGAGGAAATCACTTTGGGCGCGGGGCAGAGTAAATGGGGCGGCTCTGGAAAGCAGTCTGTGATCAGCCCGAGGATTGGGGTAGGTTTGGGGAAGAGTCTCCTCCTGCAGAGGCCCTGCTGCGGCCCTGGGGCAGGAGGGAGAGTGCCAAAGTCCACGTTGGCACACACCTGTGATCCCAGCACTGCAGAAGCTGAGGCAGGAGGATGCTAAGTTCCAGCATGGCCACACAGCAATAACCTCTTCTAAAACAAAGCAAGCCCAAGAGGCTGCTGTGTGGCTGGGGTGGGAGAGTGTGGTGATTTGATTGAGGCTGGCCCCATAGATTGTACAGTCACACACCCTGAGCTGTCTAGGAAGGACTAGGAGGTATAGCCTTGTGCCACTGGGAGTGCTTTTGAGATTTCGAAAGCCCACACCAGGCCCCCCTATGTCTGTCTCTCTCTCTGTCTATCTCTCTGTCTCTATCTCTGTCTCTCTCTGTCTCTGTCTCTCTCTCTCTGCCTGCTTGCCAGTGAATCAGATTGTAGCTCTCAGTCCCATGCCTACCTACCTGTAGGCCTGCTGCCTACTGTGATGATGATAGGTTAACCCCCTGAAACTGTAAGCAAGCCCCCAATTAAGTACTTCCTTTGATAAGAGTTGCCTTGGTCATAGTGTCTCTTTATGCAACAGAACAGTTACTAAGACAGAAGGGGAAAGAAGTGGAGGGAGAGGGCAGGGGAAGACGAGATGAGAATGTGGGGACGAAGCCATGCTGGGCTGCTCAGACGCTTCCGGGGCTGTGCTATGGTCTTGAGAGGTCAGGGTGCTACAGAACACACTTCGACCCAGGTTCCTGTCTGTGTTCTCACTGCCCAACTTATGAATTACCCAGCAGCCCTCCAGGGCCTACCCTCACCCTCCAGGGGCACTAAGGAGGAAACAGAGTCACTGAGAAGGGAGCTTGTGTGCTAAGGGTTGCCCAGCAGGTACAAGGGAATGGGATTTGGACCAAGGCAGGAAGGTTGGCACCTGGTCTTGAGCTCTGCCACCTGTGACTGGGCAGTGTCGAGAGAGAATCCAGCCTGGTCAGGCACCACACCACCTGGTTCAGTGGAAGCAGGGTATCTGGGCTTCTCCTGGCCTCCCTTTGGCCTTAGGAAAGTTCAAGCAGAAAATCGGGGAAGTAAAAACAACTGGAAGGCTGTTGGGGCACACTGCACCTCAGTGTATGCAATCCCATGCCTCCTGCTTCCCGTCCCGTGAACTCCTCTTCATCTGTCACAGTCCTACCTAGCTAACCCTGCCCAAACCGCGCCCCCCCATGCATTCTTGGACCTGCCGAGCTGACCACTGGCTCTCATGTTCCTACTTCTGTGCTCTTCTTGCTCTCAGATCGCTGAGCTCTGAGTCTTCCTTTGGGCGCCTGGATTTCCTGCTCGGCCAGGCTCAGGATTTGACAGAGACAGCGCTATTTCCATGCTGGCAGGGTGGTTTGACCTTCCCAGAGGCAAGCCATGATCAAGCTTGCTGCCAGGCACCTGTCCTCTCTCCCTCAAGCCCTCTGCACGGCTCCCAACCCCTCACCCCTCACTCCTCCTATTGATGTCTCAGTCCACTTTTTTCTTCCTTTCTTCTTCCTTCCTTTCCACCCATTTTTTTTTTTTGGACAGGGTCGCATGTAGTTCAGACTGGCTTCCAGTGGACCAGAGGGTGACTTTGAACTTCTGATCCTCCTGTCTCCATCTCCAAGTGCTGGGATCACCATGCTCTGTCTACTGTGCAGAGCTGGGGATGGAAGCAGGACTTCTTGAATGCTAGCTGGTTGCCCTACCAACTAGGCTACACTCACAGTCCCTGTTTAACTCCTTTCTGTGCATAGAGTAATAGGTTCCGGTGGCTGGAGCAAGTTCTCATGATGGGCTGGCCTAACAGGCTGCGTGGGGAACCGTGGGTCTCAGACACGCATCAGATGCTACCCCATCCCATCTTTCCTGCTGCTCTGAGCTGCCTGACACCTCTGTGCATCTGCCTGTATTCCTCCAACATCACATCACACTCTACAGCAGAGCTCCCTGTGCCCTGCCCAAGCCCTCTTCTTCCTACCTCTTTCGGCTCCCTGGAACAGACCAACTGCCACACGAAAGCCTCCCAGTCATCCTGGGCTCCCCCCCCGCCCCCTCCACCTCCCCCCCTCCTCCGCTCCTCTGCTGGCCATGCAATGGAACCCAAGATCCCCACAGCTGTCCTGAATCTACGCACTTTCTCTCCACCACCACCGCCTGCTGGGGCTCCCAGGGTTTTACCTTCAGTAATAGCAATGTCCTAGGTGGCCTTTCTGAGTTCACTATGGCAGCAGCCAAGGAGCCTTGCACCACAGTCCAAGGACCACACCATGGCCATGGCTCCATACTTCCCAACCCATAGAGCTCTCCATGACACTTCCTCTCTTCTCTTGAGCCATCCTTTCATCCTTTCACTTGTCCACCCACTCTAGGCACCCTGGCCATCAGCTTGAACCTTCTACCCATCAGCCTTTGTGGTGTCTCTGCCCACTCATGCTTGATGGCCCCTTGGACTTTGCACAGCAGGACCCATCAATTGATTGCTCAAATCAAGTATTCCTCTGGGCCTCTATTTGCTTTCTCAATAGCATCCATCACCGATGGAAGAGTGTGCTTCCCCTCAGCTGGATTATAAATCCACAACAGTAGGAATGCTGGCTATAGCAGGCCTTGTGCCAGGGCTAGGCCAAGGCCAACACTTGCAGAATGTTGAGCTTGCTGGCCTTTCTACTCCATCAACTGTGGTTTTACAGTTTAACCTACAGAAGTCATCAGATGGATATGCATGGGATACATCAAGACATTCCTTACAGTGATGGGGAGATAGCTCAGGCAGCAGAGTGTCACCTAGAATGCATGCGATCCTGGGTTCAATGCCCGGCACTGAGATGAATGCCAGCATGGTGCCACGTGCCTGAGAGTCCAGTACTCGAGGGGTGGAAGCCAGAAGATGAGATGTTCAAGGCCATCCTTGGCTTCATCGTGAATTCGTCACCAGCGTGGAGCTACATGAGATCCTATCTTTGAAAGAAAGGACGTTGATTGTAGGGTTGCTTGTTTGCATGACAACCGGAAGTAATGTTGAGTAGGTTCAACCGTCACAGCCAATAGCACTGATGCCACCAAAGAAAGGAAGTGTGTGGTGACGACATGGTTTCTGTAAAGGAGCCCTGGAGAGCAGAAACTCTGGGTGCATCTGTAAACATCTCCACTTATGGATGCCGGAGAATCAAGCTTTGTTCCTTGGCTGGAAAAGGAAAAGAAGCCAGGGAAGGTAGCACTCCATGAAGGAGGCCCAGACACCAACACGCACTTCCGGCTCTGGACCTCACTGTGAAAAGTTTAGTCACGTCCTTCAGCTTCCTTGGCTATAGAACGCGCCTCTGCTCTCCCTACTGGCTGCACTAAGCTGTGGAGAGGGTCAGAGCTGGAGTGATGGAGAGCCACACCTTCCACTGACTGTCAGAGGTCCCCCGTGCCTGAGGCTGTCTTCTCCTTCTAGCCTGATGTTAGCCCTGAAGGACGGATGGTGTACTCCAAGTCATCCAGCCAGTTAAGGGCAGAGTCTACTTATGAGCTAAGGGGACCACCCATTTTTAAAAGCATAATATTTTTATTGGTTATTTAGGAATTCCACATAATGCACTCTGATCAACCTTTTTTAAAAAAAAACAAAACAAAACAAAACAAAAAAACCCCAAGGGCTCTAATAGCCTAATTTGGCCTTGAACTGATTCTGTAACTGAGGATGACCTTGAACTTCGGATTCTCCTGCCTCTACCTCCGAAGTGCTGGAATTGTAGGCATGCACTGCCATGCCTGGTTAATGTACTGCTGGAGGTCGAACCCAGAGCTTTATGCATGCTAGTGGGGGTTGGGGGTGGGGTGCATTCAGGCAGGCACTTGCACACCTAAACATGTGCTCACGGGCGCGCACGCGCGCAAACTCACACACACACACACACACACACACACACACACACACACACACACACACTCACACACGTGGTCTGCAAACATGTAGAGGTCAAAGGACAAATTTCAGTTGTTCCTCTCTTTTTGCTGTGAGTTCCACAAATCAAACTCAGGCTGTCAGGCTTAGGTAGCAAGTGCTTTTACCAAAACACTAAGCCATCTTGTTGCCAGCCTGCCCCAGTCCTTTTTAGGTTCCCACTAATGAGGTTAAGGCTGGCCTTGAACTCACTACCCTCCTACCTCAGCCTCCCTAGTGCTTGCTGCTCTGGAGTGAGTCCCAGAGCCCCCAGGACACCCTAGGCCCAGAGAGAACTCATTTACTGGCTGTGGAAACATGGTCCCATTCCCTATACCTAACTCCCCGCCCCCCATTCCCTGCAATATCCCTTCGCCAGGCACCCTTAATGAGGAGATCCAGGGAGTCTGGTGCCCACAGTAGGCTTGGGTAGGGCCTGGCCTCCCTGTAATTAAGGCAGCAGGAGCCTGGGAGCCGGGATCCTGGAGGGGTGGAGGAGCAGGAGGAACCTCCTCGTGGCCAGGCTGACCACGTCAGCAGCCTCTGGGTCTCTGGGAGCCGCTAGATAGCAGCTGGGACGGACTCAGTATAGGTGCCGTTAGCTCAGCATCTCCCTGGTCCAAGCCAGTGCAGGCTCGTACCATGCACTCAAGGCAGAAATAGCTTGATCTGAGTCCTGGAGTTGCATGTCCCCCATCTTTCTCCTCTTGATCTCTCTACCCAACTCCACAACTGTTTCTCCAACAAAGCAGGCCAATGATGGCTCAGATCTTAGCAATGATGGCTTAGATCTATGCGGAGGGCCAATGGTATCTCTTCTCCAGCAGGAAGCGCCGCGTGTTGGGGAAGTTGGGAAAGGGCTGATCAAAGAAACACCCAGGCATCCCTTGGAAAGGAGGTCAGCCTCTGAACAGATGCTTCCTGCGGCCCCTGGAGCATGCCTGCACTCCGGCTGTCCCTCTGGTCCTCTGAGCTCTAGCTCTGTGCTCTTCTCACCGGAACCTTCTCTAGTCACGTGATGGTCTGCTTCCCCACCAGATACGCCCCTGTCAGCACAGGTCTCTGCTCCTGCCTCTGCATCAGCTTGGATACCATTCACTCCGTCCTCCTCCCCTGTTCAACCTACCCAAACCTTGCTTGCATTTCTCCTGGACTCACATGACGTTTTTCCTGCTAGGAGTCCATCGTACTGGCCTGCACTGGTTTGGGCCAGGGTGATGCCGAGCTAATGAAAGCCTCTTTGTCTTTCCACTCCCTGGTGCCAAGGCTGTGACCTCTCTGGAACCCAGACCTGCCCAGGTGGTCACTCACAAGCTGTGGCCTGGACACGTCTCCAAGTTGCATTGTGCACGGTCTGTGAAATGGGTTTCTAGAAGAAGTAACCCTTGGGAGACTTTCGTGGGAGACTGGTGGGTAAACACTCCAAAAGGTACCACAGCGGGTGGGCTCAACAACTGTGTGACCACAGCCGCTCTTGTTGAAGCTACAGGCACACTCAGTCCATCCCTGCCCCATCCTTCACACAATGGCCAGAGAGACCTTTCTAAGGCAACTGGAATCATGTCACCAACCAGATGTCCAACCAGTCCTCTCTGGACTCCCTCTCCACCTCTCTCTCTATTTGTTCTAACCACTAGAACTAATCTGACAGCTACCCAATGTCTCCTATGCATGCCTTTCATCCTTCTCTACCCGGCTAACTGCTATGTGCCTTTTTCCCCAGGGAGGCCCCATAAGCATCTCTCTCATTCCAGTGAGCCCCCATTCTCTGTGCTTCAATGCAGCAACTAGCACAGCCGGGTGCCGATGCCCCTGCAGTGGGCCAGACGTTTCACCTTGCTCTCTGCTGCAGACCCAGCACAGCACGGTGTCTGGCAAGGACTGGATTCTCAAAAAAAATATTTAGTGACTGAATGGATGGATGAGTCAATTTCTGCATCCCACACCGCAGGAAATGTCTGAGAACAGATTTGAGTGGGAGGTTCCTGCAAGGCCTGGGAGAAGCCCCTGGGCTTTGGGGCTCTAGGTGGTGAACAACAGTCACCCTTCTCCCCTCCCAGGAGGAGGTCAGCCTCCCCATCCATTCCCACGAGCTTCTGAGGTCCCAGAACCGGCTTCCAGATGTTAAGCTCCGTGTCAGCCTTACCTTTTAGCTTTTCCATCTGCACAGCCGGACCAGATCCCTGCAGCCAGCATCACGGGCAGCCAGGCCAGCCGTCCCCAGCGTCTTCCTATTTTAGACATCTCGCCGCCTCGGTCCCTTCTAATGTTTCCAGGCAGGCTGCGGGGGGAGGAAAAAAAGGTTACTGCTACTTTAAATGTACTGTATGAAGGCGAGGGCTGGAAAGGGGCCTGCTTGCAGGAATACCCAGTCATCTAGTTGGAGAAGCCGCCAGATGGAATACAAAAGGAGAAGCGCAGGCGCTCATGGAGACGGCCTCGGTTCATAAATCAGGTGGGGCCGCGGCCCAGGGGCCCACACACCATGGAGCCCGACTCCCTCCTGGACCCAGGCGACTCCTACGGTAGGTGAGCCAAGCCAGCTAAGTGGCTAAGTGGCAGAGTTTGGGATTTTAACCCACTGCTCCAGCAGACTTTGCTTAGCGTTGGGAATCAGAGTTGAAATGGGTCATGGAAGGCAGGCATCTGGGTGCCTCTTGGTCTCTGGGCTTAGAGCAGGCATGGGTGCCCTGGGCCTTGGTCATGGGGCTGAAGGTCCCTTAGACGTGGCGCTGGCATGGTCCGGTAACCGGATAGAGTTTCTTGGCTTCTTGCACTTTGCTCTTGGCCAAGTAGAAAAGGAAGTAAGTTTACAGCCCCCTGCTCCTTGGTCTCTCGGTCCCCTAGGTCTGCCTGCTGCTGTGGCAAATTCAATTAGTGAGGTCTGCAGAGAAGCAGAAATGAGCAGGCAACCGAATGTACCTTGTAATTAAAGGCCAGGGCTGAGCTGAAAGCTCCCAGCTTTCCTCTCTGGTACACAAGGCCCCCAGGCTGCTGCATTGGGGAGCTACCTTTCTCAGACCCCCTGGGCCACTGGGAGCCCCGAGCAAATGCTGGAGAAAAGTTGCTGTAGTCAGAGCCCAGGCAGAGTAGGGCTGTGGTCTGGAAACCACAGAAAGATTCTCCTACGGGACTTGGGACCCCAGGGACGCAGGTATTCAAGCTTACTGGCTACTTGGCTGGCCAGACTACTGCTCATTTGGCTAGGATGCTGGCATATAGTGCCTGTCTCCCAGCAACAGAGAGAAGCAGGAGGGCAGGAGTAGGAATGAGAGGAGTAGGTTGGGGGGGGCAGGATGAGGGATTTACTGGGGAGACAGGGCCGTTAGGTAAGGTAAGGTAAGGAGGTTATCGATGGCTAACCTTAGGCAAGTCTTCTCAGGGTTGTGGCCCTCTGGAGACCACAACTCTACTAAAAAAAGATAGCTCTTCTCCCTTCAGACTCCCTTGTTCCAGCCGGGCCTGGCTGCCTGGCCCAGAGTCAAGGCCAAATTCCCTTCCTCCTACAGCAGCCCTGCTCTGTCCAGAGAGAGAAGGATTTTGCCATGCTTCAAGCTGCAGCCCCTTGGGGAGCTGGGCCAAGCCCTACTATGGATCTGGTATCCTCAGACAGTAAGACGACAGGACACTGTACCCTGTGTGATCTGTGGGATACTTCGTCCATGTAACAATCAGTCCTTGGAGAGGAGGGGAGGGGGAGGAATACAGCTTCTGTTCTGGAAGAGGTTTTGGTCTGGAGTGGGAGGCCACCCATGCATCCCAAGCCCTGCTTTAGAGGGATGTATTTCTGGAGGGGAGCCCGGGGACACACAGTCTGGGCTGTAAGATAGGCTTGGTGTTTCCGGAATTGTCCATCTTAAGCGTGGCATGGCCTGGGCATGACCCATAAAGGCCCCTTCACGGTGTTCCAGGAAGGCACAGATCCCATCCAACCTGGAGAATTGTGAGGATGCGAAGTGGTTGCAGGGATCAACATGATTAGGCAGAGCTCTGATGGTCCCTGGAGTCCCTTCCCATTCAGAGATACCTCAGGAGCCTACAGCCCCTCCCTCAGTCCCCTGTGTTTGCCAACAGCAACCTCTGGGCAGGACGAGGCTGGAAACTGAGACAGCTTTTATCTCAGTGGTGTGCAACCTGACCCCTGTCTTAACCTGTTGATCTCCTGGATTCTGCTAAGGCAGGGGTGTGTGTGTGTCTTGGATCAAGGAAAGAGGCACTGGGACAGAGGAGACTCCAGGCAAGGCCAGGAAGGGCAGAGGGGGAGCCGTTGCGTTTGTATTCTCTCTGGGATCGTTCTCAGCATTGCTGAGCAGGGACTGGCCTCCCACCAGCCAGCCTCAGAGGGCTACAGCTGAAACCTCTTCTGGGCCAGGACGAGAAAGGAAGCCCCCTCTCCGGCCCCTGGACCGCCTCTGTTTATTCATTTGTCTGCTTGACTCTCCGGGCTTGAGCCGGGACTCTGGGGGCCAAGAAGCCTCACTTTGCCACTGCCTTTACAAAGTTCCCAGGTTAGTACAAAGCCCAGATAGGCCTCCAAGGAAGAAGCCCAGGCACCATGGAAACCCTTACCCCGTGTCAAGGAGGGCTTTCTGAAAGAGGCGACTCCGTGACATTGATAGCCCCCCTGAGTGTGGATGGCTGGAAATGACAGTGGAAATCACGTCCTCACCAACCCAGAACCTGGAAGACTAAGACCATTTCCAGGTGACCTGGTTTCTGCTGAGGGCCCTGCTCCTAGCCTGTGATGGTTCCCTTTTGTTGAGACCTCGTGATCTTGCCTCAGTCCGTGCATGTGGAGAGAAAAGACATGTGCTCTGGTTCCCTTCCTGTAGCAATACAGGACCAGGGATGCTACTGGACCAGGGAGCCACCTCATTTATCCTTGGTCTCTTCCTGGGAGGCTCCATCACCATGCATAGCCATGGGAGTGTAGGCAGGTTTCTCAGATCCTCCATAACTCTCACCTTGAAACATTTCTTTCCCCTGGCTTCTGGGACAGCCACACCCATGCCTTCCTCCCGTTTCTTGACCTTTTCCCCCCAGTACCTCCATTTTCCCCCCTAATCCCCCCGTGGCTTGTCTTTCAGGTCTGAGCCACAGAACAATACTTCTGTCCCTTCCCCCTGCCCCAGCCATGCTGGCCTGACTCACCTCAGGGCCTTTGCACAGGCAGTTCCTTCTGTCTGGCACATTCCCCCCACACCATCTCTTCAGGCATTTAACTCTTATTTCTTGTCCTGGCTCCTGGAAAGTTTTTTTTTCTTTCTGAAAAGCCTTCATTCTCTAGACCATGTTTCCTGAGTCCGTCAAATCAGACCTCAGTGTCTTGCTGTCTCTTGGCCAGTCTGTGCTGCTTCGTGGATTTCACTGGGATGGGATTAACTGCACAGGCCCCTCTAATCTCTAAGCTCTCAGAATACCCAGAGCACATCTCTCTGTTTGGCCTTAGCGGGTGTCCAGATATGCTGTTGTGTGAGCAAGGAACTGAATGGATGCAGTTCACCCAGGGAAAGGTTGCAAAGGAGAGCGTTCCAGACAGACAGAGGGACCAGGGAGCCACCTCATCAACTCTGGAAGGTTCCCTGCTTGTAGTAATATTCTCGGCAAGCTCCCAAGCTCCTTGAGGGTCCCAGTGGAAGAAGAGAGCTTAGAAGCTGTGCACGGCCTGCTACCAGAGTGCTGTTTTCATGGGCCTAAGTTTTCCTATCTGTAAATGGGGACAAGTATCAACCAAGGTCTATCTTTCAAAAGAAGCAAGTATTTCTGGTAGTCCTTGTGAGTGTCGAAGACAGGGATGAAAGAGGGGTTGTGGGCAGGAGTGAGAAAAGCCCCTTTCCCTGTCACCTCTCTCTTCAGGATTCTCACAGTTGTCATCTCTCCCACCACACCTGCCTTGGGCTCTCAGTGTCCCCTCAAGACACCTGTCACTACCCTGACTCCTATGTGGGATCATAGGATGCTGAGGGCAGAGCCTGTCTTGCTTGTATTGTTTCCTTGTAATTCCGAGTTAGCAGCACCTCCTGAGGACATGTAGTCACGTCATTGGATAAATGGATGAATGAATGAATGAATGAACAAATGAATGTCAGCAGCTGGACCTCTTGTTGGCCCATTGTACCCAGACCTCCTCCCCTTCTATGGGCTCCGGTGTGGGTAATTGTCACTTTGGATGCTGGTCTCCACGATGGAATGTTCCAGTTCTAACCATCTAGATTCTAACCAGCATTCTGGGTTGCCAGGCAGCCCAGAGCCAGTCCTTGCGGCTGGTTCAGCCTCAGTTTCTTGAGCAGACGAATTGGCAGGCCCAGCCCTGCTCTGTGTGTTGCTGTCCGGTTGCCCGTGTACTCCCAGCGCAATGAGAATGTGGGTGCAGCTGGACCCCTGTGGATCACACAGGTGAGTAGGACACGTGAATGTCCTGGGAGGCGTCGGTCGCTTTGTGACTCCTGGGCGTGGGGCACAGGCTTACACCCCGGTTCCTCTGGTCCCCAGCAATTGCTTTTGCCCAGGCCACTGAGAGCCCTGTGGCAAGGAGGGCAGCTATGCCTCTGCTGTGTTCTGAGGATTTCAGATGAAGTAACCACAACACAGTCCCCCAGTACTGGAGATCAAACCCAGGGCCTCAAACACACCAGACAAGCGCTCTACCACTGGCCTATACCCTTAGCCACCCCACCCCCATTCCTTTTGAGACAGGGTCTTACATTGTCCTGGCTGACTTGGAACTAACTAGCTATGTAGGTCAGCTTTTTAAACCTATGGAAATCCACCTGCCTCTGCCTCCCAAGTGTTGGGATTCTAGGCGTGCCCAACCACCCCATAGTTTCTTTTTGTTTTTTATTTTGAAACGGGGTCTCCATTACTTATTTGTCGAGGCTTGCACTGAACTCATTCAGTAGCTCAGGCAGGACTCAAACTTAACAATCCTCCTGCCTCTGCTTCCTGGGCGACTGGGACTGCAGGCCTGTGCCACCAGGCTCAGCTAACAGCTCTATTTTTGGAGTACTTGTTCCGAGTCAGGTATCAAAGCAGTTCCCACTGTACATGGTCTACTTGAATCCTCACAACCAACCTGCAGGCTGTTGTTAGCCTATTTTCTAGAAGGGGAAACTGAGGCTCAAGGATGTTGAGAGCACACGTGAAGAGCAGTGACCAAACCCAAGGTGCTGGGTATGCAGTCTGGGACTTTTCTCTGGCTGCACTGTCTGAGAGCCATTGCTGGGCTCAGGCTGCCAACCCAGGGCTTTTCCATTTGTTATGGAAAATCTCCTCTTCTGGGGACTGTTTGCTGAGCCAGTTCAGGACTGAGCGTGACTGTGTGACAGGGCGAGAACCTGTGTCAGCTCAACAGGGGATGGCAAAAGGCAGGCACAGCTGTGACAGGATTGGGCTGGTCTAAAGACAGCGCTATTTTGGGCTCAAAGCTGTCAGAAGTCTGAGGTCATGATGCCCTGGTCCCTTCTTCTGAGCCAGAGAGATTGTAGATGCTGTCCAGGGCTAGCCAGGAGTGAGGCCAATGTTAAGATCACAGATGTGCTCAGCCACCCACCTGTTCATCACCTCATTTTCCCTCCATCAACCCTCATGCTGGAGATGAGAGGGCTTCTCAGAGAGGCTGAGCACCTTGCCCAAAGACACAAAGCCGGTTTCTGAAACTGGGCCTATGTGGCCCTTTTCCAGGGTTGAATCTGCCACTTCAGATTTGGGAGGTTCTAATGAAGCCTGCTCTGCCTCTCAGGTCTCTTCCTGATTCTGATATTCCACAGGCCCTGGGCTAAGACCTGGGAATCCTCAGGCCTCCTTTCCTTATCTGTGGTCAGACAACAATGTTGCCTGGTGTACCTGAATCAGGAAAGGGAATGCACAATCAGCTCCTCCCATCGTGTGTGTGTGTGTGTGTGTGTGTGTGTGTGTCTGTGTGTCCTGTGTGTGTGCCTGTGCATGTGTGTGTATATCTGTGCATATGTGTGTGTGTGCGTGTGTGTGTGTCTGTGTGTCCTGTGTGTGTGCCTGTGCATGTGTGTGTATATCTGTGCATATGTGTGTGTGTGCGTGCGTGTGTGTATGTGCCACGCTGTACACGTGATGGTCAAAGGATGACTTTTGTGGAATCAGTTTTCTCCTTCTATCTTTACATGGGCTCTAGGAATCAAACTTAGGTTGTCATACTTAAACTGCAAGCATCTTTATCCCCTGAGCCATCTCGCTGGCCCCAGAAGCTTCCATCTCTAGGCTTAGTCTGTGAGCAGGCCTATGGGGGATGGCATGTCCCTGGGGAGGCAGGGAGGCAGGGAGGCAGGGAGGCAGAACTGGTCCCTTTGACACACCTAAGCACCAGGCTGTGTCCTGAATACTGAAGGATAGAGTCCTTGACTTCCTATGCAGCAATGGGGAGCCCCTGCCTGTGCTCAGAGAAATCTTTAGGCTCCAAAGGGTCCCAAGATACACAGCTACAGATCGGACTTGTAACTCAAACCTGGGACTCCTAGACACTGTGACAGTTAGTTTTATCAGCTTGTAGAATTTCTGGGGAGGAGAGTTTCAGTGAGGGATTATTTAGATTTAGTTGGTCTGTAGGGAGACTGTCTCTATTATGTAACTGATGAAGGATAACTCAGCCTCAAAGTGGGTGGCACCATTCCCTGGGTTCAGGTCCTGAACTGTATCAAAGGGGAAAGCATGTGTCCTGCCCTTGACTGTGGATGGGGCTAACTGCATCAAGTTCTTGCTATGTGGCCTCCCATAGTGATAGACTCTAACCTGGAATTGTGTTGTCAGACATTTTATCACAGCAACAGAAATGGGAGGAATACATGCGCCTGCTCTTCTTCCCCTTTCTTAGCTGCCATTAACCGTGGGTCTCCTGGCCTCTTTGCTCTCTCTGTTACCCAGGAAGCCTTAGGCCAGCCTTACTGTGGCCTCTGGCCTTCTCTGCAGGGCAGGCAGACAGTGATGCCACTTGTCCTCCTCACCTGTCCTGCCCACCTGTCCTGCCCACCTGTCTTGCCCACCTGTCCTGCCCACCTGTCTTGCTCACCTGTCTTACCCACCTGCTCTACCCATCTGTCCTGCCCACCTGTCCTACCCACCTGTCCTATCCACCTGTCCTGTCCACCTGTCCTGCCCACCTGTCCTGCTCACCTGTCCTGCTCACCTGTCCTGCCCACCTGTCCTGCTCACCTGTCCTGCCCACCTGTCTTGCCCACCTGTCCTGCTCACCTGTCCTGCCCACCTGCTCTACCCATCTGTCCTGTCCACCTGTCCTACCCACCTGTTCTACCCCTCACACCTGCTGTCCTCTGTGGTGGAAGGAAGATTAGTAAGGAAAAGAAGCCGACAACAGGGCCTCACATTGCTGATACACCCAGACCTATGGAGCCAGATGGGCAGGAAGGCTGTGGATTCAGGGAAGGAGCGGGCTATGCTGTGCTGAGATGGCCAGGGCAGGGTCAGGATAAAGCCCTTGCAGAGGACTGTAGCTGGTGTCCCCTAGAGAAAGGCATTCTGGGTAGGGCAAAGACATGTCACATTTGTGGAATGTGTAGTTTTGGAAGAGCCCCCTCTTCCCTTTCCACCTCTTGCACCTGCAGTTCCTGTCTGTGAGCTCCTCAGGGGTGGGCAGGGTGGGCAAGGGTGGGGTAGGTGGGGAGTGGGAGTGGCAGGACTTGCAGGCCCTTCTTCTTGTGAATGCTAACTTGTTTCTTCTTACATTGTCCATTCTCAGTGGCTGCCTCTTCACAGGGCCTAGTACAGATGACAGATCTTGATAACCAATCTGGATCCTGGCTTAGTTCTCCTAAGTCCTCCTGCCCCTGATGCCCCTCCTGGCACATGTCACGTTCTCATTTGGTAGGGGACAAAATGCAGGTGCTTATCCACATTTTAGCCCTGCCCTGCAAAGGACAGGTTCTGATTCCCACCCAGACCCTTCCCAGTAGGCCCCCTTTTTGACTGGCCTCCCTAGGCAGAGAGTCCGGCCTTTCCCCACTGTCTAGCCTCATTGCTTCTGCTTCCTGATAGAGCTGTGGGCCATCCTACCCTAGACCTTCTGAAGCCACAGTGTGTCCTAAGCTTTGAAACTACTCAAGAAGTCACCCTTGGAAGCCCAGTGAGTCTGGAGTAGGTGGTAAACAGCCCTAGGAGTGTGAAAACCCAAGGGAAAGACTTGCTAAGAGCTTCCTGACAGGCACACTGCATGATGGGAGGATGGAAGCCAGGGAAGGATGAAATGGGTCCACTGAAGCCTCTCCCTCTTTAGCCCCGCCTCACTTTGGCCTTGAACCCCTAGGCGCCTGTCTCACACGCTTCTTGGACTCCTTCATGCCCTTGGCTCCAAGTACAGCTCCTCTGCCGTGGTGGTAGCATAAAATCTAAAGGCACCGACAGGGCTCAAGGCGGGCCATGGACTGACCCTTAGATGACACATGGCTCCGGCCTCAGTGCCACATGTTCTTTCTTGCTGGTGCCACCATAATTACTCCACGTGTCCTCCTTGTCTTTGCTCTGTGGTCTCCTTCTCAGCTCTCCCTGCTCACCTTGATTCTGGTCTGTCCCACCGTGTGTAGACTCCCCTCAGGTCACCTCCTCCAGGAAGGCTTTCTGACAATGTCGCTCGGGTAGCCTGGGCTATTCCCCTAATGCTGATGAGTCTAGCTGCCCCTCTGTCGGGTGCCACCTCTGAGCTGTGAGCCACCTGGCCAGCCAGACTAAAAGCTTAGAGGCTGAGATGGTGGAGTAAGAAGGAGCTGCTAGGGCCCGAACCTTTGGCCCTGTGGCAGGGGATGTAGGGTCCACGCTGAGAACCAGCGATTCTGAGAGGAAGGGGGGAATGTTGTCTGTGTCCGTAGGGCTATGTGCTGGCTTTTTATGGGGGAGTTTGTGATAATTCTTCCAGATGAGACCCCTATTTCAATATGGAGGAATGGGGTTCTCATGTGTATATTCACATCCCTCCCCTGGGAAGCCAGCCCAACCAGCTACGGCCATAGCTTTCCTCTCCTTCTGGGCTATCCCTTGGGCTATGTCTGAACATGCTTTGAGGCAGATAGATTGCTTCATCTTTTGAAGAGGCCACCTTGTCCAGACAATCTTACAGAGAAGAGACCAGTGCCTAGGAGGCTTGCCTCGCCCTCTTCTGGGCAGCAGGGTAGCCTGGGTCATGCTGACCCGGGAGAGCAGGGCAGAGCGGTTGGAGGGACGCAAGCCTCATCCAATCTGATGGCTGTGCGGGGCAGCTGGATCACCACAAGCCAGACTTCCTGCCTGTGACCTACATTCCCCTAGCTCCTCCATGTGCAGACAGATGGGATGGGAGTGTGTGAGGAGCAGGGCCTGTGGGAGAGGGACAGGGTCCCAGCAAAGAGGATTCTGCGGTTGCAGAAACCCTCACGTGAGCATGTGAAGGTTCTTTCTGTTTACTTCAGTCCCTGTAGGCTAATTCTGTGTCCAGAATGGCCAGGCCAAGGCACTGTGGCTGCTGAAAAGACCAAGGCACTTGTCTCCAGAGTGCCCCAGCTCTGTCCAGGACTCACCCACTGGGTGGTCTCATGTTGCCCTTTGCAATGGTGGGATCCTGGGCATGGAGCGGCATTATAGCTGGCATAGGAGATAGAGGATGGGGGGAGGGGCAGCTCCAGAGGAGAAAAGTCTTTGGGTCTGGCCTTAAAGTGCAGGTGGTTGAGCTCAGGTCCACACACATCCGCTCGGTGGGCTATCTAGGTGGGCGCCCTCACCCTGGTGATGAGGCAGAAGGGTTCTGTCCCTCTTAGTGAGGCTTGTCCTTGAGGGAGTGGCTGTGTAAGCTTCATTGCAGGAGCTGAATGTGACCTGCTGAGAGACCCCACCCCCACCCCTAAGGCTTCCTCCTGCCAGCTCTGTGGAGGGCAGTGGGGAGCTATCCACCTTTGTGGGCTCTTCTTTCATTCTGCCCTCTGACACCCAGAAGGAACAGGCAGCTTCCCTGTTGCTGCCTAGCTGTCAGCCTCTTGGTCTGTCTCTGTCTTTCCTGCTATCTCTATGTCTCTTGGTGTGTGTATCTCCTTCTTTCCTCTTTGTATCTCTGCCTCCCTCAACACTACACAGGGGTAGTTCCTTGTTGAAGGCCTACTATGTGAAACAACAGTAGCACAGTGGGGCATAAATCCATTCTCACAACCGTTCTTGGTGGTGCCCAGTTCTGCTTTTTGGGCTCTGTGCCCTCTGCCTGGAGTACCCATGTCGGTTTCCCCCTGAAGTCCCCCATTCCATCCCTTCTTGCTGCCTCCCCTGTACCGTCAGTCTCCTGGCTCTGCTCTCTGCTTTCCCACTGGGTCCTCAACAACACTTCTTCCCCTCAAACGGCACTGACCAATACCAATCCTGAGCCTGGACTGTAGATCCCAAGGCTCCTACCATCTTCTGAGTCCACTGAGCTGAGAGTCTCTGGAGCCCCAGTGAATGTGCATCAGTTCTCTGCCACTGCCCAGGCCTTGGGTCCTGGGAAAATGAAGTGATTTTCCTGAGTCTGATTTTCCTACTTGTGAGATGGGATGATGGTCCCCAGTCAGACCTTGTGTGGCAGTGGGTGACCAGAGAAGTGTAGGTTCTGCTGAGAACCCCAGAGCTGTCCAGCATAGAGGGACCACAGCTGCCTGCGCTGTCCCTGTTGATACCTGTGACTCCTGGTCACAATGGCTCTAAAGGGCCGCATGTGGGCCTCTTCTGATAAGCTAGCACATGGGGTGGTACTAAGCAACCTTTGGAGCCTCCATAGATAGAATTTAGCTTCATCCAACAGAAGTGAGGCCCACCTTGGTGGCTAGAAGAAACCTGGGCCCAACAGCAGGAGAGGCTGGAGGGAGACCTGGTGGGGAGGCTTCAGCCTGGAGCAGGAGCCTTTAACCTTCAACTGTGTTCATGGTAACTTGGGGTGTGGTGGTGCTGACCTGTGAATTATAGACTACTTTGTAGAGTCCAGCTGGACAAAGATGTCCCCAGTCATGGCCAAATTAAGTACCCTTGTCACTGGGTGGTGGTGCTTATCAGTATCCCAACACTCAGGAGGCTGCAGGGCAGAGAGAGGGGTTCATGAATTACAGGATAGGTGTAGAGAGGGAAGGGAAAGAGGGAGGGGGAGTGAAGGAGACAGATAGAGAGAGCATGCTATAGCACCACCGTCACTGTCCTAGAGTAGAAAGGGCTACGGATGGGAAGTTTGAGCAGGAAGGATGGGGTACCAAGCCATAGCCAGCAACAGTCTAATGGAGATGCCTCATCCTTCAGTTGACCCTGGGCTCATTAAGATCAAGCTAGGGCTGAGGGCCAAGCAAGCTGCCTGGTGAACAAAAGAGCTTGTATTTGGAAAGAGGACCATTAGCCAGGACCCGGGAGGGTTGCAGGGCTGAGGAATGGCTGGGAGGAGCAGAAGCAAGATAAGGAGCTGGGGGGGGGGGCAGTGTCTCAGACTTCAAACCACAGCTCTACTCAGTAGAGAATGGGTGCTGATGTCCTGCCCTAAGATGAGAGATGAGAGGTCAGAGGCCACATTCCAGGCTGGGACCAGTCAGCATGGGAAGGACAACATGCAGCCTGCCCTGTGTCCATGGGCTGTGTCTCAGAACCATGCTGTCTGGTCTCTCTCTCTCTCTCTCTCTCTCTCTCTGTGTGTGTGTGTGTGTGTGTGTGTATGTGCGTGTGCGTGTGTGTGTCTGTCTGTGTGTGTGTGTGCGTGTGCATGTGTGTGTGTGTGTCTGTGTGTGTGTGTGTGAGGCTGGGAGGAGACATGGGGTCATGAGGCTCACAGGCCCCCTAGTCTGTGTATGGTCAGATGAGCTGCCAAATGCAGGCCTTGCCCATCGCCCCACCTAAGATCTTCATCGACTCCCCATAGCCCTCAAGAATCAGCTCCAGATCTTGAACAGATCTTGAATAGCCCCATAAAGTCCTTGACAAGTTGGGTAGCTATGTTCCTCTACCTGCAAGGGTCACCAAGTCCAAGCCAGGCTTCAGCCAGGCCCAGTGGTGGACAGCTCCTTAAACATCTCTTCCAATAATTCCTGTCTATCAATTCTGGGCCTAAAATACCTGCTTCCAGGCTGGGTGTGGTGGTGTGCACCTCTACACAGCACTCAGGAGGCGGAGGCAGGCGGATCCCTGGGTTTGAGGTTAGCCTAGTTGACAAAGTGAGTTCCAGGACAGCCAGGGCTATACAAAGAAACCTTGTCTCAAAACACTGAGAGGGAGGGAGGGAGGGAGGGAGGGAGAGAGAGAGAGAGAGAGAGAGAGAGAGAGAGAGAGAGAGAGAGAGAGAGAGAGAGAGAAACTGCTCTTCACATGTGCCTAAACCCACTAGCTCCTACTCTGAGTTGGTGTCCCTTTGGTGCACATACCCTCTGGGAAACCTTCTCAGCTTAGTATCAATAGCGAGTGTCAATGGTGCCTGTCGTGTCCTGTCGGAGGCAGCTGTGGGGAGGGGGCGTCTGCTATAAGGCAACAGATCGTGGTAACCGGGGTCACTGCTTAGAAGGTGGTGAGAAAGGACAGGAGGATTTCAACAAGAGAGAGAGATGGACAAGCAGAGACAGGGCACAGCCTGTTCTGACTGCCTGGCATGTGCAGGGCACTCTGAACTTCTGCTTGGAGCTCTTGGGAACAGACACTACCAGACAGTTCATGTGGCACACAGGTACAGCCGGCTTTGCTGAGGCTCCTCTTAGGCTGCCACAGGGACAGACAGGTGTTCAGAGGTTGAACCCGGGAGACACAGCTTAGATCACACAGGACTGCAGGTCTCATTGGCCTTCCCTGTCTGAGGATACACGCAGGGCTGTGAGCGGGAGATACCTCTTTCACTTACCCAACTCCCATCAGATCAGCTTCCTTCCGACTGATGGTTTTCTTCTGACGTGGGAATTCTGAGCTGGATATGGTGGGGATGATCCCAGCACTTGAGAGGTGAAGGCTGGGGATCAAGAGTCCAAGATTTGAGGCCAGCTTGGGCTGCATAAGACTCTGTGGCCCCCACAGGTTCATAGATTTGAATGCTTAGTTACCATGGAGTGGAACTGTTTGAATGGATTAGAAGGATTAAAAGGTGTGGCCTTATTGGAGGTGTGGCCTTGTTGGAGGAAGTGTGTCATTGGGAGTAGATGTTTGAAGTTTCTTTTTTTTTTTTTTTTTTTTTTGGTTTTTCGAGACAGGGTTTCTCTGTGTAGCCTTGGCTGTCCTGGAACTCACTTTGTAGACCAGGCTGGCCTCGAACTCAGATATCCTCCTGCCTCTGCCTCCCAAGTGCTGGGATTAAAGGCGTGCGCCACCACCGCCCAGTGATGTTTGAAGTTTCAAAAGCCCATGTCAGGCCAATCTCTCTCTCTCTCTCTCTCTCTCTCTCTCTCTCTCTCTCTCTCTCTCTCTCTCTCTCTCTGTCTCTCTGTCTCTGTCTCTCTCTCTGTCTCTCTCTGTCTCTCTCTCTTTCTCTCTCTCTGTCTGTCTCTCTCTCCTCTCTTCCCTCTCTCTTTCTGCCTGCCTCCAGCGCCATGGTCCCCACCATGATGACAATGGACTAACCCTCTGAATCTGTAAACCAGCCCCCAATTAAATGCTTCCTTTTTATAAGAGTTGCCTTGATCATGGCGTCTCTCTACAGCAATAGAACAGTGACTAAGGCAGACTCAGTCTCAAAACAAACAGACAACTTCTCTCTATATCCTCCCCACAAAATGAGATGAAGCAAGAGAGTTCTGCATCTTGTTGGTTTAAAGAGCTGGTTTTAAAACATGGAAATGGGAATAATCCCAGCGCTGACAAGTCAAGAGGACTGCTGAATTCCAGGCCACAAATTCGATAAAAAAGCCCAACCCCGCTATTCTTGTAGTGACGGGAAAGACGGGAAGGCAAAGCCTAGAGAGGCCCGGGTGTGGCCTCAGTCCCCAGGGAGAATGGTGACAAGCCAGTCCACCTCCCGACCCTTCCTGTGAAACCAGGCCATCCTCTACCGGAAGGATAGTCATGGACAAATAAGCATCTCAAAGTAGGTTTTGTTAACATACAGGATGACAACAGGAGACACTGGCTTCTGAAAGAGAAGTGGGTGCTGGAGAGGAGGCTCTGCCAGGAGCTGGGAGCAAAGAACAGAGCTGGGCCGCCGGTCTCGCCTCATGGAGAGCCTTGGACCCAGCCTCTGCCTGAGCCGTCCGTCCGCACGCTTCACAACTCTCTAACTACAGCCAAGGCTGCACTGGGTTTAGAATCTTGGTTCCATTCCTGACTTTTCCATCTCCTCACTACATCTACTTTTTCCAAGCAGACCTCTTCTACAAAAAAAAAAGTAGCAATCACTTCTGGGTGATTATAAGGGGTTAAAGTGACTGAACACCTCGATTCTTCTTTTTCTTCCTCCTCCTCCTCCTTTTCTTTTATAATGAGACAGGGTCTCTCTCTAAAGCCCTGACTAGCCTGAAACACAGTGTAAACCAGGCTGGTCTTGAACTCTGCTGTGGTGTGCTGGGGATTACTGACAGGTGCCACCATGCCTGGCTCAGGATTTTTGCTGAGTATGTATTTGGGAAGGTCAAGATCCCAGCTATTCCTCTCACTGTATGACCGGAAGTGAATGCCTCACCCTCTCAGCCTCAGTGTCCCCATCTGCGCACACAGCAGCAGCCACTTCCTCCACAGGATGTGATGTGTGGTTAAGTGTTAAAATAGCTAAAATTGGCTTCCATCTATGAGTATCATTAGTTTTACCCAAATAACGGCAGAGTTTGGGCTGCCTGAGGAACGAGGTAATAAGTGGGATGGAAATTAGGGCTCTCCCAGCAAATACCTGATGGATCAAATTCCACCCAGTGCTTCCACTTAGCTGGGTGTCCACCCTTGTTTCCTGTGGCCAGGCTGCTCTCAGCACTGTTTTTCAACGCATGGAGGTAGGATCCATTGCGACCCTAGATGACTTTGGGTGATAAAGAAGGAACTTCAAGTGCCTTGAATCAAATCCTCTCCAGAAAGTGAAACAAACCTGGGAGTTAGAATTGCTCTGAGGCTGATAATTCTGGGAGGGCACCTCCTGGCATTAAAACTAAATTAGATCATGGTACCTCTGCTATTACTAAATAATTCCCCACGATTACACAAGGCAGCCGTGAATCCTGATGGTGGTGAACTTCAGGTGACTTACTCCAAATAACTGCAAAACTTGCAGGCTCACCCGATCGCTTCTCTACAGTGATGCAGGCAGGTAATTATGCTAATGGGCTTTTAAAAAAATCACCTTTCTAGTCTGGGATTGGGAGAGCTTGAAACAGAAATGTGAGCAGTGCACATTTCCTGCAGCAGAAGCTGGGCGCCATGTCTGATTCCAAAAGGGTCTTTTGTCAAGAGGGAGAGAAACCCCCGTCATGCATTTGGAATTAAAGTGGCTACACTCTCCTCCCTTCTGATTTTTATACATACCGTTGGGACTCATCGCTCCAAGAAGCAGGCACACCACAGAGGCTCAGGCTCTTTTAGCTAATTCAAGCTCACAGGTGTAATGTTCTAGTTTCCAGGCAGGGCTCTGGCCACAGGCTGGGACACTATCCACTCAAGAATGATTTTGCTGCTTCAGGAAAACATGAGAGGAGCAGAACTGTCCTAGTCAGGCTTATTACCGAGTGCGTGCTGCTTACTGGCTTGGTGTCCATGGCTTGCTTAGCCTGATTTCTTAGAGAACCCAGGAGCACTAGCACAGGGGTGGCACCACCCACAATGGGAGGTGCCCTTGCATATCAGTCACTAAATAAGAAAATGGCACACATGCTTGACTATAGCCAATCTCATGAAGGCATTTCCTTTTTTAATGATTTATTTTTAATTTAGGTGCACTTTGGTGTTTTGCCTGCATATGTCTGTGTGAGGGTTTCAGAACCTCTGTAACTGGAATTAAGACAGTTACAAGCTGTCATGTGGGTGCTGGGAATTGAACCCAGGTACTCTGGAAGAGCAGCCAGTGTCTCAACCACTGAGCTGCTATCTTTCCAGCCACATGAAGACCATGAAGGCCTCTCTCTCTCTCTCTCTCTCTCTCTCTCTCTCTCTCTTTCTCTCTCTCTCTCTGTGAGTACACTGCAGACACTCCAGAAGAAGGCACTGTATCTCATTACAGATGATTGTGAGCCTCCATGTGGTTGCTGGGAATTGAACTCAGGACCTCTGGAAGAGCAGAGCTGTCTCTCCAACCTGGAGGCATTTTTCTTAATGAGGCTTCCTCTCCTCATGACTTTGGCTTGTGTGAGTTGATATAAAACTATGCAGCACATGTATCATGCACATTTTATGTGATTATTTACTATTAGTTTACTTCTGAGGCAGGCCCCCAGGTATCCAGGCTGGCCTCAGACTAGTAAGATCCGATTTTTCTGCCTCCATTTCCCAAGGGCTGGGATTACTGACATGCACCACCAAGTCAAGTTTCCATGGTTCTGGGGATGAACCCCAGAATTTCATATGTGCTAGGCAACCACTCTATCAACCGAGTCACGGGGGATAAAATAAACAATTGAGAATGTCTTACCATAAGTATATAAAAATATTGCAGAGGACATACACTAAAAGCTGTTACCGATCATATAAACGCTTTAAATCAGGCATCTTGTATTCCATCTGGCCATCCTACCCACAGTCCGTCATGTCACCAGCTAGCCATTTCTGCCTCTCCCCAGTTTGGCCTTCTATGGGCACACAGCCCGGCAAAAATTCCTGTACACAAGAAACCCTGCACGCCTCACCCCTGCTGTGCAGATATTTATCATGCGTTATGATAATTGTTTTCTGGTGTTGTTATTTTATTATCTGCCCTTTTCCTAAGGAACTGACCTCATTTTCTTCTGGGAGCAAAAGAAAGGTTATGGCTATGGCCCCCTCTGCTTCCTGGCCACATCTCATTCTTAAATTACTTCCAGTTTCTGTGTCTGTCTCAGGTTAACCTGCCTCTTCCTCCCTGTCATTTGCATTTTTCTTTTTTTCTTTTATTTATTTCTCTTTGATTTTCTGTTTATCTTATGTGTATAAGAGTTTTGTCTGCATGCTTGTCTGTGCGCCAAGTGCATACCTGGTACCCCTGGAGGCCAGAGGAGGATGTCAGATTCTCTGGAATTGGAGGTCCAGATTGTGGTGCGCCACCATGTGGGAGCTGGGAATTGAACTTGGGTCCTCTGTAAGAGAATCAGTGCTCATATCCACCGAACTGTCTCTCTAACCCGACTTTATCTCTTGAGATGGAATCTCTTACTGAACCTGGATCCAGCTCACAACTGGCAATACTGTCAGTGAGGTGGCTTCCAGGGATCCACTTCTCTCTACCTCCCTAACAACAGGATTGCAGGTTCCAGCTGTATCTGGCTTTTTACGTGGGTGCTGGGAACTTAAATTCAGGTCTCCACGCTTTCACAGAAAGTACTTTACCGCCGATCATTTCCAGTCTCAGAAAGAGGTTCTTCTTGCTGGAAGAGGGCTTGAAACATACCCTTCCACGAATTATCCCTTCAGTAGCCATCCTTCTTGGACCTTTCATTTCTGGCTGATCCTGGACTCTCTGTTTGTCTTCACTTCCTGTTCCCTTCCTGGACAATCCCCAGGATAGTCTCTTGTCTTTCCCTTTCAATCTGCCTTTCTTCTCCAGATTATCCTCTCCCCTTCCCCCGCCCCAGGATCATCCTAATCAGTGCCTCTCCAAGAAACCCGAGCTTCTGGGCATGGCTTTCAGGGCCCTAAGAGCCCAGCCTTCCTTCATCTTCCTGCTTGTGGCTGATGCTGCCTGCACAGAGGTGCTGAACTGTTGATCCTGAGCATATCAGGCTGTGGTGTGCTTTAGTATGGGCTGTCCCCTCATTGCCTGGTTGTATCTTCTACTCTAAGAGGTCACCTCCTTGAGAGGCACCCTCCTACTCAGGCTAGCACTAGGGACCCCTCCTCTGTCTTCACAGTTACTAGCTTACCAGCTTATGCTCAGTATTTAATGGGAGGGACTCATGAATGGGCCACAGGGAGGTTCCCTAGTGGCTCTGCTGACACCATAGCCTGCCTCTTTCCCTAGTGCCTGGGAGCAGCTCACTGGTCTTCTCACCTGTGTCCCCAGCCCTCAGCTCAGAGCCTGCCCAGAGGGGCCCCATATCATTGACTTAGAAAATACATACACAGCGGGAGAAGCTGCACAGGCAGATTCAAAGCCCCAGTTAGGTTCCTACAGGACTGTTCCAGTCGGAACAGACGTCACTCAGTCCCTCCTCCATGCCCAGTGGCTCACACCAGTGTTTAATTCCCAGACCTCAGCAAGGCAGACATACATTTCCGCTTTATTCTTTCTCCTCCCTGTGTCGCAGTCCCTCCCCTCCATGCCTGCCATTCTTGCTGTAGGAGTCCCTTGAGCCTGAGCCCAGGTGAGTATCTGAGGATGCTTTGGACCCTGGGGTTTTGTTTGTCTATTTTTTTCTTTCTTTTCTTTTCTTTTTTTTTTTTTGAGACAAGGTCTCATGTATCCCTGGCTATCCTGGAGCTCCCTATGTAACTCAGAATGACCTTGATCTGACTTTCCTGCCTCCACCTCCCAAGTGCTGGGGTCATAAGCATGCATTACTATGTCCACTTTATATGATGTTGGATATGGAACAAGGCTTTGTGCGTGCTAGGCAAACACACCTCTACCAAGCCACGTCTCCACCATGCTTTGAATTCCATTTCCATCAGCAAGCGTTTGACTCCTCCCACCCCCTGGAAGAGCTTAAGTCATAAGCTATTTTATTCAGCTATAGCACACAGTAAGCAGAAAGAGGGTGATGTGGCAGCGGTTGCAAGACTTAGATTTAGAACCAAACAGGCTTAGAAGACTGGCTCAGGCATTTTCATGCTGTGTTCTCCCATGCAAGTCACTCATACTCTCTAACTTCCATTTCCTTATATGTCAAATAGAAATACATACTACGGGCTGGAGAGATGGCTCGGAGGGTAAGAGTACTGACTGCTCTTCCAAAGGTTCTGAGTTCAAATCCCAGCAACCTCACGGTGGCTCACAACCATCTGTCATGAGATCTGGTGCTCTCTTCTGGCATGTAAGCAGAACGCTGTATACATAATAAATAAAGAAATACATAAGGCAGAACGCTGTATACATAATGAATGAATGAGTGAAATACATAATCCAAAATGGAACCTCTTCAGAGCAGGTTATGAGGACTGAGTGAGAGAATACACAACCACCTACCCAGGCATTCAGACTTGTTTGTCTCCAGCCACAGAGATACAGAGGAAATTCTGGTAACCAACAGTGTCCTACGATGAGAGTTGAGGTGTGCACGTAGACCTGGGTTCATTCCTTTGGCAAATGTTCAGTGAACTATGTGGCTAGAGCCCTTGCTGATGGTCAGCAGAGATGCAATGGTGACCCCTGTACTCAGGGTCCCCCAACACCAACTGCAATTATCGTGAAGGAACAGCTGGGTACAGGTGTCTAGTAAAAGCGAGGAGAGGTTGCTCTGAGGGAATGACATTAAATGGCCACTGGAAGAAGCTAAAGAAGAAGCTAACCAGGTCAGGAGAGGAAAGGACAGAAGAAAGTGTTCTGAAAGCAAGCAGGAGGTTGGTGTGCAAAGGCCAGGTCTGAGGAAGGACTGTTGTTTGTCTGAGAACTTAGACATTAGCTAGAGTGGCTGAAAGCAAAAAGAGAGGCAGGGCTGGGGGTGCTTCTGATCTCCTGGCTCCAGGCCACTCTAGGTGCACGCTCTTGTTCAGAGCTGGAGAGTTTCTTTGGAGGGTTTGTTTGTTTTTTACCAGACACACAAATACAACATAAAGCCCTTGAAAGCTTTTCTGCAGGGTTAGGAGAGATCTGATTGGATCTGTGTTCTGCCAATCTTTCAAGAGGCACCAATGGTTAGGATCCACAGGGAGAAAGGCACAGAGGCAGGGAAGTAGCTTTACGCTCACAGAAGCCTGGGCAAAGGACCACAGTACCTGCTGAGTAAGACAGCGGGTGAAGCCCTGGGTTCCTTCATCGGAACATAAGCAATCAGAATGTTATGTTCAGAGTATTAAGGGCAATTATGTTCTGAGAGTCTTATCATTGAAATGACCACAGAGTACGATGGAGAAGCCCAGAAAAATTAGGAGAGAAATGGGGGGGGAATGTGGTGAGTCAGAAGGGATCAGGATTGTCCACAGAGTCACAGGTTGCTAGAGGTTAGGGGAGATGAAGGCACAGGAACATCCTTTAATGATGCTAATAGGGAGGTCACTGATGGTTTAGACAGCCATTAAGAATGATGACGGGCTGGGGATGTGGGTGTTGAGAGAATGTTGGCTTAACATGCACAGTGCCTTAGGTTTGATTCTCAGCATATCCCACAAAGTCACCCATATACACAAAAACAATCAGAAAAATGAGCAGTAGTGTACACCTGTAATCCTAGCAGTTAGCTGAGAAGGAGGAACAGTTAGGAGACTCACTAACGCAAGGTTATCCTTAGTTACAACAAGTTTGAAGCTAGGCTGGGACACATGAGACCTTCCTTCAAAAAGAAGGTGGCAGACTATAAGTTGTGTGGGACTCCTGCCTTACACAGCCATTTGTGAGAGACAAAGGACCAACAGTGACTAATGTTTATGTCATCTTGGGGATATTACATTGTGCGATGGGATTTAAATCAAAGGGCCTGGTTTATTAGCTTAGGAAAATCTCTCACCAGAACCCTTGAAGTACACAGGGCTGCTCTTTTCCAGTGACCACCGAGCCCTATCAACCTCATGCTTCTGTTTGTCTGTAACTCTGTACATGTAACTCTGGCAGATTCATCTTCTAGAGTCTGGACCATAAGCAGTTCCCAGTCTTGCATGTTGCCTTGATGGAAGCTCCCGACAGGAGGACATATGTAGACTTTGCATATACAAGTACAGATGATGTATTCGGTAAATCACTTCAGACGCGTCCCTGGGGAAGGAGCCGTAGGCTCTGTCGCCCCTACAGATGGAAGCTGGCAAGGAAACGACAGGTCCAGATTGAGATCCCTGAGATACATGTGAGAACAGATTGGAGGGGAGCAGAGTGGTTATGGGGAGACAAAGAGGAGGGTCTACAAGGCTGGCATGCTGTGCAGCTTGGCACCTGGGAAAGGGAATGCTGGGAAGAGGAACAGGGCAAGGGTGGGGAGTAGGCTCTTGATACTTCCGGTTCCAGGGCCAGCCTCCAGGTGCATACTTCTGCTCAGAACTGGCTCACACCCTTGTTGTTGTTTTTAAACCAGCTTTCTACTTGCATAGTGTCCCGACTGGGTTCCTTCTTCCATCCTCTGCAAACATTTTCCTCTTGGCCAACACTCACATAATAGCTGCTTCACCTAAGAAGGGGGCGGCACATATGGCTTCTGTGGTCTTAGAGACTCATCCTAATCTCTCCCTGTGACAGGCCTCACCATATTCTGGCCATGCAGACCCCAACAGTGAGGCTCAGATGAACGAAATGGCATGTCAGATCACACAGTAAATGGTTCAGCTCAGATTGAATGCAGCTTTCTCTGACCTCAAAGTTCACAACACTGTCAAGACCATTCGTGAAGACCAAGAAGTCCATCGGGCAGGTGGTGGGGTTGTCTTCCTTCTGAGAGTTTGGCGTGGTCTCTTTGAATCTCAGAGTATTGGATTCATTCAACCTTTATGCTCGTAAACTGTCCTAATTAAGTCCCTGTGCAGGGGGTGGGGGTGGGGGGCTGCAGCGGTAACCCAGAAAACGTGAGATACGAGAAGGTGTAGTAGTACTCATCTATACGCTTTGTACTAAGGAGGCTGAGGCAGGAGGATTGCAAGCTTGAAACCACCATGAACTACAGTAGCAAGACCTTGTCTTAAAAAAAAAGTCTGCTTCAGGAGACAAACCTGACACAAGGTGCCACCGTCCATCTTGTGATGATACCGACAGCAAGGGTCTGGCAACAGGGAGCTGCCTCAGGAATAGATATGGACCCTCCACCTCACCCAGGGTCTCCCATGGCAGAACTGTGTCATATGAGCACTGAAGCAGAGACTGGGAGTGGCAGGCTAGGAGGACACACTGCCTGTGCAAATCCTTTGAGAACACAAGGGAGCTGAGGGCCTTGGAGGCTGAGCCTGCACAGTGGGCTGGGGAGTCCATCAGGCTGCGTCTAGGCTGAGCCACGCTTCGGGGGAGATGCACTAGGAAGCTATTAGCATTCTTTGGGTTTTCTGAGTACTTCACTGCAAGCCAGGCTATGTTCATGTGTCAGCACTTAGACAAGATGACATCATTAAAAGAAGGAAAGTAGAGCTGGAGAGATGGCTCAGCGGTCAAGACTACTGACTGCTCTTCCAGAGGTCCTGAGTTCAACTCCCAGCAACCACACGGTGGCTCACCACCATCTGTAATGGGATCCGATGCCTTCTTTTGGTGCGTCTGAAGAGCAATGGCGTACTCATATACATAAAATAAATAAATAAATCTTAAAAAAAGAGAAGGATTTGGAGGAGGAGGAGGAGGAGGAGGAGGAGAGTGTGTATTCATATACATAAAATAAATCTTAAAAAAAAAGGATTTGGAGGAGGAGGAAGAGGAGGAGGAGGAGGAGAGTGTCCCTTTGGATCAGGACTGGATGTTTTTAGGGATCCCCATCAGGCTTCTTTTGTGTTTCTTTAAGAAAACGTCTGGGGTCTAGAGGTATAGCTCAGTGATTATCTAGCATTCACTCACGAGGCCCAAGATAACACACACACACACACACACACACACGAGACAGACATTTATGTACTTACCACTCCAGTCAGAAAAATAAAACCTTACCTAAATGGGAAGCCTCTTCCTCCCACCCAACACATCACCCTCTGCCTCCCTGGGGTAAACACTTTGCTGAAAGGTGCATTTATCATGCCTCTGCATGCTTTCTGATTTTGCATCTGTGCATACTCATGTGATATATGGGTATTTGGGTTTTCGTGTTTAAAGAATCCAAGTGAATGATATCATGCAGCTTGTTCCTCTGCAACTTGCTCTGTCTCTTCTCCCTCCCTGGGAGACTCGAAGACTCTAGCTAGTTCCCCTCACTGCGGCGGGGAGACTCTTAGAGCACACTGCAATGGGATCTGTGCGGTCTGCAGATGGTCACAGGCTGCCTTGCCTATTCACCAAGTGTGTCCCTCAGAGATGACCGGATAGCTGGGTGGTTTTCGGTGCTTCTGGTCTGTTTTCCAGAGTGGCTGTAACCACCGTCCCTCCTGGCATGGATGTTCTGTATTCCACTGTCTCACTTTTGTTTGGGTGCCAGTCTGACAGGAATGATGTGACTCTCCTGACAAAGGCCTGATTTTGTGTGTCCTTGGTTACAGTAAGGCTTTCTTTGCATCTGTTTAATGGACATTCATGTTCCTTCTGCCAGGTGCCTGATCATACATGCTTTGAAGTCTTTTTGTAGCTCAGGATGTCCTTGAACTTCTGCTCCTCCTGTCTCCACCTCCCCTTTGGCTGGGATTACAGGTTTTAGCCACCACACCTGGTTTATGTGCTGCTGGGGACCAAACACCAGGCCATCACTTTAGCAACTAAACGACACTCCCTGCCCTCCACCTTTTCTTCTGAAAATCAGTTTGTCAGAGACCTTTGTATATTTTACATTTGACTTCCCTTAAATCATCTTCTGATGAACATGGCATTCACGTTTTAATTAAACGCATCCACCTTTCTCTTGATGTTCCGTGGGTCTTCAAGAAATCTTGCCCTCTGACAAGTTTGTTTGTTTGTTTAGAGTCAGAGGCTCACTGGGCAGTTCAGGCTTATGGCCTGGAACTATGTAATACAGGGTGGCCTTAAACCCACCACAGTCCTCCTGCCTCAGCCTCCTGGTTCCTGGGCTTACTAATGCCCAGGCACCATGCCCATCTTGTTTGTTTTTATATTTAATCTTCTGTATACCCGAATCTGACAGTGCAGAGTAGGGATTCCATTTTTCTTTTCTAATACAGACATTCAATTGCTCCAGCACCATTTATAGAAGTCTACTCTTTCTCCACTGACCTCAAGCACCACTTCTGCCAAATATTAAGTTTCCATACATGTGTGAGTCTATTTTTGCAGCCTCTATTCTAATCCCCCAGCCTATTTATTTACCCTTACTCTAACACCACATGCACCTCGTTAGGCTCCTCCCACAACTTCTGAGTGCAGATCCTGTCTAAGTCTTCGTATCTTCATGGAAGGAACATGTACATCATGGTTTTGCTCACAAAGGGTTTCTCCGATATTGTCTTGAAGCTCTTAAAAACTTTTATTTATTTATTTATTTATTTATTTATTTATTTTTGCAAGAAGAGGAGATAGATCCAGAATTGAGGTGGTTTGCCAAGGCCACATCATTGGAAAGTGTTGGGATTTCACAGCCACCTGGTCCGTCCAGAGCACATCATTGCCCTCTACCTAACATTCACTACTTCCTTCAGCAAGAAACTTCAGAATGATGACTTCGTGCTTTGTTGGGACTCAGACTCCATTTGGTAGGGCCTCTTCCTAACAAGAAGCAGTTACTCTCAGCAAGGTAGACACAAGTTATGCTCCATCACCTGAGGATTGTGATGGTGAGGAAAATCGGGCCGTGTTCCAAGGTCAGTTTCGAGAGCCCTCTAGGGCGTGCACTTGGGCTCAAGGCGCAGTGGAGAGGACGCAGGCTTCCCTCGGGAATTACAGGCGTCCTCCCGCCCTCCCGCCTCGAGAGGCAGGAATGCGCAGGATCAGCTTTCAGCAGGGCCCCGGCCGCCTTTCCGGGGAGCTCCCCGGACAGGCCCTTCTTCAACGGCCGAATTAACTGGTTCTGTCTGTCCGACTGGGAGAACAGCTCCCACTAAAAATAGCAGCCCCGCTCAGGGCGGCCTGCTCCCCGCCGGGGCCCGCGCCACCGCCGTGGGAGTCCGAGCCGGGACAGCACGAGGAGTCCGGGGGAGCGCCCGCACCCGACCCCCGAGGCCCAGGCCGCGTGCGCAGCGCTGGCGCCACAGGTGCCGCGGAGGGAGGCAGGTCCGACGCCGGCCGGGATGGGCGCTGGGCGCTCGGCCTCCCGAGCGCTCGCCTGGGCCTCCCTGCCGCTGCTGGGGCCTCCCGCGGGCGCGCTCTGCGGGGACACGCTCTGCAGCCGAGGTAAGGCCGGGCGCGCGCCATCGCGGGCCTCCGCCTCCTCCACAATCCTCCCCCTCCAGGCTACTCGCCGTCCCCCGGGGCCAGGCGGGGCGGGCCCAGGCATCCACCGGTTTCGGGGATAGGAGCCAAGCGAACTCTGTCAACTCACCTGCCAAAAGATCGCAAAAGCCTTCGCCCCCTTCCGGTCTCAATGTTTCCACCGCGGAAAATGGGGCGATGAAATCTGTGTGGCCAAGGAGGTCGGGGGACATCGAGCAGGGCGGATTGGGGTGTCTCGGAGTTTAAGTGGGCAGGGTGCTATCGTTCTTCTCTCAGGCACTGGTACCTGCCTCCGAGCCTGAAGTTGGAGATGGTGCTGGACGTATGGGAAGATTAAAGGGGTCAGCGCGCGGGGGACGATGCTTGCAGGGCGGGGGTAGTTAGAAGGTGACAGAGGAGTAAGGAAAGAGAAGCCTCGGTCATCTCTCTGTCCCTGGGCCACAGCAAGGGAGGCAGGGAAGGACCCAGGAGGGCGGGCTGAGGCCATGTGCGAGCTGAACCCGGCTGAGCAGGGCCAGAGGAGAGGCGTGTGGCCCCGCCTGGACCCTGGCCAAGCCCGGGCGGGGGCGAGCGCTGGCAGCCGAGGGGTTCGCCCTGCCCAGTCCGGCCGGGCGGGTGGCGGAGATGTGCGGTCGATTGACCAAACAGGTGCGCCCCCGCCCCTCCCCATCCGCCCCCGCTGGGGCCCGTGGGCGGGCAGAGCTGCGGCTGCCCGGCCTGCGATTGGCAGGGAAGGGCAGGCCGGGTGGCCGGGGAGCAGAGAGCCGTGGCGCGGCGGGAGGCGGCGGAGCCGGCCGGAGCTCGCTCCAGCCCGGCCCGCTCCGCTCGGCCCTGCCCGCCCCACGAAAACTTTCCTACGGCCGAACTGGCAGCCCAGTGCCCTGCGACCCGGAGACTTGATGACTACGGGCCCCTGGCCCCTGGGCTTCCCCGACTGCGCAGCGCTCAGCGGCCAGGCCACCACGTAGAGGTAAAGGCTGAGGACCACGGGTCAAGTTGAGGGTACCCTAACACCTGCGGTGATCCGAGCAGGCTCTTCTTGAAGACCTTGAGAGCTTTGATACCTCTAGAGAGCTACAGGGCTGAGGAGTGCGCTTGCCTTACTCAGTTCTCATCTCGGCTCTCCCGCAGGAACCCCGCTATCCCTGACCGCAGCTGGGTGCAGGGCTGATGCTTTCTGATGGTGTCACCAGGGAAGCACCTTCAGCTGGGGCTTGCCATCTACAGGAGTTGGGGTACAGGGTTCTCCAGTCCAGGCTTCCTGTGACTCCCAAATTTCAGACCCCCCCTCTCTCTCTCTCTCTCTCTCTCTCTCTCTCTCTCTCTCTCTCTCTCTCTCTCTCTTTCACACACACACACACACACACACACACACACACACACACACACACAGTCCCTCCCATGTGCCCATCAACTTTGGGGCGTTTGTAATTATTGTTAGCTAGTGCTGTTACTAAGCACGCAAGTGGGCTCATAGAGGTCTCTCCTCTTTCCTTGGCCTGCTTCCAACCCCACCCTCTACTGACAGAACACACCTTGAGAGTCACAAGGCATGGGGAGAGAGACCCAAGCCACTTGGTTTCCAGGTCCCAGCCTGGCGAGCATTGAAAGTTCTTTTGAGTTTTCTGTGATGTGTGCCCAGCCTTGTCCCTCCTTCTTCAGCTGTTGAGGTGGTGGCAGGGGAGTGCGCTTTAATTTTAACTGCCAACAGTCACCAATGAGAGTCCCAATAGTTCTTCCTTAGTCTGAACTCCTTTCCATATTCTTGACCTAAAGACTGTGCCTCAGAATTAACCAGACCTAACACTCCGCTCCAGAATCTAACGCAGGTTCAGATCTCAGCTTCCTCTGCTCACTCGGTCTTCTTAAGACCCCTGAACCTAAAGTGTCTGTGAGGCTTTTATGACGTGAGGCATGGCGGTCACCTGCTCCCTCCCAGTTTCTGTGCCTGAGGGACTCATCATCTGTGCCCTTCAGTTTCCCCTCTTCTCGGGGACAGTAGAATACCAGGCCTTTCGAGAAAGGTGCACAGACTGCGTAAAGACAGAAGCGGTAGGTCCCAAATTTCAAATGGCCCCACCAAGTCCCTTGTCTGCTGAGAGTGTGTCAGAGAGTTAAGCCTTTGAAAGTGGGGGTGACAACTGTAAGCACTGAGGAACAGTGAAGGACCCAGCCAGCCAGCATCCTTAGACAAACCTGATCCCAGTCACTGCGGGATGCTTCATGCTCCCGGCCTCCAGTGTGCCTTCCCTGGGCCACATCCATAGCTGGTACCATCCAGTCTTCAGCTTGAGTTTTCCAGGCCAGGGAACTCAGGAGGCACTGGCCTTATGACTTAACATCTCCAGTCAGTGAAAACATTCTTGTTGTTCAGAGTGGAAATCTATGTCCCGATTACTTCTACCCACTGAATGTTTGCGCAGACCTTCAGGCATCTCTTAATGGCTCAAGTATTCTCTGAGGTCCCCCAGTCTTGTCTTTCAGTGCCTCCCCTTAGGCACACAGGGCACGGGAACTGAGTTTGGCAGTGGCTACGGCACCAATTATTGTTTATTTTGTACCAGGTCCTGTGCTGGGGACATTACACATATGCCACTGCATTAAAGGAACCCTTTGAGGCTGCGTCCTTTCTTATCCTCACTTTGCATATAAAGAAATGGGTTTAGCGTGAGGAAGGGACTTATCAAAGTTCATACAGTAGTGATGGGGGTACACTGTGTCCCAAACTCAGCAACAGCCCAGAGAGTCTATGCTTCTAATTTTTACTTTTTGACCCTCTTTGAATGCCTACTATGATGTGTGTGTGTGTGTATGTCCTTGTATGTGCACTTATGTCCAGGCCTGTTGTGTGTGCCAGGATGCTTTTATCACAAGCACCCAGGGTTCCTAGTGAAATGCAAACTCCTTGTCTCCACTCCTGCAACAACTCTCAAGGCCCTCTGCATAGCTCAGCTTGAGAAGCATCACCCTCAGGTACTCTGAGGAAGAGAGCCTACGGACAGAGATGGAAATCAGGTGATAGGAGACAGGCAAGAGAGCGCGGTCCAGTGACACTTTCAAAGTGTGCATGCACAAGGGCAGACTTTTGACCTCTGCTTTTTAAAGGATGGGCACACCTTGCTGAGACTCTTGTGCGAGTGTGGCCTCCCCCTTTCTCCTCACTGCAGTGTGGGTGCTCAGACCTTTCCAGCTAGAAGGTTCTGTGCCTGAAGCCCTGGAGGAGGGCACAGAGTAGGTCTGTTTCTTGTTAAATTGGTCCTCCCTGGAGGGCATCTCTGGGGATTTGTCTCTTCTGTGGGCTGGGCTGTCGATGGTGGGAAAGGCACGCTCACATGCACCTCCAGTGTCCCATTTCTGCCCCCGAAGGTCTGTGGCAAACAGAGACTTATTCTGCCTTTTAACCCTTTAATCCCTCTCAAGGCTCCGGGTAAATTACATGCATTTTATGGCTGAGGTCCCAGGAGTCCACAAGAGGAATCGAGCATCCGAAGCCCACATACATTAGGGGAAGAATGAGTGGATAATGGAAGAGCCAGGTCCTGAACTCTCATTCTCTATCTATATATTCAGCCTTCTTAGCACCATGACTTTTATGGTTTTCCTGCCCACCTGGTGGTGGCTTTGATGTTAGAGATCTTGTCCAGAAGATGGAGGTGGTATACAGCAGGTGATCCTGGGAGAGCTCTTCTTATCTTTAGTCTCCTCAGATGTCAAGGATAGAGGTGGAGCTGTTCAGCTAAATGGCTGAAGTCCCTTAGAGCTGTGACCTCCTCTAGCATCTCTGAGGAAGGATACTGCAATGGGTTCAGGGCCCAATGAGGTCGCTGGACTCAACATCCAACAGGCATTCACATACAGAACACTGCAAGAAGGTGACCATGAAAGTGACTGGGGTTCCTGACTTGGAACCAAAGGGAGCTTAGGGCTCTGGGACCAACCCAGCTGTAGTCCCTTTCTCAGGGTAGAGTAGCCTGGACTAAGAGATCTGGGGGAAGAGTATAGCACCTCTAGTTTCTCTCTCAAGTCACCAACGCTATCTCTTGTCAGCCTTTTCTCTCTCTCTCTCTCTCTCTCTCTCTCTCTCTCTCTCCCTCCCTCCCTCCCTCCCTCCCTCCCTCCCTCCCTCCCTCCCTCCCTCAACTGGTGCCCCTGCCCAGGGCTCTAGCCTCTTCCAGGTGGAAGCAATCCCGGGCTCCTTGTATTGCGCTTGTACCTTGTGCCTGGGGCGCCCAGCAGCTAGGTTTTTTGAAGCAGCCCTTGTGAGCATCAGCTTCCTAACTCTGTCATGTATCTTGCTTCCTGTTGATAATGGTTGCCTGTGCCCCACCGCAGCCTCAGGGCCTAATCCCTGGACTACAGTGCATGGCTTTAGGGTTCCTTTCTACTTACTTCCCTCTGCTCTTTAGGTTTCCAGCCGCCTGGTCTGTGCCTAAGGCTTCTGGGCTATCTTTCCATCTCTATCACTGTTTGACTGCCCAGCAGAGTCTCATCGCCTGAGGATGAGCCACTCCTGCTTGGAACTGGCTAACTTCTGTATCCCAGGCCAGCTGTAGGCTCCTGATTCTCCTGCCTCCACGTTCCAAGTGATGGGATTCCAGGAATGGGTATGCTGTGCTGGGGCTGGAACCCAGGGCTTCATGCATATGAGGCTTCCCAGCTACGTTCTAGCCCTGGCTTTTGCAGCTCCTATTAGCGTGCAGACTCACCTGTCTCCCTGTCAGGCGCTGAACTTCTGGAGTTGACAGACCCAGTACTTCTCATTTGAGTGTCCACAGGACGAGTGAGCCCAGCACGGGCCTCCTGATGCCTGGTGCCCTGCCAATGCTTCTGGCCCAGAGCATTTTCCTTGCATCCTGGATTTTAGCACAGCCCAGCAGGAGCCTCTGTGTCTGCACATGGGCTGGGCTGACCATTGCTGTAGGACAAACAGATGCTTTGGATTCATGGACAGATGTCTTGTCTCTTTATGGTTCTTCTGGGTTTGTTACACCGCCCCCCACCCCCACCCCCCACCGTGTGTGTGTGTGTGTGTGTGTGATGTATTAGAATTTGGGACCTTGTACATGGTAGGCACATATCTGCCTCTAGGCCACTGTCCCCTCTCCCACCCCAGTCCTGAAATGCTTTTCAAAAAAAGTCCCTTCTGGCTTTAGGCATCTAAGATGGACAGGTCTTCAAACAGGTCTAGAAGAGCCTTCCTGCAGGCTGAACTTCATGTCCCAAATGAGAAAGTCCAAACCACCTTTAGACTCGAGTACATTTGGGGATTATGAAGGTTCTACTGGGGTTTAGGAGATTATTCTGGAATCACAGATGTTGTCCTGGGGGCACCAAGAGGGTCACATGACTTTCTAGGGTTGTACACCTCCCCAGAAAGGGTTTGTCCTGTTGAAAGAAGGCTGTGGAGCCCTAGAGGCCAAAGTAGAAACAAAGCCGCAGACCGATTTATGCTGAACTCCGCATTTGTTAAAGCTCCTGACTGGTGCGGTCCATGTATCTCCCACCCAGCCCTCCCTCAGTCTCCTGACGACTTCCTGCTAAGGAAACCAAGGCTCTGGGAAAGGGGATACATAGTTGGCTCACTCAGACTGAAAAGGGAACCCCTTGATGCCCCACCCTACCATCTCCCCCACTCTCTTGCTTCCCTCCTGGTTCCCAGTGCTCCTCACAGGAGAGGCTGTTGGCGGTACTCCGGGAGCACAGCCAGGGACCGTCCTTTGAGATATCCCTGTTGGACCATTTTCTCAGCCGTTTTCCTGATGACAGTGAATACAAGCAGAGGCACTAACTGAGGTGGGCCTGGGGTGGACAGTGCATGATTGAACTCAGAGCAGGGATTGTCACTGGGAGGCCGAGCGCTTGCCTGGCTGACACCCACGCAGATGGGCCTGGTGGCAGGTAGGAACTGTGGCCTGAGGGAGGCGTCTCATCTCCTTGTGGTCGTGGTGACTGGTTGCCATGAGAAGCTGTCTTGGGGACTGTGGAAGGATAGGTAACAGATAGACAATGCTCCTCCTAGTCCTTTGTGCAAGTAGGAACCCTTGAAGCCTCAAAGCTCTGCATGTTTGTTAATGAATGTTCCCTTCAGGTGCCTTCCCACAGAGCCAGTTCTCTGTGGTACAGGTGCCTCAGCATTGATCCCTGGAGGTGGCTCTAGTAGGGCTCACTTATTAGAGAAAGGCCAACAGAGGGCACTGGGTGAGAGAATAAGGAAAGGAAGGAATGTGGCCATTCTCAGCATTTGCTGTGACCACATCTGGCTGTCTTGCAAAATACATGGCAGCAGTCCACTAGGAAACCCATATTTGCTGGGAGCTGTGAAGACCCGGCCAGACATAGTGGAAGCTGGCAGTGGTTAGAGCGGAGACCTCAGGGCCTTTCCCGGCAGAGGGACCGCCATCAGCCATCAGCGCTGACTGGCGCTACTTCCAGGAGGAGAACATTCTTAAAAGGCCCTGTCACCCCCTGATAGGAATTGGCGGGGTGTGTGAGGGATTTGTTTTTCGGTCAGGATGTGGGGAGTTAAAAATAGACGTTGTAATCCCTTGGGTTCTAGTCACACTTGAAGCCCTGCAGAACCCTCTGGCTCCATTATCTCCCTTGAGTGGCTCTGAGGCTGCTATTGAAGTGGGTGGGGGCTGGGCTGCCTGCTCTCATGAGTACACAGAGAGAATGTGCACCCAGTGTCTTGCTGCACCCGGACACTGCATCCAGAAGTGAGTGGCAGAATCCAAGCCTGTCCCCAGCCTCATTTATCTGAGTTCTGAGGAGCCCAGGGCAAGTCACAGACTGAAGTGGGAATGGGAGTCAGGCAGACTTTTCAGCCAAGTGCTAAAGGTGGCAGAAAGGCCAGAGATGAATCAAGGCTCCAGGGAGAAAGGCCTCAGACCAGAAAGCAGCAGAAAGCTGTGACCTGCTAGGAACCCAGGGGAGCTGGTGATGAGTCTGAGGCAGATAAGTGTCAGGGGGACCCCAAATTGGGGACCTTTAATGATGTAATAAGGATTGGGGGTTAAGGGTTGCAAGTTCACACCTGTAATCTCAAAACTCAGGAGGCTGAGGAAGGCCAACATACGAGTCCCAGGCCAGCCTGAGTGAGATGAGACCCTGATTCTAAAACAAAACAAACCCAAAAGGATTGTGAATATGATTTCACGGGCAACGAGGAGCCTTTGAGGGTCACAGAGCATGGCGGTGCCCTGGTCTGTAAGGAGCACAGTGCTTCTTCTGTCTTTGGTATGGGCAATCCTGGAAGACTGACTGTAGTAAAGTCTGCTCACCTCCCACGCCTCCTCACACCGGGAAACCCTGTTTTTTGCTGCCTGTGAAGTCTGGGGAGAGCCAGCTTTGGAGAAAGCCTGCACAGGAGTTTCTCAGCTCTTTCTAGTGTTTAAAGTAGGTGGTCCAGGTTGTCCATCTCTACTTTCGGAGGTGAGAGAAGAGAGCCAGCAGGGGTGGGACTGTATTCATAGGCTGTTCTCTCCTGGCCTGACTCTGGGGGATCTCTGCAGGACTCTCATGTGACAGGCTTCCAGCCTCCCAGCCAGGTTTGTTTTACTTCCCCTTCCAGGCTGCCTTCTCCAGCCTGCCTTCCCAACCCTCTCCCTCAACACTGGTTTCTATTTCTCCGTGCCTGCATGAGCTCAGGTCTTCCAGCTTAGCTGTGGTCACAGATGAGCAGGATCTGAGCACATGGACCACCAGAAGTAGCTGGCACCCGCTTATCCTTACAACTATGATTAGAGGCCAGGCCGGCCTGAAACCTCACTAAGTTCATGTCTGAACTGGAATCCAACTCCTGCCCTCCAGGCCCCTGTCGGCCCTTGGCTGCAAGGCCTCCCTGCTTGGCAGGACCATCCTACTCTCAGCAACAGGAGCTGGGGATCCCCACCTCTGGAAGCACCCTGGTTTTGCATCGAGACTTCTGCTGGGGCTAAAAGCCAAGCCTCTGGGTTCCCAGAGAGGGCTCCTGGCGTCAGTGTGGCTTAGTCACAGGCATGAGCTCACCGCTCACCTCTGGACTGGGGAAGCTGCCAAGGTTTGGGAGCTTCCACTGTGAGCCACTTACTGGTGCATGTGTGTGTGTAGAAAAACAAACCTGCTGGTTGGGACTTTGTACTCAGCCTGTGAACTGTAGGCCCATGGAACCCACTGAGGCATAATAAATATTTGGGCTGTGCTTTCTCTTAGCTTCCCTGCAGAGGGGTTCTGTGTCGCGAAAGGGATTAGATCTGACCTGGAACCTGATGTCAACACTTGCTGTGCCTCGTGCAGGCTGTCTGAGCCCAGGCAAGGCACACCTCTCTTGAGTTATAATACAAATAAATAGCCAGTAGCTCACACTTTCTGAGCACTTCCTACAGGCCGGGCACTCGGTTTCCTGAGCATCAGCTCACCGAGTCTCAAAAAAGGTCTTTGGGACTTGTTCAAGGTCAGCAGATGGGGACGTACCAGGGCAGGATTTGAATACAGGTCTTTGTAACGCCACAGCTTACAGCATAAGGCTGTGTGCTGCTCGTCCAAGAGCTGTGTGGTGGCCTCATGAGGGAGCGTGAAAGGAGAAATAGAAGTAGCAAGCCGGACAGGGTGAGCAGGGAGTCCCTTCTCTCATAGCCTCTTTCTCCGCCTCCCCCCTCTGACATTGTCCTTGAGTAGCCAGGGTAGGAACAGAGGAGAGCAGGTCAGGTGGTATCCAAGTATCCAGAGAGGAAGGGCATTTTAGAAGCCGTGGTTTCTTAGTCCCAAGCCCCTCTCTTTTCCATCTGTAGCTTGCTGGCTGTGGGGTCAGTTGGTGTCAGTTCCTTACCCAGTCTCTATACCCAGCCCTCAGGATGGTACTGCATTTTCCATGGACTAAGGTGTTAATTTGAGTTTGGAATGGGGTCTGTGATGCCCTCGGGTGGGAGGTGAGGACATGGCCGGCTGCCTTTTGTCCCCACTCAGGAGTCTAGGCAGTACTCAGAGGTGCTACCAGGGAGTGGGAATGGAGGGTGGTCAGGGTTTGCTCCTGGATCCTCAACCAGTGCTGACCCTGCCCCTCACCCCTCACTTCCCTCCTCCTCAGCCCTCTATAAACTAGGGACAGCCTATTTGAGGGGCGATTGTTAGGTTCGTAGCAGACATGGAGAGAACACAGTGCACTATGCACAGTGTAAGCCTGTGACTGTGACAGACACCAGGGCCTCTGTCACTGCTTATCCTTGCTTGCTCTTCCCCAGGGACTTTTAAAAAAAAAGAAAGAAAGAAGAAGAAGATTACTTAGCAGTTGTAGGATACTCTGGCCAATGCCTCTTTCCCATACATTCTGCCCCCAACCCCAACCCCATCAGTAAAGTTCTGGGCAGGCCCATCTGAGTTTGAAAGATTTTATTTTTTAGATAATGTTACTTTTCTTGTGAAAGTGGGTTTTCTTTTTTCTTTTTCTTTTTTTAAAGATTTATTTATTTTATGTATATGAATATGCCAGCCATTGCATCTTCAGACACGCCAGAAGAGGGCATCAGATCCTATTACAGATGGTTGTGAGCCACCATGTGGTTGCTGGGAATTGAACTCAGGACCTCTGGAAGAGCAGTCAGTGCTCTTAATCGCTGAGCCATCTCTCCAGCCCAATGAATGTAGGTTTTCAAGGGAATGAGTTTGGTGTGGAGAGAAGGGGGTTAACAAAGGTTTTTTTAAGGTGCTTGAAGTTCTAGGTCCTATGTCCGCCTTTGCCTCGTCTGCTGTGAGGGAAGGCACCATGTATGTATGGGTTGAAGACCACCAGCTGGAAGGAAGAGGTGGGTGGGGCTCAAAGGGGTCTGAGGTTTAGCTCTTGCATCCTTCTCTTTTCCCCTTTATAGAGAGAACATGTGCTGCCTTTAGAGGGTCATGAAGTTGGTGTAGACAGTGGGGCAGGGAGAAGGTCAGGGGGCTTCCCAGAGGATGTAGGCCTTAAGCCATTTCAAGACAGGTGCCAAAAACTGCAGCAAGCAGGCTTGTCCAAAATCGATTTTTCCCAGCTTGCCTGGACCCAGCCTCCCCTCAGCTGAGAGTGCTGGGATATGTAGAGCCCCAGGCCTGGCCTAACAAGGGAGCCCCTTGAGCCCAGGAGGCCTTAAATCCTGACTCATTTTCCCTGCTTGACCCCAGACAGCCAGAGAGCCCACTTTATCTTGGGCATGCTCTGAGGACAGGAGCAGAAGGACAAGAAGGATAAAAGTGTGGATTTTGGTCCTGCAGGCCTGGTCTCTCTGCTCCTGTGTGCCCGCAGGCAGGTCCATTCGATGCCTCTGCCTCAGTTTCCCTTAAATGGCCCTACTTCATCACTAAGTTGTTTTGAGACTTAGGTGAGGTAAGCCTTGCAAAGTGCTTATCAGGGCTGGCCTGTGTAATTATAAACCACCCTGGAGAGGACACACCTCAGCCCCCGCCTCCGTCCCTCTGTCCTCCCCTCTCCCGGAGTTCCTGTTTGTTGTTGACATCTGTTTCACCCACGGCTGTGATTTAGAGTATTTATAACCTTGCTGGAATTTCTCTTCGCATTGTCTACTTAATTACTTAATTGAATTAAGGCCCATAATTTTGCTTCCTTTCCAGTACAGGGAGAGGAAAGGGTCTGGTGACTTCTTCCTTCTAATGGAAGTGACTGTCGGTGTCATATTTGGGATGATAGGGTGCCCCCCACCTCCCGACTCTCCAGGTACGTGTTCATCTATGACAGCTCCCAGGCCCTGTGACCCAGCAGCCGTGCACTGGGAAGCATCAGTCTAGCTGAGAGCGGTGATGGGTTCAGCCACATGTCTCTTTCAGGGCTAGCTTCCCATTTGGGCTTTCACTCGCACTCATGGATGGATCATAGAGAAGATTCCTTATAAATACTTTAATGAGTGACCTATGCAGATATTTGGAAAGTGCTGTTCAGTGGGGATATAAATTAAAAATCAAGCGGGGCTCACATGGCGAGGGATCGGTGACTCCTGTCCACCCCGATGGTGCTGATGATTCTCACTCCCTCTCTGCATTGTGGCTGGGGGTGGGGGTGGGGATGCAGGGGTTAAGTGCATTAGTCTGGAATTGTACTGGAATCCTGAGTCTCTGCTCTGCCACTTAGCACTTGTGAGCTGAAGCACCACATCACTTGGATAGAGAGCAGAGGACAGGAGAGAGGTTCAGAGCCGTTTCCCACAATGCCCGGCATGTGGAAAAGAGCCCTACTTGAGACATTATTTTTAGCCAGGCACTTTGAGAAGTTCCCACCATGTTCTTTACCCCCAGACCCTCCTCCATTCAGCTTTTCTCCTTTTTAGCAGTTGACAGCCACAACCAAGTGGGGTCACACTGTCCCTGTGCTGGCCTCCCTTTGGGCTACCCTATGTCTGCCCACAGATCTAGTCTCCTTTCTTTAGGAGCGTATGAGCATATGCCGTTTTGTTTTGAAAGCTTCCTATGACCCTCTAACTCCCGCCAATGCCTTGTCCTGTCCTTGCTGCACCCGGTGCCTGCCATCATTGTTAGCCTAGTTCATGTCGTGAATAGTTGGCTGGTAAGAAAAAGGCCACGCTGGTCAAGGTCTGTTGTAGAGTGCCAATCTGCATTAGTGATTTAAAAGGCTCTGAGAAGTCCTACTGTGGCTGACTTTTGTGTATTCCAGAAATCTCCAAATCCTGACTACAGGACACTGTCTTCATGGAATGCCAACAGGCAGGCTCTGTGACACTCCTTTTTTTAAAAAAAAAAAAAGATTTTTTTATTTTATGTATGTGAGTACACTGCAGCTATCTTCTTCAGATACACCAGAAGAGGGGATCGGATCCCATTACAGATGGTTGTGAGCCACTATGTGGTTGCTGGGAATTGAACTCAGGTCCACTGGAAGAGCAGTCAGTGCTCTTAACCTCAGAGCCGTCTCTCCAGCCCCCATCCATAACACTGTTGAAGTGGCACTGTAGGCCACTTCTATTTATATAACAGTTTGATGACATTGCCCCAATGTGACAATTAAGGAAACTGAGGCATAGAGTGCGGGTGGGGGTGGGGGTGGAGGGGGTGCAATAACTGGTTCCAGGTACACAAGGGACCTGTCCCTCTGTCACCATCTGAGGCCATGGCAGGTCCTTGTACCACATTCAGGTGCAGGAAGGAAGGGATGACAGGAAAGACCCTGTTCTGGGAGAGCCTTTGTCCTGAGTGAGAGGCTCAGGTCACCTGGAATACAGAGATGAACGCCACTTGAGCCCAAGACACGAGAATCGAGTGTCCCCTCAGGCAGGAGCACCCTGGAACTGTCCCTGCTTCACCCCACCTCAGCCTCATGGGTGCTCGGTGGCTCTGTGGTGGTTCCCCTGCAGAGGGAGGCAGCTGGGAGGGGGGAGTCTTCTGTTTATCCACACGCATTCTCTTACTGCCTTTCTAGGGGAAAATGCCTTCTTTTCAATTCTGCTTTTATTATTTGAAATTCTCAAGGGACCAATTACCCGCCAGTGGGAATTACCTGCCATTTTTATTCTAGTGTCTATCTGCCTGAGTTCTTCTTCGGAGTAATTGATTTGGGTAATTTGGTGCTGCCGAACATTGTCTTAGGAGAGGGTGCTGTTGCAGAGGCTGGGATTACCCGTCAAGACTTTCCTGGTAAGGGCGTTGCTGCTGACAGTTGCTGACAGAGGGGCCAGAATGGAGACCATGGATAATGCATTTTGTTTTAGACCTGGAATTTGTACGTGGGTCACACAGCACTCTCTTGCCCAGACCTGGGGCAGGTCATCTCTGGGAAATGAGCAAAAGGAAGCTTGTCAGCTCCCATGGGCTTCAAGATGGTCCCTGCTGGGCATTGGGTCTGGCCTGACCCTGGCCTTGGCCCTTTCCATTTGTCACCCAGGAGGCCTAGGAGGAGTAGAAGATCCTTGGAGAGCTTTGAGGAAAGCATCTGTTTGGAGGGAGCCTGACCTCGGTTCCTGGGCAGACCCACATGTTGGTCTTGGACCTGTGGCTGGAGGCATGGCAGTTCCATGAAGGGGAGGGCAGACCATTACACCTGGCGCCACAAGGGCTGTGCAGGGCTTGAAGCCTGGCAGTCAGTGGAGAATTCTGCCAGGACTGGAGGGTAGAGTTCCCCTCCAGTCTGTCCCTAGCGAATAGCCCTGCCCTAACACTGTTGTTACTGATGTGGGAGGCGGAGCTGAGGGTGGAAACTCCTCACTCTGTCCTCTCATGGTCCCACGACGGACTCCTGTGGAGGCCTTCTTCCCTCTCCCTACCTTGCTCACTAAGGAAAAGGGGCCTCCAGGTCCACGGGGTCCTGTTCCTTCTCCCAGAGAGCACTCTCCCTTATGTAGCTTAGACACTGCAACTTTCTTCATGGGCTGTGGCCTGGGCATCACATGGCATTGACATATCCACCCTTTTGTTTGTTTTTGCTTTTTAGACAGGGTCTCTCTACAGAACCCTGGCTGTTCTGGAACTTACTCTGTAGACCAGACTAGCCGTGACCTCACAGAGATCTTCCTGCCTCTGCTTCCTGAGGACTGGGATTAATGGAGTTGGCCACCACACCCAGCCTGACACCCCTACTTTTCTGATGAGGAAATAGATGATTTTTGCAGGAGAGTCCTCTGGATTTCCTGATGTAGGGCTCCTGGAATCTTGAGTGCTTGGGGAGGGGCAGTTTCTCTGGCTCCATTTGACTCTCAACTGAAGTTGGCACCATGCCTGGTCACCTGAGTATGTGTCTATTCATCTTCTGGGCTGAGATTCCTGAACTCACAGAGACCCCTGGGAACTCAGGGACCTCAGTTCAACTGTCCAACTCATTGCTTACATGGAGGTCCACAAGGGTCTTCTGCCACCAGAGACCAAAGCCTCCCTCAGATCAGCTCATCAGATCTGACATCGTCTGTCTGTCTGTCTGCCTGCCTGCCTGCCTGCCTGCCTGTTGGCCTCACTGCCTCTCTCATCTTTCTTTCACCTTCTCCTAGCTCTGTTTCTTCACTAAGCTGGGGAGGGTACCAACCTTAGCAGGAAGGGGACAAATAGATAAACACAGGAGGCTCAGAAACACATTCAGCATAGTGATTAGCTCTGGAGTTGGAGCAATGGCTTAGTAGTTAAGAGCACTTGCTGCTCTTGAAGAAGACTTGTGTTTGTTGCCCAGCATCCACAAGCTGGTTTACAGCCATCAATAACTCCAGTTCTAGGGGATCGAATGCCCTCTTCTGACTCCAAAGGCATCAGGCACACACATATACCTGCAGACAAAACACTTATTTAGAAAAAAAATCTTAAAAATAAGTAAAATTTAAAAATAGTGATTAGATTCAATGGGTATGTGTAGAAACATCCATCCCCAGTTGGGAAATGACACCGTGGACACCATATCATCAGAAATGCTCTCCAGCAGCTATAAACTAAAGGATGCAACTTCCCCTGCATAGAGTGGTTCCTCAGGTGTGTGTGGGCTCAACAGGGAAGGGTGGCATCGCTGGTGTCCTGGCCTGGTGGTGGGGTGGTGGGAGGTGGGAGCACTAGCTGTGGGTACATCCAGCTGAGTCCTTTCTGAACCGTGCTGTTGTACAAGGGCTTTTAAGCAGGCGGAGGAATGCGACTCAGTGGGGAAACTGTTTACTAACAGCATGCCAGAGGCCCCGGCTCCACCCCAGCACCAGGAGTGGGGAAGTGCTTGTAAGGGCTGAAAACAGTAGAGTCAAAACTAAATAATGTTGAAAGATTCTGATTCTAACCATTGGTGCTTAGAAGCCCACTGACCAAATCAGATCTTCTTCCAGATTCAGGAAATACTCGGCTCCTCATGATGGTGCATGCCCATATTCCTGGCCCTTGGGAGGCAGAGGCAGGAGGCTCACTGCAAGTTCGAAGCCAGCCCAGTTTGTATAGTGAGCTGTACCCCATCAGGCTTATACAGTGGGCTCTGTCTGTAAACAGAGAGAAATGACCTGCAGTGCTGACTGATGGTGGATGACTCCCCAAGGAGTGGCCCTGTCATTCTGAGGATGCCAGGGATACCTCTGAGTCCTCAGGCTGTGATAGGACTGAGGTGCTGTCTGGTATGACACTGCCAGCCTGTGTCCATTGAATGTCTACTAAATGCTGGGTGCCGTTGTGACTCAGATCTACAGACTTTCCTGCTGGATTACACAAGGCCACGCTTTTGACAGAAACTGAAGCAGAGAACTTTGTTACTTTGTTGGTTTCTCTCTCTCTCTCTCTCTCTCTCTCTCTCTCTCTCTCTCTCTCTCTCTCTCTCTCTCTCTCTCTCAGCAAGGGTTTGCTGAGAATTGGCCCATCTTTACATTTGGGTAACCTGTGGCATGGTCCTGGTCATGACTTTATGAGCTCTGGTAGCTCATCCTTGGTTTCTGAAATAGCGATTAAATCCTTTGAATTAAACTGAGCCTTTTCTGGCTTAGGTGTGAAGTCCTAATAGGATAATGAATGGTTATCTTATTGACCCCCTAAACCTTTGTGGGTTTGAAGTAATTTGATTTTCTCCCATGACAAGGCCCCTAGGAGGCAGGTCCCTGTTTTGTGTAGGAGTGTAGATAGAAGGAGCTAAACAAGGGACCAGAAAGTGAACTCAAAGTTAGCAGGGCTGCATGGACTGTGCCTGCCCCACCCTGTGTGCTAAATTTAGCACAGTCAAAAACTGTAGGCATCAAATCCTTTGGGTGGTCATTGTTTTGAACAAAAACTAAAGGTCCTTTCTGCCCCCCCCGGCCCCCCCCGCCTCCCTGCCCCCCGCCCCCCCGCCTCCTTGCCCCCCCTGCCTCCCTGCCCCCTGCCTCCCTGCCCCCCGCCCCCCGCCTCCTTGCCCCCCCTGCCTCCCTGCCCCCTGCCCCCCTGCCTCCCTGCCCCCCCGCCCCCCCCCGCCTCCCTGCCCCCCCCCCAGCCTTCCAGACCCTTCTGCTCAGATGGCAGACTCCTACTCTGGCTGCCTGGCCCAGCTGCTAGAGGAAGTTGCTGGATCCCAGGCCAGACTCCCCTCCCTCCTACCCTGCCCAGCTGGAGGCCTGGCTCTCTCTGCCTGGTTACCTCTGCCCCCTAGGAGACATTTCCCCTGGGAGACCTAACAGACCAGTTAACAAACCCTGGCCACCCCTCCCCACCCCCAGCTCCATTCTGAGGTGTTTAAATGGGTCTGTGGGCTCAGCTGAGTTTGATGCTCTTTGCAGACTTGGCCATCTGCAAGATGGGATGACAGTAGCAGCCTCTTGGCTTTTTGGAGGCATCAGTAGCTGGCTAATATGTCTCAGGCCTTTACTAACACCCGGGCCTCCGCCATTTTTGCCAGGCAGTCTCTGCAGGCTGAGTACCCGCCCGCAGGGGCTTCTTGCTTTCTGAGCCACTGCTCTCATTAGGCTCCCAGATGCCTGTATCTCCTGATGCTCTTGTCTCCTGACACTGAGGGCCCTACTCTGGTGCCCTCTTCTTATCTTCCAGCCCTCATCTGGAAGGTCTGTTCATGGCCAGGGTGCCAGAGTCTCTGAACCCAGACTCCTCCCACTCTGGCTTCTAATTCCCTTTTGCTGATACCTCTGGAGTCCAGACGGTAAAAAGTGGCACTAAGTTCATGGCCAACTGGGAAACTTCCCTCTGTAGACCACGTCCTCTCTTCTGGACAGCTCCCCTCCTGCAGGTTCTCCTTCCCTCCGGCTCCACTTCAGCCAGGGAGCCTCTCTCCTTTTTCCCTTCCTTCCTATCCTGCAAAACAGCCACTTTCCCTTGGGCAGCATTTCCTGTACCTCTGAGCCTGATCTTAGTGGCCCCTGGGGGATAGCTTAGCCTCAGCCTCCTCTCAGGTTGCCAGTTCTCTATCTCCCTCAACAGATCCAAGGGAACTTTGCAAATCTTGAGGGGTTCACTTATGGGGGACACCCTGTGTTCACTAGTTGTAGTCCCTACCACTCAGTCAATGTTCAGGTGATCTGGGTTCCACTAGGAGACCCCCATCATCAGGTTCTTTCTGTAGCCCCAGGAAGCTGAGTACCCCCCACGGTTTCAGAGTTCCCTTGCTTTCAAAGCTACCTACCTTCAGCCTTCCCAAAGCCAGCGAGGGGCGGGGGGCAGCAGGAACACAGGGCTTCTCAGCTTCTCAGTCTAGCCCCTGCCTGCAGCCAGAAGAACAGAGCTGATCATGTTTCTTACTCCCCACTTGGCTTCTGGAGCATTTTCCATTATGGACTCTGTATGATTTATACTTTGATCCATGAAGCTGGGCCTGTGTAGTGCCTGGCCTGATGAGGAGGGTCACCTCCTAGGCACAGGGTAGGGACCTCCACAGTGGTAGTGGCGGCAGTGATGGGGCTTGGAGCACATGGTTATTGGGCCCTATCACCTGATACAGGGCTAAGCTCTGCATTTCCAAGCTCACATGTGGAAGGCCTTGTGGGTGTTGTCAGATGGTCTGAGCCCTGTCGCTTAGGGCCCGGTTCTGCGTACAGAAGGGGCCTGAACCCCCAAATTACCTCTCTGCTGGGAGGTGATATTTCCCCCTTCTCAGGGCCAGGGCTGTTAGATACATTAAGTAATGTAAATGAAAGCAAAACAGAAGCAGGCAGATAGTGGTTACCAGCTGTCAGTTGTCGATGGCTTAAAAACACCACTGTTCCCCAACTCTAGCCCCCAGGAGGGAAGCAAATGGTCACTTGACCCCAGAGGAGAGATCATTTCACAGCAAGCATGGGACAGATAGGACTGGGAGAGTGACAGTCCCTGGGTGTGAGGGGGTAGTGGGTGAGGATAATTGCCTTACCAGGACGCTGGACCCCATTGACTGTGACTCTTAGAGGTTTGCCTAGGGTGAGAACCACCCTGCTTCATCAAGGGTCAGGCAGTTAACTCTTGGTAAACTGGATTATGGGGTGTTTTGGCTTGTCTCCTTTCTGTACCCCATCTCCTGGATCCCTGCCCTCCACTTTATGTCCGATAGCAATTGTACCTTGAATATTCCCTTGGGGAGGCTCCCTGACCATATGTCAAAAAGACCAACCCAGCCAGGTACACACCTGCGACCCCAGTATTTGGGAGGCTAAAGCAAGAGAATCATGAGTTGGAAGTCAGCCCAGGCTACAGAAACCCTGTCTGTAAAACAAAGAAAGAAAGCGATGAATAAAATAAATGTAAAAGACAGTGACCCTTCTCCATTTAATTTCTGCATAAAACTGATTTTTCCTTGTACCTTGCACACACACACACACACACACACACACACACACACACACATACACATATACATAGACATGTCTATATTTGTACATATTTACCTAGAGATCTTTCCTTTATTCGCAAAACAGTAAACCAAATCCCCATGCAAATATATATCCACTACACTGTATCAAGCATGCCATTTCTACTTGCAGATATAACTTCAGGTTTAGCTACTTTTCCTGATTCAAGTCCAAAGTGAGCTTTCATTTGTATGATCACAGGATGGTAAGAAACCCATTTATTACTTTAAAATATTTTCCTCCCCTTAAGGAAAGGAGTAGAGAGTCAGGGTGGGGGATAGGCTCAGCTGGCCTTCCCACCACCATGTAGCTCAGAATTTCATGACGCACACCGGGCTCTTTTAGTGAACCTTACTGTTCTGAAAACATCATTCCTTTCTGATTTCCTAAGGTTTGTTTATGTGTTTCCCACTTTGATGAAAACTCTTGAGAGTCCTTCTCTGCCTAGCTTTCTACTTGCCCATGGTTCTTAGTAAACATCTGTCAGGTGAGTTCACCTTCAGAAAGGCTAGCCCCTTGGCTAGGATGACCAGGCCAGGAGGGAGGGGTCCTCAGGACACAGAACTTGGAATCTCTAAACCAGGAGTGTCAGTGGCTCTGACCACCCTGCCTTAGGCACAAGTGTCTATCTTGGGAGGACTGAGGCTGTTTGAAGTCGCATGTGCCTTTAATTCCAGTTCGAGACCATCTTGGTCTACGTATCGAGTTCCAGGCCATCCAAGGCTACATAAAGAAACTGCCTCAAAAAGGGCTTTGGTGTTGGAGAGATGATTTGCTGCCTGGGGCCTGACTGTCTAATTTTGAGCTTTGTGTGGTCCTTGCTAGGTGGGTGGCTAGCAGTTCTCAGCCCTGTTTTGCAGATGGTAACGGCTGGGCATGCCCAAGGCCAACTCCTGATTGTCAAGCCAGAGGCTCCTCCCTGCCCTGCTAGTACACACAAATTAAACGGTGTCTGCTCAGGATTCTGAGCTATCATTGGCTAGGGTCTGGGCTAAATCAGGCATGATGTAGCCCTATATCATGGGGCCTGTGTAGTGTTCGCTTGTTCTCTTTGCTTGTACTTTGGGAATGAAACCCAAGGTTTCAGCCATGCTGGGCAAGTGTTTCTGTCACTGAGCTGCGCACCCAGCTCTGTTTATTTTTATTTTTTTAAAAAGCTGGATAATTGGTGGTGCACGCCTTTAATCCCAGCACTTGGGAGGGAAAGGCAGGCCTGGTTTACAGAGCAAGTTCTAGGACAGTCAGGGCTACCCAGAGAAACCCTGTCTTGAAAAGAATTTTAAAAAATTTTATGAATATAGATGTTTTGCATTCATATATGCCTGTACAGCATGTGTGTACCTGGTTCCTGAAGAGGCCAGGAGGAAAGCATCAGATCCTTTGGAACTGAATTTAACAAATGCTGTGAACTGGGACCTGAACCTGTGTCTATAGAGCAGCCAGTGGTCTTAACCATTGAGCCCTGAGCCATCTCTCCTGTCGTCTGTGTGTCTGACTGTCTGTCTGTCTCTGTCTCCGTCTGTCTCCCTCCCCCTCCCCCTCTCTCTTTCAAGATTTTATTTATTTTATGTATATAAGTACACTGTCACTGTCTTCAGACACACCAGAAGAGGGCATCAGATACCATTACAGATGGTTGTGAGCCACCATGTGGTTGCTGGGAATTGAACTCAGGATCTCTGGAAGAGCTCTTAACCAGCCTTTATTTTTGAGGCAGTGTTTTTGGCGTGTCATCTAGACTTGCATCCAGCCCAGAATCCAGCCACACCCTTCCAAATGCTGGATTACTGGATGTATCACCATTGCCTGACCCTGCTGCTTAATCTTCAGGGAGTATTAGTTATCTTCACGGCAGCACTAAGGTGATCTTGACATTCAGCTGGGCAGGGCTCATTCTTCATGATTCTGTTCTTCTCTTTCTGGCTCATCTCTGCTTTTGTGCTTCTGACCAAGTGGGCTATGAGACTGGTGGCCACATCAGAGTGTAGGTTGAGGAGCTGCAAACATGAGCACGGGGATTCTGACTCAAGGCCAGAGGAGTGGCCCCAGGGAGATGTCTAGACAGGCTTCAGTGGCTTTGAGAGACACTACTGTGAGCTGAAGGGCATCTGTGTGTGTTTAATGAGCCCCTGCCTTGTGCCAGGCGCTGGCCAGTTCCAGAGGCTACATGAGCAGGACACACACTGCCTCAGGCAGTCTGTGCTTCTCGGCACAGGGCTTCTGAGCGGAATGGGCTTTGGAGAGAATGACACCGGAACAACTTCATATGAAGGTGTGAGGCGTTCTGGTTGGACAAATTAAAAACATGCTAAACACAGCTTTCCAGGGAGACCTCGGTGGGACCCCAGTTCCAGTTTTGGGATAAGGTTCCAATTTCCTGTTCCTCTCCAAGCTGGAATCAGGCTGGAATTTGGGGTTTTCCAAAGAATGCTAAATCTCTAACCCTGGAGCTCAACCCAGCAGCCCTGACTTTGGGGAGAGTGTTGCCCTGTGTTTTTAATTTCTAAAGATTTTCAGGGGTTTTTCCCCCCTTTTAATAGATTTTACTTTGACAACAATTTTAGGTTCCCAAGAAAAATGAGCAAAGAGTATGGAGGGAGCTCTTCTCTACCCCTCCCACGCATAGCTTCCTCCACCGTCAGCGCCCCCATCAAAGTCTGGTTTCTGGTATAGAAAAATAGCATATTCCATGACTTATTTATTTAAAATAGAATTGAACATTACAAGCTGAGGCTGGGGGTGCAGGCACCGGCAGAGAGAGCACTTGCCTAGCAGGCTAGAGCCTGGCACTTAATCCCCCTAACTGGGGGAAAAAAAACTTAGAAACTGGAAACCAAGCTTCTTCCTATAAGTCCTATCCTGAGGCCTGTCCAGCCAGGTGGTCATGCCACATATCCTAAAGTACAGTGTGCACTTGACCTTGGGGTGTACGTGGCCCCATGCATCCTTACCTTGCGATCAGTGCCGTCTCCTTAGGAATGGCCCTACTATTAGCGACCTGAGTACCAGTCACTGTTTTCCCTGGTACCATTCAGAGGAGCACACAGGCATCCTTACACATCTACATAGGGTTGTGAGAGCTCACCCAAGGGATAGCAAGTAAAAGAGGATTTATGTTTTTGAGATAGGATCTCACCGTGTAGTCCAGACTGACCTCAGATTAGTAATTAACAATGATCCTCCTGCCTTACCTAGCCTTGTGAATGTTGGGGTCACAGACGTGCACCAAATGTCCAGTTCTCCGAATAACACGTCTTAGGCATCTTACTATACCATCTTCTGCGGTTTTTAGTGTTTTGCCTGTTTGCCCTCCACAGAAGCCAAAGCTGCTCTTGCCCCTGTGGATTGTGCAGGAGGATGCAGCTGGTCCAGGGCTGGACAGGGCTTGGGCAGAGCCTGGAAGCAGAACCCACCCCATGAGAGGCGTTTGAGAAGTTTTCTCCATGTGGTCTCACAGTTTCACAGACATAGAAAGCTATGAGATAGCTATGATTCTGTCCAGGTTTCTACTGGATAATAATCTTCCTGTAGGTCGTACCTTTTCCTCAGTAAGATGTTTTGGAGACTTCTTCCTAGTTTGGGCATGGAACTCTCCCTCTCTGTGTCTGTGGCCTAGAGCATTGGCAACCTGAGGTTGGTCAGCCTCCTAGCATCTCAGGGATGGGTCCTCCTTCTGGGTCTCATCAGACTCAAGAATCAGTGCCTCACTGTCTGGAAGAAGTGTGTGTGTTGCTAGGAGAGTGGCCACTGCTGGGAAGTCACCAGGAATGGCTTGATCTTAACCCTGCCATGTGTCTGGAGTAGAAGTTGCTCCTGCAACTTGAACTTGGGCCTGCTCCCATGCTATTAATTTAAAAAAAACTATTTTGTGTATGTGCATGCCTGTGTGCATGCCATGGCATGTAGGGGAGGTCAGAACAACTTACAGGGATTGGTTCTTTCCCTCTACTGTGTAGGTTCCGGGGATCAAACTCAGGTTGTCAGGCTTGGCAGCAAGTGCTGTACCCTCTGGACCTTTCTGGGCTCTTCTTGAGCCCTGTGTGACTACAAGGGAGCTCCAGCCAGGTTGAGACTCTGGATTGGGGATGTCCCTGGTGCTGGCAGCATCTGCAATGCCATTTCTAGGCCCACTTGGTATGAGGGTGGGTGCGGTTCAGGTGGAGCCCCTCTCAGCAATTTCAAAGCAGACATTAGCTATAGAGTCACCCACTCACCTGCCAGCAAGAACATCCTTTGGCTTGAAAGAACACCTCTAGGTGCTTGGGTCTGGCTGTGGGTAAGAAGGGAGATGATGGGGGTTGGAGAGATGGCTCAGCGGTTAAAAGCACTGACTGCTCTTCCGAAGGTCCTGAGTTCAAATCCCAGCAACCACATGGTGGCTCACAACCATCCATAACGAGATATGACTCCCTCTTCTGGGGTGTCTGAAGACAGATACAGTGTGCTCAATATATAATAAATAAATAAATCTTTAAAAAAAGAAAAAAGAAAAAAGAAGGGAGATGATGAGGTAACATTTGGAGTGCTGGTGACTGCCTTGACATCTGCTGAGGTTAAGTGGAGGGTAAAGAGCAGGGGCGTGTTCTGGAGCAGGCAGGACTCGGGTCGTGGGGAATATAAGTATGAAGACCCAGGTCTCTAGGTTCCGAGGAGACCCTTGGCAGAACTGGGTAGAAGGACCAGCACACTTTCTCTGGACACTCTGGCTGCCTGCAGTTGCAAGGAAAGCTCTTAGAAGCTGCTAATGGAGAGATTTGAAGCCAGACCTACTGGGATTAGGCCTTGACTCTGTCACAGGTCAGCTGTGCTGTCTTGGGCCAGTTAGGACTGGTAGGAGGGTTGCTTGAGAGATTTACATTGGACAGTTTTCGTGGAGGTGCTGTAAAGGCAACCTAATTGGGCCTGAGGTGGCCAGAGTGGGCGGCAGGGTCTCGGTGAAGCCAGAGATACAGTTCTAGTTCAACCCATAGGGTTCAGAACAGGCTCGAGGTGTGTCCCTTCCCTGGGGGAAGCAGTCTGTAAAGAACATCTGCTTAGAGATATGGGCAGGCCCCCAGGTTGGAAGGTGACCTGCTGGCATCGAGGAGGAGGAGAGCCTGGCACCCAGGGTCCAGGGACACACTCCCTGGGCAGTGTCTGAGTGAGTCCTCATGGTGCCCTTTCTCCCTGGATAATTGATGGTGCGTTCCTCTCTCCACAGAGCAGACAGCACTGGGTACAGAGGGACGGCTGGGCGGGCGCCGTGCAGACAGTCAGAACCCACTCCAGCCTTCCCTGGCAATTTATCCCCTGTCAGCCTTGCTTGTTTGGGACATAAAACAAGTTCCCTGAGGCGTGGCAGGGGCTGTCCGGGCAAAGCTTCTTTGAGGGATGGTTTTGCCTATCCAGGGCCAAGCCCGCAGTCATACCTATGAGCAGAGGCGCAGGGTCCTTGGTGCTGGTACTGTGGTAGTAGAGACAGAGACTTCAGGTTACACAGACAGAATCCGGTCCAGGACAAGTCCACTCCAGGTGCCACCTGAGGGCTCGTATCCAGAGTCCTGGATCCCAGGGAGTCTCTGTGTGTATTTCGGAGCACTAAGCCCTGGAGCATGGGAAAGAATTCCCACCCTGCCCGCCTTCACTCCTCTAACCTCTCATTACAATTACACATCGCAATCCCTTCAATTATCGTTGTAGGTGATAAGCCGCCCTAGCATTCCCCATGCAGCGATTTTATAAGAAATCACGGCTTCCGTGTCGTAGGGTAACTGTGGATATCTTGAAATGATACTGGTTTTGTTCATCACACCTCAGAAGATGACAGTCGTTATTAGCTCTAGATCTTGGGGTTTCTCACACAAATCAAAGGCACATATCACTACAGTGTTCTAGAGAGTATGTGATAAGCACATTCAGCACTGTGTGTGTGTGTGTGTGTGTGTGTGTGTGTGTGTTGTGAGTATATGAGTGGTGTGAATATGTGCTTAGTTGTGTTTGTTCATGCCAGGGGTGGTATGGGTACCCACGTGTCCCCACCCATGTGTGGGGAGCAGAGGATATCTTTGGGTGTGAGTCTTCGCCTCTCCTAGTTATCTAACTTGATAAGCAAGTTTCAGGGTCTCTTCACAGCAGGTTAGTAGGCACAGGGGCTTCTGGGCATTCTCCACCTCTTGTCCATCTCTTCATAGAGGCGCTGGGATTACAGAAGCTTGTGCTTGCATTACTGCACCTTGTTCAAATGGCTTCTGGGGACCAGGACTCAGGTTCTCCATCTTGCACAGCAAATACTTGTACGTGCCAAACCACCCCACAGCCCCAGTCCCTAGTAGTTTATACATTTAAATAGATTTTTCTATAAAGAGGTCTTTAGGCTTTATCAGAGGCTAAAGTGGTCCACAATAGGGATAAAGACGAAATACTGTCTCTGTGACCAGGGAGTATGTCCACAGGGCTGGCACAGACTTCTCTGGTCACCTTATCATTAGGCTATGACTATGTCTCATTGTCAGGTAGACCATGGTAGGCCCCACATAAATTTGCTCCCTGAACCTGATTGCTAAGAGTGATAACATTGTCTTCCAGGAGCTGCTAGGGGCTGCTGGGGCTGGGATGGGGATACAGCAGGGGGCTGCATACTCTGCAAAGGAAACAGTGAGAATGGGGAGGGGCCCCTCCTTCTGCAGCAACTTTGTTTCAGTCCTGGGAAGGCTTTGTGGAGATGACATTGGATTTGGGTCTGGAGGATTTGGTTTGAGAAACGAGGGTGATAAGCATATTTAACAAAGGAACTAGATCCCAGAAAGCTGGTGGCGCCAGAGAAGGTCATATAGAAAGCACAGTAGGGGGGAAGGGGCTCAGATGGAGCCCCAAAACCAGGCAGCGAAGCTTGGATCTGGGCTGGCAGTCTGGGGACCAGGCTTTTTGTTTCAAGGTCACACCTGATGGTTGGACAAGACAGACTGAGGCTGGAGGCTAGCTGAGAGATTTGGGAGTTGATCTGAGTCCACAGAGTCCTCACGCCCAGCTAAGGACTAAGGTGGGAGGTGCTGGGGGTAGGCTCTGGGTTTGAACCCCAGCTCTGCCATTCTTTGCTCCCTGGCTCAGGTATATCAGTTATGCATGGGACGTTTGACTTGGAAACAGCATATGGCCGGTAGGGTTGTGTGCATGAGCAGAGATGGGCACTAAAGCTCAGTGTAGAACCCGGCTCAGAGGATGCTCAGGTTCCCTGCAGCTTAGCTCATTCATCATCTGAGATAAACAGACAGGTCCCCGATGGCATCCCAGATGGGAGGAGGGTCAGGAGAGGCGAGGCCAGGCCTGAGCTATCAGACAACACGGAGGCTTCAGCCTGCGTGCTTGGCATCTGAGGTCAGATCAGGTTTTCAGCTGCCATCTTCCCTAAGCCTCCAAGGATTCCATCTGGGAGCTCACCTCTCCTTCCTGTCCTCTACTCATCTTTACTGTAGAGAGGCCCAGGCTGCTGAACATCCCAGGACGGGTGGGAATGAAAAGTCCCCTCCTGGTAGGGGGCCTAGGCCTGGTCTTCTCCTCCAGGAGGCTCGGGGTCAGGGGGCTCCGATGGAGTATTAGGAACTGCAAGGAGGGATTAGATCCCTGTCCTACTGTGAGTGGCCCAGGGGGCTTTACAGAGGAGGAATACTAGACACACTGGCTGTGAGTGATGGACAGTCTTTAAATCCAGGGTGTGACTCCGGACACTCTTCACACTCTATTCTTCTGGTGTTCTTTTATTTTGGTGTGGTTTTTTTGAACTATGGTCTCATGTAGCTCATGTTGGCCTCAAACTCTCTGCGGCCAAAGATGACTCTGGTTTATCAGGTGCTGGGGTTGGGACCAGGGTCGTATGTACATCAGGCAAGCCCTGTACCAAGTAAGCTACGTCCTCGGCCTGTAGTCCTCAATGCCCCTTTCCCACACGGTTGGCCTCCACTCTGACTCAGAGGTCCCACACTCTACACCTCTCCCTCTTCCCTGGTTGTAGCCTTCCACATTCACTCTGCCGAGGGACCTTTCTGCCGGGGGACATCTGCCCGTGGTGGACAATCAATTTGCCATGTTTCGTAGACCATGCAGAAGCCTGTTTGGGGGCTTTAATCTTCTTAATAAATCGTTCTCAGATTGTGCACGATTAAACCCCCAGAAAATTCATGAGCACGCTGGGAATAGAGACCTCTCCGGGAAGGTTTGACATGAGCGGCACAATAAACACGGCTTCTAAATTGGGTCAGGGAAGCCTCTGAGGCCCAGCGCAGGACGTTCCCGTGGCCCTCCCCAGGCCTATAAATTAATCATGCACACAAAGAGGGCCTTGTCCATTCTCCTCAGCGCCAGGGGTTGTGTCTCTGCCCGTTGACTCCCCCGCCCCCTTCCTTGCTGTCTAACTGCCCAGTGAGGCATTTCAGCTTCTGGCCTTTGTTATTCCTGTCTCCACAGCAAGGCGGGTGTACATTTCAGCAAGAGAGATGTAGGTTAGATAGGGGGAAGAACTTCCTGGCTGACCAAAGCGTGGTGTGAAATACTGGAATAGGTTGTACAGGTAATTCAAAGACACTCCTTCCTGTAGGAGTTCAAGAACTGTCAGACTGTACCCTACTGTCTGTGGTAGAGGCAGCCTCAGGACCTGGCCTGCAAGTGCCTTCTTCTGAAACAATTAGCACCCCTGTGTCCTAAGTGATCCAACAAATGAGACCCGGCTAGCAACCTTGAACCCCAATCCTCAGTGCAGTCTAGAGGGGCAGCTACCTGCGGGCCTCTGCTGAGCTTGGCTCTGGCTTGGCAAGAGGCTCATTTGTGCTTGCCTGGCATGCATGGGCCTCCAAGATCAAGCCAGCACTGTAGAAAACCAGGCTTAGTGGCATATACCTGTAATCCCAGCATTCAAAGGCTCAAGGTTATCCTCAGCTACATAATCCAAGCTACATAAAGATAGCTTGGGCTACATAAAAGTCTATTTTTTTAAAAAAAAATCTCAGTATGCTCACATCCCACACCCACTCCTGTCAGAATCCTAGCCAGGTAGCCCACATGTTACCTCCTCTGGGAAGCCTTCCTGGGTTACCGCCTCTCCCCTCCACCCCCAGCTATCCCTTATTGTTAGTTATTTCTTTCTGCTTTTCTGTTTCCTCAGCCTCTGTCCCTGCCTGCCTGCACCTGTGGGAATCCTCATATGCCACTAAACTGTCAGCTTTCTAGGGACAAGGACTATATTGGAGCCCTCTTGGGGACACATAATCTCCCTTCCCAGACCATGTTAGAACTTGCCTGGGTTTTCAAGTACCAGTTCCTGGGGCTGCCCCCCGCCCCCTACATACACCTCAGGGTAGGTGCTAAAAGGCCCAGCTTCCTGACTAGACTTCACTGGGTCTCATGTTGAGGTTTTGCCCCTTTTCTCTGAGCCTGCTAATGCCTGATGCTGTAGGTCTTTGTGGGGATGGGGGGACGTGTTCCTTCGGCATGGGAACCCCACGCTGAGATACTGTGGCCTTGGGTAACCTCTGTGCATTGTCACCGGCCACACCTGTCCTAGCTCAAGTCTAGGCAGGTGTGCCATTTGGAAAGAATAATGTGCAGGTCTGGGCTGGCCGTGAGGTTGGGACTCATGGTCAACCCCATGGAGAAGGAGGGAGGCCCTACACTGGTGGATGTGGGGTGCCGGAGACCCAGGAGGAAGGATCCCAGTGCTTCAGCTTTAGGGAAGCTTCCGTCAGCATGCTTACCCTGTGCCTGGGCTACTCTCTGCTGCTGCTTATGGGAGCCACAGAGTGCTGTCCCTCCCAAGAGAGCTTCCCATCGGGCTCTGGTGAAGCTGTGGAGTTCTGGCACGTGAGTCACTATGTGTGCATGTGGATGCACACTGGTGTGTATGCAAGGGAGTATGGATGCTAGGCTGCACGGGTGTGTGTATCCATGCATAAACGTGTGGGTGTGCGTAAGTGTAGTCATGTGCCTGTGGGAGCTGGCTGGGGGAGGTGGCTGTGTGCAGGGCCGGGACAGGCAGGCCTTGCTCTGGCCTCAGTGCCTCAGGAGATCAGCAGGTGGAGAGAGCCACCGTGAGAGCGTGGGTCAGGGAGGCCTCTGGGCTGTTCACTAGATGGCCCTGACTCAGCACCTAAAAATAATACCAGCTCCCACGCTGCCCTAGAGAACATGCCAGGCTCCTCAGCCTTGTGACCTCACTTCGGCCTCCCGTAGTCTACGAGGAAGTGGGTTCTGATTCAGCCTTGGTTTATCACTAGGGATTCTGCGTTCTAGAACGAATGCAGGGAGGCTCAGGGCTGGAGTGGACTGAACCAAGATGGGAATCCTCAGGCTTCTGAGGACCCGTGGTGCGCTGGCTCCTGGAGACCTCGGGAGATGTAGGATGAAGGGAGGAACCATTAGCCTTGCCTGTGGCAGGGAGGCTGAGAGGGGTCTGATGGTGAGAAGCAGGCACTCCAAGGACGCTGGTGTAATAGTGACTTCTATGAGTGGGGGGCTTTGGAATCTGGCCTTGGTGAAAGGAAGGTGTCCTGAAGTAGAGAGGGCAGGGTGTCCGTGGCTGAAGACGCACTAGTGGGAAGCTGGTGGGGATGCCCATAGGGCCTTAGATATGCCTTGCAATACAGGCTCCTTTGAGAACCCTCTCAAGGATGGTCCTCAGGTCAGAGGTCATCCCCAGCCCTACATCTTGCTATGTTTCTTCTCTCGTCCAGACCTCCTGCCCCTCTCACTCCTCTTCTCCCTTGAGCCCAAGATGTCAAAGTGTTGGAGGAGAGGAAGACAATAAAAATGAGAGGTGGTTGCCACGGAAACTATAAAGTAGAAGCAGAAACTTTACAGAGCAGGAGGGGGAGGGGACCAGACCCAGTGACTGGCAGGGGGCAGGGACCCGTGCAGAGCAGGGGGTTGGTGTCGGCTGAGGAAGGTTGTTTGTGGTCTGAGGAGGGGGCCTTATCTTCTGCTTGGGTCTGAGCGTTTGGGTCATGTCACCTGGAGAGGCCAGGGCTTTCCTGCAGGTTTTGCATAATCCTGTCTTGAGTCTGCCGTTCTGACATGCAAAAATGACGTGACCTGAGACTGGACAGTTTACAAGGCAGCTTCCCACGTGTTGCCTCATCTAGTCACGTGACAGTTAGTCCTGGGAGGAAGCCTGGCTGTGGAGCAGAGTTGGGAGTCCAGCCAGTGAGTCAAGGGACTTAGCCCACATCACACGGAAGGTGAGGTTGTAGCCCTCGCGTCGCCAGCCCTCATTCTCTGGGCTCTCTCTGCCTGCACTGCTCAGCTTGGAGCCCTGTGTTCCCTGCTACTTCCAGATCTCTTCCCTCCTTCAGTGTGCCTCCACCCCCATCCTCAGGAAGCCACCATCTGCTTGCAGTACAGCCTCAGGGAAGCTGCCTGTCTCCGAGGCCTCATTTCCCTATTGTAGATTGGTTACAATTGACCCTTTGGCTTCTAAAGGTTTTTGTGAAATTGAAATGAGACCGTACATTTGGACACTGCCTCCAATGCCTTATGTCTCTACTGCATCTGAACCCAGAGCGCTGCCTTGGCCTCAGTGGGGCTGGGTGCAGGGAGAACCGGAGTCCGACTCCCGCCTCGGAGCAAGCCTTGAGAGACCCGTGGGCACCAGGTGAAGGCAAGGGGGCAGCAAGAGCAGCCCTGCCCAGGGAGCCCAAACGAGGGGCTCAAGGTTCAGGTCTGAAATGAGCCCCTGAGTGACACATGACTCCTGGCCTGTGTGGAATGGGAGCCAAGCGTTCGATTTCTCCTGGGAGAGAAGCAGAGTCAAATGCATTATTAAATGGCAGAAAGGCGGCTCTCTTGTGAAAGATAATGGGGAAGTGTATTTGATGGGTTATGAATCATGGGGAGGAGGAAACGGATCATTTCTGAGCTGTGGTGGTGGTACAGAGACTTTGGCCTGGCTTTGCTGAGCACTCAGGGGGTTCACGATGCCCAGGGCTGGGGGGTCTGAGGTCTGAGGGGCTCCAAAGCACACAAACATGTGCACGCATGTACTGAGTAGAACCGCTCACCTCCCAATCGACATCAGTCATGTGACTTTTAGCACTGGGGCCTGAGGATGGCAGCATGAGCCAGGCAGGCAGGGACCTGACCTCGAGGAGAGCACAGATGTGCAGCAGAGACAGATTTGGGATGAGTCTCACTGCACGGTGCACTGAGGAAGGGAGTGTGCCGGGGAGAAGAGGCTGGTCTGGAGCTGGTAAAGGAAAGAGAGGCTTTTGTGGAAAGGATGGGCGGGTGGCGACCAGTCAGGCCGCTTGAGAGAGGAATGCCAGAAAAGACGCCCCAGCAGGCCTGGGGTTGGCAAGAGCGCTCTCCCCTTGCCCACTCTCCTCGCTGACATGGATTTGCAAGCAGCCCCACTCTCTTGGCCCTCGGCAGTCAGTCAGCAGCTTAGTAACCTGGGGACAAAGGACAAGAGTTATCTGGGCAACAGGGGGCTCTAGCAGGAGACAGGCTGTAGAAACCCGAGTGTCTGTCACTCACCAGCACTCTGCCTATGACTGAGAGAGTCCTCTGTCCATCCTGGAGGGCCTTATAAGAGCTCACTGAATCAACACTGCCTGGCAGGGAGTGAGTACTGTACTGGGTTCGTAGGTGTGGACTGTGTGACCCTGCTCATGGCATCCCTGCTGGGCGTTGATTTCTCCTGGCAAGCTTGACCTCCCTTGAGCCAGTTGTGTTCAGCTCGGGAGGAAGGTGACCAGAGTACACGACCAAGCTTGGCAGTGCTGTCTCGGATGAGACTGTGTTCCTCCTAGTCTTGTAAGGGAACACCATGTCCAACGGAGCTGTAAGGGGATATTTTAATCAGCCCAGGACCTGGTCAAGTCAGGGAACACAGAGACCAGGACAAAGTGGACCAGTCAGGGTGCTTCCCGGCCTGAGCTGACCTGCTGGGCCCCTCACTCCAATCCATGTTTGGGGAGCCTGGGGGCATCAGTGGGGGACCCTGCAAACTGTTGTAAGCTTCACTTGGCCCTTCAATGCTGTGAGGCTTAGAAACCTTGCCTGCCTGGCCATACCAGTCCAGAAAACGCTGTAAATTCATTTCCGCTGGGATCTCCATGCAGAACTTAGACGGCAACAGGTGTGACCTTTAGAATCTTCCACGAGCCCATCTCCTGTTGCAGGAGAGTCTAGGACCCTGGGTAGTCCCCCAGCCCAGCATGGGGGCTTGTGTCTGTATTCTCAGTGCCTGGGCAGTGAGGCAGGGTCTCTAGGAGCATCATGAAGTTTAGTCACCTTGTCTAAAAGAGGGGAAAAAAATCAATCATATTCCTGGACCCTTCTCTAGACTGGCTAATCCAGACACTGAAGTGGGCCTGGGCACCTGCATTCTAACACTCTCCCCTAGGCGGTCCTCAAGCCCCAGGACTGAGGACCAAGACAAGGATTTTGTCTTAGGGTGCCACACCTGGCAAGGAGCGTGGCACACTGGCTATGTTCCTGGCTGCTGAGTACTTGCTGGTCTGGCTGGACCTTGAAAAGGTTCACAGGTTGTGGGGAAGAGAGGAGACTCTCTATGCATAGAACCAATGTAAGTGAACTCAGAGGAGCACTGACTCACAAAACCGAGGTCCGAGGGAGCAGCTCCAGAATGCTATGGCATTACCTTCCAGCTTCCTGAGGAAGGGGAAGGAACCAAGGTGTTTAAGGGGCCTGCTGAGGTGTCTGTAACCCAGGATGTTCCTGATGCAGGGTGAAAAGGGACTCAGTGGCACTGAGGCTGCATCAAAGCTCTGACCTTTGTCTTCTGGGCTTTTAGAGAAGGCTAGCCAGAGGTCAGCCCCCTGCCTCAGCATCATATCAAGAGGGACCTGATGGTGGGTTGGGAGCCCAGACATCTGCCTGTCTGTGCCTCTGGCCGCTCCTTGTGGAGCCTGCAGCAGTGGCCTGCTGCTGGGAATAGGGAGGATGCTGGGGAGTCCCCAGTCCAGTGCCCTGACTGGAGGGTAGGGTGTCCATAGTCCCCCAAGACCTTCTTTAGCTTCCAGATGTGGAACATGACTTCCCTGGGAGAATGGGTAGTGAGTTCCTTGACTCTGAAGGTATGACAGACGTGGCTGGGCGAGTTTTCCCTTCTCTCATGCCTTGAGGGTGGTCCTGAACCATGCTTTCTCCATGTTCATGTGTGCCCAGCATCAGTCACCAGAAGAGATCCATCTGGGAAATGTACAAGGCTCGGCCATGGGCTTGCTGGTTTCCAGGGTGACCTTGAACTTGTTTTCCTTGGCCCCAGACTTTCAGCTTCTTCCTGTTTGAGAAGCCACTGAAACTGCAGGGCCCGCCCTTCCCCTTCCCCCGGTAGAATTTCCAGGCAAAATGCGGTTCTCAGGGTGGGGGCAGCCTTCATTGTGCTCACTCTCAAGGGGACTTGAGGGGTGAAGGAGGCAAGAAGCTGCATTCAACTCCCTCATGGTCCCACTCTGCCAGCTGTGAGCTCAGGGGCATCCCCAGGAAACAGTCGTGGTTCCTGTGACGCTGGCCCTTCCTTCAGCACCTTCAGTGGCTCCTACCTCCTTCCCTCAGACTGAACACAGACACTCATTGTTCACAAGCCCTTAAAGTGTAGCCGGACCAACAAGGAAGCAAGAGCTGTGACCTGGAGATTTGATCAAAGACAAATGGCAGAGGAAAGCCATTCATTCATTCACTCACTCACTAAAGGCTGACTTCCAATCAGTCTTACAAAAGTCAGGAATGTACCCTGGCCTGACCAGCCCCAGGCTGCCATGGGAACATAAGCCCTCCAGCGGGCCAGCCACAAGTCACCTGGAAGAAAGCCCAGGTCCTGAGAAGAGAGGCAAGTCACTTGTCCCTGGGCCTGCAGCTGCCTTTGAGAATGCCTGCTTAGAGGCCAGCTTCCTTCCCTTGCCACATTCATCAGACACTGAGCACTGTCTACACTGGGACCTGGCTGTGAAATGGGACTAATAAGGCCACAGTCCTTATTAAAGTTTGGAGAAAAGCAATTAGGAAATGCCCAACTACACAGGTAAGAGGGTTTCAGGAGGCCCGGAAAGTTGATGAAAATCAGAGTGCAGAGGCATACATCCCAGGTGACTGGGACAAGCTGACCTGAGCTAAGGCAGGCAGGGATCTCACGCCAGCAGATCTGCTGAGGCAGAGCAGGAATGAGCTGGAGGGACCAGCGTGTGCCTGGGGTGGACTGCGTTGAGCTGGCCAGTGATTGAAAAGAGGCATGGCTGGTGCTGCATGTCTACGAGATGCTCAGGAGGCTGAGGCAGGGGGATTGTAAGTTCGAGGCCTGCTTGTGCTGCGTAGCCAGACAGCCTAGAATTTTAGGCGGGGGGTGGGGGTGAATAAATAGCGGGCTGGAGTTCTTGCTCATTCATAGAGCTCTTAGTCAAGCATGTGCTAGCCCCTCACTTGTCCCGCTTCTGCTGCCAAAAAAAATGGAGTTCTGGGAACCAAATCCCCCGTGACTCAGTGATGCTGGACCCTGGAATGTATTCCTGAATGGGCAGCCCCACACCTTCAGGCCTACCTTATGAGAGCGAGCCCTTTCATAGTTGCAGAGGAGGACCAGAGAGGGCCTGTAATTTATTTATAGTAGCCCAGCCATGCAGTGACAGAACTAAGCCTCAAGGCTGCAGGTAATACCTGGGCCCCAGAGGGTGCAGCCTGGCCCCACCCTTATTTGTATACCTCTCTCTGTCTCCCCTCTTGATCACTCCATCATGTCCTCAGGTCTGCCCCCAGTCCCCACCTCATCCTTTGCTCCAGACTCAGTATGCACGCCTCCTGGTCCTTTCTGTATGCGGTTTCTTCCTCTCAGGATTCACTCTGCTAGCTCAGTGCATGTGATGCCTCCTCCCCACAGTCTTCCAGGATTTCTACTCATCTCAGTTCTCTCTGCTCTGACTTTGAGTCAGATTGGTTTCTCTACTTCTTTCCAGGGCTGCCAGCACCTCTCCCAAACTTGAACCTGCCCTAGAGCTGAGATCTGAGCTGGAGGAGTCTACAGATAAATGTGTGGTCCCCTGTTCTCTGTGACTCTCCTAGGAAGTCCAGAAAGGTGAAGAACTGCCCCAGCTCTCCCTCCCAGCAGTGGGTCCCTTACTAGCAGCCTGGATGAGCTGACCCTTATTCTGAAGCCCTTGCCCTTGCCGCTCCCACCTGGGCTACCTCAGAGCCAACTCCAGGGCTGACTCAACAGTTCCCTGCCCTGGGCTTTGCAGGGATGGGAACCCAGCCCTGGTGCCAGTCCTACCAGAGTTCACAGATGACCAGGCGGGCATGCCTGAGGAAGACCTCACGGTGACCACATGGCGCCTCCTATGGCAGCCTGGTGGTCTGCATCCATCCCTGGACAGGACCCGAGGAGGAAGCGGGAGTCCTGGAGCCCTAGCTCTTGGCGGGGCTGAAAGGCGAGCATGTGGGCTGAATTGGGGCCTACCTGGAGCTTAGCAGGTTTTTTTGGGTCAAGGCAAGGCAGAGAGAAGGTAGCTTCAGGCCTGGCCATCTGGGCTGACAGGAAGCACAGGCTTCAAGGGTCAGGGGACAGTGAGGGCCAGAGCTTTTGGTAGAGAGTGGCTTTCAGCTCTTGGGCCATGGGACCGAAGCCTGAACTTTGGGGCGCTTCTGCAGTGGGAGCCCAGCATCACTTGCTAGCATTCTGGTTCTGCCAGAGAATGAAGAGCCGCCTGGGTAGCTGAGGGGGTGCCCTGAGGGAGCTCCAGCCCAGGGTAGGCAGGTCATTTCCTTCGCTCAGACTGACGCCTGCTGCTGTGTGGGAGACCTGAGGGCAGATATCCTGACGTGACTGGGGATTGGGTGCTGGATTTGGGTGCCCATAGATTAAACAGAGCCTTCCTTTGGGAACCTCCGCTGCCAGGTCCAGTCACCCTCCAGTTGCCTCCTGCACCTTAGGATAGGCTTACAATGGGCTGCTGACAGGAATAGGCAGGGATGGAGAGCAGGTGTTTAGGAAGTAGTTTAGAGCCAGGAGAATGTTTTTAGATACCCATAAAACCTCAAGGGCATGGGCTCACCCTAGCTATGGTCATTTCCATGAGGCTCACGGATCCTGACAGAGGCCACACACCCTGTCAGTTTGCTCTGGTTAGACCTAGGGCCTCTTCTAGAACCCCACCCTGATCAGTGTTGGGCAACTTATTTGAAAGTCACTCATATCCCTGAGGCAACCTGTGTGAGTTCAAAAGTCCAGGCCTGACTGGTCCCTAGTTCTTCCTGTATGGAGAGGGCAAGGGCTGTTCCATCCAGGGACCTTACCTGCCATTTCCTAGAAAGGATGCCATTAAGTCTGTGGGTGTCTTTTGGGAGAGAAGTTGGGGGACACAGTGGATGTTTAGGGTGCTCAAGCAGAACCTCCTTCAATGGATGGTCTGTGCCTTCCTGTGTGCGGATGGAACCAGGCTGTGCCTCCCCGCCATGTCTCCAGTGGACTTCTTGTTCCTAGTCCAGCCTCATTCCTGAATAAACAGTGGATGCAGGAAGCCGTCATTGCCTGTTAGACACAGCATCCTGAAGTGGAGGTTGTGACCTTAACCGTGAGTGCTCAGGCACCTCCTCCAGACCCTGCCTAGGGCTCTGAAGAGTTGGAGGTGGATCCTGGCTTAGGACACTGATGTATGCAGGGCTGCCTGCTTAGGGACTTCCCCTGGTCAGTGCTGCCTACCCTGGTGTAGACAGGAAACCTGACAGGTCTGAGCTTTCCAGACACCATTGTATGGGGTCTGGGGTGGGCGCTGTGAGAAACTTACTTCCTCTGTGCCCAATCTTCTGTTCCTGGAAAATGCTAGCTTTGAAGGAAAGACCTGGTCTGTTGCGTGCCCTCATGCACATTAAGTCTTATTCAGCCTTAAGACCTTTGCAACATCTAGTCCCCTGGGTTCAGATCCTGCTGCAAGCCCTGTGATCTTAAGGAACTTACTCTCTCTTGTCTCCAACATTGTTTTGGAAAACCAGTGAGCCACCTGACTGCTAGGGTCACCCAGAAACCAAATGATTGAATGTGTGAGGGACGCTGAGTTCAGGATCTGCTAAGGTGGATCAGCCACCACAATTAGCATTAAATTCAAACTCCATTTTCTGACAGGCCCTAAGTCAGGCTGATGCTGCAGTTTCTGGTCTCCCTCCATGCATGGGTGGGGTGCATGCATAAATGTCTGTGCATCATTTGCATGCCTGGCGCCCAAGGGAGCCAAGCGAAGGTCAGCTGGAACTGGAGTTATAGACGGTTGTGTGAGGTGTCTTGTGGGTGCTCTGGACCAGTGGGTGCTCCTGATGGCTGGGCAGAGCTCTCCAGCCCCAATACCTCCTCCTCTGCAACCTGGCTGGCTGGATTTCCCTCTTTACAAAATGATCCCCGGGTGAAAGCTAAGTCCTTCTGCAGAGTGTTCAACTGATGTACCCAGTGACTTGTCTTTGCATTCCATTGGTTTTGTTAAGTGTTTTGATGGTAATTTTGGTAGCGTGTTACTTTGCCCCCTCTAGCCTCCAATCTTAAAGTCCTAGTAAGACCCAGGACTGCATGGGGCCCGCTCCTCTTCAGACCTGGCCCTTGCCTGGTGCTCAGTGTGCTTGGCCTTTTACCCCAGCTCTAAAGCCATCGTCCTTTTTTCCTCGTGGGTGGAGTGGGATTTGCTGTTGGTTTTCTGTCCAGAAGGGAAGTCTTCCAGTCTATTACTGTTAGGGCTTCCCAAGAGCCTGGTGGCAGCCATTCTATCAGTAGGGCAAGTGGCAAATAGGTGGGAGTTGGCGAGTGGGAAATGGGATGGCTGCTTTGTGACCATGAACTTGGTATTCTAGGAGTGCCTCAGGGGCCATCCTCTCCTTCCTCTTCTTCCTTTTATTTGTATTTATGGTGTGCATTGTGTGTGTGCGTGTGTGTACACATGCATGCCACTGCAAGTGTGGAAGTCAGAGAACTTGCAGGAGTTGGTTCTACTGGGGGAGGGAGTGTTCCAGAAATCTAGTTCAGGTTTCAAGCTTGGCAGAAATTGCCTTTACTCTCTGAGCCATCTGGTGGGTCTCTCGAGGGATAAGGGATGAGGGACGGTGATGGTGGCGCGGGGGGGGGGGCGGCTTGTGAGATCTGATTTGGGGAGTCCTGTTTTCAGCCTGGCACTCACTGAAAGGGCTCATTTCTCAGTCCATCCACATCCCCTCCATCAAGCACCTTTGGGGATACCTGCATTATTGGCTGGGGGAGTTGGAGACTACAGTCTTGATCCTGCACCCAGTTGATGGAGAGATGTGTGTCACCTCCTCACCCAGCAGTCCCTCTGGAAGCGGGCCAGGGTAGCAGTACAGGTTCAGAGTTTCTGCAGGCACCCAAGCTTTTAGATTGGGGTGTATGTGTGGGGGGGTTGGGGTTGGGGGTGGGCTGGGAAACCTTTTGTCTATCCACCTGAGGCAGTCCCTGAGGACTTCCCTGCTGGTTGGTGGGAGTCCTCTGCTAGTTCAGGAAACAGTCGTAGTAAGGAGGCGGGGGGGGGGTAGTTTTCAGGTGCTCTTCCCTCAATCTGGTCTCTGCCTGTGGGGGCTATTCTCCTTAGAGGGGAGGAGACCACACGGGTCCTGCACACAGGAGGAGGTTGAAACTGCAGGCTCTGGAGAAGGATTGGTTCCAGATGCTCTGCTGGGATGCAGGAAGCAGCTTTTGTCTGCCTGCTGGTTCCAGGGTTGAGACCAGGAGGGGTGGCAGGGAGCCAGGCCTTTCCCTAGCCTCTGAGCTCCTGCCTGGCCACCATTTTTTCTCAACACCCAGCACAAATGTCCCTAACACCCACCACACACGGCCTGTAAAGGTGCAGGCATGGCAGCGGTTGGTAATGATTACTCCTTTCCCAAGGCCACGAATTTGGAAGCTTGCAGCTCACCAGATGACTCTGAGTCAGTGGAAGATTTGTAGTGTCTCCTTATAGGAGGGAAACTAAGGCATAGAGGAATCAAGAGACTGAGGCAGAGATCAGGCTTAAACCTTTAGAATCCTGCTGTGTACATACTGGGGTCCTAAACTTTAGATCTGCTCCTCCAAGGCTACCACACACATCCCGACTCTGCTGTTGGGGGCCAGGCAAGAGCCTGATCTCCACGTGTCAGCATGGGCCCCGGCAGCCTCTGGACTGTAGCACCTAAAGCAGGCTCCAAGGGAAGCAGAGTGGGTCAGGTGCATTGACACTGTGACTTTGCAGGTGGAGACCTTCAGCTTCTAAAACTAAGAACAATGGCAGTGGAGATTATTCAACCCCCCCCCCGAAATGCTAAGGTGTAGCAGGGTGACTCTGCCCACAACTGGACCTGGAATATGGTGACTTGGTGCAGATTGTTACAGTAGGATCCTAGTAGGTCTCCTGGCTGACAACCCTGTTCCAGCTTCCCATGGGGCTAGCCTGTGTCTGGGAAGTGGGACCAGAGGACTGAAAGGCAGTGGTCTCTTCTGCAGCTTGCTTTGGAGACCTGCCCTCCCCTCTTACCCTCCACCGTCCCAGGATGGCGCCTGGCCTCCAGCTGTGATCCAGCACCCCCTCCCTCTCCACTGACCTGGAGTCCCTCCCTCCTAGACTGAGGAGCCAGGAAGGGGGCTTCTCCTGTAAGGAGAAAAACATGGCCTGGATTGCTGCCTAGGCTACCCTACCCCACTTGAGATTGCCTCCAGTGTCTAGCCTGCCCTATTTTCCGTACGCGTTCATGCCACAGCCGTTGGCCAAGACCATATGTCCTTGCACATTTTGTGTGAGCAAGGCAAGTCTCTCTCTCTCTCTCTCTCTCTCTCTCTCTCTCTCTCTCTCACACACACACACACACATCTTTTAGGTCCTCAGTTTCCCCTTCTGAACTTGAAGGGGTGAAAGTTTGGTAGGTGGTGTGGTCTTAATAACATAAGAGATGAGTGTTGCTTTGGGGGGAAGGGAGAGAAAGGGAGATCACCTAGGACCAGGAGGGTCAGGGACTCCCTATAGAGGGGTTAGACCTAAGAGGAGGAGAAAAGGAGGCAGGCAGATTGCTGGCCGAGAGCTGGCAGAGGGTAGGTTTGAGGTGGGTGATAGGTAGTAGGCATGAGGTTGCTGGGGATTTGGGTTCTGCAAGATTCCTGTTGCTTCAAATACCAAAGAGAGATGGTTGGGCTTGTAGCTATTATGCTCAGGGGAGCCATGGAAGTGTCTGGAACTGCAGAATGACTTGGAGAAACTCTTTCAGTTTGTGGTAGTAGAGGCAGTTGGTCATTCCTTTCCCAAGTCTCAGTTTCCATTTGCCTCTGTAGGGTAGGGATCTTTCTGCCTTCAGAAACTCGCTAATGCTACTAAAAATGTCACAGGGGAGGAAAAATTCAGACAACTCTGGTGGTTTATGTGGGGGATGGGGCAAAGTGGCTTGGCAAAGTCCTCTGGTTGCACAGGTGTGCCGTGTTCTATGTGTGCTTGAAATGCACACAATAATCCCAATGGTATGAAAGTAATATTTTTATCACACGGAGACTGCCCTCTGTAAAGAATAGCTAAGTATCTTAGGCAACAGAGACTGGCAGGACTTCGACCTGACCGTTGGGTGCCTGCAGAGCGTTGTGCAGCCACTCCAGTCTGCCCATGTTTCAGTCCAGTCACCCTCTTGCTTGGACTCGAATTTCACATGCCAAGCCTTGGTGTGTATGCATATATACATGCACCACTACACCTGTGGCAGAATGGGGTGCTCCGGGCACCCCATGTTGGATGTGGAGTTTGAGTCATGGCTGTCGGGTATATGATGTTATTGGGGTTCTTCCGGCGGGACAGGGGCACTCTCGGGCCGTGTCGCCCCGACAACTCCAGGCCAGGATTTTGCCCGCACTGACTTTCCGGGCGGGTACCAGCCCAGCCTCCCGGTCCCGGGCCCCTGCCGAGGGGCCGGCTGCTCGGGGCGGGGCGGGGCGGGGGAGGCGGAGAAGGAGGAGTTGGAGCTACTTTGTAGGGCAGCCTTGGTCTCGCTTGCTGCTGCACCAGAGCGCGGGAGAGAGTGCGGGGCGCCCGCCGGGCGGTCCGGAGCGGCCGATGGGGCCCGTGTGAGCGCCCAGGCCTGGCCCGGTGCCCGGCGGGCGGCAGCATGTCCGCCGGCGGCAACGCCAGGAAGAGCACCGGGAGGCCATCCTACTACTACCGGCTGCTGCGGCGGCCCCGGCTGCAGCGACAGAGGAGCCGCTCCCGCAGCCGGACCCGGCCAGCCAGGGGTAGGCGCCATCCTGACCCCAGACCCTTAGTCCCTCGCTACCACCGCATCACCAGCGGATGCTTTGGAGGCACCTGTGTCAGTGGGTGATGGCCCCTTATCTGGAGCTGCCGTGACTGTCCCATCCCCATTGCCCCAGCTTCTTTAGGTCCTTCCTCTTGGGGAAAGCGGGGTTCCTAATATCTCCCATTATACCAGGAGCAAGGAGAAGGGGGTCTGATATACAGTTCCTCCGCACTTCTCAGATCCGCAGCCCATTACACTGTGCGTCAGTTTACCCAGCACGCAGGCCGTAAAGTAGTCGAAGTGGATCTTGACTTGCCTTCACCGTCCGGTACTCAAGCTCAGCCTGAGTCCAGTCCTGTTTTGCTTCCTCACCTTTTGGATGGAGAGCAGAGTGGGCTTCCTGGGGGGGGGGGGGGAGGGAGAGCCATGTTTGTAGGGGCCTGGAGTCCCTCGGAGTGGTCTTTGGAAGGGTACCTTTTTCAAAATGGGGAGGGAGAAATGCAAGCCTTTCCTCGTGCCAGTAATAAGATATTCAGCCAGAGAGGCCCTAATGTTTCAGGCTGACTTGGGCTGGGCTAGTAAGAAGTAAGGGTCAGGGACTTCCACACAGAGGCTCTGCCCTGGGTTGTGGTAAGGCCATAATGCTTCCAAGGCTTAGGCCCACTGAGGGTGTCTATGATGCAGAAGCTGGGTTACTTTACATCGTAAGGTTATCTGGGGCATGGGAAGCCTGGCCAGTCCCAGCCTCACCACAGGCAGAGTGTGCCGGGTCTGGAGAGGCGTTGGTGTGAGAGCTGCCCCTTGTGTTTTTTAGGGTAGGGTCAGTGAAGCAGGCAGGCAGTATGCTTTAGTTTACTTCCCCCCAGAATGGAGAAGACTTTCCCTCCCCAGCAGTAGAGCCAAGCAAGATGTACAGGGTTTATTTAGGAAGTACTGAGTTCCCTGTGCACAGAGTTCAAGTTTAAGCTGTCTGACTCTGCCCACAGGTTTGGGAACTTAGTCTGAGAATTTCCCAAAGCATGTGATATCCCCACCCTTTCTTTGCCTTTGCTGAAGTGGCCTCTGGCTAGTTCCAGCGCCTTGTCTAGAGCTGACCCAGGGAACCAGAGACCTGAGTTCTAGCACCGTGAATGGGCCACACTTCCTGAGCCTTTGTTTTTCTCAGCTGTAGGAGAAGGTGCCATTATGACAGATTCTTGCTGTGAGAATGGGTTTGGGATGAATGTCCAGTCAGATTTGGTTCCCCCATGGCCTTTCCTGCACTCCCTGTGCTCTGCCCCTCAAATGGCCTGCATGACCATGCCCTCTTCTGTACCCACTGTAGAGGCTCCCAGAGGGTGGGCGCTCTGCCTCCTTGTCAGCTAATGAGGTCAGCAACGATCAATGTTCAATGGATCAAACTCGGCTGAGCTCGGCTCCCAGCTGCGTCCAGCTTTCTGTGCTAGCCTGGAAGGAATGCACGGTCTGCTGAAAGTGGGGAGGAGACCAGCCCTGATGGAAGTTCTAGGGGGGGAAATTAAGGAGGGTTTCAGAGAGGAGCTGACATCGAGAACTCTACTGCTAAACTGGTGGGATTTTCTTTGCTTTGCTGGGAGTGACTGACTCAACCCTCAGTCCAAGTCCTACTCCGAGAAAACTGTCTTTCTGCCTGCCAGCTGTCTCTCTGAGTTTCAGAAATGGTGACGGTGGCAACAGGGTCCTGCCTGGGAAGCTAGAAGCCTGTGCCCGCAGCTCAGACAAGTTAGGTGTGAACTGCTGTCCTTTGCTGGGCAGGAAGGGACAGCCTGTACATACGCCAGAGAAGGAAAAGGAAAAAGCCCTCCTGCAGTTCATCCTGCCTGGGAGCAGGGAACAGCAGTCCTGTAGAGCTCGTCCTGCGTGGGGGGACAGAGGCAGCAGTGTGACCTGATAAGGGGCCTTTGGTAGTGACCAGTTGTGGGTGTGGGCAGAATTGCAGGTCGGGGTGCAGGGTGGCCAGGGGCTCCTTGTCCATCTTCTGCTAACCCACAACTTTGATCCTGCTGCTCTGGCCACACTTTCTGTGGGCAGGTTGGACTAGGGTGTGCCTCCTATTAGGAAGCTACCCTGAGGTATTGAACCACTCCCTTCTGATCTTGGTGTTAGTTTTGGCACGGCTAGGGGCTGGTCCCCTAATGGAAGCCTTACCTAAAGGGCTGGTGGCAGCCCCTGGCGCCTTCTTTACCCCACCTCATTTTTGTCCTCAGCAGGAAGGGAAAAGGAACATAGGCTCTGAGTTCAGAAATAGGAAGTGCACGGAGCAGGAGTTAGTAGGAGACCCGCAGATGGCCAGGCAAGGGTGTCAGCTAGGCCACTGCCTCCTACTGGGGGTGGGCTCACTGCCCTCGAGAGAGAGCATTATAGCGTTCTTGGCAAAGCTGCTAGGGACAGACAGTGTCTCCAGCATCCCAGGGTTACCCACTGTGCGCCACTTCTCTTCTTGGCCTTGGTTTCCTCCTCAGAAGGTTGGATGGACTGGGCCTTGCTGTTCTCTGGAAGCAGTGAGCTTCATGGTTGGAGGCATTTAAGTATTACACTGTCCTGTGCAGCCCTGGATCTGGCTTGTGGATTTGGGTGGCTTGTCTCCAGAAGGGTGTCCGTCACCAGTCAGGGTACCTCACCTCCCCGTTCACTGCTGTCAGGAGAAAGAGCAACTTCCTTAGAGAAATAGAGCGCCCACCCTCTGACCTCAGCAAGCCTGGCCTGTCACTCAGCACGGTATAGCCTAGCCACAGGGCTTGTGGAACTGAGTGGTACTTGTTCCCAGACTTATCAGGAGTGAGTCTTGATGGCTGAGACCCGCCCATCGAGTCCCTGGAACCCAGGGCCCTTTTCCCGGACATTACAGTGGTGTGGCTAGTGAGAGGGCTATTTCTTATTCTACTTTGTATGAACTGGCCGCCACCATTGGGCCCATTCCAGGCTCACAAGTCTTCCCTTATGCCAAGAGATCCTGTTCTGTTGCCCCATCAGCTTGGACATTCTGGGTACCCACAGTAATGCCCAGAGAGGTTTAGGGTTTTCTGCATGCACATCCTGACAGCTGTCCTATGCTAGACCTTGTCAGGTACCAGACATTTGTCCAATACTTTCTTCTGGCACGACCAGGTTTTTTTTCTCAGCCATCTTTCCTGGCTTGCTGCTGTGTGTCCCAGCCCTACTTGGGTCTCTTTCCTTGCAAGGACTGCTAGAGTCCATCTGTGGGTGTCAGGAGTGGGCTCCCAGGAAGCCCTCAATGTGCTCTGAAGAGTGAAGGTATACCAAGAAGGGCTGGGGCTGACCCCTGGAGTGTGGCTTCTCACACCGAAGCTTATAGCATAGCATCTGGTCATCTACTTTGGAGTCCAGAGGGGTGCGCACCATTGCCGAGCTGGGTGTGTGATTCAGGCTTACCGGCGCTCCAGATGGCAGCATGGCTGTGCCTGTGGCCTGCCACATTGGCTTCTCATGGGAACAGCCGTTAGAGAAGGACCCCATCCTCCATCACTAGGAGGGCTGGCGCTGGGGGACTTTGGGAGGAGGCCGAGGACTGGCTGTAAAGTTGTTAACAGTATAAATATGATAGGAAAAGGGATTGTTAAAGCCAAGGCCTGACCTCCAGCTCTGCCTGGCCATGGGAGAGTAAGGCAGAGACCAGTCTGGGGTTGGGAAGAGCTGGCCTCCACCATCCGAGCTGTGTGGCCTTGGGCAAGGCTGTCTGTCTCCGGCCTATAGTTTATTCCTATGTAAACTGAAGACGATACCAGTGAGCAGCCTCAGCTATGGCTCTCCTGTGTTCAGGTGAGCTCCGAGCTCTCTGCGGGACAGACCAGGCACTCTGCAAACTGAAGCAAAGCGCACGGAACACTTGTCATCCACAACCCATAAAGGGAGTGAGCCCACCAGACCCTACGATAGAGAAGCTGGGGCCAAGCCCACCATAGGGTCTCTGTACCTCAGCAGGATCAGAGAGGAAGAGAGGAAAAATGACAAATTGGATTTCAGAGGTCTCCCCCAAGACAAGGACCAGAGCATGCCATTGGTCCCCAGGGGCCACATGGTCCACCCAGCTCCCAGGCTCCCAGCTGCACTCAGGCACGTCCAGCTTGTAGGTTCAAACTCTCGCCCCCAGGGCCTTTTGGCACATCTCCTACAACAGAGCCCTGCTGGCGTAGGTGTGGAGTCACCATTCCTTCCAGTTGGCTTCTCTTCCTATACAGATTGTACCCACCACTGCTGCCCCTACCTGTCTGACTGGCAGGTCACATGTCTCTCAGGTCTCAGGACGCAGCCCCGTTTGTCCTCTAGTATTTCAGTGGGGATGGTTTAGTGCACACCGGGAGGTGAGTTCCTCAGAGGCAGGTGGGTGGCCTGGGCCCCACTCCCTAGACAGAGCTTCATAGGTCCTTGAGGGAAGCTGGAGGCCCCCATTAATCCGCTGTCATGTCAACCTCCTGGCCTTTGCTTTCCTTCCTGTCCTCATCACCTTTACTAATTAGATAGCCTCTTTCACCATGGGCGCCATGCTGAGGGCCTCCCCTGCTTATGTCCCATGTCTAACTCCCCAGCCCTTCAATGAAGTGGGCATCGTTATTTCCATCCCCAAGCAGGAGCCTGAACTCTGGTGAAATAAAATATGAAACGGGCAATGGGGCATAGAGCTGGAAAGCTCACCTGGAACCACACCGGAAGCCCTGGCTCCTCCTTGGTTGGTGGGACTGAGCACTGGTCAGACCAGTGTGCTCTCGACCTCCATGGTCAGGGTAGAGCTTGATTCCTGGGCACCGAGTTTATCAAGCCTTTAGTTAGCTTTGCACCTTTTGCACTCACTGAGGTCACAGCACGTACACAGTCAGGAGGAGCCTGCGGTGTTCAGTGGCTGCAGGAGCGGGCGGAGCACTTTACTTATTTGACTCTCAATAGGGAAACTGAGGCTCCCGGAGCCAAGGCCACTTACCAAGGTTCCCTGCCAGTGTCGATGGCTGCAGCTTAGAACTGGGTCCTAGATCTCTCTGCATCTATTTACACATTAGCTCTGTCTTGCTCTTTTCTGGATTAGCTCATACGAGGAAACGGAGGCAGCTGGACTCCTTGTTGGGTCTGGTGGAAGCAAAAGGGGGTGGAACCCCTGTGTGTCTCGACACAGGCTCCCTCACATCCTGGACCACATGCGTGTTTTGCTTTAGAAATGACCTGAAGCCTTTTGACTGTTTTTAAAAGAAAAGCAGAGCCTGCCACTTCTCTAGTGACTTCCTCTGGGGCCACTAGCTTAAATGTCAGGAAAGGGAGAGTATTTCCTGGTCAGGAACATTCAGAGCTTGCTGGGAGCTGAAGTTTTGTTTTCTGCTCAGGAGGTATTTAGGGAGTCAGCCCCCACCCTGCTCCTCTTTGCTTGCCCCTGGAAGGCTGTGCTTGGCAGTCACGGGGAGGGGGACTGAGGAGGAGTGGCTGTGATGCCTGCCCAAGTGTCAGGTACCGGCTCTCGGAGTGGCGGCTGGTTATTTTTAGCTATTCTCATCCAGTAGAGGCATTTCAGCGTTTGTTCAATATTTAATTATCCATCTGAAATTGGCCCACGTGGCCTTGAGTTTGGAAGTAGGTCTGTGCCGTGATTTCCTCTGATTGCATAAATAAGGAAGCAGGAAAATCTCAACAGCCCTCTAAATAATAATAATGGGGCAGGAGCTTGGACCAGGAAGACCTGGTTCCTCCGTCTAGACAGACCCTACCCATTTCAGAGGCACCTGTGACGGATACCCTTGGACTGCTTGTCTGTGTAGCTCACACCTGCAGCCGCTGTGCTTTTTCACTTGGGGTGGGGTCTCCTTTTTTTTTGTGGGCCCCATGTTCTCTTTGACAGCTGCTGGGTACTGAATGGAAGTTTGGGGATTTTGCCTTTGGAGGACTTGTTAGCTTTTATTTCCCTCTCCTGACAGACAGGAGAGGGCTGTCAGCACCCGAGCTGTGTGATTTCTTTTTCTGTGGCCCTTGGAGGTGAAGCTTGACATGACTGTGAAGTGGAAAACCCTGGTGAAGGCAGGCAGATGGGACTGAGAGGCTCCGCGCCCGCTCCGGAGGCAGCAGAGGGGAGGGGAGGAGGGCTGAGACCCTGAGAAGCTGGCAGGCCCATAGAACTCCTTAGAGTCCTGCTTGCCTCCAGGAGTGGAGGTTTAGAGATTAAAAATCAATAAATTGGCAATCAGGACTAGTTTTAGACATCATTGATTTTCTATTTATTCATACTGCTGTTCTGGGGACACTGGACTTGAATCAGGAGTGTAACTGAGGTGCTGTGTGATCTCAAACAAATCATCGGACATCTTTGGGCTCCCAAGCAGGTCTAACATAGTTATGACACTGTAGGATAGATATGTCACAGAGTTGAGTGTGTGTATTGTCATTAACACTCATTTGTCTCAATCACAATTCTGTCATGCTGATGTCTAAGTACACTGTGACATCTGTGGGGACTGGAATCTTCTCCATGCTGTCCCCTCCCATCAGGGACTGCTACATGTGTAAGCGGAACTCAGTTGGCTACCTACTGTGTGCACACTGTGGACAGGGGCTGCCTTGGTGATGTAGTAGGGGTTGATCTAAGGGAGGACTGTGTAACCAGGTCAGCAGATGGTATGGACAGAAAGGTTGGCAGGGCTTTGAATCGTGAGCCAAGAGGAGTGTACCCCAGCGGCACAGGGAGCCAAAGGAAGGATTTGGAAAGGGACACGCGATGAGCCTCTATCTTGAACATGTGTGCTGTGGCAGGAGTATATCACCATGTTCAGTCCTGGGGTTCACACCCTGTAGATAAAGAAAAGCAAGGCTCAGGCTTGCATGGGAAACCTCCCTATACTTGGGGCTGTGATGTAGAAAAATGACTTGAGAGCCACAGCTGGACTTGCAGGGAGCAGGGGAAAGGATGAGAATATGGCTGTTCATGAGAACAGGCGCCCCTGGTAGCCGTTGGCTGGGAGAGGCTCTGAAGAGATGGCTCAGAGGTTTAGAGCACTTAATGCTCTTGCAGAGGACCCAGGTTCGATTCCCAGCACCCACGTGGTGGGTCACAATCTTCAGTAATGCCTGTTCCAGGGGATCTGATGCCCTGGGGTATCCTACAGAGATACATACTGGGCCTGGACTGGCACAGAGCGAGAAGCATCAGAACAGTCTTGGGGAGTGTGGGACCCCAGATCTCAAGGAAGTGTAGGGGAGGAGGAGCCAGAGGGGACAAGGGCTTGAAGGCTGGCAGGTCATTCAACTCCTTTTGTCTTTTAGGGTGCAGCTTGCTCTGGAGGCAGAGTTGGGGAGGAGGGGCCTGCACACCCCTTTGAGGAGTACTGCTGGGCCTGGCCACGTTGCTCTCTGGATTGGGAACATTAGCACCACTGTAACAGGGCCACCACGGCATCTGTTTCTTTATTTGAAAACTATATACTGCGTATGGGTGTTTTGCCTGCATGTGTGTTTGTCCACCACATGTATGCTTGGCGCCTAAGGCCAGAAGAGGGCATCAGATCCCCTGGAACAGGAGTTACTGAAGGTTGTGACCCACCACGTGGGTGCTGGGAATCAAACCTGGGTCCTCTGCAAGAGCATTAAGTGCTCTAAACCTCTGAGCCATCTCTCCAGAGGTGTGTTTGGAACTTTGCTCTTAGGAAGTAGGAAATGATGGTCGCAGTGATTTCAGCACTAGATTGGACAGGGTCAGAGGTCAAAGGGAGGAGCAAACACAACACCAGAGAGCTCCCTTGCTCCCCAAATTCCAGGGACACAGAGGAGATGGCAATTTTCTTTCCCTGGCAGCCTGGAATGGGCCCCGAGGCTGCAAAGAAGAGACAGGAGGAACCTGTGTAAAGGAGAGGGTAACCTGCAGACTGAAGTGGCCAGAGGTCTTAGGAAGTAAGGCTCAGGGAGTGAGAAATCTTTGGGTAGCTAGTTAATCTGTGGAGAACAGACAGGATACTCAGAGTTTTCCAGAAGACAGAGAAGCTCTTTGGAAGCATGGTACCTTTTAGGATGATGTGTGGGAAGCACGTGGTGTCAAAAGCAACTGCTTCCTGTCTTGAGGAGGAGCTGCTTAAAGAAGCATCTGTGGTAGTCTACAGATGCTAACACAGTTGTAGGGTCTCCAGTGAGGCCTGCTGGAGGTCACAGAGTGAAGGGAGACCCTACCCTGCCCTGGACTGGTTCTATCCTGGGGTGGACTGTGAGGTGGTATGGCCAGAGCATCTAAGAAGCACATATGCTAAAAGCATATAATAAAGATAATAAAGCATCTAAGCTACACATATGGCTCCTTCTCCTGCCCAACCCTACCCTGGGGCACTTGTGCTCCCTACTGCTCTGTGCTCAGGGTCCTAGGGTGTGGTGGGTGCCCTGAACATAGAGTCCTCTACATGTCCCCGTGTCTCCTAGCAGACACCCAACAACAGAGGACAGAACCCATGCACTCTGAACCACATTTTGAATTTGGAAACAGCTTGAATTCCAATTTCATCTATTTGAGAGATGCTGAAATATCACAGTTAATGACCTCAAATTAATTACTTCTATGTTGCTGTGACCTAATAAAAATACCTAATAGAAGCAGCATAAAGGAAGGAGAGCTTTATTTTGGCTCATGGTCTCGGATGACTTTCAATCCATCTCACACACACACACACACACACACACACACACACACACACACACACACACACACACACACCCTCTGAAGACTTTGGCTCGTGGTGGTAGGAACCTGTGTAAGCTGTTTACATCCTAGAAGAACAGAAAGCAGAGTAAACAGGCTTGAGCCAGAAGTGGGAATAACCTTCAAAGACCCACTCCTAGCTGACCTGCTTCCCCTAGCCAAACCCCACCAACCAGGGGACGAGTGTTCAAGGCATGAGCCTGTGAGGGACAATTCAAACCCCATGTATCCTTCCTTTCCCCAAACCTGATCAGTCTCATGGACTCAGAATGTGCATTTGAACATGACCAGACTCTTCCCTTTCAGCTAGGAAGTGAATGTTGTGGGAGTGTGGAGAGAGTCCCAGCAGGGAGGACACTCTGAGTCTGGAGGGACCAGGGCGTTCACCTCCCGCTTGCCTGCACCTTAGATTCTGGGTTCCCTTAGGTTCATGTCCTACCTCACCGCCCCTAGCTGCATGGTCATGATCAGACCAATTTCCTTTTGTTGGAAGTCAGAGCTGGCACTACCCAGGTACTGTTTCTTTCCGTTTCCTGGAGGTCTGTTTTTATTACATTCAGACAGCCAGTTGTTCAAACACTGCTGTTGAGAAAACTTGCCTTCCCCTTGGCCCTTTCCTCAGAAGTCAGTTGACCATATGTACATGATCTATTTCTGGACTCCATCCTGATCCATTGATCTATACAGCTTATTCTTATGCTAATGCAATAGCCTTATTTACATTAGATAGTTCCAGACTCTAAAGTATGTCCTGAAACCTATTAGCAGTAGAAGCCCCCTAGCCCTCCCCCACATCCTCAAATTTGATTGGTTATCTGAGTCCTCAGCTCTGCCATCTGAATTTAAAATTCTGCTTGTTAGAATCTTTGAAAAGCTTTCTTTTGACTAGGATTCCATTGAATCTGTAGGTCACTTGGGGGCCAAATGTCACCTGAACAGTATTAGGTGTTGGCTGTTCATTTCTCTTTAGACTACAAATTAATATCTTTCAGCCATGTGTTTTGGTTATTAATCTTGTATGTGTTTTTGAAATATATATTTGTGTGATTTGTGTGTGTGCATGGAGAGAGAGAGAGAGAGAGAGAGAGGAGTGCTGACATGTTTAAGACACTGCATGTGTGGAGGTATGAGAACCATTTTCATGTGCTGATTTTCCCGCCTTGTTGGGGCAGGGTCTCTTATTTCTGCTTTGCTGCATAATCTAGTCTAACTGGACCTTGAACTTCTAGACCGTTTTCCTCTCTCTATCTCCCATCTTGCTTGATGTAAGAGTACTGTGATTACAGACGCAAGCCACTGCAGCTGTTTTTGCCCCATGGTGTCCAGCATTGAACTCAGGTTGTCACCATCCCTATGTCTATGAGTTGATGTTTTAAAAGGTGCACGTGCGTGTGTAAGTATGCACATGTGAGTGTCTGCTCATGTGTGTGTGCATGCATGTGGGTGTGTGCCCGTGTGCATGTGTGTATGCTTAATCACCTTGCAGGAGCTAAGAGTTCACCATGCTTACAGCTTGACAAGTCAGCTTGGTGAGTTTCATGGACACGCAAGACTCCTGAATCTGGAATAGACAGACTCCTGACCTGCCCTGGCAGGTGGTGTGAGCTTTCTGTTCCCATTAATTCCCCTTCCATCCAGGTACCAAGAACAGCTTGTAGAATGATCTATTCTTGAACAAAAGCTGCTCTGCTCTGCGATTTTTTTCCAGTCTAACCTCATGTCCCTTACAGGTTCTGATAAACAATCTATGAGTCAGTTGCTCCTTAGGCTAAAACTTACACAAGGAATTGAGGTGCAGTCTTGTGATAGGATGACATCATTAAATCAGGACTCGGAGCCAGGTGTGGTGGGTGCCTGAAGTCCTAGCTCTTGAGAAGTGAAGCAGGAGGATCAGGAGTTTAAGGATATCCTTGGCAAGTATTGGACTAGCCTGAGCTCCATGAGGCCCTGTCTCAAAAGCATACAAGGCAAACAAGAAATTTGGAGGTGATTAAAATTGAATTCCAGGTTGCTAAATACAGAAAGGGTAAGAAAGCGTGAACATCATATATAAAATTAGGTATATAGGGGCTGGAGAGATGCCTTAGCTGTTAAGAGCATTTGCTGCTCTTGCAGAGGGCCTGAGTTTGATTCCTGGCACCCACGATTGCCTGTAGCTCCAGCTCCAGGGGGGGCAGACACTTCTGGCCTCCCTGGGCACCCACACTCACATACACTCACTGATACCACATATACATAATTAAAAATAAAACCTTCTAAAAAATGAATGAACACACTTAACTTTATGCCTCTCTCAGCTTGCTGCGAGAGATAAACCCGCTGTATTGTACAGCCATAGCAATCTCATGTAATGATATAATTTTTAAACAAAGGTGCAAAACATTACAGAACATTAAGTACCAAGGTGCGATTTTAGGGGAAAAAAAGAAATAGTTTCTAATGAATGAAGTGGAAAGGAGGTGAATTTAGTGTTGCTGTCGCCCTCTGGCATGTCTTAATTAGGACTTCGTGCCCTAAAGTTTTCTTGATGGTAATTTGTATAAGGATAAAATTCAGAGTGTGGGATTGAAGACATAGCTCAGTGGTTAAGAGCACAGGCTGCTGCTCTTCCAGAGGACGTGGGTTCAGTTCCAAGCACACCTTGCAGTACACAACTGTCTGTAACTCCCATTCCTGGGACTCTGACACCCTCTTCTGGCCTTTCAGAGCATGGCATACAAGTGGTGTACAGACATACATGCCAGCAAAACAGCCACACTAATAAAATAAATTTTCAAAATATGAAGGGTATGGATGAAAGGCTTTTTGTATATAGATGTGAAGCATACACCTGTTTTTTGAGTTTCAGATTTTATTTTGTGTGTCTCTGGGGGTGGAGGGTGGGGTGGACCTGTGGGAGGTGTGCGATCACTGCAAGTTAGTGTTGAGATGCCTTTATCAGTCACCTCTCCATTGAAACCCAAGCTCACCTGTTTAGCCCCTGGTTTCTGCCACTGCCCCAGTGGTAGGGCTGCAGATGTGTCCACCGTGCCCAGCTTTTATGTGGGTGCTGAGGATTGGATCCCCATGCCTGCACAGCAAGTACTCTTCCTATTGAGTCATCTCTAGTCCTCACATGTCATCTTCCAACAGACCCACATTTGTCATACCACTGTGTTGCTGGATGGAAGCCCTCTCCTTAGAGAGGGGAGGAGCACACAGTCCTGCTCGCAGTGATCCTGGCCTTCCACCTTTAACGTAGTTAGAATACTTCCAACCTTGCCTGGTGGACATGTTGGGACCCGTGGCTGCTGTAACAAGGGTCACTGTGCCTTAAAGCAACCGATGTACAATCTGAGATCTGGAGGTCAAAAGCCTGCAGCCCTTTCAGTGGGCTGGTCAAAGGGTCTTGCGGCTGTGATCCTCGAGGAGGCCCTAGGGCCTGTGTGTTTCTTTTTAATCTTCTGGAGTCTGCCTACAGTTCTGTGCTCGCTATCTCACCTCTGCCTCACTGTTGCTTCCCTGGTGACGCTTTCTGTCTTCTCTCACCTTGCTCTCTCCTGTGGCTGGGCATGGTTAACACTAGTCTGTCACCTAGCACACTGAAACAGCAGGGCCATGAGTTCAGTCTTTGTTGTCACTGTGCAGAGTGGTCTTCCTTCTCAGCTCAAGGTCCTTATCATTTCTGAAGAGTCCATGTCGCCACATGAAGAAACACTTTCTCAGGCTCCCAGTGTCCAGATGTGGCTTTTTGGGAGCCAGTGTTTGCCTCACAGGGGAGGGGAAGGGTTAGCAATCTCCAAGTAATACTTGCCTGTAGATGGAAAGCCAAGGAGCTTAACTGGGAAGAACATGCAGTCGGAGGCAGGAGACTACCAGCTTGGGGTATTTACACAAATATCACCAGAGAACAGAACAATGAATTTCATATGCTTCCCTGACGCACGCACACGCACGCACACGCACACACACGCACGCACACGCACGCACACGCGCACACACGCACACATGCGCACACACACGCACACACGCACACACGCACGCGCACACACACGCACGCACACGCGCACATGCACACACGCGCACGCACACACGCACGCACACGCACACGCACACGCACACACACACACACACACACACACACACAAGCATACACATACTACTTACCACACATATAGCATGCGTACTGACACCATGTTGCACACACCACACATCATGCATACCACATATGCCTTCCTACACAACACATGACACACATACACACACCATGTATGTACATACCACACACACACACACACGCACACACGCACACACACACGTACCCACTGCTATAACTGTCTGGAAAGTTCAGAGTCTTTACCCAGACTCCCCGCTCAGTTCCCGCGCCACGGCCCAAGTGTGTCTAGCACCCCCTTGAGGGCTGTTTGGAACTTTGCTGTGACCTTCCCTGCTGTCAGGTCATCTAAGCTGCTGTTAGTCTTGATGTGCTCTTTGGTTTGTTAATTTTATTTTTTTTCCCCTTCATTTCATTTCTCTTTAGACATACACAGAGGGAATGGCTAGTATTGAGCTCTCTGTATATGTTTTCCTATTAGTGTTTAGAAGGCTCTCTCATTGTGTGTCGCCTGCCTCTACTCTTGGGCCCTCAAATTCTCCAAAGAGAAGCTCTCTGCTGTTTCCCTATGTGGCACATATGGACGGAGAATGTCTTTGCTTTAGTCATGTGGACAGCAAATGCATTTTAGCCTGAAGGGTCCATCGCAAGCCTCAGCTTCTGTTCTGAAATTATTTCAGGTTTTCGGGCAATTGTTCAAACCATACAGACCGGCCTGGGGCAGACTGCTTTCCCTTGGCCGTTTGCATGTGCTCTGCAGGAATGTCCACCAGGAACATTCTAGAAACAGAGCTACAGTTCTTACTCAAGGTGATGAGGCACACTCTGGACACCAGGGTCAGGAAGAACCTTCTTTATGGTCTGGACTGGACTGGGGGAGGTCTAGGGAGGTGGAGCTAGTGGCTGATTGACTAGTGACCTGAAGTCTAGGGAAGTGGGGCTAGTGACTGATCGGCTGTTGTCACCAAACAGAGGAAGGCAGGGCTAGGTCTCACAAGACCTCTCCTGTGGTTAATTGAAACAAGATCCCTTGTGCAGCTCAGGCTAGTCCTGAACTTGAGATCCTGCCTCACCCTAACCCCAGGTGCACTGTTTCTTGTCTCTTGAGAGAGGTGATTCAGAAGCTGTTAACTCTGGCTGTAACCTGTGTCCCAGCATGGGGAGTGGAAGTTCGAGGCCAGCCTAGACTGTACAACAAGGTCCTGTCTCAAAAACAGAAACAAAAGAGACAAAAAGAAATCAAGCCACCGCCCATCCCCTGTTGCAGAATGTAGTTCTCTGGGGCTTGGTTGGGGGACTGATGCCCCTATCCCATGCTGACTGTCAGCGGAGTCCACTCCGCTCTCTACACCATGCCAACCGTGGAGGATGGAGGTCTCTCTTGCATCTGGAATGGCTACTGTCTCTCTCCTCCTGCCGTGGCTCTAGCTCCAATCTTACCGTCTATGCCCACACTCAAGGGCTCCTGAGGAGGGATTGTCCCCGGGGTAGCCTTGTGCTTCCCAGTCTTTATTCTCAAGTTCATATCTATATAGAGTTCCTCTGTCAGAGTGGCTTGTTCTCAGACTCCAGGAATTGGGGTGCAGGTTTCTTTGGCGGTCATTATTTATTTTTTATGTGTTATAGTTTGCTTAATCACTCCCCATTGAAGGCTGCTTGGCTGTGTCTACTTGGGGCTATTATTATAAAGCCTACATGAGCACTCTTATGAAAAATGTTTATGAGTGTCCTATTCTATCTTCTTTAGCAACTGTTCCTTTTTTCACTTTACATCCTGTCCCTGTTTTATTTGTGTTAAATCTATATAAATTTAGATTTTATGGCATGCCTTTGTGCTCCATGTAGAGTCCACCTGAGTCATGCCCTCTTCTGTGCTGTATAGTATTCCTCTGGGTGACCAGTTCAAGATGTACTTATTCCTGCCCTATTGCTGGGCATTTATGCTCCACCCCTTCTGTGCTGCATGCCAGGCTGCCACTAATGTCTTTCTGCAGCATTTATGGGATGAAGGGATGAATGGTTTTTCTGGACTGGACATGTGTGTGTGTGTGTGTGTGTGTGTGTGTGTGTGTGTGTGTGCATGTTTGGACTGTCTATTGTCTGATTGTTCCCCAGAGCCTTTTCATGCCACCAGCAGAGATGAATGAGTAGCACTCTATCTCTGCCAGCAGTGGGAGTCACTGCTCATTTTAATTTCAGGACTGGTTCCTTATAAATTTCTTTTAATTAGTTTCTTTTCAATTTTGGATTGGGCTAAAGCCTATCTGAAAAGTGTGAATTGGTATCTGGCAGTTCTGATTTGCATTTTCCAAATCACTGTGAGGACCCCCATCACTTCCCCAGAACCCAATCTCCGCCGACCCTGAGTCTCCCGACATCCATGGTTGCTGTCGCCACCTCCACCTGCCTCCAACCATTAAGATCTGGACGGTGCAACCCGACAGCTGAAATTACAGGATGTTCCTCCAGCCACTGTTTCCATGGGAACAAGTAACAGTCATCCTTCATGATTAGGTGGTATCCATGGCAACCAAGCCAGCAGCATTTGAATGAAACCGATTTTATTTTATTTATTTTTTGTGAACACATGAAGGTTAAGATGCCTGACTCTGACCATAGCTTCCAAGAGTAGATGGTACCCTGGCCTCTGTTCTTAAATAGGGACTTTTTCCTGTCAGTGGAGAAAGAGATTCGGGGTCAGCTGGTTCCAGGGCTCAGTTCTGTAGCCCGGGAGGTTGTGTGGAGGTCATATCAAGTCTGAGATGAAGAAGGACTACTGGGCTGTCTTCTGAGGGAGACTCCAAGGTGATTGGCTCTCCCTTCCCTGAAATGGTTCTTACAGATACTTTGTTAGTGCTGGGTGATCCTAGTGATTTTGACCTTTCTGGGATCCTGCTTTCCCTACCATGGGAAAAAGCTGTGTTGTCAAGTTGGAAGCCAGAGACAGAGGTCCCTGAGCTTAATTTAAAGTTCTGGGCTGAGAACCCCAGATGTAGAGGCACTGTTAGGTTTGGGGATGCAGCGGGGATGTCAGCTCCCTGATTGGTTATTTTGGGGGAGTTCACTGGGAGAGTGCTGTCTGCTTTTACTCTCAACTCACTGAACTGATGTTTAATCATGAGCCCAGAGATGGAAAGGCGCTGGGCCAGAGTCACACAGCACAGATAGGATTTAAATGGAGACATCCCCCCTTTGCTGTTTCTTCTGCCTTCCCTGAGGTCCTAAGTGAGAATTCTTTTGGGGGGCATTGTTTGGGGGACTTAGTTACCTTTGCATCTTGCAGCCTTGGTTTCCTCATCTGAAAGGGATACATGTCATGACTGTCCAATCTGTTGACACATGTTCTCGGTAGGGACAATATTGTTGGCAGTATTATGCACAAGCTGGCCCAAGCTGGGTCCCAAGGAGATGGGAAAATCTTACTTGTTTTCATTATAAAATTTCATGTACATTAGGTACATGTGCAGTACCTAAGAGAATCTACCTTCAGTATTGCAATTTTATGTGGCCACAAGTGAGAACAGAGCCTGAGGAGATTGCAGCACACACCAGCAAAGGCTGAGAGGTGCTGGTCAAGGCTACCTGTGTGCCTAGCTCAATGCTGGCTGGTGTCTGGCTCCCTGCAGACTCCCAGGGAAATCACTTGGAGTAAAATGGGAGGTTGGACCAAGCAACCTCTGAGAAGCTTCTAGATAAGACAAGAAGCAAGGTTCGGGGATCCTGAGGTCATCAGTCTCAGAGCTGGGTGAGGGTGCAGCCCCCTCCCCCACATCCTTGTTTTACCAGAAGGACAGGTGCTGTGTGTGTGTATGTGTGTGTGTGTGCAAGTCACCTCTGCCTGTGTATGTGTGTGTTCTGTGTGTCTGCATCTCTGTGTGTTTGTATGTCTCTGTGTACATGTCTGTGTGCTTATGTGTATGTATGCCTGTATGTAAATGTGTGTGTGCACCTCTGTGAGTGTCTCTGTGTGTATGTACATGTGCATGTGCCCTTCCGTGTGTTTCCCACATGTGAACACATGCATCTTTGGAGCCAGTCATTCTCTGGGGACCTCAGCCCCTTTCATGGATCACAGGGATCGTAAGAGCGTTGGAGGAGGCTGACTTGGCCGGCTGTTGGCCCATGGCTGAAGTGGGTGCTCTGTGTGGGTTAGCTGAGTTGGTGGAGGAAGGATGATGGTCAAAGTGGGGGCGTGGAGGGAAGGTGACCCAGAACTGCTGGATGCCTGGCTCAACGGGACTGGGAATAGAGATATTCACTCTCCTTCCCAATATGAGAAATAGGGAGAGACTTAGTAGGTCTGCAAGACTCAGTGATGGAGAGTGGACATGAGTCATGTCTAAACTAATGCGGTGCCCCCAACAGGAACAATGACGTCTCAGAACGTGACTGTATCCCACAGAAGGCCATGTAGTCCATCACAAGGGGACAGCTTGGGTGAAGGGGTGATGGGGGCATCTTTGCCTCATGGCAAGTGTGGCAGAGGCAGCACTCAGGGGTACCTGGGAGGCACCTTAGGAACCAGGGAAGAGTGTATTTTGTCTTGAGGGAACCAAGTCAGGTAGAAGATAGCTAGCTGGAGTCTGAGCATGCCAGGCTTGTGAGCTCCTATTATGACCCTTTCCTCTGTCCTTGGAAAGGTGGCTGATCACAGGAGCCTGCCTTAGCTAAGGTTTTCCCCTTGAACTGAGCCCTGAGGGCCATCCACATGTCCAGTCCTTTGGGTGGTCCTGAGGCCCAGTGGCTCAGTACGTCAGAAACCGTGGACTTGGCCAGACATACCTACTTCTTAGGGATAGGACCCGAGGTTCAGGCTGTACTCTGGTGAAGTGGGGCCTCCACTGCCTGCTTGGCCCAACAGAGCGCCCCAAGGCTCAGAGGACTCAGAGGTGACTGTCCCAGAGCGTGATGACACATGCCCTTAGGAAGCATGTTCGGACCCCCATCCAGGTGGAGGTGTGTGCTGCTGCAGTGAGCAGGAGCCAGGCTGCACTGGGGGAAGAGGCTTGAAGGCAGCCGGTGAGCGTGGGAAGAGATTTCCTAGGGAAACCTCCAGAAAGAGTGGGTGTCTCTCGACTGACTAGCGGAGCATGTGGGTGGGGGAAGTTTTAAGCAGAGAAACACAGCGAGGAAACACGGAGATGGCTGCCTGCCACCTGACTGGAGGAACTAGTCTGGCAGAGGTGGCCCACCCAATGCATGGCCTGCTTGCTCCTTGGCGGGGCTCAGAATTAGCCTGCTGTAGCTGAGTGAGGGGCTCAGCTCTGCCCTTTCACACTGCTGGGAACACCTCAGTCAGGAGAGGAGGAGGTGGGTGGTGTGGGTAGGATGTTCCAGACTGCCCTGCCTTTGAGGGGCCTATGTCTGAATACCTATGTCCTGTCTACATACATCCCCTGTGGTGTATGTGTGGGAGGATCTATGTGACCATGAATGTGTGCACACATTTGCCAGGGTGGCCTCTTACCCCATGTCCTCGTGCGTCCCATGTGCCAGGGTGACCTTCACACTGTCCTTTTCTTCCTTATGAGTCAACAGAGTTTTGCAAAACACCACACACCAGGCTCCTTGTGAGGTGCAGGGGATGTAGAAGTGCAATTGGGACTTGTGCCCCCCCCCCAAAAAAAACAAACAAACGACAGTCTCAGACTCAGCCATTTCCATAGAGCAGCAGGATGACAGGCAGAGGTGTTACTAGGGACATCCTTCATGGCTGTCCGGTTACTCAGGCTGGTGGGAGACTCTGGGGGAAGTCCTCTATGGGGAGGCCATAGCAGAGCAGGCAGAGACAGCAACTCTGGTCTGAGGGAGCAGGTAAGAAGCTGCTGGATCGAGCTGACTGAGGTCTTCAATGGCATGTGCAGGCCTGCCTCAAGTGTGTTCCCTGCTCTACCCTCAGACTGTCACCTGAGTATTTCATGAGTGAAATCTGAGTGTTTCATGACTTAGAAGCCAGGTGTGGTGGCCTTTAATCCCAGTACTTGGGAGATAAAGACAGGTGGATCTTTGAGTTTGAGGTCAACCAGGACTGCACAGAGAAACCCTGTCTTTGGGGAGGAGGTGAGGGGATGAGGGGCGGGGAGAGCAGCCATGGAAGCTATAGAGTCACCCCCCTCTCCTCAGCATTGTGCAGCCATTGTCATCTCAGCCCTGTCACTGTCGGACCCAGCAGGCCTCCTACTTCTAGAGCTTCTGGAAAGGAAGGCCCAAATTAGAAGACAGAGGTCAGAGATTATCTTGGTTGAGGGGACTGCGGAGGCAGGCTGTCCAGTGTTCCGTTAAGTATGGCATTCTAGGAAAAGGCTCATTGGTCTGTACACACAACTGTACGCTTAAGTACAGACTTGGGAGCCTTTAAAGTACAATTGTGAAGGACTGGAGAGATGGCTCAGTGCTTGAGAGCACTCGCTGCTCCCACAGACGTCCTGGGTCTGTTCCCAGCACCCAGTGGTAGCTTACAACTGCCTTTAATTCCAATTCCAGGGGGGTCTGATGCCTCTCCTGGCCTTGATGGGCTGGGCATGCATGTGGTGCACTTACATACAATGCAGGCAAAACATCTCTGATACGACAATGATAATTAAATCTTTTAAAAATTTGTCATAAAAATCTAACACTTGGGAGATGGAGAAGAATGAGGAGTTAAAGGTCATCTTCAGCTACATGGCAAATTCAAGGTCAGCCAGGGCTACGTGAAATCCTGTCTCCATAGAATAATAAATGCTTGTAATTTGCCATTTCTCTCTCTGTCCCTCTGTCTGTCTGTCTGTCTGTCTGTCTGTTCGTCCATCTGTCTTTCTCGCTCTTTCTCTCTGTCCCTTCCTCCCTCCCTGTTGTGCGTGTGCGCGTGTGCAGGCGTGTGTGTGCGGGCGTGTGTGTGTGTGTGTGTGTGTGTGTGTGTGTACTGGTGTCCTTCTTGATCACTTTTTGGAGGCCAGGGCTCTCACTGAACTTGGAGCTCTCTCAAGGCTAGACTGCCCGGCCAGCAAGCTTCCGTCTTTGTCTCCTCAGCACCAGGATTACAAGTGCACCTGGCGTTTTATGGGCGCTGGGGATCTGAACTCAGGCTCTCACACTTGTGCATCGAGCACTTTGCTGACTGAGCCTTCTCTTCAGTTTCATTTTAACCATTATTAAGTGTACACACGTGCAGTTGTACAGTTCTCCGTCTGCAAACCCTCTCCATCTTCCTAAACAGAACCTCTAGACTATGCAGCTATAACCCCCACCACTTCCCAACAGTCCTGGGCAGCTTACCTTTGACCCACTCTCTGGCTCTGAATTTGACTATTGTGGGTATTTCTCATTGTTGGACTAGAAGAGTCTTCGCCCTTTGGTTTCTGGCTTCTGTCGCTTGACATGTTTTCCGGTTCATTCATATCATGTAAATGATGTTTTACAGCGTTCATAGATCACCCGGATAGGCAAATGCACTGTGTGTGCCCTGTACCTGTTGTGAGTAGTGCTGCCATCAACATTTCATACAGATATTTAAATCTGGTCTTCTGGTCCTTTTGTGTATACAGTAACTAACTGCCTGGGTAGTTTGGGGGTACACACCACTACACTTTTCCACAGTGGCTACAGTATCTGCTGTGCTGTCCTAGGAAGTGGGTGGTGGCAGAAGCTACCACCTCTCAGAGCTTTGGAATCTGCTTACCTTCCCTCTCCTTCTTTGACAGAGTCACCCCAAGAAAGGCCGGGCTCCCGGCGCAGCCTTCCAGGCAGCCTGTCAGAGAAAAGCCCCAGCATGGAGCCCTCAGCTGCAACCCCGTTCCGGGTCACGGTAACTATCTCTGCGTCACCACCGCCACTGCCACCACCATCACCACCTCGCCCTGCAGGGCTGCTCTGCGACCCCGCACCCCCCTTCCTGGAGCCTCATGGACTGGGAGAGCATCCAGCCTCCCTTGCTCTAGGTATCCGATCCTTGGCAGCTCCCTGCTCCCTGGGGGCCACATGGGGCCCCATTCTTTGAGGGAGGGGGCAGATGGAGGACAGAGCCTAAGGGGCCACCAGAGCTGGGAGAGGAGGCTGGATTGGAACACCCGGCACCTGGCATGTGCACACAATATACCTTACACCCTTATCTTGATATCTTTTATAGAACAGTCCAAGGCATGTCATAATTTGATTCTGTCTTGATGGGAAAGTGAAGAATTCTGTATTCTCCAGCTGATGATGCCTTAAAATGGACTTACCCAGAACATGTGTACCATAGCATAGCTGTTCAGTTTAGACAGCCGGCATGCATACTTTTTTCTTTTTCTGAAACCTAAATGAGGGCTGGGGAGATGGCTCAGCCAATAAAGTACTTCCTTCGAAAACATAATAATGTAAGTTCAGTCCCTAGATCTCGTGTTTAAAATGAAATTCCAGGTGCTGTGGCAGGAATGTGTAATCACAGAGATGGGAGAGAGACAGGCAGGCCCTGGGGCTCGCTGGCCAGACAGCCTAGCCTTCTTGTGAGATCTGTGTCAGTGCCGCCTCATAAAAAGGCGGATGTACCCTGTAGAATGGCACCTGGAATTGTCCTGTGGCCTCTGCACAAGTGCCCACTCTTGTGTACATGCATCATCTGCATGCACATATATGGACATGTGGGTTTGCATGCATATATGTACCCCCTAAACCTAAGTGACTTTGCAGGAGCGGACCTCAGAGACCTCATTCCCACACACCCTCTTCTTTCCTTTCCTTTTTTCCCTGAGACAGGAGTCCCTGGTTGACCTGGAATTCACTATGTAAATCAGGCTGTCCTCCAACTCAGAGATCCACCTGCCTCTGCCTCCTGAGAGCTAGGATTAAAGGTGTGCCCCGCTAGGCCCAGCTCCATGTATTCTCTGGATTTACACTCAAGCACACATTTGCACAGACTTCCTTACACAGCAGACATGATGGTTTTAGCGCTGTGGCAGGCACCTGGCACTGGGTAAAGCATACACAGTGTGTTCCCCAGGGATCTCCAGTCTGGATCAGAGGTGGAAAGTGAGCCTTTGATTGTCCATCCATCCATTCATTCAGCAAGGTTTCCCGTGTGCCTGCTGGGTGTCCAGCACCATTCTAGGGATGGGCAAAGGGTAAGAGTGCCCCCATGCCAATGTGCAGTGTGCAGAGTTCTGAAGAACCCACAGTTTTGAGTTGGTGCTAAGAGCTGCCACTAGGGGTGATGCAGTCTCAAGGGATTTTTTTATTTATTTTGGTAGAATCACATGTAGCCCAGGCTGACCTCAAATATTATATGTAGCAGACAATGGCCTTGAACTCCTGATTCTTTTGCCTCTACTATCTGAGTGCAAGTATTACAGGTGTGTCCCATGACACTTGGGCTTTGAGGTGATGTTTGAGCTAGAGGACAGAAGATGAGGTGCCAGCCAGTCTCACGGCAGGTAGGCAGACAGGCAGAGGGAGCTAGGTGGAGGAGAGAGAGAGGAAAAGAACACAGGCCTGGCTGTCATTATGTGACTCAGGGCCTCCAGGGGAACTGACTTGGACTGTCCATAGAGGATAGGTGTCCTAGGCTCAGAAGGGTCGGTGGAAATTGACTAGACAGGCAGTAGTGGTAGCAGTGGATGTAGCAAAGGTGTGGATTTACATTCTAATGCTGCTGCTGAGTCTGATGATAGGCGTTAGAAGGGAGGTGAGGCTGGACCAGGAGGAGCCTTGGCTACCAGACTGAAAGGATAGAGCCTTCCCCAGGGCCACCCTCCTGCTTCTGGGTATGGTATAAAACTAGGTTCTGGGGTCCCTTCAGGACTGCAGGACCTGGGTATGTACATTTTAATAGACTTCCATAACAAGTGGTTCAGAGTCAGGGCAGGGAAGGCCTAGGGTCATACTCCTAGATGTACCCAGCTGTTTTCTGGGGGACTCTACAAAGGTGAGCTCATTACTGTCCATTGGAACAGAAAGTAGATGTTTCCCCCTCTGAATACGAGGGCCGCAGTGGGCAGGGAGAACTTCTGGGGGCCTTGGAACAATGATTGGTGTTACTGTGGTCCTGCTACTGATGGAGTGTCTACTGTGTGTCTGGCATCATGCAGTACCAGGCACTATGCCCATTGTCCTGAACCACCAACTTTTGTAATCCTGCAGGCAGCCCTGATGTTGATTGCCTCATTACAGAAGGGGAAACTGAGGCTCAGACTGATGAATGGGAACCCAGGTGTGTCTGGCCCCAGGGCTTGAGCGTGGCTTCCTAGGACTGGGAGTAGGACTGTCGTGTGGCCTGCCAGTTCCTCTGTTTGTGGCTTCAGCATGCACGCCGTCATACCTTTGTGCTGCTGTAATCCGTGGCTTGGTAATTGCCAGCTGGGGTTGGCAGTTTTCCTGCTGTGTCTTCCCTGTTTCCCAGAGCAGAAGCCACCTGAGGATGGAAGTCAGTGCCCCTGAGAGCCTGCAGCAACCAGGAATGCACCCGGGCAGCTGGACTCAGGTGGTTTGCAGGGTACAGGGCACATTCATGAATCATTTGTCTACCCACCTTCTGCCCACTCTGAAGTGTCACTAAGTACCATTTCACTCACGAGGAACACAAGGTTCACAGTTGGTATCTCTGTCACATAGCCCCTGAATTATCAGGCACTGATAGGGCTGTTGGCCAGGTCAGTGTCTTGCCCTTAGGCACTTTGGTCTTGTCTCTGTGTGACCATTAAAGATAGGGGTGTGAGTGGAAACTCTCTTGGCCTGGAGCTGGATGAACTGAAGTGCTTGAGTACAAGATCTGGGTTCAAATCCTAGCACTTCTGAGCTGGTTAGCCACCCAGCCTCTCGGAACCTCTATCAGTAAAATGTAGAACAACAACCTGGCCTTGTGGCAGGTACTTAGCTGATGGGATGCACTCTGACTGATCACATCCGTCCATTAGATCCGCAGTCCCAGTTGGGTTTCTCTTTCCGACTCAGGATTAGTACTAGGGGACAGAAGATATGGCATTTGGGGTATCGGGAGGAGAGCCTCCTCACCCCCATTCCTGAACACTTACTTTCTTTCTCCTGCATTTGCATCCTCAGTTCCAGCTTGCAGCTGCTCCCTGTAGACCCTGAGGGAGCCTAGGGAACATGATTTTGCCTGGGGGAGGCAGGTGAGATACCACAGGCTGTAATGAACCTGCCACTGTTGCTGCCATTGCAAACCTGCGTGACAGGATGTCACCATCTCTCACAGAAGGTGCCCTGTGGGAGATTGTGTGTCAGAGTCGAAGGTCTCAAGGACTGGCAGAGGACTGGATCTGACAGAGGTCCCACCTAACTGAGAGTGGATCTCCAGTTTGGGTTTTGTGTTCTCTCCCGGGATTCTTACTCGTTCTGTGAGGAGCTATTCCCAAGACGTTTCACAGGGCACAGGTGGCTCAGCGGGATGTGGATGTCATCCTCGTAGAGTGTGGGACTGGAGAGAAGATGATGGTCCTGTGCTTCATATTCTAATGTGGCTTCAGGCCTGGTGCCAGCTTTGTGACTTGAGTGAGTGTCAGGTCCTCCCTGTTTTCCTGTGTGGCTTCCATTCTCGGTTGCAGTGAGCATGGGACTGTGGCTCCCCAGGGGGACTTGAGATAAAGAGCCCGTGATGAAGGGACTGAGAGTAGGTGACCACAGTGGCCTCTTGTTCCTCTCTTGGCGGTGTCTGGCATTCCCACCCAGGCCTGTCTTCTCTGTGCTGGGAAGGGGGAAGACAGAGATGAAAGACCATGTTGGAGGTAGGGCCTGCATCTGCAGGTGTGTGGGGCCAACCCAAGCCTTCCTGGGCCACAGTCTGGTAGTGTGTTCCCAGGAATCAGGTTGACCAGAGACAAGGAAATGCTGATAGCTGTGGTTCCCTGGAAGGCCTGCTGCCCTTTACCATCTCTAGGTGTGGCTCAGTCCTTCCTCCTTCCTCTGCCCACCTAGGCATTGACCTTGAGGGTCTAGCAGGGTCGGAGTGGGAGGTGGCAGAGGCTCTGGGAAACTTGGCAGCCAGTTGGGAAGTTGAAAGTGGAGACATTTGAAGCTTCGGCTGAAATTAGGTCTCAGGGCTTTTTTTGTGAGATGGAGAAGTGTCAGAGAGTGGAAGGCTCGGTGGGGTTGGGATGCAGAAGCTGCAGATAAACTTGAGACTCTGTTGAGTGTGGATGCTTCTAGAAGCAGGTCTTCATGGTTCACTTTTACTAGTGCTGGGCTGTGCGTAAACTGTTTGTTTCTGATTCAGTGACGGTATGTCTGTGCTTTATTCTGGAGCCCAGAATAAAGGCTCCCTGGCTGAAGATGGGAGAATTCTTACAGTGGGGACCTTTACAACTGGGTTCTAAGGGACATGCAGGAGTTTCTCAACAAAAGAGATAAAATAGTTAGAGGAAGATAAAACCAAACAGGAGCAAACCAATGGTCCTGATTGGAGTGTTGGAAGGAAAACCTGAGGGAGAAATGTAAGGGGCTTCAGTGGGAGCACGGAAGGTTTTGAACTTTCTCCTATAGGATGCATGGGCTACGTGGCTAAGGGTGGCGGTCTCTGGGGTACCCACTTGAGGTTTTCAGATGCTTTGTCCTCTCCCTACTGTAGTCTCCTCATGTGTGAACAGATGTGCAGAAGGTGTGTGAGTTGGTCGGAGAGTCTGCCGTTCTGGCCATGTGTGCCTTCTGCAGGAGGAGGCCCTTTTCTAGAGAGGGAATTCAGTCAGAGCACCAGATGAAGGAGTCTTTCAGGATGGAGTTGGGCTAGGGTCCAGGTCTCTGAATGAACAGGGAGCCCAGGACCATGATGAGACTGTTGGGATTTGTGCTCAGGCAGGGAGTCAGGGTGCTATCAGTGCACAGAGATTAGGACAGATCAGGGATTCAGGATGGGTTAAAGGATCAAGCCAACTGCTATTCTCGCCTAACCCTTGGTCCCCTGAGCTGAGATGTGCTTGTGCGGGTCTGCATGCTCAGTTACAGGAAGCACTACCCCAGCCTGGGCAACTTGGATAGGAACATGGAGAGGGAAGGGAACAGTACAGCTCTGTACTCCTTGGCAGCTCCAGAACCTTCCAGAGTGTCCCTTGTTCTCTGCCAGGCCCTCCCTTGTGACCACTGAGGTGTGAAGACTGCTTCTTGGGCTGTGTCACAGGCTCCCTACAGGTTTTCTCGTTTGGGATGGCATGCTGGGTTCAGTGACTTTCCTCTCGACCTGTGCTCCAGGGAGATCATGCTGACTTCTCCCCACAGAGCACCTGGGAGGGAGCCCATTTGATTCTTGGCCACTGCTCCCCTCTGTGGGCAAGTCACCTGTCTCCAGACCTTTTTCCTCATCTCCAAACAGGGCAGCGGTGAAGGCTCCAAAGCCTGCGGGTAGGCATCTAGCTGGTGTCTAACCCTGCTGCTTGTGTTTCAGGGTACACCCTTTCCATACTTTGCCCAGAACCCCAGGTAGTGGGGCCTATCTGTATCTGTCCCCTTCACACTGTCCCTCACTGCCCCAAAGCAGTAGCATCCTTGACAGAGCTCTGAGGTGCAGATGGGACCAGGAGTTGGAGAGAGGTGAGAGGGAGAGGGAGAGAAAGGGAGGGAGGGAGGGAGGGAGGGAAGGAGGGGAAGAGAGAGAGAGAGAGAGAGAGAGAGAGAGAGAGAGAGAGAGAGAGAGAGAGGCAGCCAGGCAGAGGCTTAGGGAACCAGAGCTAGTGTTCTAAGGGGACAGTAGCATGGACAGAGTGGGCCAGTCTGCAGGGTGTTTTCTCACCAGCGGGGGGCAGCAGAGGGCCAGCGAGTGGACATCTGGGTGGCTCTTAGTGAGAGTTGAGGTCCTAGTTTGTACCCCTAGCCGTAGGGAGCCATTGAGTTATGAAGGCTTCAGGATGATCTGTGGTGACAGTAACACTGGTCAGGGAGCATCTGGTTGGCTAATGACAGCTGGGCTGGCTGAGCTGGCTTGACCTGGGTCCTTCAGACAGCTGATCTCCACAGCAGGCTTGTATCAGGAGAGGCTCAGGGTGAGAGGCTAGTGTGTGAGCTGACAGGAAGGATTAGGGCCCTGCAGTCACCAGGCTGGGGCTACTAAATATTTAGACCCTGCCAGACTGAACTTCCTAGAGGTTCCTTGGGCCCCTTGTTAGCTTCTCTACTACTTTGGGAGGGCATAGGAGGGCATTCCAGGTGAGGCAGATGATGGGTCAGGTCCTCTGCTCTGGGTTCCAAGCTCAGCATGGCTGACTATACTGACTGTACGGTAGAGGGTCATAAACCTGTTTTTGGCAGGTCCGTGAGGCAGACTGCAGTAGCATTTGTGTGTGTGCACGTGTGCATCCATTAGTGTTTGTGTGTGTGCACATGTGTGTTGACTTTGAGATCCCTTCTCAGCTTCTCTCCCTCTCCCTTTCTCCCCTTACTTCCTCTCTCTCGTTATTAGCCTAGAGTTCACTGGTGTCTAGGCTGACTGGCCAGTGTGCTCGGGGGATTGTCTCACTCTACTTTTTCAGAAAAGCATGTGCCACTGAGCCTGGCGGGCTTTTTTTTTTTTTCTTTCTCCCATGGCTTCTAGGGAATTAAACTTAGGTTCTCATTCTTGTGTGGCATAGACTTCACTGACAGGCATCTCCCAAGCCCCATGTCCCTTCTTTTTTTTAGACAGGTCTTGGGCTCTTGGTCTTCTGCCTCACTTCTTATGTGCTAAGAGGACAGGCATACACCTTCATGCCTGGCTTCTACAGTGCTGGGGATCAAACTCAAGGCTCTATGTAGGCTGGGCAAGCCCTGTACCGCGGAACACATCCCCTCCACCCCTGACTCCCTCACTTGTTCCTGCTGTGAATGCAAAGTGATCACGTGGCACTGGGGTTGGATTACAGATGTAATTACCTGTGAGTTCTTGGGCAGGAATTGTTTCTGAAGCCAGGAAGCCTTCTGTGGAGGTGGCAGATACTGACATCTGTTTCCTACACAAGTCAAACATCTCAGTGAATAACTGCCTGTGGAATTGCTTAGAGAACATCTTAGAGGAACCGTGCCCTTCCCCTGCGCTAGTGCCTTAGATGGCCTCTAGTGGGAATGGGCACATCCATTTCTCTAGCCTGGCATCCAGGCATCCAGGACCTCTCAGGCCTGCCTCAGCCTCTGTCTTCGGACTGGTTGGTCTTTTGCCACCCTTCCGCCCCTTGCTTTGGTCTTCCTGGGCAGAGCAGACATTCCTTCCCCAGCTTCAGGATATGTCCTCATGTCCTTCCCCTTCTCCACTCTGTCACTAACGATCCGCTACACGTCTCTCTTCCACCAGCTCATCGTGACCTTCTCAAGGGCAGGACTGGCTTCTGATTCCTTGGAATCCTCAGTGCCTGCCGTGGCACCTGCTAGGGACTGGTGGAGTGAGGGGGGGGGCAGTAGGGAGTACATTAATTAGATAAGGATGAGGTGGGAGTAGCTACCTCCTCAAGTCTGAGGCCACTGTGACTACCAACTCCGAGATGAAAGGTCTGGCTGGCCCACCAGCTCCTAGGAGCCCCAACAGAACATCAGCCCTCGCCTAGACTTTGTTTCTGCCTCTGACCCTTCTGAGGCCACGACTCCCAGGTCAGTGCGACCTGCAACTGCCAGATTATGGGAGGACAGTGGCCTGTGGAGCCATCTCCGACTGTGTCTGCTTTCCTGGTGCGAAACACTTGGCCATGCAGCCCAAGGCTCAGGGGCATTGCTTCCCTTGCAGTTTGGCTTTCTTGCTGTTCAAGTCAGAGGTCCCCTGGGTTGTTCCCCATTGATTAGCACTTTTCCCTGCCTTGCTCCAGGGCTAGCCCAGACGGTTGAGGGTCTGGGAGGCTAGGATTATCTGACCATCTTTGGGTTAGCCACTGTTCCCAAAAGGTCTTTGTCATTTGTTATCACAGCAAATGAATTCCCACCGGTATGGTGTGTGTATGTGTGTGTGTGTGGGGGGGGGTGTGCTCAAGAAACAGGGTTTAGAGGTTAGGTAGCTTCTAGAACAGCCTTTTCATCACAGGAATGAGGAAACTGAGTCACAGAATGGCTAAGGTGCTTGTTCAGGGCCTCATGGTTGGGCCCACACAGGCTGAACTCAACATTGCTGCTTCTTGGCTGTGTGACCCTATGCAAGGTTTTGTCCTTTCTGAGCCTCTAATTCCCCATCTGTGTAGTGGGTTGCAAGGATCAAAGGAGTAGTGAAAAGCTTGAGCAGTGGACCTGGTGGAAGCTTCATGAGTTGTGTGTGCTGGGTTAGCTCCTATCATGTCGTTAACAGGGATGGGGAGAATGGGGTCCTGGCCACTCTGCTGGGTGACCTCGCCAAGAGCATTTGCTCACCTGGGGTGGGGAGAAGGCCTGTGATTCACTAGAAGACCATCCTGGCCATGGGATCTTAGCCCTGAGGCTGGGGGCCCAGGATGAGAGGCTAAAGCAAGGGGAGGCACCCTGGTAGGATGGCGTTCCTGTGACTCCAGCCTACGGCCTGCCTAGAAATGTGGCTTTCAGGCTTCTGAGCTACTTGAATTTTAAAGTCAGTGAACACAAGCCTGAGGCTTTATGGAGTAGTGAGTCACTCCCTGGCTGTTCCCTGTTGTCACATCCATGCCTGAGACTGGAGAGACACATGTCTGGTGTCTGTACATGGGTGTTTGCTCAGGCCTGGGGCAGCATCAGAGGGCCATGCTTATGTAGCCTTTCCGAGTCCTGTGTCATTCCCACTCCTTCTCAGAGCTCTTAGGTTTTTTAAGGGACCCTTGCCTTGCACGTCCTCATGACGTTACAAGTCCAGGGTGGGTTGGTGGTGTGGAACTTGGAGGCCAGGAGGCCCTGCAGCCTTGGCAGGGGTCTACAGGACAAGGCAGCCTCATTTCTGTCTGCCCCACACCATATCCTGAGCCTAGAGTCTGCCTGCACTGCCCTTGTGGCTGTTCTCAGCCGACCTGCCTGTATTTCATCTTTAGTACTTCTAAAATGTCTCAAAAGCTGTCTCCTCTGGTAAGCCTGCCAGGATTACTCCTAAGTGGGATTCTTTAAAAGGTCTTCTTTTGTATCACAGATACTAATTCACTTGCCAGGCTGCTGCGGCCCCTGCTCTGGGGCTTTGCAGCCCAGTGTGGGTAAGAGGCATTAAACACATTCATTTGTGGGTGGAAATGTCTACAGAGGGAGCAGACTAAGACTTAGGGCATTGGGGAGGCTCGGCCTGGGTGGAGGGACCAGAAGGAGGAACTGGATCCCCCAAGCAGTAGGGGACTTTGATTTCAGGAAGCCCTTTGAAGTCCTTGCTGGTCAGAGGAAGCAAGAAGAGCAAGGTCAGGGAAAGTGGTATCGATGGTGAAGACAGAAGGCCATAGTTACTTTCCCCCTTTACTGACGAGGGGGCGGCCATGGACAGTCGGCCACTGGCTTAGGCAGCATAGCTCTCGAGGGGTATTGTCCTCTACTCCCCTGCTTCTTCGGGGAGATGGCGGGTGAATGTCCCACGTTCTTGTGACTGTGCCACATGGGGGCTTCCAAGCGTGCTAAATTTTAGGACAGAAAGACATGTTTGGGGCAGGGGTTTGTTGCTCTGAGAGCCATGTGTCTAGGGATGATAAAGATGAGGTGTGTGAGGAATAAACAGGGTGTACACAGAGACACGGCCAAAGTGGAGTTCCCACAGGGCAGGAGGAAGATGGTGCTGGCAGACCTAAGCTCAGTCTTCAGGATCATCATCTTTCTCCACTGTAATTGGCGTTGGTGCCAGTTTGTTTGTGACTGTCTGTTAACAACGGAGCATTTGTGTGTACATGCTCATTTCTGTGTGTGCATGTGTCCCTGTGTATGAGCGTGTGAATGTGTCTGTGTGAGTGTGTGTGTCTCTGTGTGAGTGGATGTGTGTGTGTGCGCGAGTGTGTGTGTGTCTGTGTGAGTGTGTGAATGTGTGTCTGTGAGTGTGTGTGTGTGTGTGCTGGTTAACACACATGTGTGTATATCCATGTGCATCTGTGAGCATGGTGGTACTGAGGAGATGTGTGTTTTGCTTGCCGTCTTTTATGGGTGTACCTTTTGTGGGCTTTGTTGGCATGCCTGTCCTTGAACGTGAATATGGTTTCAGCCTTATATATTTCTCCATGTGAGAATGTGGAGAAAAATGCAATGTGTGCAATTTTCTGACCACGATGTTTGTCTGAGACAGGGTCTCATTCAGTAGCTGAGGCTGGCCTTCACCTCGGGACCCTCCTGCCCTTCCTCTTCTATGCTGGGAGTATGGGTGTGCCAATAGTCTTGGACACTCGGTATTTTAAGACAAGAGTTTATCCTTGAATGTCCCAGTCTCTTTTGGGAGACCTCATGGCCTATGGTCTTGCTCTTGTGTGGACTTTGAAGGTCATTCATGTTTAAGGGAATACTGCGTGACAGAGGGGAATCTGTGGCATAAGGTGGTCCACAAGTGGGTGGCCATCAGAAAGGCACCAGCTGTTGATCCCAGCTTAGAATGCCTCTTCCTTGTCACCTGCCACCATGCGGTCATTTCATTAGTGAGTCACTCCCTAGTTTGGATCACCTTTGATGGTGGAGGAGGACCGGAGGAGTGGCACATCTGAAGGACATGAACAAAGCCAGAGCATTCTTTGGTACTTAGAGCCAAGCCTGGGAGAGCCAGGCAACCTAGCTGGTCGCTGATCTTAACTTCACAGACTTGGCATGTGCCAGTCCTGGGAAATGCTCATGCCCACTCACCTAGCTCCCCGTGTTTCTCATGGGAAGACTAAGGCTTGAGAAAAGGAAGTACAGCCCCCTTGGAGAGTCTGGAAGCTTGGTGCTGAAGCTTGGTTATTTTAGACAAGTCTGGCCACCTTCTGAGCCTTGAGTGTCTTGTTTGTAACATGTGGGTCTATTGTTCTCACCTATCTACCTAGGGAATAAGTCTCATCCCAGCTCCTGCCCCAGCCTGCCTGCCTGTGTGCCCAGCATCTCTCCTCTCCTGGGGCAGAGGTAGCAGTATCTGTCTGGGATCTTCCCCTGCCTTATCTGTCTTGCTTACTTAGATGTGTTCTTGGCATTCGGACAGAGCCCAAAAATGGTATTGGGAGAGACGTCTGTGTAAACAGCCTCTCTCCCTGAAGCTTCTCTGTTTGAGTTTGGACTTTTAAAACTGGCATGGGTAGGGCATGGGTTCACCCAGCATGAACACATGGGGTTCTGAGCACTGTCTCAGCATCCCAGGGTGAACAGATAAAGGGAGGCAGAGGTAGGCCAGGCCATTTGTACATCTCCAGTGGTCCAGGGCCAGTCTGCAGGAAGGGGTGGGGGGAAGAGAAGGCCACGAAGGCTGGGCTGGGTGGAAGTGTGTGGCTGGATGGATGCTGAAGCTAGGGGAAGGTTGCCCTTGACTGAGTACTTGCTATCTACTAGGCTGGGCCCAGAACTTCACCTGTAGGAGATATAGTAGGTTGGAGTCCCTTGGTGACAAGGAGCTTCCAGGGTGGTGTGGCATGCACACTTGTGGTTCTCCAGAGTACAGTGCACGGGAGGATTGGACTGGTCAAGGCTCTCTGAGCCTTCAAATCACTTGTGAAGCCTGCATGCAGAGGACAGTCTGAGCTGTCTCTATAAGAAAGGAGGGGCCCAGTCTGCCCACCCCACATTCCAGAACTCTCCTAGTCCTAGCTCTGTCGCATAACAACCCAGCCACTTGGAGCAAGTATCTTAATCTCTCCTCGCTTCCACTTCCCATTCTGAAAACCTAACGTTCTGAAACTGAAGCCCATGGTCCCCCAAGGACTCTTAGCTGAGGCCTTGAGCCTCCTAGGCTGGCTCCCTCCCTGCTGAGAGCTGCTCTGCGTTTTCATGGACACAGCAACTTGGCAAGACAGAAGCTTGCTCAATAACCCATCATTTATCCTCCTCCTCATCACTTGGAATTGATTGAAATGAGTGAATGAAGAAGTCACGCATCTGGAATTCTGAAAGGGTCTGAGTGCTGCTGGAGAGCCTTCCAGAGAAGAGCAGGGGTGGGCCAGATGTTAAGACAGAATGGCTGCCACTGAGGTGTAGGGGTGGGTGTGGGGGTGCCTGACAACTCATCCTTACAGCCACTCTGGTCTGCCCTGGGTCTTGGCCAGTGGTCAAATGGGGACCAACTGGGAGTGGTTATGTCCTTTTAGGTGGGGGGCTTTCACCAAGAAGGCAAAGGCAAGAGCTTGTAACAAGCAGCCTTGGATGAAAGCCCTGGGGCTTTGGTTGAGCCCAGGGTACAGGCATGGCTGCCTGCTGTGTTAATGGAGGCCAGTGCCCCACAGGGGTGGAGCAGACTCTGTCCTGGTGGATGGTGGACTGTGAGGCTGCCCGCTGCGCTTTACACTTCAGTCCCTGCTCCCTGGATGAAAGCTCAGGCCTCACCCGGCAGCCTAGCAGCCCTGTGGCCGCACACTGTGCACATGGGGAGTCTCTGAGGTTGCTTCAGAAGAAAGCACTAAAAGAGTTCAGAACTTCTAAACTGGATGTTACTTGGTGGCTCCAGGGTCATGTTGCAAGCAGCTTCATTCATGGCCCTGTCCCCACTGCTAGGCAGCCTGCAGACTCCTCAGAGGCCCAGGTAGACTCTTACCTCTATTGGTCACCCACACCTTGAGAGAGTTGGCTGTGGACTTGAGCCAGTCTCAGTAATAGTGACGGTAAAGCATGTGGTTGCTTAAGTATTTGCTGACTTCCTGCTACTACCTAACAATAATCCTTTCCTTCATCTTGTAAAGTAGGTTCCATCATTAGCCTGTTTTACAGATAGGATACCGAGATTCAGAAAGGGTGTGTAGCTTGTACACAGGTTGTTTGATTTAGGATTGGAATCCAGATCAGACATGGTGTTTCATGCCTATAATCCCAGCACATGGAAGGAGATAAAAGGATTAGGAGTTTTGAGGCTAGCTTGGACTACGTGAAACCGTGTCTCATAACCCCCTGCCTCCCCCCTTGAAAAAATTGATCCCAGAAAGTAAGTGTGAAGGTGCTATTCCTGTAATTCTATGGTTCAGGAGGCTGAGGACCTCCACATGAGTTCAGGGCCAGTTTGGGCTCCATGCAGAGACCCTTCTCAGGAAACAAATGAACAAAGAGATTTGAACCCAGGCAAGAAAAAGCCTCAGGTGCCCCAGGGGAGGATTAGCAAGGACAGATCCCTTGTGGGTAGGGAGAAAGAACATGTGAGAAAGCAGACTCTGTGTGTGTGTGTGTGTGTGTGTGTGTGTGTGTGTGTGTGTGCGCGCGCGCGCGCGCGCTCTCGCAGTCAAAGGAGAGATTATGGAGTGGTTATTGAAAGCATGTCTAGCCCTCACAGATGAGCTAGCCCTGGCATATGCTATTACAAGCTGCAGATTTTTAAATGAAACCTTTGTATTTGAGTGGGTTCCTTGTGCGGATAAATTTGGCTTTTGTTGGATATTCTGTTCTATACCCCAGACCTAAACTCTGATCAGCTTTATGAGTCCTATTTAATACTCACCGCATGTCCCTCCCCAACTCCTTTCACAGTGAGGTGACAGGCCTTGCCCACCAACTCTCTGAGACAAGCTGGGGTCTGGTACAGCTCAGTTTGAGGCCTATGTGCCTACTTGCACCTCTCGGTTCTTAGCCACTGGCTGTCAGTACGCTCCAGCACAGCCGAAAGTGGGGGTCAGGAACTCCGTTCTACTGAAGGAAGGAACTGTATTTTCTGAGGCAGGGTCTCACTACACAGCCCTGCCTGGCCAGGGACTCACTAAGTAGATCAGGCTGACTGACCTGAAACTTACAAAGATCTCTGACTTATGCCTCTGGAGTGCTGGGATCAGGGATGTGTGCCACAACTTGTAGCTAGAAGGAACAGGAAACTTGTCTGGTGCCACTTGGTTAAAGGCTGGCTTGGGTCTTGTTTTTGTTTTTGTTTTTCCTCAGTGCTGGCATCAAACCCTGCAGCTAGCACTCTGTCACTGAGCCACCTCCCACCCTTTGCCTTGGGTCTAGCATAACTTCCTGGCTTGAAGACCAATCAGCCACTCTTCATGAATTCTGGCTGTAGCTGATCCCATGAAGGGACAAGAGAAAAGGCTTGTCTCCTTTCATCCAGGGCCAGGGCCCAACCACCTGACTCCTCAGCCCTGTGAAGGACAGTAAACTGGGAATCTGGGCAGAGCACAGGAATGCATCTTGGGGTCTTTGATCTTGGGGAAAACCCCTTTGTCACCCTCAGTAATACAGCTTGTTGACCATGGGGCCATGGCCTCATCCTCCTAGGATGAGGGGCATTTATTATTTGTGGGACTCTGAGCTGAGACACAAGGTCTGTAGGGCTGATTGTGGTACGGTGGGAATTAACAGGGGTTCTCAATGGTTCCCTGAAGAATCTCCCCATGGTCTGGCCCTCTGGATCTCTTGGAAATGTAGACAACACTCGTCGCCCTGTCCTGTCACCCCATAGTGTTTGTGGCTGTTGTGGTCCCACTGTCTAGTGTACCAGGCTCTTGGAGTACTGATTTTTGCAGCTTGGGTCAGGGGAGGTAGTAGGTAGCATTGATTTTCAAAAGGAAGTTATAGATGTCTGTCATCTGGTATTTGAGCTTGGTGAGGAGAAATGCTGGAGAGTGGCAAGATCCAACCCGTCCTTCTAGAGGGAGAATCCTCCTCCTCCTCCTCCTCCTTCTCCTCCTCCTCCTCCTCCTTTACTCAGAAATAGGATCAAACTGACAATATTGCTATAGAATGGGCTCCACAACCTGTGAAATGGGCTCTGTGGTTCTTTGTACTGTATGAGTGCAGTCTGTGAAGTTTTCATCAGTGCAGAAAATGAAAACCAAGAAAAAAAAATCCAAGCCTCCTGGGGAGACTCCTCAAGAAGGGCTGAGTTGCGAGAGCCCAGGGTTTACATGGAGGTGTAGGCCTGCCTGTCGTCTCCTGGGAGCGTTGACCTCTCTTAGCCTGCATTGCCTTGCCTGTGGATTACATCTTTAGAGAAGGGTCCCTCCAATCTACCCCTTAAATCAAGAGGTATTCACTGAGCTGCAGAGCGTTTGAAAACCTGGATCTGAGTGCAGGGGTCAGGTGTATTTGGACACCACTGCCTGGGAAGGTGTTTGGTTTAGGCGCCATTTTAGTTGGCCTAGAAGGACGTGTGAAATGCTGACAGGTGACAACAGGAAGAGACCTGCTATGGATGGGAGAGGTTGAGGAGGAAGGAAATGTGGAGGTGAAAGGGCAGGAAGAGGGATAGCTCGGGGCAGTGTAAAAGAGGGTGTGTCCTGTGGGAACAGCTGTAGCTCTTGGAGCTGGGTGTCCTTGGAGGAGAACCTTAGCTCTCTACAAATAAAATTTGCAGATAAGGTTTTCTGGTGTTTTCTCTGTGTGCTGGTGACATAAGAGAATTTATTCAGCCCATTTTTGAGGTTGTTGCATCCAAGAGGTGGGACTGCAGCAGATGTTCCCCCTGACCTTCTGAACTCAGAGATCTATCAGCCCCACCCCTTCTACAATGGAAAAACTTCGAAATTCAGATCACAGTGACAACACTGTTTTCAAAATAAGGGTCAAAATTAAGCTGTAAGGACACAGCTATTGTGGGTGGAGCCACCCCTGGGCTGGTGGTCCCGAATTCTATAAGAAAGCAGGCTGAGAAAGCCAAGGGGTTAACACCCCTTTATGTCTGTCCTCGGGTCACCCAGAATCAAGGCTGAGAGGCTGGGTTCCATCATCCCTTCCGTACAAGCCTTCCTCAGGGAGTTCCAGTTCCCAGTTCTTCTCCCTTAAGGTGCCTGCAGATTCTGAGACAAGTGTCATCTAATGCTAGGATGAGAAACCATGACAAAGGAATGTGATGAAGAAAGGGTTTATTCAGTTCACACTTCCATACCTTAGTCCATTATTGGAGGAAGTCAGGACAAGAACTCAAACAAGGTGGGAACCTGATGCAGAGTCTATGGAGGGGGTGCTGCTTACTGGCTTGCTCCCCATAGCTTGCTCAGCCTGCTTATACGGGACCACCAGCCCAGGGGTGGCCCCAACCACAAGAGCTGTGTCCTTACACATCAATCCTTAAATAAGAAAATGCCTTACAGCTGAATCTTATGGAGGCATTTTCTTAATTGGGAGTTTCTCCTCTCAAATGACTAACCTATGTCAATTTTACGTAAAACTAGCCAGCTCTCCCAGTAAGACTCAGCTGTGGCCCGTTGAGCCCCCACATCTACTCATCATCTATCAAGGGCGTTCTGGTCTAACCTACTGAGGCCTAGCTCCTCACCTGCCTCTTCATTAGTCCAGAAGCTCTGGGTGGGGTGGGGTGGGGTGAGTTGGGAATGGTGTTTTAAGCGGGAGCCTCAGCTCAGCACTGGCTGGTGAATCCATACATGGTCTGATTCAGGTGTTCCAAAATTGGAGGCACTCAGCAAACCCTTCAACACTTTGGGCCCCTCCTTAAGGGGCCACTGGAGGATCCTGTACCCATGGGGATTGTTCTTTTTCTGAGGAGTCCAAGTGTTTCAGCCTCCATCCTGACATCCAGCCATTGTCAGCCTTATGGATCTAGATGGCCAAGGTGCTAGTAGGCGCGCAGGCCGGTTGGAGGACCTGCTCTCAGCCTTAGTTTCCTTCGTCTGAGTAACCGCTCCTGTCAGTCCCCGACGGGGCGGGGTGTGTGGAATCCTCCTGGAGGTTGGGGGTGTGGCCTGGTAGCAAAGGAAGGTGAGGTGAGGGGCTGCTGGTGGCGCTAGCCACTCAACCCGTCCACCCACCCACCCCAGTTCCCCGCCCCTCCGAAGCCCTGCGGCCCCGCCCTCTCGGCGCCAGGGGGTAGGTAGGGGGGCTCGGGCTTCCTCGGCCACGGTCGGAGGCACTCGGCTCACTGTCGCCATGGCAACGGCGGCTTAGGGGCGGGGGCGACGTGGCAGGCTGGGCCGGCCGGCGGGCGGCGCGGGGTGGGCTGGGCCGCGCAGCGCGGGCCGGGCCGTCGGCGCTCGGTCGGCGGGCGGGCGGCGGCGCGGGCCGCGAGCTGCTGGGGCCGAGCCCGGCCCGCCGTGGGCCGCGAGGGTGCGGGTCCCGGCCCGCCGCCGCCGCGCTAACCCCGCCTCCCCTTCCCCCTCTTGTCGCCCCGCGCGCAGGGCTTCCTCAGCCGCCGCCTCAAGGGCTCCATCAAGCGCACCAAGAGCCAGCCCAAACTGGACCGCAACCACAGCTTCCGCCACATCCTGCCGGGGTTCCGGAGCGCAGCCGCCGCCGCCGCGGACAATGAGAGGTGAGCCCGCTGCCGCCCCGGCTGCGCCCCGAGGGCGCGGGGACAAAGCCGGTGCCGGGCAGGGCAGGCTCCCGCGGGAGTGACGCCTCGCCGGCCTCCGGAAACTCCGGGAACGGGGCCCCCGTCGGGCTGGGGGACTGGGGCTGCACCCTTCGTTACCTCCACCGGCTGCAGCTAGGAGGGTGCTGGAGGTCCGGGGTGAGGCCGGGCGGCAAGTGCCCTCTCGGGCATGTGGGGTCCTGCCTCGTCTGGCCGAGGTGGGCATTGTTTCCCGGGTGGTGCGGTGCCTGGAGGTAGGGACGGAAGTGGCGCCTCCACCCTCAGGACCCATTCCCGGCCTACGTCCGATACAAAAGGCATTTTCGGCTGGGTTTTGCCCAGACCCTGCAGCGCTCGTGGCGCGGAAAAGGGTGAACATCTGGAGGGGAGGAGCAGGGGGCTGGGCCGCTTAAGGGGCACATCTGCGCTAAGTAGGGCACGTGCTCCGCTGGGGGCTGGGGCGAGCCGAGCAGGCAGTGCCCAGTTGCTGGGTTAATGGGCATAACCTAGGACCCGGGAAGATGGGCCTTCCAAGCCCTACAGTCTGGCCAGCTGCTCCTCTTCTTTACCTCCCGCTCCCAGGGGTGTCTCCTATTCCCTGCTTCCTTCTGGGCAAGCCGGGAGCAGGTGTGGAAATTCCAGGGGGAGGTGGCTTGTGGGGCGGAGGGGAGGGGAGGAGGTTGTTAAGCCTGCTCTGGAGTCACTGGCAACGTGCAGGCTTCAGCTCGCAAGGGCAAGCCATCCTGTCCGTGCGGGGGCACTGGACGAGCACAGCCTCTGGGGGCTCTGGTTCGCCTCCTTAAGTCGTGTCAGCCACAGGCACCTTTCCACTTAGGCACAAGCAGTGATGAATTCCTGTGCCAGTTAGAACGTGTCGTGGAGGTGAAGGAGCCAGTAGGCTCCAAGGAGCCGTTTCAGCATTCAGCCCCAACATCTTAGGCTCCTGGCACCTGCTTTCCTAGGTCTGTGTCCGTTTTACCATTGGTGCGATTTGGCACTTCTTGTGCCGGAGGCACAGGTAGAATGATAATGTCTTTCCTTTCCTCCTTGGTTTCAGCTAGCAAGTAGCCCAAGTTATCCTAACTCCTGCCCAAGGTGGTGTGACGTTTAGTTGACACCTAACATCGTCCCCAGGGCACCCCTCCCACATCCCAATTAGACCTTCTGCGTCCATTAGCCCAGAGCTGTTCTTCAGTGCATCCCCACCTCTGTCTGCACCTGGCTTCCTGCCCCGGTCCAAGCCCAGCCTAAGGCAGGACCCCCCCACCCCCAGCCTTTCACTGATGGCTATGGTGCCCCAGGAGACCAGGCGTTCCCTGGCAGGAAGATGCATCCAGGCCAGAGCTCGGTACTGGGTGCAGCCACTGCGTCTTTGAAAATCTCCATTCCCATCTTTGTTATTGTTGTCTGTCTGGGCGGCAGGCCACCCGGTTTGCTGCCTTCCTCTCTCCTACGGCCCCCACCTCCGGCTGTCTCCCCCAAGAACATGCCTTTCTCTGCGCTTTCCCTGGCAGGGGTCCGGACCCTCTGTTCTCGCATGCGGGGGCTTGTGTACGTACCCCATTTTGTGTGCATGTGGCGGTTGTCCGGGAGCAGGAGAGAGAGCAGGCAGCCTGGGTCTCTGAGTGTGTCTGCCCTCTTGAGAGCAAGCGGCATGCATGTCGTGTTTACCTTCCACCGCTGGGAAGCCGGCACCGAAAGGCCAGCAGGCGCTTGGCTAGCAACCCTAGCCAGAGTCGGGGTTTCGCTAAGATGACCTCGGAAACATCCTGTGCAGCCTGGTCTCAGGTTAGCCGTGTTACATGTAGGGGGAGGGGGAGGAGGAGTCGGGCTTGAGAGAGGAGCTGAATGTCATTGACAGTGGTGTGGAATTGTCTTTTTAAAATTTTCTGTAAACAATCTCCCCTAGTGGCCTCTGGTTCCGGAACGGAGCCCAGATTTCCCTCAAACAGTCAGGGAGACTGGGTTTAAATCCCTCTACCCAGTCTAGAAGCTGAAATGGGCTTTGCCAGGACTGGGGTCTTGATTTGTTGCTTTGTTCAGGAATAGATCTGCTGGCTACAGTTGGGTGAATGGGCAGATGTTTCTCTGGGCCAGTCCCCGGAGTCATCATTCTTGAGAGTTGAGTAACATTAACTGTGGTGAGCCCACTCCCACCCCCTAATTTCACGGTCAAACCTAGGTGAGTGGGCAGTGCCACTTCATTCTGGTGGGTGTTGTGCTGCCCAAGTGCAGTAGAAGGAACAGAACAAGGAGAGGCTGATTCCCTCTCCAGGCTCTCCCACTGACTGCCATGCCTCTCCTGAGGTAAATGCAGAGACTCCAAGCAGGGAGTGGGTGGAGGGCAAGGATGAAGGGGAGAGGGTGGCATGTATGAGCCCTGATCCCAGTGACCCTCCCATGTAGATGAACAGTTTAGGGCTATCTGGTCAGTCCCTTGAGTGTAACTGGGTGAATCTTTCTCGTTTGTATGACTCCTAAAGAGGTGTTGTTGCATGTTAGACTGTGTGCTCTGTGACTGCTGTGTTGGACAGGTCGTTTTTTGTTCTGGAATTCTCCACCCAGAGCCTGGAAACCAGGTGGTTCTGCACTAGATTCTTTGGGAATCTTGGGAAGGAAGTCTGCCTTAGGTGTGGGCTGCTACTGTTTGGTTGTGAGGCTTGGGTCAGGCCAGCAGGGACTTGAGGGCTCAGGGCTACAGGACAGATTTGAGCCTTTCTACTTGTTCTATGAAAACAGCTTCAGGGGAGGTTCCTAACTAGTCTCCATGCTCTCTGGGCCTCTCAGACACCCATTTTTCCTTTGGAGACTTTGGCAGTAAACACCAGGGACAGGTAATCATTTCTCCTGGATAGCAGAAATGAGTGCTGGCCAGAGCGCTTGCTTTCCAGGTGAGCAGGGTGCTGGCAGAGCGCTTCTTCTTGCAGGCTGGAAGTGTTGCTGTTTCATTTACAGGGTGGTTTTAATGTTGGTAAAGCAATAAAAGATAGGTGACTCTGCCTTCCCAGAATCGAGTTGCATGCTCATTTATTGATGCTTCTGAGCTAGGTCAGCTGACATCCTATCCCCCTTCTCCTGACACCATTTCTAGGTGACTCTGGCTCCCTACACATTCAGTGAGCATGCCCCCCATCCCCATCTTCTGTCTGTACTCTGGAAGTGGCAGAACCCTCCTCATTTTTGCCAGTTGGCCTGGTGCAGCACTTACCTTGGGAGTGTCAGGTGCAGCTAGGCAAGGCTGGTGTGTGTGTGCAGTTAGAGCTACGCTGTCCATTCCAGGGAATGTGCAGGACTCAGTTTCCACATCTGAAAGTTATTCATGGGGGGATTCTAGGTGTGTAGAACCAGGGAGGGGCAGTAATTGGAAGTTGGGGGTGGAGGTTGTTGCAGGGATCCCCCTGGCCCTGAGTAGGCAGATCTGAATTCTGTTTCCAGGGGTGAGGTCATCCTTGGAGGAAGAAACAGGAAGCCGGGTGAAGAACAGGTGGAAGGCAGAGCCTGTGCTGCTGTGCCTTTGAGGTCTCGGCTGGTATCCAGACCAGGGCTTGTGCTGGTTCCTGTCCTGCTGAGCATGGGGATGGGAGGTCAGGACCTGGTCAGTGAAGAATAGGGACTGCAAGATGCAGTTCAGACAACTGCTAGGTATAATGGGAGTATGTGTGTGAGCTTTGGCTTCGGAGCCATCGCTGGAGCAAGTCACTTAGGCTTTGGGAGCCTCATTTAACACATCTACAAAGTGAGCACAATGAAAATTATGACGGAGATACTAGTATCATATAGTCAATATTTAATCACATGCTCCTGTCTCATTTCATGCAGTTTCCTTAGCATTTAATACTGGGTCTCACACATTTCTTAAATGTTTCTAAAATTTGATTAAGTTAAAACTTAATGTGTGAAAGAAGTTAGCCTAACTGTTGTATTTCAGCAAGTATAGGTAGGAGGAAGCCATTTTGTTTGGTAGGCCTCCCTCAGTTTTCTCATCTGTAGGCTGGACTAACAGTCACTCATGTGGTATCATTCCAGAATTCTAGAGAGCTTGTAAATGCTGCTGCTTTTTGGTAGGAGGAACTGAGTCAAAATGGAGAGGGATGCTGACCTTGAACAAAGCAAGGCAAGAGGCCTGGGAAAGGGGCCCTTCTTCCCAGCCGTGCCTGGAAGTGAAGCTCTCTCCTGTGTGTTTTACACATCTTTTCTAAATGCACATTGTTCCAGTTGCTTCTGAGCCATCCTTATTTTAAATCATCTAGCCTTTAGGTTTACTTTTTCTTTATTAAAGCCTTGTGCATTCATTTTTGTCTGCATCTCTCTCATCTTCTCATGGGGTAATGTTTTAGAATTACTAAGCCAAAGAATATGAAATTTGAACTTTTTGAAACACACACACACACACACACACACACACCTACACACCCCATATCAAAATCCTCTCATGGCTTATTTCCTGCCAATGAGCTTTGAGAGTGACCACCTGTTGGCGTTTCTTCATACCCTCTAAGAGATGAGTTGTTTGTCATTAAAATGGTCTCTCATTTCGGAGAGGCAGAAAAATGACATTTCTTTCTTTGCATGAATTTGCCTGTTTGTGACTGAGTGCTGCTGCTCTCTGAGTCAAGGCCAGTGGTGCTGTTTCCTGGAGACTCACCTCTTCTGTCCTGTGCTCTGAATCTTCCCACACGGCCCTTCGAACTGTCAGGCCTTCCTGACCCCGGGAGGCCTTGTGTGGGTGGGCTCTCCATGTTATAGGAGCTATAACAGGAAATTCACTAACTCCTGGTGAGGAAGGTGCGCCTGGTTCTCATCTCTTTCCTCCTCCCTCCTCCCTCCCCCAGCATAAGGGAATCAGATTTAATTCTTAAACCAATAATCATTATGAAGAAGCTCATATTTAGGGCATCTGTCCTTCAGAGTAGGCAGGCGGAGAAGAGGCTGAAAGGTCCAGGGAAACTGAGGCCACGTAACAACAGCCAGGCAGTTTGTAATCAGATTGCCCTCTGTGCACCACTTTCCTTGGAGCCTGGTGAGCACAGACAGGCCTAACCAGAGCCACGTGCATGGCTCTGCGCCTCGTCTCCGAGGAGAAGAAGCCACAGAATGTAACTGGATGCACGGAACAGCCGACTGAGTTTCGCTTTCTCATTTTTATTGCCTTCCTTTTATATCCGCAGCTCCCTTGTGTGCCTTCTAGAGATCTGAGCTGGGTAATATTTTAAGGAATGGTGGAAATTAGCTAGTGATCAGCCCCAGGCTGCCCAGCTAAAGTTTCAGAGGCTGGGTAAGCCTTTCTTTGAACAAGCACACTTACATGTGCATACTTTTTATTATATTTTACAAGTGTGCATTTGTCCTCAGGAAGGTTTGTGCATGACATGTAAGTATTTTTGTATATATTTTAAATAAGCATATGTATACATGTACACATATATGTATATATATACACATATACATATATGTATATATGTATACATATATATGTATATATGTGTACATGTATATACACACACACACACACACACACATTTGCCACAGATCAGTTTGGTATCCTGTTGGATTAGACCATCTAAAGTTTTAAGATTTTATAGATCAAATATAGGCAAACGATTCAATCTAAATACTCAGTAAGTGCTGGCTACTGTATTATTATTGTGTGTTTTCTTCTTGTGTGTCTTCTTTTGTGTTTACATATACTCTGTGGTGTCCAGGTGTGTATTCTGTGTTTTCTGTACGTGTGTGTGTGTTTTCTTTGACTGTGTGTCCAAGTGCACATTCCCATCCACATGGAGTTCTATCTGGGCGGGTGGACATGCTGGCTCAATTTGTGAACAAGCTGCCTAAGTTTTGGGGGTAACTTACCCAGCCCCAGTCCTTTGACTCCCTCTCTACCTCACTTGCTAAGTAGAGCCCAGGTCCTGGTGGCTATGGGACTGCTCTCGCCCAAGTAGCCTTGCCTATTTCCAGGCCCCATATCAGAGGCTATGCAAATCGACTCTTTAATGGAATTCCTTTGCAAAATATTATTTGAACCAGAAAGTTAATTACCAGGCTCTAATTAATGGCTATTTCTGAAGACCACAGAAGCAAACTAGAGATCATAGAGAGACTGAAAAGGGAAGAAGGAAAACCATGTACCTCCCTGACTGGCATGGTGCTTTCCAGGGTGGCAGCCAGAGCTTCTCCCCACTCTGAGCTGTCAGCCCTATTCTCTTTGAGAATGTGAAGGACAGAATATCCCTTCCCCAGAGGAGACCTGGTGGTTGCAGATCTCTGCTGCCCATGAGTCCGGCAGGGGGCCCCTGAACAGCATCCCATTGAGTAAGAAAAGCTTTGTGAGAGGGTGTGAGCAGCAGGCCTGGGTTGAGCTTAAGCTATCCCATCTTCAGAGCCCCCAGGTGACATGCCTAAGACCTGCCCTCTATATATTCACTGGAGTTTCTTGAGTGATACTGGCCCTTTTCCTATTCATTCCATGTAAGGGGTACTTTCTCTTACCCCAGGCAGAGCCTAGGTAGCTGCCATGGCCAAACCCCATCAAGAGCTTAGCTTCTTGCCCTCAAATCCCTTCAGTATGCGCTGTGGAGTCACCTGTGTGTGGTCCCTCATAAGGTGAGCCTGGTCTTGGTCATGTGCTGTCGTTTGTCCCCTGGATGCTGTAGATGAGCTGTCTTCCTCCGTAGCCCCTATGAAAGACTCCGAGGTGGCTCTGTGATGCACATGGCACGGACGCTCCCCTCCTGGGCCTGCTTTCCTGTTCCCTCCTGTATCAGAGAGCGTCTGAGCTTTGTGGGCATGTGGCTGCTCACCCCATGTGCTCTTCTGCGTGTACGCTAACCACTTTTCTTGGAACTTGGGATGCAGGTACTTGTGAAAGCCATCACTTAAGCCCTACAAGTCCTGTCAATGCTAGGCAAGTAGTGGAGTAAGATCCCAGGAGAGGAGGAAGAGAGTCCAACCTGACATCCTTCCTGGGGACTCTGGATAGTCCTAGGCCAAGTGATCCCAAAACCGGACATGAGTCCTGATTCTGGCAGTATGCTAAGCATGCCTTTGCCTGCTCAGGAGGCCTGCGTGCCTCTGGCTTCTCACAGTGCTTCTGAGGGGTGGGGCGGGGTGCTGATGTGACAGCAGCTGACAGTGCTGTGTCCTGAATGGAAATACTTACTATTGCCAGTGGGTAACTTTGCATGTGCTGAGAGATGGCCAGTGGACAGTTTCAAGGTGCTGCTCCTTGTAGTGTCCCCCAAAAAGGTAACCTGGAAGGCTTTGCTAGCCACCTGCTGACTCCTGGGTACCTTGGGACTTGTGAACCGGCTGGAACAGAGGCTGCAAGCTCACAGGCATTGGCTGTGAGTTCAGCTTTCTCATCTCTTGGGGCCCATGGTGTAGTAACTGACATTTTCCACTTTGTTACCTGCAAGGAGAGTTGTTGTAGTGCCTCAGTCTCCCTCCTCCTCTTATCCAGTGGGAAGCTCCCACTAGGGAGCCGGGGTGCTCTTCAGCCCTCTCTCAGCTGCCCTGGCAACTCCCCCTTCTCTGTCAGCCCCTCCTGTCTGCTGTTCTGACTTGTCTTGAACAAGCAGGGTCCTGCTCAATTGTATAGTCAGCCCAGCCTGATTGTGAAAGAACACATTGGGCAGAGATATAGATGATACCAGGGTAGCACACACCCTAATAAGATGCGACATTGTTGTAGGGAGTTTTCGTGCTGAGGGCAGTGAATTAGTGTAGCATCTCCCTGTGCCCACTGACTAAGGGGAAGTTAATTTCATGCTCTGTCTTTTTGACATTCATAATCAGAGCGTTGTATTGCAGCTGCAGATTGTTAGCACGTGAAGAATGGCCAAGCCTCAACAATTACTGTTTCTGGCTGGGGAGGAGATTTGTTAATGGACTGTTCCTGGTCCCATCCCCTGTTCCTGGTCCCTGGATGCCTTCTTTGCAGCCCCGTCCCTACCCCATCCCCCACCCCCAGAAGGTCATCGGGAAGCTCAGTCCCAAACAAAAGTGGCTGGGATAGAGTTTGTCATAGATGCTCCGTGTAGAGGAAGAGCCATCTGATAAAATACAGGTTCTCGCTGGATGACACCTTGTTGGGTAAGCGTATTTCCTCAAAGTCTGAAAACTGTTGCCAAACTTAACCACTGTAGAGGGGCAATGATTGTGACCCAGCTGGTGACTCATCTTACATGCCTGGTGCTATGTTTTTGGAAGTTTATCTTTTTTTTTTTTTTTTTTTTTTTTTTTTTTGGTTTTTCGAGACAGGGTTTCTCTGTGTAGCCCTGGCTGTCCTGGAACTCACTCTGTAGACCAGGCTGGCCTCGAACTCAGAAATCCACCTGCCTCTGCCTCCCAAGTGCTGGGATTAAAGGCGTGCGCCACCACCGCCCGGCTGGTGCTATGTTTTTGATTCCTTACAGCAAGGGGGTGGAAGGTTGATTCCCATTTCACAGATGTGCAAAACTAAACCCAGTGTGTGAGTGGCCTTATGTTACTCCTGAGGGGGCACCCTGCTCACACAGTTCATTCTGTGTGAGAGTCCAGACAGAACTGAGATTTTATCGGCATCAGGTCCTGCCATGTGCTTTAAGACTGTAATGCTTTTTGAAAGAATATCCTAAACCAGGAGCCCTCTTGTTAGAAATTAAGCTCAGGGTCAAAAAAGGAGACCAGCATTCATGGAAGTGTCTCCACAAGGGACTGTGACTGTTGTCAAGAGGCCGCTTGCTCTTCTCCTGTGTCGTCTTTCTCATACTGGTGTTTGCTACTGGACCCCCCACTTTGTTTGGAAAGCATAGTTATACCAGTGTTCTGGGCTGCCTGGAGGTGCTTGGATGAGGCCAGGCATTGAGACCCTGGTCTGCGGTGAGTACGCCCAGAGAGGGGAGAGCAAACCTGGAGCCGTCCAGTGTTGAGCCCTTGCCAGTCCCGGACTCATTCCTTATCTGAGCTCTGGTTCTAGGTGCAAAGTGAGCAGGGACTTCACTTCCCAGGAGAAGTGGCAGCCATGTAATTCCAGCCTAGTTCCTTAAGTCAGAAGCTCCTGGGGCAGGATGAGCCAGTGTTTTAGGGCTGGAGGGGTGTCCTGCCCTCTCCAGAGAGCTCTTTTAGCACTGGGGGAGTGTGGCTGCCAGTGGGCAAACTGTGCCAACTCACCTATGAGTGGTGGGTGAGGGAGAGAAAGGCTGAGGATCTGGCTTTAGAGATCCTGTAGCCCTGACCGCCTACCTCAGGCTCTCGCCCCTATAGTTCCCACACTACCACATGCTGAGGAGTCATGGGCCTGTCTGAGGCCCCAGGGCCACCTGCTGTTTCCCTCTGAACCTCAAATTCCTTGTTTTAGTAAAGCAGGCCCGGGAGTCCTGGAGGGAAGCACCCTGGCAGGGCCAGCAGGTGAAGTCTTTCCTAGGCTTCTGTTCATTGCATTCAGGTTGTGAAGCCCCTGGAGCTCGATGGACCATTGTAGCTGGGCAGGATGCAGATGTCTGTGACCTTGCTGTCTACACAGAAGGCTTTTCTTGGTGCTGGGATGGCCCCACCCACCACCATTGAGTAGCCATTCAAGATTGGCTATGTTTGGTCTGTTAAGTATCTCTGTGTTTCATCCTTTTGAAGCACACGGATAGGAGCCACTACTATTCCCACCTCACAGTCCTGCCCTGTCTGTAGCTTCCTGGTTCTTGTCTTTTTGGGATGGCATTGATTAACAGTAGCTGTTGGGGGTACTGGGTAATTAATTGACTTTCACAGTACCCAACTCCCCAAGTGGATGTGACTTTGGTTACTGCCTTGGAAGATCAGGGCAGAGAACATGGTGCTGGTAGATAGCTCGCTTTACTCTGGGTCTGTGAGAGGGGTGAAGAGCTGAGGTCTTGCCGAGTGGGCCGCAGGTCACAGGCCTGGTCCAGGTTACCTGAAGTGACCTCCTCATCTTTGCCCTAGAGTTTAGGATGTGCAGCTTTGGTGCTCTGCGTAGGAGTCATGAAAACCTACTCCAAGGTATTTCAGAGCCTGTGGCTAGCTGCCTGTAGGGCACTTGGTGACATATACTGTCTCTTCAGACTAGGAGAAGGATCTGCTCTCCTGTCTGCCATACTCTGAGCCCACAGGAATGTTTCCCAGACTAAGTTCCACATTCCTGCTGGTGGTAATGGGTTGGGGATGGGGGATTTCCTAGCCTAAAGCCACCTGGGGTTGGAGGTGGGGCAGGGGGGGGGACCTCAAAATTGGTTCCAGAGATTCCTAAATATGGGAATACACGTTGTCTTCTGTAGGGACATTTGTTTCCTTACCTCAAGGTTAGAACCTTTGAGAGACCGTACAGTAAAACAGCAGTTCTGCTTTATTTAATCCTGGGCTCCTGCCTCCACCCCAACCCCAGGAGCAGCTGCAGACATCTGCAGAGCATCACTTGGTAAACAGTAGCTTCAGGTGTTCCCTCTCATCAGAAGCATGTTTTTAAGACAGAACTTTGGATGCATTCCCTGCCTTCAGGACCTGCAGGAGTGAGCCTTGCATAATGGCGTTGCTGGTTCAAGTGGCAGGGTGACGTGTTGGAAAAAGTTATTATAAGGTCCTCAGAGTAGTTCTTCAAAGCACTTCCCAAATCTCGTTTGTGTGTGTGTGTGTGTGTGTGTGTGTGTGTGTGTGTGTGCGTCTGCCTGCCTGTCTATCTGTGTCTGTCTTCTAAGAGTTAGTGGCTTGACCAGTTCTAATCTTAGCTAGGATATTGGGAGTTGTTGTCCCTTTGTGGGATGAGTGGCTCCCCTACACACAACTGCTCTGGCTCTGGGCCTCCCATCCCCCTCAGGCACTCTCTGTGGAGGGAAGTAGTTGGGCAGAGCCTGTCCACAGATTTGCATAATTGTACTGTCCTCTGAATAATTAATAAAGCACTGTCCTTGCTGGGAGCAAAATCTGCGCCATTATGGATGGATCTGCCATGAACGGTTTTTCAGGGGCTCTTCCAGAGGCTCCAGTGGTTCTTGGAGTCCTTGACCTTTCAAGGAGCCCCCTCTCTAAGAGAAAAATGGGGAGTTGCCAGTGTTGTACCCACATGGCCCTCAGGCTGGCCTTGCTGCGTCTGGGATCCACAGATAAGAGCCCTGGTGCACATGGGTCTGGTCTGTCTGTCTACTTTCTGTTTCTATAGTCTTCTCAGATGTGGGGCCAACTGTTGTGGGGATCTAGCCCCTTTTTCTGGAAGCTGAAAGGTCGTGCTGCTTACCTGTGGCTAGGACTGAGCTTTCAAGCTGGAGAGGAGGAAGGGAGGCGGAGCTGCTTGGCGTCCTCTTCCTGAATTGCAGTCTCCCAGAGTCTGGACTTCCAAAGTAGCCTGGAGCAGATTCCTTTTGAGATTTCCAGTCCTTTTTATTGCCTGTTGTTGAAGTGAATGTTCCTTCTGGTATGTGATTTCTTGCTTCTTCCCATTTCTTCCCTAGAAATGGAAGTTGAGGCTTGGAACTACCCTGATATGCTGCTGGAATCAGGAAAAATCCTTTTTCTCCAAGCCTGGGTGTACTTCCCAGACTCCCCATCTTGCAGGTGTTAAAGTGTGCTGGGGCTGAGGGAATCCCATTGTACAAGCAGGCTGGGCAGCATCCAGTGAACCAGAGGAAGTAAGATTCTTTAAGGCACGATTCCTCAACTTGAAGTGCTAACGTGTGTCTGACTCTGCAAGACAGAGTACAGACTGCTTTACCTCCTGCCCACACTGACTGCCCTAGAATGGGACACCCTGTTCCTAGGGAACAGACCATGCTATCATACGCACACCCCTACTCCTTCCTTTCCTGAGCTTGCCTAATGTGTGTGTGTGTGTGTGTGTGGTGGGGTGTGGAAGAGAGTGTGTGTGCATACTGGATCATTTACTGCTTAACTTTCATACCCCCTAGGGCTGTGGCAGAGCAGGAATCATCCCATTTTACAGATGAACTAGAGAGGCCCAGAGAGAGTAATTACCACACCCAAAGGCACAGAGTTTGTACTTCAGATTTACATTTACCAGCTGGGCCTTGGGTTCTTTTCCCTTGTAGCTACCGAGAACCATTTGCTCCCTGGATAAATGTCAGTCTGTTGGCTAGGGTGGGGACCTGTTGCTTCTCCAGCTGTCTTCTCTACTTGTTTGGAGTATCTAGGGGTGGGAGATTAGAAAAATCTCCGTTTAATAGTTTTCCCACTGTGGAGTTGGCTTTGGCACTTTGTATCAGTGTGAGCACAAGGCTACCAGATGCCCTGCTTGTCTGTCTGTTCCTGACAGTCAACCTTTTTCCTCCTCTTGCCTTGTGTTTTGGATGGGTCAGGTGTTTTGAAGTATCCTAAACCTATGAGGAATTTGTCTTAGACTATGGTGATGGGAAGCAAAGGAAGAGTGTCCAGTAGCTTGTCTTCCTTCAGCTCTTTCTGAGCCTAGAGGTTGGACAGGCAGCCTGGCGTGGACATGCTCTTGGCTAGGCGTGGGGATTGAACAGAGGTCGAGAGATGAGTCAGAATTTGGACCACCTGCTTTGTATATCTGGAACTGGAATGGAATTTTCATCCTCACTCCATTGAAAACAAGCCATACCAGGCCTCACTGATGAGCAGAATTCTGCTTTGACACAGGAACCTGTGTCTGGACCACACCCCATTTTCCTGTGTGGTGAGACTGGTCTCTTGGGGTTTTAAGTTATACCTGAGATTTCATATGTGATCATTCTGTCATATCATGTTATCATTCTGTCATCTCATCACCCAGTGGATCGTGTTTGAGACCCCAGAATCCTGACAGTAGATCCACATCAGTACCCCACAGTTTACCCCATCATGTAGGAAGAGGTGGCCCAAGACAAGCAGGGAATGATGTTTGTGCTGACATTTCTTCCACTTAGAAAATCAATATTCTGTGGTCTGCCTAATTGCTCTGTTGCTGCTAAATGAGTTATTATGGAAGGAAAATAGCAAACGCATTGTGAGATTAATGGGAGAAAATAGTTGGCAAATGACTTTGGTTTGCTTCCGAAACTCTGAGAAGGTGTTACTATGAGAAATCTGGAGAGTAGTGCAAGGCTGAGTTTCAGGCCATGGGGAGACAGCAGCTGTTGGGTGGTGAGGTGCTAGAGGTGCCGACAGGTCTAAGGTCCCTGCTAGGGAGGACATTGCAGGGGCTGGAGCCTGTACAGCAGCGCAGGCTCTTTGATGGCCTGGTCTTGAGGGAGGGGCACTGTTCAGGTACAGTCGCTAGTCAGGTACAGTCAGGCGAGGCTGGAGGATGTAATAATGGTGGTAAAACTAGCTGCAGCCTCTCCCCCAACAAGGAGATATGCTGGGGTAAAAGTGTCGCATGGGCAAATTACAGTCACACTGCCCAGTGGCAGTGAGTCCAGACCTGCAGAGTTTGATCCTTTGGCTCCCTGGACAGGTACAAGAGCTTATGCCTTTCCGATGGTCTGACAGCCTAAAACACATGCTTCTTACAAGTGTGCAAACCATGACAGCTAAGGACTTGCTGAAAGTCAGATAGCCCTTAAGGACAAGCTGGCTTTAGACCTGTCCAAAGGGATGCTCCTCTGCTGCCGGAGGCTGGCACCTGCAGGTACCTCTGCAACAAGAGTCGAGAACTCCAGTCCTGCAATAGGACTAGCAGCTAGCAGCCTAAGACTGTTGAATTGGGGGTCTGTAGAATATGCCGGCAAAATGTTGACCTCAATCTCCCCAAACTAGACTTCTCTTCCTTACTAGGTCTTCACTTCCTCTTTAATGGCAGCCCTGGCAGTTTTGTGATGTTATAAATTCTGAGTGTATTAAGGAGTCTTGGAAAGGCTCTGTAAATAACATGTCTCCCTTCCCATGAGGCCTGTTGTTTACTCCTTTCGAGTACCCCAGCTCACCTGGGGCTGTCTGTCTGTCTGCAGAGGTGGTGAAGAAGGTGTGGTCAGTTGATCATGGTTGGAGATCTCTGGACCCAGGGTTTCAGAAGTGGCAGCAGCAGATGGGGGAGAATTGACCTTTCCTGTGAGGCCATTTAAGAGGCATTGAGGGAACCAGAGGCCATGTTGCCTGCCCTGCCTTCTGAAGATAGTTGAGTGTCTTCATGCTGGAGAAACTGCAAAGAACCCTAGGCTGGGAGGGCCAGATCCTCATGTCTAAGATCCGCTCTGGTGTGTGTATCCCCCTCAAGGTCTAAGTACCTCAGGGATCTCCTCAAGCATCAAGAGCACAGAGAGCAGCCCTGCGTTCCTCCTCCCCCACAGTCCAGGCTTGGGGGATGGGAATGATGGTGTTGTCTGCTGCTCTTCCTAGATGCCAAATTACCAGTCTGCGGACTAGCCCAGTGCTGGGTGTGCAGGGCCTGCTTGCCGCTGGGAGCCAGGCTTCTGTGCCCCTGTGGGTGCAGGTAGTAGGACAGCCAGGTGGGTCCCTGAGCCCCGGAAGATGCAGAAACTTGCTGGGCATGCTGGCTCCTGCTGCTGGCTAGATGCCAAGTTTCAGCCCAAACTTGGGTCTGATTAGCTATTTGCCGCTTGCCAACCATGAACTGCAGCTCTCCATGGCTGGAGGCTAAGTGTTTATGTGGTTGATTAAAGAGCCCAGCCAGGGCTCTGTCCCACTCTCCTTTCATTTCCCCCAAATTCTGCTTAGTTCTTTGAGTACACAGCAAGGCATTCCCTGCGGGACTGCCCAGCCCTGCCCAGTACTCCGGTGTGCTACTGTAGGGACGTTGAAGCGCAGCTAGGAGGGGTGCTTAAGGGCTCCCATCTGCTCTTGCGCCTGCCTCTTTGGAGCCAGACCTCTCCCTCTCCTGATAAACACTGACCAAAAAAGCGGCTTTGGGAGGAAGTCATGGCAGGAGCCTGGAAGTGGGAACTGAAGCAAAGGCCATGGAGAATTGGTACTGGCTTGCTGTCCGCTTCACTCAACTTGTTTTTAATATAACCAAGGACCACCCCTGCCCAGGGGTGTTGCTGCCCACAGAGCGGACTGAAGGAGGGAAGCATCATCTCCAAGTGAGGCTCCCTCTTCTGAGAGGGTTCTAGGGTGTCAGGTTGACAAAAACTAAGCAGCACAGTCAGCAGTCACAGTCTGTGTGATGTTTTAAGATCACATAGCAGCTCTGACTCTGGATACCAATCTCGAGTCTCTTCATAGGCATGTTGTGGCTTTCCATCGTGACAGACAGGCCTGGGCCTGCCAGAACCCAGGAAGATGTGAAGTGGTCAAGGCTTCACCCGACCACATGCATCTGTGTGGCTTCTCTCTGGACCATGAATTTGAGATTCTTTCTTCTCTATTTCTGTCCCAGCGAGGCGTCCAGACACCATGCTAGTGTGTATAGGTCTCCAGTGAAGTCCAAGTAGGCAGTGGGCTGTCCTCAGAGCCTGATCTCAGGGTGCCCACCTGAGCAGCAGTCCAGTAGTCTCTCCCCGGTAGGTCAGAGTGGCTGAAGAGGCTGTGAATAGGGAGCGTGAACTCCTTTACCCAGCAAGGTCCAGGATCCTTGTTGCGGTGGAGTCTGGCAGACTGCTGTGGACGCGGGGCAAGCGCTCCTGCACACTGCTGCCTGTGCTCTTGTCTTCGGAAAAGCACCGAGTGCTAGTTAGTTCATTCCTAGCATGCTGCCGTGTGTCATAGCAGGGACCAGAGGCTTCGTGTAAGTGACAGTACTCCAGACAGGACCTGAATGTCCTTAGCAGCACTAGTTTGCTGACTTGCCTGAATTTTGGGGTAGGTTCAGGGTAGTGGCGCCTGTATGGTCAGTGTGAGGCTTCTCAGGAGTACTGCATCCTTTCTAGTGCACTTTTAGAGAAAACTGTTGTATCCTCTGGTTGCTAGTCCTGCAGTGGGACCCTGGTTTTGAGGGGGTTTGTGAGTCTGCTGTTGGGTGGAGTCAGTCCAGGTGCACGTGTTTCCCACAGCACTTGGAATTCGTCTTCCTGTGTCAGGTTACACAGTGCTCTGGGCTGCAACCCCCCCCCCCCCCCCGGGCCAGTCGGGTCTGCCTGGTAGGATCCAGGTGGGGGCCTGTTTTCCCCTCCACTGTCTCCTCTCAGCTCTGCTTCCTCTGTACCTCGCCCCCACTCCCCCGCCCCAGCAGAGGGGCAGGCACCCCATGGTAGATATCCTGGCCATAGCCATGGTCACTAGGTCCTCCTGCTCAGGAGCTTGAGGGGCGTGGCTGAGCTTGCCGCTGCTGGACGTTGTGCTGGTAGCCCAGAGAACATGTGCTAAACTGTGCTCCTGCTCCTGCCTCTGAAGGCAGACTCTTCAGCCGCCCTGGCAACAGCGCCACGCCAGCCTGTGCTGTGGCCACTGAGCATGCCTCCTGACTGGCTGCTTTCTCTAGCTTCTCAGGCGCGGACTCTTCAGGCTTCAGGCAAATGGTGAAAGAAAGCTGAGGGGCTGGGCTCCTCAGATTGTGTGTCTGCCGACAACCCTCAGTCCCTGGCCAGGACCCCCTGGGCTTTCTTCTGTATACACCGGGGTGGGTCTGCAGAGACAACAGAGCTGGCTTCAAGGGCTTAACAGGCCTCAGGAGCCTCAGGACTCATCTTGTCCTTGCTGCCCCCCCCTTGTCCCCTGGGCTCCCCTGTTTACTCATGCAGATGAGGGTCGTTGTCAAAACCAGCTCTACCATTTGCCTGTTAGATGAGTAGAACGGCAGTTCTCTAGTGCCTCTTGAGAGGAATAGCTGAGATTTTTAGCAGGGTGCCAGGCGCTATGCTGTTCGCCCCTCCCTGTGTCCCTCTATCCAGACGCCTTCTGCTCTCCCCATCCTTCAAGTCCTGACCCATTGCTTACAGCTTGCTTCCTTGACACCCCTTGCCCAGCCTCTTAGCTGTTCATTTGAGTCCTCATTGGATCTGCTCCTCAGTAGGGCCTCCTCAGGACACTTTGGGAGTCCACCTACTCCCCAGCCCTACAGAAAGCACTCTGCCCCATCCGGATAGCTTAAGCTGAGTTATAGGCTGTAGAGATTAGCCCATCCAGAGGGGCGCTGGGGCCAAGAGAGGCTAGAACACGTGGCCTGCTTCTTCCTACTGCTGTCTGTGGCACAGAGTGACAAGAGTCAGCCAGCTCTCCAGAATCAGGTGTGGGGCGCTGATAGCATTTGAAGTTTGAAAGAAATAAGTCTCAGGTGCCAAAGCAGGGACAGTTCACTGAGACAGACAGAGGGAATCCCATGGTGAACAGAAGGCTTCAGGGGTCCAGAGCCCTTCTGTCTTCTTGAACAGGCTGTGGGAGGTGCAGAGGGAGCTCAGTACTGGGAGGGTGGAACCAGCTCTAAAGGGTAAGGAGAGTCGAAAAGACTGAGGGAGGAAGAGGATGGGCCCAAGGGCGGGCCTCTTTGTGCCAGGTGCTTTGGTTTTGGAGTCAGAAGTATAAGAGGCAAACTTGCTTCAGTGCGGGGTAAAGGGTGTAGAGGGGCTTGCTGAACCTGTCTAAGGTCTTGAGGCTAGGACAGAAGACGCAGAATGAACTGCCGGCCTCACAGCTCTTCATCCTCTGGTGGACACAGCCTGTTGAGGACTGGCATCTCCTCTCAGCTGGGTCGGGTAGTCTGTTCTCTTAAACATGTGTAAGCACTACTGAGTGTCCAAGAAAGCATGGCACATAGAGTCCTGCAGCATTTCTAGGTCCCGGGCACAGATGGCACAGATGCGTAAGTGAAGCCCTCAGGGGGGCCTGGCCTGCTGAACTAGGGCAGAGGCAGAGGATGTAAAACCCAAATCCTTGCCCATGACCATTGTCTCTGTAGCTCCTGAAGGGTAGACCTCCCATTGACAGCCCAAGTGCTGAATAACACATCCATTGAGCACCTACTGCATGCCATGCACCGTGCCAGGTGCTGGAATAATTACCTTTGGCATGGCACTCTATGGTTCCCACAGCTCCCTTGGATCTCATTAGGAGGTTGAATCTCTCCAATTGAATATTTATTTTCTTGTTTTCTAAGTGAGGAGACTGAAATAGAGAGGAGAGTGGCTTTGAGGTAACATCCTCAGCTACCAGCAAGGGACCAAACCCATCCTGAGCCTTGACCTCTCCCTGGGCTGTGGGTATACTCTGGGGTCTGGCATCTGTTTCTTCCCAAAACTACATGGTGAGATGGAGTTTCAGGAAGCCAGGCCCACAGAGAATCCGTATCCAGGAGAGCAGGACTCCTGGGGCCACAGGAACCACCTGCCTGGTCCTTGTCTCCACCCAGCAGGAATTGGTTGTTGGGGACAATTGTCTGTGTTTGGGGCAAGTCTGAGGGAGAAGAACAAAGAGAACTGTCCCTGCCAATGCAGCTCTGACCTTGAAAGCCCTGTGGAGTTTCATTTATTGGAAAGAAAGAGGGAAGAATTGGTTACCAGCTTCAAAGAGGGGCAGGCCTCCTGCAAGCGTCCTTGGTGGAAGCCTTAACTTTGTGAGTTCTTGCTTTTGAATTTCTCCTTTTCAGTTTGACTGAAGTCCCGGGGTTCTCTGTCTGGGTTGTCCAGAGGTGCAGAGATGCCAGGATCGCTGCTTACCATGCCTGGACATTCAAAGGCCTAGCCTTTAATCAGAGATCGTACAGTGAATGATTCCAGAGATCTAAACCCAGGCTGAAGATTACCAACTCATGTGTCCTGCTGTCAGAGTACCCACCTGTGGGAGGGGCCTGGAGTTTGTACTGGCTGGAGACAGGGCTTTTGCACGGAAGCAGTGTGGCAATGGGGACATCCTGGGCGTGGTGAAGCCAGGGTTTATCTTATTTATCTGCCGTTTTAGTCTTCATTCACACACATTGGCAAGTCTTTGTTGTGTGTCAGGAGCTGCTATGACCCTAGGAGAGGTTTGGTGTGTTGTGGGCCCTGCTTTGCCCATGTGACATAGAAACCCTAGCTGAGGCTTCACAGCTGTGGTGACAATTTCAGCAGTTTGTAGTGCTGTGTCCTTCTGGGGTCAGAGATGGCTGCTGGGCTTTGGTGGCAGAACTTTGAGTTTGGAAGAGAAAGCTCTAAACTTGTTTTTTGTGACATTTGAAAATTTCACATCTTTAAATGTTGGCAATTGATTCAAAATTTAAAAATGTCATGTACTATGTGGTTAAACAAAACATGAATGTTGACCAAATACAGCCTGCCCTCCAGTAAGAATCCTTTATGGTATGGTTGACCGAAGTCCAGGAGGCTAGAAGGCATTAGGCCAGACCTTCTTGTAGAGGAACAGGGCAGAAACAATAGAACCCACTCCCATTTATTTAAAAGAGTGTGCTGGCCTGGCTGTAGGCTGGCTTGGTCCCAGTGGTATGCGCTGCTTTCCATCTATGTTCATTGACCCCTGGGGACTTTCCCAGCCTTGCCACAGAAATAAACCCCTTTGGCCAGGCAAGAGCCCAGGGAACAAAAGTGGCTTAAGAGACACCCTGGTGACACCTGTATCCCACTCTTAGGCAGTGGTGTAGCTATTCAGCTGTGGGACATACTGTCCACACGTGTGACCTTGCTGCTGTTAGCACTTGCTCTCCTGCCAACAGGGCAGGTCCTTCCTGTGCTGCTAAGGAGCAGGAACCTTGTGCCCTGTCCTTCCACCTTCCATTGTAGGTTCCTGCTTCTCAGAGCCTGGGTCACCTCTGGCCTGACTCAGGGCTGTCCAGGCCTGTAGGCATAACTTTCCCTTTTTTCTTTCCCCTTTGGGTGTCATACCTTCTGTAATCTGTGTTTGACTTGATAGAAGATCACCTGGTGCCTGGTCCTTCAGATTGTCCTCCAGGCTTAAGAAACTTTAATTATTCTTTTACTGTATACAAAGCCTTAAGGCCAGAGCCAGAGGCAGCTGACCCTCAAGGCATGATTGCTGGAACAGCCAGGCAGCCAGGCTTTCAGCCTCAGTGTGCAGAAGCATGAGGAAAATGGAGAAGACCCCACCACTGCCCCTGCTTGGCTTTGAAGGGTCTGCCACCCCCAAATGCCTATATCTGAGGTGGGGCTCCTAAGTGTTACCCAGCCCTGCCTTCTGGGCGCTGACCTGAGGTCAGGGGTGATGGCAGCCATATTAGCCAGCCCTTATCAGAGCGCTTATCTCTGCCCTCCTTTCTCTTTCTTTATCTTCATGTAGCCTTTTTTCAGTGCAGAGATAATTAAAACCAGAAGCACTCAGCAGATTCTCACCCTACCAAAACCACCTTTCCTCTGCAGAAAGATTGCAGGGGCTCACCGAAAATACTGTCCCTGTGCCTGAACCAGGTGCCATACTCCTGTCCGCAGCTTACTTGGTTGGAAGACAGTGCAGTTTGTGGGCCCTTCCAGGGAGCACTCCTGCCTCACCCACAACTGCTGGGCTGGTGCTGGGGAGTTCTCTAAGTAATCCAGTCCTTGGAGGAGTGGTGGGGGTTCTGGAGCGTGACTTTGGAGCAGTTTCACAGAGTCTAAGGCAGGCAGGTTGCCCGTCTCATTTGCTGGTGCAGACAGAACTCCATCCCTCAAGGGATCCTTAGGATTGAATTATTTCTGTTTTGTTCACCTGTACTATGCCCTGGGGACAAGGGCAGAAATCAGCTGTGGTCCCTCCCCACGTTGGTGTGGGAGCAGTGCCTGCTGTTCTTAGGAGGCTTGTTGTCAACACATCTTTACCGGCTTGGTGGCCTTTGCTGCTCCGGGAGGCCAGGCCAGGCAGGAGGTGGGCCATGGAGGAAGAGCCACAGGTTGAGGCTCTCAGGAGCTAAGCAAAGTTCTCTGTCATAGGAAAAGTGGCCTGGAGCCTGACCCGTTCCTAGAGCTCTCTTGAGGGTCAGCCTCACAGCTTGGGGGAGGGGTGAGTGTTAGGGTGCTGAGGTTGTTGGGTGGTGATGGATGACAGGGATAAGAAGTATTTAGTGTGCCTGTAGCCGACCCTAGGCTAGTCTCCCCACTTCCCCTTCGTCTTAGCATGAGAATGTTTTTTTGTTTGATTATATTTGTTGTTGCTTATTTTTGACTGAGGTCTCTAATATATCCCAGGGCCTCAAGCCTCCAAGTGCTGGGGTTGCAGGTGTGGCCAGCATGCCTGGCAACACTAGATGAGTCTTTAAATGCCTTTCTGTGTTCTCAGCTGCACTGGTCCTGGGCCCTGCAGGAGCAGCTGCATCTGTCCCTGCTGTTCCCCCTCCTCCGACGCTGTTCTCTCAGCCTTGTGCTTCATCTCAGTCAGGTGTTAATCCTGGACATGAGTTCACTCATCTTATTCCCTGTGCATTTGTATCTGACCCACGTTTGACAAGGAGCCTGAGAGAATAGAGACTGTATGTATCCTGCTCCTTCATGTGCCTCTGGTACCTAAGAGTGTGGTGTCCGTGAATGAACAAACAGTTCATCTAATTTACCCTTGAGATAGACACATGCTCTTTGTATTTTATAGACCAAGAAACTGATCTCAGGGAAGTGGGTTCACTGGATACAGTAGGGTATGAGTGGAGTGTCCTGCTTCTAAAGCTCTTTTTTAGCCACTAGGAACCCTTCCTGCCCCCAGCCCAGCTGGTCAGACCTGCCTCTTGAACAGATAGGAATGTGAGGGTCCCAGAAGAGATGGGGGTGGGGTTTTTACCTTGGGAATACTAGGTTGAGGCCAAGGAGGAAGTGATAAAAAAAGGGGGGGGGGTTCTGAGCATACCAACAAGTTGCATGCTAGGGACTTTATTGAGGCTTAGGACTGAGAACCCCAGCAGAGTGTCCCTGAAATCTCCCCTAGGTGTCAGCTGTTCTTTAAAAACACGAAGCTGGAGCGGTGTTGCCCACTCACCTCAGGCTCCTGGCACTTTTTGTTTCCCAGAGGAGCTCAGGCCTAGCCAGGCTTCTCAGGGCAGAGGAGAGAGAGAGAGAGAGAGAGAGAGAGAGAGAGAGAGAGAGAGAGTGTGTGTGTGTATGCGTGTATGTGTGTGTGTGTGTATGCGTGTATGTGTGTGTGTGTGTATGCGTGTATGTGTGTGTGTGTGTGCGTGTATGTGTGTGTGTGTATATGCGTGTGTGTGTATGCGTGTGTGTGTATGCGTGTGTGTGTGTGTGTGTGTGTGTATGCGTGTATGTGTGTGTGTCCAGCCTTGCTTTTTGCACTGCCCTCACATATTCTTAATCAGTCTATTTCTGGGAGCGATGGTTTCATCTCCTATGATTCCCCACAGAGCCATTGTAAAGCATCCATGGGAAGACTGGGCCTGGCACTGTCCACATTCCCCTAATGAGCGTGGTTGGTAGAGCCTTTGGTGGCCCTACTCTGACCTGCTGCCTCTAAGACACTCTGCTTCCTGGGGTGGTCCTTAGATCTGGCCCACTGACCTACCAATCCAGTCAGAGCAGTGATTGGGACTTGTACCCAGCCAAGGTTCCTCCTTTCAGGAAGAGGCAGATGCCCATAGGTGTTTGGGTAGGCCCATCTAGGCTGTGGAAGGTATGAGTGTCAGCCTGGACTGTGGTCGCCATGGAACCCAGAACCAGATCCCCAAATAACTGCAGTGAGGGTGAGCCATTAAAACCTTTCTAGTGTTTTGTTTTGTTTCTGAGAGAACAAGCTTTGGAGCACATCAGCAAGTATTCCATCACTGAGCCGCATTCCCGCTCCTTTAAACCTGTGATTCAAATATGTCTGAGTTTCTATCTGCCTGTATGAAGTAAATGTTTGTTAATGAAATTAATAGTATAACTAAGATTTGAGGAGGGTGGGCAGCCGGGGGGAAAGGGTTATTTAAACATACTTCAAACAATACTGGTTCTAGCTGCTGAGCAGCACATTTGCATATGTAATGACTGCTAATTATAGGTGGCCTCAGCCGCTAACAAGCTCGCCTGGTTGCGCTACTTTATTGTAGTCACCCACTCAGAATTCCCTGGCATTTCACTAAAGATAACACAACAGGAATAATAATATCTATTGGTTTTTGATCCCTTGCTATGTGCCAGACATCCTACCAAGCTTTTGGCAGGGATTGTCTTGTTCAATCTGTGCGACACTCTGGGTCCCACAGTCTCCTGTGTATAGAGACTGAGGCTGAGGCTGAGCTGTGAGGTGACTCCTGGGCTCGCACAGGTAGGAGCCCGGAGGGTAATGCTGCCTCAGAGGTAGGTGACTGTGCTCTGAGTACTCCTTCTTTGGTGACACTTGGTAATGATCTCCTCTGTCGTCTCTTAAGCCTTTTCTCTTTCTTGGCCCTCTCAGAAGCCCACATTTTAGTAAAGAGGAAGCTGAGATTTGCCTTAGGAGGAAAGTAGGCCCCTTCTAAAGTAAAACCAGGCCAGGCAGAAGCCCTCCTCCCTACAGTCTGGAGGTGAGGTGAGGGTGGGGGTCAGCCTCTTGGAAGCCCCTCCTCCATGGTCCTGAAGGAGACTACCTTTAGCAGGAGAAAGAGGAGGAGGTGGAGGTGGAGGTTATCTTTCCTGCTGACAGGACTAGCCTGGCCTCTGAGCTTACGATGGCAGTAAGCCAGTGAGTGGGAGGACACTGTCACAGCGTAGATTAACTTACACATGTTGTTATTAACTAGAGGTGGCCCACAGTGGCTCATGACCAGCTGTAGCCCACAGACAGGCTGTCTCACCTGGTGGTGTGAATGGTGTCAGCTTCCTGGTTTCTTCTTCAGTGGTTCCCAGCAAGCACGCCCACATCCCTGGACCGTTCACCTGAAGCATTCCTTTTGGTTTTGGATTCCTTTGGAACAAGATTCGACAGCGTTGGGCCTTCATTACTGCCCACCTGAACCCTCTCTTCCTAGCATGCTTTTCCTTATCTGTGCTAGTGGTGCTGGAAGGTGGGGATTGTAGGATTCCCATTCTAGAGATAAGGAACCGAGGCCTCAGAGGAGGCCAGCAGGACCACCCACAAAGCTGCTGGTGAAGCTGGAATCCATCCTGTTGTCTAGCCCATGTCATTGCTTTCCAGGTGTATCAACCAAAGAAAGCAAGAAGCCTTTCCCTAGTCTAATGACTCAAAAATAACCAACAGTAGGCCCAGGAGCCATTTTCGGTCTCCCCTTCTCCTTCCCATCCCTCCAAAGCCACTGGGGACATGGAGGATCTTTTCATTTAAACTCGATCATTCTCTTGAAGACAGACTGGAGCTGAACTGGGTCAGTGGCTCTATTTGCTGTGCTCAGCTGTTTCCGCTGCAACACCATCACTCCTGGCTCTGCTGCTGGCTCTGTGCCACCAAGCTCGCTGATTGTGGCTCCATAACTTTGACCGTCCTCAGCAAGCCTGGCTCTGGCAGAGAGAGAGAGAGAGAGAGAGAGAGAGAGAGAGAGATGACTCTGGGATACAGAGTCAGACCAGGGGGCTGGCTCTGCAAGCATCAATCAGAGCATCTACCTCATGGGGCTGGCCTACCCTGGTGTAAATAGGATATGGCATGTCAGTAGCCAGCCCTGGGCTAATTGGCTGGGATTGAGAAGTGTACTGTGTCCCAGGCACAGAGTTTGGAGGGAGTCGTAGGACTCGGATGAGCTGGGCCACCCTCTCCCATGTAACCTGTTCCAGTTCCCAGCTCCCAGCACTGCAGTGTCCCCATACTTTTGATAGCCTCCATGGGATCAGACCCACACTGGACAATGGCACAGCCTCTTTGGGGACCGTGGAGTCTTGGGAGACCAGCTGTTTGGTCACACGTAGCAGCAAGGAGAGCTGTGGCTGTGGCCCTGCCCTCGTCTGTTGGCCACACAACACACTCTGCTCTGGTTTTGGCCAATGCTGTAGCAGAGCTTTGGCTTTCATGGACCATGTGATGTCAGGGTGGATGACTTTTTATAGCAGCCACCGACCTGAGAGAGTGGTGGGATCCCCCATGGCACCCCTATGATATTGCTACTAGTGGTCCCAGGGTTGGGGATAAGGACACAACTTAAGGGATTGGAATTTCAATAAGCATGTTTGAACATTGACTAGTAGCCTAGTGTAAAGTGATGGTTGGACCCACAGTAGTAAAGTTAGGGACAGGATTTGGGGACCAGGTAACAGCTGACTTAGGAGCATTGAGCACTGACTGGTACTAGCACAGTCATTAGGAATAGATTATGGTCACCCTGTCCTTTGCTTCGTGAAAACATCCAATCCTTGGCATACTATGCATTGCTGCCCAGCTCTTGGCAATATGACAGCCAAGGAAGGGAAGTACTGACCATGTTCATGGCTTGTTCAAGTAAATTTACTCTTTATTTTCAGAGAGGTGTCACATGGGTGGAAATTTACTCCCATAAAAGGCTTTAATGGAAGCATTACATTTAGGGAGCCAACATGTGTTAAAATCTCAGTGGAGGAAAAGGTTCCAGGCTTCTGTGCCAGCCACAGTGATCACCACAGAGCCCTGTATGGAGGCCTGGCAGATAAGGGATACATCCAGGCTGGTGAGGGGCAAAGGCAGCCAGAGGCTCAGAGATTGCTGGGCTTCTCTGGAGGAGATGGGGCTACTGAGCAGATGGAGAAGAGGAAGGGAATTCAGGGCTGTGGGCTGACAGCTCCTAAGCCCTTTCCTTAAGCATCCACAGTTCTTGGGGAGGCAATCTGGAGAAATAGACAGTAATGAGTGTTGGGGAGCCCAGAACTCCTGCTCCACTAGTACCTATCTGTGACCTTGGGTCACTCCTATGCCCTCTGTGAGTCAGCTTCATTTCAGGCAGATGTTGTGTAGGTTCCCATGCTTACAGCCCTTGGAGGTGTAAGGAGATAATGTATGTAAAATACCTCGTTCTGGGCTTGGCATGGAGCAGGTGCCAGGACACATTTGTTGTTTGTTGGTGATGATAAAGCCACACATGCATGGATGTGCTCGAATACATTAACCACTGGGGTGTGTGGAAACTGCTTCCTGGAGTTGGCCCTCAGTCTAACATCAGGCTCTCGTGTAGATGGAAAGTGTCTTAAGATGCCCGTGTCCTGGAGCAGCCAAGCCTGGCTGGTTCCTCTGCAGGGCTCCCTCGCTGGCGCTCCCCTGCATGATTGCAGACTCATCCTGAGGTGGTGCCCAGGTTGTAGCAACGGCTCCTCCAGAAGGGGTATCTATCTTTAGAGAGCAGTCCTGGGAAGAACAGCGGAATAGGTAACTGGGCTGCTTCCTGTTGCTGTGACCAAATGCATGGCACAAGCAGAGGAAGAAGGGGTCGTGTATTACGTATTATGTATTATGTCTGTTCCTGGGCATGGACCCTCTGATTCTTGACGAGATTGGCTTAGGATAGGTCAGGCAGAGGAGTGCTGTTTGCTTCATGGCCGGTTAGAAAGCAGAGGGCAGGTGCGCTGCAGGTACACATGGCTTCCTCTTCTTTCTGTAGGCTGCCAGTGGGACATCCTCTCCCTCTGTGCCTCCTCCTTGGAAATCTCCACCTACCCACAGGTGGTACCTCCTCACCAGTCTCAGTCTACTCATGGTGACAGTGAGGATAAGGCAGGAGTGTGCAGGCAAGACCTCGAAGTGCCTTCACATTTCTGTCACACAAGGAAAGGAAGCTCTTGCAGGTGGTTTCCAGAGTCCTACAGAGACTCTTACCTGGTTGGTAGGGTCATCTTCAGATGATGCCAGGCCTCGAGCCCAGTAAGAAGCCTGGCCTACAGGGAATGTGTGGGTATTCATTGTGTAGTATGGAGTCCTTAGTCTTGAACCAGGGACAGATAGGCCTTCAGTGAGGACCTGGACGATCAAGAAGTAACACGCAGGCCCATAAGAACCCAAGGTAGGGGGAGGGATTGGCATGTTCTTGTGTCTGGGGGGCAGGAAATGGGGAAGATTTACCTTAAATGGGAAGATCCGGGCTGGCCTCTGAAAGGTAGAGTAACCAGACAGGAGGGTGTGGCCTTAGGCACGGAAGAGTCTTGAATTGCTGGCTTGGGTTAGGAAGGTGGGGGGGGGGGAGTGCTGATGGACTGTTCAGAAAGGCTGGGCACTCAGGACTGTTGGTTTTAAGGCTGTGTCCATCTCTAGTCTGGGTTGGGAAGGTGGGGAAGATTCAGCTTCTCCGAGGCCAGATGGGGAGTATGGGAACCCGGCTTAGGACATAGTCCAGTTTCTGTTTTTGTTAGCTGGGACTCCTTCCTGTGACTGCTGTCACACAGAGCACACAGTCCCTGTTTGCTACAAGAAGATAGTAGAGCTAGGAGAAGCACAAGTGGCGGCATGTGCTCATTATGTCCACAGTAAGCCATGCTGGGGAGCCTGGGGCAGTGGCATCTTGAATTTAAGGCCAGCTTGGGCTACAGAATGAGGTCTCAGAACAAAAATGCGAGTCCACTGTCAGGGAATGGCTTCCTACCTGGAAGAAATCTAAGAGGGCTTCCAGTTGGAGGAATATTTGAATGATGTACATCTGCTTTCAGTTATAGTTTGGAAGTGGCTGTCTTGCCTGTCCCATGCAGGACCATGAAACTGGTGGTAGAAGGCCGGGCTTGGAGCCACACCCTGCTGCTTAGAGGATGAACTCCGTGGACTTTGTTTGTCATTTCCTGTTGGCTTGGCCACCGTGCAACCAGGAGCCCTTTTCTGGTCCCTTGTTCTGTGTGAGTAATTTGTCACCTCTCCCCACGAGGAAATGTTACTAAGACTTGGAAACTGAGAGAGCAGTTTCCGAGGCCGCAGAGGAAGGCCGCAGCTGGATAGGAGCCTTTCCTGTGTGTGCTCTGAGGGATGGGCAGGCGCATGTGTGTCCACATGGGGTGCTGTTGGACCAGCATGCACACAGCATGGCCAGATTTGGGGACCAGATGGAGTAAGGGCCCAAGTACAGCCTCTTCACCAGTCCTGCACTTGTCTCTGCAGAGGCTGCGCACAGTAGGTGCTGGACATAGTCTAGGCAGACTCTGTCAGGGACAGGACTGGGATGGTGTTGATTACAGGGGCCATGGCTGCACAAGAGCCTTCCCTGGTCAGCTTCCTTTTTGTCTCTGAAGCTCTTGAAGTCATGAGCTGTAAGCACAAGCTAGGGAAAGGTCTGGATGAGCCTTCCTGCCTGGTAGCTCTGAGAGAAAGAGGGTGGATCTATTGGTACTAGAGGTTTAGTAGGTGGAGCCTGGGTCTGGGTCTTACCTTTGAGCTATGGGAAAGGGTTATCTAGGCAAAAATGTCTGTTTACTGAGGGTACCTTCCCAGAGGTGCCTGTTAGAGTGAGGCCAGTGTATGGTATGGCCTGAGGATACACCTCCAGATGGTGGCAGTTGGGCCCCAGCTTCCAGCTTGCTTACCTGCCTTTAGCTCTCTCCGTGCCCTGTGGGCCCAGCCAGATACTTTCTGCAGTAGAGACACCACTCCAAAGGGAGAATTTGTTTCTAAGACAGTTGTCTGGGACTCAGTAGCCTTCTCAGTTGCGGGGCTCTTGGCTACCCCATGGCGGGGGTTGGGGGCTAAGCTTCCCCTCTGTACTTCTGTCCCAGTGACTGTGGCTCCCAATCCCTCCCCCCATGCCCCCGTCCTTCTCCAAACCTTTGTATTGCTTTTTAAAAATGTCTGACTGGAAGCAGTGGTGTTGCTCAGAGAGAGAGTGTGTTTGCCCCGTTGTTCCGGCTGTGTGGTGTGAGCCCAGGATGGACCTATGTCTCCTCTCCCTCTGCAGTGTCTAGAATTCCGACTATGGGTTTTGGAGCTGTGAGGTAGTTGAAAGGTGCTGTTGGAATGGAGCCTGGGGGAGGTTGCAAGGACACGGAACCAAGCCCTAGTTCCCAGGCCCCCCATTCCCTCCAAATTGTCCCCATCCACACAGCCTCATCCCCCCTGCTCTGGAGGACAGCCACATGTCTCAAGCCAATTGCAGCAGAGGACAGCTGGCCTGGGAAGATAGGGGAAAGGCCCACTCCGTGCTTGGGAGAAGAGAAGGCGGGGCCAGTTACTTCTGGCTTGCAGAGAGTTCCTGGGAGCAGTGTAGCCTGGTGGAAGTTGGACTGCCTGAGGGTGGGGTGAGAGAACGAGAGGTACAGGGATTCCCTCAAATCTCTGATTGCTCCAACTCCTCCTTAATTTAGCTCTAGCTGGCCGGTCTCAGACCAGCTAGGGAAATACAGTCCAAATAGATTCCAAATGCCTATCAAATCCTGCTTTTTCGCAGCTGCCCAGCAAGGTGTTCTGATCTTACTGGCCTAGACTGGTAAGGTTCTTGAGGAGGGACTGGGCTGGGGTAGGACTCCAGCAAAACAGCAGGATGACCTCAGATCCCTGCTATGAAGAAAATGAAGCAGGGTGATAATGGAGCGGGGAGGAGGTAGGGAGAGCCCTCCCCTCCCAGCACTGATCTTTTGATCTGAGACCAGCATCCAACTGGAGCTTCCGGGCATTGGCTAGCACAAAGGCCCAGGGGCGGGACTCCAGAGGGCAGAGCCAGCATTTCAGGGGAGGTGCTTGTGGGACCTCTGGGACAATGTTCCTGACTTCCTGGAGTTGCTCCTGCTAGTCCTGCACCTACCACAGGCCCTGGAAGGTTCCTGCCGCTGTCTAGGAGAAACTGTTTACTTTCAAGAGCCCTTCTGACTTCTTGGACCTGGAGGCTACTGTATGGAAGACTGTAATTTTCCTTGTTCTCTGGGGAACCCGGAAGTCTCTAGATGTTGTCGCCTCTGTGTGTTTAAGACATTTTGAGAGTTTCAACATGGTGGACACGGACATAGTGTGTGCTCTGTGGTAAGGGGGAACCCTTTGGGTTCATCTCTTAAATGTCCATCCTGGCCACCTGGGTCTGCACCACCCTTGGGAATGGGCCTCTGTGGCCTTGGACTTCTCGGTGACAACCTTGGCAAGATCCTGTGCTGGTCTGGAGGTGCCACTCTCTGGAGGCCCAACCATCCTCAGAAGCCTCATCTGGCTCCTGGGTCTCAGATGCCCAGGTCAGCAGAGAGGCCTACACTCCTACCGTTGCCAAGGTCTGTGACTGGACGCAGGGAAGGAGGAAAAGGACACGGGTTCCTGCTCCTTGTCCTGTGCATTCAGCCAGGCGTGGGGTGTGGGGCCGGGCCGGAGGTGAGGGTTCGTTCTCCTTGGAGGTGTGGCAGTAGAAGGAATGTTGGCAGTTACTGCAAAGGTGAATTGAGACCTAACCCAGATCTCCCCATATACTGCCTGCTTCTGACAGAGCGCTGGAATATAGACATGGGGCTGGGTTGCCGGGCAGATGGTTCTCATGCCTTAAGAGCCAAGCCCTGCCCTTGGGGAACAAGGACCAGGAAACCAGCAGGTAAAGCTTGGGGGCACCTGCAAGTTGAGTTGCCCCATGCCCTGGCTCTTGATACTGGTCTAGAGAAACTGCAGTTTGGGAAGGCAGCCTCTGAAAAGGGGGTTTTGACCTGCTTCCTCCAAGGCTCTCAGCAAAGCTACACACTACCTACCCCAGCCCCTCTGACTCTCCCTTTAAATCTGTCGTCTTGGAGACAGATTTAAAAGTCTTAGTCTGTCTCATGGGGACACTGTTGGAGGAGAGAGGCTTTACTTGTGAAACTTGTTCTGATGCAAACACTAACAAAAAGTTAAAGGGTTTTCAGAGCAGAGAACATCAGAACCTAAGACAAAAGTTTGTGTCTCTCCTTTTCTGTAGGCTAAGGGTTAGGACTGACTTTCTCTGAGCACTCTGGCCTGCAACGTCCTTTTCTTCGGCAGCTCTGAAGTGTGCCTTCTCACCTGAGGGCGGGGTGGGCTCTGATTTCTTGGCTTTATGAGTTTGGTTCCTTGGCTACTCTGGTAAGCATATGGTGGTTCATAAATAGAGTTTACATCATATTAAACACTCTCTTAGGACAGATGCGACAGCCATGGCCCATGGCCACACACAGCTTCCCTTATGGAAGACATAGGAAAAATAAGTAAGCCATACCTGGCTGCGAGCCTGGGACCGCCTTTGTTTAGCACCTGTATCCCAGTGCCTAAAACAGGACCTGGCACACAGTTAAGACCTAGTAAATACTTGTTGGCTCAATTCACAAGATGCTCTGAACCGAGCCAGGTGTCTGCTGAGGAGTGATGGAGGCCGGGCAGACCCGGCAGGGGCTGAGTCCAGGAAGGAGAGTGAGTCCAACAGGACAAGAACAGTCTATTCTGAAAATGGGAAGAGTAAGAACTCTTATCGCAGGTACAGCATCCCCAAGACAGGCAGGGACCCAGGAACCTCGGCCTTGCTGGGTAAGGCCAGCATAGGCACACATCTTTTTTTTTTTTTAAAAATATGGAACGCTTCACGAATTTGCGTGTCATCCTTGCGCAGGGGCCATGCTAATCTTCTCTGTATCGTTCCAATTTTAGTATATGTGCTGCCGAAGCGAGCACAGGCACACACTTTTAAACAGTAAAGGGCTTTAGAGCAGACTTCAGTCTCTCCAGCTTGGGGTGGGGTCAGAGCCTGCCTGGTCCTACTGCAGTTATCCAGGAATCACCAGAAGATTTCTGTTGTTGTTTTAGTTTGATTTACTTAATGTGTGTGAGTGTTTTATCACATAGTATGTGAGTGAATGTCTGTGCACCTTGTGCCCTGGTGTACACAGCATTCCTATCCCTTGGAACTACGGTTACAGATGGTTGTGAGCAACCATGTGGGTACCGGTCATCGAATCTGGGTCCTCCGCAAGAGCACTGGACCACTGAGCTCTTAACTGCTGAGCCAGCTCTCGCCCCCATTGGAAGGTTTTGAAAGGGGTTTTTTTTTGTTTTGGTTTTTTTTGTTTGTTTGTTTGTTTTTTGCCTTCCTAGTGAGCTTTCTGATGTCCTTGTGGAGTAGGGAAGTCTAGAGAGGCTGCTGGCCTCCTGGGCTCCCACAGAGGGGCCTCTTAGGCCAGAGGTTCTCTGGGGCATGCATATTCCTCCCACGGAGGTAGGAGTCAGGGAGGATGTGGTGCGGTGCTGGAGTGAGGAGCACACTGGAGTATTTTAGGCCCTATGTGGGTGATGTCACCACAGGAAAGCATCTTGCTTCCAAACCCAGAGCCCTGGAGAGACTGGAGGACAGTTAGGACAAAGGGACCTGTGGAGAATGAGGGTCCCTGGTGTGGGCAAGGACCTGGTGTTGGCTATGGCAACCCAAAGACCCTTGGTGATCAGAAGCCTGATGTGTCGAGCAGAATGAGGAAGCAGGAAACGGGAAGCTTCGTGGCTGTCTTAAGTGATTCCCACCTGTGTCCTTCAGGTGACCTAGCTCCACTCAGTGGTCCGACCTGCAGACTATCCAGAGAGGCCCTGTCCCCATCCCCCAAGTGTCAACAACAAATGGCCCTCCCCTGCCCTCCCCTCATTACTCGCCAGCTGGTTCTCTAGCTGCAAGGACCCTACTGTCCCTGCCCCTGCCCCCCATTCTTTACTTCCATGCTTCCCCCTGGATCTGGGCCTGCTGGGTCTGTGGCCCCTTTCTCAGAGAGATGTAGACTTCTTTCCCTAGGAATGTCCAGCTGAATTTGCGGTCTTTACAGACTGATTGCTAGCTCCTTTACCTCTGTCCCAAGGCCTTGCTGGCTCTGGGAAGAGTTTAGAATGTGTTTGGTTGTGCAGGGTGAGGGACAGCCTGTAGCCTAGTGGGCAACAGGCCCTGGTGGGTTCTCAGTGCCTGTAGAGTGAATAACTGAGATGTCTGAGTCTTTGGGAATCCCATTTGCTTGGTTAAGTGCCTTTCTGCATTTGCTTTTTACCATTGCTTTTACCATGCTGTCTCCAGGTGGGGCTGTATTACTTAATTTTATACATGAGGAAACTGAGTCACTGGAATGTGAAGGGCTTGCAGTTACTAAGTAAGAAACATGGCCAGAATTGTGGCTGACGCATAAAAGGCTCCCACCAGCTAGTTAAGTGCTGTGTCTCCTGCTGCATTTCAGGAAGCAGCCGTAGACTGTCCAGGAATGGAGGCCTTTCTGCTACCTTGGACCTGCCCTACACGAAAATCAGACGCATCAGGCTCCAAAGAGCTGCAGACCTCAAGCTCAGCAGGCCTTGGGGTGTTTGTGTTGAGGGGACCCCTGGCTGTGAGGGAGGCTCTATGCCCAACAGCTCTAGGTTGCTCCTATGACTTACACAGCACTTTATATGTACAAACTAGTTGATCTAAGACCAAAAGTCAGGCATGAGATAGACTCCACCTGGGCAGTTGACGTCCTCTGCAGCCTCACCCCCCAAACCCCAGGCTTAGGGCTCCTTCTTTCCCTCTGCCTACTCATTGGGCCTCAGTTGGGCTGGACACCAGGCAGATTGTTTGCTGCTTCAAAGGATTTGGCTAGATCCCATCCTTTCTCAGGCTTTCTTGTCTCCAGGGAAAGGCAGTCATCATAGTCATCCTGCAGGGGATCCCTGAAAATTCTTTCCCAGAGGGAAAAAAATGGCTTGCCCCAGTCATTACCCTGGAAACTTGTCCCTGCTTTGTGCCTCCCAGCATGCCCAGCTCCTTCAGGCAAGCTGGAGACCGGCCTATGCTAGGTGTTCTCTGACCGCCAGGCTTGTTCTATGTCCTGGGAAGTAAATGCTGTTTTGAAATAGTCCATTTTACAAAGGAGAAGACTGAGGGAGACTCAGAGGTGCTGCCTGTTGAAGAGCACACGGGAGCAAGAGGCACAGCTCAGGTTTGGGGGCAGACAGCTACAGACCCTGGGGCTTCCATCCATACTGTAGAAACATGAAGTTAGGTTCTCAGGACTGAGCCCTGTGCTGTTGGGCTGAGGCTTCTGCCTGGCCAAGGTGAGAGCCACACAGCTGCCTTTAAAGCCAGACACTCAGGGTCAGAATGGCTCACCCTTCTTGGCTGCCCTCTCAGATCAGGTCTCAGGGTCTAGACAGTCAAGCATCTTTTCCTCCTTCTTCCCTTGCCCCAGCTAGGGGGAGGCAGAAGAGCCGCCCCCCCCCCTCCTTCTGTGGCTCTACTCCATTCCTATGGGCAGACTGTGAGTCTTGGGCTAAAAAGACATTGGCTCTCACCTCTTGCTCTGTGCACACAGCCTGTTTGTGGAGTAGCTGGGAGTCTCTGAGGATGCCCGTGCATCTGCAGAACCTGCAGCCCATCCTCTTCCCTTTCATGACTGCATTTGTCTCCCTTTGGGTCTAATGTAAGATAGAGGAAGTAGCAGAAAGGACTTCAGGGTTCTATTGGCTCAACCTGAAAGCCCAGTGGCTGGCCGGCTGGCCGGCACCTTAGAAACATGACTTAGTGCCATCTTCCTTAGTAGAAGAGAAAGGTACTGCAGGATGGGGATCTTGTGGGACCCAAGGTCAGGAGGGACAGGAGAAAGTTGGTCTTTTGGAGGGGAGCCTGCTGCTGCAGGGTGGGGGTCCTCGGCTTATGCTGCCCTGTGAGCTGAGTCTGCTGTGGACTCCTGGAGAAGCTTCCTGACCTCAACTTGTTCATCTGGAAGTTGGGATGATGGTGCTGCCTTCCTGGGGAGTGGAGCAGGCAGTGCTAGGAGTGCTAAGTCTTGTGCCTGGCATGAAGTGATTTTTTTCAGAACTGTTAGTGTTCCCTCCCATTTATAGTCTCTACTGTTTCTGCTTCACATGCTTTGGACCCTTTAAGTGAAATTTAGATTGTGACTCTTAAAAATTTTGCCTGAAGTCTCTGCTAGAAGCCTAAGGCTGCTAATCTGACCATGACTCATGGGCTATTATTTCACTTTTCCTGCTTCCTGTAAAGAAAAAAGGATCTGTACCTTTAAGTTCCTGCAGACCTGATTGGGACACTGGCCCTTTAAGAGAGCATTACAGAGAGTTGGAACACAGCTTTTTGTTTAACTAGCCATGATTGGTCCCAGTGGGTACTAGAGCACAGAGCTGAACTGACTGAGGTTGGCGGGGAACAGCCACTGGCTAGCCTCTGTCCCCAGTTTGGTAAAACCCATAGCTCTGTTCAGGCATGGTGTGGCCTTAGTAGAGGCTGAGCAGAAGGGAGCCATTTAATCCCTCTGGCTCAGAGAGGCTTGGATGGGTTGGGGCTGCTACCAGTACTAGATGGAGTGACTGTCACAGGTGCCCGGCCTGGGAGGAACTCAAGTTTCCAGTAATGGCAACTCTACCCAGATAGGCACTACTAGCCCAGAACTTGGAAGCAGTTAGGATAGGTCTGGCTTAAGCAGGAGACCAACAAGGGGGTGGCGTGGGGAGGGGCTGCTGCTGCTGCTTTTAGTTTAGGGATGAGGGTGGCAGTGCTGCTTTCTGCAGGTCCCGTGGCCTGTGAACAGGGAAATGGCAGGAACTGCTTGGAGCATTCTGATCTCTGAGGAGTCTGGCCTTTGCTCCGATTGTCCAGCTGGGCTGGGTGGAGCTGCGCTTGCTCACACTTGGGCCTTACCATCTCCCTCCAGCAGGCTTGCCGTAGCTCACCTCCCTCTGCCTGGCTCCTGCGCTTGTGTGGTGCTGAGTGCGCTGCTGCAGCTGGAGAGGTTGTCGGAAACCAGATCCTGCTGCTGTGGGAGCCTTCAGTGAGAGCCTTCTTGTCTCTCACTTGTTACCATGCTAGGGGCAGGTAAGGCTGCCTGCAAGATGCCCTCGCTGTGTTCCAGATAGGATCACCAGGTGACAGGGCAGGGCCCTCTTATCACCTGGACTTCCTTTAGTTACTTGACAGTCGATAAATTTCAGCACACGGTTTCTGTAGGATTGGTGAAAACCTGATGCATCAGCAGACAAGCAGAGAAGAGTTTGGGATTGGAGCTTGTAGACCCAAGCCTCCCCTGCCCTGGTGGTGCCTATGAACTGTGGCACTGGCTAAAGCCAGTTTTCATTGTGAATTGGAGAAGCCTGTGGAAATGGTAGGGCCTGTGGAAATGGTAGGACCTGTGGAAATGGTAGGACCTGTGGAAATGGTAGGGCCTGTGGAAATGGTAGGACCTGTGTTTGTTTGCTTCTTTCTTTCTCTCTCTCTCTTTCTTTCTCTTTCTTTCTTTCTTTCTTTCTTTCTTTCTTTCTTTCTTTCTTTCTTTCTTTCTTTCTTTCTTTCTTTCTTTCTTTCTTTCTTTCTTTTTTCATTTTTGTTCTTGCAAAAGCATCTTGCTCTGTAGCCTGTATTCTAGACTGGTCTGAAATGTAATTCTGCCTCAGCCTTCTGAGTGCTGGGATTACAAGTGCCCACTGAACAGGGCTCAGACAGGAAATGAGTGTACCCATCAGGAGTGGCTCGCCGTGAGCAAAGGTGAACTGCCCGTAGACCGGTTACGGGAAGGGTTGAGCTGGCCCAGCTGCTGGCCTGGTATACACCCACCTGCTTTAAGGCGATTGGCTTGATCTGCTGGGATACTTTGGACCAGGTGGCAAACGGCCCCGCAAGTGTATCCACTCCTTAGTGACAGCCATCTCCAAGCCTCAGTTTCCTTAATCATGGTCAGGTATATAAGAATCAAAGGGATGTGAAGCCATTGCCTTGGTGTGCTTCCTAGGTGTGTGGCTTAGCAGCAGCTGACTGTGTGGGGACTTGAGGGCACACAGCCCTGATTTTCTTTGGCATGGTTTCCACCCCCCTGAGTTTCTAGTCTTGCTTGTAATGTAGGAGCACAGCTTGCTGGTAGTGAGTGCTCCTGGCTCCTCCTGTAGTTTGAGGTGTGGTAGCTCTGTTGCCTTCTGGGAGTCTGCAGGCTCAAGGAGACATTCAGCTATTATATTCTCTGCTCCGAACAAGTAGGTACCAGTGCAGTGTAACCACAGGATAGCCCATCTGATAGGTGAGAAGGCTGGCCCACATTTCCTTCATTCTGCCCCTTCCCCATCGTGTCTGTTGCTTCTGTCTCCTAGAGGCTGCTGACAGAGCTTGTGTGGCCACAAAGCCTTCCATCCCTGGTGGTGGCTGGAGTCTTAGTGTACATGCTTATTCCAAGATGTGTCGTCCATAAATAGAAATCTTTAAGATGTCTGTCCAAGGTGACCTGTCCTTTTGAGCTTATTTGGAGGGGGGAGGGCAGAGCTGGTGAGGTTGTCTGGGGTCATTTGACAAAGAAGCTTTTTTTCGGAACCTTGCTGTAGGGACAGGGAGGGAAGATCTGGACCAAGTAGAGAAAGGCCTTTGGAAATGTCAGTGGGCCAGGGGAAACCAGGAGCATCGGAGAAGTGGACAGGAAGCCTAGAGTAAGGCAGGGCATGGAGGCCACCAGGGCTGACCACAGACCCACAGACCCAGAACACACTGTTGGGTAACTTGTTCAGCAACAACAGGGCCCAAATGGCAACACTTGACTTACTAGTTTGGCCCAGGTCATGGTGTTTTGCTTATTGGATTTTGTTGAACTTTCTATGTGGTCGAGCCTGTCCTTGGGCTCCTCGTCCACCTGCCTCTGCCTCCCAAGTTCTAGGATTGCATGTGCTTCTATGCCCAAATCTGATTTGCATGAGATCAGTACCTTTAACCAGTTATCAAAAGTATGGCCCAGTGGTTTGGAGAGTGCAGCAGTCCTCAGGTTAACTGTCACTGTAATGCGAACAGCCAGCCACATGGAATGTCACCTGGGTCTTGGGTAGAGAAGATGGGGTAGAGGATGCTGTCTGCATCCCCACATTCCATCATAAGGGAGGGAAGGCCTCCCAGAGCTGAAGGACTGCAGATTGGATTAGTCAAAGTGGCAAGCTGCTTTCTATGGAGTGGGAATACTCCTTTCTTAGCTGATTCTTGATTTTTATTTTATGGTCATACTCTACAAGCGTTCTTATTTCCAGAGCCATGGAGGCTGCTCTTGGAAGTATTTGTAGCAGGCTTGGGATGCAGACAGGACCCATCCCACACCAGACTAAAGGGACACCTAGGTATGTCCCTGGGCATACCTGTGGTCCACTGAGCTCACTTACAGAGTTGAGAACACCTTGGACAGGGCCTTGAAACGTCCCTAGACAGTCTGAGGAGATGATGGCCGCAGGATGACAAGCTGAGGTGGCTGGGGTCACAGCCCTAAATGTCTACTGTGCCGTTCAGGGATATTGGACTCTGCCTGGGGACACAGGTGGAGACACTTTCACTGGGGAGATGGAGGCAGGGTGAGAGGTTGGAAATGCCCTGCTCGTTGGTCTCTCTGAGTGGCAGACTAAGCCAGGAGTTCTCTCCTGGGAACCAGGGTAGAGCTTAAGCAGCAGTGACCGCTGGGCTCAGCTCTCCTTGGGATTGCTTGGCCCTCCTGCTCCGTTAGTGTTCTTGGGTTCTCTTAAAATTCAGGGCACTTCGCTGTTCTACTGAGGTTTATGAATGTTTAAAAACTGCTTTGAGGTCCCCAAAGTAATTTGACAAGTCTGACAGCTATTGATTAAAAACCCAAAATTATTCAGGCTGCAGGATGATGGGGGATTAGACGGAAAGGTTTCTGTTTTTGCCCCGTCCCCGGGACTCAAGGAAGTAAGCTGTGAAGGCGAATGTGATCTCAGGTCTGCAGCCTCCGTTGGGGATGCTGAGTCCTGGGAAGGAAGAGTAGGATGGAGTCTGTTGGCTTCCTGGAAGCTACCTTTTGTACAGGAATGAGATCAATACTGGCCTAAGTCCCTGCCAGGCAGCAGGGGGGCATTACTGTGGCACTGTTGCTGATAGGAGCAAGAGTGTAGCCCTAGAAGTGGTGACCATCTCCTGCGTGTAATTTTGGAAGTGATGTAGGACTTTTCTGGTAGCTCAGCACATGAGGAAACAATGCAGAGAAGAGAGGGAGCTTGTTTAGGGTTTGTGGGTCCTGAGGGAAAACTGATTGACCCAAGGTCTCAGGTCAATTAAGGGTGGAGTTAAAATGGGAACCAAGAGCTCCTTGGCCTTGCTGTGTGAGGCACAGACCCTTGCTGGAGCACTACTAGGCTGACAGGATGACCAGGCCACTATTTTCACAGCTTTCTGTTTGGACTTACGAAGCCACGCCTTCTCTGAGTTTTGGTGTGTGGCAGTTACCACTGAGCTTGGGCTCATTGTGCCTGTTTGACCTCTGCTGTGCTGTCTGCTTAGGATGCCACCTTCTGTGTGTGATTGTTGGAGAAGGTTGTGAGATGATATGTGTACTGGGATAAGCATGTCAGCATCCTTTGGACATCACTGGTGCCCAGCCTTGGGTTGCTTTGTAGCCAGTCATGGGCTGCCCGATTTGGTTGCATTCTCTTTATATTCTCAGCCCTGTGGTGTGGAGATCCTGGAGTTAGTGTGGAAGCAGAAGGCCAGGGCCCAGTATGTATATGAAGGGAGGTGTCATCCTGGTTCCTGATGATTGCTACTTCAAGTCCAGGCCTGAGAGGGACAAATTCCTCCAGGCTTTCTTCCCAGGAAATTCCCCAGGCTGACTGGCCAGCCCCTCTCCTTTTTAGGATATTGTTTGTTATCCCAGGACCTAGGGAACCACCAGGCAGCTGAATTCTCCTTCCTCAGACTGGGATTTCTGCTGGATTAGACCTCAGCAGCTAGCTAGTTCTCAGGCCTGACAGGGCTGAGAAGAGATGTTCCCAACAAGGCACAGCTCAGCTTATGTCCAGCCCTTGATTCCCAGGAGGTCAGTGCCCTTGTCCTGACATGCTCCAGGACTGTAGCCTGGGCTTGCCTGCTACACAGTAGAGGCCTGCTGACGCCAAGAGAGTCTGCTGGGACCTCACTCAGAACTGGTCAGACTTCTCATCTTTGGGTGGGCATCAACTCTGGAGACATTACTTTGCTCACGTTTTTGTTTTTTGTTTTTCTCTGTCCCAGGCCTAATATGGAATCTCCATGTGTACTTTCTTTAACCTTCAATTCACTAAAGGAAATTTATGTCTTTAAAAAAATTTATTGAGTCATCCTTGGAGTTTAGGCAGCTAAGATTGTCACTTTCCTCAAATGAAGAAGTAAGGAAGTTGAGTGGTAAGGGAATTAATAGGTAACAGCTTGGAAAATTCCAGAAGGGTAGCCCATCCTGGAACTGTCTTCACTCATTTCCTGAAGCCTGCATGGTTGAGAGGTGGGTAAAGAGAGAGATGGCCAAAAGTGACCGATGGCGGTTCCTGGCACTGACTTGTCCTCATGAGCAGACTATTTGACTTTAGAGTGACCTCCATGAGCATTGTGTCTGTCCCCTACTGATAGATGGGAAGCAGGTCCAGCAGGTTGAATGACTTAGGCACTTAGAGCTGTTTTTATTAGGTGTAGACGTGGCTTGCTGCTACAGCTGGCAGCTGGTACTCAGGTCTCAGTTTTACTGCCCGCTGGCATTCAGTAGAGTTCCTTCACGTGGGTATGTTTACTCCAGGTTCACTCACTACCTGTCTGCCCCGTAACCCAGGAGTGTGGGTGCTCCTCCACCATATGGCTTTTAAAAGTATTTTGTGTGAATGGGTATTCCACGTGCATGCGTATGTGTTTACCACGTGTGTGTCTGGTGCCATCGGAGGTCAGAAGAGGGCACTGGATTTCCTGAAACTGAAGTGACAGATGGTTGTCAGCTGCCATGTGAGTGCTGGGAATTGAGCCCAGGTCCTCTGGAAGAGCAGCCAATGCTCTTCACCTCTGAGGCATCTCTCCCGCACTGTCAGTGTCTTAAAGGGTCTCCCGGCCTGTTCCTGTCCTCTCACTGTCCCATTTGCAGACAACCTGCCTGCACTGAGCTGGCTTCTCCCTGTCCCAGCCATGCCCTGGGCCACACACAACTGCTTCCTCTGTCCCTTTGAGGTTTGGAGGGTGACCTTGAGCCTCCCTTTACTCAACAGTCTTACTGTAAACCCACCCATTCCATAGCCAGTGAGCCTACTCCTGGTCAAGTGAGCTTCTCAATTGTTACAAGTTTTGTTTTTCATTTTTGGGATCCCCCCCCCTTCGTTGAAATAATGGGAAACTTCTGTGTCTTTAACCTTTTAAGAGAAAAAGATCAGAGTTGGAAAACAGCTTGTGGGCTGGCAGCAGGCTATGGAATAAGGCTGAGCCCCAGGAGCCAGACAATGCCCCCTTGTTCCTGTTCTGGGCCTTACAATGAGCTGCTGTTGGGGCTGGTTCTGCCTCCAACAGCAGCTCCTCCTTGCCCTTGCCTACGTTTCCTGGGCTGTGGAATGAGTGGCTCACAAATAGTGGTGAGTCCTGCTCTGGCCCTTGCCCTCCCTAGTGCCTGATCTGATGGCTTCTGTGGGATGAGTGAAAGGCCAGGCTGGGGCCGTGGCATGTACTAACAGTCAACCTTGGGCTCCTCTCAGCTGTAGTGGGATCTGCTATAGTTGCTTGCTCCTACAAGAAGTTAGGCATGTTACTTCTCTTGTATAGGGTGCTGTGCCTTAGTCCTGACCAGGCCGTGGTGAGAATTAGGGAGACAGGCAGCATGGATGTGGGCTGCTTGCTTGGAGTGACCAGGGACAACATGGGCTGGGTGTTAAATGATAGGATTTTGTTAGAAGTGAAGGAAGAGTGGTAGCAGGTGTCTTGGTCACTTGCCAAAGTGAGTTTTGATGTGTGTCTGGCCACCAGCTTGGGACCTATGGGGCTTGATTAGCACAGGGGCTGTGAGGGGAAAGAGGAGGAAATGGACTGACCCACACCATGTAGAAGAGCATTCAGTGGAATGTTACAGATGGGGATGGCCATTGAGTCACTCCCTTCTTCCCTGCAGGCTTGTAGGCCTGGTCAGACCTGCTTAGCAGCAGAGTTCAGTGTAGATCTTCTGTGGTCTGGCTGGCCCGTGAGCGACTGAGGATCTACTTCCCAGAAAGTGTGTGACTCCATTCCATGGAAAGTATGTTGACCAGGCTTCTGTTCCTAGACAGCTACTGTGGGGCTACAGAATCGCCAAGTTTGAAAAGGTCTCAGAAGGACCAGGTGGACGGACCACTATACTGCCATAGAAGATTCAGGGAGCTCATAGAGTCCTCTCTTTGATAAAGAGTGTGTGGATGAGGGGCTTCAGGCAATTTTAGGAATTAGCCTTGAGCAGGCAGAGTATCCTGCTCACCCACCCACTTTTGAATCATATTTAACACGTCTCCTAGTGAATGGTCCCTTCAATAGCATCTGAACTGAGGAGGTCTGTTCTTGTCTTAGCTGGTCTGACCTCCATCAGATATGGTTGAACTTGGCTACTGGGGTCTTGGGGACTTTGGCCCAAGAACTCTGAGGCATTGAACACTGGAGCTAAGACAACACAGCCTACCCCTACCTGGCAAAGGAACTACAATATGATAAATTTCCCTACATGGCCTGGCAAATGTCCCTGCTTACTCAGGGGATCTGGGGGAAACTTCATGGAAGAAAGGGCTTGAAGCTGGGGATGTTGAACTTGGTTGAACCTAGAGTAGTCAAGCGTTGGACGCCTAATGAGGACACAGCAAGAGTCCCTGGGGTGGGGCAACCCAGCAGGCAAGCCAGTGAGCAATGGGCCTGGACTGGTGGGACAGGCAGAGGGATGCCAACCTGCAGCCCAGAGTGTTGGACTAGGCCTGGAACGGAATCTTGTGGGCTTTAGGGGACACCTTAACCTCCATCACGACTCAAAGACGTAGGAATTGAGTTCTTCCTCAATGTGTGCCCAGTCCTGTTGTTCTCTTGGGGCAAGAGTCCCTCCTTTCTCAGATAAGGAAATGGACCAGAGAACACTACAAGGGTGGGAATCTTGGCCTCTGTTTCTTTGTAGGCTGAGGTCAGCATTGTCTCTTGGGCTTTTGAAGAGTCTTTGAGGTGATGTATGTGATGTGACTGGTAGCCCAGGGTTAAGGCTTTTCCTGGGGTGCTGGCTCTTCTCTGGTGAGGGCAGGCATGTGGATTGAGACCTAGGCCTGTTATAGACACCTACGTTTTTTGAATACAGTGTAGTTGCACAGTGTTAGGGCTTCTATTGCTGTGAAGAGACACCATGACCATGGCAACTTTTATAAAGGACAACATTTAAGTGGGGCTGGCTTACAGGTTCAGAGGTTCAGTCTGTTATCATCATGGGGGGAAGCATGGTAGCGTCTGGGCAGGCATGGCACTGGAGGAACTGAGAGTTCTACATCTTGTTCTGAAGGCAAACAGGAGAAGACTGAGTTCCTCAGACAGGTAAGAGGATTTCAAAGCCCACCCCCACAGTGACACACTTCCTCCAACAAGACCACACCTCTTAACAGTACCACTCCCTATGGGCCAAGCATATTTAAACTACCACACACAGTATTCCTGTTGTTGTGAGATGTTCAGACCTGGGCTGTGGGGATGGTCCTCGGGTGCAGGTTCAGCCGGAGGCTGGAGTTGATCCCCAGTAGACGTCCTAGTTGGAGGCATTTTGTCTCCCTCGTGTCACTTTACAAAAGGACGACTAAGGCTTGGATCTCCATCAACTACAGAGGTCACAGAAGGAAGTCATCATAAGCCTGAGCTAGATGGCCATGCAGCTGGCTGCGTTCTGGCTTCAGCCAGCCTGGTCAGCCAGGAGTGGGGAGTGGCAGAGGCCATGAGAACCAGAGTGAGCAAGTCTCCCTGCAGGAAGCCTCTAACAGATCAAACAACTCCCCGAGCCCACCTTCTGTAAAGTAGGTGAGTGGGTGAAGTTCTTGGTAGGGGTGTGTGCAGCTGAACCAGCTAGGTGTCCAGCCTGTGCTAGTGGGGCATATTTAAGAACACCTTTCACCTGGTTTAGGATGGGAGCCAAGTGGGCCAGTGCCTGTGTGTCTCCTTTCACCTGAGCATTCCAACAGGGGAAGCTGTGACCACTCACTGACCCCTTGGAACCAGGGTAATTTGGGGTGTGAATTTCCTCCTTGACTCAGATTAACTTCTTGATCAGCCTGGCATGTCAGAGGCTGGAGGTGAGAGAGTTGGCCCCACTATGTGTGTGAGTGGAAGGCATGGTGGGGTAATAGACCTGCTTGGACTGCTGGGACAGGTGCCCAGAGGTGCTGCAGACATGGGCTGGGCTGGCTGCCTGGACAGGTTGCTCTTACAGCATAGATGGTCCTGCTGGATCTAGAGCATGGTCGAATGACCATTTCTCTTACTAAATTTCTGTTCATCCTACCACCTGTTCCCGCAGGTATACTCTAATGAGTTGCAACAGATAGCTTTTTCTAGGCCTGCATGGAATAAGACTTGAGATTAGTATGTGTCAGAAACCTGGAAGGCAGAGGATGGCAGACTGACTCCAAGCTCAGAGGGAAGAAAGTACAGATGTATGGTCCTTCGAATCTTGCCAGCACCAACCAGGGCCCTGCTACCCAGGAGCAGGTGGCCAGGGAGGCCTTAGAGATGTAACCTCTGCTCCAGGTTCCCCTCATGGAGTAGCCTGTGGTGAGACAGGCAAGCCAGGACTGCTCGACTATAGCCAGTTGGGCTGGGCTAGTTTAGAAGCCCTAAGGACCCCGAGCTTCCATTCAGTTCTCTTTCCCCAGGAATCTTCCCAGGGAGGCCCGAGTCTGCTGGAGTATGTCTGGGACAGCACAGGGAAGGAGAGAGAGGGAGGTAAAGGTTCTACAGCCACCGAGTCTAGCCCTGGTTGTTTGGAGTCTGGCCTGTTGGGCTCTTCGGGCTCTAGGTTCATGTGAGCAGGCATAAGGTGCTAAGTCATGCCTCACACTCCTGTCCGGCTCCAGGGTAACCCTAGCTCTCCAGCTCCTCCCTTTTTTTTTTAAAGATTTATTTTATTTATTATATGTAAGTACACTGTATCTGTCTTCAGACACTCCAGAAAAGGGCATCAGATCTTGTTACAGGTGGTTGTGAGCCACCATGTGATTGCTGGGATTTGAAATCAGGACCTTCAGAAGAGCAGTTGATGTTCTTAACTGCTGAGCCATGTCTCCAGCCCTCGCTCCTCCCTTTTCTTGACTGAGCTCCTCCTCACCATATCTGGCTCCCAGCTGGGTCAGAAAGCACCCTGATTTCACCTGCTGCTTTACAACCTGGCTGTCAAGCCAAAGGAGTGAGGGGTCTTGGCTCTGTCTTAGGCCAAGTGACGCCCCCCTGCATCTGAGACGGGGTATCTTCCTCAGTAAGGAGTTACAAGGGCAGGTAGTTTGTGAGGTTGGCTGCTCACTTACAGCAGTGGTGAGTGCTGGAGTGGGGTTGGAGGCAGGATTCAGGTCTAAACAGTAAGAGTTGTATGGCAAGGCGAGGGGACCATGGTTCACCTTTGTAACATGGGACATCCCAGGAGAGGATGACAGATGGAACTGTTAAGTCCAGGGCAGAACAAATGCCCATTTCCTTCCCAAGTCCCAGTTGCCTTCTCAGGCACATGCTGGTGGGCTGCAGGGTCCTGGGTGGTGGGCATGGCCGGCTGATCATGGTGGGCATGACAGACTCTGTGCAGCCAGTGGGCCTGGTCAGGTCACACACCCCAGGGGGAGTGCAGAAGGAGCATGAAGTGGGCGTCCAGCCAACTTTAACCTGCCTCAGCCCGTTCTGGGTCTGCCCATCTCTTCAGCGCCCTCAGGAGGCCTCCGTTTCACTGGTTGGAGAGGCTCTGTGGAAAGGTTGAGTGGGCCTCCTGGGGTTGCCTGGATGGCTCTTCATGCAAGGCTTACTTGGGGCTGCATAAGAGATATGCAGGATTTCTAGGGCCAAGCTTAGCAGAGCCAGTCTGAGCCTGTCTTTATCTGTTACCAGGTGGTATTTTTGTGTCTTGTGTCAAGGCCTGTCTTGGGGCTCACTGACCATAACTTAGGTCTCAAAACCCGTGGTATACAGACCCCGACCTAGAGTCAGTGTTTCTGGTGCTGCACAGAACACTGAGGTTCCTGCTACCCAGAGGCTATGGGAGCTCCCCTGCCTGGTGTGGGGCTGGCAGGCTGGGACAGGTGTGAGAAAGGGCTTTGCTGGCAGTGACAAAGGCTGGGGCAGAGGGCAGGGTATGAAAGGCCCTGGAAGACTACAAGGTCACAGCTCTTGCTGTGGGGCCACAGGTTTTTGTGGGGCCTGGCCAGATCCTGCCCTGACCCAAGTAGACACAGACTCCTCAACAGCTTGCTCTCTGCCTAACTCAGACTGCAGTGTGGAGGATAAAGGAGCTGTAACCTTTCTCTGAACCTGTCTGTTGCAAGACCGCGTGTGGGGCTTGGAAGGAAGGGTTTTTCTGGGAGCACCGGAGGCAAAGGCAAGACAGGGACAGATGGAAGCCTGTTTGATGCAGGTATTCTCAGGCCCTGTGTGACATCCCTGTTGTTTACCTCCTCAGGTCCCATCTGATGCCAAGGCTGAAGGAGTCTCGATCACACGAGTCCCTGCTCAGCCCCAGCAGTGCAGTGGAGGCCCTGGACCTCAGCATGGAGGAGGAGGTGGTTATCAAGCCCGTCCACAGCAGCATCCTGGGTCAGGACTACTGCTTTGAGGTGGGTGTCTACCAGCTCTGCCCTGCTCAAACTGGCCAGGCTTGCTCTGCACACTCCTGGAGTGCTCTAGGAGCCTGGCAGGGCACAGGTTTTGGGGAACAGTCTAGAATTTGCTCCAAGTTACATACTATCCTCACCCCCATTAATCATACTTTGGGGGGATCCTTTGGTAGAGGAATGAGCCTAGTAATGACAACCCAGTGAGGTCTAATGTGGCATCCTCTTGGCATCTACCATATTTTGTGCCCCTGTATTCTTCTGGGTTAAGACTCAGGCCAAGGGCTGGAGAAATGGCTCAGTGGTTAAGAGCACTGACTGTTCTACCAGAGGTCCTGAGTTCAGTTCCCAGCAACCACATGGTGTCTCACAACCATCTGTAATGGAATCTGATGCCCTCTTCTGGTGTGTGTCTCAAGATAGCTGCAGTGTACTCATATAAATAAAAATAAATAAATTAAAAAAAAAAAGACTCTGGCCAAGTCAGACTGGCTCTGGATTCACGCGTCCATATCTGGGACAGGCTGAGAGGGCTGGGGTCTACCTTCTTGTCTCAGCAAAGGCTGCTACAGAATGATCACTCCTTCTAGTGCCTGGTGTGGGTCTGCTTTCTCCACTGGAGCCGACATTTTGCTGGGAGCAGCCTGGTCAGTGAGGGCAATTCTGGCCAAATTCCTCACGCCAGGAAAACATCGAGGTTGCAACTAGGAAGTGAACAGGATTCATACCAGCAGGGGAGGGTGAAGGTCAGCTCTCTCTTCTAGACAAGAACTTTCTAGCTTTCTATGATGTCACTGTTGATGGACAAAAGGAAACCCCAGGAGAGGTCTGTTTAGGACAAATCTGACCCTTGCTTATCTCCTGGGAACCTATGGTCTGCCTTAGGAGCCTGCTTGGGCACGTGTGCACCCTGACTCCTAACAGGCACCCCATTCTGTCTCTCGGATGAGGATGCAGGCCCCAGAGTCCATGGCAGAAGCTTGTTACTTTCCCACTGCTGACCTGCTGGGACACAGTGGGGTCCAGTGTGCCATCTGTGGTTCATGAGTATTCTGGCAGCTCCTCCTTGCCTCTTCCTGTGACTGCAATGCAGTCATGGTGGCCTCATGCTTTCTGTAGCTGTCCAGCCTTGTTGTGGTCCCTTCCCCTCCAACAGCATCTTGTTTGACAGGTGACAACATCATCAGGAAGCAAGTGTTTTTCCTGCCGGTCAGCTGCTGAGCGAGATAAGTGGATGGAGAACCTGAGGCGAGCAGTGCACCCCAACAAGGTAGGTCTGTACCCACTCCTGTCAAGCATGAAAGATGAGGGTGAGACCCAGATGCCAGGGAACAGGCATGACTCCTGAGTAGGGGCGGGGCAAGTGGACCTGGGACGAACTGGAGTTGCTGAGCTATGACAGCTGTTAGGTACTTCTTCGGACGACTGGGTTTCCCTTTAGAAGTCAGGTTCTCAGAACCACTTCCTCCTAGCCAACCGACATTCACACCCTTCTTCACATGGTGCCCCTTGTGTCCTCTGACATTCTACTGTCCCTGAACTCTTCCATCTGCTTGGGGCCCTGACTGCAATCCAAGCTGCTAGGGCTCCTGTGTCTTATCTTCCCAGATGACCTGTGGGTCTATGTTAAATCCTGATTACCATGACATCACTAAAGAAGGGGTCTTAGCAGCAGTCATCTCTAAAGTTGCCTCATAGACCAGGAGACTGAGGAACTGGTGCCACAGCCTGTAAGGGGGAACTGTGCTGGTTTCCTTCCCCGTCTCACTTGGAGGCGGAGCTACTTCAGTACTGCTTTCTGGGAGAGCAAGCCTGGGCCCAGGGGGCTTATGTTGGTGAGCTAGCTAGTGTTCAGTAGGGCAGACTAGTCGAAGCCATATCCAGAGTGTCTCTCCTGTCCTTACCCATACACCTCACCACTCAGTTCCTCCCGGATTTTGGAGGAATCCTAGGCTCGGGACTGGCCAGGTAGATAGGTGACAGTCCCAACTGACCACCCCAGACCCCTCTTCTTCAGGACAACAGCCGGCGTGTGGAGCATATCCTGAAGCTATGGGTGATTGAGGCCAAGGATCTGCCGGCCAAGAAGAAGTATCTGTGTGAACTGTGCCTAGACGATGTACTGTATGCCCGTACCACTGGCAAGCTCAAGACGGACAATGTCTTCTGGGGAGAGCACTTTGAGTTCCACAACCTGCCGCCTCTGCGCACAGTCACTGTCCACCTGTACCGGGAGACTGACAAGAAGAAGAAAAAGGAACGCAACAGCTACCTGGGCCTGGTGAGCCTGCCTGCCGCCTCTGTGGCTGGGCGGCAGTTTGTGGAGAAGTGGTACCCAGTGGTGACACCCAATCCCAAGGGTGGCAAAGGCCCTGGGCCCATGATCCGAATCAAGGCACGCTACCAGACCATCACCATCTTGCCTATGGAGATGTACAAGGAATTTGCTGAGCACATCACTAACCACTACTTGGGGCTGTGTGCAGCCCTTGAGCCCATTCTGAGTGCCAAGACCAAGGAGGAGATGGCGTCGGCTCTGGTGCACATCCTGCAGAGCACAGGCAAGGTGAAGGTGAGTGTGGTGCCCGGGCTGTCTACGTTTGGTGGATCTGTGTTGTTGTTATAACCTGCTTCATTTAGGAGGACCTGGGTATGCCCATTTCAGCCACATGGGCTTTCCAAAATTAAGCACTGTGCCATGAGTTGGGGCAACTTTGTACTCTGCCAGTAGCAGTGCCGAGCCCTGAAGCCATATTGCGCAGTGAGTGGACCAGAACTAGTAGTGCCGAGTGGCGCCCCTGCAGTGCTCACGCTGGCGTGTGCCTGGGCTCTTCAGCATGTGCGCCCAAACCCACATGCCCAGTGAGACACCAGATGACAGGTATTCCCAACAGATGATACCTTCATATCCCTGGCCTCAACCCATGCCTATTACACACATGTGCACGTGTACACACACTTCCTAAGTGTACACAGCCAGACATGGCCCCGGTGCCTTGTAAAAATAGGGATCAGAGAGCCATGCAGTTGGGCTCTGCTTCAGAGCCAGAGGGACCCAGCTCCTGCTGCTACCAGCACCTTTCAAGGCCTGCCACTCTTGAACGTGGTCCAGAAAGGACACACCTTGGCTCCACCTAACTGGTTTAGAGAACAGAATGCCTCCAAGAGGCACACCATTTCAGTAGCGCATGGTTCTAATGGGCTTTGCTGGTATGGTGAGATGCTTCCCAATTCCCATCATGGTCCCTTGGGGATTGCCATCCACAAAGGGTCAGGGGAAAGTATGTGAGCGGTCTCCGCCCCTGCATTGTAGTAGACTTGAGGTAACAGGCCAGGGAATGATAGAGTTTGAGAACAAAAGCTTGTATGAGGATGGGAGTAGGGGTTACCCTGAGGTGATATCCTAAGCCCTCAGCCTGTTGTAGTCAGGGAGGCCCAAGAAGGAAACTGGGTTTGGACGCTCAGTGGGCAGAGTTCAGTGTCTAAGACTATGAACCCTTGATCAACTCTTAACCTCTTCCTAGAGGCCCTGGCAGGGGGAGGCCATGGTTGGAAGCCCCTTGTCCTCTGCATCTTCCATTGCCTGCTGAACTGACTGGCCCTGCAGAAGGACATGGAGGGAAAAGGACTTCCTTAGGAGAGTGCTGCCTTCCTCCATGTGGCAGGACCCTCCTTCCCATGTGCCTCCCTTCAGGCTGACTGGGTAGTTGCCAGCTAGGCCGACTCTTGAAGTACTACATGGCTTTTGTTGTTGTAGTCTGAATTTTACGTTGTTTTTTTATTCTATATGCACAGGTACTTTGCTTTGCCTGCAGGTATGTCTGTGCACCACAGACATACCTGCTTCCCACAGAGGTCAGAAGAGAGCTTTGGATGCCAGGGACTAGAGTTACAGGCGATTGTGAGACACCATGTGGTGCTGGGAATCAAGGCTGGATCTGGAGAGCAGCCACTGTTCTTAGTTGCTGAACCAGCTCTCCAGCCCATGTAGCTGGGCTTTGATTTGCTGGGGTCATAGGCTAGAGATTCTGGGGAGTCTGGAGAGAGTAAGCTGGAAGGTTTAACCTCCCTGTACTGATCTTCTTAGCTCCTGGTCCAAAGGGCTGCTGTGGCTTGGGAAGCTGATGATGTGTGAAGGAGCCAAAGGCTTACAGAGGACGAAGGGACAGGAAGTAACTGATGTCTCAGGACCATCTAGAGCTAGCAGTGCATTCCTGAGCCGGATAGAACTCACGCTGAAGACTATTTGTTCAGTGAGGCACTCTGCCCTCCCAATGCAGCCACACTCTGCGGGTCCCAGACCCGAGTCCTCACACCTCCCGCCCTCTCTTCAGGTCCTGTTTATCTAAGCTGTGCGTTTTTCCAGTTCCATCCTAGGACTCCCCTCTCAGTGAACTCTCTGTGGTCTTGGAGGCCGTCCCTGTCCCCAGGCAGTTGTGGGGCTTTGGGCAGGCTGTCTATCTGCTCTGTGACTTGTTTTCTCTCTTCCGCTGCTCACCTCTTAGGATACGTTCTTTCCCCAGTGCTGAGGTCCAGAGCCTGTCACAGAACTTCAGGAAGATGGTAGCTTTGAGTAGAAATCATGGTGCTGCTTCAGCAGGGACGGGGTCCTCACCTCTGCTCAGTGTATTTCCAGGATGTGATCCAGGGGTCCGACCACAGCTTCCTCTCGGCCTACCTTGCCCTCAGCCCTTCCTTTTGTTGGCCTCCTGGATCAGGGTCTTAATTCTATGTTTCAGAGGATCCTCAGAAGTTGGGCACCTTGAAGTGAGGAGTTTGGAGAACTCCAGAAACCCTGGCCTGTGTGGGCTTGCTGGGCCTCGCCCCCTACTGTACAGACTCTGGGCTTGAGAGGAAGGGGACTAACTACCATCCTGTCAGGTACCACAGCCAGAGGGAAAGGCACGGCTGAGCTCCTCCGCCAGTGTTTTCCCACGGTGTGGTGCTGCTCGCAGTCTGCCCTCTAAGTCAGTCCGGGGTGTCCAGCAGCCAAGGACAGTGGTGGCTCTGCCAGCTCATCGTCTCAGCTCAGGTTCCACTCGGCTCCCTTTCTGCCTCCCTAGGACTTTCTAACAGACCTGATGATGTCAGAGGTGGACCGCTGCGGGGACAATGAGCACCTCATCTTCCGGGAGAACACATTGGCCACCAAGGCCATCGAGGAATACCTCAAACTTGTGGGCCAGAAGTACCTGCAGGATGCACTAGGTAGTGGGGACATTACAGGGCCAGCAGGTGGCAAGGGCTGGGCAGTGCTCATCAGACCCTCACTGCCTTCTCCATGCTCACCCGACCGCAGGGGAGTTCATCAAAGCTCTGTATGAGTCAGACGAAAATTGTGAAGTGGACCCGAGCAAGTGCTCAGCCGCTGACCTCCCTGAGCACCAGGGTAACCTCAAGATGTGCTGCGAGCTGGCCTTCTGCAAGATCATCAACTCCTACTGGTGAGTGCTGCCTGGTGGGAGTTTTGTGCTCCTTTTGGGGCCTAAGCCTTCCCATCTTGACTGTCTTTTTTTGTCGGGATGCCTCCACTCCTGCCCCGGGTGCTAGCATCTGACTCCACTGAGTTGCTGGATGGCTAGGTTCCTGTCATGCCTCTTTTTGAGTTCTTAAATATAGGAAAACACTCGTGTGTGTGTGTGTGTGAGTGTGTTTGTGAGAGAGAGAGAGAGAGAGAGACCTGGAGAGCTAGAGCCTTGTAGTCCTGCTCCCGACTCCCTACCTGTCCCGGGAGGTTATCACACTTGAATCAATTGAGCAGGGCTGTGTATGAATGCCTAAGCAAGCACTAGCTTGTCCCTGTAGACCTTGCTGCCAGCCACAGTGCTGGGTTTGTGCCCACATGAGAGAAGCTACCCAGGTGCCTGTACCATCATCTCGGCTCAGAGCTGTTCTCGCACTGCCCAAGCTGCTCCAAAGCCATCTCTCCACATGTGTCTGGTTCTTTCTCCCACGCCATCTCCTTTGGTCATACATAGTCTGGCCCTAAGGGTTTATACCTGCCTGTGTGGAACCGTTCATGTCACCTAATTGTCCATACCCTTGCAACCAGGAGCACCAGCTCAGAGGGGGCACAGGAAGTGTTTGCTGTTCCCAATGGATAGACAAAGGCAGGCTACTAGGTGAATAGTGGCCAGTGCTTGTGGTAATGCCCACTTGTCCTGGTCCCTCAGCTTGTGTTGCATGAGCTGCTCCTCTGGGGTAAGGGGAAAACTGTAGAGCCTTGAGCACCCTAAAAACACACCATCCTCTCCCTGTTAAGCTATATTCTCAACCTTTGCCCTCTATTCCATTGGAAGACCTTCTGTGGATAGGAGTCTATTTCTTCCTTCTGTCATCTGGAAGAGACTTCTCTCCTGAACACGACCATCAATAGACATCACCTGTCTCAAGCACCAGGCCTGAGGACTGCCTACCCCCAGGTCGCTAGGCAGCCTTGCTGATTCCGCCTCATTTATTGCCACATGTGCTGCCTGTTTGGCTTAGGACAGAGCAGTAGTAGACTAGGTCCAAGGAGCCCTGGGGTCTGGTCTGCCCCAGGGTGAAAAGGCAGGAAAGCCGCCTAAAGGTGGTACTCAGTGGAGCCAAAAACTTGGCTAGTGCCTTCTTAACGATCACCCCAGGAAAGTTTCTATTTCTCTCCGCAGCTGCCCCATGACAGACTGTGTTCTCACGAGCTGGGGATACCCCCTGCTCAGTCATCATGAGCTCTGTGGAAAACCCAGATTCCTGTGACATCATTCAGGCAGAGGGATAAGGCTTGATAGCCAGAAATGGGAGCCCAAGGAACAGTAATCTGTCTGCCCTGTGGTTTTCTTCATGCCTCTAGACCCAGAAGCCTATTGTTGGAGCAGAAAGATGTGTTTCCCCTGGGGAAGATGAAGCTATTGTAGTGGCATTCTTGCTGCTGATCTTGGCATGGAGCCAGCTCCACAAGCCTCCATGCTCAGCGCACTTGGACCCTTCACTCTGCCCACCCTGTGCTGGCTGTTTCCCTAAGTGTCTGAGATTGCGCGGCAGCACTGCCCAGCAGACATCTCTATCTAGTAGATGATCATCCAGCTTGGATGCAGAGCCCTGAGCTCATTCCACCATCAGCATGGAGCTGGGGTTGGAACTCGGGGTTCCATGTGACTCAGAAACAGATCTGGCTGCGTCCTAACCCCCAGGCCCTTCTTTGTTCCTATGCAGTGTCTTCCCACGGGAGCTGAAGGAGGTGTTCGCCTCATGGAGGCAGGAGTGTAGCAGCCGAGGCCGGCCAGATATCAGTGAACGGCTCATCAGCGCCTCTCTGTTCCTTCGCTTCCTGTGTCCTGCCATCATGTCACCCTCGCTCTTCAACCTGCTTCAGGAATATCCTGACGACCGCACGGCTCGCACCCTCACGCTCATCGCCAAAGTCACCCAGAACCTGGCCAACTTTGCCAAGTGAGTGTTGCGGGCTGTGGGATTAAAGTACAAAGGGACAGAAACTTGGGGCATATGTGCCCTTATCCTAGGTTAGTGCAGTAGGCCTTGGTTTTGTCCCTGTCCCCTCAGTCTCCCCACCACCACTTCCCATTTCAGAATAAAACCTCCCCCACAGCCACCCTCCTGGTGGTGCAGTGCCGTTTTGGTATGCTTCTTTGGATTTCAGAGGTGGGAAGACTTTTTCCTTCTGCTTTTTTGAGTTAACATATTATCATAACATGCCATAAGGATTCTCGTGTGTCTTAGCACCAAGCTCCACTTTGCAATGAATGGCTGATTTCCTGTGTAGCTGGGCACTTGGGTTAATGCTGCCAACATGATTGCTTGTAAAGCACTTCTGGTGGTTTTGACGGCGTAAAGTTTTTGGCTTTTTTTTTAAGATTTAATTGTTTTATGTGTGAGATTTTGCATGTATATCTGCATACCACATGAGTGCTTGGTGCCCACAGAGGTCAGAGAGGGCATCAGACTCCCAGAAACTACATTAGGGATGGCTGTGAAGTACCATGGGGATGCTGGAAATTGAATCTGGGTCATCTGCAGGAGCAGCAAGTGCTCTCAACCACTGAGCCATCTCTCTAAGCCCCTTGGACTTAGACAGTGTAGATAAAGTGGCAAGGCTGGGTAATCTTGTCATTAATTCACAGTTAGGGATTGAGCCCTTTCCCAGGTCTGTCTGAGCTGGACCCTGACTGTAGACATGAGTCAGGCAGGAGGCAAGTCCAGTAGAGAGAAGGGTGGGGCCAAGGTGAATGCCAGAGTCTCAGGAGAGCAAAGGCTTATGGGGAAAAAAGACAGGAAGGCCAGTCATCTAGCTCAGACAAGGAACAGAGGCAGGCCTGATGGTAAGGGCCTGGCTCCAAAGGAGTCTAGGAGAGACAGGAAGTGATTCACAAGGGCTACAGGAACCTGAAGGCCACATGGTGCAGAGATGCACCACACAACTTGGTCCTTACCTTTTCTGGGTCCTGAAAGGACCTCCACTGAACAAGGTATAACTGGTAAGGAAAGCCTGAGGGAGGCTATAGCCAGGCTTCAGTTAAAAACAATAGGCACTGGGGGGAGGAGGCAGTGGTCCAGGGACAGATGGTAGGTGACTAGAAGATCAGGTCAGCAGGCCTTGTCATTTAGGGATGAAGAAGGGGAGCCAACATCACTGCCAAGCCTCTGACTTGTCAGTGGATGATGGTCTCTTCACCTGAGAAAGGGAAATTCAGAGGAGTGGACCGGGCTTGGGGGTGTCCCTGCTCACTGTATCAAGTGCAGATCTGAAATTGACCTGTGTACTGGGCTTTCAAGTCTGGAGGAAAAAAGGGAGGGTCCATAAGGGGCAGAGTTAGAGGAAACAGAGAATTCTAGTGACCTTAGTTCTGGAAAGGGTAGCGGTCTTGGCTTTGAGAAGAAGGCCCTGTCGACTCAGAATCTTGATCGGCAGCAGCCATAGTGAGGAAGATGAGATCTGACTCATCTCAAGGGCCCTCACCTTGGCTGCCCTTTTCTGTCCAGGTTTGGCAGCAAAGAGGAATACATGTCATTCATGAACCAGTTCCTGGAGCACGAGTGGACCAACATGCAGCGTTTCCTGTTGGAGATCTCCAACCCTGAGACCATTTCTAACACAGCAGGCTTCGAGGGCTACATAGACCTGGGCCGGGAGCTCTCCAGCTTGCACGCTCTGCTCTGGGAAGCTGTCAGCCAGCTTGATCAGGTGCCTGTTGCCTGGGTTAGATGGTATATCTGCCTGGTTGGAGGGCTCATCTGCATGACAGATTGGCTTATAGTGGGGCTCTCTCTAGATGTTCATTCCCCAGCACTGGGCAGAGATTTGCTCTGGGTCCTGGGTCTAGGTCTACACCTGTGTGCTCAGCTCTGATAGCCCAGGCACACAAGTGAATGCTCACTCCTTACCTAAGTGGGAGGGGACAGGGCTCTGACTTAGTTGCTTTACTGAGAAGGAAAGGATACTGAGGGTCCTGCACACATCAGATCAGACTTGGGAACCTACCTCTGTAGAGCAAGAGTCTATAGCTCAGGAGCATGTTGATCTGGCATGTACAAGGCCCCGAGTTTGGTCCCAAATTCAGGAAAGAAAAGAAAATGTTCATAATTGCCATTAGCTGGCTGTTGATGGATAGGATTAGTCCCTGCATGCCTGACATTGCTTCAGTTACCTTGCCCAAGAACCCCTTCCCTAGCCTGGAGTCCTGCTGATCTCCAGTGGCTATAACCCACTGTATCCTGCCAGGAACCACTTAATTCGCCTTGCTTTCTCGGGTACTAGGGGATCACTTACAAAAGTATGATTGCTGAACTGGGGATGGTCCCTGCCTCTTGTCCCATTCCTGGAGATGATTGCTGGTCTGGTCTGGTCTGGAGGTGATTGCTTTGCCATGTGTCTTGTAGACACATCCTCACACTCAGGCATGAGTACATGTAGGTCTCTGATTTTTGGTTTGTTTTCCAGTGAGAACTTAGCTGTACACGGTCGTTGTACCCCTCGTCCACACTGTAGGTGTCTTCCTGCGTCACCTTACCCACCACTACCTCTGACCTTTTAGGGCAGTGGAATATCCTGTAGTGGGAACACTGCCGATCTCTCCCACTGATGGACTGGAGTCCCAGCTTCTCCCTGGCACTCTTGCTGTTGAAAGTGCAGGGATGCAGTTTTGCTCATGGCTTCCTCCCTCCCTCCATTCCTGAGCTGGTATGCTGGTCACTGTCCCATGGGTCTCAGAACCAGGCAGGAAGTACAGAAAATGATCAGTGTTGTCACACAAGTGATAGGGTGTGACAAGAATGTGAAATGGAATTGTTGCCCCCAGGGCTCTGCCGTGGGGATAGCCGGCTCTTTCATACAGGGCTTTCCACTGCATGGTAGTGTCTACCTTCAGCTCAGCCAGAATCCTCTACACATTTGTGCTGTGACACGGAGGTTCAGAAGGCGCTAGGCCTTCCTCTCTTGGGCCAGCACCTTGCATCTGCTCTGTATCTGGCCTCTATCCACAGGCTCAGGCATCAGAGGGGCAAGCCCACCCCCTTGATAAAGTAGGTAGTTTGAGGGGCTATCAGATCCTCTTGTTTAGGGAGTGTAGGCTGAGAGATTGGGGGCTGTGATAGGCAGATTTGCAGCACTTCCCCAGGCTTGCTGGGTCTGATCAGTGGGAGTCAGGACTCTGCATTTCAGTGACATAGGTGACAACTGCCTGTTTACATTTTTGCAGAGCATTGTGTCCAAGCTGGGACCTCTGCCTCGTATCCTGAGAGATGTCCACACAGCACTGAGCACTCCAGGCAGTGGGCAGCTCCCTGGCACCAATGACCTGGCCTCCACACCAGGCTCTGGCAGCAGCAGCGTCTCAGCTGGGCTTCAGAAGATGGTCATTGAGAATGATCTCTCTGGGTAAGAGCTGCCAACTGTTATGGCTGGGGTAGGGCATGAATGCAACCCAGGCACAGCCCAGCTGTGCTCCAAGAAGGAAAGGAGCCCATGCAAGCACTCACAAGAAGCATGATGAGACCCAGAGTGTGTGGAGCAAGCCTAAGAGATGAGCTGCCATTTGAGATAAATCAGAGCAGGCTTCTTGGAGGAGGAGGAGGCGGAAGAGGAAGAATGTTTATGCTTTTTGGAAAAGATGTATTTCTGGGAAAGACATTCTTGGGTTCAAGGTTGATCCCAAGCAGAGCTGAGAAAGCCTGTGTTTAGGGATAATTACTGACCCCAGTCCCTGACATTACCTCAGGACCTGTGCTTCTTAAAAATACCCTTTCTTGCTGTGTGTGGTGACGCACGCCTTTAATGCCAGTACTTGGGAGGCAGAGGCAGGTGGATTGCTGTGAGTGAGGGAAGCTATGGCCTGCAGCATAGATTCAGACCTGCCTGCTTGTCTTATGCCCTTGACAACTCCTCTGATACCCTGTTTTTGCCAGGAATGTCAGCCCCCGCCTGCCACTCAAAAAGGGTGGCATAAGGAGGCAGGGCAGGGGAGGTCTCGCTAGGCCCCCACTAGAGTTACTAGGCTGACTAGAAACAGAAGGGGAGGCAGAGGGAACCCTGGTAACTGAAAATGATGATACAGTTCAGAACCCAGGGATAACAAAGAGACACCAAGCTATGGACTTAGGTTTAACCATGGGGCACTTCTAGACCCTGACAGTCATTGTCTCAAGTTGCACCTTCAGGGCTGGTCCCTAAAGAGCAGTTCTGTTGGACCAGCCACCTCACCAGTGACCCTGGGACTCTTAGCCCCTCTGCAACCCAGCCATGTCTGCAGCCCTACCTGAGGCTGTTGGCTTGGGCCCATGATCTGGACTCACCGTTCTTTTCCCCTTCTTTCCCTGTGTGTGCTTGTCTCCCTGCAGTCTGATAGATTTCACCCGGTTACCGTCTCCAACCCCCGAAAACAAGGACTTGTTTTTTGTCACAAGGTCCTCCGGGATCCAGCCTTCACCTGCCCGCAGCTCAAGCTACTCAGAAGCCAACGAGCCTGACCTGCAGATGGCCAACGGCAGCAAGAGCCTATCCATGGTGGACCTCCAGGACGCCCGCACGCTGGATGGGGAGACAGGTTCCCCAGTGGGCCCCGATGCCCTACCTGCTGATGGGCAGGTGCCTGCGACTCAGCTGGTGGCTGGATGGCCAGCCCGGGCAGCCCCAGTGAGCCTGGCAGGATTGGCCACAGTGCGACGGGCAGTGCCAACACCAACCACACCAGGCACTTCTGAGGGTGCACCAGGCCGGCCCCAGTTGTTGGCCCCACTCTCCTTCCAGAATCCCGTGTACCAGATGGCGGCTGGCCTGCCGCTGTCACCCCGTGGCCTTGGTGACTCTGGCTCTGAGGGCCATAGCTCCCTGAGCTCTCACAGCAATAGTGAAGAGCTGGCAGCCGCTGCCAAACTCGGAAGTTTCAGCACTGCTGCAGAGGAGCTGCCAAGGCGGTCCGGGGAGCTGGCACGGAGGCAGATGTCACTGACTGAGAAGGGTGGGCAGCCCACAGTGCCGAGGCAAAATAGTGCCGGTCCCCAGCGGAGGATTGACCAGCCGCCACCGCCACCGCCGCCACCACCTCCTGCCCCCCGGGGCAGAACACCTCCTACCCTACTGAGCACCCTACAGTACCCACGGCCCTCGAGTGGAACCCTGGCCTCGGCATCACCTGACTGGGCTGGCCCAGGCACCCGGCTGCGGCAGCAGTCCTCCTCCTCCAAGGGAGACAGCCCAGAGCTGAAGCCCCGCGCCGTACACAAGCAGGTCAGCACGTGCGCAGGGCTCGTCAGGAGTCCCGGTCTGTGTCATGCTCTTCCTTGGTCATTTCACCTCACTTGCACCCAGCTGTCATCCCATGCTGAATGGGGCTATGTCCCACCCCATCCTCTGGCCCACCATATGAACTCCTTTTTCTGGATTCGGGACCTCCAAGCCTTAAGCAAAGCTCCTTTACCAGTTTCCCAGGGATAGGCCAGGCAGGAAACAAGGGCTGTTTCTATTCCTCTCTAGTTTGTGCTTGTGAAGTTCTTCCCAAACCCCAAGGCCACCTGTCCTGCTCTGGCCTCACTCCTGAAGCACTCACATAGGCTGAGCCCACTCCTGCCGTAGCTACCAGGAGGGTGGCCCATCCCTGCCACCCACAGCCTTCAGCAAGATGGCTGATATGCAACAGGTTGCCCACCTCTTAGCCAGGCTGCCCCAGCACCTGATGGTAGCAGATTCCACAACTCTGAGCCCAGCAGGACTTTTTTCTGGCTCTGGCTGCTGTCTGGAGGCTCATGTCCTTGAGTAGGCACTCCGACAGCAGAGGTTCTCCTCCTTCCCCAGTAGCATCCCTGCCTTACCGTGTCTGCCTCTTCACAGCCCCTCACAGCTGCGTTTCATCGTAGGGCCCTTCACCCGTCAGCCCCAATGCCCTGGACCGCACGGCCGCTTGGCTCTTGACCATGAACGCGCAGTTGTTAGAAGACGAGGGACTGGGCCCAGATCCCCCCCACAGGGATAGGCTAAGGAGTAAGGAGGAGCTCAGCCAAGCAGAAAAGGTAAAACCGCACCTAGACCTGGACCTGGACTGGGAGGGCAGGGCGGGCCGCCTCCACCAGTGCTGGGATGGGGGTCTCTCCAGAGTCCTTAGTGAAGCGACACCACTGTTTCTGTCCTGTAATGCCACTCCCTGCCCATGTGGAGACTGCAGTCAGTACAACTGGAAGGAAAGCAGCAAGACCTTAGCATGGACCCAAGGCTCCCCTTACAGGCTACACATCAGTTACCCGGAGAGGGCTGGTATGCAGCCTCGGGACACAGGTTGAGGGGATCCCCTTGGTGCTGGACATTTAATGAGCTGAGGGTTGGAAACAAGATGCCAGGGGGGGCGCTAGAAACTCTTGGGGAGTCTTGGGAATAAGGAGCCAGAGGCAGGGATCCATGACCAATAGGAGAGTCACTCACATAGGCTCCTTCCCATGGGTTTAGGCCTACCTAGGACTTAGGGAGGAAAGCAGTTACCAAGATTAGGGATGAAGCCATGTTGCCAGAGGGATGGGTGTTCCTGAAGCTCCAGACCTCCCCTCACCATGTACCTCCTGATCTGGGGCATAGTGTGCTCCAACTGCCCTCCCCAGTCCTGAGTCCTCACGGCAGCTGTCCCGGATCCATGGCTGGCCCTTACCTTTCCCTACATGCCAAACCCCAGGAAGATGGATGTGCCAGAGCTCTCTACTGCAGACAGTCCCCCTCAGCCCTGGAATCCCGGGACAGCTGTTGCAGCCTCATAAGCAGCCCCTTGGCCAGGGTGGCAGTGTCCCTGGTCCCCTACTTGGAGGGAACCCATCTCCATGCCGCATTTGCTACCTGCCACCATTCCCAGTTCACTGCATCCACCTGCTTTCCCCAGTATGTGAAGGGAACCTGGGGACATGGGCCATGGTGCTCCCAGAGCCATGAGGAGGAGGAGGAGGAGAGCGAGGAGGCCTAGCTTCTTGCAGACTCCCTCCTCCTCCCCTCTCCTAGAGGCTGAGTCACATCTGGAGATCCCAAGATACCTTGTTTTGCTTCTCCCCTCCCCCGCATTCCCACTGCTGCCCACACTGCACCCCACTCCTGTGCTGCTCTGCTCAGGTAGCACCTGGGAGCCTAGGGTCTCATCTCATTGGGCAGTTGCTTCTCATGGGACTTGTCTGAGCCTCACCTCCTTCTTGTAGTGCCACCCAGCTCTCAGGGCACTGTCAAGTGTCCTCCAAACATCCAGGGCATCCTCTAAAAAGTTCAAGGTTACAGATGGCTCAGCAGTTAAGAGTACTTGTTGCTCTTACAGAGGACTAGGGTTCAGTTCCCAGCACACACATGGTAGCTAACAGCCATCTGAAACTCCAGTTCCAGGGGACCTGAAACCCTCTTTTGAACTCAGGCACATAGCCACACATGTACCCGCATGTAGGCAAAACACTCATGCATTAAAAAAAAATCTAAAGTTTTAAAAAAGAAAGTCCAAGTTAAACCCTCAGTCTTTAAGACTTGGGTTGAGTCACCCTGATCCTGACTGCACGGGTTGGACTGGGAGAGGAGGGGACAGGCCTTTGGCAGCCACAGAATTGAATCTTGTCACTGGGCTATTCCCTGTTGGCTCATACCTGGCCTGCGCTCTGCTCAGGCTGATGAGGCTATGCTCTCTGTCCTGGGTGCTGGCCCATGGCTCATTGCCCTGCTGGCAGGATCTGGCAGTGCTGCAAGACAAACTGCGGATCTCCACCAAGAAGCTGGAGGAGTATGAGACCCTGTTCAAGTGCCAGGAGGAGACGACACAGAAGCTGGTGCTAGAGTACCAGGCTCGGCTGGAAGAGGGCGAGGAGCGGCTGCGGCGGCAGCAGGAAGACAAGGACATCCAGATGAAGGGCATCATCAGCAGGTGAGCGGGCTGCCCACTGGTCCACAGGGCCTCTGAGGGACAAGAGGGAAGCCGGTGCCCGGCGGTGGGAGCACCTGCAAGAAGCTGGCTCATCCAGGGAGAGTTGGAAAACTGGATTTGAGATGCTAAGCAAGACAACGAGGAAGTCATTGAGGGCTGGGAGAAAGACAGTGCATCTGGTTGTATGTCAGGGTGCCCGCTGTGGGTAGGGAAGAGTTTGGGTCAGGAAGAGGGGCATGGCTATGCCAGTATGGTGGGTGGGGTCTATTGGGTTTCCAGTGTCTGGTTTGTCTGAAGAGTTTCTGAGGTCAGTTGGTTCTGGTAACTAGCATTCTTCCCCCTGTCTCTGCCCTGGATGTGGTAGCCATGCTGTCCTTGGTGTCTGCACACAGGCAGTGCAAAATCTAGGCCACCCACTGTGTCCCAGTCCTAGAGCACCTATCTCACAGCAGTGTGTGTAAGGAGTGGAGGTTGATGGTTGATCATTGGCCGAGACCTGGGACTGAGCAGGTGTGAGGTGGACAGGGAACTCCCCCTAAGCCTTCTGTTTTGTCCACAGCACAAACCCTTCCCAGATCACCTGTTCTGCCCACCTGGTGGCTGTGTCCTGTCCTGGGCTTCCGTTCATTACAGATGATTAGCAGAGCACAACCCAGCTGGCTGGACACCTGCCACCTGCTTGACATCCCACTCTGTTTGACATCCCATTCTGTTCTTGGCTCCCCTGGTGCCCGGCCATTCCCCCTTCCCTGTGTCCGTGAATGCAAACATCAGGAAAGCTGGGTCTGGTACGTCCTTGCTGCTCCTTTGCCTGCCTACTTGTGTTATTCTGTCGGCTTCTGAGAGAGCGATACTGAGCTATCTGATCATGATTCTCCAGGTTGATTTCTGGTGGATTTGCTTCACTGACACTTTGTAGCCCTGGGTGGGTGTTCTTTCAGGATTACTATGTACCATTAACAAACTGGCCTTTTTAATTACATTCTTTTCTCCGTCTTATTTCTAGTGTAGATACTCTGACTTTCTCTGACTGGTGTTAGCATGATGTATCATTTTCTGTCCTATATACTTTTAAACCATTGTTCGGTCCATTTCCACTTCTATGACAAAATATCAGCACTAGGTGATTATAAACAAGAGAAATGTACTGCTCACGGTTCTGAAGGTTGCCATGTCTAAGATCAGGGTGTCGACAGATTTAGTGTAGCTCTCCTTCATAGACACACCTTGGTGCCATGTCCTTAGAGGCAAGCCCCTTCCAGCTTCTTTGGTAAGGGCACTAACCCTGCTCTTGAGGGCAGAAATATCTTGTGACCCAGTCACTTCCCAGAGGACAGCTGGTAGCACCATAGAGGATAAGTTTCAGTGTACACACATTTGAGTGTAAACACAAACTCAGACTGTAGTACCCATGTTTGTGCACAGAGTTTATTTTACAGGTTCCTGTTGTTAGATCTGCTTATTGTCTAACAACTTTTGCCTCTTAATTGGAACATTTAAGCCATTTGCTTTTAATGTGATTATTCTTAAGCCTGTTAACCCTATAACTGCTTTCCTATTTGAATGTAGCATTAGCATCTTTCTTGCGTCTTGCCTTCCTTGGACTGTATCTTTATTCCATAGCATCTTTCTGTTGGCTTCCATGCCATATATCCCCGATGCTTTGGGTGTTAGTTGACAGGCCTTCCTCAAAGGGCAGATGATAATCGTGCCAGGCTTTACAGGCCACATGATCTTGCTGCTCCTTTTCAACTGCTGTCACAGCAGAGCTGTGTGATGTGAAGGCTTGCAGAGGGAGGGAGGCAGTGGCTCGATGTGACCCCTCCCTGGCTACAGTGGCAGGACATTGCCCTGTTTTCTTTCTTTCTTTCTTTCTTTCTTTCTTTCTTTCTTTCTTTCTTTCTTTCTTTCTTTCTTTCTTTCTTTCTTTCTTTCTTTCTCTTCCTTTTCTTTTCTTTTTTTTTTGCATAGTCTCCTTTTTCTCTCGCTGTTTTTAAGGTTCCTTTCTCGGGCTAGAGCTTTGTTCATTGTTGGAATGCTTGCTGGTATGCACAGACCCTAGGTTGGATCCATAACATTAAAAACTTTTTAGGGGCTGGAGAGATGGCTCAGTGGTTAAGAGCACCGACTGCTCTTCCAAAGGTCCTGAGTTCAAATCCCAGCAACCACATGGTGGCTCACAACCATCTGTAATGAGATTTGATGCCCTCTTCTGGTATGTCTGAAGACAGCTACAGTGTACTTACATATAATAAATAAGTAAATCTTTTAAAAAAAACTTTTTAATTTTATTTACTACAGGGGAGGGGCATATATGTATGTGTGTGGAGGACTAGGTGTGTAGGTATGTGTATATAGGCCATAGGACAGCTTTGTGTGTGTGGCTGTATAGTTATGTAGGGGTGGGGGGGTGTAGGTCAGAGGACAGCGTCCAGGAGGCTTCTCTCCCCCTGGGTTCTGGAGATTAACTCGGCTCACTAAGCTCATGCATACTGCTCCTGCTCACTGAGCCATCTGATCCTCCCAACGTTTTTTTCATTAGGTGTTGTCAACAATTTCATTTTCCAGTTTGCCTCTAACATGCCCAGTGTGGTTCCCTTGGATTGGCTAGCCTTAGATCTGTAGGTGTCTAACCTTAGGTCTGTAGGTGTCTAGCCTTAGGTCTGTAGGTGGCTAGCCTTAGGTCTGTAGGTGGCTAGCCTTAGGTCTGTAGGTGGCTAGCCTTAGGTCTGTAGGTGGCTAGCCTTAGGTCTGTAGGTGGCTAGCCTTAGGTCTGTAGGTGGCTAGCCTTAGGTCTGTAGGTGGCTAGCCTTAGGTCTGTAGGTGGCTAGCCTTAGGTCTATAGGTGTCTGGCTCTGCTTCCTGTTCTTCCTCTGTGACTCCGGCGCCTGCCCTCAGCTACAGTGGGCTGCTCTGGACTGTCTCCCGTTTCATTGCGTCGTTGTTTTCTTTTTCCTTCTCTTTCTCCTTTTTTTCTTACTTTATACGTATGGGTGATCTGCCTGCATGCAGGGCTGTGCCCGGTACCAAAGAAGGTCAGATGAAGGTGTCGATCTCCCGAGCTGGAGTTAGAGGTGCTTGGGCTGCCGTGTGGGTGCTGGGAACTAAATTCAGGTCCTGTGTGAGTGAGAGCAACAGGTGATCATAACCATGGAGCCGCCTCTTCAGCCCCCACAGTTGGTTTCTCTTTCCATTGTTCTCTGAGTTTTACTTTATATACATTTTTATATTCCTGGGTGAGGACTGAACCCAGGGCCTTGGGCAGGCTAGACAGTTTTCTATCACTGAGTCACACCCTAACCTTTGTACTTATGACAGTCTCCTGGTAAATTTCTGGAGCTCTCCCTCAACTTGCCTACAGCCCAAAAGGTCTTAAACTTGCTGTCATCCTCCTGCATCAGTCCCAGGTAGCTGGGGTTACAGGCCTGAGCCTAGGCCTGACTCACAGTGATCCGAAGTGGCGTGCCAATGTTTCTGCGGTGCCGGTGCTACAGGCAATCCTTTCTCCTTCAAGTCTCTGAGTCTCACTGTGGTTTGAACCTCTTCTGTTTTCCTTAGTCTTAAGGCTGTCTCCTCTCCCCGACATGTAGAACGCCCATAGTCGCTGTTCTCACTAGTTTGTCTCCTGGTTATGAATTTTATTTCCTTACATCTCTCTATCCTTGGCAGCTTTGGTGGGATGCCAGGCACTTTGGAGCTTTGCTAGGGTGGGACCTGAAGGCCTTCAGACTTGGTCCCATCTTGCTGTCCCATGGTGCAGGTGTCTTCCCAGAATTCTTCATGGCCCACTGTGGCTCATCCCACCCCCACCCCCCCACCCCCACCCCGCACCAAGCTTGTGGGATGTTCCCAGCTTGCTGTGGTTTTCCCAGGCAGAATTAGGATTCCTACAGAGACTTGAGGGGAAATTAGTAGGGTCCATCTCTGACTGGAGCTCCTGTAAGTTCCTCCACCTCGTGCCTACTGAACTCCTTCATCACTTTGATACTAGCACTCCACCACAGCAGCTGTGCAGGCTGTAGTTACAGCCTAGAGTGCTGCTCCTCTGAACCTCGTGCCTTCACAAAGCCCACACCACCTCAGTAAACATGGTGGAAGGGGGTCTAGAGCCTTTTCTACAGTCTTCATCATATCCCCTGTATATATACATCATATATCCTATATGTATCATCATACATCCTATAACATGACATTCCTTGGTTCTTGGAAGTGCATTGGAATGGAGATAGCCCCAAAGAGCAGAGCTGCAGATGGGGAATTGAGGTCAAAACAGGGTAGCCCAGCCATGTCAGGGCTTGGGAGACAGTTGAGGGGCCTCTGCTCTTGTCTGGTGTATCTCCTCTATAGATAGGATGGGTTTCCACAGGCCCACCGTTCACGTCCTCCTGCTAGTGCCCCTGACCCTTTGTCTCTGGTCGCAGGTTGATGTCTGTAGAAGAGGAACTGAAGAAGGATCATGCAGAGATGCAAGCAGCTGTAGATTCCAAACAGAAGATCATCGATGCCCAGGTTGGGGCTCTAGCTACAGTGTTTCAGAGCTTGGGTAGTGGGAGTGTGACTGGTTTCTCTCGTCATCCTTGATTACACCTCAGTGTAAAATCTGTGGACCTAGAACCAAATTCTCTGTGCTCTGAGGATGCTGACCAGGGACTTAAGGGAGTGGAGTGGGCAGGACTGGAAAGGTGAAAGAAGGCTAGGCAGAGGGGCTCTGGCCCCCAAGCCCCTTCACTCAAGGCTGTGTTTCTTCCTCTGAATGCCCCAAGAATTGACAGGTTTGCTTAGACTGAAAGCTACATGGCCTAGGAAGGAGCTCTGGGGGTGTGACATGCATGCGGGAGCCTTTGAGCTTCAGGTGCTCTAGCCCCCTCCACTCTCACTCTGAATAAGGTAAGAGGCAGATTACAAGGCCCCAGTCTGTGATCGCACCGAACCTGCCCAGCCTCTTCACAGCCTGGGGCCTAACACACTTGGCAGTTACACAACCAAGTCTTTCTGCTTCTCTTGCCTGCCATGGTGCTCTCTGCCAGCTAGAGCCCATCCCAAGCACCACTAATGCCCTCTTTGCCCACAGGAAAAACGCATTGCCTCACTGGATGCTGCCAATGCCCGCCTCATGAGTGCCCTCACACAGCTGAAAGAGAGGTACAGCATGCAAGCCCGTAACGGCGTCTCCCCCACCAACCCCACCAAATTACAGATTACTGAGAACGGCGAGTTCAGAAACAGCAGCAATTGTTAACCTGCCTGAGGAGAGGGGGACTGTGGTGGCCCGGGACAGGGTCTCGGTCAGGAGGCTCCCACAGTTGCAGGCTAGCCTGCAGTGGAGGGGGCGCAAGACTGATGGAGCGTGAGACTGAGGGCACAGTGCCCCCCCTTCTCTTCGCCCTCCTGAACAGTGGGTGTGGGTAGAGGCAGCGGAGACTGCACTGGGGAGTGGGGCCAGCCTGCAGGGAGGCCTGCCAAACGTGTCTCTGGTTATTGGATTTGGTATGTGGCACCTTCTCCTCTTTGACCAGCCAGGTGCATGTACCCCTTACCCTTTGCCATGGAGGGAGCTACCTGGAAAGGGCTCATGTGAGGTTTAGGGGGCCACTTCCGTGGGTTTCCCTTGGCCTCTGAGACCTGATGGAGTAGTTGGCAGGCAGAGTGGCCCCTGCTCATCTCTGCCCTGTGCCCCTGCCACTGCATGAAGCTGGTCAGGAACCCTTCCTGGTGGTGAGGAAATGAAGAACAGAACCTCGGTCCTATGCCTGTGCCAGGCACGACACCCTCCCCCTCCTTCCCTTTCTTCCTCGCATTGCCAAACAGACAGCACTGCACTTTCTCTGCTGAGCCCTCACACCCCTTTGAGGAGCCACAGCTCCCACACTTCACATGTGGGCCTGGCTCATGCTCTTGGAACTCCCAGAAGCCAGAGAGCTGGGCAGAAGTGGCCAGGCTGCACCGTGCTTTATAGCTGCCTTCTCCAGGGTCCCAGTGTGACCCTGCACAGTGGCCCTGTGGGGAGAGGCCAACAGGTGCTCGCCCTGCAAAGGTGATCTCTTTTCTCTGATAGTTTAAAAGAAAAATTCTAAAACCTGCAGGCCCTGAGAAGGTGGATAACTGTGATTTTTTTTCCTTTCACAGTATGCATTAGAAACAAAAGCCCGCTTGCCCGCTTGCTGGAACACAGGGGCCTTTTAAATTGAGCGTGCGCACTGCATGGGAAATAGCGGCCCTGGAGGATGTTAGACTTGCTCCCTCTCCAAGACAGCAGCAGCCTGCACCAGGCCCCGTGTGCAGTCGCCTCTCCTCACCCTCCCAGCCCCAGCCAAGGACCCAGGCACTGCAGGCAGGGAGGGGCACACCCGCAGCTGGGGCTGGTTCTCCCCAGCTCTAGGCTGTTCTGTAGCATATCTGTCCCTCCTGTGGGACAGAGAAGGGCAGGAGCTTGGGTCTCCATCTGTTCCCACACTCTAGATTCCAAGCCCTGGTTCTGAGTCGCCTAGGGCAGGAGCTAGGGCCTTTGCCCAGACAGCAGAATGGGACTAGGCAAGCTGCACTTAATGCTCCTAGAGTCCTCACTGGAAAGGGTGGACGACCTGGAGGTGTGGCCTAGCTATTCTGCACCCCATCCTCAGGCCACAGACAGGCAAGGGTAAAGGATAGATACCCTGGGCTCTTAGTGGTAACCTACAACCCAGTTAGGCTGCAGACCAATGCTGGGAGAGGGCGTGGCCATCAAGGGTCAGAGACCTCAGGAAGGAAGGAGGTGGGGCTGAGGTCCTGCCTCTGCCTCTTCCTGCCCCACTCCTGTCCACACCCCTGTGCCCGTGCATTTCAGCAGGGGTGGCCTCTTGGGCAGGGCCTGGCCTGGCCTGGGTCTTGCCCTTCCACTGCCCAGGGAGCCCTGCTTTCCTCCTCACCCACACTCTCGCCCATGCCTCGTAAAGTGACCTCTGTCTGAGCGCCTCCTAGCAATATGGGGAGGTCCCCAGGCCTGGACAGGAGAGCGCAGGGCCAGATGCAATGGCCCCTCTGGCGGGGTTGTTCGCTCTCAGGCCGAGAGCCTTATTTACCTAGTGCAAAAACTGTAAAAGTGTACAGACTCTCAACAGATTTTTATCTTAATTGCAAGTCTGCCGAATTTTGTAAATGTTCTTGGTGTTTGACTGTAATGAACTATTTCACCCAAGGGATGTACATAGTCCTTTAGTCCTGGTGCTGCGAGGGCTGGCCAGGACTCTGCTCTCACGGTTGCTGTTATAGCCTAGAGAACGGTGCTGGGCGGGACGAAGAGCTTTGCCGTCTAGGTGTCTATATGTTTCCTGCCTGCGGCACTGATTCGGTGGCTTTCAAGCATGCTGTTTGGGTGGGAGGTTGATGGGGGCACATGCCCCAGTGGGGCCAGTAAAGCATCCTCCTGCCCACAGCCTTGGGGCGGCTGAGCTCTGCCTACAGCGAGGGCTGGAGTTGCCAGAGGCCCTGCTCTGGGAAGACCCTGGCCACTGACACCCAGAATCTGCTGGATAGAGCGGCCCCGCCCCGGCCAACACAGACACCTGACCTTTTTGTTCAACTTGTATGTTAGGGTGAAGAAAACTGCCAAACTTTATGAGTGAAGACCTTTGACTGCCCAGGAGTGGGGGTGGGGACCAGGGCCAGAGCTCCACATGTACCCAGCACCTGCCCGAGGGACACTCCTCCCTCATACCCGTATGTCTGGGAGCCAGACTGTCCAGGGAACCAGCCCCTCTTTTCTATATACTCAGCCACAAGGCTACCCGTCTCCCCCACTGTGCCCAGCTCCCCTTTTTGTAAGTATGTGAAAAGAAAAAATGCAAACGTCGGAGTCGACCGGAGCCCGTCCTTCCCTCCAGTCGAGACTTTTAACCATGTAATAATGTACAGAGAAGTTGTTGGTGTTTGAAGACTCCGTGTGGCTGTGCAATTTCTGTACATTTGCAATTAGAAATATTAAAGATTTATTTAGCTATTTTAAGCCTAACTCGACTTTCTTCAGCTGTGTCCCAGGTTGTTTCCTACAGGTAACTGGATCTTGAGCTAATACTGTTGTTCTAGTCATGACCCCTAACTGGGTGACCTGGGTCCGCCCCGCCTCTCTGCTGAAACCCTGTACTTGGGAGTGGAGCTGCTGCCCTCTTAAAGGCCTTCCTGACCTCCACAGGCTGGGAGCTCATAGCTGCCACACTTCCTGCTGCAGGCATTCTAGGACAACCTGAGGAGAGAAGAACCGAGCTCTGCCTAGGGTTCCCAATGAGGAGAGGCTAAGGCTGGCTGTCCCCAAACATCTAGTGTTCGGCAAGACCAACTCGGGTTCTCCACACGGCCAGATTTCCTGAGCTGGAAACAAACTCGCCTGAAACCACTTAAGCCATACCTGCTGGATGAGTGCCGTACATCCCCAGCATCTGTCAGTATCTGGGATCCTGTCTTTTGATGTGTGATAACCCTGAGTTGAACATGAGTAGTTCAGCTTTATAAGGGCAAGAACACATAAGCCCAGAGCAAACTGGCAGACAAACACCCCCAGACCCATAAAAAAAAATAAAAGAAATGGAGTTGGAGGGTTTTAAGGACTTCTAATAAGCAAGGACACGTCAAACATTGACCCTAGTGAGAACAGATCTGTCTGTCAGATCGCAATTGAGAAATTACCTACACTTGGCTACACAGAGACATAAAATGCCTACCCAGGAGCCAGTTTAGGCTACAATGAGAAATGGCACTAAAAAAAAAAAAAATACACCACCAGGATTTTTTTTTTAAAGAAACGAGTCTTGCAGTTAAATGAGGACTCTTGATCACATGTGATCTGTTTCTTCCCTAAACATCACTGTACTGACAAGATTAATGTGGGAGGAGATCCAAGGAGATAAGAAAATTGCTTAACTGTCAGCTGAAAGCTAATGGGAAAGGTTTGCTTGCCCAGATCCTTCCCAGAGGCTTAGGTGGGAGCCCCCAAGTGCAGACATACATGTTGTCAGAGCCAGGACATCTGTCCCGCATAGCCCTGAAAGTACTACACCATCTCCTGCAGGGGACTGCCCTCATTCTCTGGAGAAATGGAGCCAGTGAATTCTGGCCTGGGTACATCAGCCACAGATCTGTAAAGTGGAAGTGAGCGTGTCCTCAGTAGCTGCCTCTTCCTACTGCTCATTTTAGAGAGGTTTCCTCAACGATGAGAAGACTGAGTCACAGTGCTACTGTTTGAGAAGAAGCCTGTGTTGTGTGTGCACCCTCGGAGAGCACGTGTAGCCCAGGACCCTGAGGCCTTTGAAGACAGCTTGCCATCTGTCAGGTAGCAAGTGCCTGTATCGGAACCGGGACAGATGACAAGAGAGGACTGGAAAATACAGATGAGCATAGGCCCTCTGTAGGGGCAGCAGGGATCCTTGTTACACCCTCTGCTCTGTGTAAATGACGCCCCCGCCCCCGACACACACACCACACCTCCAGCAGAACTGTGTGCCAACTTGGTATCGCCACTTGAGGATTTCATTCCCATCAAACTTGATTTGTCTGAAATAGAGTTCTTGACTTTGATGCCTCTAAAACTTGTTCCTTTCCTCATTTTCAGTGCCCCCCAAAATATTCCAACTCTCCTACTGGTTTGTTCAAGCCAAGCGCTAAGTGCGATTTCCTTTAAAACTTGAATTCTTGATTCTCAGGCCTTAACGGAAATGCACAGTTTTAGAATGATGTTACTGATCCGTTCTGAGTGAAAAGCAGGCTCTCAATCAGTGCGCCCCCAGTCTTTTAAAGAACAGCCAATAAATCCCACCACAGGCTGACACACCCCATTGGCAGTTTGCTCCGGGGAGGGGGAGGGGAACTTAAATGTTCTGCTTTCCATTTCTTTGTGCTGTTTGAATATTTTACAGCCAGTTTTATTTCTCGTTTGGATATGGAGGAGCCATTTAAAAATAAATAAAATATACCCAATATAATGAAACTGTGCGGCCATTAAATTTGTAGAAGAAGAATAAATGGCATTGAAAGATGTAAATAATGTATTAAGTGTAAACGTTGATAACAGAATTATATGTCCAGGAGGATTCTGGTTTAGCTTGTAGACCATGTTCACAAAAACACCTGACTTGGGAGGTAGTAATTGGTAAGTAAGAGCTTGAGTTTGGACACGTGAGAGTGAGCTTTGAGCCTCAGTGGCTATTGATGGGCAACATGGTCTTAGCACCGTGGGAAAGCACTCCATTCTTAGTTTCCTCCCTGTGAAATGAAGAAGGCAGTGTTTGTACTACAGGAAGTCGTCAGGGAGGATTGCAGTTGAGGAACAAACAAGTGGTCTTTATTAGTACAGTGGGAGGATTGAGAAGCGTTTCCGAGGGTGGGAGAGACGGCGACGGCTCTGTGTTCACCTGTACATCCTGCTCTTGTAGAGGACCTGAATTTGGTTCCTAGCACCCACATCAAGCAGCTCGCAAACACTTCTAACTCCAGTTCCAGAGGATTCAACACCCTCTTCTGGATTCTGCCTGCACGTGTGTGCACATACCAGGCTAACCTTGGACTCATCTGCCTGTCTCTGTCTCCCGAGCGCTGGGATTAAAGGCGTGCACCACTGCACGAGGCTAAAAATAAGATCTTTAAAAAGAATAATTTCACAATCAAACCTTAAAATCATACTTAGGATCATTAAAGAGATATATGCCAAGATGGGGATCAATATTGACCTAGGGATACTGAGTGCAGCCCTCATTTCTCGCTTGGTTTATGTATGCTTTCTACATTTTTTTATTCAACATGTTTTTGTGTTTATGATGAAAACCCGATTAAAAAATACCTGGGGCTCAGTGCTAGAGGGCCTGCCTTGCACTGAAAAAAGTCAGTACAATCCCTAAAAGCTGGGCATTAGATCCCCACCCACTCCTTAATGGGGAAGGAAGGAAGAGGTGGGTGAAGAAACTGCCTTTTGAGCAGAAAGAAGGGAAGAAGCTCATTGTACTTCCTGGGGGACACAGGCAAGAAAACAAAACAAAATGGGATTTTCTTAAAATTTCCCATTGCAAAAATGATCTTTCTTAGGGAAGTGGTTGAATACAAAATAATGATACAAGCTAGACGCTGTTTTCCCCAGCAGCTGGCGGGGGTGGCTGTCAGGAGGGAAGGTGTGGTTGGTGTCTTCGGGAAAGAGGTAGGTATACTGGACTTCTCAAATCTGAACAACCCAGTGAGCAATCACATCATCTGGATTGAGTAGTTACCAGACCTGTGGTCAGGGTGGATTGTCTGCTGGTCGGCGGCACACCAATATCCTGAGCGAATTATTCCTATGGCTATTTTTACACAGTTTGCTGAATTCATATGAAGATGGTCATGTCTTCCACATACATGTTTAGAAATTGCTGTCTTTATGATTCCTGGTTGGCATTTATTTCTGAGCGTCTTGAAATATCCAGAAGACAAACAGCCCTTTAAAGGTCCTGTTAGTCAGAAACCACCTGCTTCTCTGAGGATCAAGGTCTGCCCTTCGGCCTGCCCTTCCCACCAGCCAGAGTTGACACCAAGGCCCTGAGGGCTAGAGAGGGTCCCTGCAGTTACACCTGGGGGAGCCCACACATTGCTGATGTGTGAAGATTGGCTTTACCCACAGGCCCATGAGGTCAGAGGATGCCACACTCTTAGAGTCTGGAGGGGGAAGGCCTCAGTCCCAGAAACATCTCTTACAAAATGTTTACAGCCTTTTACCCTTTCATGACAGAAAGTAACAATATAAAAAAAAAAAGCATACTTTTTTTTTGACAACCAAGACTTACACACAAATATAAGATGAACATATGTTTAGTATTTTTTTAAATTCACTAATTAATGAGGAAACCAGTCAGTTGTCACAGTCAATTCAGAGGAGAATTCAAAGAGCCTCGAGTACAGACAGTTGGTAATTCCAAGAAAACAAAATTTGCAAATAGATGCAAAGTCAGTCTCCAGGGCACTCCAGCAAACACCATTTATTCTCATCTGCAGGACAAAGATCACAGAATCCTATCTTTCCAGAACTTATACAAAAGAAATTCAAGGCCAAGGAAAAGCAAGTTACAGATTCAGGAGTCTCGTACCTCACCTTGCCAATTTTGAAATCTCACGTATTTTCCTAAAACCAGCTTTAAAAATAAAAGACAAAACCAAACAAAACAGAAGTGTGTGTGTGGGGGGGGGCGGGGGCTGGAGTGCTTAAAAGCACACACTGCTCTTGCAAAGGACTTGAGTTCAATTCCCAGCACCCATACCAGGTAGCTTACAACCACCTGCAAACTCCGGTTCCAGGGACTCTGCTGCCCTCTTCTGGCATCCATGGGTACCTCTCTCATGTGCGCATACCCATGTGCAGACACTTGTACACGTAATTAAAAACTTTTAAAATAAAATCAAATACTAAGCAGGAAGAAACCATGTTGACAGGGGTCCACTACCTACAAAACCCTTTCAGTATAGACAGATCTATTATTTACAGCTATCAAGATAGCTTTGCTCTTTACCCTTACAACCTAATTTCTATTTTATTATTTCTAGGTAAAGTCTCACTGTGTATGTAGCCAAGGCTGACCTCAAACTTGAGATTTCCCCCACTCCTTCCTCTCAAGTGGTTGAATCACATGTGTATGCCTTTGCACGTGGCTCAGACTAGCATTGTAAAGGCAAAATTAGAACCATGATACGTATTAATCAATTTTTCAAAGATCTTTAATGTTTATTTTAAAAAACAAAATATGAGTGGGGGTGAGTGCCTGCATGTACATATGTGTGCCACATACACACCCGGTGCCCACAGAGGTCAGAGGAGGGTATAGGTCCCCCGGAACAGGAGCTACCCATGGTATTGAGCTGGGAATCAAACCAAGGTCCTCCGAAAGAACAGCCAGTCTTTTAACTACTGAGTCATCTAACAATAGTTTTGGGCTTGGTTTTAAACTTAAATTATGCATATATTTGTGTATCTATGTGCATGTACGTGTGTATCTATATGTATGGGTATGTGTGTATGTGCATGTGTATGTCTGTATGTGTTTGTCTATGTATAAGTATATGTGTATCTATGTGTATGGGTATATATTGTGTGTCTATGTGTCTCTGTGTGTGCATGTATACCTATGTGTGTTCGTACATGTGAGCAAAGATGCTCTTGGAGTTCAGAAAATGGCACAGATGCCCTGGGGCTGGAGTTAGAAGCAGTTGTGAGCTTGTAATGGGTGCTGTAGGCCAGTCCCTGGCCTTAACCACTGAGCATTCTCTCCAGCTCCTCCCCCACCCCACCCCCATCCCCATTTTGGCATTGTTATCTGCTCATTGGCTTGTTTTGCAAAGCCTGTTTGGGCATGCCTACAATCCCAGTACTCGGGAGGTAGAGACAGACAAAAGGATTCCTGCACATTTGAGGCTAGCCCAGTGGTCTACACAGCATACACAGCAAACCCCTGGTCAGCCACGGTTAACATGACCAAACCCTATCTCAAACCAAGCCAAACCAAACAAAGCAAAAAGCAGAGCAACAAAACCATCACCACCAGCAACAAAAACCCTAACTGAAATGTTGCCCAGGCTAGCACCGCATTCAAGATCCCCCTGCCTCGAGTCCTCCTGAGTAGCCGATGCTGATTAGATACACTCTCAGTACTGAACTAACAAGTTTGCTCTTTCCACTTGACAGTGGATTGTGGACACTATTCTCTACAAATACCACCTTTCACTGTTACTTTATTTTTTTTTAATGATTATACTTGCAGATAGTTTAAACTTTCACACCCTGAATTCCGAATGATTTTGTGTTTCTTTGGAGTTTTGCTTTGGTAATAATTTGGTAATAATTTCACACTTACAGATAAGCTGTTGAAATCAACAACAAGGAATACTGTGTGACTTTTATTCCAAAATACCATGAATGTTTAACCCCGTCTGTCTCTGTCTCTGTCTCTGTCTCTGTCTCTCTGTCTCTCTCTCACACACACACACACACACACACACACACACACACACACACACAAACCTCCTGAATGCTTGAAGGCTAGTTACATATTGTGGCTCCTTCTGATCCTTCCCAGCTTCAGGCACACTCTTCAAACCTTGGTGCTGTTGACAGCTCTCAACTCAGTTTTAGTTTTCTCAGCTGGCCCAGTTATGTCCTCCTATATTCTTCCCCCCCCCCCAATACCCAAGTCTAGGGTCAGGGACTGCGATCAGTCATCATGTCTCGTCTCTCTGGAACTTTCCATAGGCTTTTCTGGTCTTTTGTGACGATGGCATTTAGGAGAAATGCAATCAGCCATACTCCTGTCTCCTTGTTAAAGCAACATCAATAACAAATGGAAACAGAACTAGGTTTGTCTGGTGTGTCTTTAGAACTGGTTTCTGGCTGTCTCGCACAGGGCATTTTGAATCTTTGGAGAGAAACACATTTGGAGGTACATGAAGCCTGAGGCCTGGCCACCTTTCTTGGGTGGTGTTTCTTTTAGGCTCTTAAAACCATCAGTGTCCTAAAACCATCAGTGTTTGACGGTTTCCTTCTTCACTAGGGAGGTGTTGGTTTCAGTTGCAGTTTTGCCTTCTTTAAAACTTAGCAGCCTGAGAGGCAGCACAGAGAGGCCATAAAAACAGGGCTTCTGTCAGAGTATCCTGTGGATTCAGCAACTTGGAGCATTTCTTGATCAACTGGGTCTGTGCAGAGACAGCTGGGAAAGGTGCCTTTCCAGCTCTGAGCGTCACTTAACACTGGGCCCTCAGCAAGGGCCTCCCCACCATGCCCATGGGACTGATGCTTCCCTGTTGTTAGGGACTAGAATTTATTCCTCAGTTTGTTGTGACAGGGTTACCCAGCAGTTCTAGGTGTGGTTCCTGGGAGCCCCTTCAAGCAGTGTCCTAGCCCTACTGACATTCCTCAGGGTTGTTTCTGAATGTGTCTTCACTGTCACCTGACCTGACATCCAGGTTCCCTCCCTTGCTCCACCTCTGCTCCATTCTGGCAACCCTGGGAAATGGCATTAACTGGCCAAGGTCAGGATCATTCTACGTCCTTATATAGGCACTTGCTAGAAATTTCGTTGGCTCCTCTGTCTATAGTTGTATGGATCTAAATTTTCGCACGCGCGCGCGTGCACACACACACACACACACACAGAGGAATGATGAAACATCTTAGGGAGATTCCCACTTGATCCTCAGTCTCCACAGAGCAATAGTGAGTTTCGCTTTGTATCCACTGTGCTTGTGTGTCAGCATCTGCAGGGAATGTGGAAGCCTCTTCGAGGGTCTCAAAGGTCATTGTCAGTACCGCACTACACTGCTTAAAACCATCAGTCACCTTGCACTGCCTCTCACCTTTGATGATGTTGGAAATACTTGTGCAAAGCTAACCAGCTCTGCCCGAAGAGTTGAAAACTTAGGCCATTAATTATCTGAGCAGAAAAACAGGCAAGAAGTAGTCGGGAAAAGAGTATATGCTTAGTGGGATGACTCACACCCGCACTTGGGAGGTAGAAGCATTAGAATCAAGAAGGTCAGGGTCATCCCCAGCTATGTAGAGAGTTGGAAGACAGCCTGGGCTATAGGAGATCTTGTCTCAAAGTAAACAGACAGCTGCTCGTGCATACTAATAATTCTAGAAAAGCAAATGAAAATAACAGGTACACTGCTTTTGTTCCTGGCTGTTCCTGTTTGAGTAGTAGAAACAGAGAGGAGACCAACCTAAGAAGAGACAAACATGAGCTGTTGAATGTTGACACTCACACAGGGTCTGTGATTCACTGGACAGCAGCAGCGGGTCGAGTTGTCAGTCTCGGCTTACTTAATTTCTAAGTTTATTTAACTTTACATATTTAACACCTAACATGATGCCTGGTTCATAGGGAGTTCAATAAAGGAAGGGTCATTTAAAAAAATTTATTTTTATTATTTGTGGGGGGGGGGAGAAGGGAGAGGGGGAAAGGGAGAGGGAGAGAAGGAGAAAGCAAGTGAGAGAGAGAGAACATAAGCACAGAATATATGAGTACTGGATATCAAATATCAAATTGGCACTCCAGATCCTCTGACTCTACATTCATAGATTTAACTATCAAATATCAAACATGTAAACATGTTTGGGGAAACTATGTCCTGTATTGTCCACATATATTTATAGTTTTTTATTCCTTAAACATTCCTCATTTATGTGACAACTCTTTCCATTGTGCTAGGCACTGTAAGTAGTGTAATGGGGCCTTGTAGCATGAAGGAGGTACTGTGTACACAGTCTACACAGTCACTGCACCATTTTATACACATGACTTGAACAGCCTTGGACTTGGGTAGCTAAACATAGAGGGGCAACCGTACTGACTGTGACGGATGTGTAGTGTATCAGAGTGGGGCTGTGTAACCTACAGCTTGGCCTGTCAGTGGGTATTCACGGATGTTTGCATCAGTGTGCAGAAATGTGATGTGTGTTGTGAGCTAAGCCCAGACCCAAGGCTCCCAGGATTAGCAGGGCCACCTTAACATAGCATGGGCTTCAGCGACCGAGTCTTTGGCTGGCCCAGCTACAGGTTCTGCTGGAAGCATTGCCAGTGTAGTGCGGACAGAGGCCAAAAGGACTGGGACAGGCAGACAAGGGGGTGCCCCTTTGATCTCCCCGCCCCCTGTTACTCTGTTTCCTTTGGAGCTGCAGTAGGGGCTAGGCTCAGGATCCCTGAACTTCTGTTCCCCTTGAGGAGGTTTGAAAGAGCGGTCCCGACGAGAGGAGGGGCCACGTATCCATTACAGGAAGTAAGCTGTGTAATTGCATTCCAATAAATCAGTGCAGAGTTCAGAGCAGCATGGGGGCTCGAGGGCTCCAAGGGCCATAGAATTCGATATGATAGGCTTCAGCCTGTCGACTAATGGGCTGCTGCTGGATGTCACGTGACCCAGGCTTCCCAAAGACGCCAGGCAGGGCCGACAACTGGTGTAGATAATATATGGGGACAGTGTGTGTGGAGGGGGTGGGGAGGAATGAAAACGGGTTATTTGTGAGTCAGGTGGGAGGAGACGAGGATTTCCCGTGGCCTCGGGGCCTGGGCAGAAGCCTCTGGTCTCGCTTGTGGCCCTGCCTGCTTCGGGGCTGTCACCATTCCACATGATCTAGCACCTTCTTCTCTGTTCTGAGCACGAGTGTCCCATCTGTTGCATCCTTTCACTCTGCCATGAGTCCCAGTCACCTGGCGCTCACGTCCTCCAGCGCCTGTGGAGATGAGCTGGCTGCTGCAGACCCACTGTGCGCACACAGAGCTTCAGTTCATGAGGGAGTCGGTGCTGCTCTGTTCACTCAATGAGAAGGAAGGGGCCCGTAGTCCGTAGGCAGAGCAAAGCGCAAAAGGCCAGAGGGTTGGCTGAGGAGTGCAGACCTGTGAAGAGTTGCTGGCAGAAGCCTGGACAGAGGCCCAGTCCAGTGAGGGGCGGGTAGAGACTTGATCTTGCTCCTCAGAGCGAGGAGAGGCCATGGAGCATAGTGAAGTGGGGAGCCCCCCCCACCCCCACCCCCAGCTACTGGGGGAAGAACAGAAGCCAAGAGCTGGATGGGACAGCAAGAGTCTGCAGGTGCCCAGGGACTCATAGAGACAGCAAGGAGAGCACAGATACATTCTCCCCGTGAGGAGGGTCCAGGGCTGGAAGCCACCACTGTGAAAGAACGGTCTGGGCCCTGCATCCTCCCGACCTCCTGGGCGGTCCAAACACCGGAAGTGGTTGTATCCATTAGCCTCTCACTCCCGTGGGAGCTAGGAGCAGTGAAGGAGAGGCCTCTCTGGATCAAAGTCCTCTAGGCAGCCTAGCAAGGCAGACCAGGTTGACCTGGAAAGGATCTGTCTTCTGCATTTCCTAGAATTTGCATTTAGCTAAGGGTTGATGGGTGTTTACAGGAAAGCATAGCCCTTTGAACAAATGGACAAATTTGAGTCTTAGAAGGGCTTCTGGGTCCATTGAGTTCTGTAGCTGGAAAGTACCTTTGCCCTCCCACTCTCCCACTTCCCTTCCTTCCCTCTTCCCCATTGCACTTCCTGGAATGTCTTCCTGCAAGGAGTGGAGTGGGGTCTTGAAGGGGTGCAGACCTGCCCTGGGGGTGGACAGCAAAGGGAACCACCCTGAGTGGGTGACGGCTTCGTGGGGCTTCAGGGGCCACAGGGCAGGAGGGATCTGCCCAGGGGGCAGGGGCAGCCTTGCACATCTGGTGGTTTTTAACCTGGGGCCTTTGCAAGTTCCCCAGAACCCAGAGCAGAGAAGGTTAGAAGCTGAGGGAAGCCTTTGGGAGCCGGCCCTGGAGAGATGAACAGCGAAGGGCTTCATGGAGTGGCAGAAAGGGTGGGGTTTCCGGGAGGAGGGTGGTTCTAAGGTTTTTCCCTGTACATCACTGATGCCTGTGGGGACTAGTCTTAGCGACTGCACATGGTGATAGTGGCTCGAGAACTGGAGGAAGCTGGGCCCTTGACTTCTCAGTGGCGGAAGTCACTTTACATCTTCCCAGGGAGCAATGTGATGGGCTCGGCAGTATAGACGGCTTGGCAGTATAGACGAGGCACTGAGGAGGAAAGACAGAGGCAGTTAGAGTCATCTGGCTTGGAGAAGATAGCTTGTGTAGAGGAGGAATTTTGCAGAGCTATGAGCAAAGGCCAATTCTTTTCATCTGCAAATGGTGTTACAAATCAAGAGTATCGTGGTAGACAATCAAGCCGAGGGGGCTGGGGGTGGGGCAGCTGACAATAGAAATTGCTGATGGCTCTCAACACACAGAAGAGTCTCGAAGTGAAAATTAACTCTGTAATGAGATGGCGCCGTGTTTCCTATACACCAACGGGCTAACAGTGGCGTCCTGACAGTACATGCCAGCCTGGCGCTTTCGCACAGGTTTAATGGGGCTGAAAAAGTACCTAACCTCTTTGAAGAGCAGCTGAACCACATTGGTGCAATTTTAAAATTCGTGTACCGTTTGACCTGGTAATTCTCCTTGCAGGACACATGATCCTTGTACATAAAGTAAAGGTGTTTGTGACAACCGTCCCTGTGACACTTAGCAACAGACCTGGCAAGATGAAGATATGTTGATTAAGGACCAAGGAAGGAAGGAACCATATAATATGTAATTACAGTGTATCATGTAATGGATTCTATAACATTGCTAAAGAGCTAAGACCCACCTCCAAGTGTGTATCATGATACAGTGTTATGTATGTATCAAAAAACAGTGCTGGGTTAAAAAAGCAGAGTACAAGTGGGTGTGTACAAAACAGAAGAACAGGTACACACATAAACACCATACACCACACACATACATACACTCAGAGACACATGTGCACACATACATATAAAGCCACATATATATGTATGCACACACACAGCCTGCATGTACACACACACATACTCCCCACACACCCTGCATACACACATACATATACACACACATACCCCCACACACCCTGCATACACACACACACACACACACACATCTAAGAGTATGAATACATGGGTTGCCTAAAAAGACAAGGAAACCTGTGAACAGTAGCGAGGGGGGATGGGGACACTCCTTACCACTATTTGCCTTTAAACTGCACTTTGTTTTAGCTCTATGTCTTATGCTGTCTTTTTGTCAACTTGACGCAGCTAGATGTGGGAAGAGAAAACTCAGCTGAGAAAATGTCTCCATCAGATTGGCCTACAGAGCATTTTCTTGATTCCTGGCGGATGGGGGAAAGACCCAGCTCCTGTGGGTGGGGCTGGCGGTCCTAGGCTGTAAAGAAGCAGGCTGAGCAAGCCGGTGAGCAGCGCCCTCATGGCCTCTGCGGCAGCTCCCGTCCCCAGGTTCTTGCTTGAGTTCTTGCCCTGACGTTCTTCAGTGTTGTGAATGTACAAACACTGAGTTTTTACAAGTTGCAAGCGCCTCCACCCACTGAACATTTTTCAGGCCCCAAAGCTTCTCTTAACAAGACTGTTTTCTTTCTCCTCAGACAAGGGGACACTTCCCAGGCTGTGTGTGAACACAGAAAGAAGTGGAAGAGTGACACACAGGGATGGCAGTTGGGAGCCTACACTGTGGATAGAGTCTACTGTTTGCAGGGCCAGGGGCCAGGCTTGGGACCTAGTCTGTGGGTGTCTCAGTCCTTTCTGCTAGGAGCTAGAAACTCGCTGGCCTGCAGTAACAAGAGCAATGGCTTTCTTTTGTGTATTGTCACAAGGAGCTCTGCACCCACTGGGGCCAAAGTTTCTCTGACGGCCACATGGTCAGTTGTAGGGGACAGTTGCTCCATCTGCTCGGCTGTAAAATGGGAACAATGTCATTGCATTGCCATGATGTCTGGGTGACTGTGGGACATTCTTACGTTTCCGTCACAGCCAGGCACATCCGGTTAGAGACAGGGCTAGCAGGATTGCTGGAATCGTAGGCCGTGGTCTCCTTTATGTGCTCGCTTTGCAGCCAGGCCCAGCCATTTCTGAAGGATAAGCCCCGTGGCTGACTTCAAGACCTCCCTATGAGGTGAAACTCAACAGCGCAGGGAGACCCGCAGGCTGCAGGGACTGCCGTGTTCCTGAGATGACTTCAGGGAGCTGAAAGCTTCTTGGAGACTCTGAGATGCTGCTATGGAGGGACTTTCCCAGACCCTCACACTGCTCTGATAGTGCCGGAGCTTCACTACTTAAAGCAACTCATTCATTCAGTTGTTCATTCATTCATTCATTCATTCATTCATATGTGGGGTGTGTGGCACAGGTTTTCTGGTTTGGCAGCAAATTTCTTAATCTGTTGAGTTGATTATGTGGGCTCTGGAGGTCCAGATCTGAGAGCAGCTTTGACATTAGCACAGGGCTACCATGGGCAAGTTACTTCATCTCAGCTTTGTACCTCAGTTTCCCCAAATGTGCACTGGGATGAAGCTGTGAGTACAGCTAGTCCTTCACTCTCATGAAGGTTCAAGTGACAAATACTCAAGCCTATACCCCAACTGAGTGTAACTAGTGAGTAGGGATGAGTCTCTCCTGATCGTGATTCCCCCTACAATAGTCAACAATTGTATCTCCAGCATAAAGACTGGAAGTCTAGAGGGGATTTAAAGCATATGGAAAGATGAGTTACATCTCATCAATACCCACTTTACATAATCGACTTGAATATCCTCAGAGTTTGGCATCTTCTGGGATCTTAGGATCAATCAGCTTCGGATTTCAAGGGACGGCTGTCTGGCTGTCACAGGTGTGCCGTAGGCTGGTGCGGATGGGTGTACTCCACACCCGGGGCTGTTAGAAGAGCACAGAACCTCGTTGCAGTGGGATGGGATGTGGCAAAGGTTCTGTGTGGGTGCGGTCCATGTGTTAGTGTGCACAGGTAGCCTAATTGAGTTTGTAGGAGGTGATTGTGATCCCACATTACTCTCCAATGTTCCCATCATAGCAGCCACGGAATCGGGGCCATGCGTCAAGGTGATGGCCAAGGCAGGTGGGTGGAGATAAAGCTTTGGCCTGAACAACATCCCAGTCGGCCTCCAGCCTTGTCCTCTCCACCACAGCTGGAGAGGGAAGAAGAACCCAGGTTGGAAGCAGCTAGAGTCACCCTGGCCTGCCACCTGGCCTTCTAGGTGTGACTACATGAGCATGAAATGAGCCTTCTGGGGAAGCTGCTGACGCCTGCAGTCTTGCTTACTTCCGGTCCACCTTGCTTCCATTCTGGCTGATATATGGATATAGTGCTGTACAGAGTGCAAAACTGACCGGGCTTTTCAAGCTTCAAGTAAGTGACTCTTTCTGACCTGTCAATCTGTGTCCTGCTTTACTCCAACACAACCATGGACAGACCCCATGTCCCGTTGAGGCCTGAAGCTGCTGACTCTGGGAATGGCTCAGGGAAGGTCCACGGAAGTGCTGAGCGAGGAGTTGCTCAGGTAGCAGATCGTTACTGCTTCCAAGATGATTAGGGTGGCAGACACAGCCTGAGGCTTTGAGAGTCCCCATAAGCCGCTCTACCGAGGGAGAGAGAAGTCTGTTTTGATGAACTGAATATTGCTGTCCCATCACTCTGAAATTTACCTGACGATCTCCTCACTCCAGCTGTGACCATATGAGGAGGAGGGCATTTGGGAAGTGATTAGATCAGAGACAAGACTGGAGCGCTCCTGAAAGGACCCCAGACTGTTCTCCCACGCTCTTCCTGCCTGATAAGAGGTCAGTGAGAAGGAAGAGGGCAGGCTACAGCCTCGAGGACCCTCATCAGAACCTGACATCCTGGCATCCTGAGCTTGGAACTCCAGAACAGGAAGAAATGAAATTCCCGTCGTTTAGAAACCATTCAGCTTATGGTAGTTTGCTATGGTGAGCTAAATGGATTCAGTCACCCATCCCATCTAGGGCCAGGCTAGGGCCAGGCTTCTTCCCTGGGACCTGGCGCGGACCAGTTTGCTAACAGTACACCTAACCAGTTGAGGCCCGTGCTCCAGATCTCACAGTGGAGGTCTATGTCATGGGCTGGATTCCAGAGCCTGGCAGTGAACTTGGATGTGTCCCCAGCTCTATAAAAGCCTGGAGTTCACCTCACAGGTAAAAGTTGCAAAGGTAAAGAAAACTTCAGAGGCTCTTCCTGTTGGTGTATCTGCAGAAGCATAGCATGGTAACAGCTGAGCTGCTGTGGGGTCCAGTTTTGAGAGTGGCACCCTGCAGCTTCCTGGGCTGCCTCCATGGGGGATATTTGCTAAAGTGATGGGCTAAGAGCTTCTTCACAAGAGGCTTACCTCACACCCCCACCTTGCAAAGCAGACTGAGAAGATCCCCCTTTGGGCTCCCTCGTTTGTAAAAGAATAGCTATACACGTGGTTTTTTGTTGTTGTTGGTGGGTTTTTTTTGTTTTTTTTTTAAACAGGGAACCCCTTACATGGTGGTGAGTGATACTGAGCTGCTAACATTAAAGACAGATGTGGGCCCCAATCCCCAGGGATTCTCATCAAATGCCCAGGGCTTTGGGGGAAGGCATCTGGGTGAAGAGACTCTCAATTCCAAGCCTCAAAGCTGTACCCTGGTGTAGAGGACCCAGGGAAACCATGCTTGCAAGTGTCCTGCCATCTTATCCACTTGGCTGCAGGACACCTGGTAGACAAACCTGGGTGTCTCTAGAAGATGGTGGAGTGATGGTTCTCTCATCCCTAAAGAGCCAAGACCTGTGACACAGGAGCCTGGGCCAAGGAGGCTGTCACAGCGTGTGAGGATGAGGCATGTGTAGGATCTGAATGTTCTGTGAAATAGCGACCCAAGGACCTGGGAGGTGTCAGTGGGCACAGCCTGCCTGAGAGGCTTCCTTCCCTAAGTGGCAGAGGGTTGTGTAGAAAACCTGAATGCTTCTCTGAAGCCACTGGACTGGGTGGGGGTGGAGATTTCCAGGAGCTGGGGGTCTCACTTTATTTTTAACTCCAGGCCATCTGCTTCCCACTTCCCACCGGGTGGGCCACAGTCTGGGAAATATTCAGAGTGAACATATGCTGCACCCGGTGGGGGGGGGGAGGTGCAGGGAAGAGGCTGGGGGCAGGGGTGGGGTGGGGAGAGCTGTGTTCTCTGGAGTCGTGGCCACCAGGTATGCAGGCCAGCAGGACTCATGGTGGCCTCCTTGGTGCTTCCTCAGCATTTCAGGCTCTGGGGAGGAGCTACATAAGGCGACTTCACATAGAAGGAGCAAACCTCTCGGGACGGGCATCCCTCCTAGAGTCCCTGAAAGGTGGCCAACTTCTAACAGGGCCCTCCTCGCTAAAAGAGACTGTTTCTCATACAGGTTTGGAGGACTTCCCAAATTCTCCCTCTGGTTCCCCCAGGATTTCATGGGTCCCTAGAGTCAATAGCTCTCAAGCAAACATCAACCATAAGGGGGAAAAAATTAAAGGTGCCCTTTTCTTACCAATTGACCCAAAATGAACAAACACTGTCCCTCCCCCACGCCCCCAGCAGATTTGTTGCCGAAATTACCACATAAAAGAAACTGTCAATACTCCATAGCTGTTTATACAATGAGCCATGGTTAGCAACACCCAGCCTCATTTTATTACTGCATTTTGTGAAGTTACCAAGACAACTGAGGCTGTAACAGACAGAGCCACATGAAAATTTAATAAAGAATTTTGAAAGGCTTTTAAGAGGTGGGAGTGGCAGTGGGAGGTGGACTTGAGGTCTCCACAGACTTCCAGGAGCCTCTCCTGCCAGGGTTCACGGCTTGCCAACTGGGTTTCCTGGCAGCCATTGCTCCCAGCATATGGTGACCATACCTTTTCTCAACAGACATTTGTGAAGACAGTTCCCAGGTGCCAAGTCTCATGCCAGGCTCTTGTGATCTCTGCTGCACGGGAGAGGGATGAGTGTCAGGGAGGAAAAGTCACCCATCAGGCCACTTACTTACCTGACAAGGCAACAGGCTAAGCAAATTCAGACTCTTATCAGACTTCCAGAAGAGATAGGGCCTCTGCCGGCTTCTCCATTCTGGTGTGAAATAGGGAAAATACCTCAGTAGCCCAAGTGAGGCCTGAGAGAAGCATGGCGACTGGGGACCACAGCCCTGGTCAGATTCATCACAAATGCTTCTTGTGGGGGAGAAATGTTTCCCAGAAGCCTCTTGGTGATCAGGTTCTGCTCACCAGGGCAAAGGGAGGCAAAGGGCCTGTTTCTCTGTTTTCCAGATCAGACTCAGAAGCAAAGAACTTCCAGCAATGAGGAAAATGGCGTTCGGTGTGTGTATGTGTGTGTGTTTTGTGTGCTCATACATTCGTGTGTGCACATGCATGTATGTGTGCTTGAGCATGTGTAAGTGTGCAAACATTGTGTGTGTGTGTATGTGTGTGTGTGTGTGACTATGCATGCACGAGTATGTAAGTGCACACAGGTGTGTGTGTGTGTGTGTGTGTATGTGTGTGTGTGTGTGTGTGTGCGTGACTATGCATGCACTAGTATGTAAGTGCACACAGGTGTGTGTGTGTGTGTGTGTGTGTGTGTGTGTTTGTGTAAGAATAAAAAGAGGCAGTATGTTTTTTCCAGTTAAAGCAAAGCAAGACTTTCAGTCATAAGAATAGGCAACTGGAAAGCTGTCTATTCTGCTGTGTTTCTTTGTCTCTGAGAACAAGAAATAAATATTGCCTTATTTTGTGAGAAATCACCTGTGGGGACATTTCATAAGAAGAAATGGGAGAGTGTCAACAGTATCAACAGAGGCTAGGTAGGTGTGCTGGCTGGTTTTGTGTGTCAACTTGACACAAGCTGGAGTTCTCACAGAGAAAGGAACTTCAGGTGAGGAAATGCCTCCATGAGATCCAGCTGTAAGATCAATTAGTGATCAAGGAGGGAAGGCCTCTTGTGGGTGGTGCCATCCCTGGGCTGGTGGTCCTGGGTTCTATAAGGGAGCAGGCTGAGCAAGCCAGAAGAAGCAAGCCAGGAAGAAACATCCCTCCATGGCCTCTGCATCAGCTCCTGCTTCCTGACCTGTTTGAGTTCCAGTCCTGACTTCCTTTGGTGATGAACAGCAATGTGGAAGTATAAGCTGAATAAACCCTTTCCTCCCCAACTTGCTTCTTGGTCATGATGTTTGTGCAGGAATAGAAACCCTGACTAAGACAGTGGGTTTTGGGCTGTATTGCTCACTGGTGAGTCTCTCTCTTCGAACAAGGGCAGTTCTCCGCTGCTGGGAACACAGTCCTGAGCTTCAAGAGCAGGCACCCAGTGCCAAGCACTGCCAGCCCAGTCCTCACTCACAGAGCCAAGGGCTAAAGGACATTAACCGAGGGACAAAGCGGGCAGATCGAGCCATTTTGGAGTAGTACATCTGCCAATCAGAAGGCCAACTCCAGACATCTGAGGAGAGGCAATGAACAGCTTCAAGTCTGTGTAGACGAAAGGCAGCCAGGAGGGAGGGAGCCAGTCACCCCAGCTTCATTCATCTTGATTGACATTATTCAAGCAAGCTTTTACTTCTGTCCTGTTACAGTTGCTAGAACCCAGAAGCAAGTGTGAAGGCAAGCAAACATCCCGCCAGCACGGGGTTTGTGTACATACTTCTCCATTTCCCATGCTTTCTGTTGTCTTGCCTAATCTTTCTTCCCAAGACATGGAGAGGGGGTATTGCCCAGTCAGGTGGTCGAGGACTGACCTGGAGCTCTTACTGTCTGATGGAAGGATCAGCTTCCTGCAGCATGGACTGCCACACCCGCCTAAGGGCTTTGAATGGCTGTCAGAAAGACAGGTGTCAGTCCTCATCTTTCACTGGGTAGCTGGGAGGATCAGACAGGAAAACAAATTTAAAAGAACCCTTTGAACTGTGAAACACTGAGAACGTGTTCATTCACACAAGAAAGGGAGTCTTTAGAACAGTCTAGAAAGACAGGGAATGGTTTTCAAATACCTATCCAGCCCTACTCCCTACCTACCTATGTTCACAGCAGACTACCTTCTCTGAACGGTGTGACATGAGGGGGGTGGGGCAGGGTGGAAACCCGTGAGGAACAGGGCCAAGGCCATCCAGCCCATCAGTTCTTAGAGTCCACAGCTAAAGGAGAGGGGTGTCCACCCACCCCCCTACACACACACACCCATTAGGCCTAGGACCTGAGCTGAACATTGAGTGGAATCTGGCTGTGGGAAGACTCAAGGGTCAGCAAAGTCATTGCCTATTCATGGGCTCATGCGACAGCCACCATGCTTGGGGAAGGAATCAGCCAATTGAGAATCTGGGGATTTTCGGCCAATTAGCTCTGTGAAGCTTCGAAAGTCATGGTTCTTAAGGGCATTCCCAGCACACGCAGAGGAGAATGTCTCCTCAGCTGGAGCTGCTCGGTTTCCTGTCTCTTCAGCAAGCACCTGCTGGACTGCTGTTCTGTGTCCTAGCGACTGGCCTGGATCCAACAGCGCATGTCTGACTCTGAAAAGAAGTCACAGCTGGGTTCTCACAGCTGAGTTCAACACTGAAGTGGGCTTTCTGGGCTCCTGGACATACATGGAAGAAGCCGCTCATTCTGTGAGGGATGGGATGGGAAAGCAGGAGGCTTGAACTGAACCTTGAAAGTTGTTTTCTGTTGGCCAGAGGGATCTGATTGGACTGGGCAGAGGTGGCAAGCAGCAAGGCTTTGGTGGGGAGTCTGGAGCAGGGGCCGGCCAGAGTCTTCTGACTTAATGTTTTCCCGACAACAGATTCGAAGGGTTCTAGGGAGCCTGGGAGTCAAAGCCAAGACTGTGGGGTCCTCTTAAGAAAGCGAGGGGTTTGATCAAAAGGCCCCTGACTCTCGGGCAGTTTCAGCAGGATTTGAAGGCTCTCTGGTGGTCTTGCTCCCTCCAAAATGTTAGGGAGGAAGGGACAGAGGGGTATGGCTATCCAAAAGAGACTTGCTTAGGTCTGAGCTAGGGAGAAGACATATGAGGTAATGCGTATAGGGAACCTCCTTTTCCCCAATATTTCTTTGGGGAGTGGAAACACAAAGCTACAGGAGGCCCTGTTGTGCCGAGATGAGGGACGGAGGTGGGCATCTTGTGGGACCAGCATTTAAACCACTAAACTTAATGCTGTGTCCTTGTAGGCTCCCTTCTGGCAAAGAAGGTGGGTCACAGGCAGATGAAAAGCTGAGCCTTGTCTGCGGGCTGGGATGGACTTCCAGGGTCTTTGTGCAGAAGGGACCTAGGCCACAGGCAGTCACAGAGCCCCTCCTGGGTCTGCCTGGGCTCCCTGGCTCAGTTCCTTCCTCCTAGGAGCCAGCTGCATGGCTCTCATGTCACTCTCACACCTTTCAAAAAGCGAGGGGCTCGTCCCCAAAGCAAGGAAACACTGTAGTGCCTCTGGGAAGTGGAAGAGGGGGCAGAAGTCTCCTGGTGTTCCCTCTCAAAGTACAGCAGCCCCAAAACTCTATCCAACAGTCCTGGAGCAGGGGCCAATGTGTCAGTGACAGGCTTCTGGAACCATCACGGATGTTGGAGTCACATCCTTGGGGTATGGAGCCCACCAAAGTCATCGCAACAGACCCAGGGGCCCACTCCCAGGACAGAACAGCTCTGAAACTGTGCAATTGACAGTGGCTTACCTCCAGACGACAGGCATGGCGTAGAGGCCGGCTCTCACCATGAGTGCTGACGTTTTTTTTTTTTTTTTTTTGTATCGCCACTGCAGTGTGGCTGAGTTCAAACTCTTGAACCCGATTCCCCCCTGCCCCTCCACCACACCTTACTCCATGCTGGCAAGGACTTTCTAAAGACTCATTTTGAGAAACAGTGTCAAGTCAAAGCTTTATTTAATAGCTTTCTACAGATGTACAGCTCGAGGCTGGTTAAAGAATGTCCCCACACACTTCTCATTTGGGACTTCTGTGACACCCACTTGGGTCCCGAGGAACAGGAACCAAGACCTTCCACCTCTGCCCCTCGGAGTAGACATCTGAGAACACTGGTTGTTCTGGTCTAGGCTACCACATGCTCTACACACCCTCCTGCTTGTCCTGGCTCTCACGGGGACCTTACACTCTCCCCTCTGAAGCCCCTCCCCTCACTCAGGGCTGACAACACAGTGCTGGGTACACAGTGGCTCTTGGACATGGGGTCAGTCCCCCACCTTTGCAGGGCTCCCCTGGAACCTGGACGGGGATACTGAAGAACCTTACTTTGTTATTTCATAATTATTTCTTGATTAGTAATAAATCAAACATTGCAGCAACAGGCAAATTAACAAAAAAAGTGAGGTCAGTCTGTAAAGGACACCCGTGCAGCACATGATCGGAGGTGTCCGCCTTCTTCATATTTCAATTTCGTCTCAGGGAATGAGCAGAAGGAAAGACATGCGATGATGCTAAGCTCTGACCAGCAGGCTCTCAGGGCCCCAGCAGACCCCGGTGTGACTGTTCTCCACATCCACAGCTCTCTGCCTTAGGATGGTCTGTCCTTCCCCTTCCCCTCCCCCTCCATTCCCCTGCTGCCCCCAGCACAGGAGAAACTGCTCCAGTTGGTGCCATCTGTCACATCTTGGATGTCATATGTCCACTGATGATTCCCAAACAGGGTAGGTCACCATGAGGTGCTGGGAGGGGGGCGGGCAAGGATTGGTCGTGTGAGGCCAAAGCCCTACGGAACACAGAGAGGACGCACAGATGATGGCAACTGGAACCCTAGTCGCTCCCAACAGGTGGGGGGATCCCAGGGTACTCAGCCCCCACAGGCACACCTTCTTCCAGGACAGAGTGGCCTTCAGGACAGAGCGTGTCAGGAGTGAGAGAGCTTGCTAGCCCCAATTACCCGGGGTGCAGAGCTGCCTGTGGCCGAATGGGCTGTGCGGTCCATCTGGGACAGGTTTCTTTGGTGGGACCGGCCCTGACGGCACAACAAGCGTTTTTCATCCAGCAGGGACAGGTGGTATTCACACAGGTCAATCAAGGACGCCACCTGCTCATGGAGAGGTCGCAGCTTGAACTTCCTCTGGGCCAGGAAGAAGAAAGCTTCAACAAAGGCCTGCAGACACATCCCTGTGGACAAAGAGATGCCGTCAGAGGGCTCATGGTACCCTGGGGACGCTCAACTCCAAAGCACAACCACTAGCAACAGTCAGGCCTGTCTTCTCACCGTACTGGAAATGCCACACGAGGCCAGCACACAGAGGACCGTCCCTGCTCAGGCACCTGCTCTTAAATGGTCCCAGGAAGTAGGTTTTATCTCTCAGAGATGGGAACACAGAGTCTCAGAGCAGTGGGGAGGTCTAAGTAGAAATGGTAGTGGTTGGATCCAAACCCCGCCCCAAATCTCATTCCCAGGCACCATGATGAAAGGTGTTCCCATGAAAACCCTGCTCCCAAACTTTTACCCTTAGAGGAATCTTATCGGCTAAATTATCAACAGCAGAACACTCCATTCTGATGTGGGCATGTGCAGTCAACTGTCTCAAGATTCCTGCATTGTGTTACTTGTAAAACTTAGAGCGGTAAGTGAACCCAGCGCCTTTTCTTTGGCCGTCATGTTGTGATGTGAGTCCCCTCTCCCTACACACCCCAGGAGCGTGTGTTGAGTGCTTGGTCCGCAGCTGCACTGTTTGTGCAGGTCCCGGAGACTTCAGAGGGTGGTGTCCACTGGAGGAATGACTGCCTCTGAAGACCATGCCTGGCCCTCGGTCCCTCTGCTCTCTCTTTACTTCCTGTCCTCTAAAAGATGACCTCTGCTACACACTCCTACTACTACCATGACACTTTGCTCAAGTATATGGGACTAAATAACCATGGACTGACCCCTCTGTGTTGTGGGAAATATTAAAAAAAATCGACCCGTCAACTCTCCTGCCCCAGCAGGCTATCTCTCCGGCAGGGGTCCCAAATACCTCTCCCTTCCATACAACACCCCATGATCTGCCACCTCAACACCTAATTACCGGGTAGACTCAAGACTCTTAAGGCTTAATTAACCAATCAGATTTATGTATAAATAATATCACAATTTATAAGATGTCAATACAATAATTTTAGAGCCAATTGATAATGATAAAAGCTTTATCACAATCTTTCTAACCTTGTGAAAACATAGCTACTTGTGGCTGGTAAATGTCATGCAGGTACACATCCAAAGCCATCTTGGTTCTTCCTCCTTATCCTCTCCCCACATCCCGCTCTTAGCTCCACCCCCTTTTCCCTGTCCAATCACAGTCCTCCTCTGCACTAATATAATTGGACAGGGAAACTCCTCTGACACCTCTGAAATGGTGTTCTGTCCCCACTGAGCCCCTGGGATATCCTTCCTGGATGTATTTCATAAGCTCCTACCTGTCCTTGGGATTTGAGCTCAAACTTTCAAGATTAGAATTAGGACCCTGCTGCGTGCAGGGCTTTCAGTGCTGGCCGGAAGTCCAGGATCCCAGCCGCATTCTCTCACAGAGCCACGGCCTGGTTCCGCCGGCTTCGGCATCAAGTGAAAGAGGAGAATTCAGTGCGGTTTCAGGTTTGTGGACAAATGGACTCACTTTTGTGGACAAAAGTTCCACCCACCTGTGTCTCACACAGCTGGCCATAGTGTGGCCCACATGTCACAACCGGTTTGGAAGTTGCAGGTGCACATTTGAGCCCATTCCTTGCCTTCTGTGGTTCTGTATGCTCTGCCAATGTGTAAAAGTCAGGCATCTCTGACATCACACAAAAGAGTTTCACTGCCCATGAGCTCCTTGGCTTCCTCCCACCCATGCCTCCTGCGCTCGCTCGACCACCCTCTGAAAGCCCCTCAGCAAGCCATTCACTATTGCTATAGCTGTGCCTTTCCCAGAACGGCAGGCGGTGTGGTTTGTCTTTTTAGAGTAGCTTCTTCCACTTAGCAGGTTCCATTATGGTCCATCTATATTTTCTTGTGGGATGGTAGCTCCCTTCCTCGGCTTTCAAATTACTTTTTTTAGGTCTCCATACAAAGGGATGGACTCTTCAAACATACCTTCCATTCTTACAGCTTTGTTCTCAGCTGTTTCTCTCCCCGACCACCCCCTTGCCCAAGCTGCCCTCCCCCTCCCTCTGCTCCCCTCCCCCCTCTGCCTAGTCCCCCACCCCCACCCCAGTTCCTTCAGTCTTCTGCTTTCTATTCTACTGGTTCCATTTCCCATTTCCTTTAAATCTCTTCTCAAGTCCATTCTCAAGACTCTCTTTCTAGTTCTGTGACTTATAAAGATATATAAACACATTTTAATTTTGAATTTAGGTTCTACACGTAAGGCTTTCCTTCAAATGTCACTGTTTCGTTTTTTCCTTATGGCTGTTTTCTTTGTCCATCGATTTATCCATCCATCCATCCATCCATCCATCATCCATCCATGGACATCTTGGATGCTTCCATTTATATGTATGTTTGTTGATTGACAGCTCGGCCTTGTCCGTTTCCCAACTATTTCAAAACCTAAAATAGTGTGCAAGTATCTCTGTGGTGTTCTGAGTTAAGGTCCTTCTGGGCTTGGTTTATTGAAGTAACTCTGCACTGACTGACATAGTGGCTGCCTCAGTTTACATCCCACCAGCAGTGAGGAAGGAGCCTCTTTCCAACATCCTCACCAGCATTTGTTGTCCTACTTATTTACTTAGAGACAGGGTCTCACAATGTATCTCTGAATGGCCTGCAACTTCTTTGTAGATCAGACTGACCTTGAACTCACAGAGATCCACCTGCCTCTGCCTCCCAAGTCATGGGATTAAAGGTGTGTGCCACCAATCTGACTGGGGTGAGACAGAATCTCAAAGTAATTTTATTTTTGTTTACTTATTGTTTCTGTGTATGTTCATGTGTGTTTTATGAGTGCATAATGTCATATGCAGGCATGTATGACTGTGAATATGCATGTATGTAGAGGTCAGAGGTCAACCTTGGGTATTGTTCTTCAGCCAATCATTATCATTCCTGGTTTAGTTTTGAAACAGGGTTTCTCACTGGGACCTAAGGCTCATCAATTAGGCTTCAGTGACTGGCCAGGGAACCCCAGGGATCCGCCTGCCTCAACCTCTCCAGCTCTGGGATTCTGATACTGCACCACGATGGTGGTGTTCCCTGTGGGTGTTGGGAACCCAACTTCAGTCTCCATGAATTTCTGATGGCTAAGGATACCTTTTCAACTACTTTACTAGCTATTTATGTTTCTCCCGCCTGTTCAGTCTGTCATCCCCTTTACTGGTTGGATAATTTGGGGCTTGGTGTTTTTGTTATAATTGATAGGTCTTTCATATTCGTCTCTGGTCACACGTACAGTTGATGTGGGTTCTCGTCTCTCTGGTGATCTGTGCTGAGCAGAAGCTTCTGCCTGCATGGGATCCGGTTGTCATTTCCGGGATTATTTCCTGTGTGGTGGGAGCCCTGTTCAGAAAGCTCTCGCCCGGGTATTCTCTCCCCAGCCCTCCTTTCCCTTTTCTTGGAGACGCCCGCCACAGCTTGCTCAGGTTTGTTTTGTGATCCTTTGTGATCCTTTGTGACCCTTTGGCTGCCTTGTGTCTAGTTCGTCGTTGCCTCCCAGTGACAGGAACCCAGAAGGCTCTTGGTAAAGACACACTGGATTCGTGAGCGGCTGACTGGCTGGCTGAGTGGATGGGAGAATGATGTGTCTGTCTGAGGTGTTTTATAGATACTATTACTGATCCTCTTGGGATCCCAGAAAGGTTATTATTACTCTATACTCTACAGATGAGGAATAAGACAGAGATGAAGTAACTTCATAAGGTCACTGACAGAGAATAGTGCTGCAGGGAGAAATCGGTTTTAAAACCAACTGTATTGAGTTCACATGAAAAGGAACCATAGGACCTAGGTCTGTGTGTTTCCCAGGGACTCTCAGGGAGGTGACAACTGTGGCCAGAGGCAGTGGGACAAGGTATGCTAGCTGACACTGGCCCTGCCTCTGCTGCTCCACACCAGCCGATACTGAGCTGTAGCTATAACCTGGGACTTGAGAACACCTTTGACTTGGGAATGTGAGTAGGTCAAAAAATGCTTTTGACTCTTTCCAAACACATCAGCTTTTCGACTTGGCTGCTCTTTACTATAGATGCCCCTACTCCACAAATCCCTTACTCCACAGAGGAGACAGCAAAGGATATGGGAGTCTTGTGAAAAAACCTTTCTATGTAAACTAAAGCCTGTTGTGGAGAGACAGGGAAGCAGGAGGCAGAGATGTTCCAAATACCAACTCTTGGCTAGGACTGTGTGTGTGTGTGTGTGTGTTCTGTGCATATGACCATGTATGTGTCTGAGCATAAGCGTGTGTGCGTGTGCACGTGTGTGTTACATTGGTTGGGCAGGATGAAGCCTGGCTTTCAGCCAGGGAAACCCAGTCACGCTCCAACCTCCCAGATCTGTGGTCTAAACATTTCTTCTCAAAGCCTGGGCCACCAAGGGGCCTGTCTGAGGCTGTGCATCTCTGGCGTCTGACAAGATAAGGAAGGAGCTTAGGCCAGAATGTATTCAGCCACCTCATCAATCATATTGCTTACTTGAGCTGACAGTTCTTACAGCCAGTCTTGGTCAATGAAGGAAGCAGCCAGCAGTTTATACTCTGCCTCAAGCCCGTCTCAGCTCTGAGGACCTCCAGCGTCCACACACAGCAGTGCTAATGGGTGTTCTAATCACCACTGTCTCATTGAAATGTTGATTCTGGGGTGAGACCAGAGACATTCGTGTTGTGGGGTCTGGTGGCTGCTGACCTCTGGGCCACACTGAGCAGTAGGATAGGAACATACAGCACCGTGTAAGTCAGGGGGATTGCTTCTGTTCCCTTCACTGAAGGCTGCCTGTGGTTCCAACTGTCACTCACAGAGTGACAGGGAATACAACGAGGAGAAGAGTCCATGGCTGACTTATTTGGATGAGGACATTCTGAAGGAGGAGAGGTGTTTAATTCGGTACCCTTGGCTTCTTTTTTTGTCTATCTTTCCTGATTTCCGAGAGTGAACATGTATACAAAAATATACCCCAAAATTGTATTTTGTGTTTTGAGGCAGATGAGAAAGGGTCTTGTCTCGTAGTCCAGGCTAACCTCAATTTTGTACAATCCTCCTGCCTCAGTCTCTGAGTGATGTGATTGTACGTCTGTACCCCTACACTTGACTTGCAATGGGAAACTCTAGTGGGCGTGAAGGGATGGAAACAGGGGCACCTGCTTCTTAATGGTGACCCTGAGCTTGAAGTTGTATATATATATATATTGCTTTGAAAAAACATTGTAAACACACACACATACACACACACACACACACACACACACACAGAGAGAGAGAGAGAGAGAGAGAGAGACAGACACACACAGAGAGACAGAGAGACATAGATAGATAGATAGATAGATAGATAGATAGATAGATAGATAGATAGATAGATAGATAGATAGGTAGGTAGGTAGGTAGATAGATAGATAGATAGATAGATAGATAGATAGATAGATAGATAGATACCAGTTCCCCTCCCTAATTATCCTTGAGGGTATGTTTCAAGACTCCCCAGAGAATTCCTGAAGCTGCAACCAATACTGTACTGTATATCCTGTATTTTCCCCCTGCACGCCCTGCAGCAACACAACATAGCACCAGAATTAATTCATCTCTTCCTTTTTGATCCCCGATGCTACCCTTGAGTCACTGATTACTGAAGCATCATCAGTACAGCCATGACATTACAGCCACCTGATATAGACAGCAGCTAAGTGACTAACAATCAGGTAGTCCATTCAGAGTGGATACACTGGACAGGGAGACCATTCAGGGTTCTGGTGGGAAGGAACAGATCATCCTGGGATTCTGTCATGTGATCCAGATACATAATTCACGATGTAAGAACTGTTTATTTCTGGAATCTTTCTTTCAGTATTTTAAGACCAATGTTGATAGTGGGTATGGACGTAGGAAAGCAACACTTTGGGTAAGGGGGACAGCCATATAGAGAAAAGTGAAGAGAAGGATCATGAGCATCAGTGACTCACACAAGCAAGCTGTCCTGACACATATGTCAGTCAGGGGAAGCTTGCAGCCCTCCTGTACAGACCTGTTTACCCCACAGGACTGTTGGCTCACAACCCGTAAGGGCACTGCCACCGCCGTGGAATCCTTGCCCGGCACTGTCATTTTACCCAAGAGCTGGGTGGCACATGACAGCCGAGTCAGTCAATAATCCACAAAGTCAGGACCGGACCCCAGCTCTGCCTGTGAGCCCAGGGTACTCCCAAACCACACAGCATCACATTCCCAGGAGAAAAACTGAAAAGGTCAAGCGGGTAGTACATGATTGATGATCTTGGTATTTGGGAGACAGAGGCAGGAGGATTGCTGAGAGTTTAAAACCAATCTGGTCTGTCTGGTGAGTCCCAAGCTAGTGAGCAAAGTTCTGTCCATAAAAGATAGAATGAGAGAGAGAGAGAGACTGAGACACACACAGAGAGAAATACAACAGAAGGAAAGAAAAAATGAAAGCAAAATATTAAAGCTGGGGCCAGGCGAGAAGGCAACCTCTAGTTGGCCACTGGCCCTGTGGGGACTCCCCAAGGAAGGCCATGAGAACTGGGAGTGGGGTGCACCCTGCATAGCACACCAGTCACAGGGGCCTCTGAACCCCGACAGCCAAAGCACACCGAGTCTCAGGAGATTTCTGTTCCTCTTGTTGTCAAGTGGCCCAGAGGAGGATGGCCTGAGCAGGGCAGCGCCCGGCAGGTCCCCAGAACTGACTGAACGCTTTTTATGGTTTCAAAGGAAGAAGAGAGGAAGACAGCAGGGGTTGCACACGAGAAAAATGTATGGTTGGAGTCAGGGTTAGCAGGGATAGGGTGCTGGGGGTCCCACCAACAAGCCGGGCAAGCCTGGGTTCAGGAGTAGCAGCAGTTCCTAGCTGCTGGAAGACCAGCCTTGTTTGGGGCCTTCCTAACAAGCCTAGGAGCAGGCGGAGCCTGTCGTCCTCCTCCCTTTATTCTTTATACAAAATGTAATGTCAGCGATGTTCAGGCCTATCGCCCCGCCCCCACAGAACACACTCAGGAAGGTGCGTTTCCTCTCTCTCCTCTCTCCTCTCTCCTCTCTCTCTCTCTCTCTCTCTCTCTCTCTCTCTCTCTCTCTCTCTCTCTCTCTCTCTCTCTCTCCCAGAACCCATTATGTAGTTCATAGCAAACCTCCTGCCTCAGCGTCCGCATTACAGATGTGAGCAGATGCTTTTGCAGGTTGCTGTGCAGCCTTCAGGACTGCTATTCTAATGTCTGCACAGCATTCTGGAAGGGCCAGGTAAGACGGTGCACACCTTAGCCCTAGCACTTGGCAGGCTGAATGGAGGCTTGGTTGAGCCCAGGAGTTGTTGAAACAAACAAACAGCCAAATCCACTAAAATTGTGTCTTAATGCATCACTTCTCCACCTCTCCCTCTCCAACAATGACTTCTCATATTAGCTAGCTCTTACGGAGAATGGTGTAATAAGCAATTGATACATAACTGCTTTTATTTCTCAGTCATTTCCTAACAATACTTCCCCCACATTGGGATTGCTGAGGATATTTATATACATATATGCATATATATACATATATATATATATATCCTCAACAACATGTATATAGTAATTAAGTTCATAGTTAAAATATTTCTGACCTCCTAAGTGCCCATGCGGACAGAGTCCAGGAATGGACAGGTAAGACAGCATTAAAGCTGTGGGGTAATTGCTCGCAAGCAAAGCCAAGGCAACCATCAGACTGTGCGTGGAGTGATCACTGTGGACTTCAGAAAAGCAATTTGGCAGAAACTTAATAGCCATTATACCATTTAACACAGCAAGGACAGACCTAGAAATTTCCCAAACAAATGATTCCTTCCAGAAAGAAATACAGTGCTTTCTCGCAGGACAGAACTTCCATGGACTCACAACCTTGTCTGTATTTTACAGATAGTATCGCATGTGCTCACTCTTGATGATGCTTTCCCTCGTTTCATCCTACATCTGGCTTTAATGTCCACGGGTCCCCAGGAGATCTGTGTGTTCCAGAGATGTGCTTGAGACAGAGGCGTTACGACGTTCAGTGTATGGAACGGACGGACACTGACACCAGCTGGGATGGCCCCATGAAAACCCTCCTGAGAAGATTCGCAGGTGAAAATGGTTCCCAGGTTCTGACTAGGGAATCCTGAACTTTCCAATCCCCTGGCCGGGCCGGGGAGGAACACTGAAATGCAGAGAGAGCTCACGAGCCAGAGCTTCCATTGGGGAGGCTAAGGTGGGGCCTGAAAATCTGTCTTCATAAATTCTGGCGTGCTGCTGAGGGACACCCCTCCCCCAACTGAGTCCTGTCTGGATGGACTTTACTCTGACTGTCCTGAAGTGAGGAGCTTGACTTTGGGCTAACAACTTTTTTTTTTTTTTGAAAAGATGTTTATTTTAAGACATTGATTGGGAGAAACCCAACCTGTTATTTTAAAGTCCAATGACAGATCTGAGAAACTATGACCTATTCCAGGGTCACCCTGAACCCTCCCTTGGATTCTGAGAGACTGCACACCCTCAATTCTTGTGTGCTCACTGACCACTAAGGGGAGAGTTCCATGACCCCTCCTGGCCCCCGTCCCCATCAGTCTTACTAAGGTGTAATAGGCTAGGAAGGTTCTAGAAGGCTAGGCCACGGATGGCCCTGTAGACATGGCAGAAGATTTCAGGCTGGAGAAGATGAGAGGCCAGTAGGGAGCTGTGAAGTAACAAGGCGGCCGTGTCTCCATGCTGAGACCAAGTGGTACGTGGTGTGCATGAGAGACGACGAAGATTCAGCACCAGTCCCAACAAAGGCTGATAGTGGAGTCTTGGATTACTATAGCAGTGGGGGCGAAGTACTGCGGCTGAGCAGATTCTAGATATAGTCTAAGAACAGCTCCAACGTGAGCTGCAGTCTGCCCATGGGCTACGTGCAGGTGTGAGGGAAAGGCAAGAGTCCTGGTAAGACAGAGCCAGAGACAGGCCTTCCCTTGGTTTTCAAACATTGTACGCACAAGGTAATTGTGAGACCTTGCCAGAGATGCATTTTTCCACCCCCTTCTTCTGGAGGTGTTGTCTGTCAACAGGAAGTGTGCTTGCCACAGTGGATTTGGGGGCCTTTAGGGTGAACACTCCAATGTGGCTGTGTCTTGAAGGACTCGTCTGGAGGCAGCCCGGAGGATGCTGTCTGGGAGAGCAAGGACGGTGTGTACCGGCCTTGCACGAGGATAGTGAAGAGCCCTTGAGGGACGCTGGGGAGGCTTTTTCCTTTACAGTCTCACTGTCCACCATCTCTGTCCTCAGTCGGCCCGGGTCGCCATAGAATTCTACAGATTTGATGACAAACAGCAGTGTTGTCAAACTTCCTTCTGCTTAGAGGCTGGAGGTTCCAGCCCAGGGTGACAGCATGGCCAGGCTCTTGGGAGGCCACCTTCTTACTGGGCCTTCAAAGGTCAGGGCGTGAGCCATCAAGCTCTCTGCCATCTTTTCTGATGAGGGAACTACACAGTTGGAAAGGGGAATCATTTAACACCAGCCACTTCCTTAGAGACCTTATCTCTTTGATCCATGATCCATCCCACATGAGGTGGGGGAAGGGTGACTCCATCCAGTCCACAGCACTCCAAAGTCTTCAGTTCTCCTGAGGTGGCCCTGACATGTGGGAATATTCTCTCCATCTCCCTGAGTCTCTGAGTCCCAGAGTCACTTAGGAAGTAGTTAAAACCACCTCACCTCTCTTCCTGCCCCTCCACCTGCCGCAGGGAGGCCCTCAAGGCCAGGTTTGGGCACTGGAACACCTCACGGTAACGGTGCCTTTCCACTTGTGTTATAGCTGAAGTAACAAACAACATTGGTTCTCAGAGTCTTTTTATGTGAAAACCCTGAGATAAAAACTGCCTGTATGTTATTCAACTGGACTGTACCAAAATCGTATAAAACAGGTGCTGTTCAAAGCCATTTTACATTCAAGAAACATGCTAAAGTCACCAGGTTGGCAGGTGCGACCCGAGCCAACAGACTCTCAACATCTTTCTCCACTGCTGCTTTTAGTCTTCAAACATCTGGCCGCATCAGAGCTGCCCCAGGACTGCAAACAAACAATAGCAACATCAACAACAAAACACTTAACGAAGAAATGAAAGTTCCGGAAGCAAAACCAATCTTGGAGTGGATCAGAGTTGGGCACCATCCATCTCTGCCGATGTCAAGGAGAGGCAAGATACAGGGTGTTTGCGAACATGCTTTCCCCACACCTAAAGATAAGCTGCAGAGTGGGATTCAAAACTTCATTTGGGTTGGCAGATGTCATTGGAGGAAGATGTCTTTGAAAGGCTCTGATTGCAGACTCGCACCTCTCACTGGAGATAGCCACTGGATACTGAGATGCAGCCACTGGCGGGACATAGCCTCATTCTGTCAATCACCAGGTGATGGACAGCCCTCCAGCTCCAGCTGGTACATGGTCCCATCCTCTCACACCCAGAGAGGTATGGGGCACAACTGACTTGAGGAGTGCATGGCAGCTCCCCAGGAGGCCTGTCTTCTAGGCTGAAGGGCAGAAACAAGGCAAGGCCTTTGTGTTGCTTCCCAGGTCACACAGAGGCTCCTTCTTGTCGTCTACTTCTGAGAAGTGTTCAGAAAAGGCCACTGGTACATGAGCTCTCCATCTGAGGCTCAGGGACACATACCAGTGGCCAAGCAGACAGGAAGGGGACTCCCCAGCGGAAGAGGAAGCATTTCACCCAGACCTGTCTCACAGTCAGACCTGCGTTCTTCTCCCAATCTAATTAGGCTTTCTCCACATTTGATGGCTCTGTATTATTTTACAGTTTCCAGGACACATTTGCATATTTGATGTAATTAAATCCAAATCATTGTTGACAGCCAGAGATATCATCCCACACTGAAGATGAGATTGATTTCCCCTCCCCCTTTCAGCCACTGCCTGCTGTCTTCACAGTATTCAGATCTCTTTCTTCATACTCAACCGGAATGCGAGATTCTGTTTCACAGAAGTCCTAAGTGTGCACACACACACTCCGGTGCGGTTTAGATCATTTCCAGGAAGTAAAGTGGGTTGTTTTGGGCCAGAATCACCGCAGTGGCCCTTCCCTGCACACCACAATGGCCCCCAGAAGGGCCATCTGCTAGGAGAGAGAAGGCACCAAGGTGATCTGTAACTCTAATTTATTTTTTAAAGCTCACTTTTTTTTTGGTTCTTAAACACTTTAACCTCCCTTTTTGCCCACCACCCACCAGAGGTAGTGGAAAAGAAAGGATACAGGGATGGGTGTGTGTGTGGGGGGAGGAAGTGGACCTCTTTAGAAAGGTTCTTTGGAGCAACTCTCGTATGTGTTGTCTGGAAATTGACAGTTCAGTTCACAGGTTAGCAGCGGCAGCTCGATCCACTCGCAAACACTTCACAGATACACCAGCAGTCCAGTTCAGTAGAGCTGGGGTAGCAAACACTTATCAGCAGCAGTGGCACCATCTAGCAGGCCTCAGCCTTGGCATGAATCAGAAGTTCTCTACTGTGCCTCTCTCAGCGAAGCGAAGATCCACGAAGACCCACAAGCGTTGCACATCTAGCTCTATAAGCAAGCCTAGCTCAGCCTCCGGCACTGTCCATGGAGTCCTGTTTACACCCTCCACACATCACGTGCCCTCCATGGGTCTCGCCTCAACAAGTGTCTTACCTCAGCACGTGAGCCTGCCTCAGTTGACATCGCTCTGCCAATCAGCCCAAGTCTGTGGAAGCAGCAAAAAAGCCATGGCACACCACCAGAAAATTTTTGGTGAATTTCTATGAAGTCCCGACATAGTTGCAGCTCAACTACGAAATGTAAGGTGGACCAATACATGCATGTTGTTAGCAAAGAATCCTTCATCATGTGTCCTTTCATGTGCTTGCTTTAGCAGAACATCCTTTCACCCGTGTCTGCTTCAGTTAAGCATTCCTTCATGAGTCTGCCTTAGCCTTTCACCTGTGTCCACTTCAGGAAAACACTCTTTCACATGTCTGCCCCAGTAAAATACCATCCATCACAATTGACTTTCCAAAGATCCCGTAAGTTTCCACTTCAGTGCTCCATGACCAACTTCCAGCCTTCTCCCTTTCCTATGGTGCCCAGCAGCCTGGCCTCTGGTTGCATGGACCCACCAGCTGTCACCCCAGTCCCCCGGGCCTAATGCTTGGGTCTCATACTGGGTAGATCGACTTTAGGCAGTCCCTAAGAGATGACAAAGGGCTCAGTGAATGGCGACTGACTCTGTGTCCATATCCCATCTCTGTCATGGCCAAGCTGTCAAAGAATTCCTCTTCTCTTTGCCTAAGTCTCTTCATCTATAAAGGAGGGGGGTAACATTTGCCCTGAGTGACTTTTACAAAGACCTGCTCGGATGAAGGCAACAAAAGATTCCAGAAGCTGGCCATGGGCCTGTCTGTCTCCTTTCCACTTGCATTTCCAGATCCAGCCCGTCTTGCCTGTCCAGAGTGCTCGCTGTCTTGACTGGTTTCTCCTACGGCTGGTTGCCCCTCATTGCTTACTGGAGCTTCTCATGGAGCTGCTTGCTTTCTTGTGCAACCCAGGACCATCTGCCCAGGCGTGGCACCACCCACAATGGGTTGGGCCCACACATCAATTACATCAACCAAAAAAAAAAAAAGCCCTACAGATTTGCCCACAGTCCGATCTTATGGTGGCGGTTCCTTGATTGAGGTCTCCTTCCCGATAGCCCTAGCTTGTATCAAACTGACCAAAACTAACCAACATAGGGATAGTGCTGGGGCCCCCACCACTGTCCTTTACTCATTTTCTCTCAAGTTGGGGTGGGGAGGAAAGGCCCCCCAAGGCCCAGCCATACAGGGAGTATGCACTATCCCTGCAGCACGCACAAGCACTGCCTATAAGTGTCACACCAGGAAGATGCCACTGCCACCTTTGTCCTTGTCTGGATGGAGAAATGAGTAAGTGTGGAGACAGAGCCATAAATAGACCTTGCAGAGAAATCACTACCCCTAGAAGCCCGAGACGCCAATGACAAACAATCAAGGGTGAAAGTAAATATTCCATCTCTCATTAACCACAGGTCACAGGCTGACCCTGGCAGAGTGACCCAAGGTCCCGGTCTCCTTCCATCTGACATCACCCCCGATTCCACCATAGCAGACAAATGTTTCAGACTCACTGGGAAGATGGCGCCTCAGAACTGATCATCCATCCTTCACTGCTTCATGCCATTCCAGGTATCTCTTCTGTGACCAGTGGCTTCATGGATGCTCTGAGACTACATTCTCATTCCTCAGCAAGCTGCCAACATCTCTGGCTTAGAAAGAACATCAGAGACAGTGTGTCCCAGGACCTTACATGGCAATTACACCTTGAAGGAGAAACACAGGCATCCGGCACGAGTCATAGCTCACTTAATTCTCGAAGCAAAATTCTAGGTGGCAGGTGCTTTAGGACCCTCCCTTTCCCCTTCTTTCTTTGGTTGTTCCAAGCCTCTGGCTTGGGTCTAATTTGTTAGTTGATGAAGGGATGTGAATCTGGTGATGGAATGCAGCCCTCAACCATCCATGCAGGTGCAGGTCACTTCCTGTCACCTGCCTGCCGGAAAGGTAGGGGAGAAGGTGCCTGGGGCAAGGGAGAGAAAAAACCTGTGACTTCTTGTATTGTCCAGTGAGGTTCTGAGTCCTCTCTGACACGGCCACCAATGGTCATCTAGCAGCATGTGCTGATTGCCGTCTCTGATAGATCTGTGTGAAACGGATTTCGCGTGGTTCTGTGGATATCAGTAACGTTTCTGTTTGACTCTGTGCTGAGTATTGTACTTCTGTGCTGAGTATTGTACTTATCTATGAGTATTGTACTTATGTTTTCCTTATCTTTCTCTCTTCCTTCCCTTCCTTCTTTTTTCTTTCTCTTTTCTTTTCAGACTTTTACTGAGTAGCCCAGGCTGGCTTCATTCCTACCTGCCCACTGCAGGCTCCCAAGTGTTCAGGTTCCAAGCATGTACGACCGCACTGAGTGTGTACTGTAGTCTTGACACCTCCCTGTATCTGCATATAAACACGCACTCGCTTTTTTTCAGACTGCACAGAAGTTCCTATTGTGTACCTACCACGAGTTTTAAAGCCCGTCCCACTACAATGGGACACTTCAAATGTTTCTTTTTTCTTCTTTACTTAATGTTATGCTCACATGAGGTTGCAACGGACATCTTTACACGCCTATCAGAACATGCCATATTTGAAGAAGTCATGCCTTTCTTCCAGAGGACACTTCCGGGTCACATTTTACCAAGCTCTGCTGGGATTGGGACCCTGAGGGAACAGCAGGGAAACACTGCACTGGAAGATCTTCCTTTTATTTGTTTATTTATTTAGAGACAAGTTCTCTTTTTTTTTCTTTTTAAAATGATTTTGTGAGTACACTGTAGCTATCTTCAGACACCCCAGAAGAGGGCATCAGATCCCATTACAGATGGTTGTGAGCCACCATGTGGTTGCTGGGAATTGAACTCAGGACCTCTGGAAGAGCAGTCAGTGCTCTTAACCACTGAGCCATCTCTCCAGCCCCAGAGGAAGACTTTTTATAATGAGGAGCCAGATCATGCAAAATGCTATGAAAGGGCCTTTGGTAGCGAAGAGAGGAAAGACAGGTGCTTTGAAATCTGTCCCTTGAATGAATACTCCAGCTCGGATCCTCTCTGCTTGCCGGTCACCAGACAGCCTGGGCCCTCTGGAGTGGAACAGGCTGCCTGAGGTTCCATCTCTCTCCCTCCTTCTCTCTCTCCCACCCACTCCCCTCAGTCAAACCTCCCAGGTACAGACTGGTCTGGTGCAGGCACACCTCTGCAGCGCCCTCCTTCTGGACCCAGGAGAGGACTGGTCTGGGCCACTCCTGTCTAGCACAGCTTTCTGAAGGAGTGGGCGCCTTCCTTCCCCTTCCACCTCTCACCTCTACTCAGCTTCCCTCTGCAGCATCCACTGAGTGACAGCCCCCCCCCCCCCAACCTCCTGCCACTCGACTGTCTGGTTCCCTTGTGCTGGGGTCCTGGGGGCTCTCACCCCGCCGCTTCTCCCTTGTCCCCTTCCATGTCCTCTCCCAGTCATTTATTACCTGAGTTTTAAAGACCTTCAGTAACCATTGATGAAATGCCATCTAAATTCCTCCTGGTCCTTATCTGCAGGCCACAGGGGTTTTTTGCCTCTGGGATACCTCATTAGCATCTCAAAGAATCTGTTGCAGGTTTCCCAATCAAGCCTTTTTACCTACCTTGATAAATGGCACCTCCACCTACCTACTCTCGGGAACCAGAAGCCTGGGGTTAGTTTTGAAACTTCTCTCCTTCAATTTCTGCTTCCCCAAAACACTTCTTTCTGTACACCGGCAAAGCAAACCCTGCTCTCCACCAGCCGGGCTGTGGGACACCTGCGCCCACCTCACCTGCCCTCCTGCCTCCAGCACCACCTAATAGAGACCAGGGCAGCCCTGCATCCCCCTGACTGAAACTCAGGAGGGAATCCAGACTCTTTACTTCCTTACCAGCTCTGGGGAGCTCCCAAGAGCTGATCACCACCCCTTCTCCAGCGTCTTGGAACAGCAGTTCCTATCATTCCACTCTATTCTGTCTCCAGAACATCCTGGTCACCAGCACTCCCTAGGACTACAATGCCCTGTCCCTGTGTCCTGCCTGGTGACCCTTTGTATCTTAGCTCAGTTGCTATTGACTGGCACACCTCCCTGGCCCTCCTCTTGTGAGGAAACCACTTTCAGTTACGCTCATTGAAAGGTATTTTCTTTTACAGAATTATCAAAAAAAAATATGCTTAGATTACAGGAGTGATCACAGAAGTGTTACATGTCTGCCTACCTGCTCTGAGCAACACCTCTGTGACACATAACACAATGGCTATCAGGCACTACGCGTGAAGGCAGGAAGTGCCTCAGTTGACTGTGTTCACTGTGGTTCTGTCCTGGTGTGTGTGTGTGTGTGTGTGTGTGTGTGTGTGTGTGTGTGTGTGTAACCAATGTGTCTGGCGAAGACACCTGTGAATTAAGCTTCCTTCCTGATTGATAAGTCAACAGAGGGACCCAAGTCTGGTGGGACAGTGTGTCCCCCTGCAGGGCACCTGCATAGACTCCACACACCCTTATGGGTGGCCCTCCTCATCCCAGAGATGACTGATGGTGTCCTGTTACTTAGCTGCACCTTTGAGAATGTAGAGAAGCTGAAGGCTGGGCCTTGGGGGAGAAGGTGGGCTGTAGGGGTGACCCACAAGGGGACCCAGCCCTGTCCTCAAGGAGACCCTGAGGCACTCTTCAGAGCCTGCCTGTCACTTGGAGAGGTGAAAGGAGGTAGATCAGTGTCAGAAAGAAGACGGAGCAGTGGGTTTCAACTTGACTCGAATTACGACTTCACATTAGAGCACAAAGGCAGGGAGGAAAATGCTCCTTTATGCCGGAGTTTATTTTTGTCACCCTGTCAGAGAGAAATTGCAGCCCTGGGGGCATTAGCGCTGCACAGAATTACCCAAAACATTAACATGCAAATTGCCTTCTTTAGAGAGGGTAATTTTATTAGTGCACGAAAATCAGAAAAACCAGTTTCTTTCTTGTACAGTGCCTGGGAGCAATCCTGCCCTGGGGCTGGTCAGGGCCAGTGCACTGGAGAAAGTGAGGGAGAGACTTGAACTTGGTTAGGGTTTTGTTATCCTCTCTAGTCACACACCCTTAGCACAGCAGTTGGTGCTGCCCGGGTTGCAGAGAGCAAGTGACTCCCTCAAGATCCATCACACAGCTTCACTAGAACAAGAATTGGCAAACCGAAGGAAGACCATGCTTCTCAGAGAGCCCGATGATCACCAGGACACCACTATGGTGTCTGGACAAGCCTCTGCTCTGAGAATCAGGAGCCGCCTGTTCGTGTGGACACGTAGCCACATTTATTCTAGAGCACACTTACTTCACCGAACTAAGTCGCAGACCCCAAAAGAGAACCAGGATCTGGCAGGAAGGCACTTGTGGGTATCAAAGGAGAGAAGAGGAGAGGAGGGGAGGGGAGGGGACAAGAGGGGAGGGGAAGGGAGGGGAGGGGAAGGGAGAGGATAGGAGGGGAGGGGAGGATGCTGGGGGAGATATCAGGGATGGACACTACACTCTTAGGCAGGAAGGGTTTCACAGGGCCTGGTCAAGGTTGTTAAAATGGTGGGGGTGGGGGGGAATTCTGGGCAGGCAGGAACTTCTGAGTAGAGGGGTAGAGATGGGGACCAGCCTTCTGTGATAAAGGTGCCCAGGGCAGGGGAAAATGGTGGAGGGATGGGGGATGGGGATGCAGAGAGTGGACACAGGTCAGCAAAGGTGCCTTCAAAGGCTGCAGCTCTGCTTGGCTTCACTCTGCTGCTGACCAGCGGTGTGTAGCCTGCAGAGCCTGCTTAGAACAGAAAGAATTGGGGCTTTTAGGAGGGAGGGGTTTCCCAGGCGCAGGGTGCCAAAATGACAGAAGGTTCTGTGAGGCTGCGATTACATAAGGCTCCCTGCTCTGTCTGAAGCAGTGAACAGGAAAAGCAGGGGCAGAGCCGCCCACGGCCACCAATAAGCTGCTGGGTGATGTCTGCCCCAGCAGGTGTGCGCACTCTTCCTGGGAGGTTCCACATCCTCCCTCACCTTACCTGATGGCAGCTCTGGCGTATCGCGTGGTGGGGGTACAGGGAACTTCTGGGAGATTCAGTGGTTGTCTTTACGGAAGCCCAAGGGGAAATGGGATTGCTATTGGCACTTGGAGCTGAGTGACTCTTTGCTGGGGCTGCCCAGGGCATCGTGGGAGTTTAGCAGCACCCCCAGCCACTGCCTGCTAGATGCTGGTGACAATGCCATCCTCAGCGGTGACCGGACATGCTCATGCCCCAGGAGAACTTGGGGCACTGGCTTTAAGCCCTGTGACATTCTGTTACAGTGAAATGACTGCACGTCTGAGAAAGAGACCATGACACTGAGCTCCGTGCTGGAGACTTTGGCCCCTCCAAGGCCCCAGGGGCAGACTGATAAGATGGCACTTTTGAGTTTTAGGATGCCCAGATTTACCCCTAGATTCCACAGAAAGTCTCTTTCTGTAAGACGTGAGACATTTTCATGGTAACTCCTGGCTGATGGGAGCTGAGGGTGTGCAAGTTCCTGGTGGGGGTGGGGTGGGGTCCTGCATTCATGGATGAGAAGCCCCAGGAGCCTCACTTGTGATCCTCCTGCCTCACCCTCGCAGGTGTTGGGGTTACAGGTGTGTACCACCAAGGAAAGCAATTCTCAGGTTGCCACTGTGTCAATGTTGGCATCTGGTGGTTATCTTCTCCATCCAGGTTGAAGGCTCTTGTAGTTTAGATGTAAAATAAACCCGGCTTGTGACCCGACTAGAGTCCTCAGAGAGGAGGGAATGTCAATTGAGAAAATGCCTCCAGAAGATCTGACTGTGTTTGTTAAGTTAATGATTAATGTGGGTGGTGGCGACCCTCAGCTGGTGGCCCTGGTTTTTTTGTATTTTAATAATGTATTTAATTTTATGCCCATTTGTGTTTTTACCTGCATTCATGTCTGTGTGAGGGTGTCAGATCCCCTAGGCCTAGAGTTGCAGATAGTTTTGAGCTGCCATGTGGGTGCTGGAAATCAAACCCTAGTCCTCTGGAGGAGTAGCCCAGGCTCTCAGCCACTGAGCCATCACTCTAGCCCTGACTCTGGGCGTTGTAAGGAAGCAGGCTGAGCAAGCTGGTGAGCAGCGCCCTCAGGGCCTCTGCGGCAGCTTCTGCCCGGTGCCTGCCAGACTTCCTTCAGCAGTGGACTGTGATGCAGAAGTGTGAGCCAGACAAACCCTTTCCTCCCTGACTTGCTTTGGTCATGGTGTTTCTCCACAACAACAGTAGCCAGGGCCCAGGTAAGGCAGGGCCTCACCCTAGGACCCCAGTACACAGGCTCCATTTAAGGAGACATTAGAAAAACCCAAAGGCAATTGGGGGGGGGGAGAAAAATAAAACCAAAGACATGAGAGGAAACCCAGGCCTCTGGCACCAGCAGCCACAGAGCAGTCAACACAGCCTGGGCCCAGGCAAGATAAATATAAAACTCTCAGAAAGGAGGGCTCGCAAGAAAGTTAAAAATATTTTTGAACTAAATAAAAATGAAAACAGAACACACTGAAATGTGTGGGACACAGTGTAGTCAGATTTACAGAATCAAATACATGGATTAGGCAAGAAGTTCTGAAACTGGAAAAAAAAAGTGTCTTCAGGCTGGGTGTGGTGACTCATGGCCTTAATTTCTGCAGAGGCACATGTGAATTTGGGGCCAGCCTGGTCTACACGGTGAGTTCCAAGCCAATCAGGGTTACAGCGAGATCCTGTCTCACAGGGGGAAAAAAGTTTTATTTTAGGAAACGGAAAAAGAGCAAATTCAAAATGGCCAAAGAAATGGTGAAAATCAGAAAATAAATCAATGAAATTAGACAGGAAATCAATAAGGAAAATCAATAAAACAGAGGAGTTTATCCTTGGGGGGGGAATCAATAGAACTGATAAACCTCTAGCCAGCTTAACTGAGGAGAAAACGGAGATCATTAACTACTAATTATACATTACTAATATCAGCAACTTGAGCGAGATTCCTAATGTTAGTATCAGAGTGTCCCCCTAGTCCACCCCAGGACTGTGACATGAATATCACGGATGTCATCTATGCTTGTGAATTTAGTAATTTAGATGAAATGGACCAGTTTCTTCAAAGAGACAATTTACCAAAATTGACATAAGGAAACTCACAATCCAACGAACCTAGTAGTTACTAGAGAAACTCAGTAAATAATTCATAGCTCCTACCCCCTCCCCCGAAAAGCACTAGGCCCCAAAGGACTCACTGGTGAGTTCTCCCAGATGTTTAGAATATAGACGGAGCACAGGTGTTCAGGTGCGTGCTATTTAACATCCTGGGAGTTGCCTGGCTTTCTTTGTTCTTACTACAGTATTATTCCCTTGTGGTCTGAGAGCACCTCATCTAATTCTCTGCTTTCTGACACTGCCAGTCTGTAACTCCAGATACCCAGATGCTTTAAGGCTAGTTAGTCTGGGCAACTCCATGAGAGTCTATCTCAAAAACCAAACCAAACCAAACAAAACAAAACAAAACAAAACAGGGGTGGGGGTGCAGCTCTGTGGTAGAGAATTTGTCTATTATGTATGTAGGAAGCAGGCCCTGGATTCAAGTTCCAGTCTTGCAATAAATTAATGAATTAATTAATTAATTAATGGAGGTTTTACGTCATACAGCCCAGTCTGGTGACTATTCTATAAGAATGGAGAGGAATGTGTATTTCAGTCTTATTGTATGAAGTGTGTTAAACACATCCCATGGACCAAGCCCATGGACCAAGTGTTGGATCCACCTGTATCCTGACCTGCTTCCCGAGCGCCTCCCTGTCCTGTGCAGATGGGGCTGCTGAGGTCTCCCGGTGCAGCTGCAGATGCATTCCTTGCTGCTGTCAGCTGCACTCACGTGTGGCTAGAGGACTGACCCCATGCTTACTGCCCATCCATCTACTGCCCATCCATCTTTAGCTCTGGCCGTTTCCCTTGTTCTAGAGCCTGCTCTGTCCAGAATTGACAAAGGCACACCATCCCAGATTTGGTTTGTGTGAACATGTGTCTGCCTTCATCTCTTTCCTTGACTATCTGTGTTTTTAAGGTTTAAATGGGGTTTTCATAGATACCATAGTTGTCTTTTTGTATATTTTATTTTTGAATTATCATCTTGATCATCATGATCTTCATCACCACCACCACCACCATCATCATCACCACCATCATCATCAACATCATCATCAACATCATCATCATCACCATCATCATCAACATCATCATCAACATCATCATCATCACCATCGTCATCAACATCATCATCATCACCATCGTCATCATCGTCATCATCATCATCATCATCAGTAGTAGCTCTGGCTATCCTGGAACTCTGCCTCCCAAGTGCTAGGCCTAAAGGCAAGGGCTACTACACCTGACTTGTTTTCTTGTTTTTTAAAATCTCAACAGGTTCCACATTTTCATTGACATATTTGATGTGGGACATGAAACCAAGCCAGGAAGTTTGGTGGGTAGAGCAGGCTGAGACCCAGAGACTCAGTGGGCCCACACCGGAGACTTAGGCGACTCCCCAGTCCCTGTCAGATTCCTGGCCTGGAACATGTGCCACGCTCCTCACATAAAGAAACGTGTGTCCTATGGTCACATAGGCCCAAAACATAGCTCTCCATGCTAATGAGGTACCTAGAGGACAGGAGGGCTTAGCCAATAAGCTTCCCTTCCCAGACATTCCTCCCTGCAAAGGTATTTAATCCCAGGTCTACCCTGAGAAATGGGTATGGTACGTTATGCATCCATTTTCTGCCATGAACAACCAATAAACTGTTTAAAACCATGGACTGTCTGTTTCATCAAGATCCGCTGTGGGGAGCCATGGAGAAGGCAGAGCCTCAGCTTAGGCCTCTCTGTGAACCACCATCAAGCCTACCTCTGCCAAGCTAAGGACAGTCACCACCAGGACAAGCCGGAGCTCCCCTTTGCCCAAGCCCGTGGATCTCGCTGTAACCCTGATTGGCTTGGAACTCACCGTGTAGACCAGGCTGGCCCCAAATTCACATGTGCCTCTGCAGAAATTAAGGCCCACGGACTAGATGCTGTCCCCAGCCCGTGGGGCCCCGACCCTGTTTTCAGCTCTTCTGAGACTCCCACCAGAGCTTGGATGTCCAAGAATGGCATGGGATACGTGCCGTCAAACTCGCCGTGTTCTGACTCCCCAAGAGGCCGTGCCCAGGGGTGAAGCAGACAGATGTGGACTCACAATTTGAGGCTTTCACATTTAGACTCATGGTTGATATAATTAGATTAATATCTGTCATGGTTGCCACTGTTTCCTGTTGATTGCTTCTGATCCTTCTTTCCTTTTGAAATCTTGAAATATGCTGCCTTTGCTTTCAAGCAGAACATTTTATATGGACATTTTCTCCTCCTCTTCCTCCTCCTCCCCTTCCTCCTCCACCCCTTCCTCCTCCTATTTCTCCCTCTCCTCTTCTTTCATCCCCCCTCCTCTCCCTCCTCCTCTCATTTTAAAGAGAGTGGACCATAGGTGTGTGACACCTTGTTAGCCTAGCTTAAGGTGCATATTTAGCTAATAACTCCATTTTTAAATACCAATCCGTCACTTTATAGAGAAATGAAAAAAATCTAGGTGACTTTGCTCTGAATTTTTTGCTACAACTCTAGAGCAAACTCTATTAAAGAAATAATGAAACAAGGAAAGTTGGACTTTATTAAAATTAAAAAACTTTTGCTTTGATAAAGATATTATTTTTAAAATGGGGTTGGGAGTCTAGCTCAGTGGATAAGCACTTGCCTAACATGTACAAGATCAACTTATGGGAGAGTATTTAAAAAAGCAAATTTAAGAGACAAATCATCGACTGGAAAAAATATTTTTTAAATACATATGTAATGAAAAATTTGTGTCTACAACATGCAAAGAACTCTTAAAACTCAATGATAAAAAAAATACTTCAAATTTTAAGAAAGGACTAAAGATCTGAAGCACCCCCAATCTAAGAATGCCTACAAAAGGCAAAGAAGCATATGAAAATATGCTTAATAATAAAAATGTCTACTGAATTTCAAATTAAAACAGCGAGGTGTATACCACTGCATATCCACGAAGAGGGTTAAGCAAAAGAAAAAGACTGTTTTTCTTTGCTACTCTGGCAAGGATGTAGAGTAACAGTCAGGACACAAAGTGGTACTGGTGCTTTGGAAGACAGACCGTTTTGTATAAGACTGAAACTCAGCAGTATTATATGCATTCGTCAAAATTTTCCAGAGAGCTAGGGCCCACAGGCAGGAGGGAGGAAGGCACTTGGACAGACAGATGGATAATAGATAATAAATTAATCTAGACAGGTGAGAGGGAACTTATTAGGGATTTTGGTCATACAACTATGGAGGCAAAGCCACTCTGTATCTGATGGCAGGCAGTGCAGTGTGGCATGGGATAAGTGCAGTCAAACTCCCCGTGTTCTGACTCCCCAAGAGGCCGTGCCCAGTGGACTCACAATTTGAAGCTTTCACATTTAGACTCATGGCTGATATAATTTGATTGATATCTGTCATGGTTGCCACTGATCTTTCTTTTCTTTATGTCTGGAGGCCTCTGAACCAGAGAAATGATCAGAAACTCTCACTGTAAAGCCAAGGGCCCAAGAACGTGTGGAACAAACCAGTGGACTAGGGTTAGGAGCCCAAGATGCTGGGAGGCTGCAGTGCTGATGTCTAAGAGAGGCTGTGACCCAAGGTGAGAGAGCTTCCCTGCCTTTAAAAAGTTACGCTTGGGCTGGAGAGATGGCTCAATGGTTAAGAGCCCTGGCCACTCATCCAGGGGTCCTGAGTTCAATTCCTGGCAACCACATGGTGGTTCACCACCATCTGTAATGGGATCTGATGCCCTCTTCTGTCTGATGTTCTCATCTGTCATGTATGCTGTCTTGTGAGTGTGGAGGACAGAGGACAACTTGCAGGAGTAAGATTTCTTCTTCTACCTTGTCACTGAGGTTGAATTCAGGTCATTAGGAATGTATCTGGTGAGGCATCCTACTAGCTCCCACCCTCCGTTTTTTGTTCTTCCTGGGTCCCCAACTGATTGGGTGGGACCTGCTCCCATCGAGGGTGGACCTTCCTCCCTTAGTCCACTGACTCACATGCTAGTCTCCTCTGGAAACATCTCACAGATACATCTATAACCGATGCTTTCCCAGCTTTCTAGGCATTCCTTAGACTAGTCAGGTTGACAGCTAAAATTAATCATCACGACCATATGGTCTCACAGCCACATTGATGGGTATTTGTCTATCCATGTTTTAAAAAACCCTATGTCCATGCAAAACCTGCGCATGCATATTTATAGTTAATTTATCCCTCACTACCAAAAAGTGAAGCAATCAAGATACCCTTCACAAAGTAAATACAGTCACAAATTGTGGTTGTGCCCATTTAATGGATGGCTATTCAGAAATTCAAATAATGACCTATCAAGGAATAAAAAGGCATAGAGGATCTTAAAGGCATACTGCTGGTAGAAGAAGCCAGTCAGAGCAGACTAGGCATACTGTGATCACAACAGTCATGACGTTCTAGAAAAAGCAGTTATATAGAATCAAAAGCTCACAGTGGTTGCCAAAGTCTCTCTCTCTCTCTCTCTCTCTCTCTCTCTCTCTGTGTGTGTGTGTGTGTGTGTGTGTGTGTGTGTGTGTGTGTGTGTGAGAAAGAGAGAGGGGGGATGGTAAATAGGGCACAGAGAGGCTTGGGGCAGTACAGCCCTCTTGAGCAATGCAGGGCTGATAGTTGCAGGTCCTCATGCAGTTGTTAAAACTCATAGAGTGTGGGCTGGATAGAGACGGTTCAGCAGCTCAGAGCGCCAGCCGCTCTTCCAGAGGACCTGGCTTTGATTTGTAGCACCTGTTTGGCTGCTCACCACCATTCAGGTCTGATACCCTCTTCTGGATTCCATAGGGATCAGGCTCACACGTGATACACAGACGTACAAGCAGGTAAAAGACCCATACATATAAGACATAAAGATGAAGAATTAAAAGAATAATAAACAGATTTTTTAAAAACCTCATAGAATGTGCAAAGAGAGTAAGCCATAATGCAGTGCAGGAACTTTATCACTATAGAGTAATGGAACTAGTAGAATAGTGCTTGTTTATCAGTGGTAGTATTTGGGGGCCTGTGTATGAGGAAAGGGAGGGGAGTCTCTGTACTGTCTGCTCTGTGATGGCAGAGCCTGGCTCCTGTTAGGTGCTTGACAAATGTAGCTCACATTTGAGCAGATCACTGTGGTCAGGTTAAGATGTGGCCATGGCAGAATCTTTGGTTAGACCTAGTGGGTCTAAGTGCTGCTGCAGATTAGCTGGGTGTCTGTGGAGGCGCCTCCTCGGCTGTCTGGTCCTCCTTCTCCAGCTTCGAACAGAAAAGAGGAGTCCCAGCCCACAGCACAGTTGGGCACACACCAGAGAACATTTTTTTCCCTGTCACAGTAACACCAATGCAAACATTCCACTGGCTCCTCTGAGACTGGCAAGTGACAGATGAGGAGGTGCCTGGAAAGGAGCCCTCAGAGTTGAGTGCTTTCTACATGTCTGTCATTGTCACCAGAGGCCTCTGCCAAGACCAGGAACCAGACTGTCATGCCAGACACCGCTCTCCTAGCTCCTGCCCTGGGAATGTGTGGGGAGTGGGGTGGGGCTGGTGCTCCTGCCTTCCAGGGTCTGGGAACTGAACTCAGGCTGCTTCCTTGTGATTTTTGATGGCCCACATGAGCGGTCTCTGTTCTCCATAGCCCATGTAAGTGGTCTCTGTCCATGAGAGCCTTCCCTTTCTTCTCAACCTCTTGGAACTTCAGTTTCTCCTCTGAACTAGGAATAAAATGGAGTCTCCTGGGAATGGGGCACCCTGGTGACAGCTTGGAGCCCATCTTTTCATCTGCATAGCACACCTATATCAGGAGTGATGCCAGTTGGGTGGGAAGAGGAAGAAAACACATTGAATCCATGCTTCCTTATACATCTTCATACCACTATCCCCAAGATGTCATCAAAAGTCCTGTTGCAGAGGCTGCTGAGGTCCCCAGAGGAGAGGTGACTCCCCCAGAGCTATCTGACAGTCATCTGTGGGACAGCTCGACTCCATGGGGGGCTGGCTTGTCCCATGATGCTGAACACTGCTGCTGAGGCTGTTCCCACAAGATACGGGGACCATAGGCAGTGGGTGTAAGGCATAGGGAGGTGGCGAGAAGCAGTCAGCCTTCTCCCTTCTGCCTAGTTCTGGTGCTCAGATGCAGTGTTTCCTTTTTCGCCTAGGTGACTGAGGATGTAGGAGGCCTGAGATAGTGGGTAACAGCACATATCACAGGGTGGGCACCTCACAGTGCAGCCTGTGTCCTGCAGGCCTTGAAGACCCACATCTAAGCCAGGGGAAAGACAGGCTGGCATTCTCTTGCCTCAGTTGCTTTTATTAAGAATAATTTAGGGGCTGGAGAGATGGCTCAGTGGTTAAGAGCACTGACTGCTCTTCCAGAGGTCCTGAGTTCAAATCCCAGCAACCACATGGTGGCTCACAACCATCTGTAATGGGATCTGATATCTTCTGGTGTGTCTGAAGACAGCTACAATGTACTCCTATACATAAAATAAATAAATCTTTTAAAAAAAGAATAATTTAGCTATTTTGTGAGTGTGTTGGACATCTATCCAGCGAGAGCCATCTGACTGTGAGGCAACTTCAAGGCTGAAGAAAGTGGTCGGTCCCAGGACACCTCCAGGCGGTGCTTCGTGATTCTGGCCTAGGGGTTGGGCATCCATGCATATGCATAAGGGAGGTCTTGCTAAACATGCCAAGTAAAAATACTTTTAAATATTTCAGTACATCATCGACTAAATACGGTTCAGTAGGAGCGCGTTCCAGCTGAAGAAAGTACAGGCGTCACATGATTTGCATAAGTCGACTGAGGAAATTTGGTGAGAGACAGCAGGGAGCTGCAGACGCCCACAGGATAGGCTGGCTGGCAGGGTCTGGTCCATGCCACGCATGTGTGTGAAGCATCCATGCCTGGAGCCAGGCAAAGTCGCAGGCCTCGGTAGGACAGAAGAACCTGACGGCAGGTACTGCACAAAGGCTCCGTAACCACATGCACCGGCTGTGAGTGGGGTGGATAAGAGGGATCCCCGCCTAACCTGGCACTGAGGGGAGGGCCCTGACTTTGTGCATGACAGGAGGGGATCTCTGGGAGAGGCAAGGACCCTGGTGAGGAACTCTGAGGTAGCTGGTGTTCTGCATAGAGTGAGGGAATACCCCCCTCCCCAGAAATGGAAAGCCCGCAGGGAGCCAGACTGGTACCTGACTGACTTCCTCCTCTGAACAAAAGGAGATGTGAGGTCACCTAAGGTGAGAGGCCTGGACTCTTGTCAGGCATTGAAAAGGCCCCTTGCGGCTACGTCCCACCGTTCTGAGAAGACTACTCTAGGGAAGCCTTTCTTCCTACCTGTCTCCCTAATAGCTCAGGGACCTGAAAGATTCAGGCGCCTTGGAAGGGTTCCTAAGGGGCACGCTACATCAGAATAACAGTGGGTTAGTTTTTCTGAGCACAGAGGCAGCTTCACTCTATAACATTGTGTGTGTGCGTGTGCGTGTGCGTGCACACGCATGTGTGTGTGTGTGTGTGTGTGTGTGTGTGGCAGGATCCTGCTCACTTTATAGATGCTGGACAAGGGCCTTGGAGGAAGTCAGGCAGCTTGCTCCAGGCCCCCTAGCTGGCAAATTATCAAGCCCCGGGCAAATCCCCCATTTGTCTGACTCTAGCGCCCAGTGGCTTTGAGTAGATTGTCACTCAAAGGCTGAAGAGATGGCTCAAAGATTTAGAGCATTTGCTGCTCTTGCAGAGGACCTGAGTGTGACAGCCAGCATCCACATGGTGGGTCACAACCATCTGTAACTTGCTCCAGTTTTAGGGGATCCAATTCCCTCTTCTGACCTCTGCAGAAACCAGGCACATGCATGGTGTACATACCTATATACAGGCAAAACATTTGTACACATAAAATAAAATGAATGAGTCTAAAAAAGGAAAAAAATAGCTACTCATACCCAGGGCTGCCTGCGAGGCATACTCAGGGACTCAGAAGGGGGGGGGATTGTGTATTTGATAAAAAGGTCCCTAGCATACATCAGATATCAAACTACGCATTCTTAGATTTCCCCCTCTAAGTCCCAGGGACCTTTAACACCACCTTTGCTGGTATGTATGTATGTATGTTTGCATGTATGTGTGTATATATGTATGCATGTATTACATTTTATTGAGACTGGGTCTCCCTGTTTAGCACAGGCTGGGATTCAGGTGTGTGCTGCTAAGCCTGACGTAGTTCTTTTCTTTTCTCTTCTCTTCTCTTCTCATCTTCTCTTCTTCCTCTTCCTCTTCCTCTTCTTCTTTTTCTTCTTCTTCTTCTTCTTCTTCTTCTTCTTCTTCTTCTTCTTCTTCTTCCTCTCTCTCTCTCTCTCTCTCTCTCTCTCTCTCTCTCTCTCTCTCTCTCTCTCTCTCTCTCTCTTTCAAGTATTTGAGCACACTGTCGCTGTCTTCAGACACACTAGAATATGAGGGCATTGGATCCCATTACAGATGGTTGTGAGTCACCATGCGGTTGCTGGGAATTGAACTCAGGACCTCTGGAAGAGCAGTCAGTGCTCTTACCCACTGAGTCATCTCTCCAGCCTGCACAGTACCTTCTTAAACAGGAAACAGATTGTGTTAGAGGATGGATGCCCAGCTGCTCGGACCCAGTGCTCCCATGCGGGTGAACTGTGGCTCCGGTGACGAGGACACATTTTATTGCCTGATCTGCATGCTGCCCTCATCTCTCACCACAGAGATGTGCCATTGGACTCTGGAATCATGAGTGCAATTGATGTGAAATCACTGCATCTCCGTGCACAGACGCCTCCTCACTTGGTCTGGCTGAGGAGAAGGCTTCGGCATCCCAGCCTTGCTGATAATGTCCTCATTGAGACTTTTGTATTCTGCTGGAAATTCTAAGCTTGGAAATTAAAATCCTTCATTTGAGGAGAAAAAAAAAAGACAATTACACTGGCAAGCCAGAGTGTGAACAGCACACTGCTAAGTTCCACCAAGCCCCTGAGCAGACTTGACATTCAGAGAGAATATTTACGGAGGAGAATCCAGGGTGCAGGGAGCCACATGTCTGAGGATGTTACTGTGAAGGTTTAGCTTCTGTTTTGGGTGAAGAGTCTTCTGGATGTTTATTCCATTACCAAAAATACCTCATTACAGGGGCTGGAGCGATCGCTTAGTCAGTAAAATGCTTGCTTTGCAAGGAGGAGATGTTTGAGTTTGATCCTGCAGAATGCATCTCCAACAAACAAACAAACCCACCGGGCGGTGTCATACACAGTGACGAGGTTGAGTGGCAGATAGCTGGGGCTCGCTGGCCAGCTTACTCTGACCTAGGTGGGTGCAACTTAAAGAATGACAGCCGAGGTTCTCCTTTGCTCTCCATATTCATGTACACACAGGGTACCCCAGCCGACACCCAATATACAACAACACACGAGTCCAAGCACACACACACACACACACACACACACACACTACACAACACACACACAATACACACACAATGCACAACACACACCTGCACATGGGTGCTGATTTCTACTATGAAGTCTAGATAAGAGCAGGCTGGGCACAGACATGGCAGAGGTGACTCAGTGTCCAAGGACATTGCTGAGGCCACTTCCGCATACCACATGCCAAACAGGGAGAGGATAGCTTGAGGGTTAATATGTCTCCTCACAGAAAGTGCTTTTCCTTTCTACTTTTGGCTTTTCTCCAAGCCGTGTTTCCAGCACTACTATTTTCCTCCTCCACATGAAGCAAGGTCGCCTGATGTAGGTGACCTTTGCTCCCAGGGCCTCAAGTGCCAGAGCCGTGGCCTGAGCACACTCTCACTGAGTCTGGGTGGGCTTTGGGGAAATGGAGGATCTGATAGGACTTGGACACTGCAGGGGCTGGGGTGGAGGGCAACCCCGTGGAACTGGGCTGGCTGGGGTATCACACTGACCCCGTCAGTGACACTGACCCTGTCAGGGGGGCGGCGGCTCCCTTGGGCTGTGGTTCTCCCACTCACAATTCTCTGTTTTGAGTATGTGGCTTCAGTCCGTTAACTTATTACATACTAGTTAGGACACATAGACACAGGCACAAACAGAGACACAGAGATACAGATGCAGAGACACACAGACACACAGAGACCTGGACAGACAGACGTCCACTGGGCAGCATATAACTGGAATGGAGGCCTGAAGACTCCTTGGCTTCACGATGGGAAGGGAAGGAGAAGGAACTGAAGAGATGGACAGATGGGAAAGAGAGAGGGAAGGAGGAAGGAGGGAGGAGGAGGGGGAAGGGGAAAGGAACTGAGAGAGGGAAGGAAGAAGGGAGGGAGGGAGGAAGGACAGATAGACAGAAGGACTCACTCACTCTCTGGTATTTCTGCTGCTTTCTGGCAAAAGCAAGAACCACACCCAAACACAGATTTCTGCTGCTCTCTGGGAGCCTGCTGATTGGTCCTTGTAAGGCAGCTGGCTTTAGCTGTCCTTTCCTGCTCAGAGTCAGGGGTGCCGGGCAACCTAGAGAAGGAGGTAATAACGGCCTGACTGGCAGCAGCTGGGAGATAGCAGGTGTCCATCTCCACCCGCACAGAGTAGCTTCCATTCCCGGCTTTAATGCCCAACCTACTTCCTAGGCCCCGTCCCTGCCGTTTCTTTGCAGCAACAATGGAAATAGGAAAATAAGGCCCCAGGAAGAGGGTAGGGGAGATGGGAGCTTGGAAGGACGTCCCCAGCTCGCATGCTCTAGTGCCCTCCAGTAGGCTCTGTGCTGGATGAGGTGGCCTTTCAAAAGGAAGTGATCTTGATGTATAGTATTTACATATGTTTATGGAACACAGTGTGATGTTCAGTACATGTGAGCACACATGACCCCACACTCGGGTGATTAGCGTATCTGCCATGTTAACTGGTCATTTCTCTGTCCTCTCTTCTAGCTCTTCGAAGCATACAGTGTTATTGTTAGTACACCTCCCCACCTCCGTATCACCTCTGACTCCTGACACGGGCCCTGTTTCCTCCCTGTCAGACAGGGAACAGACAGTACTCGGGGTTGCCGAGGCCCAAGTTCAAATCTTGCCTTGGCTATGAAACTGAAGTCCCTTTTGCTCTTGGAACCTCAGGATCCTCATCTGCAAAGCTTCGAGAAGAAACCACAACAAACCCACTCACGAGGCAGCCTTTGAATGTCGCACTTGACCTATAGTTACTGTTTTGCATCGCAGTCAGATGCAAAGGTTTGGGGACCCCAGCTTCACTTGTGCTAAATATAAAAAACGTTCCTCACTTAATTGGCTTGCTCAGCAAAATAGAGAGACCTGGCGGACCCCAGAAGCCCTTTGCGGGGCCGATATTGTGGACTCCCTCCCCCTTCCACTCATAGAGAGTCATTTTAGAAGCAAACAAAACACGCAAAGCTATTCGGGATGAACAATGGGCCAGATGGTAACGCTGGTTGGAAGCCATAGAACATGATAAATAGCTTCCTGCCGCGACTCCTGATCAATTTCAATATTTAATAATTCCATTGCCACCCCCACCCACTCATCTGGCCCCCTCCACAGAATCCTGCAACAACACCCAGCTTTCAGCTTGAGGAAAAGCACTTCTTCCCTTTCTGAGGGTGTCAGCAAAATGTGACAACTGCCACATGGGCTCACTCGGTCCTCAAAATGATAATTAACCTGCCTACGTGTCCTGCAGGTGTGCCCTCCTCCCCTCGTGACAGGGAGGCTGGAAGCCCTGCCAGCACAAGTAGGCTCACCTGGTTGATTCAATGACTGCTGGCATTCCTGACTTTTGCTTTTGAATTAAAGGGAACAGCAGGTAGACCAGCCATCTTACCACCCGCTCACCCCACCCCCACTCCCCGCCACAATAACAGGTAGGAGGAATCGACCCAGACAGGAAGCCCAGGTGCACTAGTCTAGTTGAGTACTAGTCTACCATTCACTGCTCTCAGCCTCAGTTTTCTCCTCTGTACAATGGACACAATCTGACCTGTCTCCAGAATTGTAGCTGGTGTCACACATGAAAAGCATGCAGCAGTCAGTGCTCAGCGTGGCGGTAATAGCCAACAAGTGGTATCAGGTAGCATTGTTATCAAACATGACACTAAACAGCAAATGGATTTCTGAGTCAGCACTATATAGGGTGAGATGGCTGCACCCTTGTGGTTGGCGTTTCTAGCCCACATGGGGGAATGGGATGGTCACATAGCCTCTCCTGAGAGTATCTTCAGTAGTAAGACACAAAGAATCCACTAATAGGACTAACCACCCTCAATGGTCGGCAATGACCCCAAATGCGTTAGTAGCCACAGGCGTATGAGCCCTCGGGGCGTCCAGAGAACACATGAATTAGTTTTACAGCTGAGAAGCCCCAGGGTTGGAGGTGACCCGGGGCGATGGTGGCAGATGGTGAAACCAATTCTCATCCAGATCCCTCAGCTTCTGACTTCAGGTCCTCTCCATCCAACCCCAGCAGGTGTGGCCCTTCCATGTGTGTGTGTGTGTGTGTGTGTGTGTGTGTGTGTGTGTGTGTACACCCTGTTCACGGTCACCTGGCAACCTCCGTCACTGGAGCGGTGGTGACTGCCTGTGAAATGAGGCCCCTTACGCCTCTGTGCTGGGCCATGGGGACACTGGATGAGAGACACTTTGCAGCTTTGTGACCACCCGTACAAAAGTCAGCTCCACTTACTACACTGCTCGGAGGATGGGGGGTGGGGTGGGAAAGGGAAACCCGTCCACTCAAAGGTAGATTCTCCTAACAGAAGAATCAAAAAGACCAGAACAAAGCATGGGCTATCACAGTTACAGCCTTTGGTGTGACGTTCAAAGTCTTATCACAACCTGATCTCCGCGCCCACTTTGTTCTTCTCCTTTGGAGCTGGTTGGGGGTAGCCTGGGCTCAACGACCCTTTCACGTGTTCATGTATAAGCAGACTGACACTCCCGCCCAGGTCCACCCTCACCCTCGACAGTGATTATCCATCCTTGTCCATCCCCTGCTATATCAGCATCACTTCTCACATGGGCCTCAACTCCACAGAGCTCCTTCCGGCCAAGAGTGAGCTCTCTAGTCCACCCAAGGCCTGGCTGCCGTGTGCTCAGCAAACATGTGGGGCATGAATGAACAGATGAACCCCAGCCTACTTCCAGTGCTGATTAAGCAAGGGGAGGCGAGGGGTGGGACTGGAATTTGGGGAGGCCTTGCCCTGCCTTGGTGGCAGACAATGCCTCAGGGTTTACATTCCACTCCATTCTTCTCCCTCCTCCCCTCCATAACGTGAAAGAATGGAAGACAGACAGAAGACACACAGAAGACACACCCTCCCCATGCCTGGCAGGCAAGGCAGCCATCAGGTACCTGTGTCCCGCTGGTCCACGGCCACCGAGTTCCACCTCCTTGTGATGTCGATGTAGAGGATGTCCACAGCAGCCATGGACAGGCTGCTGCTACTCAGCTTGCAGTTCCTGCAAGGGAGGAAGACGTGTTACTCCACCGTGGAATCTCCCCTTTCCCTCAGGCTGATGCAGACTGGACATTTGTGCACCCCCGGAAATCCACAGGCAGGGTCTTTGGAGCTGAAGAGGTCATATGGGCGGGGCTGTAGCAGATCAGTTAGTGCCCCGTACAAAGACACTAAGGGGAGGAGAGCTTGCACACCTCCCTGCTTCTTACCACAGAAAGCAGCCATGAGCAAGCTGGGCCAGAGCGAGCCCTTAGCAGGCACCTGTGTGCCAGCGCTTCAGCTCTGACCTCCGACCTCCATTGCTTAAGCCACCCCAGCTGCTCCAATGGGGAACTTTGCTCAGCCCACCCCACCCCTACCCCAGCAATCCCTGGAGGTCAGTGGAGGAACGGTGGGGAGAAGGTTTCCAGTGGGAACTGCGGGTAGAGGCCATGCTCTCTTGTGTCAGCTGGACCTCATACTGCCTGGAAGACCCTGCCCACTCCCAAACAGAAACCAGACTCTCTTTTTCCTATCTTTTTACTTTGATTTTGGTTTTTATAATAGAATCTCATACGGCCCAGGTTAACCTCAAACTCACAATATGACTGAGGATGATCCTCCTGCCTCCACCTCCTGAGTACTGGGATTACTCCTAATTGTTGTTTTTGTCGTTGATGATGATGTTTGTTTGTTTTTGCTTATATCTATTTTTATCTTTTTATTGAATTTTTGTGAATTACACTACGAGCACCCTAAACCCACTCATCTTTCCTGTCCCATCATATCTGCTCTCTGCCCTTGCAATCTCCCCTCCAAAACAAAACAAAAACAAACAAACAAACAAACAGATCATCTTGCCGTGAAAGCTGCGGGATGTCACGGTGTGTCACACAGTGTACCCTTTTCCCCAAAGAGCTTTACTTGCAAATCTTCACTGCAATGACTCAGTCTGTTTCGAGGCCTCTGACTTCTGCTGCACCATCAGTACTGGATCCTCACTGGAACTCCTCTCAGAGAACCTTTTGCTGTCCTGTGTCATGGAGGTCCTGCAGCTTTGGATCGGAGGACTGGCCCCTTCCTGGGCTCCAGCAGTTCATAGATGGGGTTGATGTTGGGCTGGGCCAACTCGGAGCCCTGAGGTTGAGCCTGAGTTGGTCAGCCCCCCAGCTCTCCTGTGCCTGCACCTCCAGGGCCATCTCTCCGGCTCTCACACCCTTGGGGACCAGTTCACCCTCACTCCTGCAACCAGAGCCGGCTCTCCTGTGCTGCCCGGGTGAGATGCTGCAGCTGTACACCTGGTTTTTATAAGTGGTGCAGGGAATGGAAGCCCGGACCTCAACCATGCTACGTAACTATTCCACCAGTGAAGCCACACCCTACCCTCAGGAACCGGACAGTCAAGAAATACTCCTACATGTGTGCCTTCATCCTCTTATGGGTCATACCCAGGGTATGAGCTCTGCCTTCTCCTGCCAGGGCAAGGCAGCTGTCTGGGTCACATTCGCATGACCTGGTAATGTCAGTTCACCGCTGGAGCAGACGAAGCCATCACTGGTGCAGAAGCCTTTCTTCTGGGATCTCACCAGATGAATCCTTGAGACCCGACATGAACACAAGGGGCTTGATGTCTCTTTACTTCACTCTCTTACCTTGTCACCAGATAGTTTTATATAAGTCCTGTGTCAGCCACACACAGGCCCAGACTTGCAGAATAGAAAACACAGACTGGGCCCACGTCACTGGAGAGGCCCTTCCACGCTGTGCTTCACGCTTGCTCCTGACCATGAGGAGGGTGGATGCTTCTGATGCTTCTTTTGCTTAGGTGCGGGGAGTCTGATGTCAGCAATGGTCCTCCCTGTCTAAGACACAAAGGTGGCCTTTGGAGCCCCTCCCCTACTCTGATTTATTTGGTCTGGAAAAGTAGGTTGGTGGACAGCAGCTAGATGCTTGGTTGTGGGTCATGTTCTCTAATACCTGTCCACATGGCTGCTGAGAGCTCGTGTGAAGCCTGGTACGTAGGGTCCTGTGGGACTCCTGAGTTCTCATTGCATCTCACTTTCCATTTCCTCTCAGGACACAAAACCCCTTTGAGGTAATGAAACCTAGGTCAAAAGAAAAGAGCCTAGGGCAGCCACTGGCCTGTCTGCCTCCCCTAAACCCCCTCCTGGCTATGACTGTTCTGGGAGGCAGGATTTACCTAGGAGTCCTGAAGAATGGATATGGGCCAGCTGCCGGGGTGCTGTGGCTTTATCTAACACTCTTTGGACAGTACTGGTGTAACTCATCCATGACCCCAGCTGATGATAAAATGCTTCTCTGATGTCCCATTTGTCATTGTTCCCTGTGTGAAAGTTCCCATAGGTGCCAGACAGGTGAAGTTTTGACTGGCAAGCATGATTGGCCTCCAGGGGCCCCTCTCTAAATCCGGGTCCACTCCTCAACCATGGTGGCTGTGAGGATGCCCAGCATGGTGCCCAGATGCGGCCATTGCTTCTCTGCCCTGGCACACTTGCTTGCCCCTCCCTTCTTCCCACCCGGCTGCATTTTCCAGACCATCAATTCACATCCTGCTCCATATTTCAGTCACAAGCTGCCACAGCAGACTTCAAGGCACGTCAGTGCACAGTTATTGAGCCTCAGTCACAACATGTCAGCGGACGCCGAGCTTTTTGTGTCACCTGTCACCAAGATGGCTATCTCTATTGGGTTCTGCTGGGGACAGTGCTGTGGTCTCTTGAGTCTCTCTGTCAGTGTAGGCCGCTAATTCCCAGAGCTTCATTAAGAACAGCCTTCACCTAGCGGCCGCACCTGTGTCCTCAGGACCACCTGCTTCCCGGAAGGATGGATGGTGTGCTGCCTGGCTTGTCCATGGGCTGACAAAGGATGAAAACGAAAACTGAACTGACCACTGGTATATAGTTATTTTTTTTTCCTGACAGGAAGAAAATAGAAGTGTCAAACCTTTAGCAGAAGCCGCAATTTACCAGGGAGGATTCTCCATTTATCCCCTTTCCAAGGTAACCCATCCTCCCCGGCAATACTGCCAAATACAGTTGATTACGATGTCTTCAGTCAGAGCAGAGAAGGGCCGGTCCGTATTAGCTGTAGCAGATGGGAGATGCTTTAAGAGAATTTGGATGCTGTGGGTATTTCTCGGGCACTGTGCATCTGCCAGGTCCTTTCTTGCCCCAAGGTCTCGGAATCCTTGTAAGTGCGTGTGAGGGAGGGATCCCCAGTCCCTTTCAGTGTGTGTGGGGAGGATGAGGCACAGAGAATCAGCACTTGCTGAGATCACAGGGCACAGTCTGCACCCCATCTCCCCTTGGAGACAGAGGAGCAGGTAGAGGAGCTATGGCCCAGCCAAAGGTCCTGGGAGGAGCCTAGGACCAAGATTCTCAGTTTACTAGCCACAGGCTGGAACGCCTCCTGGGGAGTTTTGGGACAGGAGGCTTCTATGAGATAAGCAGGGCCTCACGAAGGCGGGATCTCCCAGGTTTGTCCTCTGGTTACCAGACTTCCTCAGTGAGCTCAAATGGAGTCTTTAGAATGAGGGTTTTCATTGCCTACCCACCAAATACAGAACTTATCTTCTGCCATGGTGGGCAGCAGTATTCAGGGCCCAGTAACAGGACAGCATGCTCTCAGGGGGTCATGTGCCGGACATGGAGTGTGACAGCCAGGTTGTTCCCACCACGGAGCACAGTCTCCCCTTAAGCGCCGGACATAGTTTGTGGGAGGAATGGGTGGAAGGGTAAGTTCTTTAGTGGAGAGAACTCTGAGAAGTAGGGCACATGTGAAGCTAGAAATTTTCTAGAAAAAGGATGAAGGTTTGGGACCTTGGCTTTGCCGCATGTCCTTGGGCACATCACAGAAGTTGTCATTTGGTTGGTTGGATGGAGGCTACCCACCAGACAACACCCTGGCGGTGATGCTCCACACCCGGCACATGTGGAGAAGCAGATGACAATGAAAGCCTTCCCCAGCGGTGGGATCAGCTGAAAGAGTTGATCGCTGTGTGCTTCTTTTTCTTTTTTTCCCAGAATGGAAGGAATCTGAGCACACATGATGGGAGAGAAGCGCAAATCATTCAAGCTCATTAGGAGCCCGAGTAGAGCAGGATTCGAAATGATCATCCCATTTCTCCCTAACTGCCCATGTCTCGTGGGAAATTTAGGGACCAACTTTTTCCACTCCACAAAATCCTATTTATAGAATTTCTTTTATGTTCACCCTTCTCTGTAGAGGAGAAAAGAGCAGCTCCCCCATCCCAGAGAGGGTCCTGTAGGGCAGAAGGCACTCAAACAGTCATATTTATTTATTACAAAAGGGAAGAGGAGAAAAATATCTAGGCATGTGGGAGTCAAGGAATGAGGTGTCCGTGCTTTAAATCATCCATGGTTTTCAAGGCTACGGAGAAGAAGTGCACAAGGCTTCTGGGAAGGAGTGGCCACAGAGGGACAGTTTCAAAGTCACCAAGGAGTTAATGAGAGAGGGGAAAGCTGTCTTCTTATACTTCTATTCTAGAACATTCTAACAGACCATGCCTCTCAGAGAGAAACCCCCCACCGCTCTCCATTATGAAGCACATTAATATCTCCATACAATAAAGGGGAAGTGGGAAGGAGAAAGGGAAGAATGTGTCCTTTAGTTCAAAAGAAGACGCGGGATCAGAAGCAGTGAGAGTGGTGGAGCGGGGTTTCAAAGCAAGGTCTCTCAGCGCAGAGGCTGTGGTTTCCCGGGAATGAGCCTGGCTGGGCCAACTGCTGAATCCCCAGCTGCATCCGGTGGAAAATGCAGGGTGCTGTGGAAAAAGCATCCTCCATGAACTACTTCTGATGTCTCCCCGCCCCCAGCTAGTGATCTGTTGGTGGGAGACTAATGCAGATACACTTCTCTCAAAGAAGCTGCCAAGCTGAAGCATCAATTAGACAGTTTTTATTTCCCAGAGAAATAGAAGCCCCCACACCCTGGCAATTATTATAAAATAAATTTTCCTAAAATAAAAAAATAATAAAATAAAAGGAGGAGCTCAATTCACAGTGATGATATGTGCGACTATTACACAGCTCCTGAGAAAATGGCACTCGTGTAAGGCTGGTTAGAGTGTCTAGACAAGAGAATGACAGTTTGTTATTTCTCATTCTTGGAGGAAGAGAACAGTAGAAGATGGCTGGGTGGGCATTAGCATAATTCGCTCTGAAAACTGCTGATCTATGCGGCAAGTTCTGAGAGACGGACACCGAAAATAAATCCAGGCGACCGTTTATTATTTTCTTCCCTTCTCCTTCTCTTCAAGGAATGTGAAGAGAGAGAGAGAGAGTGGGTAGCAGATACGGAAGGCGAGTTCAACTTCGGGCGTCTGTGTGGGAGCCGTGAAAGAAGCGTGCACCGCGCTGGGAATATGTCTGCTTCGAAGCACTCCTGTGAAGGGCACTTGGTTCAATTCGGCATATGGCATAAATATTATTAATTCATAACGAAGTAACATTTAAACCAAAGTGGAAAGGAGAGAGATAGAGAACAGTCGTTAGCAGGTGGTGAAATTTAATCCGCAAGACTGAACATACCCAGATAAATTGGAAAGCGGAGAATTACCATATTTTGCTATTAAGTTGCCATTGGGGTAGGTTTCTTGGGACGCCTTTCAAGGAAGAGTGTGCTACCTAGTGCAGTGTCTCTCTACTTCTCCAGCATCCTTCATTAGGGCAGGCGTTGGCTGGGTAGCCTCACTGTCTGGGTCCATCTGCTCGAGCTGCCTCTTGGCCACCTGAAGATGCTCTTTTCCTGTCACATTCTGTTGCAGCTCACTGACGGCCGGACCGGCTGGCCACAGATGGAAAGTGGTGGCTGCAGAACCTAACAGTCCCTAACCTTGGAAAAATCAGTTTCTCATGCAAATGCCGCTTGCTTGCCGATGGAGAGAATCACAAAGCCTGTCATGCCCAGGTAGCTTTGCAAGAATATTTTTTCATTGGCCCATTCTGACTTGAGAGTTTTTATTAGAAATATTTTTGATTCTTTTTTCTCTTCAAGATTGTATGAAATGTGGAGTTCTTCTTAAGGGGTGTCCTGGGCTTGCAAACCAAGTGTCACTGGCCTCTGTGGGCAGTCCTGCTTTGATGGGATCCACACATGGTTAAACCCATGCTTTCAATATTGAGAGTTTACATAAAAATAAATGTGCATAGCTTCTTTTGGAGAGGCCCAAAGCTCTGGTGACAGTAAGTGTACTGGTGACAGTTCCCTGAGACAGCATCTCCAGCCACTTGCCATCAAAGCCCACACTGTGTTTGGGAACGGGGGAGGGGATGGGAAGAAGTTCCTTTTATTCATCCTGTCTGCTCCAGAAGCAGCTATGACTGGAGCTGCTTCCGAATCTCCTCCTTGTCTTCCGATTGAGTGAAATTTCCCCAGGAGTGGCCAGGAAGCCTCCCAGAATCTATCCCATGTTCTCACCCAGTTCACAGAGCCTCAGGTCCAGCGCAGCCTGGATCACACACCTTCCTTCACCTCTCAGCTTGAGCCACACGAAACCCTTCTGCTGGCTCTCCCTGCTGCCTTGGTGGTGTGTTTGTCTACTGCTCACCCAATGACAGCTAGTAGTAGGGCAAACCTTGCCTCCTCCATGAGGCCACCATGGATTCCACCAGGTGGATAAAACTTCGCTGTCCTTATTTTTAGCTCTTGGCTTGAACATTGTAGCTCCAGCCAGAGAACTTTTGGTCACAGCCTTAAACTTTGCCAAAGGTTGGTACCCAAGAGTCTGTTTCCCATGTGCTGTTAGTTGGGGAATCCCTGGAGAAGGAAGGCCTTCTTCAGCTTGTCTTTGAACATCCTAGGCAGCTTCTTGGGAAGAGGTGGGTGTGGGGCAGATGTCACAGGATCTTTGTCCTCACGTACTCTGGCAGTTCCCCACATGAAGCTCAGCTAGCACTTTGCTCCCTTGGGTTTTCAATGGAGACTTCTGTGACACGGTGCAGAAGCTGGGCAGGCCTGGGGTGTTCTTGCCTTTGCTCTGGGAAGTCCAAGCCAAGGACATGCCATGCAAATGAAGCACACCAGCTTGCCGACCTCACTTCTATCCTTCCGTGCTTCCACAAGCCCTCAGATTAGGGTTCTCTATGCTCCACAGCTCAAAAAAGAATCACCAAGAGGTAGAGAATGCCTAGCTATTTGCCTTCTCTTTTTCACTGTGGTGAGATAGCAGTATTTATACATTTTAAAAGAAACACACACACACACACACACAGAGACACAGAGACAGATAGACAGACACACACAGAGACAGACAGACAGACAGACAGACACACACACACACACACACACACACACACACACACACACACACACAACCTCTAGGGGCCAGCAAGAAGGCTCAAAGGATAAAGATGCTTGCTACCAAGCCAGACAATCTGAGTTTAATCTCCAGGATCTATATGATAGAAGGAAAGAACTGACTCCTGAGAGTTGACCTCTGACCGCACAGGCATGCTATGATGTATGTGCACCTAAACTCACACACACAAAATGAATGAATGAATGAATAGATAGAATACAAAGTTGATTTCCCTGCTCCCAAGTTACTAGAAGTGGCCAGCAAGATGGAGGCAGAAATCACTGCATGTAGCATCCAGGGTATCTCTCCAGGACTCTAACTCACCTCCTAGAGACCTGTGCTACTATTCCCTCTTCCTTCTTCCAATCTAAGACTCAGCCACAGTGGCTAGATTTTGAGCAGCCATCTTGTGACCATAAGGTAACCCTGAAGCCATCAGAACAGACTTAGCATGGGGTGAGCAGAAATGAGGTGGGACACTTGTGATCTTGCAGAGCCACTGACCAGCCCTAGGACCCCACTGCTGGCTCTTCTGTTCTAAGTCACTTGAAGGCAGCGTCCTCTGCTGAGCATCCAAGGCATGCCTGACAAGAGGCAAAGGCTCCCATTTGGCAAACAGCTCCCTCAATCTAGGCCTTGGACCAGGGGTTTTATGATACATTATACCCCAGGCTCATAATATCACGCAAGGCAGGAATGTTGTTCACATGAAGGAACTGGGACTTAGAGACTAATGGGGGATTTTCCAAAGCCACATGGCCAATGAACAATATATATGCTTGGTTGCAAAGTCAGGACTATTAGACCCCAAAGCCTATGTCATCTGTTCCCCCGAACCCCCACCTTTGAAACCGATGCAATGCCCTTCTCAAGCACCCTGCAGCCAGGACTTCAGGTTAACTTGGGAACAATATCCTGCCAAGATTTGACTTTGCCATCTCACCAAGAGCACCAGACGACTGGTGGCAGTCTCCGTAAACTGTGTCTGGAGAAACCTTGGGCAAAACAGGGTTTCCAACTCACTGCATCTAATTATTTGCCTTAGTGAGGCAAACTGTGAGGAGTGCGGCTTTGAGATACAGGGTGAGGATGTTAAAGCCAAGGGCAAGAGGTGACCGAGGTGCTGAGGCCTGTCAGAGGCTGTTCCTTTGGAGGTGGCAATGCCACAGAGAACTGCAAATGAGCAATTCCCTGCTGGAGTCAGATCGTGTTTGTTGAAGCGATCTAGGGTCAGTGGTTTGGCATGGCTGCCAGGATTGAACCAGAGCCTGTGCAGAGTGTGTGTGTGTGTGTGTGTGTGTGTGTGTGTGTGTGTGTGAGAGAGAGAGAGAGAGAGAGAGAGAGAGAGAGAATTTATAGAATATATATATTTTTATAACATTCTTTAATCACTGTAGAAAGAAACTAGCATCCATCAATCATTTGCCATATACTAGATGTTTCTCTGTGGTCCTGATTAATCCTATACACAACACAACACAACACACACACACACACACACACACACACTATAGGATTAAGACTCCCCCAGGTCTATAGGATAAAGACCACAGGTCCAGGGAGAGTAATGAGCTTGCCCTGGGTTTTTATGGTTGGTGAGTTCTCCTGTGTTGCCTCACAGTGTTCCAAAGGGTGGAGGCGAATTGAATGAACCATGAAAGATGGATACTGAGAGGCAAATGCTTACTTTGTAGGTTATATCAAAAACCCCTTTCTTATTTTATGTCTTACCTTTAAAATTCATGCAAGTTTTGTACAGCATGCATTATAAGCATGTTATTTTAAAAGCAGAACAATTGTACTATATAATTTATCAGATTAAATATTAATTATTACTGGGGAGTGAGATGCCTTTGTGAACTCAGACACAACCAGGCTGTTCTTACTGGGAAAACACATGCTAAGAAGCACAAGGCTGGCCGGAGCCCAAGAGCAATTACTACTAGGTGTTTAAGGACCTGGTTCAGGGTGACCGCTGTGTTAGAACAGGGTTTGAGGACGTCACCTGTTCTAGTTTCCGATAAAATCCTCTGACCAAAAGCAGTTCAGGTAAGCTTTCTTCTGACACTTCCAGGTCACTTCCATCATTGGGGAAGTCAGGGCAGGAACTCAAGGAGGAGCTTGACGCAGAAAACATGGAGGAAGGCTGCTTGCTGGCTCTCTTACTGGCTTGCTCACAGGTTCCGGCTCAGTTAGCTTTTTACTACAGCCTAGGATCACCTGCTTGGAGATGGTGTCGCGTACAGACAGTGTGCCAGACTCTCCTCCGCAGATCATCATCAAGACAATCCTCCTCTGACTTGCCAACAGGCCAATCTGATTTAGGCTTTCCTCTCAGGGACTTGGGGTTGTGCTGAGTTATGCCCTCTTTCTCCTGCACATGGTTCCCTGTGATCGCACCTGCCATTGACTCTTACCGAAGATTTAACTAATGGGACTACTTGACTGAACTTAAGTTGCTAACTAAAACTACTATAAGTTATGTAAACCCCTTTCTTTATAAAGTTATCCAACTTCAGGTATTGTGTCATAACCACAACAATAAAAATGACTAATATGGGGGCTGGAGAGATGGCTCAGTGGTTAAGAGCACCAACTGTTCTTCCAGAGGTCCTGAGTTTAATTACCAGCAACAACATGGTGGCTCAAAACCATCTGTAATGGGATCTGATGCCCTCTTCTTGTGTGTGTCTGAATACACCACGGTGTACTCATATAAAATAAATCTTAAAAAATGACTAATATGGCAGCACACATTTTATTTTGGTGTGTATGGGTGTGTGTGGGGATGGGTGAAACACCTATGGACATGTATGTGGAGCCTAGAGGTTGATTTTGAGTGTCTCCCTCTACTGTATTCTACCTTATTTTCGAGTCAGGCTCTACACTGAACCAGGAGCTTTGTACTTTTGCTAGGTTAGCTTGCTAGCGAGCTCCTGTGTTGCCCTGCTTTTCATCACTGGTTCTGGAATACCATTGCATGCTGCCATGTCTGGCTGTTATGTGAGTGCTGGGGATGTGAACTCAGATCTTCATGCTTGTGCATCAAGAGTCATCTCCTACTGAGTCATCTCCCTCAGCCCCACAACTGCTTGTTTTTAACAATAAACCTATGGTTTAAGTGTCATGGTCATAATGTTCATCAACTCATTTGACAAGAGTCTTCAATATGCCAGGATCTCTCTGTCTCTCTGTCTCTGTCTCTGTCTGTCTCTGTCTCTCTCTCTCTCTCTCTCTCTCTCACACACACACACACACACACACACACACACACACACACACAAAGACTCTCAGGTCTATAGGATCAGTGCCAGTCGTGAGAAGAATGCAGCCTCAAACAGGGTACTGATTCAATATTATGGTCTCCCAAGAGCAGTTCTGGGCCAGATGATCATCCAGAGGAGTGACTGGGCTCCACCCTCTCCAAAACTCAAGCTGGAGGAAGCTGGTCTCACTAACCTTATGAAGGTCCGAAAGCCAGTTGGTCCCAGCTTCATCGTCCCTTTGATTCCCAGGAATCGGATAAACAAATTGGCCATCCTATCTACGAGGCGCAGGTAGTTGAACTGCTTGGCATACTTGGGGAACACCTGCTTGAGGCAAATGGAGGGCAGATGGGCTTCAGGGTTGGAGTCGGAGTCACCAGCCAGCTCACAGTTCAGATCTTCCTTTAAAGTGAAAGGCTTTTCCATCTGCTGAGACCTGCAATACACAAGGCACTCATGACTACTGCCTTCCTCCAATGGCAACGGCTTCCTTCCCTTGGGATGTACAATCCCCAGGGGACTGGCATGTACATGCTAGAAAACTGGCTTCTGAGAAGCAGCCTGTCAAGGCTCATACAGCCTGTGGAACGAAGCCAAGGCTTGAACCCAGAGCAGAGCTGGGACTGGAAACAATGACTTCCACCATCCTGCAAGCCTGGCTTCCAAGATGGGAGACCTCCTCCGCTCTGTTCATGATCCAAGGGAATACTCCATTGTGAGCAACCTGGGTCTGATTTCAAACTCCTACTTATGGGGAGTAATTGAATAATTAAGAAATAGAAAAATCTCATTGAGATTTTTTGGCAAGGAGCCGTAGGTGCAGTTCAGTGAACAACTTGGGAAGGTACTTCCATTCCGCGGTCCCAGGGACACAGATGCTTCTCTGTCTTAACTGCTTATTTGGAGCTCATACAGAAACATGATGAGAGTTTTGTGACTCCTTAGCCTGTGTGTTTTCTTCTGAAATTATTCTGATAATCAAGAAAATGAGCAGCTACAGACTTTTACCTTTCCACCTCTAGCTGGGTATGGTCACGGTCCCCTCTCCTCTAGCATGACACCGTGCTTTCCCTCACCCACAGATGGTGTCCCCATCTCCTTGATGTGTTACTACCAGATATTGACCCATTACCCAGGTGGGAAAATTCAGAATAAATGCCAACTCTTCCAGTGTCTCCATAGTCAATGCTATCACTCTGGTTCCCCAATGGTTCCCCAGGCTGGCCGGCATTCTCCCGTTCTTCCCTGCTTGGACAAGAGCATGATGTGTCTTAGTCACTGTTCTATTGCAGTGCAGAGACACCATGACCACAGCAACTCTTATAAAGACAAGCACTTAACTGGGGCTGACTTACAGATCAGAGGTTTAATCTATTATCATCATGGCAGGAGGCAAGACAGCATGCAGGCAGACGCGGTGCTAGAGGGGTAGCTGAGAGTTCCACATCTGGATCTGCAGGTAGCAGGAAGAGCAGGTGACTCTGGGCCTGGCTTGAGCTTCGGAGACTTCCAAGTCCACCCCCAGTGACACACCCATCGAGGCCACACTTCCTCACAGTGCCCCTATGGGCTTATGGGGCCATTTCCATTCAGGCCATCACGCCACAATTCTGGCTTTGCCCTCCCCATCCTCCATGCAAGTACCTGAGTGGCTTTCATTTTATTTAATTTCAGTTTTGAGGCAAGGTCTCAATGTGTAGCCCTGGCTGGCTCTAAACTTACCATGTAGCCCAGGCTGTCCTAGAATTTGCAATTCTTCTGTTGCTTTCTCCCAAGTGCTGGGATTATGGCCATGTGTAGTTCCATGGCAACCAGCATACCTTAATTGGCTACTTACTCTCTGACTTTGCCTTAGATGCTGGCTTCTTTACAAGGGCTTCCTCCTGGCACTCCTTCCTTCTTGCCAGACTTCCTTGTTTCTAGTTCCTTACCGGGTGGGCACCTCCAGGTTCTGAATGCTACCCCTCTACCCTGTTGTCTCTCAGTCGGGTCTGGAACCCAAACACTGCTCTTGAGTTCCCAGCTCCCTCTCTCCATCACTGCCTCTCTCCCTACTCTTTCTTGGCTCCCATCCCACCCAGAGTTAGGACCAAGATAACCATCTGCCACCTTCTGTGACCATTCCTAAGACCAGACCTTGAACACACTGGGCATGGTCAGTAAATGCCATAAGGACCTGATCCAGGGAAGTTCAGGGCACATCTCGGGCTGTAGGCTCAATCCAGACTACCTCTGATGTCTCCTTGGCCACACCAAACGATATTCTTCCACATCCCATTCTGCTCCTTGGACACATCTTTCTGTTCCCTACATACTGCCATGGTTCCCAGGATAGCCCCTCAGAGTTCTACAAGCTTACTGAAGGCAACTCATGTCTATAGGGTGTGGTATGTGTTAGGTTCCTGGGTACAGGGAATGGGGAGGCAGTTTTCATTAAACATGTTGCACTATGGTGTAGATTGAACAAAAATGGCTGCCATAGGTCTGCAGGAAATTGGCACGATTAGGAGGTGTGACCTTGTTGGAGTAGATGTAGTCTTGTTGGAGGAAGTGTGTCACTACGGGTGGACTTTGAGGTTTCAGAAGCCCAAGCCAGACCCAGTGTCTCTCTCTCTTCCTGCTGCCTGTAGATCCAGATGTAAAACTCTCAGCTCCCTCTCTAGTCTGCTTGCATGCCACCTTGCTTCCTATCATGATGATAATGGACTAAAACTCTGAACTGTAAGCCAGCCACAACTAAATGTTTTTCTTCATAAGAGCTACCATGGTCATGGTGCCTCTTCACAGGAATAGAACCTTGACTAAAACACTTTGGGAGTTTGCTTTTAATAATGACATAAACTGACACGAAGAGTGTCAAAGCCATGATGCTTCAAATCCCATTAAGTACCTGGAAATGGGAAAGAAGCTTGGTAAACAAACATCTTGTGGGAAGGTTCTGCCCAAGAGGTCCCACTCTCGTACCAGCCCAAGGAGCCAACCTCCAGGAGGACATGAGTAGAAAGTTCCAGAAGACCCAGTCACAGCTTCTTTCAATCCTAACTATGGACTCAAAGCAAGGACGGGCAGGAGAACAGAAGCAGGATGCAGTGAAGGAAAATCTCTTTATAGTTCAGTGGCAAGGAGGGTTTGGGTTGCAACGTGCTCCCTCCTGAGTGTGCAGACCCGAGTCCTCGGGAGAGTTGGATATTCCTGGGAGGTGTATTTTCCTTCAGCAGAAACAACTTTGTCACTGTCACCTTGAGCTTCGGACAGTAAGTGAAAGTCCAGTGGTGATTGCTCACATGAAGTGTTTTCCCTGAGACAGTGGTAGAAAGAGAAATGATGGGGGAGGGGTGCAAACTGACACTCTTACCAGAAATCAGCTCTTAAATTGCCAAATAAGGTCTGTGGCTGATACTAGAAGCGCTCAGGAAGTTTGTTAAGGGGAAGGTTGGGAGGTGTGTTGCATGGCCGCTGGAGGGATGGAACCAGCTCAGAGGAGGACTCAGTCAGCAAGCCCTCCCGCCCCTCTGAGGAGGAGCCTGGGACTGTAGCCTTGTTCCCAATGGGGAGACTGAGGCTGAACATAGCATAATGTTAATCTCTGAGTAAATCAGGGATTTACTCAGATAAATCAGTTCTGGTATTCTCTATGTTTTAGTATACCCTTATTCTAAAGCACATTATGGTTCACATGGGGGCCACAGAGTTCTGAATATTAATTTTTAAAAATGTTTTAACAAATTCATAGCCTTTTTTTAAAAAAAAAAAAAAGCAAGATCTCGTGTAAAAGAAGCTGAGGGTGTGCTTGAACTTCGGATCCTCCTGCCTCCACCTCTCCACTGCTGGGATTACAGTCACACATTGTGTGGTGCTGGGGATCAAACTCAGGGCCTTCTGCATGCTAGGCAGGCTCTCTGCCGACTGAACCATATCTTCAGTTGGGAACTTTATGTTCTAGATAATAATTGTAGACCTTTGAGAGAAGTTTAAAGGAATCAAAATGGTTCTTGATCCCACAATTTAAACGTAGACACTAATAATGTGCGGCTGTCTGTATTTAGAGTTAGGGTGACAGGGCATGTAGTTTAAACTCTTTTTGCACACCCCAGGCATATTTCTCAGGGACATACATATAGTCTGTATTAAGCAAAACTATACCGTGGTTAACAGTTCCTCCTCGGTTAAAGGTCACATGACTTGCTGTCTGCCTGGCAGAGCCGAGCATCCAGCTCCTCCCTGGGGGAATGTGTCTCCTCCCCCGAGTGCCAGATGCCACGCTGTGCTACCTGTAAGTGGCTTTGGACATCATTCCATCCAGGGATTTTTGTTGTTGTTGTTGTTGTTGTTGTTGTTCTTGTGTGGAACATATATAGAAGTATGCATTTAAACCCTTTTAAAGTATTCAGCTGAGTGGTGTTTAGGAGGCTTTCACGAGGCTTTATCACCACGGCTGCCATCTAGTTCCAGAACATTTCACAACAGTGTCATTTCAGAGAAGAAATCTTAACCCAGGTAGATGGGACTGGACCTCCACAGCAGCAGGTGTTCAAAGCAGCCATGGCCAGGCGGAAGCCTTCCTATGACCTGCCATGATGGTGGGGCCCTCACTACCTCCTTCCAGCATGCTCAGGCTAGACAGGTCTTCCTCGTGTGACTCCAGAGGACCAGATGTCCCCTTCCGGAGACACCTCTGTGACGTCCTGCCTCTTGCACTGCCCAGCATGCGCCTGTCACCAGCCCTCCAAGGTGTTGTGTGCTCCGGATGGCTGCCCCCTTATATCCCTTCCCGGACCCAGAACCTCAGCTTCTGAGGGAGTGGTTTTCCTCACCTGGGACACACTAAAGATCGACTGATGCACAAAAGGAAATAAAGGTTGAGCAGTGGTATCTTTGCTGGAGATAATTGCAGTTATCACACTGAGACCCAAGTCATCATAGACGCCGTAAAATCCTGTCTTTATTTAATAGCATTTTAATGGAAATGTGAGGTTTTTGGAATAAAAGTGACTGGTAAAGAAAACATAAATCAAGCTTACTAGTCCTTTGGGATCGTTTCTGGGAAAAAATTATGAATTTGGTATATTCTCGATTCATTAAAACAGGAGAAAGAATCCTGGAATGTTTTATCTATTATCATTTTTCAAAGTGAAATTCATTTTCATTAAAACTCTTGTGAGAAACCACCCATTTCTACTTTGTCTGGAGACCTCACTGCTAAAAATCACCACCAATGATTGGAGAGCCTTCTACATGTCAATAATTGAGCTAACCAATTTACCTCAGTAATCCCATTTGTTTCCAATAACAGGTCTCTGAAGTAGGTGAGAGCCATTCCTCCCCCAAGCCCCCACAGGGCAGCCAGGTGACACTTGCCCAAGTCACTAGATCAGCTGAGGGATTAGCACTGACCATGGGGCTACCCCCCCCATGCCAAAGCTGAGCTCACTATACAACCCTTATGCTTATTTGACTTAAATCAAACCAGAGACTTTTCTTCTTCTGTATAAGCCATATATAGTCCTAGAGAAATATATAATAACAAAAATGGGGAAATATATATGGCAAGATCAAATCCTAGCTTCACAGGAGTTGCTTAAATTCTCTCTAGAGGAATAAGTTTCATCTCTTGTTAAGTACACCTTCAATCATTATCCATTTCTGAGTGATTTCCTACACACTGGTATGTCCCAGGCACCTTGGATATACAGGTGGGGTGGACAGAGTCCATGCTGCTTGAATGGGGATAGGGAGAGAGCGGTCTGTACATGAACCACACTGGTAATATCCTGTCCAGTCAAGTCATGTTATGACACCTTAGGCAGAGAATCCTTAGGCAACATGGGTTCTGATTTCTAGAGACATTTGTTGGATTTAGGAGTGCAGGAGAACTTGGGAGGTTTTAATGCAAGGGGAGGCAGGATCAGAACTGGCCACAGGGAAGGCAACCAGCTAGTAGCACAAATGATTGACAGAAAAAAGGATTGGAATACTCTAGGATTCCAGGGAGTTCAACCTTTTGGCTTCTCTGAGCCACACAGGATATGGAGGAATTGTCTTAGGGCACACATTAAATCTAAGTTGTTCAGCTCATGGCCTATCTAGGTTTTGAGTACATATATATATGTTTAATTTTTGTGATGTAATTTTTGTGACATGATGTTACATCTACAAAGTTCATGCTTGAGACTCACATAATAAAGTTACAGAAGGATGAAAATAACCTCATGATGTCTTAAGTAAATTTACAGTTTTGTGTTGGGCCACATCCATGGCCATTCTTAGGTCATGAGTTGGATACCCCTGATACATCAGCCATCCTGAAAGTGGGATCCTTGGACTTGCTGCATCCGTGTCTCCTGGAACTTGATGGAAATGCACTCATGGATGCTAACCCTGCCATAGAAGCTTTGCATAGGCTGAACCAATACTCTGGGAGGTTTAGACTCAGGGTAGGGTCTGAGACTATCTAGAGAGCAGAAGATGAGGTCTATCTAAACCAGGACCACTGGATAAGCTTGGAACCAGCGAGCTACTGCAGGGGACTCCTAAGGCAGACACTGTTTGAAAACAGGATAAGGAGGCAGAGAACAGCCAGGTCATATGCTCTTGGCAAAGCTGTGGCCAGACAGGATGCCCTGGGGCACGGGGGGTCTTACAGGGCTGAGCCATGTAAACAGGCCTCTTTCCCTACTGTTTAACATGGCCCTTCCATTACTAGATTTCAAATAGTGCACTATTGCTCGATGAAGAAGTGCTAACATACCATAGAGTGCCTTAAATTAGGACCGCAGCTAATTTAAAGTATCTCAGGATGAAGTTGCTAGAAATAAATGTAACTATCAGAAAGCCCAGTTCTGTCACTTGACAAACCTCTGCCATGACAGAGCACCATTTGCTTGATGGGCGATAAGATGCAATTTGAAGAAAAGGCACAGACTACACGTGAACCAGGCAGACCAGGCAGGCGTTCCCAAGACATGAGGACAGAACTGAGGGACGCCTCGGCTCGATACACTCAAGTCCACTCAAGGCCAGAGCCAGGCTGAGGATGCTCCTGCCTGTCCATCTTCATGCGCCGACCCTTCCTGCCCTGAACCCGTGCTTGGCCACCCGCCTCACTTCATCCCTTTCTTCTGAGGCAGGATGTAGCCTCGCCAGCAACAGGCACACTGACAATGCCGTTACTGATGGCTCATAATTCAGCAGGGTTAAAGTATGTCCTCTACATAAATCTCACAAAGTGGGTGTTACATTGCTACTTTAGAGAAAGGGAAACCAAGACACAGGAAGACAAACCAGTTCACGGTGGAGCCAGGATAGAGAAATATGCAGCTCTCTCTCTCTCTCTCTCTCTCTCTGTATACGTGTGTATACATGGGTGCAAAACTAGAGTCCATATGAGAGAAAACATGATATTTTAGGCTACATTTTAGTTAAGAGGGAAATGTGTTCAGAAAAGCCAACTACTTTGCAAAAGTCTCTCAGCTATTACGTTTGAGCCCAGAGCTGTTTAGGTTCAAACCTGGCACTTTCCCCCATTTTCTCAGCTTGTCGTCATTGCTCGGTTCAACTCATCTTCCCCTCTGTTACAGTTGTGGAGAGAATCTCTTATTTATGGGGTAGGAAAGGCTTCAAGGGACGAGGGTGGGCACTGTCTAGGTCAGCTAAAATGAGGCTGCGGGTTAAGGTCTAAATCCACCCTTCTGGGAGGCACCAAGAGAAACTATCAGCTTCTCTGTGACTCGAGTGTGACTTCTGGGCATCTCGGTTGCTCGACTGGATGCAGTTGTTCCATTTTGTTTGCCAGACAGATCAGCCCCGTGTTACTTTTCCATCCAGGACTCCCGTGACTCATGGCACAGGATGCTTGTGGAATGCAAAGCAGCAAGGAAGCCGGCGGCAACAGCCCGTCTCTGCCCTAGCTGCGCACACTCCGCGGAGCCATGGCCTGAGCTGCCTGCTTGAGTGTTTTCTCGCTTGGCCAGACAATGAATCGGCAGAAGGACAAAGTCGAGGACACAGTACTATGGCTGCTTCCCCAGACCTGAAGGCGAGTCCTTTCAGAGCTGGAGAGCCCTTTAGGGGTCGCTGGGCCCTCTCATTTCCAGTTTCCAAATGAAGGACCTGACAGCTCATTTTCTATCAGCTTCCCTATGAGCTTCTTTGGTGGCAGAGTACTCTCTGTGTCACGTGCCTTCCCTCTTGTCCCTTTTCCTGACTATATTGCAGCACAGTCAATAGATGAAATGTTCTGCGTACAGCGCGCTCAGGGAGTCCTGCTATGGGGTTCCTCACTGGAGGGACTTGGCCTGGTGACCTGGATGGTTTAGGGTACAGATGTGGAGGTGGGTAAATCAAGGAATAGTTGCACCAGCTCTGCTGCTTGAAGCTATGTGGCCTTAGGCAAGCCATGGAACCTCAAATCCGTATGCCAGATAGAATAACAACAGTCCCTAATCCACAGGCCTGATGCAAGTAACTGATTAGAAAGAAAGGCGTGTGTGCTTAGCACAGTGCCTGGATACTGGTCAGCCACTTCTGTCACCATCACCTGGTGTTTCTTCATCTCGGAGGACTCCCCATCTAGCCACCAGCCAGCCCTGGAGAGGCAGATGGTCACCAGAGAGATCCCGGGGTGGGGGGGATTTGGGCTCTTCCTCCATCCCCACATCCCATTACTGGACACAGACACAGGATTGTCTCCCTGCTGCTCTAGCCGCTGGGAGAGTCTCATGTCACGCTGCCTATGTCAGTGAAACCTGTCCTCTTGTCCTCGCCCAGGCCATGCTCCATGGGTCCTCCATGACTGATTAATCACACCTAACCTGCTGTTTCAGTTTTGGTTCAGGGTTACTGCCGTGGGTACAAGTCTCATCCTGATGGAAGCATTGCTCTGACCCCATCCCACACTCAGCACAGGAACACAGGAGCTAGAGGACCCAGCAATGGTTTGCTTTATTTTGTTTCTGAAATAACTTAGGGAAGAAGCCAAGTCTTTGCTTGAGGGGAGACATCTAGTGAGAGACGGAGGCAGGGCCCGATCTCCATGATCCCTTGTCCAGAGTCTTTAGATGAACTAAGGGGTGGGGGTACATCCAACCGAGCTTGAACACCTTGGTGGCCAGGATTCCAAATGACATCTGGGCTCGTTGGGCAGGAGGGAAGGTGCCGCTTCCATGCACGCTGGCCCCCTGTCCTCTGCTCATTGCCTGCCTCCTCTTCCTCACTTATGTTCCCTCCCTTGGCAAACGTGTCCCCAGTCACTCCTGGGTGCCAGCTTTTCTATAACTCTCTCCACAGCTTTCGGGGAAACACGATCATTCCTCCATCCTCAGCCTTCCTGACCTGTACATCCACATACTCTTTCCTGGTCCTTTCGTCTGCTTTGGTTTTTGAGACAGGTTTCTCTGTATTGCCCTGACTGGCCTCTAACTCAGTAATCCACCTACCCCTGCCTCCCGAATGCCAGGACTAAAGTTTGTGCCACTATGCCTTACTCATAATCACATTCTTGATCACTGCCAACACTGTCATCTTCACTATCACCATGGCCATCTTCCTCTTCATCATCATCACTGTCATTATCATCGCCATCACCTTCATATTCATCAACATCAATCATCATGATCATAATTTACCATCACCAGCATCATTACCATCATTGCTGCTATCATCACGATAGCAGTCATTTTCATCACCACCACCACCATTACCATCATCTTCTTCACAGTCATTGCCATCATCATCACCACCACGGTCATCTCCATTACTACCATTGTCAATACTAACGCTATCATCGTCATTATTGCCATGAGATTCACTGAGAACTTACTTTCTGACCTGCAGGATGCAAAAACCACAGTATACTTGATTTTTTTCTTCAAAGAATTTATCATCCTTAAATTATTCTTTCTTTCTAACTGTCCATGGAGTACCTGTTTAGTTGTTGTTGGTTTTTTTTTTTTTTTTCTGAAAAATTCCAGAAGGGCAGGCCCTGTAGTGACTGAATCCATGACTAAACCTATGGCCTCCGCACAGCCTCACTGGGCACATATCTTGCAGTGAGTACAGTCACTATGTGAGCGAGTTCTCCTAACACTCTAATTAACTAGACACAATGACTAGCCTGAGTTTATATCTGGCGACCCTGAGGCTTAAGGAGAGAGGGCTAGCCTCGGCGAGGAGGCAGGGATTGGAACTCTATGCCGTACTCCATATTCCCAACTCCTACACACCTCTGCTTCTGATTGCCAGAATGAAGTTTTTCTTCCTTTTCTCTCTCAGTTCCTGCAAGCTCCTGCACACATTCCTGGAGAACAGAGACTTCCTAGCGGCCTGTGAGAGACTGTGTGACAATTGTAATCAGCGGTTGTATTAGCCTGCTTCACCACCTCCAGAATTAGCAGAAAAGGCCGGCTTGAGCTTTCAGTGCACAGCTCTGCTAATGAAGGAATCCTCGTAATTACACACTCAGCGCGAGGCTGAGACACAAAACAGTATAGTATTTAAACACAGTTCTGCATCAAAGCACAGAACTGCATGAGTGCGGGGCGAATGGGGACAGCCATGCGCAGGTGGCACTCTGTGAAGGAGACTGCTGTCTTTTTGACATCCAGTGTCGTCATCCAAGCCCAGTTCATTGTCGGCAGAGGTCCTAGATATCTCTCTCTCTCTCTCTCCCTCTCTGTCTCTCTCTTTGGTTTTTCGAGACAGGGTTTCTCTGTGTAGCCCTGACTGTCCTGGAACTCACTCTGTAGACCAGACTGGCCTCGAACTAAGAAATCCTCCTGCCTCTGCCTCCCAAGTGCTGGGATTAAAGGCGTGTGCCACCACTGCCCGGCGGTCCTAGATCTCTTTTGGCTGCTGTGTATTCCAGGAGTACTGATTCAGTGATTTCATAGGACTCTACCAAGCCAGAGACTGGCTCGGCAGATTCCCAGTCAACTCCGGTCACTGGCTGACTTACCTGAAGCATCTCTCAACCTCATGGTCCAGCACACCTGCCTCACCTGAAGGACAGGTGTTGAATCCCAAACCACCTTTCCTTAGTGACATGGGGCTCACAGCGTTTCCACCCCATTTCCCTAGTGAGCCACTACTCAGTAGAATCCTGTGTGAGGGAGACCTTACGTGCCTGTGTTTGCATTGATCTTGCTGTAGTAGACCAGCAATCCCACTGTACGCTGTCAGTCTTGTGCCCAGGGAAGGATGGGAGGCTGATGCCCTGTGTACCTTTTGTCCCTAGGTCAGTTCTGATCCTGTTGTCCTTTTCAGCTTATCTTAGAGGCCAGCCACAACCTCTCTCCTTACCTCCCACTCAGAAGAATGCTTCCTGCGTTTCCCATGGTACTTCCTGGTGGAATGTTTCATCTTCTGAATTTGCATCATGACCATTTCTCCTGAAAGACCGTTGGAAATGAACTGATTTGTGTTCCCCTCGTCTCTTACATTTCACGCATGTTGTGAGGAAGGCCTGCTGGAGGATGACTGCATGTGCAATGTGCTCTTGAGCTCAGATAACAGGAAGAACGGCGTGCCGTTTGCTGGATGTCCTCTTCAGGGAAGCTCTCAGCCTCCTTGAGAGCAAGGCTATGGGGATAACTCATGACAGCAAGAGTAACTTCATCCTGGGTCCGTCTGCCACTGACTGAATAGGCGTCAGGAAATCGTGTTATTGCTGAGACTCAGTTTCCCTTTGGTGAAAGGGAGAGAGACAGTATGGTCTGGCTCCCAGAGCTGGGGAGGGACTCAGTGGGAGCACAAAAGCAAGGGGCCAGCAAGCATGGTGTGTGGAAAGCTGCTGCCACTCATGGGATGTGTGTGTGTGTGCGCACGCGCGCGCAGATATGCAGATGCATGTGTACATGTGAGTGTGCATGAATGATAGAAAGAAACATAGGTTCGTAGATAGATAGATAAACATAGTTTTGTTATGTAGTTTAAGATGGCCTTGAACTCAAGATCCTCCTGCTTTCAATGTCCTAAGTGCTGGGATTGCAGGCCTGGGCTCCCATGCCCCACTGGACACATATTTATCAAGTACCCACTCTGAAGTGAGGGACATAGATCAGTTCAAGACCACCTTCTCCAGGAAAGTTGACCCTCCTCCTCCTCCACTCTACAATCTCATTTTCCTTAAAGAACTCTGGCCCTAACAAAATTAGTTGTTTTTTTTTTAAATCAGCTAATAAATTAGGCATGCATATTAGCCTGACTTTTTACTTTATGTGATTTTGAATTCCCCTAACATATAGTTGTTGTCAGAATCTATTAAAGTATCTAATTTCTCTTGTCACCACTCAATTCCCTGAGCAGACATCCAGACTGTGTGCTGTGGTGTTTCTCACAGAAGCACTGAATGTTTAGTTTTGGCGGTACAGTTTTTAGATGCTATCTCCTCATTGGGTCTAGAGGCTCTAGAGAGACTGCATTGAGTTCAAGCCCAAGGTTACACCAAGGTGGTAGATGGGTAAGAGCTATAGGCATTGTGGGGCTCAAGCAGGCCTGCCTGTCTTTCACCAACTCAGTGACCTCAGGAAGGGCCTTAGTCTCTCTAGGCATCAGTTTTCTCATCTGCCAAGTGTGCCGGTGCCAAGCTGAAGAGGTTTCATATGTTCTGAGCAGAATATCAAGTGTAGAGAACCTGGGAGAAGGCCAGACATGTCCTCAATAGAAGACAGCTTACATCAAGGATGTGAAGATACAGAGACTAGGGTCTAGAAACTGTTGCACACTCCCAACACACACACACTGTACACACTGCACATGCACGCACACAAACGTGCTTCTTCAAGTGGCTGATTTGTAAAGACTGTAACTTGACGTTTATGTGTGTGTGTGTGTGTGTGTGTGTGTGTGTGAGAGAGAGAGAGAGAGAGAGAGTCAATCTGTAGGAGCTGGCTAGCTATCCTTTTCTTTTCTTTTCTTTTCCTTTTTTAACACGTTTAAATTTTATGTGCATGGGTGTTTTGCCTGCAGGTAATTCTGTGTACGGTGCTTGAGGGAACTGGATGAGGGTGTCAGATCCCCTGAGACTACAGTTATATACAGTCATGCTGGGGATCAAACCCAAGTCCTCTGGAAGAGCAACCGGCATTTTTAACTGCTGAGCCATCTTTCCAGCTCTCCGTATTTTTTTCTGAGACAAGATCTCTCACTGACCTTGAACTTGCCCATTAGGTAGGGACTCCTCTGTCTCTACCTCCCTGGCATAGAAATCATAGGCGCATATCAGTGAACTCAACTGTTTATGTAAGTACCGGTGCTTGAACTCAGGTCTTCAAGCTTATATAGGGAGCATTTTACCAGTGAAGCTATCTCCCCAGGCCCCTTGACATCTTCCCAACACTCATTCTTTCAAATAAATTAATATTTACTGGACTGGATTAGGTGAGTAGTCAAAGGTTTCCATGCCAACAGGAATGTGATGTGGACCTCATTCCCCAAGGTCGGGGGACAAAGTCTTCACCATGAGGTTTCATTACTAACAAGCAGGCACTGGAGTCAGAGCTGGCCTCTTTCTTGGTTGTCATGGCAACAGCGAGCAACCTCCCTCCAACCTGCCAAACACACATGCCCACATGCTGTAGGGTGGGATGTGTAGAAAGTGGTAGTTCAGGGACAACTTCCTGTCCGTGGAACTCCACGGTGTTCACATGAGGCATATTGTCAAAAGAAAAATCAGCAAAGGTACACCTTTTGTCAAGAGGAGGAGTTATAGCTTTTGATGTGCAGACAGACTCCTGGATGATTATGGGAGGGTTCAGATCTGTTATCAGGGCCTGTACTGGAGAGAGAGTATGAGAGACAGAGAGACAGAAAGAGAGAGAAAGAGAGAGAGAGAGAGAGAGAAGCACAGAGACACAAACACACACACACACAGAGAGAGAGAGAGAGAGAGAGAGAAAGAGAAGACAGGCAGAGATAGGAAGAGACAGAGAGACACAGAGAGAGACAGAGACAGAGAGACACAGAGAGAGACACAGAGAGAGACAGAGACAGAGAGACACAGAGACAGAGAGAGACAGAGGAGAGAGAGGCACACACACACACACACACACACACAGAGAGAGAGAGAGAGAGAGAGATTTGAATACCTTCCCTGGGTCCCTCCTGCCTTGATCAGCATTTGAGGAACCTGGGTCAATGCTGACACTAGCTGTGCCAGCCTCAGAGAGCAGTTTCCCATCCCTGATTAAACAATAAGTATGTAGCTAGCACATCTTCACCTTTCAAGCCTGCTCTCTGCCCCATCGCTGTAGACAGCACAGGGGTCTGCCTAAATCGGTTTAATTTTCTTCCTCTCAGTCTTTGGCTTCATGTAGCTTTTAAAAGTCACCTTCTAAGCCTAACACCTGCCAGACAAATCCACCCAGATGTCCCACCTGCATCGCAGTGAGTCCAGTGTTCCAAGTTGAACACAATTTGTTTCCCAGAACCTGCAGCTTGATATTTTCTTGTTTTCTTGGCAACTTCTCTTGAGCAGTTAGTTAGCCAAGCCTCAAAAACATTTCTTCCTTGCCCTCACCCTGGTCTCTGGGGTGGGGCTTCAAAGGCGGCCCCACCCTCCTCCATTTGGAGGCCCTGAGCCTGGAGAGTCCCAGAGGTTGGGAAGCACTGAGTGAGGTGGTCAGGGCTGTGAGGTGAGGCCAGGAGGCTTCAGCTCTGCCTGAGCGCGTGTTTGCACCCAGAGCACATTGACCATGGCCATCACCCTTGGAGGTCACGTGTCTTCTTCCTAGGATTCCCGTCTTCCAGATGAGACACTGCCTAAGAGACCAGGGCCACACAATTTGCCCGAAGGCAGTCAAGCATGGGACCAATTATGAGTACAGACTCCAGGACTCATCTGGGGCAGGATCTCCCTACTACATAGCCCAGACTGGTCTTCAATTTACAGTCCTTTGATTCTTGAGAGCTGGGATTACACATGTGCACCAACATGCCTGGCTTCAGCATGGGTATGCTAAGACCAGAGTGGTCGGCCTCTTTTTTTCCTGTCTGTATGTTGGCACCATGACACCATGTATCTGATGAGATGAGTCAGTACCTGACTGGGGCTTCATGGAGAGTTCAGCCATCCTAGATTCCAGTCCACAATATGGGATGCTTTTAGTCCTCCCCCTCCTCCCCCTCCTCCCCGCCTCCTTTTCTTCCTCCTCCTCCTCTTTTTTGTTTGAGAATCTCACACAAGCATATCATGTCATTGTACTCAAATCTACTTCCATTCCTTCCCCTCTTCCTCCTCCCCTCCCCTGTAACTCCTCCCCTACTCCTCCTTCCCACCCCCACCCTGTTATTTTCTCTGAATTTCGAGTGGTCCTTGTATAAACCTCTGAGGCCACCCAGTGCTGTCTATGTGCACATGGGTGAGGGCCCATCGACTGGAGCATGGTCAGCCTCCCCGGGGGCTGCATCATTGAACTTCAGATGTGCAGCTGCCCCATTGTAGCCAGCAAACACTACTTTGCTGTAGTCACCTACCACCTCTGCCTCTTACAGTCTTTCTGCCCTACTCCTTGATAATCTTGTAGCCTTGAAAAGAGGGTATAATACATATGTCCCATTTAGAGTTGAATAACCCATAGTCATGTTGATCAGCTGTAGAGAGACCACATCTTGCTAAATGATCTTGGCAAGATGACCTTGAAGAAACTACTCGTTAAGGGCTACAGGACTGTAGTGGGTTGAACTGTGCCCCACCTTCCAGACATTTTCAGGTTCTAATCCCCAAGACCATGACTGTCCAAGCCCTTATCAGGACAATCTTTGCAGGAAAAAAAAATCAAGGTAAAAACTTTGAGATCATCTGGATTTAGAGGACCCTAAATCTAGTGACAGGTGTCCGGATGTACAGATTGGCATAATGGTGACACACACGGACAGGACTAGGGTGATATCACCAAGAAACAAACCAGAGTCACCCAAAGCTGCCTCTCTCTACATAATCAGAAGAATGGTGGCCCCGTGATTTGCACCCGGGTTCAGAACCAGAAAGAGATCCATTTCTGTGATCTTGAGACCCCTCTCCCCAATCCCCCACACTGTCTGTTGGTGACTGGTTGCGGCAGCTCTTAGAAGTGACCAGCAGGCCTCAGTATTCTCCTCTCTGGAAAAGGTGGTAATAGGAAGTTATTCTACAATAATATAGAAACAGCTTCAACGGGGCCTGCATGAAAGTCAGGTGCACAGAGCTATTCTAGAACATTCCCAGACGATATCTTGGAAACATCTTCCCCAAGGCACACCTCCTAGCTGCCGCCACCTCCATTCCCAGACTGGCAAACTGTTTAACTTCAGATCCCGAGCACTGGAGGGTGGCACATCCCCTGCAAGCCCAGCTGCCAGGGACAAGCGGACAGCCCAGAGGCGTTTGTGTCCTTGCAAGGCTGGTGACTAAGTGCTGGCCCATCTCCAGCCTGAGATGATGAGCCTGTCACAGTGGGTTTCACAAAACATCTGTTCTCAGGAACAAGCTGGTTGTCTCAGGCCAGCTCTAGAGAAAACAGTATGTTTTTCCTATACACAGCCATGACGCATTCACTGAAGCCCATTGTTTCTACAAAGTGACCCATTTCTTAAGTGGCTGGAGCCCATCAAAATCATTGTGAGCACTGAGGACACGTAGACAGCCTAGGAAGTTTCCTTTGTTGCCACAAACCTGAGACCTGAGAAAACACTGACTGTGGCTTACAGGAATGTGGTTGGGGGAACACTGTTAGCAATGTCTCTAAAACTGGTTCCTCTCACGGCTGTGCCTGATTCCTCGAGGGAGGGAGTCGGGTCTGTGGGCTTCATGCATATGGATGGCAGGCATGGCTGAATGATAACCTGCAATTTCCCTGCCGGTGCCAATCGACTTTGGTTGGTTGCTGAGCATTTGACTAGGCTCCGCTATGCCAGTGCACACACCGGTGATCCCCGGGATCTGAACGGAGCTTTGCTGGATTTGATTCAATTCCAGCTTGAGATAAGACTGCATAAAGTAGAGTGTCCCACGTGAGATGGGCAGATCATGTCTTGGCATGAAACAGAGAGAAGACCAGAAGGAAGATGGAAATAGGAGAGAGCTGATTGCCGTCATCATGGTCTGAGATGTAGAGGAGTGGCCTGGTCCCAGGAGCAGAGACTTTCCCAGGGATAGGACAGAGCATGAGTAGAGGGGTCCTCCGTGCCTTAGGCTCTGGTCTGGCTCAGCATCTGTTATCTTCCCAGGGCAGTTTACTTGTACCGTGGCAGCTGTGTGCTATGCCCTTTGGGAGTCAGGCCTCAACTGCTCGGGAATCAGGGGGCCGGGAACGGGTCCTGCTTTCCGCTACCCAGGTCCCCTGCTGACTTGCAGCTGTTGTGGCTGTGAGCCATCAGTCCCTGTCCAGTTGTGTCACCAGGAGACCACTGCCGTGTATCTCCACTCTCATTTCCCTCTCCAGTTCTCAGTATCCTGTGTTCTACCTGGACCCCATGCCTTTCTCTTCCCGGGCAGTCTGATGCTGTAATCCCCAAATGCATGGGGGAGGGGGTGTCATGACAGGTAAGACCCCAAGGTCAACTGTGAATAGTGCATATAATATAACATTTGGCACCCTGAAGTCTGATCTCCAAAATGGGGGGAAAGGCTCTGGGCACAGCGCATTCCATGTTCAGCATTCTTGTTCTGTATGCAGACAGGACTGAACTTTGGAGAAGGAACTCAACTTGTCCAAGGTGGCTTGGCATATAGGTTTCAGGGCTGTGACAGAATCCGCAGCTCTCCCATGGTTCACAGTCAGCTCTTTGCAGACAGCATGTGCTTTGGGCTCATCTCTAACCCTCAGTCTAGGACAGTGGCTTGGTACACATTACTCAGGCCTGATATGTGCCTGTCTCTTTGCAAATATATACATATTTCAGACACAAACACACTTCAGAGCACAGAGGGATAATTTCAGGACTCTGCAGATCTGCTCTGAGCCTTTTCTGCTTGTAACATGAAATAGATGTGGAAATGGATTATACAACAGCCAGAGATGTCATGTCACATTGACAATAGCCAGAGATACCATGTCGTGTTGCCATGCTAATTTACTTCCTGCTTATCTGTGACTCTGCTCACACAATGACAGCTAATGTCATCAGCCGTGGCCTGCAGGCCCTGCCTTGGGGGCTTTGTACATGGTCCTACATCAACTGTGCCAGGCAAGTCCCTCTCTACGGTTGGGGACTAAGTATGGGAGAATTAAAGGTTAGCCCAAGGTCATACAGTTTACGAGTGTTGGAGCAGGCCGTGTCTACCTAAGCCCAGCTATGCCGGCATGGGAATAGCAAATTAACTGACCAAGGGCAAAGGGTTTGCTCTGTCCTAGGCATTGAAGTGTGGATGTCTTCAATCTTCTCCCCAGCCCCATGACTCTACAGGTGTGGACAAACAGGCTTGGAGAGGTAAGGTGAATTTTCCAGGCAACCCACACCCAGTTGAAGGGAGACCGAGCCCAGAGTAAAAGGCAAGGTGTATGAAAATAGCTTTGGGGGATACTCCGAATACCTGACTTTGAGAAAATTGCTTAGAAAACTTTAATTTTTCTCAGCAGATAAAGGTGTTTGCCACCAAGCCTGACAACCTGAGTTCTATTCCCAGGATCCACGCGGTGAAAGGAGAGAACCAGTTTACACAAGTTGTCCTCTCGGCTTCACATATAACACCCTTCCCATCACACACAAAATAAAAGGATGAAAATTTAATTTGCATTGCTTTTTAAAGAAGGAGCTTTTCATTTATTTGTTTTTTTTTAAAATTTGTAAACCAAGGCCTGGGAGTGAAGTTTAGCAACAGGGGTCTTTGCAGAACATGAGGGAGGGCCTGGCTTTAAACCCCAGGACCTCAACAAGTACATTAACATTTGATGCACTCCGTATGACAGAAAACGTCCCTTTGACTCATTTAATTTAAATCTCTGTGATGTCACAGAGATTCTTTGCTGTGACCCATCAGTCCCACCGACCTACAGAGCCTTTCCTCTTTCAAAATAGACACAAGTCCCTGCTTCCTCTCCTGCAGTTCCTGCTGCTGCACCTTCTTGGGACTTTCCTCCACAGGCAATTCAGTATTCGCTGTATCTCACTTAGCGCAGTGTCCTTGGGGTTCTCTATGTGCAGCCTGTGTCAGAATGTCCTTCTGCTTGGTGATTGATGGACATTCCACAGTAACGGAGGCTATACTGGCCCATCACTGTCTATTTAGGATAAAGAATGTCTTTGAGAACATGTGTATACTTGGGCAAGTCACTGGTAAGTTGGTCAGCTTCTTTCCTGAACCCAAGCCTCGTGTGTGTGTATGTGTGTGTGTGTATGTGTGTTGGAGGGGTTATCTCTACTCACTTGGTGGCTAGATACTAGAGAAACCAATTTTCCCCCTGCCCTCATAATATGAGATGGCCAAGTAAGTCCTCTCCCCCACCCTCTCTAGGCCCCTCAGGTTCCCATGACATGACTTCCCCGACACCATTTGTCACCACTGAGAGACACCTGAACTCTCATGACGCCTTTGTCAGTCTGGTCACTACGCATACCCCTTCCAAAACATCCTTCCTATCACATCCAAAGAATACAGTCCACCCTGTCACCTCTGGATTTACCCTGCTCCTCAATCGCTCCATCATTCCTATCAAAACTTTGTTCAGTTGATTTCTTCTTAGACTGATGTCTCCTGAGCATTTTGCTGGCACCCAGCATCCTCAGTGCCCAGGGACTTCTCCTTGCTCCATTTTCAACAGTGTACTCTCATTCCTTGGGACTCATGGGGATGTGGTCCAGGACCAGTGGTGGGAAGCCTCAAGCCCAGGTTGTCCAAGTCCCTTATGGAAAATGGAGTGATATTTGTAGAGAACCTGCTCACATCCTCTTGGATCTATGGGGTCCTTTCCAGATCCCAATACCAAATGGAAAGCAGATGCTATGGAGAGAACTGATACACTGTATTGTTTAGGAAAGTGCTGTAAGCAGAATGCCTGCACATGGTCAGTACAGATACAGCGTTCCCTGTGGTTGCTTGCACCGCGAGATGCAGAACCTGGGAGCTCCAGACTGACTGCTTCAGTGCCACACCTTCATTGTATTTCTCATCCACCTCCCATCCTCTCTCCTTCACACCCTCTATAGAGAACAGCAGTTCTCAGGGCAGGGGTTGATGGTGTCCTGTACCTACCTGCTCCTCAGCTTCCACACACAGGAGCACTCATAAGCCCCTATGTAAAATGCAGCTCTGTGAGCCTGACCGGCATACGGACTAGCAGTCTGAGACTGCAAGCAAGCCCCCAGGTGAGTGTTTTCTTTTATCAAATGTCTTGATCATGGGTGTCTCTTCACCCTCTTCACCACAATAGAACAGTGAGTAAGATACTGGGTCAGTACTCGGGTGCAAGGAGTCGGGGAGGGGAATCTTGGGATCATGAGATCCGAGGAGAACCTGCTTCCTCTCCTTTTAGAAGCCATCTAGAAGTCTTCCCATCATTTGTCTCCTCTGGAAGCTGGACCGATCAATGACAGCCCCAGAGAGAGTTCCTGTCCTTTCTTGTCTTATCCATCACATTTTGGCAGCTTGCCCTTGGAGCACAGAAAACATCCAAGTCCACTCTCTTCCCAGAGTCCGCTCTATTTATAATCATGACGTCATGAGGTTGAGAGCATCCAAGGACCTCGGACTCCAGCTATGTCCACTGCTTGCTTTTTTATGCCTGAAAACACCGGTTCAGAGATGCTGACTGACCTGTTCATATCACAGAGCTTCTGGGGAATCTCACTCCTCCCTAATATAGACTCTCTCTTCTCTCTAGTGGGGACCTAAAGGAGTCTGGAGTTCTAGTCTCGCTCGTCCTGGCCAGTGCAGTCACTGAAGAGAAACTCATTGGAGCCTGAATTCTTTCCAGTCAGCAGTGTCCCGGTGGTTTTAGAGTCCCAGTGGGGTACCTTCTCTACCTCCCACACAGAGGAAGCAGATGAGACCTCCAACCCTCTTGCTGTCATTGTCCTCTAGAAAAAAATCATCAGCAGAGGGGTGACAGCAATCTGCCTCAGTCTCTGCTACTCTCCATGGAGGAGGGAAGTGATGGTCGTCTGTGTGGGCACAGGGGCTCTGTACACACTGTAGATGGGCGTGGGTGGATGGGCCTGGGTGGATGGGCCTGGATGGATGGGCCTGGGTGGATGGGCGTGGGTGGATGGGCATGGATGGGTGGGCCTGGGTGGATGGGCGTGGGTGGGTGGGAGGAGCCAACAACGGGGCAACGCTGATCTAGGAGCTGGGGTTGTGAGAGAGTCAGGAAGGCAGGTAAGGGGTGGCCTGACTGGAAAAGGACTCTGGTCCCTATCTCTTGGCAAGGGAGCCATGAGTCTTCTACAACCTCCAACCAACGAATACACAAGTTCATTCCCAGAGGAAATCATTACTCCTAATTATTATTATTAGGCATAATGACTAATTAGTAAAAATAGCTACCATTTACACAGTGCCAACTTACGCCTGCTTCTTAATGTGCATTTTTCCCTCTATTTTATTCTTTCAGGCTTATTTTCTATCTTCCTAATTATAAAGTCAATATGTGCTCAAGGAAAAAAATATCAAAAAGATCACAAAAAAAGAAAGAAAGAAAGAAAGGGGCAAAATATTCAGCATTTGGTTCATGGTAAATATTGGAGGAATCGTTAGCATGCTGCTGGCTTCCCAGGCTTCCTGTTCCATTCTTCTTCGTGTGTGTGTGTGTGTGTGTGTGTGTGTGTGTGTGTGAGAGAGAGAGAGAGAGAGAGAGAGAGACAGACAGACAGACAGACAGACAGACAGACAGACATTTAGGGTAAATAATGAGCCTAAGGACAAAAGTCTTATGTCAGGAAAATGGGTGAATAGGATTCTTATTCAGGCCTTTCCTTTTCTTCCATGTTCACATCCCTCTGCCTAAACCAAGAGTGAATTGAGGATTTGTTTGTCTGGAGGTATAGTTTTGATATGTAGCCCAGGCTAGCCTCCTAAGTGCTGGGATTACAGGGATTGTGTCACCACCAATGGCTTACGGGGGGATGGCTTTCACTGCCTTTGGGTGTGTTCCATGTCCAGTTCCCTGTTCCACACCCTGATGAGGGAAGCAACAGCAGTAAAGAGACCAGTAGCCCCACTATGTGCTCTTGACTAGTCAGTACCTGACTATGGAAAGCGAGGAACCCTTATGCTTCCATGAAGACATTCTGTCAGAAACTGGAGGAATTCTGTGTTTTCTGTCCATATAGATATCTGGAAAGCTGAAATCACAAAGCACAAGGAACTCTTTTTTTGCAGGCTGCGTGGCATGAGACAGTTAAAGTAAGTTCTACAGAGATCCTGTGGAGTGGCTCAGAGGACATCCATGGGCCCCGTCTGCATACCCAGACGGCTGGGGTGGGAGTGGTCAAGAAGGATCGAGTCCACTTCCTGCCAAATGTTTGAACAGAACCAAAGGCACTCAGTGTCTTTATTACACAGACAGAGGAATTAGTGAGGTGGCGTATGTGACAATCGCTGTCACATAAGGGGATACAAAATAAACATCACCGTGTCCCTTCCTAGTGGGAACTCAAGGTGAGCAGAAAGGGCCTCAGAAGAGCTGTTCCACACGCTAAGGTGCAGTCGGACAGGAAGCGGTGGGGAGGGGTTAAGCTCACACACTAAAACCAGAAAAAACCAAACCCCTCTCAGGATCAGATCTCTACAGACCGCCCCACGTGAGGATACACGTGAGAGAAAAGGTGCAGTCGGGATGGGGAGGGGCCAACAACAGGGGCCAACGGTTTAAAGGTTTCGCTTTTAACTAAAGTCCTATGTTCATGGAAATACAAACATAAAGACAAAGGAGGAAGTCAAGCTGTCTCTTCTCTTTATCTCCATTTCTTAAGCTTAGTAGCAGTGAGCTGGTGTGCTTGCTCCTTTGACGGCTCCGAAAGCTTGTTCATGTGTTTGTGTAGGAGCCTATGGGCACATGTACTTGTGATTGCATGCCTATGTGTATGCCTATTGTATGTGTGTGAACATGTATGGCTATGTGCATATTTGTATGGGTATGTGTGTGTACATATGCATATGTTTGTATGTGAATGTGTTTATGTACGTGGCTGTACGTTTGTGTGTCTGTGTGTATTTCTGTGTGAGAATGTTGTTCCATTGTCTAAAGCTTTGGTTACCTCTAAGTAGATAAAAGAAGGGTTGTTGAATTTTGTCCCTGAGACCTATGGGAGAAACAGACTGCTGGGAATGCTGGGGAAGCAGAGAATTCTGGGAATTCAAAGGAAGCAGGGATCCAGGCTAGGCCAGTGCTGAAGATATAAAGGTATTTCCTGTGCCACCCATAGGACACATGTGGCCCGTCCTTCTGACCCCTCTGAGGGAAGTTCTACAGCCCACCCTGTCCTCAGCTGTGCTTTCCTGAAGCCTCAATCCCCTCCCTTCCCCTCCCCTCCCCTCCCCTCCTCTCCCCTCCCCTCCTCTCCCCTCCCCCAGTTTTTCTTTTCCTCTCCACTTCCCAGTTCCTCTGTCTAACTGTTCCAAACAGCAGTGACTCACACATGTATGGAAGGTCAAATGCCTGCAGAGGGAGACCCGCAGGTTCCTTTAGTGAGGTCTGGGGTTGATGGGGCGACTGCAGAGAATCCCCTTTGCTGCGCGCGCGCATACACACACACACATACGCACGCACGCAGAAAGAAGCATCAAAATCCATTGTTAGAGGAGGCTTCTACTGGGATGGGAGGGTCTCAACGCTGGTGGCTGCCCCAAACCAAAGGAACAGCATGTAGAAAGGCTCAGAGGCAGGCCGCAGCCAGCCTCACCAGGCTCTAGGGCCCTTCCTTCTGACTCCTTAGAAAAGGAGTTTCGTGAAGTAAATGTCAACTCAGTGCCCACTCAGCAGCTTTGCTCCGGCCGTATTAATTGAATGTGACCTGACGATCTAGAAGCGGGTGAACTTTTTAATAGAGCCTGAATATCAAGGGACATGGCATAGACACAGAAGAGGCTCCCTTGAGAGTCCAGGCATGCCTGACCACTGCTCACAGGCTGTGGGCTTAGGGTAGTTTGATAGTAAATCCTGAGTTCCTACTTCCCTTTTAGGCTCACATCAGCTCTGAGGCAAGACCAGGGAAGTTGAGCATCTCCCTGCACTCGCTCGGAACCCAGCCTTCCCTCCTCTGCTTTGCTCCTCTCTGCAGGCCCAGCTCCACCACTCTTTTCTTTTCTTCCTCCAGTGCTCAACCTCATTGGTAGGACTCAGGACTCCCATCCTCTCCAGCTTCCGCTTCTCACCAGCCACCCACCCCCCCACCCCCACCACACCCTCCTTCCTCCTTCCCATACTCTGTTAACACCACCATCGTCATCCTGAGCATGAAATGCTTCGGGACACGGAGAGGCAGAAAGGGTGGCAGAGAATGGGGTGGAGCTGGTGGTCAGGCAGCTGTGCTGTGGGATCCTGCAAGGACTATGGGGCCCCACACATGGGCGTTCAGGTAGACACAGCAAAGGCGGCTGAGGCGGGTTGGGGCTCGGCTACAGCTACTCTTCTCTTCAGGGGGTGTCTCAGTTTGCTTTTTGTTGTTGTGTTAACACACTGATGAGATTCAGCTTGGGGGAGGAAAGGGCTTATCTGACGCACAGGTTACCGAGGCAGGAATTGAAGAAGGTATCATGGAGGAACGCAGTGTACTCACTTGTTTTCCATGGCTCAGCCTGCTTTCTCATACAGCCAAACAATCCCTGACACAAACCATGCTCTCCTTACTTGCTCTACACCTTGACTATTTTTTCCCTGCTTTCTCCCTCCTCATAACCACTGCCAATAGGACGTAGGACCCATGAGATTTGGGATTTTGCATTGTTCATCCCCAGCTGCTTTGGGGTAAGGTGCACCTCAGATACAAGCTGCCTATAGAACAAATGGAGACAATATTTGCCCATGTTATAGGGTGAGAACCAGAAACCAGTGGGTGCTTTGAAGAGCCCACGTTCATGCACTTGGCGTGTGGGAGTTGATTCTAGAATAGCCCGTGCTTATTAAGCTCCTTATAGCACAGCGACCCTGAAGTCAGTGTCTAACCAGGGCCCCTCGCCCTCAGTTAGGGGTATGTTACTCTGAGTTTCCAAGAGTCTTCATTAAGACTAGTTCACGGGAATATGATTCTACGTCATTCCTCTGAGCGTTTGAAGCTGTTCCTGCTGGATCCCGTTGTCACGGTTCAGATGACCTGGCTGCCTAATTCTCCCTCCTCTGACATGTGTGCTAGCCTGCTGTGTCTTTGGTATTTTGGTACCTTATTGTTCCTGATGTTTCTTCCTGTGGATAGTTAATTTAATCAGTTAATTAACTTACTTTAAGACAGGGTCTTACACTGTAGCCCATGCTGGATTGGAACTCACTACTTACACCAAAGCTGCCTCCAGTTCACAGAAATTCTCCTGCCTCAGCAGGCAGGCTGAAGTCACTATCCCCAGTTCATCTTATTTATATTTCTTGGGACTCTGTGGACTTTCTGATCATATTGCCATTTATTTCTAAGTTTCATCGGAAGATTCCCATCCTTACTTCTGAAGCCTTCTACAGTGTTCTTTGTTCCTCTGGGGCTCCCCGGCTTGCCTAGTCACAGGTTTCATGAGAGTCTTAGTAACCTCTGCAACGTCCTCTTTGATTTCTCCTCACTTGGTCAAACAAGCTAATTTGTCTGTCCCCCGAATTTCTATTTTAATAATACTAGTTTTTATTTCTAAAGGTTTGATTGCTTTTTTATAAAATCTGACTTATCTGGGTATTTTGTTGTTGTTTGTTCGTTTGTTTTGCTTTTATTTTTTTTATAAGCTTGCCAACCTGATTTTATTTTTTGTTTCTTTAAAGACTTTAAGTGTCTTTAAGTGTTTTTCAGTGGTCTGTATGAATAATTCTAATTTTCATAGCCATTGTGTGGCTGATTTTTAGCTTTGTCATTTCCCCTTAGTCTTCCTTATTTTCCCTGCTCTTCTGAGGGTTTTAAGTAGCCCTTTTCTTTCCATTTCAGACCCGCCTTCCTTGGAGCACCACTGGTTTAGACTGCCTGAGTTCCACATAGAGCTGGTCTCATTAGTCGTATTGCTGGAAATACCAGTGATGGAACCATGGATGTCCTGCTCCTCAAGTCGCGCGTATATTGGGAATTCTGGTCCCCAAACTCTCATCAAGAGGGGTTTATGGATTCTTAAGGAGGTAGTCATTACTTCTTGTTCCAGGACCGGAACATGCCTGAATGTTTATCCATTATGCACCATGGGTGTGTCTTTTCCAGGTCTCCCACTAAAGCTGTGATCCCTTAGGGGTCCTAGCTCCATGGGCATCTCTGGTCTAACTCCTTCACTGTTTAGGTTCTAGATTTCATCTCTCCCCTCCAAACATCAGGCCCAAGCTCCAGGCTGGAAGAGATAACACCCAAGGGGGCAGCCCAGCTTCCATACCTGGTACTGTGCCTACTTGTTCAGACCTTTGGTGTGTTTTCTGTTCTCTTACTTGTCTTCCAGATTATCTTTACATTAAAAAATACTGACTGCACTTCAAAGGACCCAGGTTCAATCCCAGGACAGACATGGCAGCTCACAACTGTCTATAATTCCAGTTGTAGGGGACCCAGCCTTCACATGGACATACATGGAGGCAGAACACCAGTATAAATCAACAATTTTTAAAAGAAATTATTTAAAATATTATCCAGGAGAATTCCGTCAAATGTGTGTACTTGGTTATATTCTTAGAGACATAAGATCTAGTGTGTGGTCCAACAAAATATTACACTCATTGATTTTTTTTTTTTGCTCTGTATAAAAACAGTCTCTGAAAGGAAAATGAAATTATGGATAAACAGATAATATGTAAAGCATATCTATTCCTCATCCCACCACCAAAAAGTAAGTAGTCTTGGTCTGAAACCTTGGGAAGGGGCTTCCCTGTGTTGCTGTAGTGAGCACCTTTCTCTGGACTCAGCTAATATGGTTCATGGTTGAACCCTACTGTGTACCTAAAAGTCCATGTAGTAAGGGCCTGGTGGCCAGGCTGGTACTGTTGGGAGCAGGCGGAGCCTTAAGGGGGTGGGCCTTAGTCTTTTGGTCAGTTGACAGTCCTCAGAAGAACTCTGGAACCCTGGCCCATCTCTCTTCCCCTTTAGCTTCTGAGCCGAGAGGTAAGTGATCTTGCTTGCCATATATCTCCCACCAAGATATGCTTCCTTATCAGGTCAAGTCAATCATCTGAGAATGGGAGCCAAAATAAGTCTCTGTGAGGTAATTCCCTGGGAAGGTAATATGGTAATAGATGCTAATCCCATTGTTATTCTTTCTAAAAGTCATTCTAAGTGACAAGAATGCACTAGGTACTGTTCTATGTGCCTCAGTAGAGATGGTATTTGGATAAAAGTTTACCTGACTCTGGGTCTTAGAAGCTTTCTTGGGGCTTCTGGAGCCATAGTGCCCTCACCAGAAGCTCAGCGACACTATCAAACACAAGGGCGTTAATATTGGGAGGCGGTGCACAGAGTTTCCTGGACATGAAACCATGCTGCATGCTTCACACATATCATCTTGAAGCATCTTAGCCCTACGAGGTTAAGTGGTCATTATCTTATGCTAAAGATAAGGAAACCAAGAGTTGAGGATATTATTCACTTGCCCATACCCTATTACAAGCAGAGAGTAAGACCCAGAACCCAGGTCTCTTGCTCCTTCCATACCACGCACGGCTTTCCCCTGGGAGGTTAGATGACAGCAGTACTCTGTGAGGATGCCAAGAAGCTTTGTTAAATCTTCAGCAGTCCCAGCTATGGGTTATGGAGAGCTGTGATTGTGATGGCCAAGTGTGAAGACATCAGTGAAAACAGCATCCACTTGCATAAGTTTGGGACCATCAGCGTTCTATCATGGAAGTGGGAAAGGCTCATGAGTTCCCAACCCTCACAGAGGAGCTACTGAAAGCTAAGGATTGCAGGGGAACGGAGTCAAAGCCTTCGTGCAATAGCCACTGGTACATTGCCTCTACTCAATCAAATAACCCCCAACCATGCTCGTGTAGGCAGCCCTAATTAAACTCAGAGGCTTGAGCACATGCGCGCACGCACACACACAGTCATAAAAGTAAAAAGGAAGAAGGAATTTGGTGGAATGGGAAATAAAAGGAATTTAATGGAAGGAACTTCGATGAAAGAATTTGTATACACTATGAATATATGTATTCACATATATAATTACTTATACATATGAAACTCTGAGAGAATAAATAAATTTGTTTTTAAAGATTATATGCTTCAAAGGAAAAGAAAACAGTACCCACCATGGAGCCCAAACGGTTCAAATCTCAATACTGCCCCTTAGGTGCTATGCAATTGCGTGTAAGTCATGTGGCTCTTCAGAGCCTCTGTTTAATTTTCAAATCAGGGATAATTTCTCCTTTGTGAGATTTAACTGAGACTGTGTAAAAATACAAATATTCACCTATGTATATAACGTGGCACCGCTTGCCTGTGATCCAGTGACCTGGGTAGCTGAGGCTGAAGGCTCAAAACCTGCCTTGGCTACAGATTGAGTCTAACTCCAGGTGATGAAGTGTAACAAGATCCCCTTTCAAGCTCTGCTTTTAGCTTTTAAAGGGATTGTCTCCAGCTCAGTGGCAGAGACTGTGTCTGGCATACCTGAGACCCTATGTCCAGCCCTCGGGGCCCTGCCTGCAGAAGGACATGCAGTGCATGCTACTGCCACACATACCAAGTTTAGACATTCTTTTCACAAGCTGCTTTTAGGCAGTCACTGCAGACAGACACATGCATTCCCCCGTCTAGGTGCACACAGTGGCGGGCGTGGCAGTTTCCAGGCTGTCCAGACTTGCTGTGCTATACTTCATGAATCCATCATGGGAAATAGCTTTGCTGGCAAGGTGGAGAGGATTAGGTGAATGTAAATCATTCAGACAAACTCCTGGGCTGCATTTTTTCCTGTGCACGTTGAAGCAATGACATCTCTTCTGCCATTCTGTTGTGTGGGGCCTGTGGGCTTTTTCAGCTAGCATGGGGATGTCAAACATGATGTGGGTCAAATATAAACATCGACTCAGCTTCACACGAGGATGTAGTCTGACCAGGAAACTTTAACTGCCTGCCTTCCCGCCCGCTGGTCTTTCTTAGGAAATAGCATCTAATCTTCAGAGACAATCCTAACAGCAGACGGTAGTTCCACACTAATGTTAGCCCAGCGGACATTTACAGCTGCTTGGATGTCTTTTCCACGTTGTAATGTATGTAGTACACTGTCCATCTAGTGTTACACCAGATACTCCTCTCAGAACTGGGTCCCAAAGATGCCTGCAGCCTCTACCAATCTCCTCAGCTCTGTCCAAGCCCTGAACTGCTTCTAGCCCGGCAACCATACCCTCTCTCCTTAGAACTGCTATTATCCTTCTGCTTCAAGCCTGGAATCCTGGCACCTAACAGAAACCCCCAAATGCAGCCAATGCATGTTCGTATCAACCACATGCTCCCAGGGGCTGGCCAGTTCCCTCACTGTGGCCTTCCTCCTTGATGTCTATTTGAAACTGTTTCCTTGTTTGAAACAAGGACACCCTGACTATAATCTCCACTCATCGGGCTGGGCCCTGTCAACCCTGTGCTTCCTTTTTCTATGTGGGCAGTGGGTTCAAGTCCCTGTAACTTCCTCCTATCTGAGTCCAGCTGTGAACAACTTGAGCCCCTGCGGTCATGAGGTCACTCATGCCTGTCTCCTCCTGTATTGGGCCCACAGCTCTGGACTCAGCTAGATGCACGGTTTGTCATGGGATTTTACTGTTAAAGACTATGGCAACCTTTGGTACCACGCTCCTTGGATGCTTGAAGTTCACATCCTGCTGGCCTGTGCTGCACCCAGAGGCCTGAGCTGAGTCACGAAAGGTCTCCTAGCTGTGTTTTTAATACCATACTGCTTGTAGTCTTCTTCTGTGACTATATCTTCATACAGCTTAAAATCACAGTGTATAATACATACCAGCTTGCAGCTTGCTTCACATTTAACAGTCTACTATAAGCATTTTAGACATCCTTGCAAGGAAGAATGTCCCTTAAGCTGTCATGTATTAAGACTGCTTCCACCTTTTCATACTCGTATAAACTTACTTATGCAAACTATTATTCTCCTACTTGGAGATTATATCTTTAGAACAAACTCCCAGAAGTGAAATTTCTCAGTCAGCAGGTCTCTAAGTCCCTAGACATATTGCCCGGCTCCATCCAGGGCCTGTGTGCTGCTGAGTGACGGACTCACAGGCTCCCCACCTACAATCCTTTGTTCGACATGAAGTTGATGATTGTGATCACGATAAAATAGGGCGACACAGTTTGCTATTAATTTCAGCATTAAGAATTAAGACTGTCTCACACAGAAGCATGTAAAACTGAAAGTCACGCGATTAAGCAATATTTCCAAATGACCCCAATCACTTCCTAATAATAAGAAAGTCACTGAGATTTGTATCTCTAATTATTTTTGTAGACTCTTCTCTCAAAGCTATGAACTTCAAGGTGAGTCAGCAGACCGAGCAGTCAGACCTAGAGATGGGGACTCTATTTCTGAGTTTCTTATGTAGAATGTGAACTCAAGACTTCAGCTGCTCAGAATTCCATTTATGCAATAAATTTTTTAAAAATGTCTATATTCTCCGTGATCCTTCCTCCATCTGTGCAGGCAGAATTAATCACTCTCCATCCCATAGCTCATTGCCTGGGCCTCATTTAACACTTACTTTGCTCTTGGTCAAATTGCAGTTCTTTGTTCAAATGTCTCTCCAAGCTGGGAGCTCCTGGAGGGTCCAAATCTAAGGTTCTTTGACGTAGCACAACCATCAGTGCCTAACTGGTGATCCTAGATGTGTGGGGAAAGTTTGCCAATTTGACAGTGTGAGCCCAAGGTTGGTGCTTTGGGGATCTAGTGTGACAGCAAGGAGGAGGAGACCCTTCACTAGCCCAGAGACTGCTCCCAGAACAACAGTGACAACGAAGAATATTTAAAATGGCGGAGCTTGGTTGTGAGATGCTCAGTGGGAAAGGTGCTTGCCTCTAGGCCTGTTGACCTGAGTTTGACCCTTAAGCCCCCCGTGGTGGGAGGACTAATTCCTGCAGGTTGTCCTTGAACCTCTGCTTATGTCTGTCACCTCAGAGATCCTTCTGGAATGTCTTCTGGGTTCAGGAGTGGGGTGACAGGTGGTGGGATGCACCTCACTCTCTACCTTCCTGGGGTTCAGATCATCCCAATAAAACATAGATCTTCCAACAAGTATCCATATACGAGGGGGAGATGAGTATGCAAACCACAGGAGATAGGGTAAAGGAGATCTTCCTCACCAGCCGGAGGTAGACACCCTCCTTCTATTACCTAGAGGACATGCGGGATTTCTCAGGCAGCTGCCAGTCTCCTGCAGCTGTTTCCATGTGGTAGCAACCTTCTGAGGATACGTGATCTAGACATTTGAAATCTGCTAAATCTTACTGCAGATTTCCCTGGGGACTCTCACATGTGTAGTGTCTTGCTGGAGAAAAGGCATGACTTCTAAGTGAGCAAATACTTGAAAATGTGCTACGCATAATTGGGGAAAATAGCTAAGCCCTAAGGACAAAGATTCATTAGCAGGGGCTCAGGAGATGGCTCAGGAGGGGTCAAAGGCCTGCAGCACAAGCATGAAGACTTGAGTCTGGATTCCCAGAAGCCCACATAAATACCAGGTGGGCATGAGGCAGCCAGTCTGAAATCCTGGCACTGGAAGGGGGGCGGTGAGAACTGAAGATCCACACGGCAAGCTGAGTATCTAGATTAGTCACATTGGTGAGCAATGGTTGTAACTGGGAAACCTTGCTTCAGCGGATAGGTGGAAATGCACCCCCACACATGTGCATGTAAAACATGCGCATACACGGAATGGAAGAGATTCACTAAGGAAAAGCACTGAGTAGTGTACTCAGACCTCCTGGTGGTTTGAATGCTTGGCCCATGGGAACTGGCACTATCAGGAGGGGTGGCCTTGTTGGAGGAAGTGTGTCCCTGTGTAGGTAGGCTTTGAGGGCTCCTAGTGCTAAAGCTCCACCCAATATGGAAGGGAGTCCCCTCCTGGCTGCCTGCAGAAGAGTCTCTCTACCTGGCTGCCTGCGGATCAAGATGTAGAGCTCTCAGCTCCTTCTCCAGCACCATGTCTGCCTGGACACTGCCATGCTTCCTGCCATGGATAATGGACTGAAGCTCTGAACCTGTCAGCCAGCCCCAATTAAGTGTTAGCCTTATAAGAGTTGCCTTGGTCATGGTGTCTGTTCATAGCAGTGAAACACAAACTAAGACACACCTCCTGTTCTCTCTTATAACATGTGTGAGCAGGGGACAGTGGGTCAGAGAGTAGGGGTCTCCACACAGTGTCCCCTCAGCTCTCATTCAGTCTTTTATATCCAGTAGACCTGGCCCACCACACAGAACAAGTAATTCTTATGAAAGACCCCACCATGTGCCGATGTCACATAAGCAACAGGTGGGGATCCCTCTTCCTATCCTAGCATCGTTGGGGATTCATTGAAGACTGAAGTAACTAATAATGTCCTTTTCCCATCCTGAGATAGCTTTCGCTTCTTTTTCTTTTTTATTATTTTTATTAGATATTTGTTTTATTTACATGTCAAATGGTGTCCCCTTTCCACATTATCCCTCCAAAACCCCCCCCTATACCATTCCCCCCCCCCCCGCGCTCATCCCCACCTCAATTTCCTGACTTGCATTCCTCTATTCTGGGGAAATCGAGCCTTCACAGGACCAATGGCCTCTCCTCTCACTGATGTCTGAAATGGTCATCTTCTGCTACATATGTAGCTGGAGTTATGGGTCCCTTCATGTGTACTCTTTGGTTGGTGGTTTAGTCCCTGGGAGCTTTGGGGGTACTGGTTGGTACATATTATTGTTCCTCCTGCAGGGCTGTAAACCTCTTCAGCTCCTTGGGTTCTTTCTCCAGCTGCTCCACTGGGGACCCTATGCTCATTCTACTGGTTGGCTGTGAGCAATGCGTATTTTGATCCACTTTTCAATAAGGATCAAAGTATCCACACTTTGGTCTTCCTTCATCTTGAGCGTCATGTGGTCTGTGAGTTGTATCTTCCATATTCCGAGCTTTTGGGTTAATATCCACTTATCAGCGAGTGCATACCCTGTGTGTTCTTTTGTGATTGGGTTACCTTACTCAGGATATTTTCTAGCTCCATCCATTTGCCTAAGAATTTCATGAATTAATTGTTTTTAATAGCTGAGTAGTACTCCATTGTGTAAATGTACCACATTTTCTGTATCCATTCCTCTGTCAAGGGACATCTGGGTTCTTCACAGCTTCTGGCTATTATAAATAAGGCTGCTATGAACATAGTGGAGCATGTGTCCTTATTACATGTTGGAGCATCTTCTGGGTATATGCCCAGGAGTGGTATAGCTGGGTCCTCAGGTAGTGCTAAGTCCAATTTTCTGAGGAGCTGCCAAACTGATTTCCAGAGTGATTGTACCAGCTTGCAATCCCACCAGCAGTGGAGGAGTGTTCCTCTTTCTCAACATCCTCGCCAGAACCTGCTGTCTCCTGAGTTTTTGATCTTAGCCATTCTGACTGGTGTGAGGTGAAATCTCAGGATTGTTTTGATTTGCATTTCCCTGATGACTAAGGATGTTGAACATTTCTTTGGGTGCTTCTCAGTCATTCAATATTCCTCAGCTGACAATTCTTTGTTTATCTCTGTACCCCATTTTTAATAAGGTTATTTGATTCTTTGGAGTCTACCTTCTTGAGTTTTTTGTATATGTTGGATATTAGCCCTCTGTTGGATGTAGGGTTGGTAAAGATCTTTTTCCAATTTGTTGGTTGCCGTTTTGTCCTATTGACAGTTTCCTTTGCCTTACAGAAACTTTGTAATTTTATGAGGTCCCATTTGTCAATTCTTGATCTTAGAGCATAAGCTATTAGTGTTCTATTCAGGAAAATTTCCCCTGTGCCCACGTGTTCAAGGCTCTTCCCTAGTTCCTTTTCTGTTAGTTTCAGTGTGTCTGGTTTTATGTGGGAGTCCTTGATTCACTTGGACTTGAGCTTAGTGCAAGGAGATAAGAATGGGTCAATTTGCATTCTTCTGCATGCTAACCGACAGTTGAACCAGCACCATTTGTTGAAAACGTTATCTTTTCTCCACTGTATGGTTTTAGCTCCTTTGTCAAAGATCAAGTGACCATAGGTGTGTGGGTTCATTTCTGGGTCCTCAGTTCTATTCTATTGATCTACCTGCCTGTCACTGTACCAATACCATTCAGTTTGTATCATTATTGCTCTGTAGTACTGCTTGAAGTTCAGGATACTGATTTCCCCAGAAGTTCTTTTATTGTTGAGAATAGTTTTCCCTATCTTGGGTTTTTTGTTATTCCAGATAAACTTAGAAATTGCTCTTTCTAACTCTATGAAGAATTGAGTTGGAATTTTGATGGGGATTGCATTGAATCTGTAGATTGCTTTAAGCAAGATGGCCATTTTTACTATATTAACCCTGCCAGTCCATGAGCATGGGAGATCTTTCCATCTTCTGAGATCTTCAATTTCTTTCTTCAGAGACTTGAAGTTCTTGTCATACAGATCTTTCAATTGCTTGGTTAGAGTCACACCAAGGTATTTTATATTATTTGTGACTACTGTGAAAGGTGTGATTTCCCTAATTTCTTTCTCAGCCTCTTTATCCTTTGAGTATAGGAAAGCTTCTGATTTGTTTGAGTTAATTTTATAACCAGCCACTTTGCTGAAGTTGTTTGTCAGGTTTAGGAGTTCTCTGGTGGAATTTTTGGGGTCACTTAAGTATACTTTCATATCATCTGCAAAAAGTGATACTTTGACTTCTTCCTTTCCAAATTGAATCCCTTTGATCTCCTTTTGTTGTCTAATTGCTCTGGCTAGGACTTCGAGTACTATATTGAACAGGTAGAGAGAGAGTGGACAACCTTGTCTAGTCCCTGATTTCAGTGGGATTACTTCAAGTTTCTCTCCATTTAGTTTGATGTTGGTTACTTGTTTGCTGTATATTGCTTTTACTATGTTTAGTTATGGCCCTTGAATTCCTAATATTTCCAAGACTTTTATCATGAAGAGGTGCTGGATTTCGTCAAATGCTTTCTCAGCATTTAATGAAATGATCATGTGTTTTTTTTTCCTTTGAGTTTGTTTATAAAGTGGATTACATTAATGGATTTCCGTATATTGAACCATCCCTGCATCCCTGTGATGAAGCCAACTTGATCGTGGTGGATGATCATTTTGATGTGTTCTTGGATTTGGTTGGCAAGAATTTCACTGAGTATTTTTGCATTGATATTTATAAGGGAAATTGGTCTAAAGTTCTCTTTCTTTGTTGGGTCTTTGTGTGGTTTAGGTATCACAGTAATTGTGGCTTCATAAAACGAATTGGGTAGTGTTCCATCTGTTTCTAGTTTGTGGAATAGTTTGAAGAGTATTGGTATTAGGTCTTCTTTGGAGTTCTGATAGAACTGCATTGAACCCATCTGGTCCTGGGCTTTTTTTGGTTGGGAGACTATTAATGACCGCTTCTTTTTCTTTAGGGGTTATGGAATTATCTGATCATTTATCTGTTTAGATCATTTATCTGATCCTGATTTAACTTTGGTACCTGGTATCTGTCTAGAAAATTGTCCATTTTATTTAGATTTTCCACTTTTTTTGAGTATAGGCTTTTGTAGTAGGATCTAATGATATTTTGGATTTCCTCAGTATTTGTTGTTATGTTTCACTTTTCATTTCTGATTTTGCTGATTTGGATACTGTCCCTGTGCCCTCTGGTTAGTTTGGCTAAGGGTTTATCTATCTTGTTGATTTTTTTCAAAGAACCAGCTCCTGGTTTGGTTTATTCTTTGTATAGTTCTTTTTGTTTCTACTTGGTTGATTTCAGTCCTGAGTTTGAGTATTTCCTGCTGTCTATTCCTCTTGGGTGTATTTGCTTCTTTTTGTTCTAGAGCCTTCAGCTGTGCTGTTAAGCTGTTAGTGTATGCTCTTTCCAGTTACTTTTTGGAGGCACTCAGAGTTTTGAGTTTTTCTCTTAGCACTGCTTTCATTGTGTTCTATAAGTTTGGGTATGTTGTGCCTTTGTTTTCATTAAATTCTAAAAAGTCTTTAATTTCTTTCTTTATTTCTTCCTTGACCAAGTTATCGTTGAGTAGAGTGCTATTCAGTTTCTATTTGTATGTGGGTTTTCTGTTGTTTTTGTTGTTATTGAAGACCTGCCTCAGCCCGTGATGATCTGATAGGGTGCATGGAATTATTTCAATCTTCTTATATCTGCTGAGGTCTGTTTTGTTACCAAGTATATGGTCAATTTTGGAGAAGGTACTGTGAGGTGCTGAGAAGAAGGTCTATTCTTTTGTTTTAGGACAAAAGAATGGTATCGTCTATGGTATCTTCTATAGATATCTGTTAAATTCATTTGGTTCATAACTTCTGATAGTTTCACTGTTTTTCTGTTTAGTTTGTGTTTCCCTGATCTGTCCATTGATGAGGGTGGGGTGTTGAAATCTCCCACTATTATTGTGTGGGGTGCAATGCGCGCTTTGAGCTTTAGTAAAGTTTCTTTTATGTATATGGGTGCCCTTGTATTCGGAGCATATATGTTCAGAGTTGAGAGTTCATCTTGGTAGATTTTTCCTTTGATGAGTATGAAGTGTCCTTCCTTATCTTTTTTGATTACTTTAGGTTGAAAGTCGATTTTATTCGATATTAGAATGGCTACACAAGCTTGTTTCTTGGGACCATTTGCTTGGAAATTGTTTTTCAGCCTTTTACTCTGAGGTAGTGCCCGTCTTTGTGCCTGAGGTGGGTTTCCTCTATGCAGCAAAATGTTGAATCCTGCTTATGTATCCAGTCTATGTCTTTTTATTAGACAATTGAGTTCATTGATATTAAGAGATATTAAGGAGAAGTGATTGTTGCTTCTTGTTATTTTTGTTATTAGAGGTAGAGTTATGTTTTTGTGGCTCTCTTCTTTTTGGTTTGTTAAAAGATTAATTTCTTGCTTTTTCTAGTGTGCAATTTCCTTCCTTTTGTTGGTGTTTTCTATTCATTATCCTTTGAAGGGCTGGATTTGTGGAAATTTATTGCATAAATTTGTTTTTATCATGGAATACCTTGGTTTCTCCATCTATGGTAATTGAGTGTTTTGCTGGGTATAGTAGCCTGGGTTGGCATTTGTGTTCCCTTAGGGTCTGTATGACATCTGCCCAGGATCTTCTTGCTTTCATAGTCTCTAGCAAGAAGTCTGGTGTCATTCTGATAGGTCTGCCTTTATATGTTACTTGAACTTTTTCCCTTACTGCTTTTAATATTCTTTCTTTGTTTAGTGCATTTTGTATTTTGATCATTATATGACAGGAGGAATTTCTTTTCTGGTCTATTCTATTTGGAGTTCTGTAGGCTTCATGTATGTTCATGGACATCTCTTTCTTTAGGTTAGGGAAGTTTTCTTCTATAATTTTGTTGAAGACGTTTACTGGCCCTTTAAGTTGGAAATCTTCACTCTCTTCTATACCTATAATCCTAAGGTTTGGTCTTCTCATTTTGTCCTGGATTTCCTGGATGTTTTAGGTTAGGAGATTTATTCATTTTGCATTTTCTTTGACTGTCGTGTCAATGCTTTCTATGGTATCATTTGCATCTGAGATTCTCTCTTCTATCGCTTGTATTCTGTTGTTGATGCTTGCATCCATGACTCCTGACTTCTTTCCTAGGTTTTCTATGTCCAGAGTTGTTTCCCTTTGTGATTTATTGTTTCTATCTCCATTTTTAGATCCTGGATGGTTTTGTTCAATTCCTTCACCTGTTTTGTTGTGCTTTCATGTAATTCTTTAAGGGCTTCTACCTGTTTACCTGTGTTCTCCTGTATTTCTTTAAGGGAGTTATTTATGTCCTTCTTGAAGCTCTCTATCAGCATCATGAGCTGTGATTTTAAATCCAAATCTTGCTTTTCTGGTGTGTTGGAGTATCCAGGACTTGCTGTAGTGGGAGAATTGGGTTCAGATGGTGCTATGTTGCTTTGATTTCTGTTGGTAAAGTTCCTACATTTGCCTTTTGCCATCTGGTTATCTTTGGTGTTAGTTGGTCCTGCTGTCTCTGGAAGGTACTTGTCCCTCCTGTGGGCCTGCAAGCCTGTCTCAGCACCCCTGGGTGACCGGCTGACCCTGGCAGAGTGCTGTGGTGCTCCCCAGCTCCTGGGTGCAGGTGGAGCCTGGAAGTACCCAGTCCTAGCTGTTCTGCCTCTCCTGTGTTCCCTGCGCTCCTGGCTGTACCCGCCTGCTCAATCTCTGGAGAGAAGATGGCCTAGCTTTCTCTTTTTATCTTGTCATTTGCTTCTCCATCCAGTTACTTTCTTCCACTTGTAAGAATGTTTATTCTGAGCATCAGGCAACCACGCTGCCCATCTTCTTGGAGCTGTGTTGTAAGCCTGCCACCTCAGCTGTCTTATGTCTACATGTCATCCTGTTGTCTTCTTTCGATGGGTCTCTGTGTGCCCATTTTCTCTCTTTACCAGGACACCAGTCATGACAAGGACACGTGCATTAGGATCCACTTGAAGGACTTTATTTTAACTCAGTTACCCCAATGAAGACTCTATCTCCAAATAAGACCACAGTCTAAGTTGCTTGAAGTTAGAATTAAATCTAAATTTGGAGGTGGAGACAACATAATTCAACTCCTAGCATTCATTCATTCATTCATTCATTTTTCCAATTATAATGGAGAACAGAAGTTCTAGACATTGATTTGGGTAGAGCCAAAGTAGATCAGACAACTATGGTCACAGAAGACTTCATACTTGAAAGCAGTATTTCCAGACAGATCACCCGACACAACACAGTATAATCCAGAGGGGTCACAGGGATGGTGAGGACTCTTGTCTCGCAGGAAGTATTACAGAAAGGTTTCCCAGAGGAGTGAGAGGCATGTGCCAGGCAGGTGGGAAGACAGGAATGCACAGGCTCCAGGCAGAGGGCCCTCAAAAGTGACCTGAGAGGGGTGCAGGAGGAAGGGTGTGTTTGAGAAGTTCAGGTGACAGGGATGGAGCCTAAGGCATGTGGAAGAGCAATGGGAACAGAGAGGAGGGTCCTGGAGGACACTGTAAACCCCACGGGAGCAGAGACATAGCTTATCTCAGAACTCAAATCCCTTCTGTGTGGAGCAGTCTGAAGAAGCAGGAGCCAGAGAGAGTAGACATGGAAGCTCACCCACTAAAGTCAATGTTCACATGGGACACAAGGGCCACCAAGAGCCTCTCAAGCCCCACATGCTCTCACGTTATCAAACCTCTAATATGTGTGCTGAATTGACTGTCAAATCAATGCATAGTGCGGGATACACTGAAAATTAGAAGGGAGGGGATAGGATGTCACAGGCACATGATTTGCAGAGGAAGAAATAGTTGCTAGCCAGAAAATAGAGAAGTAAATAGAAAATATCCACCCAGAAAAGTCCAGCCCTTCGAAGACACCGACCAACGAGAGCAGTCCCAAACTGGGCTGCAGAATTTTCATTCAGACAAAAAAGCCCCAAAATGGGTTTGGTGGCGTACACCTGCCCTCCCATTGCTGAGAAGATGGGTGTTAAGGATGGGCTAGAGCCCAGCCTGGACTGCATGGGAAGCCTCTGAAAGAAGAGGGCAGAGAAAGGAGAAAGGGAGGAAGAATGGAAGGGAAAGGAGGGGAAGGAGAGATTAACAAACTCATGAAATGAATAAATCTAATACGTAAAGATGCTTAGATACTTACACACAAGATCATTTAAAAACAGAAAATCCAAAGGCTCTCAACCAAACTGAAAGTGTTCATGGGTCTGTAGTTGACTGTTGGAAGGTGCTATAGAAATTGCTTAGACCCAACTGTCTTTCGAGGTCTAAAAAGAAAAAATAAATCCCAACGTGGGGAAGGGACTTTCCCAGAACCATAGGAAATGAGAAGGACAGAGCCCAAAGAGCTGGGCTCAGGTCCTCTGGACCATCCCTTCTGGATCATTCCTGGGATGGCAGGCTTAGAGGTAGGTCTAACGTACAGCCTGAGACGGTTCCAAACACTAAGATCTAGGTCGTGCCTCATCCTCCAGTGTAAGATCCAGGGGGTATATGACCATACCCAGTTTGTGTGATCATAACCATTTGAAAGGCTCTACAAGCCAGATGGGGATTGCTCTGTGATTCATTGGTGCCTGGGACAGCAGAGAAGAGAGAAAGAGACATGTCAGGTTCTGGTTGCTAGCAATGACCACTAGCAGCATCCCAGAGTTGTTTGCTGCGGGCCTAACAGTCAATGAGATTTCCTAAGAGAGACTCTGAGTGGTAAGCAATACAGACAGGATTCTTTCCATGTGCATGCAAAGCCTCAGAGGGGGCTGACTACATTGCCTACACAATAGAAACTTGAGATGCAAAATCAGAACCACATGGTCTCTGCTTTGCAGACACTGAACCTTACTCATAGCGGGTGTCCTGGGGCAGGGGTAGCTGTCCGGGGACAACACTTAGCTATGTTGTTTCTGCAAATGCAATTTGCAATTCTGTAAAATGCAATTTGGTTAGTCTCTTGTATCACGGTTTTCTCTTGTTGAGTACATCTGGTATTTAGCGCTCACTGGGGCTTATCTACGGCGAGCTTCCAAACATTTCTGCTGTGTAACATTCTGCCACCCTGTATGCTGTAGGGGCTTTAAAACTTTCCAGAGCCTTCACAGCTTCCTGTCAGCTGAGTGTAGCAGTTTAGAAAGTGGTGCTACCATCACTGTAACTTCAGATGAGAAACCAGCATCAGCCACTTTCTTGAGCACACATTTGTCCTGACTACAAAGGGCTGAGGGCTCCTGGAGAGTGACACTGAGCTGTCAAGACAGTTAGAAATGTCTGCAGAAAGCCCCTTTTCTATCCGCCTCCCTTTTCGTAGATAATGCATCCTTCATAAGCACTCTAATTATTTCCCTTGTGAATGAGCATGTTTTAGGTTACATAGGAAAGAGCCTAGACATCTTTGATTGTCTCAGATGTAATCACTGTTTTGATTAACAAGGCAACTTTACAATAGGAAAAAGCACCAAATAAAACTCTGGCTCGAGCGTCTTGGTATTTCTGAAGAGTGTGTGCCAGAGTTGGTTGAGATACTGAAACAGTCACATTGGGCTGTGTTTTGTAATGAGTAGGGGAGCAGGTTTTTAAACCGAAAGATAGGTCCTAGTTGGTGTAGGACAGTAGGGCTCTGTGTTCTCAACTCTACCCCTAGGTTCCCCTCAGCTCTACAGCTCAGCCAAAGCAAACAATGGGATTTCCTTCTGTAAGAGACATTGTCTGGTCTAGGGACATGCGGTACCGAACTCTGAGACTCACCAAAGAATCATCCAGAACACTTCAGGTCATGCCCTCCAGGGATGTTTGCACACATCAAGAGATGTTCAACCCTCCAGATTCTCTCTCTTCTTATTCTCTTCACCAGGTGACAATACCATGCTGCTTATGGTCCTCCAGATCCCAGTCACCACGGTGTTCTCGCTGCCTTTCAGAGCCCCCTTCTGCTCAGAACATCTTTCTCTGACCCACAGGCCAAGCAAGCCTTGCTGGCACTGAGATCTAGTATGCTGTACCTCTTCTGGGTCCACAAATGGTAGCTATCCAGTGACTTTCTTAATTACGTGAATGCCTTAGATGGGATGAGTTCCAGGTTCTTCTGCATTCCCCCTCTGACCCCCACGATGGTGTTATGTGCAAGGGGTTATTTTCTTTATTTGGTAAACTAGGGATTTGAGGCTCAGAGAAATTAATAAGATTTTCCCAAGATTACAGGCAGAAAGCAAAATAAAGAGCCAGAATTCGAGGCTAGCTGTCTCTGCCTTCCATGGTCTTCCTACCGTGCCTTGCAGACTCGGCTGAACTCCTTCCATGTGTGTCTCTGGAAATGTTTGCTAAAGACTGCATCAAGCTGTGACCAGCCACCCATTCTGCACTCATCCGGCTCAGCCCAGACAAGCAAGCAGAAGCAAGGGAAGCTTGCCTTCCAGGGCTCCTGATGATTTAAGGCCGGCGGTGGCTTTCCCTCTTTCTTGTTTTTCATTGTGCTTACAGCAGTGAGACTCTGGGAATCTTGCCTCTGAGTTCTGTTTTCCTGGACCAGTCTGACAAGTGGTGGAAGAGCTTAAGGACCAGACCTGGCTGACAATCGTTTCTGTAAACTGTCCAGATCCCTGCGTTGGTGAGAGGTTCAGGAGGTGAAGCCAAATCACACAGTCTACCACTGCCTCCTGCATGCACATCTCTGCCACTTGTCAGAGACAACTTAGAGCAGACCCTATCTCTTTGAAGAGGCTTGAGTCCTAGAAAATACGAGCTAAATTTTAAATAGAATTTTAATTTTAATGAAAGCTTTGGGGAATGCTGTTTGTTTGTGTTGCTTATCTTTCATACCTGGTGATTAAGTTAATTTATGCTTATTGGAAGAGGGTATCTCTAATCCCCAGACAGACTGAACATCTGTCTAGGACTGTGTTTCTGGAAGTCGTAAGCTCCTAGTGATGGATGTCATGAAACTAGGACGCTGCTGAATTGACACTCGAAGGCCATGCGAGGAGGACCAGGGACGTCATCATGCCTCTGCCCAGTGCTTGTGCTGAAACCAAATCAGCGCCCTGAGCATCTCCTCCTGCCCCTCCTTCAGCCCCTGCCTCCTGCTCGTACATGTTATTCCCTTGGTGGAGCTGTGGAAAGGAAGTTGGGCTGCAGGGTTTAGATCTGGCATTAAAGCTGGCTATTCCCAAACCCCTCCCATATCTTTGTGTGGCTGCACTCCTAGACGCTCCCACTTGCATGCACCTTCTCAGCCAGCTCTCACAAGTCTGGAGGGAGCAATTATTATCCTGCTTTACATTTTGGGAAACAAAGCCTCAAAAGGCTGAAGTAGCTTGCCTCAGAGGTGCAGCTTCTAAGCACCAAAGCTAGTGTTGATCCGAAGGCAGTCTCCTCTTGTTCTTTCTCCCATAATAATGGATCAAACCACTTTGCCATGTGCTTTTGTAAATAAAGTTTCATTGGAACACAGACACGTATATTTAAGCATTGTCTATAGTCAAATTTCACATTGCAATAGCTGTCTGTCTCTTTGCTTCATGGCCACAATGAGGTGAGTAGCTTTCTCTTTCACCATGCCCTTCTTCCATAACATTTCTGCCTTGTCGTAGGTCTAAAAGCAATGGAACTAGTCAACCACTGACTGAGACCTCTGAGACCATGAGCCAAATAAATTCTCCTTAACTTGTCTCTTCAACTATTCTATTCCAGTGACAAGCTCATGTCTAACACATCATCCCCATAGTGGCTCCATCTTGCAAGGGGCCTGGAACAGAAAGTGTGACTTATTCCTTCTCTAACACGTCAATCTTCCTATAAATGATCCCTTCCTCTTGGTCACAGAACAGATGGCTGCTGGTGGAGGCACAGGACGGGCTGCACCATACGTGAGACTAAATGTTCACACAGCACAGTGAAGTGAGAAACATAAAAGGTGTGTGTGAGCGTGTGTGTGTGTATGTGTGTGTGTGTGTGTGTGTGTGTGTGTGCTGGTGTGAACATATGGAGACCATGCCTTTAGGAAACCATGCTGACAATATTAAGTTCAGTCATGTGAAATTGCAGATACTTTGACACATGCAAGTCCTAATTTCACATTTAATTGGTGATAATTGGTATTTAGGAATTATCATTACATAGAGACATAAAATGTTGGCAACTTTCTTCATGTTTGCTCGTGTATGTGGGTGTGTACATGTGTGCGTGCATAATTTTTATCTTCTACAAGCAGCAGCTGACCCCAAACACCCTCATAAATTTTGGTAGTAGCGATCAAAATTTAAAGTCACCTATTCTTTGACCTAACAACTTCTAAGGATCCAGCCTGCAGATCGGTAGGCACCAGGGTCTTCCTGACAGCATGAACAAAATGTGGGACAGTGAACTTACTGACGTTCCCATAATCAGGGGGTTGGTTATGAAGAGAATGAGAAGTCTCTAGATTCAAATACCAAACAGCCACAAAGGCCAGCTCTGGACCTGCTCAGGAGGAGACATGCCCCGACTGTCCAACAGACATATCATTCAGTAAAGAGTGGGATTCTGCGTGTCTTTGCAGGTTTAAGTACTAAAATGAAAGGCTCAGGAAGCAGCAAGTGAGGAGTGAGCAGTGGGCTCTCACTGGGAAGTGGGGGCTGGGCCAACTTACACATTAACTGTAGGGCTGATGTGATGCTCAGGTGATGGGGTGCCTGCCTGGCTGAGGTGACCCAAAGTCTGAGCCCAACACAACATACACCTGGTAGCCCAAACACGTGTAATCCTGGTGAGGAGAGCCAGGAGCTTCGAAGCTCTAGGGCAGGCTAGTTAGAGAACAGCCTGGAACATGAGACCCATCTCAAAACAAAACAAAACAAAACAACTATAGTGGATAAATTATTCTCATTGTTGATGATGGAGAAGCTTACTACTTTTACAATATTTTCAAATAAAGCAGTAAATGAAGGCAGCTTTGGTATGCAGTGGGTAACTACGCACAGCATAACCAACAAGCAAAATTCATATTGGTTCTGGAAGTCTGAGCAGGTTTTCAGTGCAGGTGTTCTCTAAGTTGAGCCTTAGAAGAGTTGGGGAAAGAGCACAGAAGTATGGTACCCCCTCCCCAAAGGGACCCTGAGCTTATTAGAACCCTCAGGATGGCTAACACAGTAGGGTTTAGTATGCAGCTTGTGACAGTCAGGTGGTTGGAAAAATTCTTATAGAACCAGATTTTCAGTTAAGATTCTTATTACTTTATTCAAACAAACGCACCTCGCTCCACCCCAGCATTGTCTCCACCCACTACCCCAGCACTGTCTCCACCCACTACCCCAGCACTGTCTCCACCCACTACCCAGCACTGTCTCCACCCACTACCCCAGCACTGTCTCCACCCACTACCCCAGCACTGTCTCCACCCACTACCCCAGCACTGTCTCCACCCACTACCCCAGCACTGTCTCCACCCACTACCCCAGCACTGTCTCCACCCACTACCCCAGCACTGTCTCCACCCACTACCCCAGCACTGTCTCCACCCACTACCCCAGCACTGTCTCCACCCACTACCCCAGCACTGTCTCCACCCACTACCCAGCACTGTCTCCACCCACTACCCCAGCACTGTCTCCACCCACTGCCCCAGCACTGTCTCCACCCACTACCCCATCATTGTCTCCACCCCCTGCCCCAGCACTGTCTCCACCCACTACCCCATCATTGTCTCCACCCCTGCCCCAGCACTGTCTCCACCCACTACCCCAGCACTGTCTCCACCCACTACCCCAGCACTGTCTCCATCCACTGCCCCAGCACTGTCTCCACCCACTGCCCCAGCACTGTCTCCACCCACTACCCCAGCACTGTCTCCACCCACTGCCCCAGCACTGTCTCCACCCACTACCCCAGCACTGTCTCCACCCACTACCCCAGCACTGTCTCCACCCACTACCCCAGCACTGTCTCCACCCACTATCCCAGCACTGTCTCCACCCACTGCCCCAGCACTGTCTCCACCCACTACCCCAGCACTGTCTCCACCCACTACCCCAGCACTGTCTCCACCCACTACCCCAGCACTGTCTCCACCCACTACCCCAGCACTGTCTCCACCCACTACCCCATCATTGTCTCCACCCACTGCCCCAGCACTGTCTCCACCCACTACCCCAGCACTGTCTCCACCCACTATCCCAGCACTGTCTCCACCCACTGCCCCAGCACTGTCTCCACCCACTACCCCAGCACTGTCTCCACCCACTACCCCAGCACTGTCTCCACCCACTACCCCAGCACTGTCTCCACCCACTACCCCAGCACTGTCTCCACCCACTACCCCAGCACTGTCTCCACCCACTACCCCAGCACTGTCTCCACCCACTGCCCCAGCACTGTCTCCACCCACTACCCCAGCACTGTCTCCACCCACTGCCACAGCATTGTCTCCACCCACTACCCCAGCACTGTCTCCACCCACTGCCCCAGCACTGTCTCCACCCACTACCCCAGCACTGTCTCCACCCACTGCCCCAGCACTGTCTCCACCCACTACCCCAGCACTGTCTCCACCCACTACCCCAGCACTGTCTCCACCCACTACCCCAGCATTGTCTCCACCCACTACCCCAGCACTGTCTCCACCCACTACCCCAGCACTGTCTCCACCCACTGCCACAGCATTGTCTCCACCCACTACCCCAGCACTGTCTCCACCCACTGCCACAGCATTGTCTCCACCCACTACCCCCGGCTTTGTCTCTTCTTGGAGACTGATGGGGACTTCCCGTTAAGGTCATGGAGCGGCTGTAGACATGACCAACAGCTCACTCTGATCCCTTTCCTTTGCTTGGCAGAACTAAGTTCATCCAGGTTCCATGCTCCTCTTTCAAAGACGTGTGCTTTGGGGAGAGGCTGACCCCAGCCCAGGAACAGGTTGCTTTGGGTCCAATCTTGTTGGCAATACTAATTTATGGTTGGGACTGTGACCCAAATCTGGATAGTGCAATGTGTTGGAAAAACTATTACGGTATCTTTGTTCTATTATTTTTTTTTATTTTATTTTTTTAATTTACATTCCAAATCACTTCCCCTTTCCCGTTTCCTCCCTCCCCGAAAGTCCCATAAGCCCCCTTCCCTCCCTCTTTTCTCCATTCAACCCCCTCTCGTTACTCTGTCCTGGTAGTCCCCTACATCCAGTCTTTCCAGGACCAGGGGTCTCTCCTTCCATCTTTTTAGAAATCCATTGATATGCGGATTGTGTCTAGGGTATTCCGAGATTCTGGGTCAATATCCCCTTATCAGTGACTGCATACCATGTGTGTTCTTTTGTGATTGGGTTACCTCACTAAGGATGATATTTTCAAGATCTGACCATTTGCCTAGGAATTTTATTATTTTTTAAATAAAAAAAGATCTTATGTAATCCAGGATGTACTTGAACGAATGATGCCCCGCCTCCCGCCTCCCGAGTGTGGGGATTACGAGTGTACATACACCACCACACTTGACTCCATCTTCACTCTTTAAGGATAGTATTTTTAAAAATACTAATTATTTTATTTTTTAAATAAAAATAACTTTATCATAAAGAACTCATAAAAAACAAAAAACAAATGCTACACAGGTAGATTAGCATAACCATTCCAACTAGCACCTACCAGACCCAAAGATTATACATCTTGATGAACTTTTCTAGGGTTAGAATGGCCATTCTGAAGCCACGGAGCCTCACTCAGGGCTCCACACGGTCACTCTCAGTTATAGTCTTGTGCACTTATCCAACACCTCCCACCTCCCGCTACACACACACCAAGACTGCCATGACAGAGTTAAAACTAGAAACACAACTGCTTTATACCTTCCATCAACACTTGTGCAAAGTCCCTCACGTGCACTGCCCTCTTCCTTATCACTCAGTATCACTTTCCTCCTTCCCCTTCTATGTGTTCTCCTGCATCCATTTGTATACATTTACATGTATATCTGAGAGAGGACATGTGATTCCTTTCTTCTTTCTGAGGTTTGGTGATCTCACTTAATATTACTTATCGGGAGTCTTTAATATTAACATAATTGACTTACACACGGGAAGACACTCGCCTGTGGCCCATCGGCCTTGAGATGCTTCAGTCTAGGGAATACCACATCTGCAGCCAGCTGTGCAGCCAGTCTGTGACTGAGACCAAAGCCACTGTGCCAAGGATGGAAGGATGGCAAGGTGGGAGGAACTCGCAGGTAAGATGATGCCATCAACCCTCTGGGCTGACTACTTTAGCTTTGCATAACTTTGTGGGAGAGAGGCTGTCCCCTTAATAACTTTATGTTGAATCCATTACCTGTGGCCAAAAGTATTTAAACTCATCCAGAAATGCTCTTTCCCCAGTAACAAGAGTCAGTCGCATATCTGGTTAGACAGGTATTTTCCATGGCATGCCACAATAAACACAGCTCCCTTTAAAACCCAGGGAGATTGACAGATGTGACATCAGTGCACTTAATGAAGCTGGGCTGTACATCAGTCAGCTTTCCGTTGTGCGCACTTGCTTACTCTATCAGAGAGAGAGGAGAGAGGACAATCATATCACCTAGAAAATGGACACAGATTAAGGATAAAAATTAATATTGGGTCTCTTCCTTTTCTTCAAGACAGGGCTTCTCTGTGTAGGCCTGGGCATCCTAGAACCCACTCTGTAGTAGCTCAGCTCGGAGACGGACCTGACTGCAGAGGAGCGTTCCCTCTATGCCTTATCTTGGGCCCCCAAACAGCAGAAAATAACAGCCAGATTCTGAAAGAAGCTGAGGCTGTCAGTGCCAGTGCACGGCAACACTCACAAGATGAGCTCCATCACAAGATGAGCAGTGGTGAAAAACGAGTCAACGGCTGCTAAACTCCCCAGCGCTGATGGACGTCACCAAGTAGACTGAGAGACCGGACACCAAGGAACATGATAAGCATGGCACAAAGGCGTTTTTGCATACCAAGCTCAAAAACCAGGTGAGAGTAACCTGTGGGGGCAGGAGACCAGACTCAGGAGAGCAGTTGCCAGCGAGGAGGAGGCAGTGAGTTGCAGCGGGGGACACTTGGGGACCTTTGAGATACTCGAATGTTGTACATCTTGTCCTTAGCCTGGCCGCTCTGAGACAGCTTGCCGAGCAGTGCACCTATTATTACTTGGGTGCCTTTCTCTGTGAATGGGTATCCAATCAAGATTCGAATCCAGTTAAACTGGCATAGTTTACAAAGATGAGGCTAAAAGATGGAGAAAAGGGGGGCTCATTTAATTACAGAATTAAGTGTTCACCATCTTTGTAGTTTCTAGCAAGATCTGCACTGAGCAACTTCAAAGATGACAATGAGAATTTCAAATGCCTTAAAATATTGATTAAAAAAAAGAAGCATCCATTTTCTTTGTAAGAAAGAACATGAAGTATATTACACACAGATCTGTATGATGGATGACAGGTGATAGCGACCATAAATAAAGCAGCGGTCGATAGCAGAAAGCAGATGGTGAACTAGTGAGAAGGGATGGGGGAGGGGCGGCATAAACTGATCGGGACAGGACGAGGGATAAGGAAGTGGGGAGGGGAAGGAGGAGGAGTAAGGTGAGGATGGCTGGAGTACAGGAGACCAATGTCTGACAGTGTGCACTGTTGCTGGGGTTAGGTGGCACACAGATCTGGCTCCGGACTTCTGGAAAAGCCAAAGGAAAGAGGAAAGAGTCAAGTTGGTCTCCCAGGTCTCCAGATGCCACAGCTATGAAGACAGAGCAGCTGCTCACCACCGAGAGAAGTGAGGAGACTTGGGCTGAGACAGAGCATGCTGTTACTCCACATGTCCCCTGCAGCATCCCAGCATCTGCACTAAGACGGCAATGACGGCAATGACGAGGACCCCGAGAGAGGCAGCACTTTGATACTCTATGTGCCAGGGACTGTGCTTCTTACATGACTCCTGCTGTTGGGGGCCCTGCCCCAGAGCAAAGGTGAGGAGCCAGTATTTTAATGACACTTAAGAGCAAAGCTCCCGCAAACTGCCTGTATCCCATGATGTCAAGCTGGCGAACTCTGCATCCTCCTAGGAAGTCAGGATGCATATCACCAGGCAGCTTGTCGGTCTTACAAATGTAGAATTAATAACTAATTTTTTTTAGGTAGTCATGCAAACCAAATGTAGGGTTGCTATCCTTTTCTGAAGGAGTGATATCTAACTGGATTTGTACTTTCAGTCTAAAGAAGATGGCCGAGGTCATAAATGAACAGGTCAGGATTTCCCACTGGAAACTTTCAAGTCTGCTCTGATGCACAGATCTGGAGACAAGCCAGATGCTCCCAAATGTACACCACCCAGCATGGTCATGGCCATTTCAGCCTGGTGTGTGACAGGAATTCCAGAAATGACCACTGATGTCAGTGGTGGCAAGGGCAGAGACCAGTTGTCACCCACAGCAGTGCAGGGGTCCCTTTAATCTTTTAGGGACTTGGACTCAGGTGAACCAGCTTCTTGGCTTTGATGCAGAAAAGAATTTCAGAACAAACCAGTATAAAGTAGAGTTGGAATTTATGAAATACGTGGATTTATATATGTGTGCACGGGGGTTAAGAAAGAGAAGCATTTGGAAACTAAGACTTGCCTGAGAGCACGGGCTTCTGAAAGGAGAGCAACAATTGACTGCCTCAGTTGTAGACCTAATGACTCTGGGGTGACGCCTCAAGGGGTGCCAAGAACTCCTTTTCCTACCTCACCCCCATCAAATAACTGAGATTTGAAGCTGGCTCCAGAGGCACCCTGGACAGGGCTTACAATATATGAAGATAAAGCAGGAGCCATCGGGATTGCAGGGGGTGGTTGCATCCTCTTACTGTAAATTGCAATCTGGTGAGATCTCCGCAGTTACTACCACAGAGGAAGAAGGCCTTCAGAAAATGCTACTGGGTGTTCTGGAATGCTTGACGAGAGGCTTCAGCCAGACTCCAGAGTGAGGAGTCCCTTCCTTGGTCAGGCCCCACGATTTTCCCTGTCCTCTTACCCCGTCTCAGCAGAAGAGGGGTTCCTCACACAGAGGACATCCTCACGTCTGTGGTCCCCTCCACTGAGGAAGTAGAGGAAGGCCACCTGCTGACCCACAGACACTGAGAGTGTCCTTAAGCTTCCCAACTGCTGTGACATCTGCCCACACATCTCTAATAACCTTTCATTAATAATACTAATCTGTGTTAAAAGAAGGATTTACCAGAGGATAAATTAAGAGGGGCTAATTTGTTGTGAGGCCTTCAAGTATTTATAGGCTGATAGAGGAGGAAGGCTTCAGCTGGCAGCAGACAGGGGAAGAGGTTACTAGGGATACCCTGTTCCTTTCAGGGAGTGAGGTTTAATTCCCTCTGTGCCGCTTTCTTCTTTCCTTGAATCCACAAATGTGAATTTCATGCCTTTTTTTTTCCTGTACCCAGAACTATTTTTAGTCTAGGCAGTACACAGAGGTGTGATGAAGTCCAAAGGGTACTTGTTAATCTGCTTAGATTGAAGGGAGGAGGAGGGTCACAGAGGTGACATCAGCAGACCTGGGGGCTCGCTAAGATTTGTTTTACAAAAGAGCTCACTATGGGGGGGTGTCTTCTAAGTAACACCCCCACATTCGCCTTTCAATCACCTCTGGACAGATTTACACACCCTTTTAGAAGCGCAGCTGTCGTGTAAATTAACCTTCAGTAATCCCCACGCCCCAACTACCTAGTCCCCCCCCCCCCCCCCCCCCGAGCTGCTCTGGCACCTGCTGATTTATTTGTGTGCTTTTTTTTTTTTCAGTACCTTGAGAATTTCAACTTTAGGAACCACATGCTATGAGTCACTTCAATTAGGGAGCATGAGGGGAAGAGAACCCAGGCTGGGAAAAGAGAGGCAGCCACAGAAGGGACCATTGGAGGCCCGTGGGAGATGGAGCAGAGGTGGTCTGAACTGGTTATGGTGGCCTCCTCCGGTGGGAGAGGAAGAGCTGAGAACTGTACGTGTAGAAGATGCTGACGCCTCTTCAGTGTTCAGGGAGCAGTCTGGGTTAAAGAGGTAACGTCTTCCAGGTTCGCAAATCTTGCCAGTAGCCAGTCCTGGGCTTCAGCTGCGGGAGTTTGAGGAACTGAACCTTCAGGCTTGCGGCTGCCCAGGAGGCATAACTGGGGAGCTCTAGGAGCCACCTCCTGGTAACCTTTCGGTTCCCCCAGCTTGAAGTTCTGCTCTCCAGGACTTGATCCCTCCTAGGTTTCACTTGACTGAGTCTTTAAAAGGATGCAATGGAAGCCTGCGGTCATAATTGTGGGTGTGTCTGTGCGGATTTACGCTGGCCATCCCTGCCCTGGGGCCTGCTCACCGCCTTCAAAGCCACTGCATTCTTTTTCTTTAAGATTTATTTTATTTTTACTTATGTGTATATGTGTGCTGGTGCCCACGGACCCCAGAAGAGTGCGCTTGATCCCTGACCTGGAGTTACAGGGCTGTGCGAGTGTCAGACAGACGGTGCTGGGAACTGAGCTAAGGTTCTTTGCAAGAGCATGGAGTGCTCTTAACAGCCAAGCCTCTCTCTAGTCTCCTTCACTCCATTGAATTTTCAATGCCACAACTAGAGTACTTGGGGGGAATTCTTGGGGGATGGGGATTATCAATTCTGTGAAATCAACTTTGGACTGGCAACCACCTTAGGAGCAAGCTGGCCTTGAGCAAAAGGCTCCTGAGGAGTACCCTGACTGGCTTTCCAGTTGTTCTTCACCCCTCTCTCCCCGTCAGGGTCTCTCCCTTAGGCAGTTAAAAAAAAAAAAAAGAAGACTCCTTCTTTCTCCCTGGCTGTATATGTTTATCAAACCTCAAAATCCTAAGTGTGGGACTAGAGAGATGGGTCAGTGGGAACTATACAAGTGTGAGGACCCCAGTTCAAATCCCCTGCACCCATGTGAAAAATGGACACGGCTGCACATGCTTCTGTGACCCCAGTGCTGGAGAGTTGGGGACAGAGATAGGAGGATTGACTGTGTTTGGGGGTCAACAGCCTGGTTCCAGGTTCAGTGAGAGACCCTGGCTCAAAGGAATAATACAGAGAGTGAAAGCAGGCACCCAACATCCTCTCTGGCCTCCTCACAAACACCCGTGCTCACACAAATTCTAAGGGTTATTGAACCAGGGACATAAACATCTATGTTCCAAATCCTGCAAAGCAAAACATAAACAACAAACATACAAGGCCACACGGAAACATGGCCGGCCTCATAATAGTCAAAGACACTTTTACATAGCTGACACACGCTAAATCGACAACTAGTTTTACACATGACATCCGTGCTCCAGGACCAGGCATTCCCAGTTGATGGCAGCCATAGTAACCAGCAGCTATGGTTCTTTGCAGGCGCAGGGTAGCACTGGCACCGGGAGCTTGGGAGCCACCCACCCGCCTTCCTGATTCAGTCATCCCATAGCTCTGCTCCACTTAGAGAAGAGCATCTGACAGTGGGGATAGATTACTGTTTGAAGAGCCCGAGGATGCTTTCCTGTTACTGAAGCTGAGGAGGAGTGTGGCAGAGCCCTGTGGGAGGACATTGATGCTGTGAAGCCGTCGAAGGCCAGCGGAATTACAATAGCTGGTGCACTGTGAGATAATGTTGAAGCCCCATTAACAGGTGGGCAAGGTGAACATTAGCAGGAACCTTTCACATTTTCTAAAATTTGGTTTTGTTTTGTTTTTCAGCATCGGCATCATAATTGAAGCAGAACAAACTACTTTTCCAGTTCATTCCCAAACTACAAAAGGAATCTTCCCCAACAGGTGAAGTCAGTGTTCCCTAAGATGTCCTTAGGCTTGAGATGTCAGCCAGCTGAGAAGATACTGGTTTAACATGCGTGAAGCCCTGGGTTCTAGTCTCAGCACCATACAAGTCAGGTATGGTGATACACACGTGTAATCCCAGCCCTCAGGGAGTAGAGGCAGGAGGATCAGAAATTCAAGGTTTTCATCAGCTATATAACAAGTTCAAAACCAGCTTAGTTTACACAAGCCTCCATCTTAAAAAAAAAAAAATCTCTAACTGGGCATTTTTTTTTTCCAGGTACATTTTGATGGCCCCAAAGGCCCAAGGTATTGCATGCTTCGTGTCATAGGTGTAGAAACTGAGGTTTTATCAAAATACAGTCTTGATCTGCTCCCAAGGACTCACAGGGCCACCCAGGTCCCAAGCATGCAGTGTCTGCTGTAGTCTGAGCTTCCTTACTGACCCCACACCACCTCTCTGGTCTTCCAGGGGCAAATGCTCGAGCTTTCATTCAAAAGACTGACATTCATCTTGTTGCTAGTGAAGGGACTGGCTCGAGGCACAGTTTGTACACCTGAAGTCACCCTCCCGCTCTCCCTCGCCCCCAGACTTAGGGACTTAGTATACCACAGTTAACACTGAACTTGCAGCAAGGTTGTGTTTCTTTCCCACCCCAAGGCCACGTCACCCTGCACAGTGAGGCGGATTTTCCTTCCAGATCTGGAGACCTGTCTACTGCCAGCCACGTGAGGGTTGGTTTGCTTTTATTACAATGCAAGTGAAGATTTAGGAGATGTTAAGAGGGAGCCTCGTGGAAGAAAACGGAAAGTCATAAGGGTGAAAGGGGCAGGTGAGCGACCCGAGGCTGAAGAACACGAGTCTGGAAATGAAACGGAGGCGGGCGGGGGTGGAATTGCTCCTGTGAGCCCTGGTTAAAAAATGGGGAGGTCAGAGTGAAATTGGGCACTTGTAGAGAGAGGAGAGAAAAGCCAGATCCAGGCCGTTTCCTGCAGAAACACCTGTGGGGAGAGCAAGCACCGTTTGACTGTTTGCTTTGTTTGTTTTTTCTTCTTCTTCCTTTTTTAAACCTGAGGAGAACTGTCCAATCCAGCTACTTTTATCATCCAAAATTTGTTCCAGAGATTTCCTCCAGCTTGTGAGAGACATCCTAGGTCCCCATCACAGCCAATTGTCATAAGGGAATGGAAGCTCCCCAAAGTGTCCAAAAGCAGGTTAGAGTATAGGAGGTTCTATGTGGTGAATTGCAAAAATATTGATTTTTGTTTCTTTGCTGTTTGAATCCGACTGTATGGCCTTATGGGATTTTTCTCTCGTGGCCGCAAAGAGAGCAGACGGGAAGGGCCAGAATGCTTGCCTTACTCTTCATCTCTCCTCTGAATGGCTCTTTTTATAGACCTCTAACACTGCCAGCAGGATCTCAGGTCAATTTTCCTCCGGGCCATTTCTGACAGGAAGTCTGAGGTGCATGATAAATGGAAGGAGAGTGTCCCCCACCCAGTGCTGAGGTTAGGGACTGAGGCGCTAATACCCCAGCAAAGGTGACTGACAAAGCTGTCACATGGGCACTACCACACCCCCTCAGAGCCTACAGATGATCCCAGGCGAGATGATCAAGTCCTTGGCTTGCCTGGCCCCTGTGGCCTGGCAGCCTCCCGGCTGCGCTTAGCCGCATACCCCGTTCTCTAGATCTATCAGGCCTGAGGGTGACTCTGGACCTTTCTCCTGCTGTCTCCTGATCTGGGTATTATGCCCTTTCTTCTCTTTCTCTTACACAAACTGAGTCTCGTGGCACGGGTGTATGGACGGACAGATGGATAGATAGTTAGCCCCCACTGTCCTACTCCCATGCGGCTCTTTGATCAAGAGTAGCAATGAGGAGGAGGGGGGAGCCTTAATCTCAGGATAAAAGGCGCAGGTCGCTCTTTAGAAGATAAAGCATTCATTTTTTTTTTCTTTCTCACTTTGTGTGAAAGATCCTGTCCCATCAATCTCTCCCAGGCACTGTGTTCTTCTCACAAAGATCCCAGTTTACCTGTGTGTGGGAACCGGGGTTATCCATCTCTCGAAAGGTGTTTGAATCTGTGGAGCTAGATGAGGGTCCTGACGTGTACTTCGAAGTTCCTCTCCACATGCGCCTGCCAGGAAGTAGCCATGGATTTTATATGTAAAGAGTCTTGGCTTCTCGGGAGCCCTGGTTTGGGGCTCAGGGCCAGGGGTATCCCTGGGGAGGCATTGCCCTGTGCTGCTCACAATGTCACCCAGCAGCCAAGGCTCCCCATGCAGGAGAAGCACAGCTCCCTCCACTGGGCTCGCTGATGGCTGGTACTCATATTCATTTAGAATCTGAAAGCGGCTCCTCTCTCTTTGTGTTCCATGCCACATGGCTTACTAAGGGTTGGCTCATGTTCATTAATCCCTTTGTCCCCCAAGATGCTGCAGTAAGGTATTGCAGCCTCCTGCAATGGGGCTCTCAGCATCCGTGTAGCACAAGCAGTGGGCTGGGGGTGATCTGAGGTGGCTGACAATCCCCCAGTGAGTTGGTGGCGGGAGTGTGGCTGTAAGCTAAGCCTCTCTCAGCAAGCAGAGCTCGTTTCTTCTCTCCCCCAGGCAGCCACTGTGCTGCCTCAGTAGTTCTTTCTCCTCAAGACTGAATGAAGCGAGAGCCCTGGGTTTAGAGAAGCCTAGCTGGGAGCTTCCTGACTCAGCTATGAGGGAGAGTCACAACCTGAGCTGCTATCAGTCAGCACACACTGCTATCCCTCATTCCCCTGGATAGCCAATGGAGCCGGCAGAGTCTGGTTGCAGGGTGCTCAGGAGAGCAGGGCCTCTGCATCCCTTTGTGAGTCACTCCTCCCCTTTGTAAGGCTCTGCTTTCATGGTGTGCTCACCTCCCAAGGCTCTACCTCCTAATACTATTCACTGCTTTGGAGGTTTTTAGGTTCATTGGCTATTGCTGTGATAAAAATATCCTAACAAAACATGTGGCAGGGAGGTGTTTATTCCTGCTCATGGTTCAAGACTGCAGTCCACCATGGTAGGGCAGTCACAGTGGCAGAGATTGAAGGAACTGTCCACACTGAACCCATAATCAGGAATAGGAGAGCACACACACTTATACTCAGGTGTATTTCTCAGCTCTTACATAGTTTGGGATCCCTTGCTTAGAGGATTGCACCACCCACAGTGGTCACATCTTACCACCACCTCAGTCAGCATACTCAAAGTATGTACCCGCACACCAACCTCCTCTGGACAATCCATCATTGAGTCTCCCCACTTAGGAAGTTCTAGATTGTGTGAAGTTGACAGAGCTAAAGGTCACACAGGGCTAGGACCACCTCCTTGCCCACCAAGTGCCTCCCCTGACAGCTCTGTGGTGAAAAGTAACTGAAGGAGTGCTTAGGTTAGGTCTGGCTCAGGGCACAGGCCGAGCTATGTGGACAGTGGATGGATTGATGGCTCTTGTATAACAGTCACCTCTCCCAGTTTTCCATGTCCCCCTGGGATTTGATAGGCATGCCTACCATTTTTTGTTCAATGAATACCAGCACCATGATCCTCTATAAATGGCCTCTCTCTGAACCATAGGATCTAGCGTTTTGAGCCAGTAAATCTGAGAAAACGCTTTGATAGAGTTCTCACTACAAGGCAGGCACTCTCGGAGAAAGAGATGCATGAGGTCCATTTTCTTTGCACCCAGGAAGGTGAAAAAAGAAACATATAAACTGATAAAACAAAAACAAAACAAAACAAAACATCACGTTCTACAGGAATACAGAGAAATAGGACATATTTTGAAGGGAGGGTGGGGAAGACCCTGGGTGATCTTGCCCCACACAGGTACTGGCAGAGTTAGCTGGGCAGAAGAAAGGTCCAAAGAGCATTATGAATGGATGGCTGTGCAGGCTGGTGGCTAGGCTATCCTTTGGCACCACAGCACAGACACGGATGGCTGTGCAGGCTGGTGGCTGGGCTATCCTTTGGCACCCAGCACAGACCACAGGAGACTACAGGTGGTGAGATGTGATTTCGGTAACTGTGACCGAGGATGGGTCTTCCTTTGGGGCCCATGGCCTAAAACCATCGATTCTCTTAAGACATGAGTTGAGGAGCTTCTGAAATGAGGACTCTCTGCTGAAAGGATGCCCTGGGCCTCACTACCATGTGACCCTGATGAGGTTCCCCATGAGCCTTAGTCCTAAAGCACCACAGTAGATGGTGGATGATAGCAGAGTGGGGGAGGGAGCATGCGAAATCTGTGATCCAGAGTCTGATTTGAGTAAGTTCTCAGTCACCTCCTCCCTGAAAAGGGAAAATAGTTCTAGGAAAACCTGACAATTGACAGACGTAGTTTTATCGGAGCATAAAACTTTTATATATTTAGACTATGCAAGAACAGGTTTAAACATATACACATTCGGAGGAGACCACAGTCAAGATCACAAATATGGGCTCAGGATAGCTGGGTTGGTAAGGTGCTTGCTATGCAAACATAGCGACCATCCATGGTGGCATGTACCTGTAACCAAGTGCTGTGAAGGAAAGGGACACAAGGGTCCCTGAGTCCACTGCCCAGCCCACCTAGCTAAATCAATAAGCTCTGGGTTCACTGAGACACCTTATCTCAAAAAGTAAGGTGGACAGTGATCAAGTACAGACACCTGAAGTCAGCCTACGGCTACCAAGTGCATTTACATACACACTGCGCCACACACAGAACCGAGTCTCTTAAAGTCTCATGTTAAATCTCTTAAATTTTATGTGCAGACAATATACATTTGTCACAGTAGCATAAAGTGCCTCATTTCTTCTCATTTGTGAGAAAAAAACAAACCTCTTTTACCTTATCAGATACTATATCTACAGTAAGTAGAACCTTTCGGGTCAAGACAGCTTCAACTTATCAAAGCAGGCTCCTCACACATGAAGTCCAGAGGCCCTGCAGCCATGTGGAATCTCCAGGAAAGTTGATGTGTTATTCCAGGAGGGGTGGAGACAGGGGCGGCTCGTGGCACAGGGGTGGTCAACACACTAAGTAAGACTGGTGACGTCCATCAGGGGTACTGATGCAAGTCTCAGCTCTCTCGTTCCCTGCACTCATGCTTGTTTGTAGCCTGAACTGGGCTCTGGATTAAGAGATGACAAAGAGGTACGAAGGCCAGGACACACTCACGCCACCCAAGTGAGGAGGAGAGACAGCAATGCTGAAGACGTGCTCTGCCCTATCATGAGAGGTGACTCTAGACTGGTCACTGGGCCACCCTGGTTATGTGGGAGACTGGGTCTGAATCACTAGTCCTTGGCAAGATGATCAAAATGAAGAACCCAAAATCACTCAATGATTACCAAAGTTCAGAAAGCAAAGCTGTGCATGTTTGTAGAATTCCGATTTTAAGTGACCAAACTTAAATTTGGCTCATCAGTGACAAGTGTACTGATCATATGATAGAACTTCATTTATGGGGAATACATGCAAGAAGTCAATAAACAGAAGGTCACAGAAGGCTGAGAGTCCCTTAAGGGTGACTCATGTAATTGCCCTCTGAGGACACTGAGACCCAGGGAGCCTGTCTGGCTGTAGCTGGAGCTGGAAGTGGATGAAGGGAGCCTCACTCTCAGCTACACTAGAATGAGACTCCCACCGCACAGCCTTCTGGGATTTGTGTAGATTATGGGTCCAAACACACAAAGTACCCCAGGGAGAAAGAAAGGCTTTGAATGCTCGAGGCTTGGCCTCCAGGAGCTCGGCTTCGTTCACACAGTTGGAGGGAACCACAGGAAGGGATCATTCTGAAGAAAGCATGGATATAAACTGATGTGTTTTCTCAGCCACATGAATACTAAAACAATACCCCACAGCTTACAACACACCATCAAATGGCAACGTTTGCTGGCTGGTGAAAGTCTTTAAATTTGATTTCCCATCAGTGAGCGCCTATGACTAGCCTGGGCAAGTCGCCTGCTACAACAAGAAAATCGCTCGCCTGGGGCCAGTCAGCTGGGGAAGAAGGAAAGCTCCAGGTGGCTCCTGTTCCAGGCCAGCCACCCAACCAGGTGGTCCTGGTGGCGTTTCTTTCATGCTTCCTTCATCCTGACCTTCGTGTCTCTAAGATGGAGCAGGCGTGTCACCACTGTTCCAATGCCAACATCCTAGCACCGAGCTTGGCTCGTCCTAAGCCCTTTTTACGTTCTCAGTGGCTAGCAGTTATTGATGCTCTGAGTATCTTAAGCCCACACTGCTTGTCTGTGCAGCGGAGTCGCTGTGCTGCCTTGAGAGGTAAGGAGGTGGGAGGCACTCAAGCGGGGAAGCGCAGCTAGTGGGTTGGAATCCATCTAATTACTCGTTTCACTTTATTCGCCCATTAATTGGGAACATGGTAAGGTTCAAAGACCTAATGATTAGTATTAGCTTCCCCTGTTCAGTCAGGCCGGCCTATCTGCCCACTCCACCTGGCTCAGCCATTCACTGGGAAATTGCCTGAGCGGCAGCTATCCCATTTGTCAAATGCTGTGAGTGCTGGGTAATGATCTAATGTGCCCTGGGCAAAGTTCACATGCTAACGGCACCGGACTGCCCAGCGTCCTCTGAAGCCCTGGCGTGTGTGCAGACCTCTCCCAGATAGACTGCTAAGGAGGCCACAGGGCTGAAAAATTAAAATACGCGGCTTGACTGGGCTTCTTATGTGAAGGGGAGCGATACATTTTTAAGTTCCTTCAGCCCGACCGTCCCCGTCCCCCCCTCACCTTCCCGACTCTATGAAATGCTCAAATCACTGTTTCACACAGACCTGAAATGAAATGCCCACAAACCACTGAAACAGGGTAGTTGAACGTTGGGAGCCTGCATCTACATAATAACTTGCAAGGACCCTGTGGGAGGGACCTACTGCCTCACCAGAGCTCCTGCTCACCCTGGGTTAGCTACATGACTCTAGGGGACTCCAGAGTCTCAACAAAAACCTCTCTCTCTCTCTCTCTCTCTCTCTCTCCCTCCCTCCTTCCCTCCCTCCCTCCCTCCCTCCCTCTCCCTCCTCCCCCAGGAACCTTTCCTTAGCGAGGTTAGGGCGCTTTGATTTCTCTCCTCTCTGGATTCTTGCAGTATTTGTCATTGAGCTATATGATTTTGATTTGATCATAGATCTCCTGCCCCCCATCTCTCTCCCCTATCTATAAAACAGGGTCTCACTGTGTAGCCCATACTCCACATATTTTAGTCTTCCTGCCTCTGCCTCTTGAGTGTTGGGATGTCAGGTATTTGCCACTAGTCTTGGCTAAATCACACTTTTCCAAAAGGCTTCCTCAAGTTCCTCAACTAGAAACTGTCACCATTTCTAATTGGTACCCACTCCCCAATTCCTGCCCTAAAGCATCAGGACATCGGGTCCCATCTCTCCTTCAGGATGGTACCCTCCTGAGCTTTGTAGCTCCATCACAAGCCTATGAACTCTTTAGAGTTGATGGGTACCATTCTTCCTCATTTGCCACCACCACATCCCAGGATCAGCAAGGGTGGCACAAGGCAGGCAGTCTAGAGTATTCATACACACACACGTGTATGTAAATGAATATGCACACGTGCAGAGTGGATATCATTCCATAGATGCTTTAGGGTACTAAGACACTGTGTTCTTTGGAGAGAAGACCCAGGCGTGTTTCCCATCATGTCTCCCTCCTCTGCACCAAGAGTAGCCTGGAGTTCACTGGGCTCTCTGGAACCTGTTCATCTGACAGAGGCAAACCAGGTGCAGTGAGGAGCAGAGGCTCCGGCATCATTTGTACCAGGACATGCTTCGTGACCAGACCTCTTCGAGCAAGGGCACAGACCGCCCGATCGCTTATAAAGCTTTCTTAACGGTTTCAATAAGAAAATCCTATCACAACCTTTACTGCACCACAGCAGGATGAGACGTCTAGATAACCCACATTTTTTTCCTTTGCAAAGGAAAATCAAAGGATACAGCCAATTCCCACTGATGCCGAGCTTAGGCGAGGGCCGAGTCTACATAAGGGCTGGAGCTCAGAGAACAAGATGATGTACAGAGAAAATGAGAGGAGGGGCTAAGTGTGCAGAACAAGCACGCACTTCAGGGGCTTCCCGCTACAAGAGACAGGGAAATTGGCCTCATTAATGACAGCACCAGATGCTTTTCTTCCTGGGCTTGGGAGGAAAAAAAACCCTTCAACAACAGTGACTAAATTATCCCAGCACCTATAAAGAGGTATATGAGACCCTCTTACTCGGGGAAAAGACCGAGAACTGACTGCTCTCACACCGAGAATGTCGGTTAGCTTTTCCTCTCTCTTCTCTCAGACAGGTGGTGATTAATACAATACAGAGGAGGCACTTGTAAGATAGGTGCAGAAGGGAGATGATAAAGGAGGGACATAATGAGAATTTCAATCTGAAGGTAGAGATCATTAGGAAACACATTAACATAGAGCCTATGGGGCGGAGGGAATGAAAATGCACTGGTAGATGCTGGCAGGAAGCCTTCTCAAGCTGGGCTGGAGAGAGACAGCCCAGGTGGGGAGGGGAGGGCTGGGGTTAGGGTGTCCATTTTTGGCATGAGAAACTGCATGCGAAGAAGCCTTGAAGCACAGGGCAGCCCAGCTAAGGAAACTGACTGTGGGGCAGAAAGAAGGGATTAGGGGACATTTGGGAATATTAAGAGTGATGTGGGGGAGTCTGGAATGTTAGATCTTTATGTACAGAGCTTAGAGCAGTGACTCTCAAGGGCTGTGCACTTGGAAGTCCCTCATACTCCCACAACCCATCCGTTTCCATAACATAAAGTGAGACAGAACACTTAAAAAACATACGAATTCTTCCAACAATACTTTACTAACGATAAGTCAGTAAGACAGTAATGAAAGCAAACATGTTCATGAAAATCCCATTTTTGTAAGAAATTGCAAAAGATGAACTGGTTCTTTCACATTTGCAAATCTAATGACTTTATAAAAAGATGTTTGGAGAAGCTGGAGTGAACTCAGTGTGTAAAACATTTGCCCTGTGACCATGAGAACTTGAATCCAACCTCCAGAACCCATGTTAAAATAGCCTACAATATCAATGGAGCAGCTTCCCATCCTAGCGCTGGGGAGGCCGGGGGAGGTGGATCCCTGTAGCCGGCTCAGTGAGAGACCCTGTCTCAGAAGACAAGCTGGATGGGGCGTGAGGAGCAGTACTGAAGTTGATCTCTGATCTCCACACACATGCACACATGTGCACGCACCTTATACATACCAGAGAGGGGAGGGGGTGGGGATGGTTAGAGCCTCCCTCCTGTTTCTACATTCAGTGTGCTGTAATGTTTGGAAAGAGCTATATGATGAAAACCTGGCATATACCATATCTCCTCGAGGGCTGCCTTGTTAGGTGATAGGCAAGGCAGAACCTGTGTAGTGTTGACAAACTGAATGCTCTGTGAGGTGAGGCTTTACCACTTGCCTTGAACCAACCTCTACCCTGAGGAGTGTGGTGATGCCATGGTTTGGATGTTTGGAAGACACTGGTTTGTGGGGATCTTCCACATGTGCGGCCACCACACGGTGTTGTGACATCACCGCCCTCTGTGTGACCTTTGACTTCAATAGAAAAGCTCTTTAAGTACCGGAAAGTTGGCAAGCACACAGTGGCAGGTACAAGCTTCCTAAAGATTCCAAATCTAATTTCCTTGAAGCAGGACGCTTGCTTCTTTGTTTTGAGACAATAGATTGCCTGCCTTTTCTTCTCAGGGAGCCCTTCCTGTTGTGGCCATTAACAATTCAGCAACAGAAGCAACTCGGCCATTGTTACTTGGCCATTCTTCATACACAGTATTACCAATGGCACCAACAGAGACTGTATAACAAGGTCTGAGATTTAAATTTTTACTTTGAAAACATTTTTTAAGATGTATGTATGTATGTATGTGTGTGTATGTATGTATGTATGTACGTATGTATGTATACTGCATGCCAGGAGTGGGCATCCCATTACAGATGGTTGTGAACTACCATGTAGTTGCTGGGAATTTGAACTCAGGACCTCTGGACAAGCACACAGTGCTCCCTATTTTGATTTTTTAAAAAGTGTTCCACCAAGGACTGTCTTGAGTGAGTGTGACACTCTCTTTGTTTTAAATTGTGAAAGAAGGTGCCTTGCTAGCCCAGTAGGAAACATGCCAGCCTCATAGTGAGGGGGCATGTGACCATAAAAACCACGAAGACTATGCACAGTCTGTGGTTACTATCTTTAAAGAATAATATTGCATTTGTGTATGTGTGTGCATGCACACAGGTGCCATGTGTGTAGAGGTCAGAGGACAACTTTAAGAGTGTTCTCTCCTTCCACCACAGGGACTGAGCTTACATCATTAGGCTTGGTGGCCAGGCCCGTTCCCTGCTGAGCCATCCTCTGATCCTGCTGTCACCATCTTAACTGACACTTAGCCAGAGGTTTTATTCATCACACTGTTTACAGTGGCTGAGCCAACATCAGTACCATGAAATAGTCTCTTAGTGTTGTACTGATGACAACAGCTTTCACCTCACAGATACCCTGACAAGGTCTTCAGCAAGCCTGGGACTCTAAGAGCTACAGATTGAGAACCATGATATAAACTAGACAATGCAAAACCTTGTCTAGTACTTGACCTGGTCTGATCTTCGTTCTATGGGGAAATGAAAAGCCATCTGTTACTCCATTTAGAATGGATTTTGAAAAGACCATCCCAGGTTCGGGAGATGGCTCAGTGGGTAAAACATTTGCCATGAATATATGAGGACTGGAGTTTGGATTCCTAGAACTCAAGTCAATGCCAGGACCCCACAGGTAGCCTCAGAAGTCAAAGACAGAGGATCCTCAGAGAAGGCTGGCTAGCAAGACTAGCCATATTGGTGAGCTTTGCATTTGATTGAAAGACACTAACTCAATGCATAAGGTGGAAAACAATTAAGGATGATTCCAAAATGTATGTGTGCCTCCACATGTAAACATACACACAGGTGGTGCATGTATACCTACACACAGACACATGTATACACACACAGGTGCACGTATATCTACAAACACACATATGCACACGCACACTCACACAGGCGTGTGCATGAAAATGAGAAAAGGCACTGGCTGCTGACAGGAAGGTAGACTAGAAGAAAGCAGGAGCAGGCAAGAAGACAGGCTATGAGTTGCTCTGCGTTGTCCAAGCTGGAGAAGATGGTAGCCTAGCAAGCATGGTGAAGGAGAGAATGATGAACCAATAGATCCCAAGGTCAGAAAAGAGCGCTCACCCGGGAGATCATGGAGAGGGTGCTGGCTCTGTCTTAGGCACCTGGAAGAGCTGAGAGAGAGGCTCAGAGCAGAGCACAGTGCCTAGCTCAGGAGGGAGGAGCCATTGATGCCTCTACGTGACCTCTACAGGCCACTTCTGAGAAAAGCAGCCTCAGGTGGAGACTTCCTCGACTGGCTTTGCCTACCCTGAGGACTGTCAGAGGTAAGCAAACACAATAGGAAAGGATGGAGTAGCCAATGCCTTTAGGTCTCCCTGCCTAAAGATCCAAGCAGGTCCTTCCAGCAAGCTGAAAGGAAGAATCTAACTCAGTCATCAAAGACAGACAGAGGAGGACCCTAAGGCTATGTGTACCAAGTGGTGTTTTGAGGAGAGGAATCAGGATGTGAATTTTGAAGGCTCCAGTCCCAGCACGTGGCTGGAAGTTGGGGCTTTGCTAGATAGTTTACTGGGACTCGATGCCCAGTTCTCCTTCCTGTGTCTGAATCCTCATTCCTCTCCAGATCAGGACACAGGGGAAACTTGGAATAGGCAGAGAAGTTTAAAGAAAAATAATCTATAATCTTACGTGCCAGACATGGTCACACAAGATTTTACTCTTTGGGGATGGGGAAATAACTCAGACAGCAAAGTGCTTGACTTACAAGCACGGAGACCTGATAAGTCAAAGAGACCTGAGCTCAGTCTCCAGCAAGCACGTTTTAAAGCGTTGCACACCTTTAATTCTAGCACTTGGGAGCTAGAGGGAGGTCTTCGTGAGTTTGAGGCTTCCCTGGTCTACTTACCAAATTTTAGGACAGCCAGAGTTACATAGAGACCTTGTCTCAAAAACAAAACGAAACAAGAGTTGGGTATGGCACCCACTCGTGACCTAGTGCTGAGCAGGGGAGACAGGCTGGTCTCTGAGGCTCTATGGATAGTCAGCCTTCCTGGTGAGTTCCGGGCTAACGGGCTGGGGGTGGGGACACTGTAAAGAGAAGATGGGTGTTGCCTGAATACCACTACCTGAGCTTGACCTCTGACCTCTGACCTCCACATGTACTCACACACTCGGGAGCATGCACATTACACATACACACACACATGTAGGCACTCAACGGCCCTGGTGTTTCAATACAGCAACGCCTAGCTATGCCTGCCAGACGATCTTTTTGAACCATCCTCTAGGTCCCTCTTTTTCAGACACAGAGGCTGTTTCTCTGATTCTTGTGATACAGGGTTTTAAATTCCTGCAGTGACACTTCCAAATGCAGACAAGAATTTGGACCTAAGCCATCCTGGAGAACGACATTCTCTTCCATCTGCATGGTATTTGACATCGATCAAAGCCCTTTTACATATATTAATAAAAAGCAACATTTTTACAATATTTTACTAAATGTTCCCACATGCTCATGAAACATCTGTCAAATGCTAACAATAATCTATCTCATAAAGCAATTATGGGAACAAATGGAAAGATGGATGCTAATAACGACAGCTGCATTTGATTGATGCCCACTGTATGCTGGGTACCGAGCTAGGCATTTTATACCACATATAGTCTGATATACTTTGTGAAGCACACAATTAATGTCCTGCTTTAGGGGATAAACTGGGGCCTTAAACTCACTCATAGTGACATGTCCAGTAACCGACGGAGTCGGAATTGTAATGCAGGTTCATGTGATCCCAAGTCCTGAGCCCGACCAATCCCCATAGCACTGTCTTCTAGGCCTTTCAAGACAGTAGCACTGACTGTGTGACAAGTGTTTGTTACACAATGACTTTTCAGGCCCCTAAACCTCTTCTGTCTCTTCAGCCTGCTGTACTGGCATCTAACAGTGGCATCTGAAATGTCCGGTGACGCCTCGGCTATGCACACCGATGGAAGCTGAAGAGTACAGTACAAGCCATGAAGAGACAGATGTCTCTCCCTGAGCCAATGACAAAGAGAAACATAAAATCCTAACCTGAGAATATTTTTCAGAAACAAAGTTTTCAAGAGAATAAACCAAACCCTAAGGGGATGGATACATTTGAGAACCAAAGATGTGCTATCTAGAAACAGATCCAGTAGAGCCTGAAAAAAAAATCTGTATTTGTGAATGTTTATCCTAGAATTGCAGAAATGATAACCTGACAACAGATTCCTGCCAGAACCCACGGCTGACGTCACACTGGCACAGTTAGAACCCGCAAATACTAAAAGATTCCCTTTCAAATTATGAGCATAGTGAACATGAGGATAAAATGGTATTTACAAAAAAAAAAAAAGGAAGGAAGACCAGGCACAGTGGCTCAAGCTTTCAACAGCGCTTAGAAGGCAGAGGCAGACGGGTCTCTGAGTTCGAGGCCAGCCTGGGCTACAGAACAAGTTTCAGGACAGCCAGGACTACATAGAGAAACCCTGTCTCGAAAAACAAAAAAATAATAAATAAGCATTAAAAAAGAGATGAAAGGTAAAACTGTCAATCTTAGCAAACATGTGGTAAGGCTACAAAATTAGAAAGCTGGGAAGATCCGTGTACGGCTGTGATCCCAGTACTTGGAAGTAGAGGCAGGGTGATTGTATATTTGGGACCACCTGGGTTACAAATTGAATTCAAGGTCAATCTGAACTGTCCGTATCAAAACTAAGAAGGGGCTAGAGTGCTGTTTCAACAGTTAAGATCACCAGCTGCTCTTCCAGAGGACCTGGGTTCACTTCCTAGCACCCACATGGTAGCTCACAACCGTCTGTAACTACAGTTCCAAAGGATCTGACACCCTCACACCAAAGCACATAAAATAAAAAATTTTAAATTTATTTTAGAGGGATAAAATATTTATTTAAAAATTTTACTTTAAAAAGCAAGCCGAAAAAGAGATAAACTACCAGAGGCCATCAGATGCTCTTTAGTCAGGATGGAGAGAACGAAACTGTAAGAAAACCGAAACTACAGAGAAGGCACACAGGGTAACTCAGAGGGGGATCTCGAAGGGGCCGAAAACTCTGCTTGAAGACAGCCAGGCTCATTAGTAATCCCAGGAATGCAAATGAGATGACGATGATGCTGTCCCTAAGGGTCAGACCAGTAAACATTAACTTGCGCCATAGCCAGGTGTCGGTAAGAATGTTGGAAATGGGGGTGTTTACACAAACTGGTGGGACTGTAAGTTAGTACAGTCACCCTGGGGTGTCATCTGAGTGTGTCCATTCTTTGAACAGATATTTATTGAGGGCATTGCTCTAGGTTCGAGGAATGGAGCAGACAGACAACCAGGTCCCTAAGGTCTCGGGGTGAGAAGTAACAATAATATAATAGCATAGCATAATAAATGAGCGGCATTAATCAGTAAAGAGCCCGTTTCTACTCTAGCCCCAGTGGAGAGAACCTCTTACACATGGGTACCAGGGACACACAGAAGGTCACTTAGACTGGCTTTGCTTGTCACAAGGAAGGTGAGAGGATTGGCTTGACCCCTCTTTGCTAAGAGCGAGCTAATGAGGAACAGAGATGCCGTGGTTTATCAGATGAAATACTGTGTAGCCAGCAGCATGAACAATGGACACCGGGCAGAGGTCTAAATATGTCACATGCAGTAAACATCAAAACACAGTGCTGGGGGGAAGGCTGGTTAAAACAGGGTACGGTGTTGTGTCATTTAGATAAAAAAAAAAGCTGGTATATAAAATAGTCACGTGCACTGTCTATGAATGTAAAAGAACAGAGTAATGATTCTTTATGGAACACAACATAAGTGACTTTTGAATGATAGTTATAAAAATTATATGCATGTATAAAACTACCAAAGTATACATGTAATTAATTTTTCAAAATTAAAAAACCCAGAAATCTGAAATAGATACGGCATTGGAGATACAGAGATTACATATGGAGATTAGTTATCCATTGTATTGTCTGGAGAGTTAAAATGTTTCATGATTAATAATACAGACGCTCCATTTTGTAAAAGCAGGAAATAGACAAAAAGTGCACACTCTCAGCATGGAGGAAATCTCTGGTGCTCTCTGAGCCCAGCCCAGCCTGAGGACTACAGGTCAGAGGATGCACCCGAGGCCCTCAAAGGCATCTCACCAGTTGAGGTCCAGCCCGGCTGCCAGCAAGGAAAGGACACAGGGAGCATCAGCTGGAGGAAGAGGCAAGGCAGGTAAGATAGCTGGGGGTTAGGGGTGCCTTGGTGGGTACCAAAGGCAAGACAGTCTTTTATATTCCATGAAAAGGTGAACTGTGCAGAAAGGTCAGCCCCTTCTTGGCAGCAACCATCTGGCTAGTTCCCTTCTGTATTGGTCCTAACAACTGAGCTTGTCTGGGGACTTTAGCAATGGTTCAGATGACTGTTTTCAGAGACCCAGTCTCTGAAAGCACAGCTATGGACAGAAGTTGTTTGTTGAGTTTGTGACTGATAACCATAGACCTTTTTATAATGATATATAATTGTGTGCTAATAAGGCACCTCACTCTTCCCTAGCCCTCTTTATTGAATCTCCCATCTACCCCTCTGAGGGATGTGTTTTTGACCTATTTTTCTCCACCCCTCCCCCACCTCTCACTGAGGACTGAACCCAGGCCCTTGTACATGCAAGGCAAGGGCTCTACCTCTAAGCCGTATGCCCAGCACTCTTTGTTGCTTCATCCCTCTTTTAGTTCCTTGGCATCTGTGTTTCCTGTTGCCTCCACTAGTCTGCACCTGATCAGACATGGGGACTGCCAAGGCGCCTGTCACACCTGTCCCTGGCATTCGCACTTTGGTTCAGATCTTCTCTATCCCTTGGCCAAAACTGTGGCCTAAGTAGACTTCCTTTTAGAATAGCATCTTCCTCTTTGCTTCAAAGCTCACTGCAAGAGTCCCCTTCTCACGGCAGAGCAAACACTTTTCTCTGAGCCCCGAGAGTGCCTTGACCTCCTATGCTGCATGCCGGTGTCCTGCTGGAGGCCCCAAGATCTCTTGAGAGCCAGGCCTGTTTCCTAGGCCACACTGAAACCCCCGCCTCCAGCTCAATGCAGGCTACAGAGCAAGCTTTATAAAACATTTGCTGAACAAGTCACTTTTTAAAAAATTTTTTTTTTGCATAAACTGCAAATATAATTTTAATTGGATTACCAACTTATTCAAACACTATTCAACTCTAATTAAACAAAGAGGCCTTTATTAACCATGGAACCCAGAGATGTTGGCTACAGGCAGTGAGAAAACTGGAGGCTCTTTAGAGCTCCACTTACTACAGGAGAGGGCTATATTTGGGAGCCAATTAATTTCACAATGTCGAAAACTAATGCATTTAAGATGCTGCTGTTCACATCCATTTTTCTCCATTAAAACATTTTAACTGTGCCGTTGCCTGTCATTGTCTTAGTGTGTGTGAGAGCTTTCAAGTAGGGACCTCAGGGTTGCCAGGCAGAACTAGCGCTGACGCCTCACTTCTGAAATTGCAGTTAATTTTAAGAAACCTTCAAGTCGACACATTGTCACAAACATGCGAGCTGGGTACCTACAAATGCCTAGGTGCTGGCTTCTCAGAGAGATGGAGGTAGGGCTGCTCTCTCCGAGATGCCCCTTCCTCTCTGCTGCTCTGCTTTCCCCAGAAGACCTCACCTTTAGCAGTGTCTGCCGCTGACGGATGGGCCAGCCGACAGCTGTGAAACCACGGATGATGACCGTGGTGATAATAGTGACATTTACTGAGTGCTGACGTGTGCTTTATAGTTGACCTGTCCAGGATGGGACTGATGCTCTCCCCGTGAAGCTGCTCTTCCTGCTGTCACCCTCACAGAAATTGCTCTGCTCTAGCCTTCGCTCTGAGTCCCTGGCCTCCTCACTGGTGGGTCCTAGCTCCACACCAGTCAGCTGAGGAGAGCAGGGACAGGGCTCGGCGCTCGCTCGGGGCTTTTGTTCCAAGTGCTCCTTTCTAGCAACTGGTCCTGTAGGCACCTTGCTTCACACTGATCCTGCCCCTCTTGGGGAGATGGGGACTGTCACCATTTTCTGTAGGGCACAGACCAAACTTCCCCCATGTCTTCCTCACCCCCACTCTATGGTCATCTGTGGGAGGTAAGCAGGGAGCTTGCTTCCCCTGCTTCCAAACAAATCACCAACCTTTCTAGCACTTCCTCTCTCCACATATCCACACAGCTACTGAGACTACTCCTATACTTCCAGCAGGCTCCCGCTCTCTACAGGAAGGACTCTTCAGATGCCATGCCTGTGTCTACCAGCTGGTTCCCAAGCAACTGAAAACCAGTTTATGTAATCAGGGCTTCTACTGAACTTAAAACTGTGCCCTTTACTTAGCCTCTACGACTTGGTCCGCGGCTAAGTCCTATGGCCCTTAAGCAAGTGAGCTTGTCAGTGTCCCTACAGCCACTTAAGCTACAGCTACAGAATTTGGAGTGGTGCCCAGCGGAGCAGTCCCTCAGCCTTGGCAGTCCTGAAGGTCACAGGGCACTCGGCAGTGTGAGCTGGGAAATGGTAATTGCAACGTAGCTGGCATGACCTTGGCCCATGAGTCTCTGAGGGAGTGTCCACAGAATAGTGCCAATGCTGAACTCACAGATGCCCAGAGGGTGCACACCCTGCCTCTGTCAGGGCCCAACAGTGATACAATTGTTTACTTCCCTCCTTCAAGTCAGGGACCGAATGGTCCAGCTCTCCTTGGGTGTACAGATCCTAACAGACACTATTCAAGGCCACCGGGGTTAATTGATGGACTAGATCTTTGTGGCCAATCCTGATGGACACAGGACAGGCTTGTCACTTCCCCAGACTCTCACCTCATATGCTTACTGATGCTCAAATCATTTTAGCAGAAAGCAAAAGCCTTTTGCTTTGCAATGAGAGATGGTTCATCATAGATTAGCAAACGAAAAATTGCTGTTTCACAAATCTTCATTGTTTCCAAGGATGGTCAAAATAGGTCAGATTAGACCTACAGAGGCTCAGAAGACAGAGTATGAATCTGTCTCCTCCTGTACAAGGATTACCCCAGAGAAAAGAGGATGTCTGCTGGCTCCCATCACTGTCCTGTTCTGCTGTGGTTTGTTCCCTGCGGGACCATGTGTTGGGGACTTGGCCCCAGCTTCTTGGCTTGGGAAGTAGTAAGAAGCCTTTAGGAGGTAGGATCTGGTGGCAGGGCCACAGGCTGGTCGGGGGTCCGGGGGTGGGGGGATATGACCATGGCAGGGATTAGGGCTGTTCTCAGGAGAGTATGATAGGAACCTGAACCTGGCTGCACCCTACATACACTGTGTATTGAAACCTGGCCACTTTCTCCCACCATTGCCACTTGCTATAAGAGGACCCTTACCAGAAATCAGCTGTTGTCATTTCTGTGCCTTTGAACACCCCAAATTGTGAGCTTAAAAAGCTTTACGTTTTTCAAGTTTATTGATGTTTTGAAGCAGGGCCTCATTCCACAGCCCATTGCTCACCTTGAACTTCAGGCAATCCTCCCTCCTCGGCCTCCTAAATCCTAGGATTATGGATAAGCCACATCTGGCTGCGTGGCTGTGTTTGGTCAGCTTTCCTTCACTGCAACAAACACCTGAAATGATGTGCTTAAAAGTCTATTTGGGATAACGGGTTCTAGAGGTCATGATCGCAGATACACTGCTTCTGGGCCTGAGGGGGGGGGCGGGGCAGCACATTGTGTACAGGAAGCTGTTCACTCCATGGCAACCAGGAAGTAAAGTGGGAGAGGGCCGGGCTGGAATCCTAGGTACTCCACCACCACCACCACCTTGAGAGCTCGTGCAGTGGCTCAAGACCTCCCGCTACTCCCTACTTCTTAGAGCTTCCTCCACCTGACAGGCTTAGCTAAGCTTGTACATGAGCCTCTGGGGCGGTCCAGATCCTACGACAGCAAGCACCTGCTGGGACACATCCCAGCGGCTTCTAGTGAACCTTCTCCTTCATGTTTGTTGAAGGTCTAACCCTTTCTTTAGCCTGTGAGACCACACAGACTGACACTGGCTCTAAAGCTCCCCTGAAAATTTGCCCCTCACATGGGAGAGGCTTGGGTGGTGCTTGTTACACGAATGATTCTATCATCGCAGCCATTTCTTTCTTCGTGTCGGCTCAAAGAATAAAAATCCATCTTCAGTTTATAAATAGCTAATATTGAGAGAACAAAAAAGACCAAATTAATGTGACGTTTATAAATCCTTAACCAAAGTGATTCCATACAATTACCATCTTCCTGGAAGGAAGAAAACCTATGACCAAATTAACTAAGTGATAAATATAGCCCAGGAAAGCTGGTTACACCAGGAGTAACCACTTGGGAGCTCAAAAATTGCCCTTGGGGTAATTTTAGAATTTAGGGCTTCACCAGTAGACCAGGGAAATATTGAATTTATTTTTTTTCAAGTGAACTCAAGTGGAAAGGCTACATAATACAAGAGAAGTATTAATGGCACTTAATACAAATCTATACTGTTCTTACGCATATCTTTAAATTATTTTCATGATTTTCCATGTGCTGTTTCACCAAAATACAAACGCCTGTGGCATAAAACGCTATCAATTAGCCATAGGCATCTAGGGTGTAGCTTGGAGTTCAGCCGTTGCCCATTGTACACAGGATCCTGAGCTCTGAGCAAGCCCCGCACAGTGGGGAAAACAAAACAAACAAAACCAAACAAACAAACAAAAAAACTGAGCATGGGCGTGACTTGGCCTTTACTGGGCTGTGGGACCTCAGGCAGTGATCTAGTCTCTGAGGTGAAGTTAAAGAAAGTGGTCCGTGGTGTATGTAATGCCCATGAATGAGCCCTTCTGTAGGAACTGACTCTCCCTTTGAAGCTTCTAGAAATCAGTTAGTCAGGAAGTCATCCTTGCCATCCGTCCCTTTAGCCCTCTGAGTCACAGCCCTGAATGCACACATGCATAAGGAATGTCTCACAGCCATCCATCCTTCCCAACTGCCTGTCCAATACGAAAAAAAGCAAAACAACCAAACCAAACCGACCCCGGATGCATGGCCCTGTGCAGAGAGCCGGGGGAGCAGATGACTCCACGCAGCTCTGACCCTGGAAGGCACCATCTGGAATCTCTAGTCCGCAAACCCAGCTCATTCACTTTTGGTTCACCAGGAAAAAAATCACCAAATAAATACTTGCCTAATCAAGACAAGCAGATAAGCAGCTAAGGTCAGTATGGTGCCGAGGGTGGGTGCAGAAGTCTTGCTTTATGTGTTGCTGAAACAAAATATCTGCCCTAAGAGACTGAAAGAAGAGATCAATCTTGGTTCACAGTTCAAGGATGCAGTCCATCATGGCGAAGGGACCATGGCGTCAGAACGTGAGGCATCTGCACATTGCCTCCATAATTAGGAAGCAGAGAGAGGTAAACGCCCACATTCCACTAACCTCCTGTTTATTCCCTTTAGGACTACCGTACATGGAGTGGTGCTATCCTCAGTTAAGATGGCTCTTCCCACCTCAATTAACATAATCTACATAACCCTTCCTGGCATGCCCAGAGGATTGTCTCCTAGGTGACTCTAAGCCCTCAAGAAGCAAGCGTGTGCCCTACTTCCTAGGTAGGCAAAGAGGGCTTCAGGAGATGAGCTCGAGCTGATTTTTTGGGAGGTGAAAGGTTACTCGGTGGAAATAGAGGAGTATCATGGGTAGAGGGAAGAGTATTACCAAAGGCGTGAGAGGACACGGCACACTTAGTATCTCCAACAAGTGACGTAGGGAAAAATAGGGGCAGAGCCATGCTCACTTAAGAGACAAAAGTGGAACAAAACACACTCGCAGCCCTCAGCAAGACAAAACCATGGGTGGGGCATCCCTGCAGAGGGAAGGGATCTGACTGAAGAAGTGGTACCTAGAGGCCAAGCCATTAGGGTTGAGAAAGATTGAAAACAACTAAAAAAGCCCCATCAAAGAACAGTAACCAGGTTGCCGCACAGTGCCAGGCTACAAGGGGCAGGGAGGCCATTCTGTAGCTGTGCCTTGTGTACAACAGTTGGGAGGTGACAGACATGGTAGTCATCCACCGCTGCCCAGCATCTTCAGAAATTCTGGTGTAGCTGCTGTACGTATCAGTGAGGTTCTCTCTTGGTCCCCAGCTGCAGTCCAGCTATTGTGGCAGATTCAGGTGCCTGTCCGAGGCTCAGCCTAGGCCTTGGCCAGTGTGGCCCTTGACATGTGTCCCTCTCCCTGGTATTTGTCATCACTCTCGTGAGGTCACTGTTACCCCAATAAAGGAGGCTCCAGGAATCCCCCTGCTCCAGGTAAGCCAGCTCTTTAGTGTTAAGTGAGTCCCAAAGCCAGGCCTACCAGGGTGTGATGGCCTGTCCTTTCCACTTGGCTATGGCTATGGCTGTGTACTTCCATTCCCTTATAAGCTGCCTATGAATATTCAAGACCCTTTCTGAGCTGGTTGTTGAGAACCACCATGGAAGAGTGTTTACACCGTGGGGAAAATGCAAACACAACCGGAGAGTGTGGAGTGTTTTGTTTTGTATTTTGAAAACCAGTTTATTAGCACATCTCTTCATTCCAAGGCAACAAGGAAAGAGAAAACAAATGTCAAATTGCTTTCTTTGATTTCTGGAAGCAGGTGTCTAACACACTCAGGAAGATTCTGAGGGGGCTGGTGAGAGGCCGAACCAGCAAAGACGCCTGCTGCTGAGCCTGTCCTTCCAGAACCGAAATGAAGGAAGGGGAGGAGTGACTCCCACAAGATCTCTTCTGACCACTACACACGAGCTGTGGCTCATGTCTCTACCCTGACCCCCAGCAAACGAATAAACGTGAAAAAGATCGTATTAAGAGAAAGATTCCAATTCCAAATAGCTAAATAAAACGGGAAGGATTTTTGTTGCTTTTTTTTTAATTCAGAAAGAGAAGCCCCCAGAGTATGGAAAATATAATTCTGCAATTTTAATAAGGCTGCCACACTGGCACAGATGCATTTCGTGTGCTGCTATTGGCTGGAGGGATTTGACTCAATTATTTCATGACAATGAAAAGGGGAATGGCGATGGGCAAGGTCCCAGGGGAAACTGTTTCCAGGAAAGGGTGCCTGGCAGCCAGTCCCTGCCTGAGCTGCCTGCACATGATGAGTTGAGTGTTGGAATCCTGGTGGGAGCCTCCTGGTAGATAGTGACAGGTGCCACTAACAGAAGTTGCTTAGGCTATGACACTTCTCCTCTGTCCCCAACATGGTTCTGCCGTTTGCAGAGCTCCCCAGCTGGGAAGCCTAGTCACAGTGGTGGGTGCTAGTGGAAGACGGAAGGGGAGAGAGAATTGCAAAGGAATGAAGGAACTTGTGTTTAATGAGCACATACTTCCCCCTACCAAAGCAGAGACCTTGTTGTCCTTAGATGTGCGCCATGCAACTGCCCTTTGCTCCATAGCTATTGTACACCGAGCCATACCCCAAGCCCATAGATGGAGTAACTTACTTAACCCTCTCAATGACCCTAAAGTAGCTACGAGTCTCCCCCATTTTACAGAGGAGAAAAAGAATATCCCACACCCACCCAGTGAGAACGCAGCAACACCAAGAAAGAGCCCAAGCAATGACTCTGGGTCAGCTCTCTGTCCTGACCAGTGGAACTAACAGTAAAAGAAGGATTGTCATCGATTGCAACCCTGACCCTCACTTAGTCAATGTTTATCAAAAGATAATATGGTCTCAATATTACAAAGATGGAGAAAATGGAAACTTTATGAGCATTTTTATAATTAGCAAATGATAATAATTATGCATAGTGACTACTGCTGGTTGAATAATATTTCCCATGTCTAGGGACTCTAAACGTGTTGGGTGTTGATGCCCACCTTACTCTGTGCCCTTCCTCACAACAGGCTCGGGACACTTGCAGTCAGTGGTTGTAGTCCATCTTCTCCTGATTTACACACAGATACAGAAGCTGAAGTGTGATGACCAACCTTGACCAAGGTCACAGAGCTGGAAATGACAGAGCAGTCTGGATTTAGGAATCTGGAGCTCCACTGTCCATTCTCCTACTCTACCTGCCAAATATGTGGCCTTTCACGGTGCTAGGGAGTGCATGTCACCACCGCCGAATGGACCACACGGAGAGGCCACCTGGGAGTGGGTTTTCTGAGTACCCCACAGCCCATGTGGAAGGAGTACAGACAGAAATGTCACGGGATGCAAGCTCGGGACCTGACCCCCTGGACACACCCACACTCAGCATTTCTCACAGGGAGCATCTGCCCCAGAAATGTGGTGTCTCGGCAGTGAGGGCCGATCTCCAGGCTAATGCTGGCATCCTTGTCTGCGTCCTGACTGTGTGACGTTAAATGAACTCGAATTAGCATGCTGAGTATCCCAGTGACTATCACCTTAGGCAGCAGCAGTGGACACTGAGCCTTCCTTCCCTCCTTCATTCACTCAGTGCATTTTAGGTTGGGGACTACTGTGTACCAAGATTGGGATAAGACCCAAGTTAAAGCTTCAGGGTCAGTTTTGGAGGAAATTAAGGATTTGCTAATTAATTCCTTCGATAAGCATTTACTCTCATGTGCTAGTACTAAGCTAAAACCTCTCGGGTCTCTGATGACATGTTTGCTAGTAACTACAGCGAAGCCACAGTGAGCGTAGTGATGAACATTTTCCATGATGTTCATAGTTTATGAACCACTCTCACAGTCGTGGAGGATCCTGTGGGCGATGGAGACGATTCAGAGGTCGGGGAGATGGCTCAGTGGGTAAAGTGCTTGCTGCCCAAGCACAAGGACCTGAGTTCGGATCCCCAGGGCCCACATAGAAATCTGGGTGCAGTGCTATTCTGCACCTGACAAGGGAGAGGCAGAGGGTCCTTAAGGCTTTGGAACTGCTGAGTTCCAGGTTCAATAAAGGACCTGTCTCAGAAAATAGTGTGGAGACTGATGTGAAGTACTCCCATTATTAACCTCTGACCTCCACAAATGTGCACATACACGTGTGTGCACACTCAGATTCATATGTACACACATACAAACATACATACATACATCATATACATGCATGCACAAAGAGAGATGGGCATTCAGACAGCTCAGATGACCTACACAGGGTCTGTGGTGTCAAAATCACCATTCCAAAATCTGCCGTCTGCTTGGACCTGCCAGTGACAGAGAACACGCCTGCTGGGTCCTCACGGGCAGGTCCCACTTTCAGAAGAAATTTGAGTTATACAAAGCTTTTTCTGGTTTTGGCCAAAAACAAACAAACAAGCAAGCAAGCCAACAGCCCTGTCTTCTCTTAGTCCTCATTTTGGTCTATACAGTCATATTAAATAACGCTCTTGCTGTAGAACTGTTTCTTCCAGACTGAAGCATTCTCTCATGGAGGGAGGAAGCAGTGTTTCCCACGACTCATAAGAAGGGTGCAAGCCCCGTCCACACAGTTATGTGAGCAGTGTGCAGTTGCAGGGAGATGGACTCTCTGATGAAGCTACCTGCCAGTTGCTCAAGAGCTCCAGTCAAGCAGCTTTTGCAAGTCATCAACCTCTGGGGTGGGCTTTCAGCGATGCCACAGCTCAAGGCCCCTATGACCCTGTCAGTCCGCCCTTGCACGCATGTTTCTGTAAGTCATTCACCAAAGGCCTGTGTGTTGAGGACTGGTCTCCAGCTGGGTGTAGTAATGCACACCTGTAATTGTAGCACTCAGGAGACAGAAACAGGAGGATCATGAGTTCCAGGACAATCTTGGACATATATAGTGATACCCTATCTCAAAAATAAAACAAAACAAAACAAAACAAACGAACCCCTCAAATTTAAAAGGCACAGTCTTCTGCTTGGTGCTATTGGAAAGCAGAGGAACTTTCAAGAGGTGGGACCTAGTTAGGTCATTGGAATGCACACTTTTTAATGGCACAGGCCTGTATATCTGTGCGTAGGTATGTGGTTATGAGTGCACATGACCCACAGAGGCCAGAAAGGGGTGCCAGGTCCTTTGGAGCTGGAGTTACAGGTGGTCATGAGCCATGCTACATGGGGGCTGGAAACCAAACTTGGGTCCTCTGCAAGAGCAGTATGTGCTTTTAGCCATGGAGGCAGAATCCCTGCCCCTGTACGAAGAGCAGATTCCTCCACATGGCCCCACCATAATGTGCTGCCTCATCACAGAGCCAACCCATTTTGTATTGAAACTTCCAAAATCATGAGCCAAAATAGGGTGACGTAGGGGTTTTTTTCTAGCAACGAAAGCAGACTAGCCTATCTGGAGAATGGAACGGAGACAGAATTCCTCCCTAAGAACACAAGGTGGTGTGGATCTTAGAGAATGCCCTGCTGCTAGGGTCAGTTCCCATATCACACGGATCAAGAGAGGAAGAGAAATATTATTTTTAAAGGGCAAGGAGGCTGGAGCAACGCATTAGCAGTGGTGTTTGCCAAGAAGAGGGAAGCTGTTGATTAATACAAAGTAACTACAGCACAAATGCCACAAGGACCTTTACAGAACATTCTCTGGGCATGGAGAAGTGTCACTTCAGCTCCCAATGAGGCTATCGCAGAATCTGGCATGAGCCAAGCCTGGTTTAAACCCCAACTCTGCCCAAGTCCTGGGGTGAACATAGAAACAGTCAAATGGCATCATGATACTCGGTAGGGTTATGGTCTAAATCAAACCAGAAAGTTCCTGACTAACGTAACTGTAACTCTTGCTAAATCCTGTGGCCATGATGACAGGGAGGACAGAGGAACCAGCAAGAATCCACGGGTGTCCACTCCTTCTCACTCCTAGATGCTCCTCACGGGTTGCCTCTGACAGGAGTGCTGACCCTTGAAGCCTGATGGCGTACAGACATGCCAGGCCTGTGTCAAATTCCCACCAGTGATTTCTCAGCATAAATTAACTGGCACAAATGCTTTGAAATGGCTGCTACAGAATTATGTGACAGCTTCCAGGAGAACCTATAAAAATAGCTAGAATCAGAGAATGGCCGTTTGCGATGCACAGAGGTTTCTCATTAATTTAATTTCTCCTTTCCTTCATGCTTGTGATCCTTCTTTGTAAGAGCTAACAAGGAGGAGAGTGGGAGAAAGCACCAGGTGCCCAGCTACTGAAATAAGTAGTGCTAACAAACAGCAAAAAGAATTCCAGATTAGCTAAAACTGTCATCAAACTTAGCAGTATTTCTTTATACTTATATGGAAGCAATTTATGTAAATCTCTACCATTTACTGAGGATGTCTGTGTGCTGCTGTGTCTTCCTCCTTATTGTTATATATTGAGCACTCACAAGGGTGGCACACCCATTTATTAGCCCTCTTCATTTTCACAGTGGCCCACCATCGTGTCTTTCTGTGACTGAGGTGTAGTGTGGGCAGGGGGATCCTACCGCTGAGCGTGGGGCACTAGAATTGGAGCCTGAGTCTGCGTCTGTTTGCCAGGGGCGCTGTTCCCTGGGCCTCATTTCACCCCAGGAACTAAGCACAACCACACAAGATCGGGGGCCTCTCTTAGAGGAGAGGAGACTGGTGAATTTGGAGGAAGACAGTGTGCAGAGTGGGCCCAGGCTTCCACCGCCTCCTCATTCCTACTGGTTCCAGGCCTGACTCGAGTTCCCCAAAGTCCTGCAGGGTTAGGAAGTTCATTTGCCTAAAGATCTCTTCTCTTCTCTCTCTCTCTCTCTCTCTCTCTCTCTCTCTCTCTCTCTCTCTCTCTCTCTCTCTCTCTCTCTCTTGTTTCCTTTTCCATAGTGAGAGTGAGACTCAGGCTCTCCTGTCTTTATCCCTTTATCTTATCCTCAACTCATTCTAGGTGGAAGCAAGGGCTTCTTCTGGCTTCCCTCCTGCTCCCCTGTAGTGCTGGGTTAATGCTACTTGTATTCTAATGCTAACTACTGACTCTCAAGATCTGCCCCTCCCCCCACTGATGAGCAGATTCTCATATACACCAAGAAATGCTATATAAACCTTGTTCCCTGATTTAACTGGTCAATAAAACTCCAGAGCCTGTGATTGGGCAGTAGAGGGAGAAAGGTGGGACTTGAGGATCGAGTGAGGGGGTTGCAGGAAGAAAGAGGGAAGAGGAAAGAAGAGAGGACGAGGGAAATGGAGGAGATGGACCAGGAAACAAGTAGCAAGGGAGATTATGGCTGGGAAATAAGTTAGAATAGCTCCAAACCTAGGCTTATGGCTTGCGATAAAATAAATAAGATACCTGGACTGTATGTCTTTTATACGGGCTAGCTGGAATGACAAATTCCACTTACAGTTCCACATGATTTCCAATTTACAAGAGGCTTACATGTGGTCAGGTGTATGATAAATAAATATTATGCTGTATGAGGGTAATTTTCTTAACTCAGAGTAATCCACATAGTTTAATGGGAAAGGGGGGATAGGGTAATATTACAAAAATGTCCTAAGTGTGAAACAAACTAGAAGAGAAAACATAAATCCAAAAAAATACACTGCCCATAAAAAAGGTACTAAACTTCCCCCAATTTAGAGACCAGAATCTAAGGTGCAGTACAAGGTAACCTGAATACCAACAAGCGCCAAGAACAGATATTTTTCAACTACCAAGCACAAGCTAAAACCAGTTTATTTGGAGACAAGAAAGTCCTCATAATACACAATCAAACTCCCAAACCCAACAGACCTCATGTGGGGTGTGACCACACTCACAAGCTAAGTGTACTTACTAGGGCTTCTATAATGTAGAACCTGCCCAGGAGCGAGGCCCTGGGTGATAGCCCAAGACTGACTGCTGTGTTGATGGACTTTGGGAACAGGAAGGGCCCTCGGCAGCTGCTCTGCTTTAACATCTACGGCTATGATGAAATACCCAGACAGAAGCGACTTAGGGGAGGAAGGGGTTTGTTCACCTTACACGTCCTGGTTACATCCATCACTGAGAGGGGGTCAAGGCAGGGCTTAGGCAGCTAGTCCCCATGCATCCAAGAGCAGAGACAGAACACATACCTGTGCTCGCTTGGTGCATATGCTTGGCTACTTCTCATCGCTCTCAGACAGTTCAGGCTTTAGCCCATGAAATGGTATCAGGATTAGGTTTACCAACCTCAGTTAATAGTCAAGACTATTCCCCATAGACAAATCTGTTCTAAGAAAGCCCTCAGTTGAGACACCCCTCTCAGGTGATGTCAAGTTAACGGTTAAAACTAACCTGGAGACGGACCCAGGAGAGATGACTCTGCAGTTAGGAGCACTGGTTCCTCTTCCAGAGGTCCCAGGCTTGCTTCTGAGCACCCACACGGCAGCTCACAAACACCTCTTACTCCAGTTCCAAGGACCCAAAGCTCCCTTCTTGTCTCGGTGGGCTCGGCACACGTTTGGTGAGAGGCGTGCACACAAGCAAACCATCCCTACACATAAAAAAAATAAAACAGCACAGCAGTGGAACCCAAGCCCCAAGTTGAGGAGATGCAGATATCTGCACATACAACATTATATTTGTATCCACAGGCCCAGTATGGCACCTGGCCCATGGCATGCATCAAAGACCGAGCCAGTGGTGGAGCCAGGGCTGCTACTCAAGGTCTCCCTGCTGATCTCAAACTCACAACATAGCTCAGGCTGGGCTTGAACTCATCATAATTCTTCTGCCTCAGCCTTCCAAGGGAAAGGCTGGGATTGCGTGTATGAGCATCGTACCTGGAATATTACTCATGGAGACCAGACTGGTGTCTGTTCTTCACGAACACTGCGTATTCATAGTACTGTAATCAAAGGTCAACTGAGCAGGCTTCCAACATCATTGGAAAGATGCCTCACAGACAGCTGGTACAACCTGCAGCCAGACCCTGGAGGACACAGAGGTCACATCTCAAACGGCTAAGTGTAGGGACGAGGATCAATCTCTACCCTAAATGCACACACTAGCTTGCAAGTTTGGAAGATGCTTGTCATAAACTTGAGCAGAGGATCCATGCAACACCTCACTGTGGTACCGAGATCACAACAACGCCAGAGAAGTGGCCTTCTATATCCGAAACTATTTTAAGAACCACAAATCCTGTTTCTCTTTTTCAAACTAATTAACGTTTATGAGCAGGACTGAAGTGTTTCTTGTGACTGCCGTGGAGAAGCAGATCCCTGCAGTTGGAAGCAAGTGGCAGGGTGGTGAGAGACTGTCAGAAACACTTCTCGAAAGCACAGCTACAGTAGACAAGATCTGCAGCTCCCAATTAGGCTGGCCTCCAGTATCTGGTACCTCAGAGCTAATGGTTTAAAAGTCACCAGCAAAATGTGCAGAGTCCAAGGGTTTTTAAAAGATGAAATCTTCCTTCTTATTTTTGTCTCTCTCTTCCAAACGATAAATCATCGAGCTTATAAAAGCTGCGGGTTTTGCGACGTGGCAGACACTAGAGATGAGCAAACCTCAAGCCAGGAGGGGAAGAGTAGAGGCTTGCCCAAGGTCAGTTTCAGAGTGCACTGTGGCACTGGCAGCCTAGGACCTTGCCTCCTAACTGGGTCAGAGCTACCTTCCCCAGGAGACTGCCTTTGTTTAGGGTCCCTGCCCATGCGATGTAATTAGAGGGTTGCATTTTCAATGTGAGGCAGGAAGGGACCGAATGCTTTGCATCGGGGGTCACTTTAATTAAACTAGAAACACGGGCACTGTTGACTTACTTCAGTCTTGCTGAACTCTTGTTACACTATCCATTTGTTTAGATAAATTCCTGTCTTCGAAAAATAAAACACACATGACTTGAATGGAGAAGCCCTGTATACAGTTTGCCCTCTGCATCTGTGAGGTCTGTGTCCAAGGATTCAACCAAGTATGGGAAATCCTTGGGAACAAAGCTACACTTTTACTGACTGTGTATGGCCTATTTTCAAAGGCTCAATTCCTGAGCAATACAGTACAGCAACTGCTTAGGCAGCATTTACATTGTATTAGGTATTACAAGGAATCTGCAGATAATCTAAAGTATATGAAGGGAGGTGTGTGGGTTACATGCAGACACTCTGCTGCTCTACGTAAGGGACTTGAGCATCCACAGGGTTTGGTACCATGGGGAATGCTGGGAAGGACAACTGTATTTCAGTATGTATCCATTTGTGAGGATTGTAATAACGTTAATGCTAGTGGCATTAGCCCTATGTGCTCAGCACTGTGGCCGTAGATGAGCATAACAAACAGGCTAATTATCAGACAATCCCCACTCATGAAATGCTCCCCATATCCAGGTGGTGTGCACTGTGGGTTAGGCGCAGAGGCTCACTTCAGCATCACAACATTCCTGCTAAACAGTTTTCTACCATTATGGACTTTTTACTAATGGAAAAACGAAGGTTCAGGGAAGTCAACTACCCCCAGATTTCACAAAGAGCAAAGGGAAAGCTGTTCTCAGATCCAGGCCCAGAGGCCTCTGGAAGCTTCTGCCTCCGGTACCATAGACGACAGCAACCCTGTCTGGAAGAAAGGATTGCTTCAAATTCTATTCCAGCAAGGACATTTGGAGATCCAAGGGTAAACCAAAGGGCTGGAGGATGGCCTGTCCTCCACAGCCATCTTGGTCTTGTCCTGGCAGGGAGCAGAGCAAAGCAGAGCTCTCTGGTCGGGGCGATCGGAGAAAACAGACACAAGGGGTTCAGAGCTCCAGTGAAATGTGGGAGCAAGGTAGAGTTTGTCTACTGTTCCATCTTAAAATATTTATGAAGCAGAGGGGCGCTTCCGCATTCAATAGACAGCTAAAATCTGCAAGTTATATTTACGGATCATGAAGGAAGGACACTTTCCCAGAAGGACTGAGGTTCAAATCAGCAGTCTTGCAAGCTGCCATGTTACAGTGGGAAAAAAAAATCAAACAAACAAAGGAGACAGAAGCGTTGCTGTTGCCTAGAGAAAAAAATTTTGCCCGCCACTTGTTCTGCTGGAGAGAAAGGCTGAGTCAAAATTAAGAATGCATCTAGGACTTTGCCTGCAAACCAGGTGCAGGAGAAAGAAAAGGGATGGGGGAGGGGCTGCAACTTCTCCCTCATTAGAAGAAGTGTTTTACATGGATGTGACGGTGCCTTAAAGGTTAGGTTTGACAATCATTAATACTTTGATTGTCTTAAGAAACCCACACAGAAAGTCAGGGAAAGAAAGCAGATGGAGAGAAATGTGAGTTTGTGGTGAAGTTCCGGGTTGTTTTCAGTGCTCTGGTTGCAAACGTTATGAACAGAGTTCAGTTAAAACTGGGGCATCCCTTGTTCTCGGAGTCATTGAGAAGCTGTGTCCAGGATGTCCTTCCCCAGGGGCACTGTCCGCCATTTACATACAGGAATGAGGCATTCTGATTATCTTAGCACTCAACCCCAGAGGCTGAAGGATCACTTCCCAGAGGGTGTCTGATGGTGGGACAGACCTAAAGCCAGAGCCAGATGGGGTAGAGATTCTATGAGCTGTGTGTGTGTGTGTGTGTGTGTGTGTGTGTGTGTGTGTGTGTAGAGTACTACCCTCATCCTGAAGTGGTGGAATCAAGAGTGGGAAGAGACAAGAGAGGTTAGGATCTCAGTTGTACTTTTTCTAGGGTATCACAAGGACAAGGGGTGGGTCTGCATGCAAGCTGATGAGCATGCAGGTAACATGAGCCATACCCCTAGGAAGAACCCAATAGATACCTCTGGAGAAAAATGTACCCTGAGATCTGTTCTGATCCCTTATTTGCTCCTAATAACCATTATGGTTTAGATCTAGGCTTGGCCCCCAGTGTTGCAATATTCGGAAGTAGGGCCCAGCTAACCAGACCACGAAGGTCCTGGTCTCATCAAGGGGCTCATTCACTGGTGGGTACTTCTTGGGTTCTTGGGATGTGGGGAGGGGACTGTAGAAAGTAGAGGCTGACAGAAAGAAGCAGGTTACTGGGGGCCTGCTCTCAAGGTGGCATCGTGTGCCCTTCCTTCTGCTGTCATAAAGAAGTGGCTTTGCTCTAACACATGCTGACCACGAGGCTCTGAATCATCACAATGGAGTCAAGTGGGTGTAACGACTCTGGAGCTGAGAGCTAAGATTAATAAAACCCTGCCTGCTTTGAGTTGTCCTCCGTAAGCATCGAGTGATGCTCCAATCAAATGTGCAATGCAGGCACCGTCCCACCATGATCCCACAGTGTAGCATGGGAAGCTGGAGTTTAGGAGGTTATGTGATGTGTTCTGTCACACGCTCATGCTCTGAACCCGTGTGTACTCATCCCGGGCTGCCTTTCCTTTACTCTGTCTTATTTGACCTTGGCTTGATCACTTCCGGCCGCATGGAACTCAAGACTCCTTTGAGTCTGTTGTTTCTTTCACCGAGTTTTACTGTCTCCACCTCTAACTTCGGCCTCGGTTCCTTGTTCTGCCGCTGACACCTGCAGAGACATCTTTGCAGCTCCACACAGTCTCTGCTCTTGGCTGTCTCTCCTCTGAGCTGAGGCAGACTCAGTGCATCCCTTTTCCTTTCTAGCAGAGGATTTCCAGATCCTCTACTTAATCAGGCCTTGGAAGACAGTCTAGTCTCCGTCTCCTGTGACATTTCACAGGGTTCATTGTATGTAGAAATTCCACCTTCGCTGATTTCGCACGCTGGCTAATTCCTCCTTCCAGTAAGAGATGGGGTCCTAAGATCCAGAGCTGAAGACTGCCTTCCTGCACCTTGGATTTTTGGCCTATAGAATGGGCTAAGGATGCCTACTGCACACAGTAGGGAGGGTGCTTGACAGTAACTGGCCTGGGATGACTGTGAGACGGCAGAGCCGTGCAGGTGTGTGGGGAGTGATAGCGATGAGATGACGACGGTGTGCGGGGTGCAAAGATGGCAGCCCTCCACCTCTGCACCAGAGTTCAGCTCCTTCACCACCCCCACCCCTGACAGATATGGGGTAACGCACAGCTGGAGCCAAGTGCCCCTTAAGTCTGCCAAAGCTGTTGTGAGGCTCTGAGAGACTATCAGTGAGTTACAACACATGGAGGATAGACAGGCAACCACTTCTGCATTGATGGAATAAAACACCTTACAGAGGGAAAGTTAAGGAGGGCAGGGTTTATTAAGGCTCAACACAAGAGGCTGCAGTTCACCATGGCAGCGGGAGTGTGAGCAGCTGGTCACTTCGCTGCATGGGGAAGCAGACAGAGATAAATGCTGGGGGACCCCTTCTTATTTACTCCAGGACTCTAGCCTACATTCAGGATCAGTTAATATAGTGTAGACATCCAGAGTCAGTCCCTGAGGCTTGCCTCCTGGGTGATCCTAGATCTTATCAAGTCAATGATCAGTGTTAGTCATCACAGGCTTCTTAAAGACAGGATGTCCCTTCGTTCAAGGACTGAGCCAGCAAGCAGGCCTCTGAACGCGCTGCTGTGGCGCTGTGGGTGGGGCAGAAGCTAAGAATCAGGAGTAAAGGCAGTACAGGCCTCCATGGGGGACATAGCTGCATGGGGTGGGGCATAGCTGCTTTTCTAACTTCCAGGTTCCTGAGTGGCGTGGCTGTGCATATTATAGTCCCCATTTTCTGGTGGCCAAGAAGCTTCATTAGGACTGTGCGGGAGCTTCTGCTGAGGCTTCTAGGCCACCTCCACCCTGCCCCACGGGCCCGGCTTGGCATCCCTTGTTGGTATTCCTACGGCATTCTATACCTCACCAGATTCAAGTGCAGCGCTGACCCAGCTCCTGGCACAGGTCGACAAGCAGACAAGCTTTCCCTTGTGCATTCACTGACATGCTAGCGGCTTCTATACTGTGGGGGTGGAGGAAGAAGGGATCCACTCAACGTTAAGGAAGTCATCCACCGACCGGGGAGAGCTGGTTCTGCAGCCGGAGCGGGTGTGGGTGGAGTGGTGCTCTGCTCACAGGCAGCCCTGACTTGCGAGGGTGCAGGGCTGGATGAGCGTGAGACCAGATCCTACTCCTCTGAACTGCTCAGATCCTGCTCTCTCCCACGCCCCGCACATTAGCCTCTGCCTTGAGAGTTGCTCAAAATGAAGGAAGAAATGGAAATTGCATGAAAAGAGGAGGAAAGAGAGCAGCTGGAGAATATCGCCGACCATTGGGCGTGATAACCCAGGGCTCCAGGGAATGCCGAAGTGGACCTTCCTTCTCATCTTTCATTTCTTTTAATCTAGCAGATAATTAGAGGGAAATCAAATCCCTCCCCACAGCCGAAGATTAACCTGTCACGGCCGTAGCTCTTCCTACTTACTATACCACCTCTTCTCCCATATTTTCCCTTAAACATCTCACACACACACACACACACACACACACACACACACACACACACACACACACACATCATAGCGGTCCACTTATTTAAAACTATTCAGATTGGACTTTCCCATAGCAAGGGCTCTCCCACGAATAAGCAAGGTTCTCCCTCCCTCCAAAGCAAGAACTTTTCATTGCTTTGCAGATTTAAAAAAAAATCTAACTGAAAAACTCCCTTTTATGGATGAAGGAAGCAGAGCTCAGAGTGAGGAGACAAAACCTTTTATGGCTCTAAATGACAGAGTCAGGATTTACCCTGAAGCATCTGACTGCAGAGTCCTGTGCTTACCACTCTGCCCCCATCTATACGCAAGCCATGAGAGGATCTCTGCTCTGACCTCAGTGGCTCTCTCCTCCCTCTAATGACGTGGTAATCATATGTAGAGGGAGACAAACCCCTGTCCGACTTTTGATGAAAATACTGACTACCAAAACTCTAACTTCTCTCTACACCCCAGTTTATACTTCAGCCCTTCTGGTTTGGGACGTTATTGAAAGCCAAGAAACTTCCTAGTTGCCTGAGGTTCTTTCTCACACAGAATCACCTGCTCATTTGCTTAGCTCGTATAAATTGAGAGACAAGTCCCCGCTCTAGCTTACAGTGAAGAAACAGGTCTCTACTTTATTCACTGACACAGGGTCTCTTTCTCTGAACCTAGACCAGCCAGCTGTCTCTCTGAGAACCCTCCTCCCAAATTCTGGGAATACATTCTGGTCTCTACCATACTCTACCATACAGGTGGCTACACCATACCACACTGGTTTTTGTGTGGGTCTTGGAGTCTGAACTCCCATCCTCAGGGCTTACATGGTAAGTACTTTATCCATAATGTTAACTGACTGGCTATTTGTCCATCCAGTTTCCCATCTCTACTCATATAGGGCGGGGCACCTGCATACCTGTAGTAGAGAGACCCAGTTGCTGCCTGATGTCCCTCTGGAAAGACGCTCTTTTCCTGACAGCCTCAGCAGTGCTCAGAGCAGACTGCACACAGGAGAGGCTTACTCCTCATTCAGAGTTTCCACATTTGGGGATGGAAATGACTTGGCGTGTTTCACACAGAGGAATTCGCGTATCATTAGCCACCTCCTGTCTGTTTTCCCATGAAAATGCATCCATGTGTTTCTAGTTTACTGACAACCCACCGAAGCCTGAGACCTTTGAGGACCAGACAGCCAGTGTAGATGGAAGCCTTCGGAGGGTTGGGTGGTGGAGCATCCAACTTCGGCCTCAGATAATAAAATCCTGGCCTCTTCTCCAGGAGCCACACACATACACAGATCCTGGGTCACCTCTGGGCTCCTTCAGGCCCCACATATTCCGCTCTGAAGACAAGCTCTGGAGTCTTTCGTTTGACACCAGGCTGCCCTCCTCTGGGCTCTGGGCTAGCTACCACGGCCCTTCCTTCCACCTCCCTCCTCTCTTCATCCACTTCATGCACCTGCCTCTCCGGCCTCCCTGCGGAGCCTCCTCCCCCAGGGACACCCTTCCTCTTGTCTTCCTCTTGTCTTTGGCTGTCGAGCCCGTCGAGCCCCACTCAGGCTCTCTGCCTCAGCTGTGGGGCTGCCTCTTCACCTGCTTTAGAAGTTCTTCCTTCCTGCCAGGAAACGCTGCCTCCAGAGGCTCTTGCTTCTTGACGGTTTCTCCTTCCATCCACTGTACTTAGCCGGCTCCACCTTATAGATCTTTATGTATGGCTCTCACCTCCCCTTCTGGCCTGTGAGCTAATTTGCTTCTGGAGTCCTCCTCTTGACACACAGTAAGTGCTCAATAAACACTCAAGATAAAGGAATCTTGTTTCTCTAATGCACCCTTGATGCAAATGAAATGCAAATGAACATGCAGTCACCTTACTTTGACCCCGACTTCTCTTATGTACAAGCACTTGGGGTCTGTGTATGCTGCTCCATGGGGTTCAGCATAAAGAGTTTTTGGCATCAACTGAACTTCAGGATTTCAACCAAAGATCAGCTGTGTATAGTTCTGGAAGAGCCCGTTTCCAGAAACATGATCACCATCAGAAGGATGGCGCCCCCATTTTAGGATGGCATGCTTAGTGCACATGACTCTGGAGAGGTGACTCAGGAGTTAAGAGTGCTGGCTACTTTTTCAGACAGCTGGGGTTCAATTCCTAGCACTCACATGTGGCTACCAACCATTTCTAACTCCAGTTTCAGGGGCATCTGACACCCTCTCTTGGCCTCCGTGGGCACTGACCGCATCAGACATGCAGCATACATAAAATAAAAGTAATAAGCCTTTTAAAGAATGAATACATCTTTCCTATTACTATTCAGTTCTGCCAGTGCAAGTGGGAGGAGCCTGAGTTTATGAACTTTCTAATGCATGTGCTTCTTCTACTCTTCTGAGAGGACAGGACGAAGCTACATTCCTTGGTCACACTCAGAGTTCCAGCTATGCCACAGCTCTGCTGTGTGCCTGGGAGGTTCCTCTTCTCAGTTCTCTCAGAATGCCTCACCTTTGTCCTGGGTTCTATGTAGAATCTACCTGCTTTGGAGTTTCACCTGTTGGTTCTAATGGCAAAGGATTCCAGAGAAATGCTTGTCAAGGGAAGAAGAGGGGGTGTCTCAGTCGCACCGAGGCAGGCTCCCTCCATGCTTTACAGCACAGCTATTATGGTGAGAAGGGGTAAATAAAATGGGAGCAGACTGTGACAAGTTACTGTGGGAAAGGGGCCTTCTGGGCTTCTGTAAGTCATGTTGCAAACAGCTGTAGTTGAATCAGATGCAAGCAGAATATAACCCAACTTCTAGGCCTCACAGGCTCCTTAAAATCTCCTCAGATTCCTCCACGTCTACCTTCCTGGCACACTTTATAAATTCTGGGGTCCCAGAGGGTTATGATTCCCAAGGAAAGTCCAGTTACCAGAAAGAAAGACATTCAGGAAAGGAAAGCAAGTAGAACGGCCCCTTTGGGCTTAGATGTATCTTCCCCAAACTAGGACCTCCTCTGAGAACAGCTGAGGACTGTGTCTGATAGGTTTTCAAAAGAAAGATTTGGGCAGCCAAAATACCTTGAGAAAGGGGGTTTTCCTCGTTTTCCCTTTCTCTTTGATGCTGAGCGTTCAGTGTGCAGCAGAAACTCATCTCAAAGTGAGGAGAGTCTGGTCATTTCTACCTCTGACCAGTCTTGTGACTTGGGACAACTCTCACACCTTCTCCAGCTTGGTTTCTGGGTGGGGAGGGATACTCGGGGGAGGGCGGGCGTAGAATGACTTTACCCATCACTTGGATCAGTTGTCTCAGAGGCTTAGGAGCTGGCTGTCATCATCGGGGAGTTTAAAAGTGTGGCCTGACTGTCCCCTTGGTGACCTAGGAGCCAGCATTTTTCAGTGTCCTCAGGGAAGGAAATGACATGGCTGAGCCCAGAACATGATGAGATGTTAAGGACCTCCCCAGCCCTGGCTGCCAAGTTCACTGCTGCCAAGTCAGGGTTCTTCAGATGCCTGGGAGAAAGCATCTTGAGCCAGGCAGAAGACTAGAGGAGTGATCTCTGAGCCTCTGCCAATGAAATGAGGGTCTGATTACATCAGAGGTTCTAGTGACTTTTATGGCATTTTATGGCAGAAAAAAAAATCCTTCCCTACAAGTGACCTCTAATATTGGAGACCCAAATCAGAACTTAACCCTAGTGGCAGACATGCCCCAACTGCCCGTCAACTGACAAACAGGTACTAAACTGTAGTGTATATAATCTGTATAATAGATTATAATCTATATAAAGCTCTAACACGTGCTGTAGCATTACTAAACCTCAGGAAAATTATACAAATGAAAAAAAAACAATTACAAAAGATTGCTTATTGTGAAATTCTGTTTTTTTTTTTAAACCAACCAAGTACAGGAAATCTGTGGCAGATAAGTAGCCCCAGCAGCAGGTGGGGAAAGAGGGGGATCTGGGGATGCAGGGAGTACTTACAGGGATGGGTTTCCCATGGAGTGACAAACATGTTTGGAGCTAGATAGACTGATATCCCTATAACACTGGGGATATGCCAAACGTCACTAAATATCATTGGATTGTATGCTTTGGGGGTGGGGAATGCTATGGACCAAATCTAAGGCCTCACACATGCTAGGCAACTTTCTATCATTGAGCTATACACCTCAGCCCCTAAAGGTGCGTGCTCTTAAAATTTATAGTATATGAATTTTACTTCCACAGAAATGAGGTTCCCAGACTCTTAAGTGCCAGCCCCCTCAGTTCCATGTTCTTAGGGCTCCTCCCTGAGCCCCAGTATAGAAATCAATAGTTTTTAACTATCAAGAAGTTTCCAGTCACCATAGTTTGCTGTGATGGTTGTCTCCCTGCTTTACTCCAAAGGTAATTTCTTCTGACATCCCAAACACACAAGTCCCAGTGATATCTTGGTGCCTGGAAACAAGCCCCTCCAGTCACCCTCTCTGGTGTCTATGATAGTCCACGGTGATCTCCCCACCTCAAATTTATGATACATCACTAGTTTTAAACTCAAAATTCTGCAAGAAGGAAAGTAACAATCAATCTTTGCTTTGGCTTGTTTCCTCACTGATCAGTAAAATGCACACTGGAAAGAGGCTTCTCTCAACAGAGTGGTGGCACTTAACCTGCAACTCCAGTCTCAGGAAGCTGAGGCACAAGGACTGAGTGCAAGTTCCAGGCCAGCATGGCCCACATAGGGAGACTGCCTCTCAAAAGCCAGTACCAAACCAAGTAAAAACAGGCCCAACAAATTGTCTCATTTGAATGTAGTTATTGTTGTTTTATTTACATGTAATTATCTATTATGTAGGAAAGGCTCCTGGAGGCTCAAAAGCAGCTATGTGACTCGCCCGAAGCCCTTACTAGCAGCTTACTATACAGAGTGAAGACTTGAATGCTGTCTCTTAGCCACAAAAGAAAGCATTTTTTGTCTTTTGAGACACCATTTGATTGTGTAGCCCAGGCCTGGGCAAGAATTCACTAAGCAGTGCAGGTTTTCCTTGAATTTGTGGCAATCCCATCAGTCTCTGAGGGTTGGAATTACAGGCAGAAACCCTTGTGAACCAGCAAAGAAAGTGCTGTTAATTACGTTCAGAAGGCAGTCACTGGGGTCAGGCTCCTCTGCACACAGAACACCGGGACCGTTCTCAGCCTCACCAGGAAAGGTCCCCGGGGTTACAGGGCGCAGGGTGTACGGGCACATCCTGGCACCTTTCTAATGGTTCTTATGCACTTTTCCAGGGAAGCCTTGGGGTCAAAGGTCTCAGGACATTTGCTTAAATAAGATTGAGTGGGTCCAATAAAATCCCCCTGACCCCAGATGTCTGATAACTAGCATCCTGAGGAGGAACTAATAAGGACCATGCCACAGGCTCTAGAACTGGGCATGGAGACACACACCGGTAATCCCTCTGCCTCTAGGGAGGCAGACACAGGAGGATTGTGAGTTCAGGGCCTGCCTAGACTTCATAGTAAGACCCAACTTAAACAACAGAAAAAAAAGAAATGGAAAACTCTGCTGCTGCAGATAAATTCCGGCACTGAACTCTACTGTGACGTCACTCAATACAGTTGCAATGGCGCGGTCTCAGAACTGCATCCACAGGTTTTGGCCCCACAGCCCGGCACATTTTCTATGGCCCTCACCCTGTGCTTTGTCCTGTTACCTTGAGTCATAGGGACTGAGAATAATTTCAGCCTCAAACCTGGTAAAGTTACCACAATAACCATTGCTTATATATTCATGCACTTTTCAGACTGCAATGTACTCTTGTGGATGCTGGCTAAAAATAAAATAAAGGTGAGATTAAGGGAAAAATCAGTAAATGGCATTTAGCTGGTCACACACCTCTTTACGCTCCAGGTAAGAAAGAGGGAGGTGAAAGGGTTTCCAGATTAGGAATGAAGCCAGAGCCCCGAAAATTCTGTCCCTGGATATCGACACGAACGCCAATGCTTTTTAAGTTAAAAATGGGATGCTGCAGCTTACGACTCGATAGGCTATAAAATGCTTCTCTCATCCTTCCCAATCAATGGTCCTGGGCTTGTGGCAGTTAAATTTCAGATCTTCAGCTCCTATGGATTGTGTAGGTAACGTGAAACGAGAAAGGGGAAGAGGAAAGCTCATCATGATGTGCTGCTTTACTGATGGGCGGGCGGAACCTCTGCCTCTCAGTGCTTGGCAGCAAAGGCTAAAGAATGCTCGGGCCTCCCATCCGAGCACTAAAGGCCCTGACTCTGTTTAGCCTCTGAGCTCAGAGGAAAGAGGTTGCATTCAGGGTGGCGTGGCCATAGAAGAGCCCGACAGGCTATCCAATCCCAAGAGATCGGCCCCAAGCACGCACACAGCAACTCGGGTATGCTTGGTAGATTTTATATGTAATTTACATTATATATCTATGACTATTGAAGAGGAGGTAGTGACTGTTGAGATGGAGCGATGGGAAGGGCACAGGAGCTGCAGAGGGTGAGTGAGAAATGGAAAGGATGTAAATATAGCACCCGTGCAGGAAATTTGCGAAAGAAAAAAAAAAGCTTCTAATTTAAAATTTAAAAGTATGCTCAGGCCACACAATGGATTTTGAACTTCTTGTTTCCAGAGAAGAAGTCAGAATACCAATGTGTCAAGGTCATCTTAAAATAATCTGCACCACCATGCCGCAGAAAGCCACCTACTTCTCTCCACACGGAGCACAAAGTCTCTTGGGATCTCATCTTGGCTGCTGAGATCAATAACTATTACAGGAAAGATTTTTAAGGAGTATGCTTTATGGCAATTAATCTACTAACTAGTGACTCTAACGGGTGTTTTTTCTGAGGGTTAAGTAATGAGAGTAGCAGTGTGTGTTTATCAGTGACCCTATCATTTGCCTACTGTCCAGCTATAGATGCTCTAAGGATCTGGTGGCCCAAGGACCTCATCTCCAAAGCAGGAGTCCATGGAGGCCACACAGACAGAATTGACTACACAAACCACAGAAGTGAATGTTCACAGCGACATTGCTCTCAGGACAGATCAGGGGAACAGTCACCACCCAGCCTGTCTGAAGATATGACCAATCTTATAGACTCACATTTCCCACAAGATATGTTTGCTCAACCGTGGCTGCCAAGAGGAACCTGCCAATATGTGGACATAGGTTCCTAGGGAACCTGCCCATCTCCAAGCCATACTCATAAGAATCAGTGTGGCTGAAGGAGGATGCCATTGTGCCAGCATTTTGAAAGCTGCTCTGGAAGGGTCTCATGTGCAGTCAAGGGTGAGAAGCACGGCTGTAATGTGACTCAAACAAGAGCCCCACTGATGAGGAGTCTCAGCAGAGGGACCTAACAAGCACCACTTGCTGGGGAAGTCAGTATGTCTCCCTACCTTGAGCCATGGTGGCTAGGTCTTGGAGCTTTTGGGTCAGTCTGACACATCATGAATGTGGGAATAACTATTTGACACCCCTGCTTTGGGTTTCTGCCAAGACTCAGTCAACAATACTCAATCAACAATAAACACTTTGTGGGAACCTGACGTGTGTGTGTGTGTGTGTGTGTGTGTGTGTGTGTGTGTGTGTGTGTGTGGTGGGGGACAAACAGAACCAATTTGCCAAGTGAAATGTTCTTCATATCAAGGATGTTTGCATGAAAAGTGAGACAAGGACATTCTCTGTCTCCCTTGGAGAACCCATGGGTGGCTGCAGGGGTCTGTGAGGTGAATTTAGTTTGGACCTGTGCTAGAGGTGTCAGAAGGCGATGGCATCCACTCTGCAAACTCAAAACTCACACCACTAGAGTATAAAGCACTGTGAGGGAGGGCAGAGGCCGCTCTCTTCGTGTCCATTTGGGGTCTCTCCTGCATGCTGTCACTCTCCTGCCAGTCACACAGTCATGGGCAAGTGCAGAATCTGTCACTGAGGACGTGGGAGATTAGGATTTGGATGGCCAAGGGAAATGTATCACTGAATGCCAATGTCACATAACTCCTGCTCCAGATCAATACCATTGTGTATTGGTTGGTTGGTTGGTTGCATGTAGTGCTGGGGATTGGATTTAGGGTCTCACACATGCTAGGCACATGCTCTACCATTGAGCTATATTCCCAGCCATTCCCGATTTGAGTTGCTGGTTATGTGGGACTATTTATGAAATGCGTGATCTATTCATTTAGCTCTCAAGAAGTCATTTCACCGGCTTGGGACACAGAGCAGAGACATGAAGGAACCAGCAGAAAGCTGTGACACACTAGAGACTTACTGGATCTCCTTTCTCTTCTTCAGCGGGTCCATGAGGCGCAGCGTGTCTCTGATCACGGCCACCTTCACCTCTTCGTCCACCAGGCTGGGGACATTTTCAAACACCCCTGGAGAGAGCTTGGAAGGTAAGGATTCCGAGTTAAAGCTGAACTGTGACCCAGCCCCGATGCTTATCCCTCACTGCCTCTGACTAGCTCAAATGGCTATGCAAGTTTTATACATCTGGCCTATACAAATCCATAGAAGAGAATTTTTAAACCTTCTTTCCATATTAGCATGCAAATTCCCTTTTACAAATTCACAAAACTCACACAGAGAAACAACAGCACTATGGTTTTGTTGTTCTTGGTATGGTTTTATTTTGTTAGCCAAGGCTAGCCACTGACTTGATATGTAGCTGAGGATGGTCTTGAACTCATGATTCTGCCCTCTGGACTCCTGGGACTACAGGTGTGCACCACATGCCTGGTCTTAGCATGGTGCTTCTTGGATTATTTTTATAAGAGCTGAGAATGTGAAGAGGGCTGAAAGAAAATTAAAAGAATCCGGATAATCCCTCCAAAGCCCAGTAGTAATTTCAGGGGTATTTCCTCCAGCTCTTTAAATGTGCTGCGAGGGGTGGCACAGGCACTGTTAAATGTACTGTTTATCTTGGTGGCTCAAGAATGTCGACTGGCTAACTCATAGTCATAGAATTTCAATTAGTTCATCTCCTGAGGCTAACTAATTAGTTCATGTCAAAACTGATGGAAAGGCTCAGCTGCTTCTAAGTTTCCCACCTTAAAAAATGAGAAGAATGGCATGCTGGGAAATTACCAAGGGTCAGAAAGGTCTCATATTAATAGACTCTGTTTGGAGCTTGACAGAACTGAAAGTATTTGACTTAAACGAAACTTTGCTGTGAAATTTTGAGGGCAGCAAGCCTTGGGCAGCCAAGGGGAGGAAGCCCTGCAAGCAAGTGTATGTATACTGCATGTATGTGTACTGCATGTATGTGTACTGCATGTATGTGTACTGCATATATGTGTACTGCATGTATGTGTACTGCATGTATGTGTACTGCATGTATGTGTATTGCATGTATGTGTACTGCAGCCTCACCTCCCCGGGATGCTGCATCACTTACTTCGTATTCATGCTCGATTCTCATGCTGGGGTTCGCATTCACTTCGAGTAGCATAGGCTTCAGGTTTTTCATCAGAAGGATGTCAAAGCCTAGAATCTGGGCAGAACAAACATAATTCAGCATTATTCCCCCAGGCCACAATTTCTTCTCAGGAATTGAGTATAGTATTAGGGACATTAAGGAGAAAATAAATTCAAACTCGGTCTCCAGCCTTGGCCTTGACCCTGATCTCCGTCCTCCACAGCCCCTGCTCCTCTGGGTGTACTTGTCAGACAGAATGGAGAGCAGACTTGTTTTTATAGAAACCTTGGTAATGGGACACATTCCCATAGTGCCCCTCAGTGTCATCTCAGCACCGTAAAATGACGACCTCTTTCCTTTTGAACAGGCTTTTTATTATGTTAAGAACCTACTAGCAGTCCATTGGCTTCTCTCTTGGCCTTTGTTCCACTTTCCTCTGCTAAATTACTTCTTGGCTGCATTTCTGGAAACCTAGGGCCACCTTTCTTAACCTGGAGTGTGGATAAGTAAGGTTTCAAAGTAGCTCATTCTACTGGCCACACCCGCTGAATTGGTGTAAAATGGGCCAGTCACCCTCCCCTGAGTGAGCCTGATATAACCTTGTGGTGTGTGTGTGTGTGTGTGTGTGTGTGTGTGTTTTCCAACTCCTAGGACCCCTTTTGATGTCACACACACACACACACACACACACACACACACACAGTGTTAGTAACTATATGATGCACCAAAGATTCAGAATTGCATTAGATCCTATGGAAACACTTAGAAGCAGAATTTGGGCCTCCAGAAGCACTGTGGGTTTCCACAGAACTGCCTACCTAGTGTGTGAGTGTGTTGGCTTTCACATCTCAACCAATCACATGTGCCTCCAGTATTATATGAGTGTGTGTCTCTTTGCTCAAAATGCATTAACACTTTCCTGACGGTGACACCAGAACATAACACCAGGCTGGAAAGCCACTCCGAACATGGGACCCTGTCCCATGGGAACATGGGACTCCACACATCTCCACCATGGGCCAGGTTGGCACTCGAGGCTCATTCCAGCACCAGCCGCTGGACACCTGTGCTTGAATTCAGCACTGACCGGCCCCAGGTAAAGCCCTACCTCTGTCCACCCTTGCCTCTGAACCCTTCCTTAACAAGTCTATCAGACCAAGTGCCATGTGCATCTTGCTCTCCCCCTTACACAGTCTTCCACTTGGATAACTTTGCATCCTTGAGATCCCTCCTCATGAGCCTCAGACTTAAAATACATGGACCTCACATTCTGGGGTTGAGGAGTGGGTCCCATTATCTCTAGAGAGGGAAAAATATTAGAACATTTTCAACAACATTGACACAACTCCAGGGTCTCAAAAAAATAATGCGGAGGATAAGTGGACAGAAAAGAAAAAGGTACAGTGTAGACACCTCTTCATCTACAGCCTTGAGAGGGAGAGAGGACAGGAATCCATTTGCTCATCCATATAGAATATGAACTAGTTAAATGATAATTATCAAACTGTAGCTTCATCTATATTAATGAAATCAAAGTCTGGATGGCCATTTTGGGGAATGATTCAAGATGAACTTCTGTCTTGGTGAAGGGCAATCTAGGCGAGGAGCTGGGAAAAATCACCCTTGGACTATTTTTCTTCCCATGGTCATGAAAAGGAAGGGATGGAACTCAGTAGACACGCTGCATGTATTACAGACCTGCTTAATAATAAATGACAAGTGGGCATGAGTGATGAGGCCTTTAAGAGATCTGATGACATCATCAGTGTAACTTTGGACCTGGCCGAGGACAGTGGCTGGTGCTAGTGCTGGTCATCCTTAACTGTCTGCCCTGAACTTCTGCTGCATCTTAGAAGTATGGATTTGCACTTTTCAAACCTGGCAGACTCTTCTGTCCCAGGCCCAGGAGAATGGTGAATGAGGAGGGATGTTGAACCTCCAACAAGCTGGTTGGCACCCAACAATGTAGACAAGAATCTGAGCGTGGGTGTGTGGTTTTGAATGTATTGACTTTTATATGTGTTGGAGTCAGAAAGCCTGGGCTCCAGTCTCAGCTCAGTTTCCCTCACTAGCTCGTTAACAGGCTTTAGGGAAGGTATTTCAGAGACCATTACCTCATTTAAAAAAATGGGCATAAAATGGAAGCCCTACAAGGTCATCAATCGTGGCTAAGAAAAGCCGTTCCTAGAACTGTGCTCGCCACATAGAAGGTGATCTACGCTAGCTCTCTTTCCAGTTTCCAGCTAAGACATCAGCAGGGAAAGGAAATGGCCTGGGCATGCTGGAATCACAAGGAACTACTCATGCTCCATCTCTGCCTTTATGATGAAGGCGAGCTTTCTGGTGGCTCCAGGCCCCACTGTCTTTACCTGTAACATGAGGATAAAGCTCTCACGCACTCATTAGTGCAACATTTACTGAATCGTTTCTACAACCACGCACCATCAAGGACGACTCACAATGGAATACATTCTGTAAAGCACTTGATGGAATGTGTGTCTAAGGGAGTACAAGCATTAGAGTTTTTGTAAGGTTAAGGACATCTGAATTGTTTTCCTCTCAACAAGTTTGCTGATGAACTATCTCACATTCAAAGGACTGGGAAGAACTTCAACTTGGATCTTGCCATTAAAATCCCAGGATGTATAAACTGACAAACAAACAAAAAAAAAAAGCTGGAATTTTCTTGGTTCACAATTTCCCTAGATGGTGTTCTTTTGGAAGGAGGAATACTGGATCAACTTTGACCTATTTTTAATATGTTGCCTCCAGGAAGAAACATTTATGAATTTTTTGTCTTTTTAAAAAGATTTATTTTATATATAAATATATATATAGCTGTCTTCAGACACACCAGAAGAGAGGACATCAGATACCATTATAGATGCTCGTGAGCCACCAAGTGGTTGCTGGGAATTGAACTCAGGACCTCTGGAAGAACAGCCAGTGCTCTCAACCACTGAGTCACCTCTCCAGCCCTTTTTTTTTTGTCTTTTTTGAAAAATTACTAATCTCGTCTATGTCCCTTCTCTTAGGAGACCCTAGGAACCTGCATCTTGGGAAGGGAAAGAGCTCCCTCAAAGTCTCTCTCACAGTTGTGGCATAGCAAGCACTGTCAAATGGAGAGGTGACTTTTCAGTCCTGTGATCTTCTGCCTTATAGAGCCTTCGACCAACACTTATGTGGCGAGGGGCTCCCACCTGAAGGATGCCCTCAAATTTAAAACCATCTGGGCTTCGCTGTTGACCTCTAGGAACTTCAGACTGAGTTGGAGAAGGTCCTGAGTGACTGAATGTAGACTTACACAAAGGCTACAAGCTACATTCCACAGAGAGAATGTTATCTTCTAAAGTGAGCTACAGACTGCCCAAATCAGCTCTCCTCTACAAGGAGGTCTGGGACTCTTCAAATTATACATATAACTACCTATGGCCTTTGGACTCTAATGTCCCAATGAGTCCCATCTTCCAGGACTCAAGCGTTGGTGCAACCCCACAACCACCTCTACCCTCTTGAGTGAAAGCTACGTTTAGTACCTGTTTCTGACAGAAAGAGGCAGAAATGATGCCGTGCCTCTTTCAACATTAAGTTAAAAATGGATAGTGGCTTCTGTCTCGGGGAGCTCTTCTGAACTCTGAAAGAAGCCACTAGACTTGCAAGTGAGCTATCCCGTAGAGAAGGATAGAATTGACCTGATTTATCTAGTCATCTGCCAGGCAGTACCTGAGGCCTGTCAACACTGTGGGTGAACTTGCTGGACCACCTTCCTCAGGGAGGCCCTGAGAGAACTAAAGCCCTGGCCAGCCTGGAGTCTGGAACCAAAAACACATCAGTTACTCCCAGATTTTTTTTTTTTGAGAAGGGGGAGGGATCTCACTGTGTAACCCTGACTAACCTGGAATTTGTTATGTAGACCACACTAGTCTCTTAACTCGCAGAGATCTTCCTGTCTGCTGAGTGTTGGAATTATACCCTTAGATCTTTAAAAGTTTATTATGTTGGGGTTTTTAGATTTATTTATTATAATCTGTGCATTAGCATTTTGCTTGCCTGTACATTTGTGCACCGTGTGTGCCTGGTGCCTGCTGAGGTCAGGAGTTAAAGGACTTGTGAGCCAGCATGTAGGTACGAGGAGTCTAACCCAGGTCCTTTACAAGAGCAGCAAATGCTCTTAACTGCTGAGCCAACTCTCCAGCCCCTCCCCCTAGCTTCTTGATCACCAGGAATGCTGAGATAATGAAGGAAGGTTGTTTTGAGCTGCTCATTTGTCCTCCTCTTTGACAATAGATAACATGTAGATAACACAATATCCTTTTCCTCTAAAGCTGACGCTGCTTCCCGAATCCCTTACCCAACCATCAATCAAGCCAAACCTTCTCCCTTCACCCCTTACAGCTGCCTGCACACCAGCTCCTGCACGAGCTTTCTAGATCTGGCCCAGTCTCTCTTCTGGAACCCTGCTCTCAGATCTCACCTTTCCCTGATTTCAGACTCATACTTTTTAAATTATCTGGCATTAGATGTCAGGGTAACTTCTAGAATGCAAATAGAACACGACCACCCCTTTGTCTCACTTCTGCCCATAGAGGTTCAAGTCCCGTGGCCTGCCCTCAGATAAGGGTCGGCTGGACCATGTCTCACATAGCACCCGTGCCTCCTCCTTGGTGTTTGTTTGAATTAGCTGTGTCTCTCTGGCCCCCAAAATAAAGCTCTGCTGTCTATAGGACTCACATTTTTGCGGAGAGAGGGCCATGAGCAAAGTAAGAACACAGGGTAGAGGCCAGGGAAGGCCTTTCTAAGGAGCCATCCTTTGTCAGTCACTGTCTTTTTGACTCACACAGCCTTTCACAGGGTGTGTGTGTGTGTGTGTGTGTTGTGTGTACATGCCATTCTTCCTTTCAATGAATCAGTCTTTTTTCCATAGCTGCTTTAAAGGTGTTATCATTACTGGTTATTCACAGTTTTATTGTAAGTCTCATAATGGGGTGTGGGGTGTGGGCGGATGACATGTGTCCTGTTTGGAGTTTGTTGGTGGTTTTTATGTTTTGTTTTTAGTTTGTCTGTTTGTTTGTTATCTTTTGTTTTAGCTTCTTGGATTGTGAACTTCTGTTATGTTTAACCAGATTTGGAAAGTTTCCACTACCAGTTCTTTACTTGTTTTCAGGGCTTTCCTTTTCTCTGTTGTCCTGGGACCCAGATGAACATGTGGTAGCCTCCTGGTGTGCTCCATGGTTTGCCCTGTGCTGTACCTGTATAGTTTTGCATAGCTCTGCTGGTGTCTTCAAGGTCACTACTGCTTTCTTCAGTTAATCCCAGTCAGTGAAACTTCACATCATTAACAAGATTCCATTTTGGTTGTTTTCTTGCTGATTCTTTATTTTTCTTTAAGATGGGGTTTCACTATGCAGCCCCAGTTGGCCTCCATCACTCAGCCTCAGCCTCAGCCTCAGCCTCTGCCTCCCTGGTGCTGATTACAGATGTGGACCAGCACGCTTGACTTGGATTTTAGACTCTTTAGAAGTTTCACTTGCTCTTTGTAAGGACTTCTAGCTCTCTCTTCATTAAGCTTGTATTTTCCTTGAGTTCTTGTACATCACTATAATTATTTTGTTATTCTTTTCTTGTTGGTTCCACCATCATTAAGACTTTGGATCTAGTGAACACTTGTCCCCAGCTCTCCTTCCTGTGTACACCATTAGTGATGTCTTCAGTTGGATGCTGGGCACCATGGCGGCACCATGACAGGTGTCTAGAATCCATCTCAAGATTCTGGGCTTTGCGCTGCAATCAGCCTTTGTGAGATATTCTGATACCTTAAAATCTTGTGTATGCTCAGATGGGCAGTGTCAACTGAAGAGGAACTCATGTGTCAACTCATGGAGACAGATCATTTTTGACATCTTCATTAAACACCCTCAGTAACCAGCAAGGCCTCTGGACTGTAGCGTAGGTCTGGACTCTGTTCAAGGCTAGAACTCCCCCCTGTCACGTGTGAGCTCCAGAAGGTCACATTATCAGTTCCGGGTCATTCTTTACCAGCTTGGTAGATGAACAGCCCCTACCCAACCCCACCCCACCCCCACATACACAAAAGGCCTAGGACTCCACTAAGACTTGCTGGGTTCCAGGACCAGATTTGTAGGGCTCCTTCCTGACTTAACCAGGAGCTTCCAGAACCTGGCCCACATCACCAGTCACTTTCCTTGAGGTCACCAGGTCTGTGTGGCACTCCATCCTTGTCCCATACTCCAGACACTGCCTCCAGCAGAAAGCAGGGACATCATCAATAGGATTTGCTTTGATTCCATCCTTTTCTTGGGCTCACAGTGGAAGGCCACCTCTACCATCCAAAGCACAGAACACTTACTCACATACCTATTTTTACGTGTTTCTCGAGGCCAAGCTGTTGAGGATGAGTCTTTGTGGGCTCCATCATGACCAGAACTGTGGATCTCAGTAGGTGACATTATCAACAGCGACTAAAGAAAGAGAGTGAGTCCTGTTTGAAGGGCTGGCAAGAGCACCAGAAATGAGCTCGAGACAAAATAGATGGCCAAAAGGAACATGACAGGAGCTGAGCTCTGATAGAACAGAGAGGATGGATTAGACAGCATCTTATAAGCCACATAGCAGCCAGGACTGTGAGGGCAATGAAGGGGCCATTGTGGGATTTGAGCAAGGGAAGGCAATGCCATCTGACTTGTATTTCTACCGTTTCTTGTTGGTTACTACAGGGTTGTTTGTGGGTTGCATGTGGCAAGAAGGGGACAGAAGAGCTAAGGACGATTCCAGCTTCTGGTCCATGTGAGTGCTGCTCGCTTACTAAACAGGGAGGGCTGTGGGTGGCAGGCTCTAGGAGGGAAGGTGCGGGTGCCCACTAGCTATCCCAGTGGGAAGGGCAGCGGAGCAATGTATATATCAGCCTGGAGCTCCAGCAGAGATCAAGATTAGCAATATGAATTTAGGACCTAACAGCATTTAGCTGATTCTCCAAAGCCACAGGGCAGGATGAGATCATTTAGGAAGAAATGGTAGATGTGCAAAGACAAATTTCCAAGAATCAATCTCCAGGGATCTCTAAGATATCATCAATAATGACAGGTCCAGAGAAAGAGGCCAGGGAAGAGCAACCAGTAAGGTAGCAGGGAATCAGGAGATTGTGAGACCCTTCAGTGTCTGTTGGAAAAACCCTCTTCTTCATGCCTGGAACTCACTTGGGCATCCCTCCTCTGGGAGCCTTTGGTTGGGCAGTTAGCTCTCTCCCCTCATCTCAAGTGTGCCCTTGGGCAGCATGACATGTAAAGAACAGGGATTATCTCTGTGAGTCTTTCACACTAAATGCAGCACCCCTTAAGAGGCCCTGGCCTCACCTTGTCCTTAGTCACATGCCCCACACCTATCTCAGGCCTCATCTTAGTGGGTACCCAGGGAGTGTGCTAGATCGAAAAGGAAGAAAATAATGTAGCTGCCAGAGTGGACAAGGAAGGGTTTACAGAGAAAGAAGGTCTTGAGATGTTCTTTGGAAGGTACTGAATATTGACACTAGTGAAAAGGAGTGAGCAGACCAGGCTGGCAGAGACAGAGGAAAGCCAATGGCCCAGCCGGGGAGGCACTGGTGACGACCACGGGAGAGGAAGCAGATCTGGTGTGCGAGAACCAAGGTTGAGGCACAGGGGAGCTAGGGAGCTGGGTTGGGATGTAACAAACGCCAGGCTAAGGGCTTCGTTTCCAAACTTGGTTCCAAACTTGTATCACCAATATCCTAGTTAACATCAAAATGAGAATAGTTGCTGATTTACTGTAACTTCAAGGTCCCTTCTTGTGGGTAGGTGTGAGAATTGTTGTCATAGTAATAAACACCTATCCTCTCACTTATTAAGTGACTGCTGTGTGTTGGGGACTGTTCCACACAGTTCCCTCTCACTGGAGCATGCAACAACTCTGGGATATGACTACAAACAAACTTGTTACTTATAGCTACAGAAATCCAGACTAGGAAAGGTTGACTTGTCGAGTTTGCCAGCTACGGTTGCTGTAAGCAGGAGCTGGGAGAAGCTCAAACCCTGTCCATCTGAGAAGGAAACCCCAGCCCTGGGCAGCCTCTCCCCCACACATACACTGACTCTCAGCTTCTGCCTGGTGATGTGTCTAGGCTGTGGGGTAAGAAAGAGGGCAGAGGACAGAGGAAGAGGAGGATTATGCTAGGCCTTAGGAAAGTGGTATCTCTAGACATCCAATAGGAGGGTCATGACTGAAGACAGATTTAGACATGGGGAACAAGAAAAATATACAGTCCAAGCCACAGAGTGTGTTCCCTCTGTGTGTGTTTCTGCCACATGATCGTCTACACCCAGACTGATCTTGATATTTGAGCCAGGGTCACACTGCTGCCCTCAAGACAGCAGATGTGAGGCTCTGTGGCTGGGGCAATGACAAGGGAGAGGCTGCAATGACAGGGCAGCTGTGTTCCTCAGCAGCAGATTACAGGAAGCCTGACCACAACAGAGCCGTGCCAGCTGTTGCTTGGCCACCATGTTTTCCAAGTCATTATTGCAGCCACGGCTGGAACAGGGTCACAGTCATACGCCCCAGATAAGTGTAATTTGGTTGGCCAGGATCTGTGCTCTGTAATGTTGCCATCTGGTCAGGCCTTGCTACAAGCAAGAAAGACCTACCCAGTCAAGAAATAACTTCCTGCATTTGTGCAGAGTCTCAACGGTTGGCAAAGTGTTTCCTACATCATCCTTGTCTCATGGGAGCTGGACGCCGACCCTGTGAGGCAGGGGAGGAAGCTGAGTTCCTGAAGAGTTAAGTGACTTAGGACAGATCACATGGCAAACGGATATCAGAACCGTACCATGGAAACCTGCTCAAGATCTGCCCAGGTGTCTGGAGCCCAGCACCCTGAAAGGTGATTCAGACAGAGCAAGCAGGAGAGGACTCGGCTGCAAGTAGGGCAACCAAATCCTCACCTCACCATATATCTGAGACACACGGAGCAACAAATGCTAAGCAGATACCACTTGACAACTTCTTAAAGTCTCTTCACCGCACTCGTGTGCACGCGCATACACACACACACACACACACACACACACACACACACACGCATGCATGCATGTGAGTGTACAGAGGGAACCTAGGAGGCACTGGGTGGTGAGAAAGCCTCCAGCACTCATTATGCCCGAAAGAGCTTCATACCCAGCCTGTCTCCTCACCCTGGAAGTGTTTAGTGTGTGTGGTCAAACAGTGGCAAATGGTCATGAGGTTCGGGGCCCATCTGCTAGATGTGACCCTTGGTTCCTGATCCAGACCTTCAGTCTCCTACAGCTGGCCCTGCCCCAACCCTGATGGCCGTTGTTGCCTGTCTACTGCAGGACACTCACATAATGACCATCCCGGTCCTCCTTGCTGGGCCTCTGTGGTTTGGCCATGCTGGCCTGGCCTCATCTGATGCTCCTAGAATAGCTGTCCCTGCCAAACAGGCATGGCCACACTTGTCCTCAGGGATGAACCCAGGGTGTGACTGCGTCACAGATGTCTCCTCTGCCCTCACTTTGTGGTGGCTTGGGTCAGGACTTCCTTGTTCTGTTACTGTCTTGAAGTCTTCCTCAGCAGTCCTTTCTAATCATCTCCTCATGGCTATTGAACATACCTGCTTAAGAACTGAGGGCTTGGAGGGTGGGACTGGCATAGGATCAGGCGACCCTACAGGACAATTACTACTTCTCCCATTGTCTCAATCCCTGGCCAGGGGCTTTCACCTGCTGACCCTGCTGATGGGGGCCCAGTCCCTGAGTCTTTGGGTCTGGAGCTACCCAGTGTGCTTGTGGGCTGGTTAGTAGGTATCCATCTGTGAGAGACGTTGCTCTGATCCCTCGCCTCACTCTCGTCCCTTATTGACTTAAGTCCTTCTAGCCCAGTCAGGAAACACCCAGATCTCCCTTGACAGAAAAAGTGACAAACTGTGCGTACTTATGTGGTGTGCACCAGTGCAAGCAAAGCCATGCCACCAGCCCCAGCCATGGGACAGACCTTTGAAGCATTGTCTGTGAAGGAGCAGGCTCCCCAGTAGGTGGGATTCACACCAGGGCTGTTATGAAGCTCAGAAGCAGATCAGATAAGGCAGTGTCCTGTCTGGGGGGGACATACATGCATGACCATGTGTGGTTCTGAAAATCGAGGAAATGGCCGACATAACATTCAGAACAGTGCTTATGTAGAGGACGGGCTGGGGAATAGAATAGGGAAGAACAAGTATTGGAGCTGGGCAGTGGGTTGGGTGTGATCATTACAAATGTGTTACACACACACACACACACACACACACACACACACACACACTCATCACCCCCCTCCACCCCCTCCCATCATGCTATGCAACAGTATGAAAGATTATAAGGAAAGGATCCCAGAGGTTCATCTTCTCTTCTCTTGCCTGATCTGACAGAGCTGGTGACAGGAAGGGTGTGCCCAGCGAGTGCCTAGTCTCCATGCCCTTGTCTCACCCCTGAGAGCTATGTTTTTGAAAACTGTTTTACACCACACTCCATTTCCTTCCCTCTCACAAACTGGCTGGCTGCCCAAGACAGTTTTTGCTAGAGTCCCCAGGACAAGTGTCAGTGATTGTAATGGACAGTTCCAGGAATGGTCTTGCCTGACATCCTGGCAATGTTTGAGGCTACAGGCCCATGCCCAGGTATTTTCTGAGCATTTCTTGCTTGGCATTTCCAACACCTTCACCCTTGACCAATCTTCTCAGTGTCCTTTGTTGGTTCCCTGCCCCTTTCCATCCTTCTGTTAAGTGGGGGTGTTATAGGGGTCCTCTCCATACCACCTCATGCCTTCAGCCACTGCAGTGGATGAGTTCCCGTTCTTTCTCCAACCCACCCCTGTCTTTCCCAAAGGCCAGTCCAAATATCCACTTGCATACTAAGCTCTCCTTTTGACTGCCATGCAGGCATTTGCCTCTAGATCCTGGCCCTTCCCTGATAGTCCCATCCTCTATAAGTAGGCTCTATCCATCTTTCCAAGATCCCAAGGCACATGTCTCCATCCCAGGAACTCCTCTCTGTTGCCATCTCTTCTCTTTCCTCAGACTCACGCAGTCACTGAGTTTAACCATCCAACATCCTTAGATGGGTCTCAGCTTTACCTTTTCTCTTCATGTCTATCAAGACCTTCCTATTCAGAGCCAGCATCTTCTCTTGCTTGTACAAAAGCATACATTAGCAATCTCCTTGCAGCCAGCCTTGACTCAATACATAGCCCTCTGATCATGGAACTATGTACTTTTGAGCTGAGCATGATCTGCCCTGTTTATAATCCTCTGATGATGGTTGCCACTGCCCACAAGGCTCTCCACAACTTGGGCTTAACCTGTTCATCCCCACCTCATCTTTTCTCATATTCCTCCTCTGTGCCTCAAAACGTGCCCTAGCCACACTGAACTTCTTTGGGTATCTCAAACACACTAGATTTCCCACTTACCTCCAAAGCAGCATGTCTTCACCTAGAACAGTCTGTGGTGATCCCTATTCATTCTTTCCTGCTCCATCTCTCACTTCAGCCTTCAGTGGAACTGCCATGTCTTTCAAGAAGACTTCCCAGACTGAGCCAGGAGTGATGGCTTGGTCTACAACCCCATAGCATCTGCTATATTTCCTGCTTGATTCTACCACATGTAACCCTCTGTGTCAATGGCTTCTTAGTGGCTTTCTCTCACTATGGATTCTTGGCATTGGGCAGCAGGATTTTACAACAATGCCTGACCCTCTCCTAAGTAGGCAGTAACAACTGTCCAATGAATGAATACGCATGACATATGTGCTCTCACAAGAATCTTACAGATTTATAGTTAGATGAAGGAAAGTAGCCTTCCCCAAGTCACCTAGGAAACAGGAAGTTGAAAGTTGGGCTGGGGGTGGTTAACATGAAAGCCCAGAGTTGCCTCCATCTGTGTATCCCCACCTCGGACAATGCAGTCCTACCCATCCTTCATCCCATAACCAAGGAGCCTTTCCTCAGCCCAGTCAAGGCTGAAACTCAGAGTGGTGGCTGGCATGGTTACCTGGAAGCAGGTGGGCCCCGGCCTCCCTGTTGGGATGTCTGACTGGTAGAAAACTTTGAGCTCTGGGGTCAGGGCGATGACAGTCTTAATAACTAAGGAGATGATATCAGACCAGACCTTCTTGATGTCCACACCTTTGGAAGACAGTCTACAAAGAATGCTAGAGAAAGTCCTCTTGCTGCCTGTGTTGGCGCTGTCAGAGTGAACGAACTTGCCACTGTGGATGTTCAGGGAGTAGTTGGTCAAGTGCATAAAGACGTGGTGCAGATTCTGGGGGTTAGGTTCTTGATATGGCTCTGTACAAAACCTAGAGAGTCCATCTTTGGCTATATAAATCTCTAAGGGATCCAAGGACTTCAGCAAGACATACAGACGGATGTCGAACTTGAGTTTGTCAATAAGGAGAGGCTTGCGGATGTACTCCTGGACCACTGCTGGCCTGTTATGGAGGGTCCCAGTCAGGCGACCGTCACAGGGGTCCTTAATGAGGTAGATTCCATCACCCTGACACCCACTATCCGGCTTCACAATAAAAGTGGGCCTCCAGGAGGGGTCACCATCTTTCACCGTTTGAACCTGGAAGGGAGGGTAAAGACCAAAGTGTTAGGGCTGTGCCCAAGATCCCCCTTCCACAGAGGTGACACTGCCCGGGAATAAGACTTGTCCTCAGTCTTGTACTCAAGAGTGAGGTGGAATGTGGATTAGAAAGGTAGTCATAAGACCTGAGTTCAAGTCACTTCACCAGTTCTTAGTTGTATTCTTAACAAGTCATGTAACAGTAACCACAGCAGCATCTGAATACAATTTGTGAATGCTGTCATGTGCTAGGCACTGTACTGGGCACTTTATGCTAGTCACCTCACCAAACCCTCCCAGGAAACATGGTTGTTCTAGAGGGATGCAGCCATTGTTACATATGAGAGGGAACAGTCAACCTGCCTGGATGGTGTCATTTATAGAGCAAATTATTTCTCTCTACCTTCAAACCTGTCAAATAGAATTAAGATTTTTTGTCCCCTTCTGGATCTTATTTGTTTCGAGACGGGGCGTCTTGTCCAGCCTGGCCTTGAACTTGCTCTGTAGCTAAGGATGACCTTGAACTCCTCACCCAACCATCCTCACCTCCCAAGTGCTAGGATTATAGAAGAGCAAATAGCAGACCTGGCTTATGCAGTGCTGGGCTCTGTGCATTCGAGTCAAGCATCTGACTACCTGAGCAGGCTCAGGATTCAGTGAGAAGATAAACTTGTGAGTTTACCTAGGGGAGGCAGCAGAGTCAGGACTGAATCCTGGATTGACGACCTTAGAGCCCTTCCTCCATAGTTTTTTCAACCCTCAATGGAACAATATAAAGATGTGACCGGCTGAGATATATGAAGGACCAGGCACAGTAACAAATACTGAGGTAGCACATGAGGAACAGGTTTTCTGCTTTATCATGCGTATCTCACGGACTTGGCCAATTCCTCCGTCTGTCTGGACTGTTCAGGAACTAGGTTCTGTCATCTGCAGCAGCTGCCCTCTGCCCAGACCTGGGTCAGCAGGACACACCCAAGACCATCTAGGCATTTGCCCAGCCTGGATCTGGACCTGTGGTTGTGTATAATTTATGGGTACCTGATTCCTCCAGGCTATGGCTTCAGGGTGTTTCCCCTGCAGCTCACATGCTGGAAACTTAACCTCTATGTGCATACATTGATGGTATCTTAAGGTAGAAACGTGATAGGTGAAGTCGTAAGGGTGGAGCCCTATGACAGCACTGGCGGCTTCATAAGAAAGGGAGAGACCTGAGTGCTGGCTAGCACATTGGATGCATCTTGTCCTATGATGCTCTGTGCCACCTTGTGATGTAGTAAGAAGGCCCCGCACCAGCTACCAGCACCTTGACATTGGACTTCATAGCCTCTGGAACTGAAAGACATACATTCTGTTCTTTACAAATTCAGAAGGCCTAAGCTATCCAGACATCTGGGTCGGGTGCTTTGGGAAACTATGGAAGAAGATGGACAGAAATGTTCAGAGAAGAGGTTTTCAGTGGGGAGCTGAGCTACCACTTGCTCTCTGCAGTGCCTGGCATGGAAGCTCTGTTCTGAGCCATCACCAAGAGCAGTGCCCGACATGCAGGCAAAGCAGTGATGGTCCAGTGCTGGCCTCCCGGCAGCCTGTGCCGTCACTATGTACGCCTGACCCAGGCTGTCTGCACTCTAGAATGTACTTATCTCTTTGACTGGCCTATATTTCTAGCTGAAGTTTTTGCCGATTCCTTGGTCTTGTAAAAGATCCTTAACAATGGAGGGACACTTACAGCCTTGATAATGGCTCCCATCAATTGTCTCCTCCAAGTCAGCAGGATTCCAGAACGGAACTTCACAAGAGATCAATGCCGGGCTCCCTCCTGGGCCCGGCTCTCTGCAGAGCCCTTCCTGCATCAGTGACCTTGACGCTTACGCTGTTATTTAATATTCATCTGAGGCATCCACATGCATGGCCTTTACAGCAAACATGACTGCTATGGACGAATGACAGCCGTGGATCAGCAAGTGAAAAATGTCAAGTTTGCACTGATGAGTAATTTTTCCCTCTGGAAAGCTTTTGCTAGGCCGATGATACTAACAGTTCAATATATTATCAGGAGTGATATTTTCTCCTTTGAATTCAGGGTATGTGTCTTAAATAAATTAAACTACATGGTCAATAGTCCCTGTCATTCATTACACTGTTAAATATTTCTTCCTCTCTGTGCCAGAGTCATCATTACAAATCAAGATTATTAATTCTAACAGAATCGTTGAATTTTCTGAACCAAAAGGATCCTTGGAGACCAGCATCATCTCATCTGCTCATAATGCAGAGAGGAAGTTGAGGCTGAGGGAAGGGACGGGGTCTGCCTGGGTCCCATAACTGGCTGATGAGGCAGTTAGGGTGAGAACCCAGGTCTCTGATTCCAGCTCAGGTTCCCTGTGCCATTTTTACTTTTGATAACATAAAATGAAAGGCCTATTTTTCTGAATCCTATTGCAAAGACTTTCCTAATATCTCAGCCATTACTGATATCTGGGCTCTGACCTCACTCTGACCGTGGCTGTCTTGGAACTGCGTCTTTAAATCCTGAGCTGTACGGGATACCCCAGTGCCAAATCTTTGGTCTGGGTTCCTAATGTGTTCAGAAGTGCCACAGCCTGACTCAGTAACTGCTGTGCAACCTGGACCTGATTTTGGTCCTTAGCACCCACGTAAGAAAGCTAGACCTGGTGGGGTAACCCTGTGATTCCAGAACTAGGGAGGCAGAGACAGGAGGAACCTCACACTATGAAAGACCTTGTCTTAAAAAGAAAAAAGGGCTAAGAGCAATTGAGAAGGACCTCTGGCTTTGACCTCTGACCTCTGACCTCTGGCCTCCACACACATGCACACATAAGTGCTGGGTTTAGGAAATGAGGTTCTTATATTTTCAGTCCCCTAAGCCATTCCTTTAGCCAAAAAAAAAGTCAGAATTCATATTCTCTGAACCTTTCTGGTTTTGCTTAATAGACACCCTTCCGTTCAATGACTGATGTTAAATATAGCTTCTATCTCTGGGCCCAACCTCACCCTCACCTCCCACCGAAATTCTGACTTGATTCTGACTGAAGCCTGAATATATGATTCTGTCGTGTGCACTGAGAACCACCGGACTAAAGTGAATTAATTAAGCCAAAATAGCATCTGAAGCCACTATCTGAAATGAAGTTCTATGCCTTAGTGTTGGCTGGAATGTGAGGAAGACGGCTCTTAAACTACAGCTGATGGTATCTCTGGTTTATCCAACTCTGCTGTCGGATGTGAAATCCATTATCTTGTAACTGTATACTCGGATGGCTGAAAGAGATACATAGAGAGAGGATGCCGGCTGGCTTGCCTGGCACTCAGGAGGCGTATTGAAAATTTTCTGCACCTTTACTGCTCCCTAGTGGTCTTCTGGAAAGGCATCTGAGAAAGTCTGGCTTTCCAACATTACCTAAGTGGGATATTATTAGCCTTAAAACAGAAGGGAATGATAACAAGGCGAAACCTTGAGCACTCTGTTCGGAGAAACAAGCCTAACGCAAAACCGCAAGGACTTTACGATCCCACTGTGAAAGGTCCCCAAGGAGTCAGATTCTTAAGAATTTGAAGTGATAAGAATACAGAAGCAGAAGTGGGTGAGGTTGGGCATGGGGTAGTTAGTAGAGCTAGCATTTATTAAGGACAGAATTTCAGTTACTCAAGGTTTTAAAACTTCTACAGCTGGATGGTGGCAATGTTTGTACCACTGAACTTTACCCTCCAAAAATTAAATGAAGCTAAAAGAGTCCCTGCCGCAGGAGCATGGGGACCTGGGTTCTAGCCCCAGCAACCAGATAAAAGGCTAGGCACGTGGCATGTGTAATGTCGGAATCGGGGTGGGCTGGGGAGCTGTGACAGGCAGATCCCAGAAGCTCTTTGATTGGCCAGCATAGCAAAAGCGATGAGTTTGAGGTAGTCTGAAAAGCTAACAATGAGGACTAGCTCAGAGATTCTTGGCAGCGGTCTCGGGGCTCGACATATACATACACACATGTGCGTGCATACATCTATATGAAAACATACACGTACCCTCCCTGCAACCCCCTCAACACACACACACACACACACACGAAAAATGACAAAGCTGGTAAACTTTTGTTATGTGTATTTACACCAATTAGCCTTTGGTGTGCTTGAAAAGAGTGAAAAACAGATAAATCTGGATTTTGGCTCCAGTGTTGCTAGGACATTTCCGGCTGTCATGTGGCCATGGAGAAAGTCACTGGACTTTCTTCTGTGCTCTGTCGTGTTCACCTGTAGAATCAAGGGTGTACTAGAAGGCCCCGGGCCTCAGTCAGCTAACTAGTGCTGAGCAGGGGTTTCTCTTGACATCACCTCTATTGAAGGCTGTGTCACAAACATTCATGGAACCACCCCAGAGAGGTCAGGCTATGCTTTACCACCAGTGCACAGGGTGATCTGTGAGAGCAGGGGTTTGCACGGGAGATTTATGACGCGTTTGCGGCAGTCAGGCAAGGCCTGTGGGAGAAGCAAGACAGAGCACTTGGAGGGAGGAAATTCAGCAGCCACACTAGAAAGCCACAGAGCATTGTTAGCATCTAGGGGCAGGCATGGGGACAAGTTCTGAATTACGATAACACCAGGGATGTCAAAGCTAGTTAGAGCCATGTTTTGTCATACTGGAGGACCTACATTTCATCCTAACAATCCAGGCCATTGGTGTCATGGGTACTGGCTGTGGATCTTCAGGACAAACAGAGGTGATAAAGTGTGCATTGGGCAGGACACAAAGAACCAGTCCTATCAGATGTAGGGCCTGAGACTCTCAAGAGAAATTCCAGCTTCTGATGAACATGGCAATTTCTGAGGCCAGCTAAGACTGAGGCAGTTGTCATGTAGGTGGCCCGGGCCAAACAAGGAGGGCGACATGGGTCATCTGAGAGGCAAAGGAGGTAGACTGGGGCAGTTGCAAAGAAAAACTTAAGTAGATGACAAAGCAGGAGACAACAGGAGACATTTAGGAGACTGACAATGGTGAGAACAGCAAGAGAATGATCACTAATGTCAGGAGAGGACGTAAGGCTCATGAGATCACACAGACTCCTACTCATGAGATCACACAAGACTCCCTCCCACTCATGAGATCACACAAGAGTCCCTCCCACTCATGAGATCACACAAGAGTCCCACTTATGAGATCACACAGACTCCTACTCATGAAATCACACAAGACTCACACTCATGAGATCACACAAGAGTCCATCCCACTCATGAGATCACACAGACTCCTACTCGTGAGGTTACACAAGACTCACACTCATGAGATCACACAAGAGTCCATCCCACTCATGAGATCACACAAGAATCCCACTTATGAGATCACACAGACTCCTACTTATGAAATCACACAAGACTCACACTCATGAGATCACACAAGAGTCCATCCCACTCATGAGATCACACAAGAATCCCACTTATGAGATCACACAGACTCCTACTCATGAAATCACACAAGACTCACACTCATGAGATCACACAAGAGTCCATCCCACTTATGAGATCACACAGACTCCTACTCATGAGATCACATAAGACTCACACTCATGAGATCACACAAGAGTCCATCCCACTTATGAGATCACACAAGAATCCCTCCCACTCATGAGATCACACAATACTCCCTCCCACTCATGAGATCACACAAGAGTCCATCCCACTTATGAGATCACACAAGACTCCCTCCCACTCATGAGATCACTCAGACTCACACTCAAGAGATCATATAAGACTCCCACTCATGAGGTCACACAAGACTCCCACTCAAGAGATCACACAAGACTCCCTCCCACTCCTGAGATCACACAGACTCCTGCTCCTGAGCTAAGCAGGAGCTGCTCAAGACACTATAGGTCAGGCCCTGTTCTACCCACTGTATCTCATTTCATCCTCACAACCATCTTCTTTTATAGACCAGAAAAGAGGGCCAGAGAGGCTATTAACCGACCGAAAGCAACACAGCCAATAGTGTGTAGAGCCAGGGTTTGAATCCAGGCAGTCAGATTCTAGAGTTCATGTTCAAAATGAATAGATCATGCACGGGTGTGAGAGGTGAGCCTGATGGGAAAGAACCCTGATGAAAATCCCTTTGGGGAATCGGGATGATGATACTCGGCAAAGGTGGTGACTTAGTGTTTTCCAGAAGGAAATGTGTATTACAGAAAGATCCTTCAGCAGCTAGATAGAAACATCCTGGAGGGGGCGGATGTCCAAGAACAGAGAGGAAATGATTGAGCGACATTCTGGAGGCAACGCACACAGTGGTGAGCCTAAACCTCGAAAAGGCTGAAATCTCACCCACTCCTTCCTCCTTTCCTTTGTTTCGATCAAGTGTCTGATGGCAGTGATGAGAAACCATGGGCTCGTGGGCCGACGACTTCCAACACTGGGAAATGTTTATCGTCACTTCGTGTCTTAGCTACTTTTCTGTCGCTGTGCTAAACACCATGACCAAGGTGACTTATGGAAGAGAGTTTATTTTGGCTCATGGTCCCATGATGGCTGAAGAGCAAGCTGACAGCTCACATCTTGAACGACACACAGGAAGCAGAGAGCACAAACTAGAAATGGCGTGAGTCTTTACACTCTCCAAACCCACCTCTAGTGATGTTCTTCCCCCAACAAGGCTGTACCTCCTGAGCCTTCCCAACACTGCCACCAACTGGGGACCAAGTGTCCAAATACTCGCCCATGCCTATGGGGGGCACACCCATCGAATCCCCGCACATGGACTCGTGGAGTCAGCAGGCGATGCTGCTGCCGCAGAGGCGTGTCCTATCAGAGCTCCACCCGCAGGCCACTGATGATCTTCACCTGGAACCCGCAGCATGGGAGGTCTGCAGTGTGACGGCCACGAGAGCCCTGACAGTCTGGACAGGGGCATGGACAGCGGCACTGAGGCAGAGGGATGGCACAGAGAAGAGCTAGGTTGCCAGGAACCCACTGGTAACCAGATGGATATAAGGAGGTGGGGGAGGGAAGGCCGCAGGTTTTAGGGCTTCAGTATTCATGGAGGGGTGCTCTGCCAGGTACAGACTGAGGGAATACGGCAAAGAGCAGAGGTGGAGAGGAAGGAGTCCTTCCAGAGTCATCCTGAACTGACCACTGGCTCTTGCCCCAAAGTTAATTTCAGCTTCTGCAACCTTATTCCTCAACCACGTTGTTCAATATTTCCACAGAAAATTTATTTTGACGCAGATACTCTGCCAATCTGAAAAGAAAAGGCACAAGGTGCTATCTGCCAGGATGAGACCTGGATTTTAAGCTGGGATGCAAGATAGCTCCTGCTGGGGGGTAGAGGTCCTGACACCTTCAGCTCTGACTTAGCGGGAGCCACAGACCACACAGATAGGAGGGTGCCTGCCAATTTAACTGGCTCTGGAAGGACCCCAGTTAAGAAAAACTAAATTGCAATTTTTAAATTGAAAAAAAAACAAAACCTGCCCTGTAGCTACAACACGGATGAGTATTGGTTTAAAAGAAATAGCGCCGCTAAGCATTCTTCTGGAGCTGTTGCTGGTCACTTGTGTGTGACACAGCTTACATGGAGTAGCCCTCCTTGGTGGCAGCCGTGATTCGCCCACCCCAGCAGCCCCAGTCCCCATCCTGCCCTGTCTCTCTTTCTTGCCTCCATGTGTGTTTGCCTGAAGCCTCCACTGGCCCTTCTGCCCCTCTTCACTTGCAGAATTCCGACTCAGCACGCTCAGCCCCATCCATGGGAAGTGCTGGCCTGGCTTGCAGTTCTCCAAATGGATCTTTTTCTTCCCACTCTGCTGTTTCCCTGCATCCAGTTGTCCCTCCACACTCAGCCCTTCAAGGTCCAGGAAGGAAATGTCACTGCACACGTGTGCGTTTGTGCACACACGCATGCTTTATAATCAGAGAAACCAAGACCACGAGGTCCAGAGACTTGCCCAAGGCTGTCATATGTCTGTCAGCAGACAGAGAAATAAAACACAAAATCTCAGACTCCCAGTCTAAAGTTCTCTCTTCCAGAATGAACAGGGGGCTCTGAAGAAGATTTTTGGGGAGCAGCACTCTCATTCCGAACACCGTGTAACATCTGTTGAGTGACAGCAAATACTCCTGGGCACTGCCTAGTAATCTGTGTTTTCCAAGTCACCATTCCACAGGAGACGGGACACAGGCCTAGCAAGGCACTCAGGGAGCCTACAGTTGCACAGACGGCAGGTGGAATGGGAGCCCCAGCCTGCGTGGGCCTTTCCTTTGGAAGGCGTCTTGGGTTTTACCTGGGAAGCATACACAGCACTGCATAGACTGCTCAGAGAAGTTAGAGACAAGAGTCCTCCATCTGCTTTAGCTCAAAGGCCTGTCATCAATGCGATTAAATGGATGCCCCTCTTGGTGAGTGTGACTTTACGTGGAGCCATTTTTCCAAGGCCCTTCTCAACACCAGCCTCTTCATAGTGCAGCTCAGAGCACTGAGACAGCAGCCCTGTGGCCAGCCCTACCTGGTTTTACCAGGACTCCTCCCCACGGTTCCAGCCCCAGCGAGCTCTCCACCCGTCCACCACTAAGCCTGGATGGCCTGATGCATATCCTCCCACTGCCCTGGGAGATCTCAGAGTGCATGAAGGACCTCAGGCTGCTGCTTCCTTTTCTTACCATGTGCTGCGTGCCCACCGGGGACAGTAGGACTACAGGTTATAAGGTGTTGGAGCCAGACAGATGTTGATTCAAATCTCTGTAGACACTTTTTAGGAAAATTTGTCTGTTTCGGTTCCTATAGGCTGGGAAGTTTGTGAAGAAAACTGGTTTATTTATAGCTTGGGAGGTTCAAGGACATCTCACATCAGCTCTGGTGAAGGTCTCATGGCAAATGACATCATATTTAAGATGGACAGATCACATGGTCAGACAGGAATCCAAAGAGTGACTCCCTCTGTATTAACATGGTCTTTTGGGAACACAAGGTCCCAGAGAACTGCCTTAATCTCTTAGTGATCTAAGGACTTCCCACCAAGTCCAACACCTCTAAGCACTGTGACACTGGGACCAAGATCCCAACACATCAGCCCTTGGGGGACAGGCTCAAATGACATTCAAGCTGCCTCACTAACTGCTGGACCCTGATCAAGCTGTTTATCTTCTACTTGTCAATATCCTGTCCTACAGGAGAGTGATGCTTGCTCCCAACGGTGAGAGAATAGTCCAGCACGAGCTAGCGTTTCACTTAACACAGTTCTGTTCTGATTTGAACCAGAGCCTGCCTTGGTTTTTCCCCAGTATTCCTTGGGTTCCCGTTAGAGGTACATCCCAACCACCTTGGCTGGGGTCTAAGTGCATGCCTGAGCTATCCTGTTGGAACCTGCTTACCGACCCCCAGCTGGGTCCCAGTGACATCAGGCTCATGTTGCCTAGGATCCACTCTGTCCTAGGCCCACTCCCTCCAGGGTTCAAGCTCACAGCCTGGATCCTGGTCTCATGGGCCCCCAGAGTTTCCAGAGAGACAACAGAAAACCTCACAGCTGCACCCATCCCGAACACAACATTCAACTGCTGAGTGAGTTTCCCCTCCAGCTAAAGCCGTTTTTCCAATTGCGAGGATTTCCTACTAATGAACTGGCTAAATAATCTTTAGTTCACTTCCAAGTATATACAACTTCATTACAGTCAAGAGCACTTCAGATCACTGGCTCATGTCTTCCTCCCGCCCATCACTGCATGCCCATGTCTCTTGTAGTCCTGCAGTAATCCACACATTAAACTGATCAATGCCATATTTTGCACCATTCCACCCAGGTGCCCTTCATCTCAATGATCTGCCAGGCAAAATGGCAGTCTTAGTTACAAGACTAAGCACAGTCATGTGTAGAGCTGAAAGCTGGCCCCACGGGGTGAGGAATATTTCTACTCGGATGCTTTGTAGTTAGCAGGCGCTCCCAGACTCTTGAGACGCTGAGTAGCTGCTAACTCCAGAGGGCAGGGGAACTATCGGGACACGCCAAGATTCTCCTGCTGGTCTGTTCCGCCTTCTGCATCTTTACATGAGAGAAGAGAAGGCTGATACCTCCATGAATGCACCCAACATCTCCTCTGTTCAGTTCTGTTGCATTGTGTCCCAACACTAACATTCTGTGAATGCTAGGCCTGGGTAAATCTCACTGCTCCCACAACCTCAGTCAAAGTCTGCCCCATGTAGGTGACTCTTGCTCTGTCTGGAGAGGTGTGGTCCTGGGCTGAAGACTCATCATAACATACACCACAAGCAATGAACTCATCTTTCCTTTCATATCTATTCCTCTGTGATGCTTTTTCAGTGAACATACCTACTACCCTCTCATGTCCTCATGCCAGAGATCTGGGATCACCTGCCTTCTCCATTCTCTCTCTCTCTCTCTCTCTCTCTCTCTCTCTCTCTCTCTCTCTCTCTCTCTCTCTCTCTCTCTCTCACACACACACACACACACACACACACACACACACAGACCTTCATCATTCTATGTCTTTACACACCTAATGGCCCCCTTGGCATCCATCACGTATGTCACCTCACTAACTTCCCAAGTCATCTCGAAGACTGCAGTGCAGGTAGTGTGAGCAGTTCCCATACAGTATGTTCAGCTCTTATAAGCAACATTATAAAGTAGGCATGACAGGGTGAGCTGTAAGAAGGTACCAGATACAGTTTTCTGTGTGTATGTACACATAGGTTCATACAGTTCACTGTCCCTGTTATTAATTTCCATCACAAGCCAAACTGGTAGGTTTGGGGGTATGTGGGGATTTGTTTTGTTTTTAGAGACAGGGTCTCATATAGCATTAAAATTTTATGCTCTGTTTTATGTTTGGGGTGTGTGTGTGTGTGTGTGTGTGTGTGTGTGTGCGCACGCGCACACGCACGTTCGCGCGCATATGTACCTGGCTTTGAACTTCTAATCCTCCTGCCTCTGCCTCCCAAGTGCTGGGGTAAATTACAAGCATGCACCACCATACCTGGCTGGAAAACTGAGTCCTAAAAGAAAATTTATTTATCCAAGGTCACATATTTTGTATTTCAGAGAACCAGGATCTAAGTATAGGTGTGCGTTCAAGTTCCAAAGCCATACTCCTGCAGAAATTGCATCTCTTTTCAGAGTCTGCAGTGCTAGTTCCTGCTCCCAGCTTTATGCTGTAAAATGCATCAGTAGCAGTTAAGAGCACTGGCTGCTCTTGTGGAGGTCCTGAGTTCAATTCCCAGCAACCACGTGGTGGCTCACGACCAACTGTAATGGGATTCGATACCTTCTTCTGTCATGCAGGCATACATGCAAATAACACTCATATGCATAAATATGTTAAATGCATCAATACATATGGAGAACAGCATCTCCTGAGCATCTACAATGTACCTTATGTTTGTTATTTTTCTTAATCCTCATATCACACCATGAGAAATTTACAGGTATTACATGTTTTTTGTTCTTTTATGCTGTGTGTTTAGAGGTAGTGGGAGACTGCTTTTAATAATGCTATGAGAGAGCACGCCAAGGCCCATAGAAGTCAAGGGAGCCTAGAATAACAGAGTCAGAGGTGTGTGTGTGGGGGGATGTATAACAAAATCAAGACCACCTTAGGGACCGGGCTATGGCTCCTATCACTTGCTGCCCTGAGCTTCAGTGGCATGGTGTGTGGATGGGTGTGGCTGTCTCGGGTCCTCAAGTAAGTGGACAGGGACAGCAGAGCAGGCAGGACCCTGTACAGAGAAGGCCTGGGTAGACTGTGTGAGCCCCGAGCCAGCTGTCAAGTGTCTAGACACCCAGCATAGGGACTGTCTCCTCACATGGTCTCCACCAGCAGAGTGGGGTCAGGATGCCCCGGCAAGCGTCTGGTTCCCACACAGGTGAGTGTGGGGTTCAAGGGAAGCCTGCAGGGACTGACATGAAAGGAAACTGCTCTCTTGTGCCTTTGATCATCTGGAAAGGAGAGCAGTGGCTGGAAGCTGAGCTGAGCACAAAGGCAATGGGAGATGAACGTGATTTTGTCTCTTTTCATCGAAAGGGTGGCAGGTGGTCACTAGACAACCAGATTGGGGATCACAGGAAATGTCCTTCAATACTCGTTCCCCACCTATCTCTGATGGGAACCTTCACCTTGGATCATCTGTGAGGAAATGACCTCTTCCTTGATGATCCCAAGAGGAGCTACAGAAGACTGCTTTCTGAGCGACAGCTGACTTGCCCGCCATTCCTCTCAATGCATTTTTCTTTTGGGAGCATCTCACAAGTCACAATTACCACATTAACAGGGAGCTGAGGACGAAGAGGGGCAGCTGGATTCCCTACTTGGCTCAGAACCACACCTATGCTCCAGCTCTTATTCCCCAATATAAATGGCCTAATTAATAACTCAAGGAGAGCAAGGGGGAACAGCGAAAGGGCACACAGCTACATACTCTTCTTCACAAGAGACCCTAACCTCAGTGTGGAAGCTCTCTATTTTTCCCTTGGTGGCAGAGGGCAAGTTCCCTAGACCCCAGTGCCATATCCAGATCCCCCAAGCCTTGGACCCTCGAGATTCCTGTCAACAGACACAGAGTCCAGTGTAGCCCAGCCTGATACTGGCCTTCAAACTCCTGATCCTCCTCCCCTGCCTCAGAAGTCCTAGAATTACAGGGATGAGCAGCACGTCCTGGCTAGCCCGCTCTCCTTAGGCCTTACCTAGGACCCACAGGACAGAGCAGCAGTGTCACTCTCAGTAGGACAGCCACCACAGGCTTCCAGAATACAACGCCGCAGCTGAGCCGCACACAGGAGAAACACGTGTTCAAGTGAGGCAGTCTGTTACACACCCGTGTTGACGCTTCACCTGCCAAGTGGGGTCACAGTGAACTTCCCAGGTTCTGCATTTCCCAGGCTTCCATGGCCATAGAGTGCTTGGATAACCATAGACACTCACATCTCTTTAGATTAATAAAAGTAGATTGATTCTCATCTCAAAATATGACACAGAGCAAGATGGCAGTCTTTGTGGACTGGGTAGTTAGTGTGTGACATTACCACAATCAGGGGAAATGTTTTCCTTTTTTCCTTAGCCTTTAATCCAAGCATGAGTTCCTTGTGTATGTTTGGCCCATGTAATTTAAATATATGTGTATGTGTGTATGATGTATGCATACATATGATTGTGGGTGTGTGCGTGTCATAGTGCCCGTGTGGAAGTCAGAGGACCACTTTGCCTTTCACCTTATTTGACACAGGGTCTCTGCTGTTCACTGCTGCCTATTCCCGCTGCATACACCAAGTTCCCTGGATGCAAGCTTTCAGGATTCTCCTGTTCCCACCTTTCCTCTCTCCTTAGGACCCTTGGGATTACAAATGCATGCCACTACATGGTTATACATGCATCCTGCACTACAGCGTTTACATGGCATCTGGTGATTCAAATGCATGACTTCGTATGTTCACACAGCAAGCACTTTATCCAGAGACATCTTCCAGCCTTTGCCCATGTCCTTTTAGCAGTACATGGTTATCTAAGCAAAAGCTGGAGAACAAGGGCGCAGATGTGAATCACTTTTCTCCCACTTTCTGTGCTAAGTATTAGGAGGTTGCTTCAGGCACATTGAGTTGGGGAAGGAGAGAGAAATAAACTAACATTTATTAAGCATCAGTGCTGGGGGCGCTACCTCATTCTTATTAAAACTCCATCTCTTGCTGTCCTCCCAACAGCCCTCTGAGTGGGTCCTTAAGTTCTACTGAGCTGAAGGCAATGACGTCAGCTGTGACTGATCCTCTGCAAGCCGCTCCAGAGCCTGGCGTTTTGTGGGTTCTTTGTTTGTTTGTTTGTTTGTTTTTAACCACAGTGCTAAGGGACATAGGGGCCAGAGCTTGTGTTGCTGCCTATGTCATGCTTGCTCCTCACAAAGAACCGTGTCAGGTTTGTTCATCTCAGTAGTGACGGTGCCACATGCAGAGACTATCGCTTACAACACTCAACAGACACAGAGACCACTTCAGAATTTGTAAAGGGCTGTCGTAGACGCTACAGAGAATACGTATGTTCTCTGGGACCAAGAGGGTCAAATCATACCCGGAGAGAGCACAGAAAGGCGAGATACAGGGCGAAGGATACAACTCAGGTTTATTTACAGTTAGAACTGCCCCATGGGTGGGTCAATTGCCTTGAAACACATTTAGTTGCCCACCTATGAAAAGGCCAGAGTCTGACCCACTTACCCAGGTGGTCAGAGACCCAACCAGAAAGGAAAGTGGCGTTTGTATTCTTGGATCCTTTCCAGTGTCCAGGATTTCTTTGATGCCAATTTCTTCCATTCTAAGCCTAATTAGTATTTTTCAGTTCCCTGTGCATCTCAGCCAAGTTTCTTCCCCTCTCCGGGTTTCAGTCTCCTCATGTGTACAGTGGAGGGTTCTGTCTTATGACCCTTCTGAGAACGGTTCTGCTTAGGAATTCCAAGGTTCTACATGCTTTCTGGTGAGCTGGTTATGACAAACTTGCCAGCAGGAAGGCTCCATGCCACGATAAGCCACAAGCCTTCCTGGGACACTCTGGGTATCAGTTTGGGCCACCTAAGCCAGTGAACTCAGCTGTCTCCCCACTCAAGCAGGGAGACAGACCTGGCTCATTTTGATTCAGAAAGTAGAGTGGGAACCAGGCAAGTGCATAGCATTAGAAACAATTCTGGGCCGTATTAAAAATTAATGCCTCTGAGCAATATGCGAGGTTTGCATTTCTAAGGTGCCAAGATGAAATGCTGTCGGCTAGCTGTGGCCTTGAGGAAGCTGGCACTGCCACCTAGGAAGGGTCTTGGAAATTCCTGGTGACATTCGTCATTGTCACAGTGACTGGTACATATGACTAGCTATTTGGGGACAGGGGCAGGGTCCAAGGATTCCAGAAAGACTTCATTGTATTGAACCATCTTGTCATGACTTCATGAATGTGAAAGGCTATTTTATAGATGAGATAAAGGCAGCCCAGAACCTTCCTCTGTGTCCTGTAGGAATAGGGGGAAGTTTTATGTTTTGAATTAACACACACACACACACACAGACTGGGTAGACAGAGGGGGGAAATTACATTTTCCCTTTTTCCATTCCTGAAATTTTATCGAGTATATGTACTATCTCAGGAACACCACCTTACTAATGGCACAGTGGCTCATGGTAGGTCTGTCACACATACAATATTCAGTGATTACTTTAAATAGAGGGAGAGACATTGCTTAATCAAGTATTGCCTTATGTCCAAGCCTGCTCACTGTGGGTCGGGAGCCAGCCAGGGAGTCTGGTTCGTCCTGTCACATGGTATACTGTGAATTCACTGAGGCAGGGACCGTTTGTTTATGAAGTATGCTGCCTTACTTGTCTGCTTGAGAGAGCAGTTAGAGGGTTTGCCGGTAGGTTTGATTTGACTCTGTGTGCGGGTCACTCATCCGTTATTCTAGGGTAGAATGCCACGACCCACCTTTACTGCTGCTTGAGATAAGAGTCTCACTGTGTAACTCGGACTGGCCTCAAACTCGATGTCCTCCTGCTTCTTGCCCTTAAGTGCTGGGATCATAGGTGCGTACCATCATGCCCCAACCACAAATCATATTAATAAAAGATGGGAAAGAAGCAGCATACTGCACTTGTGTAGCTATAAGCATCAACTCCCCCAATAGACAAACAAACAAACACCCCTAAGATTTATTGGAGAATCGGCTGATTCTATGGCTGGGACAGGAAAATACAAAAGGGACCCAGAGCATCTTATGGTCATAGTGATCCAATGCACAAAGGATGGCAGGGACTGCTAAAAGTACTCAGGGTTCTGCTGGACAAATCTTGGATAATTTAAGCATCCAAATAAATGATATCAAAACATTACAACCTGATGAACAGTAGTCCACAAGTGCACACTAACATACATGTGTACACATGTCAATAAGGAAGTGGGAAAGCCAAGTTCTCCTTCGAAGCAAAATATCACCAGGCAACTGAACAAGGGTTGTGGCATTAGACTGTCCCCATTTTGCAACCATCATCATCATCATCATCATCATCACAGAGTCAAGCAAGGCTTATTAATGAAAGCTAAAGCTAGAAAGGAGAAGTTGGTGGAACAACAGGGCTTCCCATAAGTACCTCCCCACAAGATGTTTACTGATTAGGATGGAGGAACAGTCTTTGCACTGGAAACTTGGCACGCGTCACCTTAACCAAATGATTCAAGTTTATGTCCCCAGTAATCAGACACATGGACAGAAGGCACTTTCAGATGGGGTACTCTCAGGAAAGACACAGCATGGCTTCTGTGATATTCTGGTCAACGATTTATAATCTGAATCCAGTGATGAGGTAACCTCAGACAACCGTAGACTGAGAGGCAGTCACTTAAATGAGTAGCCTGTGCCCATTACACCACCAGTCACTGGACACAGACTAAGTTCCTCCAGGAAGAGAGTAAATGGCACACAAGGGAGTGATGCCCGTGACTCTGAACTTTCCTATCTGTGCACTGTTGGGACAGCCTTGAAAAAACAAACAAACAAACAAACAAACAAACACAAAACCTCAATAGGAAGCAGTCAACAGGTGAAGATACGACCAATAGAACTGTAGGAAATATTTTCAAGTCACATCCAATAGGAAGCACTGTCTCAGATAAAGAAGGGACACACAACTCAAATGTTTCTGTATGAGAGTGAAAATCTGAGTTTGGATCCTAGCACCCACAGCCAGGTGTGATGTCACACGTCTTACCCTGAGTACAGGGGAGGCAGAGACACGGTCCCAGGTACTGCAAGTGAACCAGTCTACTTGAAATGGCACTTAAGGTTCAGTGAGAAACACTATCTCAAAAAATAAGGCAGGGGAGTGGTTAAGAAAGACCTCGAATCCAGGGTGTACCTGGATGTACAACACAAGGACAAATGGCACCCACACAAATGCAAAACTGAAACAGAGTAACATGGCTAAGGATCTGCATAGACATTTCTCAAGAGATGTGCAAGGTATTATCAAGGATGCAGGAAAATGGTCCTGATCACCAACCCTCAAAGGATGCAAGCTAGAGTCTTTATCATCGCAAGCTGTCAGAATGGCTGTTGCTGAAACAACAGAGGCCAAGTATTACTGAGGCTGCAGAGAAGAGCTTTGTGCACAGCGGTATTGTAATTTGTAAAGTTCCTCAAAGAATTAGAAACATGATCTACAGTTCATTTAATATGTTATATCAAAAGGAAATAGATTAGCATATTGGAGATTTACCTGCACATTTCCCTGTTTGATGCAGCCTTGCACATAATAGTCTAGATAGGGAATTATTCCAGTGCCTATAAACAGATGAGTGGGTAAGACATGTACTATACACTTCCAGTCTGGGCCAGTGCCCCGAGCAGACCTTAGGCGCAAACTCCGCTGTCAGTCCCACAACACCCAGAGAAAGCTCCACTCCCAGGCACTTTTTCACACTCAGGATCACAGGATCACAGGATTCCAGAATCTCAGGAACTTGGTCACACCAAGATCTCAGGGTCCCAGAGGCAGCTTGACTCCCAGAAGTTAGGACACATCCAAAATCTCAGGATCCCAGAATCACAGGATCACAGAGACAGCTTGACTCTGAGAAGTTCTGACACAACCAGGATCACAGGAAGGATAGGCTCTAGTCAGATATAGCGAGGGAAGGTAGCACTAGAGATAACCAGATGGCAGGAGGCAAGGGTAAGAACATAAGCAACAGAAACCAAGGTCACTTGGCATCATCAGAACCCAATTCTTCCACCATAGCAAGTCCTGGATACACCATCACTCGGAAAAGCAAGATTCATTTAAAATCACTTCTTATGATGATGATAGAGGACTTTAAGAAGGACATAAATAACTCCCTTAAAAAACACACAGGAGAACACAGGTAAATGGATAGAGGCCCTTAAAGAGGAAACACAAAAATCCCTTAAAGAATTACAGGAAAACAATCAAACAGGCGAAGGAAATGAACAAAACCATCCAGGATCTAAAAATGGAAATAGAAACAATAAAGAAATCATAAAGTGAGACAACCCTGGAGCTAGAAAACCTAGGAAAGAGACCAGGAATCAAAGATGCAAGCATCAACAGAATGCAGGAGATAGAAGAGAGAATCTGAGGTGCAGAAGATATCACAGAAAACATTGACACAATAGTCAAAGAAAACACAAAAAGCAAAAAGCTCCTAACCCAAAACATCCAGGAAATCCAGGACACAACGAAAAGATCAAACCTAAGAATAATAAGTATAGAAGAGAGTGAAGATTCCCAACTTAAAGGTCCAGTAAATATCTTTAACAAAATTATAGAAGAAAACTTCCCTAACCTAAAGAAAGAGATGCCCATGAACATACACGAAACCTACAGAACTCCAAATAGACTGGATCAGAAAAGAAATTCCTCCTGTCACATAATAAACAAAACACCAAATGTACTGAACAAAGAAAGAATATTAAAAGCAGTAAGAGAAAAAGGCCAAGTAACATATAAAGGCAGACATATCAAAATTACACCAGACTTCTCACCAGAGTCTGTGAAAGCTAGAAGATCCTGGGCAGATGTCATACAGACCCTAAGAGAACCCAGATGGGAGCCCAGGCTGCTATACCCAGCAAAACTCTCAACAACCATAGATGGAGAAAACAAGATATTCCATGACAAAACCAAATATACACAGTATCTTTCCACAAATACAGCCCTACAAAGGTTAATAGATGGAAAACACCAACACAAGGAGGGAAACTACACCCTAGAAAAAGCAAGAAAGTAATATTTCAACAAACCCACACAAACATAATTCCACCCCTAACAACAAAAATAACAGGAAGTAACAATCACTTTTTCTTAATATCCATTAATATGAAAATTAATATTACCAACATATCCTGCCACTTAACAGCAATCTGGATAAATCTGTAGGACATTGTATTCAGTGAAATGAGCCAAGTGTAGGAATATAAAACTGCATGCTCTCATGTGCACATTGCCAGGGCTGGTCTATAAGTAAAGGATGGCTGGGTGGGTAGTAGGGGCTAGAGGGCTGCGATTAGGGAGTAAATTCAGAAGGTCTAGTGTACAACATGGTGATGATTATGGTTCAGGTCTTAAATGACTCCAATGGCTTGTGTGCTGAAGGCTTGGCACAGCTGGTAATGCTATTGGGAGATGGCCGTACCTTTAGCAGGCATGGACATTAATTAGGGTTGTACTTTTGAGGGGACATTGGAACTCTGTCCTTCCCTGTCTCTCTCTCTGCTTCCTGGCCACCCTGAAGGAAAAATTTCTTTCATCACTTACTTCTGCCAACCCTAACCCTAACCCTAACCCTAACCCTAACCAGAACCCAGTGTCTTAGGGTGACTGATGCTGTGATGGGGCACATGGCCAGAAGCAATCTGGGGAGGAAAGGGTTTATTGGGCTTACGCGTCCTGAGGCACAGTCCATTGAGGAAAGCCAAGGCAGGACCTCAAACTGAATGGGAACCTGAAGGCAGGAGCTGATGCAGAGGCCATGGAGGGATGCTACTTAATGGCTTGCTCACCATGGCTTACTCAGTCTGCTTTCTTATAGCACCCAGGACTACTACCCTGGGGACGGCCTCACCCACAACAGGCTGGGCCCTCCCACGTCAATCACTAATTAAGAAAATGTCCTCTAGGCTTACCTACAGCCAGATCTTCTGGAGGCATTTTCTCAGGTGCCATTTCACCTTTCAGATGCCTTAGCTTGTGTCAGGTTGTCATAAAATTAGCACACTCAATCTTTTCCCCTTGTAAATTGTCTCATTTTTGTTTTTTAATCATAGCAATGGAAAACTAAGACCATGGCTACAGCAAACAATATGCTGATTTTGAAAGTTAGTGAGAGTAATTTTTTTCAGCGTGTCTGTGTGTGCATGTGGAAGATGGAAGAAGGCATCAGATCCCCTATAAATGGAGTAATAAGCAATTAATTATGAGCCACCTGATGTGTGCACTGGGAACCGAATATGGTTCCCTGCAAAAGCAGTCTACACTCCTGACTGCTGAGCTGTCTCTCCAGCCCCAAGAGGGTAGACTTCAAGTGTTCTCACCACAAAAAAAGTGATAGACATATGAGGTAATCCACTCTATTTCACCAGTCTATAATTTATATGTATTTCAATATATACATGTGCTGTACATGATAAATATATAATTTTAATTTATCAGTTGACAAAAAAGTACACATTAGTAACTTAGTCACAAAACTGAATTTTTTTTTGTTTCACCTTTTTATTCATGTGTTTTCTACAGTACTGGGGATCAACTCAGGGCCTGGCATATGCAAGGTTAAGGGCTCTACCACCAGACTCTGCCCTCAGCCTCATAATTAATCTTTCTGAGATCACCCTGGTCTACAGAGTGAGTTCCAGGACAGCCAGGACTACACAGAGAAGCAAACCCTGTCTCAAAAAATCAAAAACAAAACAAAGCAAAACAAATCAAACATTTGCATCTTATTTCAAGATAGCACAGGCTTCCATTCTGACTTCAGATTGCTAAATATCTTAATCAGTAGATGCTGATCTGCTGTCTTTGCCATTTAGAGATGGCTACCTGATTAAAATCATTTTAAAACATATATAACGCATGAATTTAATTCTCTAATATTTGTTTATTTGTTGGTATAATCCCCTTGTACATTGTGTAAAGGTTTTCTTTGTACTCTTCAAATGTTGATTTCTGCACCAGCAGAGAGCTGAGCTCTGTCTGGACTTCGGGATTGTTATTCTGTGTGCTCAGCACCTGCATCATGGTTTGTAAACATTCTTCTGTTACCTCCGATTAGTTTAATAAAGAGCTGACGGCCCATAGTTGAGGCAGGATAGGAAAGATGAGACATCCACACAGAGGTAGGAACTGTGGGAAGAACTGAGAGGCGCGAGATTTGCCAGCCAGTCGCAGAGGAAGTCAGATATACGCAGACTAAATTTGAGGTAACGTGCCACATGGCAAATTCAGACTAGTATAAACAGGTTATTAAGTTATATGAGCTAGTTGGGAACAAGCCTAAGCTATAAGACCTAAGCATTCACAGATAAATATAAGTCTCTGTGTCATTACTGGGGAGCTGGTGGGTCAAGACAGTCCAGTGATACTTCTTTCCTTTCTTATCTCTATATTTCCTCAGTGAGACATTCCTACTGTGTGATTGTCAGTATGTCGTGTGTGTGTGTGTGTGTGTGTGTGTGTGTGTGTGTGTGTCTGTGTCTGTGTGTGTATTTACTCTGTCCCCTTTAAACCCTGCCTTATATACTACTATGTCTTGGGAGCACTTCCCTATGTCAATCTACAGCATAGCCTTATATATATAAATTATTTTTGACATTCAGTCTATGTCCCTTTCTGGTTTAATCATCATCTAGCACAAATGACAATGAATAAGTCACATCCACACCTCCTGTAAAACCCAAGGTCGGGCATTGCTTAAAATGTGAGCACAACCATTTTTTCCTTTCCTTCTTGCAACTGTAGATCCCACTGGGTGTCTCCTCAATGAAATAAGGTTCCGTCAGTTGTCTGTGTGGGATGGCAGACTTTGGACCATGCTGAGTCTACCCCTGGCTGTGTTATGAAGTTTCACTGGCTCATAGCCACACTCATTTACTTATGTAACATCTATGACTCTTGTACAGCACAACATCTGAGCTGAGTGTGACAAAAACTCTGTGATGTGTAAACCTGAGAGCACCCTCGAAGGAACAAGTTGGCCAACTTCTGTAGAGAGAATAAACATGTTGTATCATTGGTATTACTGCCAAAACACAGACATTTCGACATAGTATTGTCATCAGCTCTACCAACAAATGTGTCCATCATGGAACAATTTGCAATATGCCTTTGAACATTCCCTGTCAGATATGTTTAGAAGTTTAATAAACCTATAAGTGTGCATGCCAGCATACCAATAGCTTGCCTGGTACCCATGGAGACCAGAAGAAGGCATCAGATCCTCTGGAACTGCCACATGGTGGCTGGGAATTGAACCTGGGTTCTCTGGAAGAGCAGTCAATGCTCTTAATCACCAAGCCATCTCTCTAGTCTTCGTGGTTACATTTAATTGTTTCCAAGGTAATTCTCTCTATACCTGGTATCTGCTAAGATTTTTCTCAAAAGTAAGTGTCTAATTTTATCCTTTTGCAGAATTACCAGTTTATGTGATCTTTAAGAACACACAACTTCTGGTGTCTGATAGGTCGTGGTTCAAAAAGTAAGGTCTGACATATGTCGGCTGTTCACTATCTGCTAAGTTCCCACAGGAAACCATCATCTCTGGCACATGACTAGGACTCTCCATGGCTTACTTTTCATTTATAAAATGGCAGTGATAGGTGTTATGTACCTTACAGGTCTAAGGTAAGAACTAAACAGCAAACATGCATGTAGTACTGTCATGGCTAGGGCCAGAGTGAGTGCTCTGCAAGCAGAAGTAACTGGTGTGTCCACTTTATCTCTACTGACATAAAGATAGGATCTTGCTGTAACCGGGACTGATCTGAAATACAAGCTCCTGCTGCCTCTGCCTCCCAAAGACTGGGAATACGGGTGTACACCAGGCTGTCTGATGTGCTTCTTAGGAGAACCAAAGTCAGTGGATAATTACAGTAAATGGAATAAACTGGGACCACAACTCCAGTGTGGACAGTGTTGGGTCCGTGTGAATGTCACACTTTGGATAACTATACTGTAACTGTGAAAGAAAAACTATAGCTGGGATTGGTGGTGCATGCCTTTAACCCCCTCACTCGGGAGGTGGAGGCAGATGGATCTCTGAGTTTGAGGCCAGCCTGTTCCTACAGCGAGAGTTTCAGGACAGCCAGGGCTGCACAGAGAAACTGTGTGTTGGGAAAAAAAAGTCTATATATGTAGGAGATGCACCCAGAAATGTTTGGGGGATATTGTGTGTAAAAGAGATAGACAGTGAAAGAGAATGGGGCAAATGTGGTCAAATGGTGAGCTTTGGTGTTGAGTGAAAGAGTTATAGAAATTATTGTGCTATTAGAGTTTTTCTGTGAGTCTGAAATTACATCAAAATGAAAAGTTCAGGAGCCGGGGAGATTCCAGACAGAAGCAGACTTGTGTGAGCATGAGGGCCTGCCTGCAGACCCCCAGCACCCATGCGGAGCTGGGCATGGGTGCACATGCCTGCAACGCCAGCACTCAGGTGGGCCTGAAGACGGGAGGGTTGTTGGGTTCACTGATGGCCAGACGAGCCAGAAACAACTCCAGCTTCAGAAGAGACCCTGCCTCACGGGGGTAAAGTGGGGAGCAATGGAGCATGGTATTGATGTCTCCTCCACTTGTGGACACATGCACCTACACACGTGCATACAGCACATGCACCTACACACACACACACACCTACATAAAGAAAAGTTAAAGAGAAAACAGAGAGGAGGCATTAAGACCTCAAGCACAGAGAAGCACTGTCACAAGTTTATTCTATCCAAACCCACCCTCTTCAGAGGGTGAGGGCAGGGACGCATGACAGATGAGGGCAGGGACCAGAGGCACCTGCCATTGATCAGCCCCTGAACCCGACTGCGCGGCCTTTCAAATTGCATTTCTCCTTTCGTTAGACCGGTCTGAGGTGTAACCACACAGAGAAGCCTTAAACGAGCAACAGACAGATTTCTTCATTTCTTTGGAGATGGGGAAAGAAAACACAGGGCCGTTTTCATAATTTCCTTTTGAAGCAGGCACTGAGGTCAAGGCTGCCCCACTATTCTCACACCCAAGTGACTCGGGTGCCGTCACCAAGGTTTTATTTTTCCAAAATGAGACAAACGGATAAAAAAACGGAAGGATGGAAGATGAACCTTGGGTGGGGCAAGCAGGGTCTCCTTGACCTTAAGACAGTCTCTCCCAGAAAGGAACTCTTCGCCTCCCTCCCTTTCCTTTCTGAAAGCTTGTGTTAGAGAGAGGCGCACTAAAGCAGGGGCCTGAGAGAGCACTTTGCCCTTGCTTCTTGTGATCCATCAGTACTGCAAAGTAACGTGACTATAATAGTTGTGATTTAAAATGCTAAATGTGGCCGGGGGCGATTGGAGCTTTGAACATGAGACAATAAAGCTCCTTCAGTCCCAAGTGTCATTGTACGGGGCTGCTGGAGTTGGGGAGCTGTCTCAGGACGAGGTGGAGATGTCAACACAGCTAAGCCAACCTGGGGTGCACTTTGGTCAAATGCAGCCCTCGCGCTCTATCATTCCATCTCACGTGATTGGGGCAAAATAAGGTAATTTGTCTCAAGGTGATAAATCCATTTCTATACTCTCCCAAAGCCACAAATGCCCAGACTGCTAAGCATTAAGTTTTAAAACTGTATTTATTTATTTATTTATTTAATGTCCCTGGATGTTTTTGTCTCTCACATGCTCTCGCTCACCACTTGTATGCCTGGTGCCCGAGAAGGTTGGAAGAACATCAGACCCCTGGGACTGGATTACAGATGGCTAGGAGCAGCCATGTTGGTGCTCTAACCACTGGGACATCCCTCTAGCCCTGCTAAGCATTCTTGTCTTAGGTTTCCATCTAGCACTGAAAAGCCATTTTCAGTAATCGTTCACTTCACACATGTCTGAGCATGCTCTTTACGCCCCTTATTGGGGACACAGCTTCTTAGAGACCCCAGTTGAGCAGTTGACTGTAGAATAGGGACCGTTTCCTGTGAGACTCAGCGTGATTCACACTGCAACCCCGCTATAGAGGAGGAGCAACCTGAGGCTTAGCCTGACGGACTTACTGAGTACAGGGTTAGGAGCGAATGAGGAAAAGCTCCAAAATTAAGTCTATAGCAACACCAAATCTTGCTCACACTGGTCCTTAACAGGGAATTCTGAAAATATGTTTAAGGATTTGGGGGTCTTATTATTGAGAAAGGGTTCAGAATTGGAACCCAGAGAACAGAGTAGTTAAACAAGGGCCAAGATGGCAGCAGACTCAGAGATGACATGGGACAAATGACCACAAAAGGCCTTTATAATAGCTTGATGACATCAATCAAAACACAAAAATGATTCGGATCTGGAGATGGGGGTGTTGGGGTACCCTGGGAGAGGGGCCCAGATGAGAAGGGGTGAGGCTTTGGAAGTGCCAGTCTTTCTGAATGGCCTTTGGAGGAGCTATGGGTGGATGTGTTCTTAGCCAGTATTTGCCTTTCTCAGCCAATCACTGGCCCTGGAGGGGGTGGGACAGGGATCAAGAAGAAAGATGTCACACAAAGTGTGCTGCCACCTGCCTGAGGACACCTTCATCTACAGCTCTCTTGCAGCCCTCCACCAGTCAGGGCTCTCTCTGCAAGCTCCTGGCTACACTGACTCCTGCATTAGCACGAGGTATTGCCCGAGGTCCTGCGCGCCTCAACTGAAACCTTACTACAGAAATGTTCATCGCTGTTTAGTTCCAGCAGCGAGCCACAGAGTTACAGATCAGAATGCAGGCACTTTGTGATATTCTAGTCTTCTGAAGCCTGTAGGAACAGGGAAACACAATGAGGTGGCTTGTCCAGCATCCCACAGTCAGTGACAACAGAGTGGACTTGCACCCTGGTCCCTTGGACTCTGACTCACTGTTTCATTTCAGCTTAAGTGAGGGCATAAGCGCTTTCCTTAACTTGCCTCTCCCCCACACTTCACACACTGGTTTGCACAGTGCCTGTGTTGAGCTCATTGTGGATTGTCCCATCTATCTCCTCTGGACCATCCATCAGCAGTATCTTAGTTAGGGTTTTTATTGCTGTGACAAAGCACCATGACCCACAGCAGCTTGGGGAAGAAAGGGTTTATTTCATCTTACAGCTTGTAGGCTATCATCCTGGGAAGTCATGTCAGAAACCTGGAGGCAGGAGCTGATGCAGAAGTCATAGAGGAGCATGGCTTGTGGATTTTCTTCCTCTGTGTTCAGCCTGCGTTATTAGGCCCCTCAGAACCACCTGCCCAGGGGTGGTACCACATCAATAATCAAATAGTACCCTACAGATTTGCTAACAGGCCAATCCTACAGAGGCATTTTCTCAACTGGTGACTCTAGCTTGTGTCAAGTACATATAGAACTAACCAGTACACTCAGTGCCCTCCACTGAAAGCAGAGATTCATCCCTTGGATACTGGGTATTTAAAAATCACCCAGTAAATGTTTGCTAAGACTAAGGGAAAAGGTGCCTGAGTCCAGTGTGTGTCCAAGTCCTGGCTACATGTCATCAGAAGCCAAGAGACACTGGAAAGTTACTCAACATTCAGAACCTCAGCTTTCTCCTATGTAAAGTACATGATTTCATGGAAAGACAGTGAGATCAGAACCTCAACTTCTCAAGAGAAAGAAAGATGCATGAATGGATGGATGGGTAAGCGTATGAATGGAGGGGTGGACAGTTGGATGGATATGGATGGATGAATGGAACTGTATGTATGTTTGTATGGGTGGATAGATGGATAGAGATGAATGGGTGAGTGGATGAGTAGATGTGGATAGATGATGGATGGATGGATGGATAAGTGGATGGATGGGTGGATGGATAAATGGATTAATGGATGATCTTCCTTCCAGCCTAGAAACCCAAGGGCAAGGACATTTTCAGCCTGTTTTGTGTGCCTTTAGCATTTACTATCAGGTAGATCTCAGGAAATGTCTGCCTACCACAAGGTTTGGGTGCATGTGTACAGTGGAAGCTACACATGCCTGTTTACATACACAAGCACAAACTTACCACTCCGACCTCTCACCTCTGCTTTTACAAGTGCAGGTGATGGGAGTGACCCATGCCAAATGAAGATTTAAAACAGGCCTGTGCGTGAAAAGCCCGAGGCAGGCCGTGTGGGCAGCAGGACTCAGGTGCCAGCTGTCGCTTAGGCTAGTGCACGGGACACAGGCAGACCTCCTCATGTCCAGAGAGGAGCAGCAACTTGAGCAGGAGATGATATCATCATCCTAGGAAATGCACCAGCTGGTGAGCAAGGGACATGGGACAGCGTGCGCCATCTCACTGGGAGGAGCGCGGCAATCTATCTTTGGAAATAAGAGGAGAAAACTTGAAGCAGATGGAGAGATGAATCCATGCCTTTGGATCATCTGATTCTTCTCACATCTGGTTCCCCTTGCTTCTGTATCCAGTCTTTTACTCACTGGACACCGCCACCATGGCCCCAGCCTCTAAGGATGCTGAGTGCCAAAAGCAGATGACATCGTCTTTGGCCAGTGAATGACCTGGGCCGCTCACTGGATGGCATCACTTTAGTAAGTCTCCTCTGGCCCAAGTGTGTTGTACATTCTTGGGAGACAGGTTAAGTCATGCTGACCAGAGAGGCCAACTTCAATGGCTAACCTCCCAAGAGATAAAACCTTTCAATTAGACAAATGTACTTGACTGCCTACTATGTACTGATGGTCAATTAGACCAATCAGACCTCCTAGTAGTGTAAAGAGAGAAGGAAATGTAGTTATTAAGCATCAGTATCATAAAGAAAACAGCTCAATGCCTTAGACATGGGCAGCACAGCAGGTGTGATAAGAGAAAGAAAAAGCTTGGCAGGAGTTAAAGAATTATCAAAGTTGAGCCAGGTGTAGAGACGCATGCCTGTCATCCCAGAGCCTGGCCATTGGGAGTAAGAGGGCCAAGTTCAAAGCCATCTTCAGCTACCTAACAAATTCAAGGTCCGCCCTCTTCATGAGACCCTGTTTCAAAACAATGTGAAGGTAGAAAGAAAGAAAGAAAAACAGAAGAATTAGCAGCATCAGTCCCGTGAAATAAGACAACACTGGGGACTGAAGAAAACATGAAGGATGATGCCCACAGCTCTAGGCAAAACATGCCACAGTGCGTGATCAGGGAGCTGACACCTAAAAACCTCAAGCAGGGTGCTGGAGAAATCACTCAGTTGGTAACAGGCTTGACTTGTAAGCAGGGACACTTGAATTCAACCCCTGGAATTCATTTTTAAAAAATGGGCACAGAGGGTCCACGTGACATGTCATCAGCACTAGGGAGGCAGAGACAGATGAGTCTCTGGAGATGGCTGGCCAGCCTGGCCTGGTTGGTCAGTGAGAAACTTCACCCCACAAAGACAGATGTGCCTGAGGGATGACACTGAGGTTGCCCTCTGACCTACACATGTGTTCACACACACACACACACACACAGCCACAAAGTACTGAAGGAGGGGTTGGGACTGTGAGGGGTGAGGCTGCAGGGGTAGGCAGGACTCTCTAAGGCAAGTCAAGTTTAAACTTACAAACAATTGGTGACTCCAAGCTGGGTAGATCAGAATACTGTCTCCATGAAGGAAAATTTTCTGGCTTCACTCATTGCTGTGGTAAAACGCCCTGACAGAAGCAGTATGGAGGGCGGAGGGTGTTTTGCATTACGGATCCAGGTTGTACTCTGCCACTGCAGGGATGCCTCAGTGGAAGGAGCTTATGTTCCTGGGCACAGCACATCCACAGTGAGAAGCAGTGAGATAAATGAATACATGCCCACTGGTTTACTAGTGCTCGGTGGGCTTTCTATTCTCATGTTCAGTCCCCAGGCCCAGGGAATGGTACCGCCCACGGTGGGCTGGGTCTTCCCACACCAGTGAGGGCAACCAAGATGGTTCCCCACTAGCATGCTCACAGGTCAATCCTTCACGGAAACTTTCTTCTTGGGTGAGTCTTGTGTCAAGTGGACAGTTAAAGCCAGCTGTCACAGACAACTGTGCAGATAAGTCACCAGAAGGTTGTAGGACAGAGGGCTTTTCCCCCTGCCTTTTCTCTGACCCACTTAGACCTTTGCTTTTCCTGTTTTAAACCCAGTGGAGAAGTTGCTTTCTATTTTGTCTTTTCAAACAATGTGCTTGTCTCCACCCTGAGGCGCTGAGTCATAAGAGCTAACTGAGGACCGACTGCAGGGAGACGGAAGCACTCAAGCTCCATGGATCCCTCTGAGAAGCTGCAAGACATTGTTGAACAGGTTTTGGCTTTATTCTCTAAAAGTAAAAAAATAAAAAAAATAAATAAAAATCTTTGCTGCGAAATACACTCTTTCACCATAATAAATGCTGTTTTGATAACAAAACTGTACTTTTCTCAAATACCCAGATGGAAGACCATATGCAGAAAAGAAAAAAAAAACTCCAAAGGAATTTTTTGATTGGCCATCTGCTAAAACTGGGAAGCAAGCCTGCATCTTCCTCCAGCCTTTATAAAAATCCCCACTGAGAAACCTATTTGCGTCCACCCGGCGCCACCTGCTGTTGAATGTGGGTAAAGACTATGCACTGGCAGCAGAGGAACTGGGTCTCCCCTGTGTCAGGATGAAATGCACTAATAATCCATGAAGGAAATCACAAAGCTCCAGATTCCTTTATTGATTTACAGTGACTCACACCTCCTCTCTCTCTCTCTCTCTCTCTCTCTCTCTCTCTCTCTCTCTCACACACACACACACACACACACACACACACACACACACACACACACACACGGAGGCACTCACTATAGAGGCACATTCCCATGTCTGATGAAGCCTTGTGCTTGGCTTGCCGTAGATGCTACGGTTCAGCATGCAGATGACCTACTTATCTGAAGAATATGCCAGTACCCTATAATGAAGGTGTTTCTTATAATGCTATTTGTTAAACAAGAAGAAGCATAAGAACTATCTAGCACAAGTAATGATTTCTTCATAATGAAATTCAATGTAGCACTGACCTAAAAAGATGTTGAAAGTACAGGGAGGGGGTAAAAGCAAACTAATGAAGAGCAGTGTTTAGTATAGCGCAAGGTTTTCGAGAAAAATCTGTATCAGTTACATGTATTTGCTTGTATACAGGGAAAGGCAGAAAGGGTACATTCTAAACTGTGACTTTCTGGTCAGTGGTACTCTTCTGTAGCCCAAACACACCCCATTTCAGCTAATAAGTGGGGATTAAAAACAAAAAAACCAAGGTCTCACTATGTAGCTCTGGCTGTTCTAGAACTCAGTCACCCAGACTGGCTGGCTTCGAACTCACAGAGACATCCTGCCTCAGCCTTCCAAGGGCTGGGATTAAAGGTGGGCGCCACCTGCAGGCTCCTTTTCTCACTTTGTAAAAGAATTATGTATACAGCATTCAGCTGCAGATATGTCTGCAGGACAGAAGAGGGCATCAGATCCCATTACAGATGGTCAGGGACCACCATGTGGTGCTGGGAATTGAACTCAGGACCTTCGGAAGAGCAGTCAGTGCTCTTAACCACTGAGCCATCTCTCCAGCCCCACTTATTCACTTTTTATTTCACACAATCATGTATTAGCCGAATCCTTTAAGTGAAGATATTATTTTCTGGCAAACCAGAGAAGTCAATAGAAATAATAATGTCACATTTAAAACTCAGGTTTGAAGCTAATAAGGAATGCCCATCATTAAACATCCACAGGATGCCCATATCCACTCTAGCTAGGAGCGTTTTCCTATTTAGATATTACAGCTGGATCTTGAAGGCCCAGGGCTTAAAGGATTGACTGACAGCCTGTGGCGCTGTTACAGGGTGGTAGAAAGAGAGTCCTCCTGGGAGGTTATTGTGTGATTTGTTGTGGAGCTTGTAGAAAGCCAGTCTCTTCTTGTTCTGGTTCCCATTGCCATGAGGTGGGCAGGTCCTTCTCACGTTCCTGCCACAAGGTGCCACCTACCACAGACAAAGCCCAAGGCAACGGGGCCCATAGCCACTGACTGGGACTTGAATTCCCTAAACTATGAGCCAAACAACCTTTTCTGTCTGCAGGTTGATTGCCTTATGCACTTTGTCATAGTGACGGAATACACCGCACAGAGATGCAGTAATGGGGATGAAGGAAGAGGACAGAGACCCTAGAGAGTATGGTATGAGTGTCAGGCTCAAAGTCAGGAGACTGAAAATTATATCAGAGACTATCCAGTCCTCAGCATCTCAGCTTCAGTCAGATGGGTATTGATAGTATAGGGCTTAAAATGCTAAAACCGGAAGTTGCTGGGGGCCATCTCTTAACCTGACTTTTACTGCAGAGAAAAACGTCTCCCTGGATGGATGCAAATCGTCAACAGGAAGCCAGAGGCACCCTCTCAGCCCCAGGGAGGCCATGGTCCATGTTCTCCATTAAATCAGCTACTTTTCTTGGGCACCCCACCCTGGCACCTCACCAGTCCCCACAAGTGTCCTGTCCTCTCCAGCTCCAGACTGCCAGGGTCTTTTGGGCACCACCTAGTGAATCTTTCTCACATGTAACCCTCCTCTCCTGTCCCCATGTCAGAGTTTAAAGTTCTGAGTTTTATGGTGAGGTGGACAACTCCCAGGGAGCCCTGGGTAGCCAGGCTGGCCTTCAACTTTCCGACTTCCTGCCTTTACCTCCCGGGTACTGGAATCACGTGGTGGCATGCGCCACCAACCAGCTCCGCCGTCAGCACCGTCCTCCTCTTCCTCATTCACTTCTCTCTCCTCCATCTACTCTACAGGTGACCCTTCGCTTCTAAAGCCTGGCCATCCTCACCCCATCTTTTACTGGAAGCTTCCACCTGGCCTCCACTTGTCTGTGGTCTTGAATGGAGTGTACTCACGGTTCGACATACTGCCTAATGTTCTCCTTCTGAGCTCCACCTACACCTAACAGCTCACCATTTCCTGGCCGCGGTCCCTCCACAGGTGTTTGCAGTGTGCCAGCCACATGGTTTCATAAATCTGCACTTCTGTGTGTGCTGCATAGGCTTTGCGGTGTTCTGGATGAGAATGGCCCCTGGAGGCTCACAAATCCGTGCACTTGGTGCCGTTTGGGGAAGGGATCATCCAGCTCCCTGCTCCTGCCACCATGCTTCCCCTGACGATGTCACGCCTTCCCCACCACGATGGATTCTGTCCCCATGGAACAACAAACCAAAATAAACCCTTTTCTCCTCCAAGGTGCTTTTGATTATAGTATTTTTTAGAATCACAACAGAAAAGTAGCTAATACAGACGTTGACTAATACTTTACTGATGGTAAACACAGCACTCTAAAGTCTGGCTAGAATCTCCTCTACCAGAAAATTCCCTTGATGTTCAGCCAAGAACAGATCAGTGCACCCGTGTTAGGAAACTAAGATCAAAGAAAGCACCATCCAAAAGGATTAGAAGTGGCAATGCCTGGTACCCGCACAGTGCCGGGAATAGTATGTTCTCATTACCAGGAGGAGACGCATCAGGATTCATGGAACATCAGGTGGGCCAAGAATCAAAGTCTTGCCTTGATAGAAAGGGAATAATCAGACTCAGGCTGGGTATTACTCTAGAACAATCTCCAAGACTCAGATTAGATTTCCTAGGCTCCACCCTGTGTATATGCGTGTGTGTGTGTGTGTGTGTGTGTGTGTGTGTGAGAGAGAGAGAGAGAGAGAGAGAGAGAGAGAGAGAGAGAGAGAGAGAGAGAGAGAGAAACAGTATATACATATGGAGGTCAGAGGACAACTTTCAGTAGTTGGTATCCTTTATCTACCATGTGGGTCCTAGAGATCAAACTCAGATTTGATGGGTGTGGTGACAAGCACCATTACCTGCTGAGCCATCTCAGCCCACCATCCCAGAATATTTATAAGTAAATGGAACATCAGTGAGCTGTAGGATAACTGAGTGATTTTATATATATGGAATCCAAGTGCCAAATGAGAAGAGATAGAAAAATAAATCTGAAGAAATAACAGGTCAGATATTTTCTACATTTTATGGAAAATACAAATCCACATATAACTTAATAAATCAGAAACATGGGGGGAAATTATAGCCAGAGCCCATCTAATCAAGTGTTCAAAGTCAGCCTCACAGGGAAAGAACGTGAGGCAGGCAGAAAGGAGGGATCCCCAATGAAGACAAGGGATAAAGACGACAACAGATTTCACACCGAAAATAATACAAGCAAAAAATACCCAAAGCAAAAACCAGGAGGATGTCTGCATGCATCTCTTGGGTTCAACACTGTGCAGGGGCCACTCAAAGACACGCATAAAAATTAAAGACGACCTTGGTTAAAGGAGGCATGGCCCCTGTCCACGGATCAGAAGGGGTCCGTTATTCTCCAATGATATACAGGTTAACTCACAATCTCACTCACAGTCCCAGTGGGATATGGGGGAGGGGATAGGAACTGACAACAGTCTCAACTGGGAGGGGCTTATAATGCAAGCAGGTTATCTGTGCTGTCTAAAAAATCTACCTCCCCACAAGACACTTAGAGACTGCAAAGATTAAAAGAACAACTTTGCAGTAGAGAAATAGAGCAGACATTGTAATAAATAATTTCACCAGCACCACTAGGAGTATGACCCTGGTATCCTATCACCTCCTGGTGTGCTGAACTGAGGAGGTCACAACATCTTTTTTTGTGTTATATTTTGTGAAAATGTGTAATCTAAATTGTATTGTGAGAGAAATCAGATACAATCAAATCAAAAATCCTTCTGAAACAAGAAACTGGCAATGGCGCTCAGAAAGTCAAGGGCATAAATGACAGAGACTGAGGAACTGTAACAGCTCAAAGGAGGGGAGCAGGGAACGGCTGAACCAACTCAGGGCTCCCAGGGCTCCCAGAGACCCCAGAGCAGGGGAGGACGGGGCGTGGCAGTTAACGGTACACCAGTGTTCTCCCAGTTTCAGTGACTGTGTACCATGCACACTGGCGAGGATACAAGAGACGAATAGGAGAACAAATTCTGTCCTAACTTTATAACATCTTATGAGCCTAAAATCTGAAATACTATAGAAGGCAAAATACACTTTCAGATAAGACAAGGGACTTTGCCACCAGCAGACCTGCACAAGCATAATTAATGCATTAATGAAAATCCTGCAGGTGAATCAAAAGTAGTAGAGGGAGCCCAGACCTACGGGAAGGTTCTGGGGGTCTTAAAGATACGTGGTAATTATCAAAGCCAAAATATTCTGTTTTCAGTTTCCTTAAAAGAAGCAGCTTTTCATCAGGCCTGGGGGGCACCTACCTGTCATTTCAGCAGTGTGTGTGTGGAATGTGTGTTTAAGAACAGCTCAGACTTTATGAGACAAACAAAACAAAACCTAATATTTTGAAGCATAATAATAATAATAATAATAATAATATGTTGTTGTAGTAGGGTTAGGAGTAAAATATATTGCGAAAGCATGTAGGTTGAGGATAGGAACAGGTCTGTGCTGTTTTAAGTTGCTTGGCTCTTAGGAATATAGCAATGATAAATGGTAAATATAAGTTAAAGATGTTTTTGAAAAGGCTATACCATAGATTAGGATTAAAAACTAAAATCATTTTAAATAGATATACTTAATAAAACTAAGGAAGCCACAAAGTAACATTTTTTAAATCAACTAATCTAAACAAGATAAATAGAAGATAATTAGCAAGAGTACAGACCCAAATTCACGACAATATCACACACTAAGTACAAGTGGATTACAAACAATAATTTGAAGGTACGCACTGCCAAGCAGGGTAAAGGCAATAATCTATACAGATGCTTCAACACAAAGCACTCTTAAATGTGGACAATTCTACATTAAAGATTAGGAAAGTCTATCATGGAAATACTAAGTCAGTAAAAACTGGAAGGTACCTGTCAGTTTCACAGAAAGTGGAATTAGGACATGGAAATTATCTTACAAAGGAGTCTAACCATTAAACTCAGGAAGTTTCAAAATGTATGCAGAGAGCACTGACAGAATTTACAGAAGAAACATAAATACAACCATAGTTGAAAACTTCAGTAATTAGGGGAATGAAATATATCAGTAAAGAAGGGCAGATTACCAGAAGAACTAACCAGACCTGACATTTATAGAGTGCTACCTCGGCCACACCAGAATGCGAATCATTTCAGGAGTACACAAAATGTTCATCAAGGCCAACAAGAAATGAAAAGAAGACTTAGGGACTGGCAAGATGGCTTAGTAGGAGAAGGTGCCGGCTGCCAGACCTGACAGCCTGAGTTCAGTTTTGAGAACTGACAAGGTAGGAAGAGAAAACTTGTTCCCAAACAGCATTGCCCTCTGACCTCCACACACAGCACGATGCATGAGCACCCACCCCAACACTGACACTGAAGAACTAAAATGTAATAAAAAGATTTGATCATCCTGTCTTTTACTACCATGAACAGACAACATGATCAGGGCAACTTTATAAGGACATTTAACCTGGCTTGCAGGTTCAGAGGTTCAGTGTATTATCATCAAGTTGGGGACATGGCAGCATCCAGGCAGGCATGGTGCAGGAGGAGCTGAGAGTTCTACATCTTCATCTGAAGGCTGTTAGGATAAGATTGGCTTCCAGGCAGCTAGGATGAGTGTCTTAAAGCCCACGCCTACAGTGGCATGCTTCCTCCAACAGGGTCACACCTCCTAATAGTGCCACTCCCTGAGCCAAGCATATACACACCCCACACAGCATATAAAATGAAAGACCTTGAGACAATAAAGTATATCATTTCTAACACAAAATAAAATTGAAATTAACAATAGAAAGTATTTTGAAAATATAAAAATAATTGGAAAACTAAACAATACTTTTATAAATGACCCACCAGCAAAAGAGAAATCTCTAAGAAGAGCAGAGGACACTAAGTGGTACTAGAAATGCCAAACATAACCACCCGAGATGCCTTCAATGTGAACAGGCAGGAAAATGTATTGTCCTAAGGTTTCAGCTGGGAGGAAGCAGAAGCCCCGCCTCAAAGCATGCTGGGAAGAGAGAAAGCACTCTGCTTTCCACACATGCGCCATTGTCACACACCCGTCAGAAATAAAGATATTCTCAAGAGCTGCTCAGCTCGCACCATCCGGCTGGCTAGGGACAGTGAACCCTGGGAGTCTTGTCCTGGGGGAAGGAAAAGAACCGGCAGAGGGGGAACTTGTCTCTCAGAAAGAGATCTGCACGGAGTTCTAACAACTTGTAGACCAGCATGCGGAGGAAAGCACAGACAGGTCAGTGGTGGGTGGGACCACACTTGGCCAGGGCTACTTACCTGTGTGCAACTGTTGCCCTCTTCTTAAATTCTGATCTTGCCTCAGCACCTTTGAGGGCTTTGCTAGATCTCTCTGCTTCTTCTCCAGTGGGGCCACACTGAATAAATTTCTTTCAATTTTTTTTTCTGCTTTCAATGTTTAATTTGGCTTTCAATTGGCTTACTGAGGAGAGGTGGACAGGTTTGACTGGAGGCACAAGGTGTGGGGTAACACATGGTATGTGCCTCCTACTACAGTCACATAATGAGTTTTCAATATTTGAATATATTACAGGCATGATGTCCCACACCTTTAATCCCAACACTTGGGAGGCAGAGACAGGTGGATCTCTGTGAGCTCAATGCCAGCCTGATCTACATACGTATGGAGTTTAAAGATAGCCAGGACTACATAGTGATACTCTATCTCAGGAGGAGGAGGAGGAGGAGGAGGAGGAGGGAGAAGAGGGAGGAGGGAGGAGGGGGAAGAAGGGGAGGAGGGGGAGGGGGGAAGGAGGAGGAAAAGAACAAGGCTTTAAATATCAAAAAGAACATGAAAAGGAAACAACTAAATCTAAGCATAGCAAGAGTCTTTCTTAGTAACAAAAAAGTGGGTACTGAAAAGAAAGACAATTTTGACTCCTTCCTTTCCAATTTGTATCCCTTTGACCTCCTTTTGTTGTCTAATTGCTCTAGCTAGAACTTCAAGTACTATATTGGATAGATAGGGAGAGAGTGGGCAGCCTTGTCTGGTCCTCAGTTTTAGTGGGATTACTTCAAGTTTTTCTCCATTTAGTTTGATATTGGCTTCTGGTTTGCTGTATATTGCTTTCATTATGTTTAGGTATGGTCCTTGAATTCCTGATCTCTCCAAGACTTCTAACATGAAGGGATGCTGAAAATTGTCAAATGCTTTTTCAGCATCTAATGAAATGATGATGTGGTTTTTTTTCTTTGAGTTTCTTTATGTAGTGGATTACATTGATGGATTTCTGTATATTGAACCATCCCTGCATCCATGGGATGAAGATACTTGATTGTGGTGAATGATCATTTTGATGTATTCTTGGATTTGGTTGGCAAGAATTTTATTGAGTATTTTTGCATCAATTTTCATAAGGGAAGTTGGTCTGAAGTTCTCTTTCCTTTTGGTCTTTGTTTGGTTTAGGTATAAGCGTTATTGTGGCTTCACAGAATGAACTGGGTAGTGTTCCTTGTGTTTCTACTTTGTTGAATAGTTTGAAGAGTATTGGTATTAGGTCTTCTTTGAAGATCTGATAGAATTCCCCACTAAACCCATCTGGTCCTGGGCTTTTTGGGGGAGACTGTTTACAATTGATTCTATTTCCTAAGGACTTAAGGGACTATTTAGATGGTTTATCTGATCCTGGTTTAACATTGGCACCTGGTATATGTCTAGAAAATTGTCCATTTCATCCAGATTTTCCAATTTTGTTGAGTATAAGTTTTGTAGTAGGATCTGATGATTTTTTGAATTTCCACAGTTTCTGTTGTTATGTCTCTCTTATCATTTCTGATTTTATTAATTTGGGTGGTATCTCTGTGCCCTTTCTCTGGTTAGTCTGGTTGAGGGTTTATCTATCTTGTTGATTTTCTCAAAGAATGAGCTCCTGATTTTGTTGATTCTTTGTATAGTTCTTTTTGTTTCTATTTGGTTGATTTTGGCCCTGAGTTTGATTATTTCCTGCCATCTACTCCTTTTGGGTGCATTTGCTTCTTTTTGTTCTACAGCTTTCAGGTGTGGTGTCAAGCTGCTAGTGTAAGCTCTCTCCAATTTCTTCTTGGAGGCACTTAGAGCTATGAGTTTTCCTCTTAGCACTGCTTTCATTGTGTCCCATAAGTTTTGGTATGATGTGTCTTCATTTTCATTTTATTCCATCAGAGAATTCCTAAAGCTGATAAACAACTTGAGCAAAGTGGCTGGATATAAAATTAACTCAAACAAATCAGTAGCCTTCCTATACTCAAAGGATAAACAAGCTGAGAAAGAAATTAGGGAAATGACACCCTTCACAACAGTCACAAACAATATTACATACCTTGGGGTGACTCTAACCAAGCAAGTGAAAGATCTGTATGACAAGAACTTTAAGTCTCTGAAGAAAGAAATCAAAGAAGATCTCAGAAGATAGAAAGACCTACCGTGCTTACGGATTGGCAGGATTAATATAGCAAAAATGGCCATCTTGCCAAAAGCAATCTACAGATTCAGTGCAATCCCCATCAAAATTCCAAGTCAATTCTTCATAGAGCTAGAAAGAGCAATCTGCAAATTCATTTGGAATAACATAAAACCCAGGATAGCGAAAACTATTCTCCACAACAAAAGAACTTCTGGGGGAATCATCATCCCTGACCTCAAACTCTACTACAGAGCAATAGTGAAAAAAACTGTTTGGTATTGGTACGGAGACAGGCAGGAAAATCAATAGAATAGAATTGAAGATCCAGAAATGAACCCACACACCTACGGTCACTTGATATTTGACAAAGGACCTAAAAACATCCAGTGAAAAAAAGACAGCATTTTTAACAAATAGTGCTGGATCAACTGGAGGTCAGCATGTAGAAAAATGTAAATCAACCCATTCTTATCTCCTTGTACAAAGCTCAAGTCCAAGTGGATCAAGGACCTCCACATAAGACCAGATACACTGAAGCTTATAGTGGGGAAGATCCTTGAGCACATGGGCACAGGGGAAAATTTCCTGAACAGAACACCAATGGCTTATGCTCTAAGAACAAGAATCAACAAATGGAACCTCATAAAATTACAAAGCTTCTGTAAGGCAAAGGACACTGTCAATAGGACAAAACAGCAACCAACAGATTGGGAAAAGATCTTTATCAATCCTACATCCGATAGAGGGCTAATATCCAATGTATACAAAGAACTGAAGAAATTAGATTCCTGAGAGTCAAATAACCCTATTAAAAATGGGGTACAGAGCTAAACAGAGAATTCTCAACTGAGGAAATTTGAATGGCTGTGAAGCACCTAAAGAAACGTTCAGTATCCTTAGTTATCAGGGAAAGGCAAATCAAAACAACCCTGAGATTTCACCTCACACTGGTCAGAATAGACAAGATCAAAAACTCAGGGGACAGCAGATGCTGGCGAGGATGTGGAGAAAGAGGAACACTCCTCCACTGCTGGTGGGATTGCAAGCTGGTACAACCACTCTGAAAATCAGTTTGGCGGTTCCTCAGAAAACTGGACATAGTACTACCTGAGGACCCAGTTATACCACTCCTGGGCATATACCCAGAAGATGCTCCTACATGTAATAAGGACACATGCTCCACTATGTTCATAGCAGCCTTATTCATAATAGCCAGAAGCTGGAAAGAACCCAAATGTCCCTCAAGAGAGGAAAGGATACAGAAAATGTGGTATATTTACATAATGGAGTACTACTCAGCTATTAAAAACAATGAATTCATGAAATTCTTAGGCAAATGGATGGAACTAGAAAGTGTCATCCTGAGTGAGGTAACACAATCATAAAAGAACTCACATGGTATGCACTCACTGATAAGTGGATATTAGCCCAAAAGCTCACAATAAACAAGATATAATTCACAGACCCCAAGAAGCTGAAGAAGGAGGAGGACTGAAGTGGAGGTGCTTCGGTTTTTCTGAGAAAAGGAACAAAAATACTCACAGGAGCAATAATGGAAACAAAGTGTGGAGCAGAGACTGAAGGAAAGGCCACCCAGAGACTGCCCTACCTGGGGATTCATCCTATAAACAGTCACCAAACCCCAACACTATTATGGATGACAAGTAGTGCTTGCAGAAAGGAACCTGTTATGGCTGTCTCCTGAGGGGCCCTGCCAGAACCTTACACATACAGAGGCAGATGCTAGCAGCCAACCATTGGACTGAGCATGGGGGTCCCCAATGGAGGAGTTGGAGGGCAGACTGGAGGAGCTGAAGGGGTTTGCAGTCCCATGGGAAAAGCGACGATGTCGGCCAACAAGACCCCCCAGGGCTCCCAGGGACTAAGCCATCAGTCAAGGGGCACACATGGTTCCAGCCACAATTGTGGCAGAGGAATGCCTTGTCAGGCATCAGTGGGAGGAGAGGTCCCTGGTCCTATGAAGGCTCGATAGATGCCCCATCATGGGGAAATTGAGGGGCACTAGGTGGGAGTGGGTTAGGCAGAGGGGCATCTTCTTGGAGGCAGGGGGTGGGAAGATGGGTTGGGGGTTTTTCCGGAAGAGGGGAAACTAGGAAAGGGTATAACATTTGAAATGTAAATGAAGAATATATTCAATAAAAAAAAAAGAAAGAAAAGAAAGACAATTATACCCTCCAGAGCATCAGGCCTTACAGTGTCTAGTAGGCAATGGCTCCAGCTGTCAAAGCTGCTGGGAGATGAGGAACTGCTACTTTGGAGTTGCTGGGAGAAAGTTAGAGATTCCCAACGGTAACATGATCCTAAGATTCCCAGGATCTCACTTAACTATAAAGTAACCTACGTGCTATCAGTCAGGGCAGCTTTGCTTCATCCCCAGCTGGAAATAAAGGCAAGTAACCATCAACTGCAGGATGGGATGCACAGTGTGGAGTATCCACAGCACGGGACAGCTGTCAGCCATACAAATACAGAGGGCAGAAGAACGCCACACACCTGGTTGGATCCCAAGGCACTGCTGAGGGTTTTTATTACCTTTCCTATCTGTAGTGAGAGACGTGAGGACTGACCACAAGGGCTGTGGGGAACGGATGGTGGCCGTGCTTCTCTCACTGCATCTTAAATACAGCTGGATCTAGACTGAACTGCTTAAGGATCTGGAGGGAAGGGTGAGCAGAGCCATGAGTGAAAATGGAAGCACTGATAGCTATGTTTTAAATTAACTTTATTGAAGCAAAGTTTACACACAATAAATACACCTGAGTCAATAAATACACAGATCCACATGTTCATCTATCTATCTATCTATCTATCTATCTATCTATCTATCTATCTATCTAACCATCCATCTATCTATTGCAGTGCTGAAGACCAAACACAGGGTCTTACACACACAGGGCAAGGTATCTATCTACCCATGAGCTTCTAGCCCCAGTGCTTCTCTTGAAAAATGAGCAAGCTATTTTTGTGTTTGGTAAATTCTAGTTTTACTTCTAGTTCTAGATTTTTATATTAGACCCCCAAACAACAATGAGGCATTTGAACACACTCTAAGCCTCAGTGTTAGCTCTAGATTTAAATCATACTTCTTGAGCAGACTCCATAATTTTTCAAAGCCTCAGTTTTCTCATCTGTAAAATGGGGATATTCATATAACTGATGTCATAAAATCATTCTAGGGTTACCAGAAATCATGCTAAGCTGCAAGCACAATGCTCAGACTATATAAAACCAGTAAAAGTAGCTGACTCATTTGTTGCTTTTACCCTGAATCTCACAGTTATGGCGTGGTCTGCAGAAACTGCCAAGGCTTTTGACATGGTCTGGGAATTAACTTGTCAAAAACATACAACTAAAGAAAACAGTGATTCTGAGCCCTGCTACCCCACCACCACTTCTTCAAACTGGTAGCCAAGGCTCTTGAGTGTTATGCTCAAACATACTGCTTTCAAGGTGGAAGGGACGGACCATTGGAAAGTGGATTCTGGCACAAGCTTAAAGCAGGACATATAAAAGACCTGCTCATCGGCCTTTAAGCACCCCCAATTACACTGGTGGCTTGGGAGGACACCCCCAAGATTCCCCTGGGATGGCCATTCCAAGTGTGGGTCCACACCTCCTCCGTCTCCCTGGTTTGCTGGCTCCGTCTCCACGATCCAGCTCTAGCACCGCCAACTTCTCCAATCAACCCACCTGTTGCCCTGCCGGTTCGATTCCGCAAGCTGCCTTGATGGCTGCCAAGCTGTTTACAAGCAAGTCACTCAACTTCCTGGTGCCCGGGTTGGCCCAGCCCAGCACACGGGACCGGGACACAGCTGCAATCACAAACGTAATTATCATGCAAGGGCCGGCGGCGTGTGCCATCTACCTGAGCAACGAAGAGCTGGAACTCTTCGGGCAGAATCCAGGAGCGAGGGTAGAAGTTGTACTCCTCCGGAAACAGGTTCTGCATGATCCTCAGCGCTCTGCTCAAGGTGATTTTACGCACCATCTCCGTCATGCCTGGGGAGAGGAGAAGCTTTGAGGCTCGACCACCAGGGAACCGCCAGCCATTGTTTGGAACCCCCCACCCCTCACACACACCCCCCCACACACACCATAGTCACTTTCTCAGGCAGCAGAGACTCATGGATTAGGAGGATCTTAAAGGAAGGAGAATCAGTAGACTCATTCTCCCTCCTAAGTCCCGGTGGTGGGGTGGGGTGGGGTGGGGTGAGCGGGTGTAAGGGGGAGTTTTCACCTCCTACCTGAGCCTCTGTCTGTGACTACCCTTTGCCATCTTTGTGGGTAATGAAGTTCTATTGTGCACTTTAGAACTGAGCCCCCTTTTTAATGCGTGGCCAGCTCACAGTATTTCATGGATTCTTTCTATCCTGTGCCCCAGGGAAGATTATCTAGTGGACTCTGGTGACATTATGAGAAACATAATTAAGCTGCTTTGTTTTAATCTTTCATGACTATTAAAGGCATAAAATAGAAAAACACACACCTTTCAGCCTAAGCTCTCTCTCCTTGAATCAAGGACAGGAAGTGGGAAAAGTTCACAGAGGAACTTACATCGCTGCTTATGGGAGGTGCTGTGGGACTGTGTCCTGTCTTGGGCATCTCCCGGCTCCTAAAGTGTTTCTCTTAAAAATACGTGGACATTTGGTGTATGTGTGTGCGCTTCTGTTCATATGAGAGGGTGGACACATATGCTTGCACATCTGGAAGGCAACTGTAGGTACTGCTCAGGAGCTGTCTACCCCTGTGTGTGTGTGTGTGTGTGTGTGTGTGTGTGTATACATGTGTGTGGGGGGGGGGGCTGTGACAGTCGTTTGGGTCTTCCTCCATGGTTCTCCACTTTATTCACTGAGGCGGGGTCTCTCACAAAACTCAGAACTCAGTGATACAGTTGGTCTAGCCCCCAGCATGCTCTGGGGATCTGCTGTCTTCCAAGCATCTGAATTATGTACACACAGGTCACCATGCCCAGCAGACATTAACATGGGTTCTGGGGATCTGACGTCCAGTCTTAATGTTTACACAACAAGAGCATTTCTTGCTGAGATGTCTCCTCAGTCCTATACCTTGTTTTTTTAGAAATAGGGTCTCTCGTTGGTCTGGAGCCCAATAATTAGACTAGGTGAGCTGGCCAGGGAGCACCAAGGCTCTGCCTGCCCATCACTGGGACTACAAGTACCCGCTACGACATCTGGCTCTTTGATGTAGGTTTTGATGATCAAACTCAGGTCCTCACATATGTGTGGCACACTTCATTGTCATAGAGGCCACTGGCTTCCTTTGCATGCGGCTCATGTAGATGTGAGGAGTGGTGTCTTCTCACACTACAACCCTGACCAGGGTCATCTGGGTTTCCAGCAGAGGCAGGTTCATGCTCCGAGAATAAACATGTGAACAGAAGTCATAGACAGGCCCTGCAGGCTCCATGCCCTGCAGGCTGTGTCCTTTAGGCTCCAGACCCTGTAGGCCCCATTCTCTGCCTCTGTTCTTAAAACAACCTCTCCTCGCTTGAGAGCCTCCCTGGGCTCTGGAGCCCTCTGTGACTTACAGTGAATGCTTTAGTCTGCTTCCCTCTGCTAAAAAGTTTGGCTCCATTCCATAGCTGAGGGGGTTTATGTGTCTTTCCGACCTCTGGTTTGTAACTCATCTTTTGCTCCTTGTGGCTTAGTGGCTACCTGAGCCACACACACAGAGCTGAGGCTTTGGCCCCGTTCTCTCTCATGTTACACCTCTCTCCAACCTTCTTTCCATTCCTCCTTGCCTGCCTGAAAGGCTAGTCTTACCGCCTATGACTATAGCCAGCATCTGGGATCCTGCCACTTACTACCAGACACTTGAGGCTGACCACCTCCCTGGGTCACTATCACAGAGGTTTGTCCCTAGACATCTCCTGTGGTGGCAGTTCCCCTGACTCAAGTCACAGCTACTGATACCAAGTGCTTGCCTCTAGCCCTGGGTTCTTCTGTTGCAGTCATAAGGCTGGATGTGTCTTATCCCCTTGGAGTCAACAAGAGCCCACAGGTTGATCCTCACATCACAAGCTGAGCTATACTTGCAGTACTATTCAATCCAAGCATTGTCTGTAACCATAATTCCTGTCATTAAATAAGGAGCCACATTACAACTGCCAAAAACAAATAAATGTTTCCTGACTCATCTTCTCCTCCATCTCATCGTCATATGTCACATTCTGTGCGGACAGTGCGTCAACTTCTTACCTGAGTCCATTTCCTCTCTCCACTGCCTCTAATGTGACCCTCTGGCTACGCTTTCTAAAACTTGAGCTGGCCTATGTCACGCTTTGGCTTAAACGGGCCTTTGTTGCTTGCACTGACCCCCAGGCCACAGCAGTGCTGTGGTTAGGTCTCTGCTGTCACCTTCCCCGCTGCCCCACTGGACAGTCTGGAGCTATCTCTATCACCTGCCCTCAGCTGGAGGAGTGGCACGCTGGCACTATGTGTGCCTCTGCACCAGCTCAGCTCCCTGTTTGCAGGCCTGCCTTGTAAGCAAATGCAAATTGGTTTGCACGTCCCTTAGAGCCCAGCACAGCACTTACATTGTGACTCTCTTACATGGACTAGTGTTCGCCTGGCCACCTCATAGACTCCTCCCTGAAGCTCCCTTTCCCACCTACAGAAAGGCCCCTTGACTGTCCTGTCCTTGATGTCCTGCCTCACATCTCGGACCTCGGAACTCAGCAAAGAACGCCTGCTTGTGGGCTAAGAAATGACAATCTTGGACTTTCTTAAAGAAAAGACAGCATCAGATGCTGTGGCATAACTCTGCAATTCCTGCATGGGGGAGGGACAACCACAGCACTTTTGAAGTCAGCCTTATCTACATAGTGAGTCCCAGGCCATACAGGGCTACATAGAGACTTTGTCTCAAAAACAAAACAAAACACAACAAAAAAACCAAAACAACAATAAAAAACAAATAAACAAAGAAAACCACCAAAGCAAAGACCGATCTAAATCAGAATATTTAAATGAAGAATCTTAATACATCACCTTCGACACAAAATGTATTTTGAACTAAGAAAATTACCCATAGAAAAGCAAATAACATCTAATACAGTGACACAGAGAAGATAAATTCCATGAGTATCCTAAAGTTCTCAATTTGTGCTGTTTCTAGCACATTCTCTCCTGGAGCATCCACCAGGACTTACTCTAGGGCATACACCATGTGTGGGAAATGCACACTTAGAATAATGGGGGGTGTGTGAGGCAGGAGATAAACCCAGACACAACAAAAACCAAAAGTCAGTCAGTCCCGGCTGGAATCAGCCCCCCTGCCCTGGCGGGTTTCTGTCTGTCCAAGGTGAGGGGTGCGGCAGTGCCGTTCCCTACCTGGAGGTTTCCAAGGCTGCTGTGTCATTACCGTTAATTAACTGCTGTTTGCAAAGTGGAAAATTACGTGTTCCAGTCACTGGCAAGTTGAGTCGAGGATGGAGCAGACTCGCCTTCTGGTGTGAGGCTAGTCCTTTGGGAGGACCCCTAACTCCGGACTTTGTTTTCCTGTTGTAGACCCTGAGCTACTCTCACGCTCAGCCATCAGGGGAGACAGGACAGAAAGAAAACTGATAGGCAACCTCTTCGATGGATTGCGGAGTCGTGTCTCAACAGCTCTGCCCGTGCAGAGTGCTGTTTGCGTTCACGCTGCTTCCTCCCACGACCCCAAGAAGTCCTTTTCCTCTCTTTCTTTCTTTCTTTCTTTCTTTCTTTCTTTCTTTCTTTCTTTCTTTCTTTCTTTTTTTTTTTTTTTTTGGTAGCCTTTTTTTGTGGGCAGCAAGACAGAAATAAACAGCAGCAAGGCCATTAAATCAGTGTGCAAGGACCCTGGCTATAAGGTTCACTCTCGATAACAAAATCCTTTCTCCTCCCTGAGGATCAATTTGACCTTTGGATAGCTTCTAGCTCTGCTCCCCTCAAAAAAAAAAAAGTGGGATATCTTCTGTGTTGTCAAAAAACGGCACACGGTTAACAGGAACTCGGATCCGTAAGCCACGTGAACACCCAGCAGGAAGCTGAGGCCCCAGATTTCCTGAACAGTGATTCTTGTAACTCAGCATAAGCCTTGCCCGGGATGCTGAGCCAGCAAATTACGAAAGCTGCGGGCATCCGTGGGCATCTGTGGGCATCTGTGGGCGTCTGTGGGTATCTGTGGGCATCTGTGGGCATCTGTGGGCATCTGTGGGTGTCTGTGGGCGTCTGCGGGTATCTGCGGGCATCTGCGGGCATCTGCGGGCGTCTGTGGGCGTCTGCGGGTGTCTGCGGGCGTCTGCGGGCGTCTGCGGACGTCTGTGGGCATCTGTGGGCGTCTGCGGGCGTCTGTGGGTGTCTGCGGGCATCTGTGGGCATCTGTGGGCGTATATGGGCATCTGTGGGCATCTGTGTGTATCTGCGGGCGTCTGTGGGTGTCTGTGGGTATCTGCGGGCATCTGTGGGCATCTGCAGACATCTGTGGGTGTCTGTGGGCATCTGTGGGCGTCTGTGGGAGTCTGCGGGTGTCTGTGGGCATCTGTGGGCATCTGCGGGTGTCTGCTGGTGTCTGTGGGTATCTGCGGGCATCTGTGGGCATCTGTGGGCATCTGCGGGTATCTGCGGGCATCTGTGGGCATCTGTGGGCGTCTGCGGGCATCTGTGGGCATCTGTGGGCATCTGAGAGCATCTGTGGGCATCTGCGGGCATCTGCGGGCGTCTGTAGGCATCTGCGGGTGTCTGTGGGTGTCTGCGGGTGTCTGTGGGCATCTGTGGTTATCTGCGGGTGTCTGCGGGCGTCTGTGGTTATCTGCGGGTGTCTGTGGGCATCTGTGGGCATCTGCGGGCATCTGCGGGTGTCTGAGTCAAGTCAGATATGAGCCTTGTCTTCTTGTCTCATTTTCCTTGAACTAAGGGCCAGAGACAAGTCCCTGGAACTTCTGCAAACATTCTACTAAAGAGAAGTGCTCCATACTGATCTCAGCCATGCCCTGCTTCCTTCCCTGCATCCTTCCATGGGAGCCTATAGTTCTTCCATGGGTACTGCCTATAGTAGCAACTTTGTATGTCTGAGTGGTTAAGTTAAATCCCCGTGGTGTGCGTGACAAAACTGCCCAGTGAATGGAATGTGTATTCTGCAAAATGGTAGACGTTTGTTTGTTTTGACCTTGAGACATGGTCTCACTCCATGGCCTAGGCTAGCCTGCCACTCATTGTTGCCCAGGCTGGCCTCCAAATTATGGCAATCCTCCTGTCTCAGCCTCTCAGGCATGAGCCACCACATCTGGCTAGCCGAGAGTTTTCTGGAAGGTAAATTGATTCTTCCTTCAATACACGTGCAAAACAAGTGACACCAACGGAAGGTGCCCCACTACCGCAACTGCACTGTGAGCCTGCGCTATAAAAATGGCGGCCATGGCTAGAGTCAGAAAACTGGGGCTGGAGAGATAACTCAGGGGTGAAAACTGCTGCTGTTTCAGAGGACCTGGGTTCAGTTCCCAGAATCCACATGGTGACTCCCAGGAATCTGTAACTCTAGTTCCGGGGTAACTGATGCCTTCTTCTGGCCTTCATGGGCATTGCACACTCATGGTACACATACATGCATACATACATACATACATACACACATACATACATACATACATACAAGTAAAAAGCTCATATATATATATATATATATTATAAATAAGAAATCAAACACTTCTGGAGAAAATGTAATCTTAAAGGAGGGATGGAATTTGGGTGATTTTTTCTTTAAGATTATTAATTGTATTTAATATAGCATTGCAATACAATCCATTAACAAGATAGGTGTGGGGCCTGTATCTAGAAGTCCTGCCAAATGTCCCCTCCTCCCTGAGCAGTCCCACTGCCCTGTGCCTCTGTGTCACACAGCCGTCAGGAATGTTGACTCTAGAGGAGATGGAGACAGAGGCTGAAAGACAGAAGGAAAGCAAATATGGAGATGACCTTAACCATTTCCTGCCACCAAGGCCTTGCAGGGTAAGTCTCATCACAAGACCCTTAGTAAAAGGTAGAGGCTGTCCACAGCCTATGGTGTGGCACTTAGTGGAGACCAAGAGAGCTCACTCTCATGGTTCCTTCAACTGTAACACCTGAAGAAGAAGCAGATGGGGTCTTCATTTCTGTGATGACTAGTCACAGAACTCTGGTTCCTGCTGGAAAAGGGTCATATTTCTTTCCTTAGACACTAGAGTTCCTTCACTGGGCCTGCTGCATTATATTCTAACTCAACAAGTTCTAATCATGTTCCTTTATTTTGTATATTTTTACATATGTGTGTGGTATGCATGTGTATACTTGCACATGTGTGCTAATGAACATGCACATGTTTACACCCATGTGCAGAGGCCCAGAGGTTAATATCTGGTATCTTCTTTCATCACCCTCTTCTTCATTTGCTTGGGCAGGTGTCCCCACCTCCCAACCCCCACTGAACCCAGAGCTCATCCATTCAACTAATAGCTAGCAGTTTGCCCTAAGGGTCCTTTGTATCTGTTCCCAGGGAGCTGGGATTATGGGTGGACCACCATGCCTTGAGTGCTGGGGATTCAAACTCCAGTCCTCATGCTTACTCAAGAAGCACTTTACCTTGAGCCACTTCCTGACCCCTAACTCATGTTCTTGTGCCAGTGGAAACCACACTGAGAAAGCACATCCTTAACCAGTGAGGACCCTCAGAAGTGTTAGCTCTCAGGACTCCCCATTGACTTCCTCCCCATGGCAACAGCAGCCGAGCAGAGCATGGCCAGAGAGTCTCTGTTAAGAGTCCTCAGGTTTGATCTGAAAACAGTGCCGTCTTCTTGCAGAAGTCAATATTCTGACTTTGAACCTAGGGATACTTCTAAAGGCTAACATAATAATTTCAGATACCTGGAAATTTGTTCACTTGACCGGAGAGTATGTCACTGTCGCGAAATGAAACTCCATGCCAGTAGATGTCACAAGGCAAGCGCCGGCCAAATGGGAACTAGAAAAAGAGGGGGAAATGTGATTCATAGTAAGAAAAGAGGCGCAGCAGCGACCACACTGGGGGCTCAGGGTTTACAAATGACACTTGGCAAACATCCCACATTTTAATCCTCGAAGCAAGCGTGTAAGACAGAGAACCATGCTCACACAGGTTTGGCAAGCACTGTTTTGCTTTACTAAGCCTCGTGCTTGCTTTATAAAGAATTATTCTCATTTTACTGATTAAAAACTTAGGGCTGAAAGAAGTCACTTAATGTGTTCCAGTTCATGCATAGCTGGTGTGTGGTGTGTGTGTGTGCGTGTGTGTGTGTGTGTGTGTGTGTGTGTGTGTGTGTGTGTGTGTGTCTGGAGTGTGGGGGTATGGTGGTGCTGGTGGTGGTGGTCAGAATTTGAACCTAGGATAATAACAACCCAAATCCTAAGTCCAAACTTCCTTCCCTTTCTCTGAAAATGACAACCTTCAACCTGGTCCTTATAAAATGGTGGAGGCATTCCCTGTCTCCCTCCCTCTGCCTCACACACAGCTCCTCCTCTCTCCTTCCCTCTGTTCCCCACAAATTGCAGAATGTGTTCTCAGTTGCTGAGACAGTTCCTGGGCCTTAGTCAGATGTTTGAATTCGTAAATGAATGAGCTAGGTGTGGTCAACTGACTCAAGATGAGCTAATGAGAGTCTGCCTTCCAGGAATGTGGAAGTCAGAGATGCCAGGCAACCTCTGCTGGCCCATGGACCCGGAGCAATGAAAAGACAAAGCTGAACAGCTGGAGACGACTGGGTGGGAAGAAGGGACAGCCAGTCAGCTGAGAGAGGGGGCAGCTGTGGAGAGATATGGCCATGTCTCCTAGAGACAGATGGAGGGACTCAGTTTGCTCGGGGCTGTTGGTCTCCCCAGCCTGGCTGCCTACTGTGCCAGTGTCATCTCTCCTATAGGATAATCCTGCATCTCTCCTATAGCATAATCCTGCATCTCTCCTATAGGATAATCCTGCATCTCTCCTATAAAATAATCCTGCATCTCTCCTATAAGATAATCCTGCATCTCTCCTTTAAGATAATCCTGCATCTCTCCTATAAAATAAGCCTGCATCTCTCCTATAGCATAATCCTGCATCTCTCCTTTAAGATAATCCTGCATCTCTCCTATAGGATAATCCTGCATCTCTCCTATAGCATAATCCTGCATCTCTCCTTTAAGATAATCCTGCATCTCTCCTATAGGATAAGCCTGCATCTCTCCTATAGGATAATCCTGCATCTCTCCTATAAAATAAGCCTGCATCTCTCCTATAGCATAATCCTGCATCTCTCCTTTAAGATAATCCTGCATCTCTCCTATAAAATAAGCCTGCATCTCTCCTATAGCATAATCCTGCATCTCTCCTTTAAGATAATCCTGCATCTCTCCTATAGCATAATCCTGCATCTCTCCTTTAAGATAATCCTGCATCTCTCCTATAAAATAAGCCTGCATCTCTCCTATAGCATAATCCTGCATCTCTCCTATAGGATAATCCTGCATCTCTCCTATAAAATAATCCTGCATCTCTCCTATAAGATAATCCTGCATCTCTCCTTTAAGATAATCCTGCATCTCTCCTATAAAATAAGCCTGCATCTCTCCTATAGCATAATCCTGCATCTCTCCTTTAAGATAATCCTGCATCTCTCCTATAGGATAATCCTGCATCTCTCCTATAGCATAATCCTGCATCTCTCCTTTAAGATAATCCTGCATCTCTCCTATAGGATAAGCCTGCATCTCTCCTATAGGATAATCCTGCATCTCTCCTATAAAATAAGCCTGCATCTCTCCTATAGCATAATCCTGCATCTCTCCTTTAAGATAATCCTGCATCTCTCCTATAAAATAAGCCTGCATCTCTCCTATAGCATAATCCTGCATCTCTCCTTTAAGATAATCCTGCATCTCTCCTATAGCATAATCCTGCATCTCTCCTTTAAGATAATCTTGCATCTCTCTTATAGGATAATCCTGCATCTCTCCTATAAAATAAGCCTGCATCTTCCCAGTGTTCTAAGTTCTTCTTTGGCATAAGCTCCAGGGTTTCAATTATTCTCAGGGAGAAAACCTCTTGCTGAGACAAAAAGACCTGTTCTTTCTGCTCTGTTCAGTCACCCTCAATGTCATTAGTGAGTTCTGCATCTGTAGATGAGGTTCTTTAAAATGTGACTCTGATGGCCTCGTTAAAGGGAAGCCTGAGGACCTGCTAGCTCATATTTAGAACCTGCTTGTTAAAAGTCCAAATAAAGAGAGATGGCCGTACATTAAATAAAACCCCTTGACGTTCCCACTTTGAGAGAACACTTCGTCAGAACTTCTATCTGCTGTGAGCTGAAGGGCTACATCCTGATGGAATCACAAGGCACAGCTGATGAAATGATAATAAGCAGTACTTCCAACCGTCCCAATTAACACCGAGGCCAGCAGATTCAACCCCCTTAAGTGGCTGTAGACCTGTGCCACAGTGAGGCATATGCTGCTACATCTATGGGCGTGGACAACTTCTATCTATAATTTATAGCTTTTTGTTCATTTTCTTTGCTTCCAGGGGATGCCAAGTTATTTATTCAGTAGCCATTAACATGAAGTGCTGGAATACATGCTACCTTCTTCTGGCTGTTAAGTGCTAATATAGAAAAGGAAAAGACAACTGGACAGAGGCTCTAAAATGTAGACTGTCCAAGCAACTGGACCATAACTGTAGTGACTTTGGTGCTCACCATCAGTGAACAACTCCAGCTCCTTGCTAGTCTGCTGCCTGATGACACTTTTTACCCATACCATTGCCTTCTAACTTTTATAAAACTAGGCATGGTGACTCATGCATGTATTTGAGGAACTTGATGCAGGACTGTTGTGAGCTTGAGGTCAGCCTGGACTGCAGAGTTAGTTCCAATCTAGCCTGGGCTACAGAGTAAGACTTGGTCTTATTAAAACAAAAACAGCAAAAGACAGCACAAAACTAAGAAAGGATAAAAACAATACCTTTAGCTCAGTAAGCTTGTTGTTACTGTTATTTTTGTTTTGTTTTGTCTTGTTTTAAGAGATGGTTTCTCTATGTAGCCTTGGATGTCCTGGAACTTGCTCTGTATACCAGGCTGGTCTCAAACTCATAAATAACCACCTGCATCTGCCACCCAAAGACTGGGATTAAAGGAATGTGCCACCACCGCCAAGAACTCATTAAGTTTTAAAAGGCTACATTTGTTCAGTAATTGTCATGTTCCAGACTCTAATGTAGGTGCTAGAAATTCAGAACAGCACAATTTTAAAGCTGTTCAGAGCTTGAACACATTCAACAGTAAAAGGCTGAAGTCTTAGCTTCTAAGATTGAAAGAAGGGGAGGGTGTTTGCTTTTCCTCCTTTTAATACAGGATTAACGACACCAGAGCACCAGGCGAACGAAATTAAGGACATTCTCACTAGAAACGGAGAACGAAAATGGCCTGTGTGTGGATGACAGGATCCTGAGTGTAGGAAACCCTAGAGACTGCATGGAAAGCATCCAGGAAATCAAGAGAACCATGACATAAAACCCAAAGAGTAAAATACTTAAGCATTAACTTGGGAAGGGAGTAAATGTAAACTACAAGATGTTCCTCAAGGAAGTTAATGAAACTTCAAATAAAGGGAAGAAAATCCCATCTCACAGGTTGGAAATCAATTTTATTTAAGATGTCAGTACAATATTATCCAAAGAGAGCTATAGATTTAATGTTTTTACCAAAAAAGCCATGACTTGGTTTGGGCAAGAAATAGGAAAGAAAATCTTATAGTTAGATGGAATGATCAGAATCTCTAACTGGCCAAAACAACTCGAGAAAGATAAACCCAGTGGGAGGCCTCACACTCAGGATGTCAAAGCTTGAAACAAAGCTACATGGTTGTAAAACAAAATACAGCCACATAGACACCTGCTGGACTGGCCCAAATGGGAAACACTAACAATTCCAAATACTGGCAAAGTGTGAGGAATAAGCACACATATTCGTTTCTGGCAGCACTGTGAAATAGCATGGCTACCTTAGAAGACAGGTGGCCATTACTTAAGAGATAAATACTTTTAGCACAGTCTCTGGCAATGATATTTCTTGGTGTTTATTCAAGAGAGTTGAAACAATGCCCATGGAAAAGCATGAACCTGGTGTTCATAGCCAGTTCCGTCTTCCTCAGCAGGTAAATGGACAGACTGGTACAGACAGGAGCTGAGACACCGTTTGGTGCTAGAAGGCCATCGGCTTTGGGTCATGACAAACTGTAGGGGAAGCATTGTGTACACCACTGAAAGAAAAAGTCAATTCTGAAATGGCTACATAATGTATTGTTCCTACCATAAGACACTCTGGAAGAGGCAAAAACTATGGAGATGATACAACTATTGGTAGATGTCAGAGGCTGGTGGGGGTGGTATGAATCCAGAGCATAGAGGATTCTCAAAGATAGTGGAACTACACTTGGGCACGATAGTGCGGAGTGCAGGTCATCGCTCATCCCCAAACCCATAGAATGTAAAACACCAGGAATGTCCATGAACACACGATCAAATGAACTTACAAACAGCACCATGCACTCGAAAACACAACACCACTGCCAGTTCATGTTTATTCCATTTTTCTCAATGACTTAGTAGTGTCTGCCTGGCACCGTGTGTGTGTGTGTGTGTGTGTGTGTGTGTGTGTGTGTGTGTGTGTGTGTGTGTAGTGTCTCAACCCTTGTGGCAGGCAGTCTTATGAGAAAAGCAGCATGAGCCCTGTTTATAGACTGAGGGCACAACGCTTTGCAAAGGTAAATTACTTCGTCCGGGTCACAGTGCTAGTAAAGGCAGGGTTCAAATCCTGGTCTCCTGGATTCCAAGATCCAAGCCATGCATGGTGGCATGCACCTGTAAACTCAGTCAGTACTCCAAGCTCAGAAGGCAGAGGCAGACAGGTCTCTGTGAATTCAAGGCTGTCCTGGTCTACATAGAAAGTTCCAGGCATCCGGGGCTACACAGTGAGGCCGACTTAACTAAATTAACTAAACTAAACTAAACAAAACATGGCATGCAGGATGGCTCGGTGGACAAGCTCTTGTCACACAAGCCTGGTGACCTGAATTCCATCTCTGTGAAACCATCCTGGAACCCACACAAAGGTGAAAGGAAAGGACCAACTGATCTCCACATGTGATCCCTGGCACAAGTACCCACACACACCATTTGAAAAGACCTGACTCCGAGACCAAAGCACCTGAACATTTGGCATGCTTGGATGTATGTCCTCAAGGGTTTATGATCTTAGATTGGGACCTCCGGGGCCATGAGCTCAATTGTGGGAGGCACAGAGGTATTTGTGCTCACAGAGAGGCAGTAGAGGAACTAGAGGTATTCAACACAAGGACAGGGCTGTTCCTTCAGAGGGCAGGAAGTATAACCTGGTGCCTGTCGAGAAGGCTGGGAACAGAAGTAGTTGGTAGCTGGTAGACCTTTGCACACACTGTGTGGCTGACAGCATACTGGATCCTCCCTCAGACCATTATCATGAGCTCATTTTTCTCAGTTAATCTACAGAACCCATTTTTATGTCACATGTACTTCACAAACAGTTTTGATATCTGGTTTTTATTTAGCTTTCTTGGATTCTCAAAGAGATTTATGGATGCTTTATTGTGAACATGGGATTGACTAAATTATCACCAGGAAGTTTTCACGAAATTGTGCTATGCTTAAGAATGCCTAAAATAAACTACTTGGGTCACACTCCTGAAGTTTGAACCAACATTGGCTGAACCAACACACACACACACACACACACACACACACACACACACACACACACGGTGCCAGGCAGACACTACTAAGTCGTTGAGAAAAATGGAATAAACACGAACTGGCAGTGGTGTTGTGTTTTCGAGTGCATGGTGCTCTTTGTAAGTTCCTATGATCGTGTGTTCATGGATGCCAATGCTGGACCCAACTGCCTTCTTCTCTCTCATGGATTATCACTCTGCAGGCTGTAGTGGTTGCAGAGGCAACCCCTACATCTGCACTCAATATATCATTCTCTTTCATAAGCAAAGTGCATCCAACATTTCATTGTAGTGAAATAAAACTGACTAATCTACTACTACACACCACATTCTGAACTAATCATTACAGTCACGTATCAGACCAATGTAAAGCATTGTAACAAAACTACCCTCATCTATATAATAGCTCTGACACAAAGTCTCTGTGTCAGGGGATACACCGGGATGGACCTATCTTTCCCTCTCTTGTCCAGAGGACTGAAAACACAATTCCAAAACAGGTTAAAACAAGAGTTGGAGTCATTAAATGTCCTTTGAATATATTTGCATTAGAGGAACTGATACCAGGGCCTCTCTTTTAATAGCCCAAAAGGTAGATTCAAACTCCATCTCCCACATTTTCACAGAATGAAATTTCATGGCTGTTGGCAGTGAAAGCAGAATTCTCATTTCTGCACTTTGTGAACGTTTTTATTCACAAAGCTGCTGTGCAAACAGAAGCTCTTTCACTGACTGAGAATAAAAGTGTAGGTATGTTATTGTGCACTGTGTAAAGATTATCCTTGTATTATTCAAATGCTGATTTCTGTGCCTCCATATCTGGCTACAATCCTTATTCTGAGAATCTCCTGTCTCAATGTTGTGCACATTCCTCCCCAGCTATTCCCTGGTTGTTCAATAAAGAAGCTGATCAGCCAATGACTGAGCAGGGAAAAGAATAGAACTGGACTTCCTCCCAGCCAGGGGAGGGGGCAGGCAGGAGAGAGAGGAAGAGGGGATTCAGTCACAAGGAGGGCAAGAGGAGACATCATAGAAAAACACACTTGAAGCCCAGAGAGCCAGACCAATACTAAAATGCAAGTATCGTGAATGTTGGCTGGGATTAGCCAACATCCAGATTGGTTTAGAGGATTAGAATAGATCAGTGACTGCCTGGGTATTGTGCGATAAAGGTTGATTATATAAAGCTAAAGTCTGTCTTATTCATTTTGGAACTAGCCAGGAATAGAGGAATACTGTCACTTTTAAAAATAGTTATGTGAAACCCAATGTATAGTACCTAGTCACCTTTGGCTTAATTGCAACTTGCCTTCCCTTGTGGTTGTTTGGGATCTAACATGCGTGTTGTTCATTCTATTGACTCAAACCCAGCACATCTTAAATCACTGGTCAGAAAATCCTTGTTCAAAATTGGGGTAATATAAATGACTAAGATCCCTTCTCATCGGTTCTCTGGAAACAAGCCCATCTACAACCTGAGGCAAAAAGCCCAAAGGATAAACACCAGAGACCTTAAGAAATGCATGGTCCCAGTGTCTCTTCCTTGCTTTCTTCCTCCCACAGTTCTTTGCAGCTTTCGGGCCGCCCACTGAACCCCAACAGCACCCCTAGCCTCTCTGTAATAAGTGCTTTGGTTTTGTAGGGTTGGTTTCATTCCCGCATTGGGCTCATCCCATTCCCACATCTCAACCCAGCATCTACCTGGCCGCTGCTCTCGTAGACACTGTCACCACTGCGGCCATTCTCGGTGAGAATGCTCAAGAGTCAGCTAGAAAGAAACCACAAAAGTCATATCAAAAGAAGGTCGCACAGGAACAATCAGGAAACAGACTAAAACCTCACTCCTGACCTTTAGGAAGGCAGCCGAGGAGGGGCTGGGAGAAATCTTCGTCCACTTTCCATCACTGACAAGCATGTGAAATGGCTAGCCTTACAGAGAAGCAGTATTTACCTCACAACCATGGAGGTCTCAGTTTCAGGACACGGTTGGCTAACTGTCTTGCTTTAGCACCTGAGGTGAGACAAGCACTTCACCACAGGGAGTGCATGGTGAAGCAAATCCATTTGTCTCTTAGCAAGGAAGCAAGAAATACCAAGGTACCTATCTACAGTCTCTTCAAGGTACATTCCAGATGACCTGCACTCTCCCTAGGTCACACTTCCTACAGGTTCCACCACTCTGAAGTGGTCCAGGCCTTTCCCTTGTGGCCCTTGGGGGACATTTCAGAGCCAACCCACAGTAACTATCAAATCCTGAACACAGCAGCAGCTGCCAAACATAAGCAGATCAAAGCAAGCCCTGGTAGAGGAGGCCAGCCCACGCCACTTCTCTGCCACTTGTATGTCATCTAATGGCACTGTCATCCTCCCACCAGCTGAGGATTGTGAGACTGTAGGCTCCCTTCTGCTTATGAGAATGGAGGTGATGGGCAAAGACCTCCAGCTGGGTGAGAGATCACACAGCCCAGCCTCCAGGGAGCCTGTAATTGCAGACAAATCCCTTGCCTGGTGTCTGGGAACCTGGTTTCAAACCTCAGCCCTGCCAACTGTGATGGGCCGGGATTTCATCACCTGAGAAAGATGAGCGGCACAATGTCCCTGGGGTGGGCTGCTGGAGAGATGAAAACAGCCACTCAGGGGAAAGGACGCCCTGACACAGGAGCCTGACACACAGTAGGAGCTAAATTAGCCCAGTTAGAGACAGTGCCAAGTAGGCTCCCTGGCTGTTCTTCCACTAATGAAGTCCCCTGGTGAGAAAGACTGAGAGGGAGCCTCCCTAGCCATGCCTGATGACAGACAAAGGAGAAGATGCCCCTCCAGGAGTCCCCTGAGGAAACCACAAGGCAGACCCACCTGCTGACAGGTATGCAAATGAGTCTTGGTGACTCTGGTTAAGAGAACTTAGCTAAATAGGTTAGCGTGAGGCAGGTATGAGGTGACATTTATAAGAGTCAGCAAAGTTGGGCAGAAAGCAGGGAGCCCTGCATGCCTGGAGCTGGGGGGCTCTGGAGAGACTCATGGGACTCCCGTGTGGCCCACCTCAATGCTGAAGAACTTCTAGGCTGGCTAAGGATTGAACTTGGCTCAGCAGGGACGGGATAGCTGGAAGGAGAAGGAGAGCTTGGCTACTACAGATGTGGGAAAAGAAAGGAGAATGAATGGGAGCAGAGCCCATGAGGAAGCCAACCAGCGCTGGGAGAAGGGGCCAGGGTGGTGACTGGGCCATAGACAGGCATGTCCTGGGAAGAGGGAAAGTGAGTCACTGAGGAGCTAGAGGACAGGGCAGTCCCAGACCAGTGTGCAAAGGCTTCTCTGAGCCTCCTCTCATGTGCCCAAGAGCCACTGTTCCTGTATCACCTCCCCCAGGATGCAAGTGACTCCCAAGGAGAGAGGCTCTCTAGTGCTCTGTAGAGCCTTGCAATTTAATAACAATGCCGTCTGGCTCAGTGTGTTTCCCAGGAACACGACAATTTCTCACTTCTAATAGAGTCAATAAATACAGCCTGAGGATGGTTAAATTAACAACCTTTTGCTGGAAAGTGGCAATTCTTGTGACCTATGGGCTTCCTGTTCCTGCTCACCCCTTGATTACTGTAGATACAGTCTGACACTCTGGGCTATCATGCTATTCATCCCTCACCAAGTCAATGCCAGAGCACAGTGGATTTATATTAAGCCCACTTGTTATCATCCCCTCCTAGGAGTTACAGCTGGCAGGGGAGGGGGGTCTGTCGTCTACCTCACCTTTGCTTCTGGTCCCAAGTCTTTCAATAAGATCAATATCATTGCCAAATAGTGTGAGTGTGGGGAGGAACCACTTCAGTCAGAAGGGGTGGTGACTGTGCACTGTCATGACATCAGCCTTCCCCTCAGGATACCCACTGTGCCATCTACTTTCTCACCCATGAAGAATCTTATTAGTGGTGATTATATTAGGCAGGAGAAAAACATCCAAACTTCCACGGCAATTTACCTCTTAGCTTGCAGTTTTAATTAAAAATTCCAGTTTCTTTAGCAAATTGCTCTGGAAAGATTAGATACCGACTTAGCCCTATGTTTTTCTCCACTTTCCAATCTAGAAGGGTGACACAGACAGCAAAATCTCCATGCTAAATGTCTCCAAGTCTGCCGCATCATAGATCCAGTACCAGTGATAGATGATAGCGTGGCTCCATTCAGTTCACTACCAAGTCCCAAATTACTGAGTCTCGTCCTCACCAGAACATTAAATGTGTTTATTAACTGCGATGGGGGCAAAGCTGAAGAACCTTCCATTTCAGAAGCACTTTCTTCCCACCCAGGAAACAGCTTCATCTCAAGTCATGCCTGACACCTCTTAGCCACAACCCATGCTGGTTGGTTCAAGACTCCTCGGCAGAGGCTCCCAGAAGAAAACTACTCTGTGTGAAGACTGTGGGTGGGACAGAGAGATGGCATAGTGGTACAGCACTTGTCTTGCAGGCATGAGTCCTGAGTTCTGTCCCAAAACTGATGTTTAAAAATAAAAGTCAGGGGCACTTGCTACTGAGGACCTGAGTTTGGTTCTGGTACAAAGAGTAGAAGAAAGAACTGACTCTCAAATGTGTCTGTCAACTGTATTCATACACAAACACAAACACACACAGACTCATACACACATTCACACACTGTAACACACGTACTCACACACACTGTAACACACTCTCACACACTAACATACACACTCACATACACACACTTACTGTCTCACACACACATGAGCATATACTGTAACAAACACACACATACACTGTAGCACACACAATCACATACACACACTGTAACACGCATACTGTAACACATTCACACATACACACTCACACACTTACCCACTGAGACAAAGGAACAAGAAAGTCACCACAGCACTGCTCTTTTGTCAACCCAGCGCTGTAGTAAAGCAGAGAGAGCTGGATTCCTAGGGTTTGGCTCACTGACAGCCTAGTGGTTTCCAGGCCAGTCTTGAAAAGAAAAAGTGGACAGTGACCGAGGGATAGCACCCTCTCCCCATGTCACAGAAGAGGCCGCTGGGGAGTGGGGAGGTGGAGGGCAAGTCTCCTAATGAGAAGGAGAGAGGCTATCAAGAAAACTAAGGTAGGCCAGGAGGTGGAGGTACAATCCTTTAATCTCAGCACACAGGAGGCAGAGGCAGGTGAATCTCTACATAGTGAGTTCTAGGACCACACATAGAAACCCTGTCTAAACAACAATAACAACAACCAAAAAAAAAACCCAACAAACAACAAACTGAGATGGAAAAATTCCCATAGGAGGAAACAAAGTCTGAGCAGAGACTAAACACGAAGATTCCAATGCCTTCAGGTCATCCTCTGAGGTCACTGAGCTGCTGAGTGACCTGGGACACCCCCTAGATCTTGGCTTCTTCCCCTTGCCACATATAGGCTCTCACTAGTCTCAGACCTGCAAAGCACTGATCTTTCTTTCCTTTTCAATAGTTGAGGATGTTTTGGCCTCATTCTGAATCAGTGTAGTTGAAATAATGTCCCCAAGGCAAGAGGTTCCTCCCAGAGGACACATTAGACAAAGGTAGATGGGCTCAGGGCTCCCCTAAATTTATTTCTTCCTCCTGACACTGAGTCATGCACAGAGACACCCCGCTGTGATGTCATAGGTCATGTGTTAAGAAAGTGAATCTTATGCCAGTAATTTCTATACTAAAAGTAGTGGCCACTGCATACTGAGGCCATGGAATTTGCTGTGTGTTTTATATGTGCTATTTAACTCACCTTCATGGCAATGCTATGAAACAGGTAGTAATGTTATTTCTGATTGACACATGAGGAAAACAGAACTCAAAGCAGTTAGACAATCAAGCCTCCGGAAAGAACCATGGGGGTAGAATAAGGACGGCACCCAGTCTCATTAAGTCCCTAGTCCCTTAGTAACTAAGCCCAGGAGAAAGAGGTTGGGGTTCCTTCAACCACTATAGAATTCTAGTGACCTTATCCTGAGTGCCTATGCTAAAGGGGTGGGAGGGTAGAAGAGGGACCAAGAAGGAACTGCCAAATCCCAGCAGCTCGCCAGAGTTCAGCATCAACAGGACACCTTCATGTCTGCCGGGACTGCCCTGCCTGGCCTGGCTCTCTGGCTCTCACCCCCTGCTGTCAGTGTCCAGCAGAGTCCCTGAGTGCTAGGCACAGACCTGCATCTGGCTCTGCATGGCTGCATGTGTCAGACGTGCATAACATACACCTGGGTGGAGCCGTCCTCCAGAGTATTGGAACACAAGAATGGGAAGAGAAAGAAGCCAAAGCAAACGGGACCCAGAGAGCAGAGGCTGAGGAGTGGGTGGCTTAGAGGAGCCCAGAGATGTAGAAAGGCACCCCTCCTGAGTCACCCAGGGTGCTGGGTGCTGGGAACAAACAACTAAGTTTCAGCCCCTTGTTGCATTCAAAGGTATTCAGAAAGGACCACATTTTTATGTATTTTCAACTGAGAAATACAAATATAGGAGCTACATATACAAAAAGGGAGCCATGTCCTGTCTGCACAATATTGAAATCAGGCTAGACATAGCTCTCACCCGAAATACTGTTTATGGTGAAGTTGTTCAAAGTCCTTTGTCAGAGTCTTGGAATGTCCAGAACATTAATTGCTAACAATGGTCACCACACTGCCTGACAACGCTCCTGACTTCTTGTCCCTCTCTGACTGTATCGTAACACACACAGTTCGACTTTCCTAAGTCACACCTCTCTCGTGAGAGTTTCCCGTAACTGCCATAGTGCTCTCAGCATCTGTGAGATGGGTTTTGGCTGCCATGAGAGTCATGGTGGACTCTCTGTGCTTGAGTTATTCCTCTTAGTACAGTTGTCTCCAGTCCCACCCACAGTACAGCAAATAGTAGGACTTTGACTCCCTTTTTAGATAAATAATATCCCAGTGTGTCTACCACCACATTTTTTCATTCATTCCTCTATTATGGACATGCAGACAAAACTCAAGTTGACATGTTTGGTGCCAGGCACCTCCACCCATAGGGCCAGCATCTCACTAACCCTTCTTTCAATTTTGGGGGAACTATCATAATTTTTTCCGTTGTGGGTGCACAAATTTGTGCTTCTACTAACAGTGTGTAAAGACTAAGAGAGGACTGAATTTGATGCTCCTTGGGAGAAAATTTATAACCAAGAGAAAAATTGAAATTGTTGAGCTATAGGATGACATGATTCAAGTTAATCCTGGTCATGCTATTGGTGGAAGTAAAGTCCCTTCCAGTGAACAGAGAGGTCACGCAGGCAGGCCCTGGGCCTCCATTCCGCCATTTAGACCATGGAGCCTAAAGGCCTACAGAACTGGATATTTATGAACCACCTCTCCCCACTGGCAGTGAGAGAGGCATAAAAACAGCACTTTTAGCTGTGTGGTGGTGTCAGCACACACCTTTAATCCCAGAACTCAGAAGGCAGAGGAAGGTGGATCTCTGAGTTTGAGGCCAGCCTGATCTACAGAGTGGGTCTATAGAGTGAATTCCAGGACAACCAGGGCCACACGAGAAACCCTGTCTCAATACACACACACACACACACACACACACACACACACACACACCACGCTACCCACTCTTGTTCTGTAATTAAATCCCCACCTCACCTTCTTTCAAGCTAGCATCAGTATGCATCACCTCAGGGTTGAGCCTATATGATGAAGGCACACAGAACCCAGAGTTTACAACTGTCTGTAACACCAGTTCCAGGGATCTGATTATAGCAGGACTTTCTCTGACCCTCCAGCGCTATTAACAATGATGCAGAGGCTTCTATTACAGTTTAAAGCTTAGGCCTTTTGCTGGGACAGTCTCTAGCTAGCTCATCTAACCTAACCCGACTGGTCTAGCCTCTGGCCTCTCTGCTGCAGTCTGTTCCTCTCCGTGTCACCTCCTGCTTCTCCTTTCTTCTCCCTTTGGCACTCTGTCTGCCTGGAAGTTCTGCCCCACTCCTTCCTGCCCAAGCTATTGGTCATCAGATCTTTATTATAACAAAGTAAGAGACAACCTCTGCTACAGTTCTGGGTTGCCTGTAGGAAAAATATAGAAAACCCAATGATGGGCAAAGAAATGGCAATACCAAGACCCTGCCAGCACTTAGCTCTCTGCCAGTACAGAATTAACAATTGAAAATACAGAGACACACCTCCATGCAAAGTAAAACAGGTCACCCCAACATCTGATGTCCTCTTCTGGGCTCTGAGGGCACCATGTACACATGGCGCATATTCATGCATGTGGACAAGACACTCACACACATAAAATGCAAGTAAGTAATCTTTTAAATCGAGCTAGGAGTGAAACTTCTTGGGTACATGTCAGTCAGGGGTGGTGAGTCTGGTCACGATCTCTCCGGTTAATAGTTGATAAGAACTGGCATGTCCATCTCCTGTAGGCAAACAAAGCCAATGTGAAAAAGGACATAGTTTTGCCATAACCCGGGCCATCATAAGTGCTGAGCTGGTCCCAGCTGAGGCAGAGCCCACTCTTCTGTAGGGATTTTAAGGGAATTCTCAGCATAACAGCCTGACAGAAAGAGAAGGGTAGAGTCTTGATACTGATGTCGGCGTCCGGAGCCATACTTTGTCCCTGATGATAGACCCCGTGGTCAGGTCCCCACCTTCCTTCCCACTGTTTACAGTGCAGCACAGCCAACAGCTGTGCACAGGAGCACCACCTGCCCTCACGCTGGCTCCCTCTCAGACAAGCATTTAAGCAATACCTTCACTTCACTGATGGCCTGGCTCAGTCAGCAATGACAGCTGGCATTTCCCTGATGATCAGGTAATGGACACTCGTACTGTGTAGGTCACCTCAGTCAGTGACAGGGGCTAGTAAGACAAAGCCAGGCCAGGCTTTCAGCTTCCCCAGCATGCAGGTCTGCAGGCAGTCCTGTTACAGTCCACATACCACCGTGCTCACACACTGCATAGAGGTGCTGTGTTCCTCGAGTAGCCAATCAAGTCACCTTAGGAAAAACCTGCATCACGTTGCAAATGATGATCAGTAGACACTTCAGAGAATTAAGAATCAGACCGAGATTCCAGTTCTAATTAACTTATCCATGCAAGAAACATTTATCGAGTACCTAAGATATGCTAGCTTCTAGGCTAAATGCTGGGATATAAAACAAAGCTCCAACCGCTGAGCTGAGAGAACATCGCAGAGGAGAAGGCAGAGAGAATGAAAGAGGCCATGTGAGGAGTGGAGTGTCACAGAAGGTTCCAGGTGTCCCAGCAGCCGAGACTGTCTCACAGACCTGTCCACGATCATGGGACATCGAGAGGAGCCCGCACCCAAGGACTTACAGGCAGCCAATGGCTGCTGGTGAAGGCAAGGACGTTTTCTTCAGGGATGCAACCACTAGGAAAGCATGCACATGCCTGGAAATAGCCCTGCTCATGCTGGTGTAGGCACTGGGTCACACACATGTGCACACACACACACACACATGTGCGCGCACACACACACACACACACACACACACGGAGAGAGAGAGAGAGAGAGAGAGAGAGAGAGAGAGAGAGAGAGAGAGAGAGAGAGAGATATGAAAGTAGAGGAGGGACTAGTTGGGGAGAGGTTGGGGATAGTCAGGAATGTGTGAGGGATGAGAGAGGGTAAGAGAGGTAAAGATGGCCAAAGTACATAATATTCATGTGTGAAACTGTCATAACAAAGCCCCTCATGTTAGATTTGCTAACAAAATCTATCAAACCCAAATTGCTTGCATGATGCATATATTATCAGTTGTGCTACTATTGTTTCCTACAAAAAGGAACTGTTCACAACACACCGGTACAAATTCCTACTGGAAAATGGCTCATGGACTGATGAGTTCTCACTATTCATGTGTAGAAAAACTGCAAATGTAAACATACTCTTGAGGCTGGAGTTATAGATCCATGGTTAAGAGCACTGGCTGCTCTTTCAGGGAACCCTAGTTCAGTTTCCAACACCCACATGGCAACTCATAACCATCTATAGCCTTAGTCTCAGGGCATCCATTACCCTCTTCTAGCCTCCAAGGGCATCAGGTACACATGTGGTACAGACATATATGCAGACGAAATACATTTAAACAATTTCACGCATCCTCCTCATGGGTTGGAGAAGTGACTCAACAGGTGAAAGCGCTTGCTACCTGTAGAGGAGCTTCCCTTAATTATCTGATTGGCTAATAAAGATGAGCAATAGCCAATTGTTGGGCAAAAATGAGAAGGCCAGTTTTCTGGGCAAGACAGGAAGAGGAGGGTTGGAGGAGAACAGAGGGAGAGCAGTTGGAAGGAAGATGGGGCAGAAGCTCATGGCCTGGAGAAAGTGCAAGTAGCAGGGATTTCACAGCTGGGGAAGAACATGGTATAGAGGCATATCTGCCCAATATAGGCGCACAGTTTATAAATATATAACTGAGTTGCATTTTCTTTGCATGGGCTTATTGGGGTTGGAGATTTACCACAACAGCCATCACGCCTGATAACCCAAGTTCCATCCCCCAAGATCCACTTGATAGAAGGAGAGAGTCTGTAGACTGTCTCCTGACCTACACACACACACACACACACACACACTCGTGCACACATACACATCCAGCTAATGCTGATGCTTGCTTCACTGTTACCGCTCTTTCTTGAGTGAGCTACCATGTGCACCAGGCAGGACTGCCAGCTAATTTGCCCCAGTTTGCTCAGGGTTCTCCTTGTCTTAAGACTCAGAGTCTCCCCAGTGCCAAGCCAGTAAGGACTGTTGATCACTTGCATGCCAGAGCAGAGACCACTTGTCCAAGTCCCTCTTGTAAGCCTGGATTCTGAGTGGTAGTTCTTGCTCTGGGCAACTATGTCCGGCTGGGTAGGGAGGACACGATCTTGCATTCAGATCACCTAACAGTGTCTGCCTGCATTTCACAAAGGCTTCGAGAATGTCTTTAGCAGTCAGAGCTCTTACTCTCTTCCTAACAAATCCCAGGCAGAGATTTCCAGAATCTACTTCGAAAGCCATCCCACCGTCTGTAATCTTTTTAAATCATTAAGTTCAACCTACAAAGCTATTGTTTTCATTCTCAGCACCAGACTCAATAAGGAAACCTTCAGCTTAGCTGGCCACAAGACTGGAGACCTCAAAATAGCTCAACCAGAACAAAGTAGAAAGACCACTGGAGGAGAGCCTTTGAGGGGTGTGTGTGTGTGTGTGTGTGTGTGTGTGTGTGTGTGCGTGCGTGCGCGCATGCTGGGGGAGGCACATTATAAGACTTTGAGAATTCTGGAAAGTCTGTAGACCATTGGGTTCAGCAGCCCGATGTGAGGCGTAGGTTACAAGCTAGTCTGCTCAGTGTGAGGACACACGCTCATCACCAACAGCAAGCAAATGGCAGAAGGAGCTTTCTGTGTGCCGTCTGCTTCCATGCACACTGCTTTCACCTCCCACCCACCCACACTGATTGATAACATTCATCCACTTAACAAATTAAAAAACAAAACAAGTGAAGACAGAGTTCACTCACATCCTAATATGTTCGGTGTTGGGAGCGGAATGACAAATGTGAGAGGCGTGGCTCTTGCGGTCATGACTCCATGGAGTCTGGTGGGGAATAACAGACAAACTCGTGTAGAAATGTTGATGAGCCTAGAGGGGCTGGAGTTGAGAAGAGAAGAGATGAGGGGAGACTTCAGAATGTCTCCATGAGTATAAATGGCACTGAGGTCCTGAGAGAAGGATGTTCAGTTAGGTTATGGAGGTGACACTGTACAGACGGTGGGACTCAGGCTCTGAATACTATGCTCACCTTAGGATCCACGCACCCTACAGTCCAACATGACCAACTCTGTCTCAAATCTAGAGTACACACCGTGAGCGTATTCACTTCCCAGGTATGACGATTAATCTGGGACTAACAGTCCAATCTGACACTAACAGTCTACCTTAGGGGGATTGTTACAAATAAGGAATAAGGATCCCCAGGACTCTCTCCTACTGGAGAACTACATGTTAATAAGGTCCCAAGTGATTCTTACACCAGACAAGTTTAGGGGGTGTTAGTTAGGTCCTGTCTTCAGAAAACCTAAAACCCAGCACAGGAGTTTACTAAGCAGCAGTCTCTGGGCCATTCTTAAGATTAGACTGGAATCCCTTAAAATCATTCAGCTTTCTAAGAAAACAAATGGGGGGGGGAGAGAGAGAGAGAGAGAGAGAGACTTATAAAGATCAGTCAGCCAGCCAATCAAAACAAAGGCTGCTGGCCTGTCTTTCCCATTCTTTGTGGACCTTACCCTCTCTCATTCTGGTTTAATCGATGCCTTCTCAGAACAAAGCCCATTCCCACACAGAGGGCTCAGGACAGAGTAGCCAAAGCATCCAGATCATAAGAAACGGCTGGATTCCATCCAGAAGAGACCACAGATCCAGAATCTAGGCAACCTAACTTCACATCCCAGACCTACCACTTACAAATGAAATGTGGCTACTTCATGAACCTCTCTGATCCTTGTTCTGTCCAGCTGCAAAGAGGCTAATCAGCCCTTCTTTCCAGAATATTCTCAGGAATGCAAGATAATGGAGGTGGTGGCCTGACAGTTGGGCCCTTAACAGATGTCAGTCAACAAACCAATAACGAAACAAGGACATTTATAGCTTAGTAAGAGAGATGACGTCGATGCCAATAGGAAATCAACAGTTAATAAAGATGTTCTGATCTGTTTTAAAGAGAGATGCAAGGGAAGAACGAGGCCCTTTCTAGTAAGATGGTGGATGGGACCACAGAGGTGTTTTTACCTGGAGGTACAAGGGTGGCTGGTGGCCTGTAATATGCTGAACTTTATTCATAAACAAGAGATTGTTCTGGGAGCTGTGGGGACTGATTACAAGTTCCAGAGAGAAGTGCAGACCTTGGATTTCGTTGACACCAGTTGAAAAAGTGGAGAACTGTGGAGAAGCCAGGTTGGGGCATCTACAGGCCACATTACTAACATTGCTGTAGAACTCTTAAATGTTTGAAGTGACCCTTTACAGATGACAGGAAACCGGAAAGAGCATCCCAATAGGTGGTGGGAGATGTGGGAACAGATGGGGAGACAGCTCAGACTGTCAAGCACTTGCTACGAGGGCCTGAGTTTGGATCTCCAGCACCCATGTGAAAACAGGGTGTGGCTATGTGTGTCTGTAACCAAGGTAACAGGGATGGAGTGGATACAAGCAGACCCCTGGGAGCTTATTGGCTACTAGTCTAGTCAAATTGATGAGCTAGCTCCAGGGGCGTGGGAGACCCTGTCTCAAAAGATAAGATGGGAAGCCACCAAGGAAGATAGTGTCAATCTTTGGCCTGCACACACGTGTGAATACATGTGCACACACTTGCAAACGATGTACTAAACACACACATACCTACACATGCTTTCACACATGCACACATGTGCACATGCGTGAAGAGACTGGAGATGAACACAGATCACTGCATCTAGGTCAGTGTTTCTGCAAGTATTCGGTAAGAAACCATCCCCAACGCTGCCATCAGCACGGACTCTGGGTGGCTACTTCCCGACCCTCTCGCCTCGGGAAGAGGCCCACGTATGTGGATAGACAGCATTTTTATCGTTTTATTTCCACATGGTCTGAATTTGATTTAATTCAGCAGCTTCTTCCCCAGTGAAGATGAAATACATTATAGGTTGCTTAAGGACCCTCCCTGCCATGAGGCCTTTATTAAATAGCAGCCAAACACCAGGCACTAAGGATGGAAGCTGTGCACAAATCTCTCCCCACTGTGCTGGGGCCAACAGCACTCAGCTGCCCCCTGGGCCCTCTCCTCTCTCTCTGAAAGGACACTCAGGAGAGTGACCCTGCACCAAGTGTAGATTCTGCCTTTTGCTCCTTTAAACAGGCCGGGGACAAGTCTTTTGGTCAAGCTTGCTCAGACATCTCCTGTGGAGCGTGGAGCAAGGGCAGATGCCTAACTTTCACAGAGACTCAATAAAGTGTCAAGTGATGTTGTCCCTACTCTGTGCCGAGGACTCAGACATCTTGCTCTGCCAATCTCCACAGTTGACTCGGTCACCAGATGTCATCTTAGTGCTTCCTCGCCATGTTCCACTCTTTAGGTGTTAGACCAGAGGAGACCACTCACCCAGTCCCTAAGGAGGGTTTACCTATTCTGTTCATCCCACCCCTAAATAGATAGACCTCCACCACGCAGCCAGAGGGGCTTCCTCATCTGCAAGTCTATGGATCTGACTTCTCTCTCTCTCTCTCTCTCTCTCTCTCTCTCACACACACACACACACACACACACACACACACACACACACACACACACACACAGACACACACTCCTCTATTCACACTCCTCCCTCCAGCGGCTCCCCCAGCTCTGTCTGAAGTTCAGATGTCTCTGGCTTGGCTACTGCTCAAACCTTGGGCCAATTCATGTCACTTTACTCTCACACCCTGCGCTCCCGATGGAGATAGCTGCCAGCAGTCCCCTTCCCAGTCAGTCCCATCACCCTGGTATCACCTCAGCCCTATCCCCTGAGAGCCCACTCTCCCACATCAGACTCAGCTCAGAGGCTCCTCCCAGCAGAAGCCTCCTCCCTCTCTCCATCCCCCTTCCTTTACCTCTGCCGGCCCGTCCTCCTGGGTCTCACAGTAGACTGTGGCTCCCTGAGGGACAGCTCCTACAGCGAGCCACAGCTTTGTTTGCCCAGGGCTCAGCAGGGTCTGCAGCACTAAGTCAAGCCTGAGGAAATGTTTGAGGAAGGAATGGAAAAATTATTCCAGCCAGTACTCATCAGAATCTGATTCTAGACTATCGCAGGCATTGTGCATGGAGTGCAAGGATCCAATAATGAACCAGAGCGAGTGAGACACACGTGGTCCTTGCACTAGTGCTGAATTTAAAGTCTGCTGGGGAAGGAGGAAATTCAGCAAGCAACAATAGAGCAGACCCTGTGGAAGGGAAGCCCAGAGGAAGGGCATCTAAGGCAGTCAGGAACTCTCCTCTGGAAAGGAGGCTCTTAGCTGACACCAGAAGATGGAGGAGGTGTAGGCTAGAGGAAAGAGCAGCACACTCTAAAAATAGCAACACACCAGGAATCTAGACCCCAGCTGGCTCCATTATCCAGAACACAGCAGCAACCGGGCAAGAGGCCAAAGCTGTGGAAAAGACCGCCCATGGCACTCACCCAGGAGCCTCCGTGTTTTTTAACCCACAGTCGCCCTCCCGTCTCCAGCCACATCTCAGCACTGAAACGTGCTCTCACGTCTCACTGTCCGCTGGCTCTTCTCCACATGCTGTTTCTGTGCAGGCTTTTTGTTAATGTTTGGATTTTTCTTGTTTTATTTTGGAGAAAGTGGTCTCCCTAAATTTCCTAGGCCGGTCTTAAATTCCAGGCTCAATTGATCCTCCTGCCTCAACGTCCAGAATAGTTGGGTCGATGGGCTCAGGCCAAAAAGGCCAACTTAGAATGTTTTGTGTTTAACTGCACAGTGAGTGGCTTATGAGCAGCAGCTATTATGAGTATTGACACACTGTCATAATAAGATGATTGGTTGTTTTAAACTAACATCGAGAAACATTCCATCTTGGTAAGCAAACAGGTGATTTTCCATTTGGGTGATTCGATATTTATAAGGAGGCTTTTTTGGCAGACGGCAATCAAGTATCTTATTCTAACAAGCCAATTTGACAAGTTTGACAAGCAGAAGATCCTACTGATCTAACAGCAGCCTGTTTTTCTAAAGACAGGTCTGCTTTTACAGGTGAGAGGTGGCTCGGCACTACACTGAAAATCATTTGAAATCCCTCTTTAGAATCAGTGCAGTAGTTAAATTTGAGATTTTATATTGCAACTCAATCATCCTTTGTTTACTTCTGAATTCCAAGTTCAAATCAACAAATACTCCATTGTGATACAACAGAATATTATTTAATAACCAACATCAACTCATTAATAATGTACTACTCTAGCAAATTAGTCAATAAATAGTATATTGGCTAGTATATTTTTTCCTAGAAGAGGAAACCCCTTTTCTAATTCCTACAAAAGGAAGGTATAAGACAACTGTGACTCTGGTTTAAAGACCTTGGAGAACAACAAAAGATCTCCTGGGGGAATCACCATCACTGACCTCAAGCTCTACTACAGAGCAATAGTGATAAAAACTGTTTGATATTGGTACGGAGACAGGCAGGAAGATCAATGGAATAGAATTGAAGACCCAGAAAAGAACCCACACACCTACGGTCACTTGATATTTGACAAAGGACCTAAAACATCCAGTGGAAAAAAGACAGCATTTTTAACAATGGTGCTGGATCAACTGGAGGTCAGCATGCAGAAAAATGCAAATCGACCCATTCTTATCTCCTTGTACACATCTCAAGTTCAAGTGGATCAAGGACCTCCATATATAACCAGATACACTGAAGCATATAGAGGAGAAAGTGGGGAAGAACCTTGAACACATGGGCACAGGGGGAAATTTCCTGAACAGAACACCAATGACTTATGCTCTAAGAACAAGAATTGACAAATGGAATCTCATAAAACCGCAAAGCTTCTGTAAGGCAAAGAACACTGTCAATAGGGCAAAATGGCAACCAACAGATTGGAAAAAGATTTTTACCAATCCTACATCCGATAGAGGGCTAATATCCAATATATACAAAGAACTCAAGAAGTTAGACTCCTGAGAGTCAAATAACCCTATTAAAAATGGGGTACAGAGCTAAACAGCGAATTCTCAACTGAGGAAACTTGAATAGCTCTGAAGCACCTAAAGAAATGTTCAGCATCCTTGGTTATCAGAGAAATGCAAATCAAAACAACACTGAGATTCCACCTCACACCAGTCAGAATGGCTAAGATAAAAAACTCAGGAGACAGCAGATGCTGGAGAGGATGTGGGGAAAGAGGAACACTTCTCCACCATTGGTGGGATTGCAAGCTGGTAAAACCACTCTGGAAATCAGTTTCTCGGATCCTCAGAAAATTGGACATGGTACTACCTAAGGACCCAGCTATACCACTCCTGGGCATATACCCAGAAGATGCTCCAACATGTAAAAAGGACACATGCTCCACTATGTTCATAGCGGCCTTATTTATAATAGCCAGAAGCTGGAAAGAACCCAGATGTCCCTCAAGAGAGGAATAGATACAGAAATTGTGGTGTATTTACACAATGGAGTACTATTCAGCTATTAAAAACAATGAATTCATGAAGTTCTCAGGCAAATGGATGGAACTAGAAAATGTCATCCTGAGTGAGATAACCCAATCACAAAAGAACACACATGGTATGCACTCACTGATAAGTGGATATTAGCCCAAAAGCTCAAAATAAACAAGTTAAAATTCACAGACCACAAGAAGCTGAAGAAGAAGGAGGACTGAATTGGAGGTGCTTCGGTTTTTCTGAGAAAGGGAACAAAACACTCACAGGAGCAATAATGGAGACAAAGTGTGGAGCAGAGACTGAAGGAAAGGCCACCCAGAGACTGCCCTACCTGGGGATTCATCCTATACACAGTCACCAAACCCCAACACTATTATGGATGACAAGAAGTACATACCAAAAGGAGCCTGTTATGGCTGTCTCCAGAGGGGCCTGCCAGAACCTTACACAAACAGAGGCAGATGCTAGCAGCCAACCATTGGACTGAGCGTGGGGTCCCCAGTAGAAGAGTTGGAGGGTGGACTGGAGGAGCTGAAGGGGTTTACAACCCCATGGGAAGTCCAGACGCCCTAGGACTCCCAAAGACTAAAACCATCAACCAAGGGGCACACATGGTTACAGCCAAAAGTGTGGCAGAGGAATGCCTTGTCAGGCATCAGTGGGAGGAGACGTCCTAGGTCCTGTGAAGGCCCAATAGATGCCCCAACAAAGGGAAATCGAGGGGTAGGGGGAGGTGGGAGTGGGTCGGGTGCAGGGGCATATACTTTGAGGCAGGGGGTGGGAGGAGGGGTTGGGAGTTTTCAGGGAGGGGGGAAACCGGGAAAGGTTTTAGCATTTGAAATGTAAATGAAGTTTATATTCAATTAAAAAAAGATTTTGGAGAACAGCTGATATTCAACCCAAATTTACTAAGTGATAATAAAGACTTCCCAGGCCAAGGGATACAGCTTTATTTCACCTCACTTTCTAGAAATGCTCTGCTCATTCTAATGGAACACTATCACATAAACTCCTACAGTAGCAGTCCTCAGTAGCCATATGAGACTTATTCAAGTGCCACATGGCAGGGACCATTTGCCTCTCCTGTTGATTCCCAGACGCAGAACACCTTAGGAATAGGGAGTTTTCTGAGCAATAACAGTCATTAGAGAAAGAGCTTTGCAGAGTGCTGAGAGACTAGTAGAGTTTAGTTGTTTTTGAGAAATATCATAAAAATCCAGGAAGATGGTAAGGCTTTGTGTGAACATTCTCAGGCAACCTGGGACTCCTGATAAAAGGACAAGTGCCCAAGCTAAAGAAAACTATGTGATCTTGGAAAAGCAGTCGTGCTGGACAGAAAGCCGTCAGGGCTCTCAGACAGCTGGCTCTCTATTTCTGGCCTGAGTTTTGCAATGCCAGAGACAGGATGAGCACACCGCCTGGATCTACACCATCTGCCTTTAGAGAAAACTGTCATTCTGAAGGTAATGCATGAAGCAGCGCCAGATGCACGAGTGATGCCCAGTTCAAGTCCACTGACACCTCCAGTGCCTCTGTGCCAGGCACCTGCAGATGCACGGGACGAACTCCCTTCCGATGAATGGCTAACAGTCCAGGGAAACAGTCTTAATGGGTATTCTTCTTACCCATCACCATCTCATTCCAGGTGTCTTAACCCTGACTCAGTCCACCATAGCGTCTTAGCCTACTCCTCTGCCTCGGGTCTTCCCTGTAATCCATTCTCCACACTCAGCAGTCAAGTGAGTAATTGTCTTGTTCCTGTACACTTAGGCAATGGCTCTGGCTTCTAAATGCCTGTTGGCAAGGTGAGAACCAGAACAGAAACTCCCATACCAGCCAGGCCCCCTAAAATGCATGTCTTCAGTAGGTGAACTAGAAGAAACCTGTTTTGTCAAGGCTTTGGTGAAAGCAAGGAGAAATAAGAGGGAAAAGTTTCCACAAGATGCCTACCATAACATTTCCTGCAGAAGAGGCTGGAGACAAAATTCATACTGTTTCTAGAGTTTAAAAAGTATGACAAAGACAAACACAATCACACGTACATACATGCATACACACACACACACACACAATTAGTATTAAATGTTGTGATTCAGAGAAGCCTCTGTAGGAGCCACACAAAATGAAAATTCTCACATTTGACCCACACCTCAAAGAACAGCCAGAGATTTATCTTCTAAGCATAAGTATACCATCAAACAAGATTTGAGACCGCAATCAAAACCCCAAAAGAGAAAGACAGCAAGGGAGACTGGATGAGAGAATATCACAAGAGAAAATGGGCAAGAACTTTCTAGAATAGATAGGATGGCGAACATCAGAATGGAATTCTCCCCAAATCCTCAGCAGAACAAGAAGAAAACCTCCTCTCTTGGAAGGGCTTCAGTGACTCAGGAGACATCTGAAATAAATAGGGACTTTAAAAGTACCCAAAGGAGGGGCTGGAGAGATGGCGCAGTGGTTAAGAGCACTGACTCCTCTTCCAGAGGTGCTGAGTTCAATTCCCAGCAACCACATGGTGGCTCACAACCATCTGTAATGGGATCTGATGCCCTCTTCTAGTGTGTCTGAAGATAGCCACAGTGTATTCATATAAATAAAAAATAATTAAAAGTGCCCCAAGGAAAAGTACACCCAACCAGGAAAAGGAAAAAGACTGCCAGCTCATCCCAACAGCAAGTGTGAGGAAAGGGAACATCTTCAAGGTGGCAAGGATCACGTGACCAACAAGACCGAGCCGTGTGAACCGTATGTGCTGTAACACTATCCCCTGAGAACGAGGGAAAATAAAGGTAATTTTGGCACAATCAAACCTGATAGAATTTACTATAAATAGTACCTCATATATCGCTTCTCGGCCTTTTGGCTAAGATCAAGTATAATAGTACCTCATAAAAGTAATCAAAAGAAAATAAAGAAAATGGCAACTGTGGTAAATCCAAAAGACATCAAGGCTAAGTAAAATAATATCTAAGTTTTGGAGTTGTAGGAAGGATAAAATAAAAATATTGGCTACAAAAGCGTGTAAAAATATGTCCTGAGTGAATGAAGACTTTCCTAGGATGATTAGTTTCTGAGAGCAACAGGACAAGCAAGACGGCTCGGCGTTAGTGGTGCTTGCTGGCCAACCTTGATGCCATGCGCTCAGCCCTCAGGACCCACGTGGTGGGAGAGCAGACTCCTGCTGGCTGTCCTCTGGCTTCCAGATGTGCATCCTAGCATGTGTACAGCCATGAACATCAAAACAAACAAACGAACAAACAAAAACATCGGGTAGTGGTGACGCACACCTTTTACCACCTGGGAAGCAAAAGCAGGTGAGAATCTCTGTGAGTTCGAGGCCAGCGTGGTCTACATAGTGAGTTCCAGAACAGCCAGGGCTACACAGAGAAATGAACAATCAAGGCTACAGAAAGAAACCTTGTTTCAAAACAATAACAATAAGTAAAGGAGCTGGAGAGAATGCTCAACAATTAAAAGCACCCACTGATCTAGCAGAGTACCTACCAGAGCTCTGCTTCCAGTACCCACATTAGACCTCTAACAAATGTCTCTAACCCCAGTTCCAGGGGACCCATCACCCTCTTCTAGCTCCAGTGAGCACTGCACTTACACACACAAACCCACACACAAATACGTACACATAATTAAAAACAATAACAGTAACTGTCTTAGTCAGGGTTTCTATTCCTGTACAAATATGACCAAGAAGCAAGTTGGGGAGGAAAGGGTTTATTGAGCTTACACTTCCACAGCGCTGTTCATCACCAAAGGAAGTCAGGACTGGAACTCAAGCAGGTCAGGAAGCAGGAGCTGATACAGAGGCCGTGAAGGGATGTTTCTTACTGGCTTGCTTCCCCTGGCTTACTCAGCCTGCTCCCTTATAGAACCCAAGAATACCAATCCAGGGGTGTCACCACCCACAAGGGGCCCTCCCCACTTGATCACTAATTGAGAAAATGCCCCACAGCTGGATCTCATGGAGGTACTTCCCCAACTGAAGCTCCTTGCTTGGTGATAACTCCAGCCTGTGTCAAGTTGACACACAAAACCAGCCAGTACAGTGACCTAGCCAACTACCCGGGACTAGTGAGGTGACAGATTTAGAAGAGAGCTTATTAGCAGCACCGCATTAGACCAGCATGATCCTTCAAGTATTCTAAAACTTACCATACCCATAGATAAGTGACACCCCTCATCAAAAAAGCTTCTCTCTACAGGAAATGGAGACCACTACAGAAGATCACAGAGATCATCAGACCATGGGGAGCACAGCCTCACTGGATACACCTACCACATAGCTTCTGTACATAAGGCTCAGGGGATACAGAAGAAGGGGCTGGGGCATAGAAAGATTGTAAGAGACAGAGGACCAGAAGTCTGCTGTGAAACTGCCTCCTAGAAACGACAGGGAAGCTGTATTCGTGACAACACAAGAATATGACCTAAACAATGACAGTATCGATAGACACACTAACACACCAGAGGGAGATCTCATGGCCCACCCCAGACAAATTACTGACAACTGTGACTGCTGAGAGGAGAATTAGCCTCTCCCAGGGATGAGTCCTAATTGGTTAACCAATACAACATGGCCAGCCCTGGAATCATCTAAGCCCTGAAATTACACAAGCAACAAAAATGACTCAGTAGGTTATATTTGTATATTTATGTGCGTGCGGGCGTGTGTGTGTGTGTGTGTAAATAATAATCAAAGAAAAAGAGTCCATCTATTTGAGGAGAGGGACGTAGGAGGGGTTGGAAGGAGGGAACATAGGAAGAGTTGGAGTTGGATGGGAGGAGACATAGAGGCAGGAAAGGAAAGAAGAGATGCAATTGTATCCAAATTCAAAACAATAAATAAATAAAAATTTAAAAATAAGAAACTAAAGCTTTTTAAACATTAAAAAGAGCATCGTGATCCTAACTTTAAACTATGTAAAATTACCTGCATGCCAAATTTTCCAGCAAAAAGTTTTATAAGAATAAAAATACAGTGTGTAACTTCCAGGCTAGTGCTGCAAGAAAACAGAGAAAGAAAAAATAACAAAAGGTAGGAAATCCGCAATTACAGAGAATGATATTAGCATAACTCTAATAAATGAATAAGTCAGACTCAAAACTAAAGCCATAAACTTTATATAATGCAATTCCCAATGAGTCAAATGCCATGTATGAAATATTACATTCAATAACTAAAGAGCACACATTTTTCTCAAGCGTTCATGGAATATTTATAAAAGTTACTGTCTTCATTACTTTCCTATCAAAAATGATGAACTGGCTTTCCCCAGGACAGACGGTGCAGCGTAGGGGACAAACAACCATATTCCCCAGCTTCCCCAAGGATGATGGGGTGTATTCAGATGGCAGAAGCAGGGGGAGGGGCGGAAATGCCGGCTGGGATCCACTCCTAAACGTTACTAGGTGCAGCTCCCAAGCCCAGGGAAGCACACGTGCCCAGTCGCTGAAGGCACAGGCACAGAGATGCTCCTTCAGCCCCGTGGCACAGAAACACAGCCAGTGTTCTTTGCAGTCCTAAAAATGGCCTTTGGGCAGGGTCTCTGGGAGCAGTCACAAGGTGAGGGGGCAAAATAAATCAAAGGAACAGCACCTGTTCATGTCATCAAAGTTTGTTATAAAATGTAATTCAGATGTCAGAAATTCATTGGAGAAGCTAAACCCACACTCATGTGTTCAAAGTACCAAGTGCTCAAGACTGTATGACAATTTTTATGACTGTGCTCATCTTTAGCGATGAGGAACCTCTTCAGAGAGGAAAAGCGACTTGTCTGGGTTGCAAAGTCATGTGACAGAGGCAACTGTCAAATCCAAGTCTGTGTTTTTTCAAGAGTCCTTTTGAGGTCTTAAAGGAGGGAGCAAAAAATCAAAACAAAAACAGCACACACACACACACACACAACACACACACACACACACATACACACACGAAGTGCACAGTTCCTCCATTTCCTGTAGCACCCCCTCCGCTCTCCTCAGTGAAGTCACCTATTTGTTTGTGAACTCAAAGATAATGGACAGATGATGTACAGATGCTACAATAAGTTTCCTATGGTGATTGATATGATTTGCAAAGCCCGAGACCCATGCTCAGTCCACAATAGAGTATTTAAAAGCTGATTCTTGCAGAATGCGTGGAACTTCAAAAGTACAATCGATGTTGGGAATGGTGGTTCATGCTTCTAATCCCAGTCCTGGGGAGGCCTATGAAGTCAGAATCCCAAATTGGAGGCCAGTCTGAGGGCACCTTGTTATAACCCCCCAAAAATTCAGTTAATTTTTAAAAAATTAAAATCTACATTACTTAAAAACATTGGAATACGATCCCCTAACTGGGATGCCTTGTCTGACCCCAGTGGGAGAGGGTGCCCCAGCCCTGCAGAGACTTGACGTGCTGGGTGGGGCGATACCCAGGGGCGCCTCCACCCTCTCAGAGAAGGGAAAAGGGAATAGGGGGAGGAACTGTGTGAGGAGGAAGCAATAGGGATGTAAAGTAAATAAATAATAAACAAACAAAGAACTAATCCCACGTTAAATCATCCCCTTGATCTTTACCCATTGTAACTAGTGCTCCTTCCACAGCCTCTGAGTGTTCTGTGACCTACTGTGAGGGTGAGGTCAGGGATGGAGTAACACACACACACACACACACACACAGGACCCTGCGCTCCAACCCTAGTGCTGCAAACAGCCACCAGCACCCCAGATCTGCCATCTGTCACACTACTAGAGCCCAAATAGTGTGGGTACATGTGGTCACAAATAACCGTGAGATGAATAGTCACATGTGCTTGGAATAAGCTTAACCAGCAGACTGACATTTCTTTTTCCCTCTAGTTAATGAAACAGATCAAAGACAGAGCACGCATACAGACCAATGTCTTCACTGCTCCACAGAAGGAAAGGAACTCCAATCGAAAACCATCAGTATGCCCAGCACTGGGCCAAGGCGATGCCCGCACCTTCCTCTATGCCTCTCACAGACACACTTGACGGGCAAGTGTCATCACAGCTGAAGGAGCTGACACTCAGGGAGTCGCTACAGAGTCCACACTCTAAGCAGCCAGTGGCAAGGATTTTAACCCTCGGCCACCTGGTCCTTCCCCTTGGAGCAGACAGTTGAAAGAGGCCAATTAGCTTTACAATATGCTCTTCTTCAGAAATAGATTTCAAAGGGAAATGAAATGTATAGGTTTAATTTTTCCATTCAACGTGAGCTGACAGAAAACTAGGATCCAAAACTGCAGGCAAAAGTGAAAGGACAACGCGCACAGTACGTGTTCTGTACCTTAAAAAATAGCCTCAGAAAAATACCACACCTGCTAAAAAAAAATCAATGTGCAATAGTTACAGACCCTGAACATGAACCCTGGAATTTGCTGTCTTGAAGGGGCTCTTTAAGAAGTTAGTCTGGATGTCGAAGCTATTACGTGCATTGTTCAAATACCAGCAGCAGTGAATTGTGATTTTTCTGTGATGACAAGTTTAACTAGCAAAGGGGAAATTCTGGTGGATTAGACGTTAAAATAACATGTCTGCTGAAGGAGAACATTTGATGGAGTAGGGCATAAACCGCACTCAAGCATAATGCTCTTTTCAAAAATATGACATAAATTGCACTATCGTTGAAACTGGAAAGGGGGGGTGGGGCAAAAGCACCCTGGTTTTCATTTTGTACTCTGCCTTTTTCCGGAAGGACTGGAGAGAAAGAGATGCAAATCGCTGGCATTATAACATTCCACAGAGGAGCCATCTGATAGCCTGGGCATCACTTCTGTGCCTTGGCAAGACAGGACTTGGAAGTAGTGGGTGCTGAGTGTTCGTCTGCCAGGCAGGGTGTGTTTCAGCGTGTTTTAGTTTAAGTGCTGTTTGTAATATGACTCTCCTGGCTCTGAGTGACTCTGCTGTCATTGGAGAGTTACAGGTTGGGTAGGGAAAGGGAGGGATGGAAAGTAGAGAATTATGAAACATCCACAAAAGGAGTGTTGGAACACGACTGACTGCTGGTGTACTGACTGACTGCTGGTGTACTGACTGACTGCTGGTGTACTGACTGACTGCTGGTGTCCTGACTGACTGCTGGTGTCCTGACTGACTGCTGGTGTCCTGACTGACTGCTGGTGTCCTGACTGACTGCTGGTGTACTGACTGACTGCTGGTGTACTGACTGACTGCTGGTGTACTGACTGACTGCTGGTGTACTGACTGCTGCTTAGAGGCTGGGCCTGCTTCATTTCTTCATGGTGGGAACAATGGCCTAATTCCCTGCTTTTAGTGAAGGAATAACAAAAAAGATGGTTTAGGATTGTACACTGGTGACCGACTCTAGTCCTGGATGACTCTGCCACTGTCACCTATGTAGCTTTGGGCTAACCCTCTATCAATCTCTCTCAAACTTTGATTTTCTCATCGCTAAACTGGAAGTGATGAGAGATAGCATCTGCCTGAGGTTAGTGTGAGGAAGAGATAAAAGAACCCACAGGAAGTGTTCCAACCACTTGTTTTCTTTAAATGTTTTACTACAATTATATTCATCTTAAAATTTTTTATTATTCTGTGTGTACAGGTGTTTTGCCCAGATGTTTGTCTGTGCACCACAAGAGTGCCTGGTGCCCATGGAAGTCAGACCCCCTGGAACTGGAGTTGCAGTTGTGAGCAACCATGTGGATGCTGGGAATCATACCCAGGTCCTCTGGAAAATCAGTCAGTTCTCTTAACTGCTGAGCTCCTCTCCAACCCCCATTCGATCAGAAGTCAGTTCTCATCTTCCACCATGTGGGTCCTAGGAGTCCAACTCCAGGTCATCAGGCCTGGAGGCAAGCTCTTCTACCCACTGGGTTATTATGCTATTATGCCAGCCCCTCAAGCCACTTTATGTATGTATGTATGCATGTATGTATTTATTTATGTACTTATTTATTCATTTTTATGTGCATGGGTGTTTTGTCTGCATGTATGTCTGTGCACAATGGTCAGTGCTGGAAGGGGCCAGAAGAGGGCATCAGATCTACTGGAACTGGAGTTGTGAGCCTCCATGAGTATGCTGGGAAGTTAACCTGGGTCCTCTGGAAGAAAAGCCAGTGCTACTGAGCCATCTCTCCAGCTCCTCAATCCACTATTTGTTTGTTTACTTTTGGTGCTGTCCTGGAACTCACTCTATAGACCAGGATGGCCTTGAACTCAGAAATCTGCCTGCCTCTGCCTCCCAAGGACTGGGATTAAAGTCATGTGTCTCCATGTTCTGTCCTCAATCCACTTTTAATGAGCACTAAGTACTTGGCACTATACCTAGTACATACACCTAATAAAAAGTACTTCACATGTTACAAATGTTAAGACAGTCGTGTGCATATGCTGAATATAGGCAGGGACCTTTCAAAGACATACTGGAGTGTCTGAAACAGAGTTCATACTGTGAGAGTTCCTGGGACAGGGACTATGCAAACCACTGCCAACAAATGTCCTCCTATCAAATCTCCCCAGGGCCCCCATTCATGTTATGTCATTCTGTGGAATCACAGCACCCATTCACAACTGCTGTCTCCAAGGAAGGCAGCTCACACACTCAACATCTATTCTCTGTGATGTCTTCTGTCCAAGGTCTCCTTTAATGAAGGTGAAGAGTAAAAAACAAGCAAGCAAACAAAAAACATGTAGGAGATGGGAAGAGAATTTTCTAGAGTCTCCAAAAGCGAGCAGGAACCATCAACTTTGTCAGTGATGATATTTGGACATGTGACTTTCCTTTGCTAGTCTGGAATAACTTTATTCACATCCACAAGTTTACAGAGCTACTATCTGTGAATTGCTCTTGCAGAAATGAATTGAAAACCCTTTATGGACACAGGTGAATTAGAACTGCCCAGACCTGAGTGACTGAAAACTTAATCATCAGACTTAGCCTGAGGGACAGTGGGCAAGGGAAGCTGGGTCTACACACAGCCACAAGCTGTAGTGTAGTGCAGACAGGGATGCAAGCTTCTTGACATGGTCTACACTGGCTCTCTGAGCTGGTCCTTTCTGTGTTTCTCTGCTCCCCACATGTTCCCTAAGCCACCAGTTTGTCACTCTTGTATCTGGGACCTGGTCCCCACTCCTGGCCTTGTCCACTGTGTGGGATTTCCTTTGCCCACTCAGATCCCAGGCAGGATCAGGGCCATCTGTTTGCAGCTCTGTGCCTCTTCAACGAGAGCTCTTGCACAATAAGGAGACTATTTTCTTCACACCCACTGCTGTGGTCTGCAGGTGAGCTGAGGACTGAAGCCTGGACTCAGGTGGGGTGTCTATTGCAAATGCTATCTCTGTGTCGGAGTCACTACATGACCCTGTGCAAATTAGACTCCATGTACTTCCTCATCTCCAAAATAGCTACAATAATGCACTTACTGTCGTGGGTGGTTAGGTTTGAATACTTCTCTGGTATAGAGTAGGAGCTGCACAAGGGTCCATTATTTCTGCCATCACTGTGGGTTCTAGATACATGTGAAACTAAAAAGAAACCACAAAGAGAAGGGAACTCGTACGCCCAGTAGTTGGACACATTTCCCTGGGAAGTGGACCATGGTGGGAAGGTTCTTCCTACACATGTGCAGAGAGCAGGAACATTCACACTGACTGGCAGTCATGGCCTTCCTTCATTTATGGTTTCATTTTTTGAAACAAGGTCTTGCTATGTAGCCCAGCCCAGCCTTGAGCTTGTAATCCTCCTGCCTCGGCTCCCCCAGTCCTGGGATCAGAGGCACGTGCCACCACTCCTGACCATGACCTCATTCTTTTCTGGGCTACCCACTCACCTTCACCAAAGGCAGCCAGCAGGAACTCCCACACTGGTGAACAGCAGAGCTAAATATTCAAGGAAGCCTGACGCACACTCACCCCCATCAGCCCCAAGTTAGAAAGGATCTTTCTTGTCCAACCCCACTCGCATGAAGGAGGGGAGACAGCGCACAGAGGTTGTGCATGTGTGCTGTGTTACTCCCCACGCACTTGTTTTGTCTTAGATGCTAAGACTACGATGATCAAGGATAAAGTCAGAAGAATCAGAAGGTTTCTGGAGGATGGTGCTTTCAAACCCTATGTCCTAGTGCATCCGATGACATATGTGTTGTGCTACAAATGTCCCACTGTTCATTTGATAGGTATCTCTTGACAGGGACACAAACGACACAAGCCACACTACCCTGCCTTTAGGAAGGGTGGCCTTACGTCACAGTGAAGGCATTTTGTTTATGTTCAAATACACTAGAGCGAGCATCTTTACCTACCGCCAACACGTTTTACACATGCCAGAAGGCAGGCCTGGAATGGGAGGGGCAGTCAAGGTAGGGTCCTAGAAACTACCTATTCTTCTGTGCTCACTGGTGCAAGGGTTTAACACGGTCGTTCTGTAGTTACAGTGGTAGGTTGTGAGCCTGAATTTGCTAAACCTCCCTCATTGTTCAGCTGAGCAAACAGGTCTGAAGAAGTCCACTCACTTGTCCACAGTAGTTTAGCTGATATATTGAAGACCCTTGGACTTCTTCGATGGCCTGCAAGGTTTCCTTTCAAGAATGGGCCCACATCCTTGACACGATCTGAGCCCGGCTCACTTCTACCGCCCCACCTGTCACCACGCTCAATCCTGCTCTATGACAGCCAGCCAGTGCTACCACAAAGCACTGCATGCGCTCTGCTTGGTTCACACCACTCCCTCTACCAGAGACCCAAAGTCCACACCACTAAATAACTTTGCTCAACACTCAAGACTCATTTGGGCTTCACTTCCCCCAGGAAGGTGTACTGGAGTTGGCCTCCTCTGCCTCCCACAGCACATAGAAACACTCATCACATAATATGTTCATGCATCCAACGGATATTTATTTATTATTAAATAATAAATAAATAAATAATATTTATTATTGTTATTGAACAACTTCCAGCCAGGCAACTTTGAGTACAGCGGTAACAAAACAAAATGCCTGCCCTTTTAGAGCTTACATTCTGGTGAGCACAACAGACCATAAACAAATGCAACACAATGTCAGGTTCATGCTATGAAGCAAACAGCAAGGGCTGGAGGTGGCTGGGAACATCGCCTGGGAGATCTCTCTCAGGATGTGCTATTTGATCAGCGGTCTCAAGAGGTGACAGAGAAAGCCATGCACATAGCTAGTTGGGAAAGGAGCATTTAATGAAGCAGCAGCAGCAGCAGCAGCAGCAGCAGCAGCAATGGTCCTGCAGATACCAGGACTACTTACTGCATTTCATTCCTACTGAACTAGGAACGAGTGAAGACGAGGGCACATCTAAAGTGTGATTCCCTAGACTCAGCACAGAACTTGGTATCAACACAGTGGATATTTACAAAATAAGGGAATGAACTTGTGTGTGCTGGATTGGCTGAGCACGATCAAGCCTGCTTCCTGTTTCTTCTCAGGGCCGAGCTGAGAGCACAGACACTTGCTAGCCAGCTTGATTTCTTAGCCAGTTTCTATCCCTGGACTATCTTCACGAGGTCAGCAGCACTGACAAGTCCAAGTGTACCTTCCTGGCCTGCCTATCTTTGGGCTGGACATGGGACTTTATCTACAGATTTGACATTGTAGAACCGAGTCTCCCCAATCCTTCTCCAGTTTCCAAGGTGTGAAAACCAAGACTGACAGGGCTCTAACACCTGGGATTGCCAACCCTTCCCCCATCTGATTCTTGGTTTCCCTCCAAACCAAACTCTTCCTCTGGGATATCAAACATTCTGACCATAGTGGACCTTCCTTCCTGTGGTCATCTCTCCCCAGTCTCCAACTTCATTAAACCACGTCTACCACAGTCTCAGCACAAGGCTCAGAACCTGACCCCTCATGCTCTCTGTGCATGGAATCTTTAGTGGCCGGTGGCTTCTAGGCTGTAAATAAAGTCATCCAGCTTTATTTACTCAGCCAATGAAAATAGAAACCTCTAGGATTCGTTGGGACTTTGCCCCGCCCTGTCCCTTAAAAGGACCGAAATGGATTCAAGGGTGAGTGATTCATCTCTTCAGTCATGCTTTCACCCCCTCTTACTGTCACCTGCTACATGCCCTGAATCAGTGTCTGCGGTGGTGGTGGTGAGAAAGGAGAGTGATGAAAGTAGGTTGTCACTTGCAGAAACCTTGTGCAATCACTAGGCACTAAACTCCTAATCGGAACGAATGGGCTTCACTTTACCGAGGTTAACGGGGGGCCAAAGAAGAAAAGCAGCTCGCTCAAGGTCGCACAGCTAAGTTGAAGAGAGTAGTGAGGCGCTGTCGAGTACAAACCTGGCCCAAGAGTGGCACTCTAAGCACGAAAGTTTACTAAACTTTAAATATAACTTAAATGCAGGAAGTGAAAGGTGGCCCTAGGTCCCGGGGCCAACGGAAGAGAAGACAGACATATAAACCAGAATCTACAGCTTGAAGAGGCCAGGGCTGCAGACATAAGAAAAGCTGGAGGGGAGCGGGGAAGGGACGGGCTGGCTGACCTGACCTGGGAAGTGGCTCCGGGGGCCAGGCCTCGGGACGACCCCCCTGTGCCCACGCGCCAGGGCCGGCGGGCCTCACCTCCTTCCACCTGAGCTGGCGAAGGCTGATCTTCAGCGCGTCCAGGGAGGTGCGGGCCTTGGAACTGTCCACGGTGACCGGCCGCACCGAGCCCGAGTTCCGCCGGTAGCCCCGGCCCCGACTCCGGACCCGGGCCTTCACGAGATGGCTCAGGGCCCGCGCCGCCGGCTTCGGCGGGGCCAGGGGCAGCGCGGGTGGTGGCCGCCGGACGACGCGGACATCTCCTTCCTCGGGCACGCGGCGTCTCGCCTGGGTCGGGTCCTGGCCCACGGCCTTGGGCTGCCCCTCCCGCTCCGGGCCCTCGGGCTCCCCGGCCGCGCCGGCGTCCAAGCCCTGCTGCTCCCCTGTCTCCGCCGCTAGCGACTCGGCTGCCGCCGCCGCGTCCGCCTCCTTCCCGGCCTCCGGCTCCTGCTCCGGGCTGCTGCGCCGCATGACGCTCAGGGCCGGTGCCGCCGCCACAGCCACCGCCGCTGCCGCCGCTGCCGCCGCTCCGCCGTCCCGGCCCGCGACCAAACTGCCGCCGCCGCCGCCGCCGCCACCACCACCACGCGCTCCCCGCCCGTTGCCATGATCTCTCAGGCTCCGGTTGACAGGGATAGTCGCCGCCTCAGGACGGGGCCCGGCGAGGGACAATCGCCTGCCGGGGCCCGGCGACCTCACAAGGGAGCGCGGCCACGTGACCAGGCCTGTCACAGAGGCGGCGGTGGCCATCTTGGAAGCGGGCAGAGAGTCGCTGAGGCCCCGGCACTTGCCGCGAAGTTTCTAGTGCTCAGTGCCTGGCCAGGAATGGCTGATAGTGAGGTTGAGGGTAAAACGTGTTGCGCTCCTGTCTCGCTCCCGAGATCTGAAAGGGAAGGACTTGAGAAGAGCGATTTCTTCCTCTAACATGAGACTCAGTTTCCCCAGTCCTACATACACTGGGGTAACTCCAGACCTACTACATTCATGGACTCCTTTTCTGTGAGCCTCAGACTGAGGCGGGAGCTTCCTTTGTCGGTTTTCAGGTATCTCGCACGAATGGAGAAGTCCTTCAGATTCCTAGACTTTGTAGAGGGCAACACTTTTTATTACAATAAAAAACAAGTAACAAGATGTACTAATTATTTTTAAATTTATTATTTTATGTGTATGTATATTTTTGCCTACATGTATGTATGTGTACCATGTATGTGCCTGGTTTCGGAGGCCAGTAGAGGGCATCAGATTCCCTGATTTAATCTATTTTTAGTTCACAGTTCAGTGGCCCTGAGTACATTCATGTTGTGGTTCAAACCATCTCTACCATTCATCTTCAGAACTTTTCATATTGAAAGCATACCCATGAACTAATTCCTGGGATTCCCCACCCCAACCCCAGCCCTGGCCACCACAATTCTATTTTCCCCTTGAATCCAGCTACTGGGTAGCTCTTGTGTTTGTCTTATTTGTCTTCTCTGTCTTTTCTTTCTTTCTTTCTTTCTTTCTTTCTTTCTTTCTTTCTTTCTTTCTTTCTTTCTTTTTTTTGCATCAGAGTGGGTGTCGGAATTTTATTCCATTGTAAAGCTTACAAATATTCTGTGTACATGCACAATTATTTTTCCATAGACCTTTCTGCAGACTTTATTATTTTAATTCCTTGACTCTTGTGACTAGTGGTACCATTAACATATACAAGAAGTATTTCTTCAAGACCCTGCTTTCAATTTTTCATGGCTGCCATACTTTTGTTGTTAAGATGGTCTCTTTATGTAGACTTGGCTGTCCTGAAACTTACTATAAAGACTTCTTAGTATCAAACGCACAAAGATCTGCCTGCCTCTGCCTCTTGAGTGCTGAACTCCTATACTCAACTAAGGTTGTCTAAGAATGTAAAGTTGATCTAGAAGAGGGTCCTCTCCTGCCTCAAGGAGCCACATTTGGGTTAACTTAAAGTTTTAGAAAATGGGGTTAGAAAGTTGTGTCGGGCAGTGGTGGCACATGCCTTTAATCCCAGCACTCGGGAGGCAGAGGCAGGCCAATGATCTCTGAGTTTGAGGCCAGCCTGGTCTACAGAGTGAGTTCCAGGACAGCCAGGGCTACACAGAGAAACCCTGTCTTGAGAAAAATAATAAAATAAAGAAAGAAAGAAAGAAAGAAAGAAAGAAAGAAAGAAAGAAAGAAAGGAGGGAGGAGGGAGAGAGGAAGGAAGGATGGAAGGAAGGAAAGTCGTAGCAGCAACCTGGACTGGACAGTGGTCATGGTTACACTTCAGTGAGTACTACCACATTTAGTTCTAAGAGTCCTGGAGAAAAATGGCCCCTTCTCCATTTCTCCAAAAGTCTTGTTTCTTTGGCCAGGAATTTCAGCTTGTGAATAAGCTGCCTCCAAGTCCACCCACAGCCTCAAGAGCACCAGGCCTCCAGTTCCCATACTAAGGCTCTTAGGGTGCTTACCCCCTCTTCCAGAGACTGTGACCCAGAACACATGTTGAGCCTGTGGGTGTGACTGTTTGGGGGAGGGATTGCTAAAGTTGCCCTGTTGATTCTAAGGCCCCCATGTCAAGAACCAGAGTCTTGCCCAAGGCCATTGGAGACCCTGGAGCTGTCCGTGGTACCTGAACGAGGTCTTCTCTGCCCTGCCATTCACTCTCCCTCAGGAGTTAGTTCATGGGTATGCTTTCGATATGGAAAGTTCTGAAGATGAATGGTCGGACACCCCAAATCCTGTCCCGCCTGGTGTCTGAGGTTCCAGTTTCCACCACCTTCATTCATTCACACTTGAAAATTGTCAAGACTTAACATACCCCACCTCCCTCCTCTTAAAGCCAGTCCATCCCTAAAGTTGTGGCTTTTACATTGAGATACCATTTCTCTAGCCTTCCCTGTCATCGCTGTGTCAGGTCAGCCTCTGCCGTTGCTCCGAGCTGCTGATCCTCCTCCTCATGGGTACCAATCGTCTCTATTACACTCCTGTCCGTTCAAACCGCGGCTGGAACTGCTCCCTCTGAGCTTAGAGACATCCTGTAGTTCCCCAACCTCTCTAGATACATTTCAAACATTAGTTGTCTCTTTCTATCCTCATTTCTGGGATCACACCTTGTCTTTGCTTCTGTGACTTTGTACACACTGTTCCCTCTGCCTAGATGTACCCTTCCTTAGTGTCTCTGCCCAGGAAACTCAGAGTCATTTTGGTAGTTGTCTCTTTGAGCAGCTTTTCCCAGTGCCCTCGGGCAGAAGTAGCTACAGTCTGTACTGATCGTGTACATGACAGCCCTCTACCACATCCTAACTGTCATTTCACAGAGAAACCACCTCAGCCTCCCCCATCAGTCTAGGCCAGGACAAATTTGAACTGATTTCTCTCTAGAAAAGACCAGAAATGGTGGTCTAAAAAGAGCACTGTGAATGCAGTAACAAATTATTTACAGCTTCCCAACTCTGGAAAGAGCGGCCCACATAGAGACAGCTGCCTACTTGTACATTCATGTTCTCTTCTGCCTCCGGGGCCTTTCCATAGTACCTTCCAGCTCTGCCCACTTCTTTGGCTTTCAGTCTGCAGAGATGGCTCTGGACTTTCAATCTAAAGCTGACCTCACCCGGCGAGATAATTGTGGAAGAGAGAAAACCAAGATGAAGCACGAGGCCAAATGCGTTTTCTGAGAATTAAGAGCCAGGCATACACCAGACATAGACTACACGCTGGATATTGACGATGGGGCAGGCAAAGTCAGATGGCGTGGCCATGGCCTCCATCATGGCCAGAGCCAGTGAAAGAAGGAACCAAGCGCAGGCTCCGCCCACTGAGACACAGTCACAGAGGCTCTGTCCACCAGCTGAGGACAGCCCTGGCCCTGCTTCAGAGGCTCCAGGGGCAGTGCAGGAGCTCACTGAGAGAAGAGATAAGGAAGAGATGCAGTGCTATGCACGGGGACAGCATCAGTCTTTGGGAGACGGGAAGCTGACTCGACCAGATGAAACCCAGGCATGGGAGAAGAAAGAACAGGGCACGAAGGGCCCATTTGAGCTCCATCGTCGGGCTTTGGACAGCACTGGGAACACCTCTCACTTCTCTGGAAAGCCCCCAGGATGTGAAAGTGAACATTCCAGGCCGGTAGCAGGCGCCTCCTAGAGCAGCATCCACTGTGACTGCTGAGAGCAGAGAGCAGGTCAGGCTGAGGGGCTGCTTCACAGCTCCAAGGTGGGAGCTTTGCTTGTCTGCTTCCACATCTGCCTTGCCAGCCTTGGAGCCAGAAATGAGAGCCACAGTGATCTGGTGTCTAGTCCAGAGCCTGGCAGAGAGGATGCACTCAGTAACTATTGGATGAATGAATGGATGAATGGATGAATGAATGAATGAATTTACATGGTTCAGATATTCCACACTGAGGAAGCAGCTAAGTTAATCTGGTAAATGCTGTCTGTGACAGCTTTAGCCCTAGAGAAAAATGTCAGTGATGTAACGTCAAGGGAACTGGCGAAAGCACTGTAATTACCGTGTTTACAAACTGCCCAGCATAAAGAGAGCCTGAAAGGATTTAGAGACAAATGGGAATAGCTGCGGTGCTGGAAACACGAGTCCTTGCTTGAATCTTGCCTTTCAGTTTTGGAAAACTTCTGCAGCCTTGCGGCTCTTCGTGCCCCAGAACCCCCAAATCAATTCTATTTCTGGAGATGGTTTCAAGGAATCAGAAAAGACAAAGCTTCACATTGTAACCTGTGACTGGCGAGTAACAGATCTATGACAAGCCCTGAACTGATCACTGCAGATGCTGTGTCACCCTGGGCACAGCTCCAGGAGCCTCGTTTCACAGATGGTGAAAGAAATCGCTGCTCAGAGAACTCATTTGCCCAAGTCAGTAATGGCACAGACAAGATTCTAGGCTCGCAGCACCTGAAACGTGTGTATAGAAGATGTTCAAACACTAATTATTGGCGTGAAAACAATGTAATCAGAGAGAAGCCACTGGAAATTAATATTTCCAAATACTAATAGTGATTATTCTGGGCTGTGCCCATTAAGTGTGTCATAGTTCTTCTTTATTCTTCTCTATGTTTTCCAAATTTTCTGCAACAAGAATGAAATTCCTTTGCTAACTGTAAAATACATTTTTAGATAAAATTGACTATTATATAATTTTTACAGCCAGTCCATTTCTGGAGGGGAAAACCGGGAAGAAGTTGTCTAGGGAAGAGGCACTGGGGCTACTTTCGTCAGATTTTTTTCCTGTTACTGTCAGGATCTGCCACCAGGTGGCGCTCGAGTCCCGACTTTTGAAGAGTTTAGCAATTGATGGACAGGGAAGGCGGGCACAGTAACCAGTACACTGAACAGCCCCCACCTGTCTCTGCACAGGGCACGCACGCTAGACTTTAGCGACGTGTGGCCTTCCGCCTGGTACACCCTCCCCCTTCACTGTACTTAACCCATCTATTTGGTTAAGCAACTTAAGTTCTAGACTTAGTAAAGCACATTAAGGCCCAGATACAAAAAGCTCCTCTTCTTAGGACACCAGACATATTGCTTAAAATAAAGTAAATTTTTAACGACATCACATTTTAAGGACCCAGGCTGTCCACTATCTACTTGATGTGAGAATGAGCAATGCAACAGTCCACAGCGGTGGGACCTGTTTCATGACTCTTCCTATCCCCACGTCCTGTGAGCAGGGACAGGAGGGAGGGAGGCTGCCGAGGAGGGGATGGAGATAAGAGCTGGGAAACCTGTCAGAAACCATAGGGTCAAGAAGTCCCCGGATGTTGAATAGGGATGTAAGAGAGTTTGAGGACACAGGGTGGGCGTGGGAGGGGGCATTGGGTGGAGAATGGTAAGGACTGGTGAGGCTTGGAGCCAGGCTCCAAACAAGCCCCTCTGCATGGTATTGATGTCACTGAGAGGGTTTTAAGTGAGGCTGACCCGTCAGGTTTCTTTTCCAGAAGGATGAAGTATGCAGGCAAACCAGAAGTCAGCACTCATTGTGACGGTTAATTAATGGTCCACTAAGTAGACTCTACTTAATGGTATCTAAAAGCAGATTTAGCATCACCACGAGGCATGCCTCCGGGAACATCTGTAAGGAATTATCTTGATTAGTTTAATTAGAGTGGGAAGAGCCACCCTGAATGCTGGCCATACTTTCTACAGGAAGCTGGAATATAAGGAGGCACCAAGGAAGAGGTCTGGTTTTATCTGCTTCCTTTCCCACCTTGGTGCGCGCTGCAGCCAACGCCCCTCACCACCATCCTTCACTGGCATGAGCACACAGCATCTTTAGCATTTTGGACTGGGCAGTGACTCTTCGGGTATCTTCCAGACTTCTAGCCCCCACAGGATGCCATCTCCTCCTCAACTGTCCCCCAGACGACCCAGCCTTTTTAAGGTTCACTCATCCAACGATAATGCTTGGGAAATGGCAGTCAATTTGGGATGCCACAGTTCTGCTTTCTGTCCTGAGGCCATGAACCCTCTCTGGGAGCGTGTGTAGGAGCCCAGACAATTCTGCCCCCTCTCTAGTAACCATTCCCAGCCATCTACACCCACTTCTGTGCTTCTCCGGGGTGCCCTTTCAGAAAGATGAGCTGGGCGTTATTAAGTTGGAGTCTGGCCTCCCTCCATCTCAGAAGGTTACTAACCAGGGGTTTCCAGTTGGGGTTTCTGTCCCTGAAAATCTCCTGAAGACCCTGAGAGGACACAGACGGGGTAAAGGAAGTAGAAAACAGAACTACAGAAGGCCCGATACTTGCTCTAGGAAGGGGCCTATTTCTGGAAGATGGAAGAGTGAAACTGTAAGAGCAACAGGAAGGAAGTAACACGTTCTTAACACTTCCATCATGCGTGATTTTCCTCCGGAAAATCACCTCACCTGAGAAAAGGAGGTTTAGTGAGATCTGCGAGTTTAGGCACCACGTGGCCCCAGGTGTTAAATGCTAAACCTCGGTTCTCAGTTGTGTACACAGTCCCAGCAGGCTCTGGCCAGCAATTAGGTTGCACAGGCATCAGGTCCCAGCCTCTTCTGCTTGCCCTCTCACTGACCAAAGATTTCATCTTCTCAAAGCTGTTGGCCAACCTGTACTCTGCCAGGACCAGAATACAATGATAGAGGAAACTACTGAGCAGGCGCGACCCGGCAAGGAGATGCTATTCACGTGCCAGGTCTTAAAACAGTGGTCCAGCATCATCAGAGTCCGCTACCAGACCAGTCAGCACGCCCATGTCCTCAGTGAACGGCTCCAGGTTGCAGGTAAAGAAATACCGACCAGCCAGATCGGTACCAGGTACCAGGAACGGCTCACATAGTTCCAAAATAGCAGAGCCAGGAACTGGAGAGGGGAGGGACAGTGCTCTTAGTCCTGGGGCTCCAACCTGAGAGAGGGGATATGGGAGGGTAGAACAGGCAGGGCTTGGCACAGAGTTGGAGCTTCCTGAGGAAAGCCAGCTGAAGGTTGGAGTCTTCTGTTTGTGGCTCAGTCTCCCCATCCTCCAAGGACTGCAGTGAGGGTGGGGATTTCCGCATGGGCAGGGCCAGCACTGGAATGGGGAGGGGCCTGTCTTAGGTTGTGAGGCTCCTATTTTGTTCTTTTCTTTTTTGCCACAGATCACCCATGTGCAGCTCAACACTATAGAAGTGAGCAGCATCGTGCCCCTAATTCGACCCGGGTTATGGTGCCAAGCATGTGAGAAGACACTGGATCCTATTCCCCAGCAACACACACACATACACACACACACACACACACACACACACACACACACACACACAGAGGCACGCACGCACACACACACACTCACATGCACGCGCGCACTTGCACACACACTCACGCACGCACACGCGTGCACACACATGCACACATGCGCGCACACACACACTCATATACTCGTGAGTGCTCGCGCGCGCGCGTGCACACACTCACGCATGCCCACATGGACGTGCACACATATACACACACACACACACACACTCACGCATGCCCACACGGACGTACACACACACACACACACACACACACACACGAATTTTAAATTAAATCCTTGATTCCCAGTTCTGTAGTTTACAGCTCCTAGTAGCAAAACTAGAGACAGAGATGAAAAGGTAAACATTAAGGAGGGAGGAATTAGCTGGGTGTGGTGGCTTCCTCCTTAATTCCAAGCATTAGGGAGGGTAGGCAGGAAGAATACAGTTTAAAGAGTCTGAGAACACAAGGCTATCCTGTCTCAGAAAAACCAAACCAAAACAAAAAAGACACAAAGTATATAAACCATAAGCTTTGTTGTTGTTTTAAAAAAGATTTATTTTTATGTGTGTGAATGTTTGCCTGTCTGTGTGTTTGTATGTAAGGTCAGAAAAGAGGTTGGATCCTCTGGAACTGAAGTCACAAAGAGTCATGAGATCTGGGGACTTAACCTCGGCAAAGCAGTGAATGCTCTTAACCACCGAGCCAGCACTCCAGTCCTTGTTATTTAAAGATGGGGTCTCATTATATCGGGATGGCCTTAAATTCAACGTGTAGACGAGGTTGACTTTGAACTCTTGCTCTTTCTGCCTTCAAGCAACTCAACCAACACCCACATCTAACACATCTGTTAAAGCAACACATTGCTACTTACTAAACATCAATACATCCCAAGAGTAAGAGAAGGGAAATTGTGTTGGAGCAAGAGGGAGGGGCACAGGGTTGGGGGAGAACAGCTCTAAGGCCGTGACCAACGAAAAGAAAATCCTGGGGGGGGGGGGCTGAGGGTCAAGCCTGGGAACTGGAAGCCTCGAGAGTCAACCTGAGGCAACTGCAGGGAGAAGGCTGGGTTGCTGAGGGGTCCTCTGGGGCCAAGGATCCCGTTTGCCTTAGACTCTGACCGAGGTCTGGCCATAGGGGGATGCTCGACCTGGATGGGGGGGGGGGTGCAACCAGGAGCATTTTTGACATTTTCGTGGCCACAACCAATTTGCTCCACCCAGGTTCTCAGGGTAGGGCGGGAAAGCTGGGCCAAGGTGATCCAGGGGAGGTGGAGTCTCCAAACCCATTGGCTAATGAGAAAGAGGCGTGGTCACACTGTAGCCTGTCACAGGGTCCTCCACACTGGGTGCGTCTGAAGCTTGAACTGTCTTCCTACTTCCTTTTACCTCGGACCCCAGAGCTTAGGAGGTGAACGGGGGAGCGTGCAGCGAATTCCTTCACAGTCTTTTCCAGCCTCCTCACGCCTCTGCCCAGACTTCTCTCTCTAGGCATCTAGGACAGGTGTCCGAAAGTCCTCCCTCTGGTTCCCAACCCAGCCTCCACTGCGGCCCCCGCATCCCCCTCGGTGGCCCCATCCTCACCAGCCCTTTCCTTGGGTAAGTCAGATCTGACCAGGGATGAGGAAGGTGAAAGTGGGTGGGTGACGGTTTCCATTTTCTGCAGAATATGTGTGCCCCACCCCGTCTTCTCCATCCCAACACCTGCTCACCCATTCCAGGTCCCTTCAAGATCTTCCTGCAGCCGAGCTGTTCCAATACATAAATTCATTTCTACCACACACAGTCCCTCTTCATGGTTACCCTTCTACTGCTGACTACTCTGAAGCTGAGACTTCTCCAGCCACCTTCTGCTCGCCGCTTTCTTCCCTCACCCAGCCCTGCCTGTTTTGGTTTGGTTTGGTTTGGTTTTTTTCCAGTCCCACAGACAGATTCCCCAGGGAATCTGTCCTCTTTTCGCTGGCAACTCCTTTAGCTACTTACTGGCAGTATCTCCTTTTTTCTAGCCACCCCCAAAACTTAGAGTCCTTCATCTCTCATCCCCAAGATGGATTTCTAACATATTCTCGGTCGGCTCATGACTTAACATCCATTAAAACAAACAAGTTTATTTAGTACAGTTCAAGTATAGCAATGTAAATGGAAGGGTATCTTGGGATTTGGAAGCCAGGAGCCATACAGCTCTAAGGGGAGAAAGTATTCCAGTGGAAGGGCATCTTGAGACATGGGGATTCAGGAACCTCACAACAGGAAGTCTCCTCAGCAGAGCACTGCAACTCCCCAGCTGAGGTGAGTAGTTCAGGAGTCTCCGACCCGCTTTGGCTAGAGTTATACCAGGCAGCAAATCTCATGCAAGAGATGTATTGGGGGATCCGTGGTGTGGAGGGATGAATCCAGGGATAGCTGTTCTCTGCTCCCTGGGATGGAAAGCGTGGAACTGTACAAAAGGCAAGGCTTATATAGGATTTTGGGGGAGGGGCTTTTCAGGGCAGAGACTTCCAGACCAAGAATTGGTGGGATTTCGAGTCCTGGGCTTGGGGAGCTCGGGGATTCGTGGGTTTTTTTCCACCCATGCTTCGCCATCCCATCGGGCCCAGGGGGTTAGGGTGGAAGGTCCTTCCTGGCAGCAGTTGGTTTTTACTGAGGCACCATCTCTGTGGGGCTACTTAGGGAGGTTGGAGAGGAGGCGCTACCACCGTGGACAGCTCCTGTGGGACAGCTCCTCCTGCAGTGGTGTTTCCCCAAGGCTGTAGGCTGAGGCAGGAAAGGTGACCCCACCCTGGACAGCTCCTGACCCATCTACTTCCCTTCCTGAGTGCTGCAATTATAGATGTGCACCACCACGATCCCTTTATCCTGCTTTACTCCATCTAGTATGATGATGACTCTAGATTTGTTATGTATAATCTTATATAATCCTTCAGTTCCTGATGTTTTGGGGGCTTTTAGCATGAGGAATCTTAGATTTTCTTTCGTCTGCGGCTTTTTCTACATTTATTGAGATAATCACACGATTATTGTTCTTGAATACGGTTACTGATTGGTGAATGGTGACTTTTTTATATGTTCTTGGATAAAATCTGCAGTGCTTCACTGAGAATCTTTGTATCTGTATTTATCAGGAAGATTGGGCTATAATTTTCTTTTTGTTGTGTTTTTGTCTAAGTTTGGTATCAGGGTAATATTGGTTTTATAAAATGAGTTTAAAAGCATTTCTTCATTCCTTATTTTGAGGAATAATTTGAGAAATATTGGTTTACGTTCTCTAGAGTTTTGGTGGAATTGGACAGTAAATCCATTAGGACCTGAACCTTTTTTAGCTGGCAGTAACTGCCTCCTCAGTCTTGCTGCCCATTAAAGATCTATTGAATTTTTTTTTTTTGCTTTGACTTGGCTTAACTTTGGTAAGTCATACACGTCTATATCTCTATCCTTTTAGATTTTGCAACTTACTTAGTGTGCATCAGTTACTCTCCTCGGTCTTGTGATAAACGGCCCGACAAAAACAGCTTAGAGGAAGGGGGTTGTTTTGTCCCATAGTGTCTTTTGAGAACAAAGACCATCATTGTGGGGAAATCATGGACTCAGGACAATGGGTCTTTTTTATGTGTTTGTTTTTTGAGACAGAGTTTCTTTATAGACCCTTGGCGATCCTGAAACTCATTTTAGAGTTTCTCAACTCAGAGATCCACCTGCCTCTGCCTCCTGAAGTGCTGGAATTAAAGGTGTGTGCCACCACTGTCCAGCAGAGAATGAACCTTCTAACTCAGATATTTTTCCCATATTTGTTATTCGTTTTGTCGATATGATTTGCCTGGTGAAGGTGGGTATTAAACTTACCCACTAATTATGGTTTTGCCTTTGCCTCTTATACTATGTGCTTCCGTGGTGTGTGTGTGTGTGTGTGTGTGTGTGTGTGTGTGTGTTTTAAGTTTATACTGGCCTCTTGATGGCTTGTTTCCTTGACCAGTATGAAATGACCTTCTTTATGAATGAGGGAAGTGAGCATACTCATGTGTGTTGGTGCACATGTGTGCATGGCACATGGTACATAGGTACGAATATCTGTGTGCATGTGGAGGCCAGAGGTCAACTTCAGATGTCATTCTTCAGCAGCTATCAGCCTTGGTTTGTGAGACAGGACCTCCCACTGGAACCTGGGGCTCATGGATTAGCCTAGGCTGACCGGTCAGCAAGCCCCAAGGATCCTTCTGTCTCCACACTATGGGAAAGCAGATGATAAACACCAAATTTCAAACCACTTCCCTGAAAAGGTCAAAGGAAATTAGAATCCAGTGCACTTCCCTATCACACAGTTCTTCTCTTGGAGAACTGCCAAAGTTTGGAAATATTTTAGGGAGAAATCATCCGTAAGCACTGTGGAGAGAGGATTCACTGAGGTATGGATGCAAGAGATGGTGAACATGTCAGCTGAGCTTTTCTGCAGTGGAAAAACCCATACCACTGAGTGCTTGGTGTGGGGCTGACATGGAAAACAGGTTACAAGGAAACCCCCACAACTCCAGAACAGCCCAGTTTGAGAAGGAATTGTAGGAATTGAAGGAATTGAAGGCATTTGGAGTAAGTTGAAAAAGAATGTCCAGATTTTGAACACCAGATCCCTTTGTTTTACCAAACCTACCATAATCAATTAGCCAAGAGCCCTACTGACCTCCAGTGGATTTGGATTTGGAAGTGGTCTGAAGGATGGCTTACCATTTCCAAGCAGGGCTGATTACAAGGTCAGAGGACTGGTTCCAGCCAGCAGTCCTGTGGCAGCTTCTGTTGCATTTAAATGTCAAGACAGGCTGCTATGTTGTAGTAATAAACATTCCTATATTTCAGCTACATTTCAGAAGTCTACTTTTCACTGCATTGTACATCCAGGATGGGGCTCTTTATGGAGTTGTCCCTCAAGGTCACAGGCTAACTTAGGCTGCATTTCAACATGTCTAGCTTAGATTCAGCGTGACTGTTATGGTGGGAAGAAAAGAGAGATGAATCACACAGTGGCTCTCTCTCTCTCTCTCTCTCTCTCTCTCTCTCTCTCTCTCTCTCACACACACACACACACACACACACACACACACACACACACACACACATGCCCCAGGGCAGGACACTGGACACAGGGCCTTGTGCAAGTAAGGTCCAGGAATGGATCTATACAGGACTGTAGTGTGGGGTTCAGCCTCACCCTTCACACCTAGAGTGAGGGGAGACAGAGGGGCAAGTGTATGCCTGGCACACAGTAGGCATATGAGATGCCTGGAACACAGTAGGCCAATGAGATAAGCAGTGTCGTAGCATTACAACATCATCTGGCTGCAAGCAGATGAGAAGTGGTGAGGAGACTGCTCAGATGTGGCTCAGGGCTTACCTGCATGAAGTCCTGGATTCTACCCTCAGCACATTAGGAAGATGGAAGAAGAGGAGGAGATGTCTCGGAGGACTCTTAAAGGTCGTTTAATCCAATTCCCTGAATGAGAAGTGATAAGAGAAATCGAAATGATGAAAGCATGGGTGGGGGAGTGGAGACGTGGACGATTCTTCTCACCTGCCTTCTCGAGCGAGCAGCAAGGGCCTGCAGTATGGGCGAGCTCTGATGCTCAGGAGAAAACAGTGTCCTGCCACTTCTATCACCGAAGGAAACTGTTACCCCAAAGACCTGGCCTGAGGGAAAGGGGACAAATACATCAGAGAGGAGCCGGGGCTCCTGCTGCCACCTTCAGACCCATCCTTTGTGAATGAGACCAGGTCTGGACCAGAGTGGGGTCAGAGCCCACTTCAAACTACCTTAGCCAACATCCCCTCCACCTGGTAGTGTCAGCAACTAGCAACTGATGGGAGCAGGGGACTCAGCCTCTCCCAGGGATGAGTTCCTTTGTTAGTTGTATTAATCTCACCAACCCAAACAATGGACAAATCCAACCAAGCTATATTTGTGTACATGGGACAATGCAGAGTGGTCAGCCTTGAAACCATATACACACAGCAAAAACAGACTCAGCAGGTGTATTTATATATATTTATGCATTCACATAGTACATATATGTGTATGCAACAATAACAAAAAGGCTACCAACTTGAGGGGGGAGGGCAGGGCTGCAGGGAAGGGAGGAGCATTAAGAAAAAAAGACAACCAGGACAACAGAGGGTGAGCCATCAAGAATGAGATGTGCCCAGCCCTGGCTGAGTGTCACTGTGGAGAGCATCCTCGGCTACAACACATGGGTCAATCCCCAGGAGAGTCCAGCCAGCCCCCAAGGTCAGGATCAGCACTGAAAGACCACTGTTTGAATTGAGTCTGTGTTGGCCATCTGCTGAGTGTCAGTAAATGACGGGCACAGTGACTCCCACCTGGGCAAGATGCATGTGCCACCGTATGGGAACAGTACATGAACAGGACCTGGACACAGCCAGTCTTCCACAACAGTGAGATGTTCGTATGACTGCTTCTGTGCCCCAGAAGGGCACCCCAGGCATAGACAAGTAAGAAAGGTCCTGGGGCCTGAGGATAGACTTATCCATTTACTAAACAGACTCATCTATAAAGAAGTCCAGAAGTTAAATACTATAACATACACATAGGAGTCCAATTGAGCCTTGTGACTTTTGAACATGCTTCTGAAGTGTGAATCATTCACTGGGCAGATGGGATGGGGACAGGGAACCTTAGGCAGAGGGACCAGCATGTGCCAACCTAAAGTGTGAATCATCAGCCTAGCACGGTTGCCTGCAAGACCTAAGATATGGCTAGAACATCTATATATAGCACTGTGTGGAGAGAGGTGTCGGGGTGGGCTCTTCAGGTTTTTGCGAGCCAGGGAAGCATGGATGCCATGTCTGAGCTTGGTAGGGTGCAGCAGGCTTGAACAGGGTTACATTAAGAAGGTCCTATTACTCTGGCTGTTCAGTAGAAGCTGGATTGAGGGAACTGAGTCTATAGGCAGCTGCAAGAGCTGGACCTGCCAATCATCCCAGCAGACACCTAAGCTCCGGGCACTGTTTTAGGTGTTGGGCACAGTCAGGGATGGTGGGAAATAGTTGGGAATTTGAGGTAGAAATCAACTGTGTTCACCAGGACTGAAGGATGGATGGAGATGTTTTCCAAAATGGAACCAGAGGAACATACATTTGGAGAGCAGCAGTGGGTTGGGTATTTAAGAACAGTGGCAGACATGTTGCTGTTGAGATGTTTGGGAACCAGGGAGACCTCTCCCAGTCTGTATCTCCATCGTGGGACAGTAAGCCTGGCAACTGAGGTCCCTGCTTTCCGCTTTCCCAGTCCTGAATGTCCTGTCGCAGGTGAGCCCTGTGGTTTAGATGTGTGAGAGGGTGTGTATGGTGGGCTAGGGGAGCCTGTGGGAATCCATTCCTTCAGTGGCATTAGTGGTCAGGGGAACTGAACTGTGGGGAGGAATGTGGAGGCAGATGGAGGGACTCCACAGGCTGCAAACCCCCAAATGCCTGCAGCAGGGAGCAAATGACCCCTCTAAACCCCTCAAAGTTGGTAACGCTGGGGAGGACTAAACCAGACAATTCCAGTCAAATTCTTATCAAGAGTCCATGCCAGTTATAACCCATCACTAAGTCATGTATTTGGTTTTATTGATGTGTTGGACTCTGGAGGAAGAACTAGAACCCAATCACAGGAGGCTTGGGAAACCTGTCCAGCTCCAGTCCAGTGGGGAAGAATTATATAGGGCCAGGTAGCTTGTAAGGAGCTGGGCTGAAGGGAGCCAGGAAAAGGTCAGAGCAGAGGAGTGAGAGGGAGATGCAGACCTCCAGAGACAGGCAGGGGATCCTCCAGACCATCTCCCTCAGGTTGACACCTACCAACCCCAACCCTGACCCCAGTGCTCACAGCTTGGGGCTGGATGATGTCTCTGCCCGTATGTCCCCAAGCTCTTGGCAAAGCTTCCTCCCTCCCTGAGGGGAACCAGCTCCAACTGGGTAAAGGGAGACACATGGTGCTGGGCATGAGAACACCAACTGGTCACCAGGGAGAGAAACAGCTAGAGGGGGTCAGGATAACTGAGGGAAGGAGCCAGCCTGGGTTCTTTAGGAACACAGGGACACCTTGGTACCTAGAAGCCTGCAGTTCTCCAGTGTACATTGTGACCTTTCCTCTGGCCCCTGTCCTACAGTCAGGATTCTTCAAAGACATCATCCCTGTGTGAAGTGGGAAACTCTACTTAGGAATCTGTTTGAAGGCTGTGCTGATTAGTTCTATATGAACTTGATACAAGTTCTGAGAGGAGGGAACCTCAACTGAGAAAATGCCTCCAGAAAATGGGACTGTATGCAGTACTGTAGGGCATTTTCTTAATTAGTAATTGATGGGAGAGGACCCAGCTCCTCGTGGGTGAGGTCATCCCTGGTCTTGTAATCCTGAGTGCTATAAAAAAATATGGAGGCTGAGCTAGCCACAGGACCCAAGCCAGTAAGCAGCACCCTCCATGGCCTTTAGCTCCTGCCTCCAGGTTCCTGCCCTGTTTGAGTTCCTGTCTTGACTTCCTTAAATAATGGACTATGATGTGCAAGTATAAATCAGATAAACGCTTTCCTCTTCAACTAGCTTTTGGGTCATGGTATTTCATCACAGAAATAGAAACTCTTAACTAGAGCCGGGCAGTGATGGTGTACGCCTTTAATCCCAGCACTTGGGAGGCAAAGGCAGGTGGATTTCTGAGTTCAATGCTAGCCTAGTGAACAGAGTGAGGTCCAGGACAGCCAGGGCTACACAGAGAAACCCTGTCTTGAAAAACAAACAACAACAAAAAACCAAAACAAACAAACAAACAAAAGGAAACCTTAGCTAGGACAAAGGCCAAGTCCAACCTCATCTTGCCTTGTCCCTACCTGATTCCATCTGCGTTAGTCAGCCTGGTCTGGACAGTGAGAATGGGGAGTCCTCCAGTACTGCCACCCACGGGGCTACATAACTGGGAGACAATAAACTAGGTCAGTAATAGTCCACCATCACCTCAAAGCAGCTTTCCAAAGGAAACCGCCAACCTGTAATTCAGGCAGGTCTCCTACAGATTGGCCCTAACTTCCAGGGCTGGCTAGCACTGACCACAGTCTTCAGTAGTAGCATTTGAAAGCTGGCACTCCAATCAGCTCTTCAGTATCACCCACGTGACAGTCTCTAGGTGGCATGTGCATTAGTTACTTTTGTGTAGCTATAACCAAAGTTGATTTTAGTCCATGGGCTCAGTTCCAGGCCATCATTATGAGAAGACACGGTGAAAAGCCTCAGTTCGTGGTGGTGGAAATGTGTGGTGGACATTGTTCATATAACAGTGGGCCAGGAGGCAGAGAGGCCTCAACAGGAAGTAGGGCCTACCCCTTGTGACCTACTTCTAAGAGCTAATTCCTGCCTCCTAAAGACACCACGGCCTCCCGTATGTGGAGACCAAGTGTTCAAAATATGACCCATGGGAGACATTTCAGATTCAAACTGTAGCTGTGTGGGTGGTACTGAGGAGGCTGCTCCTGCTTGGGGGACACCAGTGACAAAGGGCCCTCAGGAGGAGCAAGTGACCAAACCAGAAAATAGACCTTGAGAGCTAGCTTTAGGAACGTAATCTAATGGTTTTTAGCAAGGGAAAGGGCATGGGGGAGAAGGGCAAGGCCTGACAGAGCCATGTTTCCCATGCTAGGGATGACTAGAGTCCCTTAACGTCCTCTCTTCTTAGCCACCCTGATGTTCAGCCTGCCTCAAGCCAACTGACCACACACCAAATCTTTCTCCCTCTGAAGTTGTTTTTGTCAAGTATTTAGTCACAATGACAGGAAACTGAGGGAGAGACACAACACAAAGGTTTGTTTCAATGTCTCAGCTCTCACTATATACACCAAGTGTCCAATGACATCATCCCAGAGGTAGGTACTGGCCCTCAGGGTACAGGCAAGACCTCCAGCTCACACCATCCATCCAAGCATCACATGACAACTTGCCTGGGACCCTCCACCAATGGCCGCCTGAGAGCCCCACCCATCCTTTAAGGCTGCTGTTTCCCTACCCAGGCCTGGATCAGAATAATGTAAGCCTCTACACCCATTCCTCTGGTACTGGTCATATAGAACACTATTCTACAACTTATCACAGCAGCTGTGACTACTCACAGGAAGGACACCTTGAAGATCAGGCCCGCTGATGGTCCCTTACAGAGTAAGGGCTTAGGATGGTCACTAGACCCTCACCTGAGAGTTCAGCCCTCCCTTCTGTGTCTCCCTGACAGCTGGATATTATTCTGCCCCAGCAGCATGTGGTCTTGTGGTCTTGGAAGGTGCAAAAGTATATAGATTATAGATGGTTATTGGTTATATGTAGATTATAGATTATAACTGGGATGGGAGACTCCATGTATACAGCTATGGGGGAGTCCTCATCCGTGCTAGGTGAGACATTTTAGTGATGCAGATGGTTTGGGGTCATCCATGTTGCTGTGAGTTATCCCTGACCATACTTTGTTTATTGTTGTTGTTTTGAGATAGGGTTTCCCTGGCTATTCCAGAACTCACGTTGTCAAACAGACTGGTCTTCCGACACTCCAGAAGAGGACATCGGATCTCCATTACAGATGGTTGTGAGCCACCATGTGGTTGCTGGGAATTGAACTCAGGACCTCTGGAAGAGTCAGTGCTCTTAACCGCTGAGCCATCTCTCTAGCCCTCACCTGCACTTTTTAAGTAAATCAAATAAACTCCTTCATTTGCCAGACTAGAGTGGACTGAGTCATTACTTTGGTCTGACACTGGTGGCCTACCTGAACAGATACTTTGTCCCCAGGAGAGGTCCATGCAACACTGGTCTTGGATTTATCCATAGGGAGGAGGGGAAGCTCCCCAACAGGGCCACGAGCTCCTGAGCAGACCTATGTCTGAGTCACAGTACAGGTGGCATCACTGAACACCTGTCACATGCCTGACGCTGTGCTTGGCATGGGGCGTGCTCTCCCTTGCTGAATCTATACTTGAGTCCAGTGAGATTGCCAGGCAGGCCATCCTCACCTGACAAATAAGGAAAGTCTAATAAGGACAACCACAGAGGCAGCTGGAACCTGAAACAGCCTGGAGCTTTCCTGAGCTACTTCAATACAGCAACAAAAGGAGGCATGCCACCTGTCCCTCTGCCCATGCAGCTGATGCCAGTTCTGCCTCACCCACTTTTCCAGAAGGACCACAAGTCGTAGTACTGTCAGCTTCCTTTGTATTGCTGGATCTGAGCTTGTAGGCGGAGCCAACTGACGGGCCTGTGGTGGTTAAGTCATCTGGGTCAGGCTGCATGTCCTATCTACATCTGTGCCCTGCTGTCACCTGACACTTCTTTAAAAGCTCCAACCTCAGCTGGACATATTCCGTTAACCCAGAAATACTTTGGGTTGACTGGCTGGCGCTGGGTGCTCTGGTCCTGCCCCCAGCCCCGCCCTCAGCTTTTATCACTTACTCTGGCGGGGAGGGACCTAGTGAACCTGGTCAGTTTCACGGACTTCCTGGAGTTATTTTGAGTTGTTACCTTCCTGCTTAAGGAGCTTGAGGATGCTTCAATCTCAGAGGAAACTGTTATGCAACAGCAGCTGTGACTAAGGACCTGGTTCTGTTTTGGTCAATTCACATTCTATTTACAGAAGAGACCCGGAAGTTCTGATGTGTGTTCCCCCAACAGAACACTAGGTGGGGTTAAGCTTAAGGCGTAAGGTGGAGGGAGAGACGAGAGACATAGGAGGTGCTGAAGGGGGAAGGGTGTGGACGGGGTTTGGGGTGCCTGCAGGCCAGTAAGGCATTAAATTCAAGTTAGAATTGTTGAGAAAGCAAGAGAGCTCCAGGAGGAGAGTACGACCTCCTCCCCTTGTGCTGGAGTCTGACCTCTCTGTTGGCTCCTCTGCCCATAACAGCCCTGACCCTCCCCTGCAGCCCCATTGTATCTTCTGATTCTCAGTGGCCGGCTTAGAGTCACTGCAACACAGACCAGCTTGCTGTAGGTGGCAGTGAACAGAAGGATAGCTAAGAATGATGTAAGTTGGAAGCCTGAGCCATAGTGAGAAGCGCTTGAAGAAGAAAGGAATACGGGTGGTGACCGGGAAGCCTTGCTCCTGTGAGGGTCACATGGGAGCCTCGTCAGGAGGACGCCCGCCCCCAAGTGTTAACATACTCTAAATAGTAAAACTGAAGTATGAAGTGGGAATCAGGCATCAACAGTAACTCTTAACAAACACCAACAAACATGTCTGCTACTCACCTTTGCAGGACGCTTGCTTACTCTTCCAGGTTGTTGGGTTAGCAGAGAGCGAGGCTGTGGGGCGTCCCGGGCTCTAAGGAGCACGGAGGAGGTGCGAACCCACAACCCTTGTAGCCCATGTTTCTGTAGCCTGGACTGTAGTTCCACTACTAAAGCCATCCTTACTCTGTATTCTCATTTGCTTCTTTGGAAGTTATGGCTTGGGTACAGCCTGGGGTACTGGATTTGTGGGGAGCAGAGAGTACTGAGTAACCTCAAAGCTCAGCTTTGTCTTCCACCTGTGGACTCAGGGGCCTCGTGTTTACTGTGTGCCAGGAGCTCCGCTGGGTTTCAGGGGTAATGAGACAGCCTTGAGTTAGTTGCACTGTGACTAAATGCCTGACAAGAAGGAAGGAATCGCTTATTTTGGCTCAGTTTGAAAACAGATACAGTCCATTAAGGCCGAGAAGCCATGGTGGGAGGAGCATGAGGCAGTTGGTCACACTGCATCCTGTCAAGAAGCAGGGAGCAGACTGGAAGTGGGGCCAGGCTAAGAAACTTCAAGACCCAACCCCTAGTGACTACTCCCTTTAGCTAGGCCCTACCTCCAAGCCAGCCCCTGCCTGGGGACTAAATGTTCAAACACCTGAGTTTTTGAAGGAATAGTGAGATTTGCTCAAACTGGCACTGAGAACTATGGGAGAGGCTGGCATGCAGATGTCTAGTCCCTCTCAGAAAAGGAAGCTGGGCTGCAAAGCAGACTCTCTGAGAAGCTGAGCTGCAAAGACTCTTGAGACCAGACCAGCTTCCTTGAAGTAGCAGAAACCAGCTGAACTGCCTAGACGAGGTTTAGACAAGAGTGACTTGGAAAGAACACTATGAAACCTATTGAGTTATCTTCAGGCTGTGCAATGTGCTACGGGTTCCCAGCTTGTGTGAACTGTCACCTGTGCTGGGGTGAGCTTTGATGATGCAGCTGTCCCTGAGTCATTTCTGCTCCTGTAAGTCATCCCAATAAAGTCTATTGGTTCACCAAGCTGGACTTTGATGATATCCATACTTTGGTCTGTCATGGGTTTCCTATCTGGGGTGAGTGGGAGTATGTGTTGTATCTCCCAAGGAAAAGCTTTGTCACACACAGCTGCCATTGGAGCTACTATCACCCCTTCTAAGATGGATGTTCATTCATTCATTCATCCATCTATCCATCTCTCTGTTGTAGAAAATATTTAATCCTAATCCAGGGCTTCTACCCCACCTTTGACCATTTAGTTCCTGGATAAAAGACACACACAACTGTAGGGTGGTGAGCTGTGCATAGGCAGCCTGGTCCCCAGTCAAATTCAGCCTTAGAACCCTGGCGAACCAGAGGTGACTGTCACCTGCAAGGAATGGCAGGTGTTTGGCCACACCCCTTGGGCCCCTGGCTCCTGTGGAAGCTACAGCCTCCCATAGGCCCCCTCCTCCACCCCACCCCACCCCCGCAGAGAGGTGTGTGGCCATCTGTCACGTAGGAGCAGCACCAAGCCCTCCCACATGCAAATAAGGTTTCCCCAAGCTCTCAGTCTAAGCTAATGCGAAGTACCTGCTGTCAGATCCTGACCCGCCCCAAAACTGTATATAAGAATTCTGTCCAGAAGGATTAGGTGTGCGAGAAGTACTCCATCATCCGAGAGCTTCTGTCATAAGAGCTGTAACTCTTGGGAAGAGGTCTGCTCTCCTCCCTGGCAAGTCAGGCTCTCATTGGCCCAGCCTGACTAAGTGCAGGGCAGACGGAGGTGAAGCCAGTTGCAGCAGCCAGAGATCTCCGAGGAAAGCCTCCAGTAAATAGGCCCACACACAACCTTTATATTTACATCTATCTCCTATCGATAACCCCGAGTTATCACTTACTATGTTTCATCCGGGCTGACTTAACTCCGATTGGCCAGCCCTCATGGCCATGCTTTCTTGACTCCTAACCCTTGACACCTTTCTCTTCCTCCTTCACCTTCTTCTCCCTTTCCTCGTGGTCTCCTCCAACCCCCAGGCTGGGAACACCAAGCACCACCAATCTCAATTCTGCCCAGCTATAGATTGTAGGCACCTTTATTTAACAATCAGAAATAACTTGGGAGCCAGGTCACAAAGCGTCACTTGGGTCTACATCCAGACTCTCTCGTCTCTGGGGCAATCAGGTCTTGCATTTAACATTACAATCCATAGCAACAGAACAATCCTCAACATCTCTCACATGCTGAGGCTACAGCCGTGGACTCGCAGCCAGGACTGCTGTCCTAGGGGCACTAAGTGACTCATTAGTGTGGAGGGAAGATCAGAGCACTGGGGTTAGACTGTGGGTAGGGATCAGCTGGATAAAAGCAGGAAGAGACACAGCCAAGAAAGAAATTTACCCAGTGATGAGTCAGAGAAATGAGCAAAACACTCCAGGCAGCAGCCAGTGGTCTTCACACCAAGCGGCCCCAGCAGCCGCCCTCATGGTGCACCCATACCGTGTGGTGGATGTTCCAGCGTACACCGTGGGAGCCCGTTGCAGGGACAGTGCCTTTGAGGAGGTCAGAGGCCTGGAGGGCTTCACAAAGGAGGCGAAGTTGGAAGCTGGACTTTGGAGGATGGGTGGGAGATGGTCAGGTAGAAGGAAATGTGAGGCGCGTGGCACCTCAGAGGTGAGACTGAGACTTAGAGGGTTTAGGGACCTCACCATGAGGAGAGGAGTAAAGTACAGGATCCGGGCATGGGCTGGTGCTCTATTAGGGCATGAAGAAACCAGCAGAGGAAGAACTGAGGAAAGGAAGGGGCACCAGGAGAGGCGCGAGGCTGGACAGCCAGAGCAGACCAGCTGCCAGTAATTGAGCTTGTTGTCTCTGCCTCCACTCATCCCCAGCGCTCGCTAGCGCTCAGAAGCTGATTAGCCATTGTTCCCCCAGCTTCTTGAGAGGCTGGGGAATTGCAGGGGAGAGTAAGAGGGGGGAGGCCAGGGGATTGTAAGGGTGGGTTTGCGGGAAGGCCAGGGGACTACAGGGGCAGGTGGTGGGGGTTGCAGGGGTAGGTTGTGTGTGGTGGGTAAAAGGCCAAAGGATTGCAGTGGTGGGTGTGGAGGAAGGCCAGGGGAGTGCAGGGATATGGAGGGGGGAGATCAGGGGAGTGCAGAGATGTGGAGGGGGAGGCCAGGGGAGTGCAGGGATGTGTAGGCGGGAGGCCAGGGGGTTGCAGGGATGTGGAGGGGAGAGGCCAGGGGAGTGCAGAGATGTGGAGGGGGGAGACCAGGGGATTGCAGGGATAGGTATGGGGGGGCAGGCCATGGATTGCAGGGGTAGGTTAGGGGGAAGAGTCTAGGGGACCATAGGGTGGGAGACCATGAGATTGCAGGGGTAGGTGGGGGGTAAGAGACCAGGGTATTGCAGTGGTGGGTATGGGGAGAGACCATGGGATTGTGGGGTTCAGTGGGGGGCGACTAGGAGATTGCAGTGGTGGTAAGGGAAAGTCAGAGGGTTGTAGTGTGGGTGTGGAGAGGCCAGGGGATTGGAGGGGTGGATGTGGGAGGGTATTAGAGGAGCCAAGAGGTTTCTCAGAAGGATTTGCATTGATCTAGGGGGTGCAAGAGACCCCCCTTTTGGGGAGACACCTAGCTTTTCGACCCCTCTCCTTGCTCTCATCCCAACCAATCCTGAGGGAAATAACTAAATATAAATAACTAAATATACTGAGACCAAGTGAAGGCAGAAAGGCCTTTAGAGCTGAGTTCAGAAGGGGCCAACAAGATAGCTCAGCAGGTAAAGGTACTTGTTGCCAAGTCTCGTGACCCAAGTTTAATGGCCCGAACCCACATGGCAGAAAGCCATGTCCTCAGAGCCACTAACTAGGACTCAACCCTGATCCCAACCATGTGGTGTCAGGTAAGTTATCTTGGAACCAGGTGCTTAGGAGGGAGTCCTATTCACCCTAGGACATTTGGCCACTCCCCTACAGGCCACTGAAGGAAGTGTGGGCACAAGGACTTCCCAACCACAGTGAAGGCACCCAAGAAGAAAGCTACCGGGGCTGCAGAGATGGCTCAGCCCTTTAGAGCACTGACTGCTCTCCCAAAGGTCCTGAGTTCAATTCCCAGCAACCACATGGTGGCTCACAACCATCTGTAATGGGGTCTAGTGCCCTCTTCTGGGGTGTCTGAAGACAGCAACAGTGTGCTCACGTAAAATAAATAAATAAATAAATAAATAAATACATAAATAAATAAATAAATCTTTAGGAGAAGGAAGAGGAAGAGGAGGAGGAAAAGAAGATTACCCAAACAGAACCACAGCTATAGTCAATCCTTCTGCTTCCTGGTGCCCCCAGCAGTGAAGTGGGAGGGAGGGACAGGGAAGGACTGGGGCATAGTTCTGTAGGATGTGTGTGAAGCAGGCATCAAGCCTGCAGTAATTTCCCACTCCAAGAAAAATAACAATGGAAAAGTAGCCCGTGTCTGTGGTGTTTATTAACACAAGAAACTGGTTTTGGTATGTTGCCTGTTTTGTATTGTAATTTTTTGACTCTGTACAGCCCTGAAACATGAATGTAATTCTTTCCATGCTGTGAGTAACCACCAAGATGGCTAAGATCTGCAGATTGCATGATTTCAGGATTGAGGGAGGCAGTGTGTGGGCCCTCCCTGTGTTGTGTGGGACTGTTTGTATGCTCAGGGATTGGTGGCGTTGGCCTCAGTCAGTCCCTAACCCAAATGTCAGCCATTCATATTTCCCGGCATTCCAGAGCACCCACAGTTTTGAGCACAACTTGGGGCTGTAGTGAGCACACTTGATTTTTGTTTTGGATGAAGGTAAAGGCCCACATGAGGACACGGGGATGGGCTTCTCAGAAGGGTGTCACTGTCACATGAGCATGCTTTACCCCACAGTTCCTCCATGGGTTGCAGTGGAGAGGTGTGGAGGGAAGGGGAGGGACTGGTGCTTATCCTGCCAAGTACAGGACCACCACTGGGTCCTGCAGCATGGCCTCCGCTGGACCCAGTGCTCTGTGGAATGCTCTCCTTCTTGCTCCTGTGGGGAATAAAAAAAATTCTTCAGGGAAGTAGATAAAAGGACAATGAGGCTGAGGAAGAAGCCAGAGGCAAGGAGCCTTGTGTTAAGACAAACTACGAAGGCCCAGGGCCTGCAGTCTAAATGGTGCCAAAAAGCAACACTGCCAACACTTGTGAGTTTCCCATTCAAACCTGCACCGTGAGCCAGGAGGAGGCAGTGCACCTCTGTGGCTGCGTGAGAGCAAGGACTCGGATTGCTCTCCCAACCCCAGTGCTGTCTCTAGCTTGCTGTGTGTTCTTGGCCAATATGATAGTAATGGGGATGAACAATGGCTGCCCCTTCATGTGACTGAGAGCTCGTCTCTGGTCCCCAACCCCACAATCCCAAGCTAACATCTTTTTTTAAAAGATTTATTTATTATTTATAGTTTTCTGCCTGAATGTGTGCCTGCAGGCCAGCAGAGGGCACCAGATCTCATCAGAGGTGGGCGTGAGCCTCCACATGGTTGCTGGGAGTTGAACTCAGGACCTCTGGAAGGGCAGCCCGTGCTCCTGACCCTAACCTCTGAACCATCTCTCCAGCCCCAGGCTAACACTCTCGATGCTTTTGCAGAAGACCCCAGTTTCTTCTCATCACCCAATCTGGAGTCTCATAACCCCCCGTAACTCCAGCTCCAGGGCACCCGACGCCCTCTGCCGACCTCAGGCGCCTGTTCTAACACAGAAATACCCACACACAGACAAAGCACGAATAATTAAAAAATAGAAATCTCAGAATTAAACACTTGAAAAGGAAAATAAAAGACAATAACACGATGCAGCAGCTTGCCTGGGATTTCTGCCTGATTCCGGTTTTTACTTCATCTATCTGGATCTCCTGTTCACAGAGTGGGAATGCAGACACCACAAACACAATACTCCTTGGAAGAAGCCAGACGTTGAAATCCATGTGCAGCGTGGTTACACTGATCAACATGCCCACCATTGGCAAAGATAGGGCAGAGTGTAGCTTCTTGGAGGACTGGGGTGTTGAATGGGCAGGGCTTCTTGTGGTTCTGGGGGGTTCCTATGCAGTGATAGAACATTCCAGAATTAGGCGGTGGTAACGGTTATACAACTTTGTGAATTACTAAAAACCCACTGAAATGTACACTTCAATGTGGAGGTTACATAGTAGGTGAATTACATCTCCATGTTTTCGGTTTCATGGGGATGCCCAGTGCCGGTCTAGTCAGGGGTGTGAGGAAGATCAGAGGACGGATGGGTCGTCTGGCCAGGCAGTGTGGGCGCCCTCCTCCGCACAGCCATCATGGCCCAAGTGACTCAGAGCCAAGTTGCTGGCTTGTGGCCCAGTCTCCTTCTTACTCATTTGCCTCTATGGTTAGGGTCTGAAAAGCCAAGGCCACAAACTGACTCTGCTCAAGGACTCTGCAGGGCAGGGTAAGGCTGGGTAGCTATCCTGTGGGTAACAGTTGGCCCTAATGGTCCACAGAGAGCTCAACCCTGGGCAAGTCTGAGAGCTTACCCCTGATGCTCCTCACCTGGTCTGTCCATGTCCTGCAGGGGGAAGGGCTCATAACGCTGCCCTGCGGTTTCTATGCCAGCTGCCCCTTCTCCTCTTAAGAGGGCAGAGCTGCACAGAGTAGACTCAGCCCTTGAGCTGCTCAATTCTTATCTGTGGTATGGGATTTCCCAGCTAGCCTGAGCCCTGGGCACCTGTGGGGCTTTGAATAGGCTTGGCCCCCATAGACTCACGTGTTTGAATGCTTGGCCATAGGGAGTGGCACTGTTAGGAGGTGTGGCCTTGTTGGAGGAAGTGCGTCACTGGGTAGGTGGGCTCTGAGGTTATATATGCTTAAGCCATCCCCAGTGTGACACATACACTCCCCTGCTGTCTTCAAATCAAGATGTAGAACTCTTAGATCCTCCAGCATCGTGTTGGCCTGCATGCTGCTTCGTGGTGGTAAGTAACTAAATCTCTGAAACTGTAAGCCAGCCCCAATTAAGTGTTTTCCTTTGTAAAAGCTGCCATGGTCATGATATCTCTTCACGGCAATGAAACCACAACTAAGACAGCACCCGCTTGTTCCCACTTGCTGCTAAGAGGAAGAGCCAGCCCTTCACCCTTCTGCCTTTTCTAGAATCTTCTGTATGACACAACTCTCAGGCACTGAGGACACATCCCTTCCCGATGCTGGTGGCCAAGACACTTTCTGTTGTTGTGGACCAAGAAAGGTAAAGTTCTTGGTCCTGCCAGGACCTGTTAGTTGGCCTGCTAGGGGCTCCATCTCCTCCTCCTCCGTACCAGGGAGGTCTGCAGGAGTGGCCTGAAGAAGGATTTCGAGCCCAGAGGAAATAAATTATGTTTTCCTGGTTCCTGAATGTTCCTGTAGGCACATCTCAGCACCCGTGTTCCTGGGCACCTCCACTCATGTACAAGCGTGGATAAATGTGCATACCACATTGGGATCTGTGCATACATAGAGAATTCTGTTTTCCTATCAGTGTTTGTGCTTCTGACTGCATTGCATTCCCCTTTACAGACATACCACCATGTCTCTGTCTACACTTACACCCCAGGTACACAACCTGCTGGTGCTTACCTCTCTCTCTGTCTCTCTCTCTCTCTCTGTCTCTCTCTCTCTCTCTCTCTCTCTCTCTCTCTCTCTCTCTCTCTCTCTCTCTGTGTGTGTGTGTGTGTGTGTGTGTGTGTGTGTGTGCCCATGGGGCTCTCCTGCACCCAAGTCAGTCACATGTCTTTTCTGTGGTGCAGAGCCGGAGTACCCAATGGTTGTACTGCAGCCCAGGCCTTGGAGGTGTATCTGGGCACAAATTCAGCACCCACTGTTTGCCACAGGTGGCACCGGCAAGTAGCATAGAAAACACAGGTCCCAGAGAAAGCAAGACTGCTGCCCACAGGCTCTGAAGGCTTCAGGGCCTGATGAACACTGGGGGGGGGGGGTACTTAAAGCTGACCCAACGAGCCTGTCAAACAGGTGCAGAATGGAGATGGTCCGTCACTCCTATCCTAAGCCCGTAATGTCCATTCTCCTAGGACTCCTGGAGGGCAGAGCCTCAGATGGGGAAGACTGTCTCACAGGTGCACAGGCCCAGGCATAAGAATGTGGGGCGCAGGGTGGGCAAGCACAGACAGGAAGAGGAGCTTCCAGTCTGAAGAATCACCAACTCCTCAGCCATGTCCCAAGGCCACTCAGCCTCCTATCAGTAAAGCAGCTCAATTGGGCCGTAGAGTCTTAGGCTCAGACACCAGAGCAGTAGATTCAGGAGACAGGGGCTCCTGTGAGATCAGGAGTGAACAGGTGAGCTGCTGGATGGGGGAAGAGCACCCGTCACACCTTGGCAGGCTAGGCCTTCTGAGTGCTTCACAAAGCTTGGCTGAGTACTGAGTCAGGGACTCACAGGCACCGGTACCCACCAGCTCCCTTCTGCAGCTCCTGCAGACACAAGCTTAGAGCAATTGTCGGGGAGACAGGGTATGAGGTCCAACTCAGCCTGGATCCCAGAAGACAGTGGGGCTAGTGGGTAACTCTGAAGGCTGGGCCATGGGTGGATATGTCTGCTCAGGGACAGGAGCGTACTTGCCTGATGCCACTTGGGAAGGAGTAGCTACACTCTTGTGATTACAGTCCTAAGATTAGTCCTCCTAATTCCCAAGCCAAAATGATGGAACCAAGACCCCACTGAGTTAGGTCACTCCCAAATCTGGAACCATAGTGTGCTGTAAGAGAAGGGGTGTGCCTCGTGGCCACTTGGGTGGCCCAAGGTTGTCCTTCTGTACCAATCCTAAGGCTCTCCAGAGTCTGTGAGAATCCTGGATGCTTTTCCCTGCAAAGGCTGCAGAGGGCTATCACTGGTTCAGGGTAGCACTGCAGGAAAGTTGGTTCTGTCCAGCCGTCCACTCACTGCTGTCCTGACCTTCTACCCAGGCTACCCTGCCCTAGCTTTGCTTCTGAAAACCCTGTTCTCCAGGCAGGAATTATCTCTCCATGCAGACACTCTGGCTCTAGACAACCCTGCCATTTCTGATCAACTAAGGCACACAGGAAGGAGCATCCCTTCCTTCATCTCTAGTGAGGCCCCCAGACAAAAGCTTCTCTGAAGGTCTGATTGCACAGCCAAGGTCAGGACCACCCGTTCCGACCCTTGGTATTACAGCTCCTCAACAGGCATCAGAGAAGACACAGGCAGTTCTGGGAGGTACCCAAGGGCAGGGCATGCTACCGCAGAGACTTGAGGATGCTGAGGATGTAAACTCTTGGATATTCGGATTGACCTTGGGGCCCAGAGAGAGCAGGGGCATGGACTCATCACAGGGAATGCTAGGAGTGGAGGGTGCTTCCCCGGCACTCAGTAAGGAAGCCAGAGGCACCTTTAGAGGCGAGTCACCCACAGGTTTAACCAGATCTTGTGGGACTGTCTGGTCTTCCCTTGCTCAGCTTGCACATACCCATAGGTATGCTCTGTTCTTGTCCATGCTATCTGTGCCTTTGACTGTCCCCCGCCCCACACACACACACACACACACACACACTGGGCTGAGTGGGGATAAGGGCTGCAGAGTAAACGGTTCAAAATGTCTTGGTGTCCAGCTGCTTCACCTTTCAGGAAAGAAACAGGCCCAGGCAACCCAAGGACACACCACAGTTGAAGGCAAGATCCCGATACCCACCCAGTCCTTAGATGAAGCAGCCTGGGTCAAGACAGAACCTGCTTTTGCTGCCCTCTAGTGGTGATAGGGTAAACTGCAGGCTGTCTGAGCGGCGCCCCCTTATCTCTTTCCTGGAAAGCTCTCCTCACTTCAGACCTAGGGTCTAATACCCTCCCCTTTTCCTACTCTGAAATGTCCTGAAAGACAAAGGTCACCCAAATGTCCTCACCTGAGTCTGACCCCCTTAGACAGGCAAACTGGGAAGATGGGCCAGCTTAGACTCGCTGAGTATCAGTCTCAGGGCTCAAACAGTCACACCACAGCCAGCGCTGGTCATTTTCTCTCGTCCTCTTATTCTTGACATGGCTCCCTGGAAGCCCTCTCTGTCCTTGGCCTCCTAGATTGTCCCCTACCTCCATGGTTGGTCCTTCTCAGCTGTCTCTGGTCTTCCAGGTCTCTTTGTCCTTGCCTGCAGGTGTTTCCTTAGACTGTGGCTGGCCTACTGTTCTTGCTTGTATTGGAAGCTGGGTCACCAAACAGCTGGGTGTCACATCGAACTTTCAAACCAGGAGCACCAAAGATGTCAGCATCTATGAGTTGGCGGATTTTTGTAGCACGTGCGCTCAGTTTTACAGCGAAGCCTCCTCTTTGATGCACAGTGTGGAATGAACACCAGCCGTCTTCAGTGCTCAGGGCCCCCCAGGGCCCTACCTGAGGGACTTCTCGCAGTCTCAAGCCACCTGTCAGACTTTTCCAGGCCTGCTGTCACTTGCTTTCCAGACCTGTATCAGTCACCTTTTATCTCTGTGACAAAGTATCTGAAAACTACAAACTCAGTGGACGAAAGGATTTATTTCACTACATGGCTTCAGTCTGTGGTCAGCTGCCTCCGCTGCCATAGACCTGAGGCAGGATTGAAGGATCATGGTGGAAGAGTATGGAGGAAGAAGGCCGCTCTCATCATGGAGGCCAAAAAGCAGAGAGACAGAATGAGTCAGGGACAGGATGTGCCTTTCAAAAGCTCTCCTCAGTGACCCACTCTTATAACAGACCACTTAACTACAAAGTTACATTTACACTAATTCACTGATGCAATTGGCACTCTTGTGATCCAATTGCCTCTCAATAAAGCTGGGGATCAGGTCTTGAACCCACAGAGTTTCTCTAGGATGGGAGCCGTCGTCCTGAATGGGTATTGCTAAAAACAAGTTCTAGTCCTGGGGGAGAATGGCAGCAGAGAATTGGAATGACAGGAATAGATGTAGCCTTTCAGGACACTTAAATACCTGATCCTGTCTAAACCCTATCTAGTTCTCCGGATCTAGGTATTGGCAGGCTCCTTTGTAGTTCCAGGAAGCCCGTCTGAATATAGCAGAACTCCAGAAAAACCACCAGAGGGCAGTGCTGCCCCACTCACGGCCTTTGGGAAGGTCTGTCTTTGTGTCTTGGTATTGAGGTCTTTCGAGGAGAATCAGGTGTGTGTGTGTGTGTGTGTGTGTGTGTGTGTGTATGTAGATGGTGTGGGTGTATTACTTTGTGAGTCTTCTGGTGGGTTGGGGTGTTTGTGGTACCCATTGCTCACATCAGTGCCTCCAAATCCCACCACCAGGAAAGGGAATGCTGGGAATGCTGGTCATTTCATGGACTTCTAAGCAGGATGGCAGGATGGAGCTCAAAACTTGTAGCACCATCATGTTCAAGTGTGTTCTGACTCTGGACCCATAGGCTGTATGTGGTCGAGAGAGCTATGAATTCTGTTCAACACAAAATTATAAACTTCTTTAAAACAGTATGAAGGAGTTTGGGGTAGGTGGTTGCTGTGGTTATTTTGTTCTGTGACTCAGTTCTATGGTTTTTGTTCATGAACTTTGTTGATGGCAATGGTATATGGCAATGTCAATAGGACAGGCAGTTGGAGAGATGACTCAGCAGTTAAAAATTGCTCTTTCTCGAAGGACCTGGGTCCTTTGAGACACCCACCAGAGGGCTCAAAGGCTGCTGGTGACTCCAATTCCAAGGGACCGGGTGTCCTCTAGCCTCCTGGAGCGGCTGTATGTACATGAAGAACATAGACTCACAAATAAACAAAAATGATACTTTAAGGAGGCAGAGCCCAAGATTGAGTAGCTCAGTCGGTAGAGTGCACACCCACTAGGGCATTGAGCATGGTGGGACCTATCTCTAACTCCAGCTCTTGATAGAAGGATCTAAAGTTCAAGGCCATCCTCAGCTACATAGGAGTTTGAGCCAGCCTGGACAAAAAAGACTATCTTCAAAAGAAAAGTTGGATACATCTGGTTGAGTCTTACTAGGCTTAGACACCTGTCATTCAGAGCAGTGGCCTGAAGAAGGCCTTTCTTGTTACTGGCTAGAGTCCAGGTTGACCTGATTGATGGGACCCTTATAGGCTGGGGGTTCAAGCCATTGTCTCCCAGTCTCACACCCATTCCAGCCCCACCAAGCCCCAACTGTGCAGATGATGTCTGAGCAAGTGACCACATGGCAGAGGATGTGTTGGTTTTCTCTGTCCTGAGCCCTACACCAGAACTCCTGGTGACTCAGCCAGCGCTGGGAGCCTCTCAGGTCAGAGCTGAAGAAAAGACATGAGTGTACGATGCTAGTAGCTATATTGGGATATGCTTGGAAACAGAGTGCTCCTGGGAGGGAACTGTCTCCTGCCTGGGGAAGAGAAGAGGGGGTTAGCTGCACTGGAAAGGATGCTGGCACGCTGGAAGGATGGGGCGGGTGACTCCATACCGGGAGGCACCAGTCAGAGAGGGACCTTCGAAGTCTTGGGATGTGCCTTGTGGGGGAGGGTAGTGAAACAGCCATCCCCCTTACTGCCCCCCCCTCCCGTCTGCTCTCTCCTAAGGCCCAGAAATCCATGAACCCAGGGAATTTCTGCAGCTGGAACAGGGAGGAGACATGACTGGCATTCCTTCGCGTGTGCCACACATTCTATTGATTCATTCTTTTGGTGCCAGGGGCAGCCCCCAGGGTCTAGTGCATGCGAAGCATCTGCTCTACCTCTGGGCTACATCCCAGCCCGAGTTCACGTTCTATACCTGGGGAGACACACACGGAGTGCTGGAAAGAGTCAGAAGCGCGTGGTTCACACAGAAAGGAAAGAAGAAAGGAAGAAGGAGAGACACTAGGAGAGTGGGGACAGGGAAAGGGCGGGGAGCAGGACAGGAGGTGGGTGGTGGCCCGAGGAGGGGGCAGGGAGAACTTTCTGGGCCTCCCTCTCTGCGCCCTCGCGGGCAATCAGGCCGGCAGGAGGCAGGTGGTCCAGGGAGACAATGGCGCGGAGGAGTGCGGAACCTGGGACTAAATTTGGCGTTGCCTTTGCAGGGCTCGGGGCCGCCCGTTCATCTCCATGCAAAGGAGAGACGAAATGAATATGCAGCGCGGGCTGTAATTGGGCCGCCGCGGCCGCCGCCGCCGCCGCCGCACTATAATTTTCCAAACAGGATCTTGCAATCAGGGCCTTATTCATTAGCGCATAAACAATTTTGTTTCTCGGCACTCGAACCTGTCAATCATGCCGAGAGGGAACATCTTGGCCGAAGGCGCGGGCCGTCGCGCGCGCTCCTACGCGCGCCCCCTCGAGCGCCGCCAAGTGGCTTTGTGCCCGGGAGCCCTTGGGTGCTGGGATGGAGGGGGAAGGGGGCTTGCTGCAAGGTCCCCTGACAGCATGCGTTTGGCAAACCCATAGATACTCCTTTGAATCTGCCTCTGACTCCCAGCCTTGTCCTAAGGGTATCTGTATTCCTCCTTCCAAGCCTCAGTTTACCTTTATTAGCCCGCTGGACTAGTGAACAGCTTCGGAGAGAATAAAAATGGCTACAGCATTTGTCGCTGAAGCTCTGGGAGTTAGGGAATGCTGCCGGTTTGTTTGTTTGTTATTAAAAAGGGTGCCAGAGACCCGCAGAGGGCCCTTCGCACCACTCTAGACAGCCTTCTGGGATACTGTATGCCTCTGACAACCCAAGGGATTCTGCAAAAGCTGAGCGGGGTCTGGACTCCCTCACAAAGGGGCATGCTTGCTTCTGGGCTTGCTGGCAGTTCTGCCTGCCCTAAAGCACCCGTTAATTCTACAAGTCGATGCGGGGCTCTGCGCCTGTGGGTGGCTACGTTTGTATGCACGGGACTAAGTCTGTCCACACAAGCCCAGGTGTAGACATGCTTGTGGAAAGGCTGTGGTAGTGGCTGTAACTGCGAGTTGTGACTGTAATGGGAACCCAGTCTGTGAGAGCGCCAGAGAAACGGAAGCCTTTGGGGTCCAGGAGGTCCAGCGGGAACCGTGTGTGGAGGCAGTCTGTTTCTCTCCAGACACACTATTGCTCTGTTGTCCTTAGTTCCTTGTCTACCCCTTCTCAGAGCTGTCAGCCTGGCTTTGTCCCCTTGGCAGGTTTCCCTTGGAACCTCTCGCTTTCCCAGCCTTTTATTTCCTCAGAGGGTGATTGAGCCCCCACTGCTCCCTCTATGGAGAGAGGCCCAGGTCTCTCTGGAATGCCAGGGCCAAATAGTCCTGTCGGCAGTTTTACATGGATCACTTGTCAGAGCTGCAGGCCCATTGCCTGGATGCAGACACAGAGGCCTGGGACAGGAAACCAGGAAGAGGTGCTGTTTGGAGGTGCTCCTGCCAGTGAGGAGCACAGGCAGGGTTTGAAGTCATATATGTCTTTCTGTCTATCCTCAAAGCTGGGGTACAGGACCTGACTCTCCCAAACACACACACACACACACACACACACACACACACACACACACACACATAGAGTCACCCAAAAGCTAGGGCAGACGACTATGGAGGTGCCCAGAACCCCATATACTGCCTCCTCTACCTCCTATTTCTTCTGCTTTGTCTCTGTCCCCACCCCCAACAGTCTCCACTTGAAGAGACAAAGAATTTGAGGATGTGCCGGCAGCCAAATGACAGGCCATCAGTCTCTGCCCAGACACTCTCTTCACAGTTCTAGCCCGGATGCCACTCCACCCGATGGTCACCCCCAGCACCGGGCCAGGAAGGGAGGTGACCCAGGGAAGGGGCTGCAGTGGGAGGTGCAGAGTCCGGAAGACCAGAGGAACAGTCTTCAACCTGTGAATCTGGCTGTGCCTGGCCCGTAGCCTCCGTGCCCCGGCCAGTGTCCCCGGATGCACTGATGCATGCTGACCCCAACCGAGACCTCTGGGACAGATTGTCACCTTCACGTGCTGGGTAGAATCAGAATTGAGGGTCCTGGACAGGAAGCCAAGGTTAAAAGCTACAAGGCTACTTTCCTGTTGGACTGTGTCGAGTCTCTCTGTGCGTGAAGAAAGCTATTTAATCCACTTGGCACGATAAGATGAAGGGAAATCGAAAGAAATACACCCCTGAACCAGAAACCCCAGACACGTGTCCCATGTTGCACTCCTGAGGAAGCCCTGCCATCCCCTCCCCCAACCTTCCCACCCCACCTGCCGGAGGCAACCAAGCCAGGAGTCAAGGTCTCTGTGTAATACTCATTGTTTGTACTTCCTAGAAAATGGCTCTTTTCCCAAAGCCTTGTTCCATCCACCCTTTCTAATGCACCGTGTGCTTTTGTGGCCATCATGTGCCCCCATCTGGGTAGTAGGCTTGCTTGCCCATTTATCAAAGTCCAGTTTGCAGCCTAGAGTGTCAAGTCATCTTTCCCAAGGTCACTGTTAGGAAGAAAAGGAATCAGGACTTGAACATGTGGCTTCACACAGAGAGCAGGGATCCCCTGGACTGGCTCTCTGTCCACTGATCCCCTGGACCGGCTCTCTGTCCACTGCTACCTCTTCGAGGGATAGGCTTTCATGCTAGAGACACCCTGGTTGTCCCTAGTCCGGCCTCCAGAGCTATGAGATCACATAGGTGCTTGGAGACATCCATCTGGAGATCCCGTCGGGGTCCAGCCTTCTCCCTGTTGAAAGCTTTACTTACACCTTGGTCACTCATGTAACGTGGGGCAATAAAAAGCTGTGTGATCTCCTTCTCTCCAAAAAGCCATTCTCCCTCTCTGGGCATCTGCTTCTTCACCACTTTTAAGGCTGAGTTCTAACTCCAGTACCCAACTGTAACCCAGCCTCGTGGTGTGTGGAGACAGGAGGATTCCTTGGGGCTTGCTCCACAGTTAAGTCTAGCTCTAGATTCAGTGAGAGATTCAGTTTCATAAAATAAGGTAGCTGAGTGCTCACCTCCGAAGACCTTCACGCCACCCCTTCCAGGGCGCTGGGAACATTGCAGAAGAGGGGGCAGAAGCCAGGAGCCGGCAGATAGGGAGAAAGGACACAATCGGCCATCTTCAGAGCCACACAAAGCCGTGGCAGTCGTGACATTTCAACCTTGGACTGCACTGGGCCCATTGATCGCTAGGCAAGGATGGAGGAGGAGTTTAGCCCCCTCGCCGCTGAGCCTTTCTTACTGGTGGAGTCGGGATGCGGCAGCCACTGCTTCCAGCCCTGTGCCCACTAGTGATCCCACCAGTAGATGGTCTCAATCCCAGGGCCACACAGTCACAAATCAAAGCCAAAAGTCAGGAACCTTAGAAATGGAGAGGAGGAAGGTGGGGTAGAGGTGCAGAGAGCAGTCAGACTGCAATTGTGTACATGTATGAAGCTGTCAAGAACTGAGTCAATACATGTATGAAGCTGTCAAGAACTGAGTCAATACATGTATGAAACTGTCAAAAACTGAGTCAATACAGGCAATAATCAGGCAGAGAGCAACAGAGGATCTGATAGCACACACATATGCAGACCTGTGTACAACACACACACACACACACACGCACGCACACCACACCATGCACACATAACAAACAAATTCTGTGTTCATTATTATAGCTCTAGAACCTAGCTCAGCATACATAGTAGAGGTTCGATAGAAATCTATCACACAAGTAGACAGATGAGGACTGAACCAAAAAAAAAAAGGCAGAGGGCAGGGCCTGAAGGGCCATAGGACCCATGTCCTCTCCCTCTCCCCAGACAGGCTGGTGTTCCTGGGGCCCCTCAGAAGGCTCAGCCCCACCCAGAGCCTCATTGCTGGTGGGTGGGCTCCAGAGCTTGTACTGTCTGATAGAGTAGCTGCTGACCATGTGGCTACCAGCACCCGGCCTGTGACTAGCGCAGACTGAGATGCGCTTCACAGCACACATACAATTTTGTGCCTAAAGGAGGGAGGTGAAATACCTCCAGGATGATTCCACTGAAAACCTGTTGAGGTGATCATGTGACCATGTGGGATGATGTGAACTATGTTACTAACCTTGCATTATCGGACTCCTTATTCTTTTTTTTATAGTGCTGTTTACAGGGGAAACCATGTTAATGCTCCACCAACGAACTGCATCCTAGAATATGTAAGCGACACACTGCCTGCCCTTGCGTATTCTATTGGAAGATGCTACAGACCTCTGCTGCAGAGGGAATCTCCCAGACGTTCACTTAAAGTCATCCTTTGTGGCCCTCCTATGCACTCAGGTCCAGGAATAAATAACCATGGTCTCTGCCTCAGTTGCTCTCTCCAGCCCTTTGCTTCTGTCTTGCAAAGACACTTGACCTCTCCTCTGAGTGGGTCCAAGACTATCAGTCCTTGGAGGCCTTGGGTACCCATCTCCCATCTGACTGAGGCCTCCACCTTAGTCCAGCCAATCATGTTCTGTGCATTACTCTTTGCTGCATCTCTTCTCTCCCCTCTACCATTCACTTCCTTCCCCCAGGCACCATTCCTTCACCCAGGAAACATCTAGTAGGCACTGATATCCAGGTGTCTTCTTGGAGCTTAGTAAGTATCTCAGTGAAAGAAGACATCAACTCTAATCTTCTGGGCTCACATCCTAAAAGGGAAGATAGACAAGACATGAGCAATCGCGGCAACAAATGACCTGTGTTAGAAGGGGAAACCCTAATAGAAACAAGGCTGAACCAGGCTGGAAGACATCATTTACACTGGTCCCTCTGCCTTCAGGCTCCTCCCTTTGACTCATCCTTTGTGGGCAAGATGGTGGGATCTCATGTATAGCCCGACCACCTCCCTGGTTCAAAGCCCTCCTTGGATCCCCAGTACCTCTCGGTTCAGGGCCAAGTTCTTTAGTGGAGCATGCAAAACCAGGCTCTGGCCAACTTGCACCCCTCTGTTCCGTCTTGTCCCTAGCCTGTTCTCTAGCGCCCCCCTGCGTTCGCTTGTTCTCATCCTAATGGGTTCATTGCGTGGTTCCGGGGAGCTTTGCGCCCAGATTCTTGTGTCCCCCAAACTGTGCCCCAGCTGTACACCTGCAGCCACTGTGGCTCACAAACCCGTGGGCCTACTCTGTGAGCAGGCAAGCCACGTTTCCACGAGTCTTTCCCTTTTGGAGAAAGTGGGCCTCAGGGGCTGTCCAGGTATGTCTGACTTCCAAGAGCCTCAGCGGGAACTGGCTCTGTGATTCAGGATGTCGCCATGGCAACCGCCGGGCCCTCGTGCCATCTCCTGCAATCAGCGCTGGGACCCGGACACCCGCTGGGCTTCCTGGAGATTTCATTCCCCACGTTGGGGAAGCTGGGGGGTGGGGTGCGGGGATATGGGAAGCCTCTTAGCCCTCCCCCTCCCTCCCTGCCTAAAACCCCTCTCCTCCTCCTTATGATAGGGTTGGGACTTGAGAGAGAACTGCTCTGGACTTTTAAGTAGCGACAGAAGTTCTAGTTCCCCATAAGTCACCCACACCTTGTGAGGTCTTGCATAAAGATGATCCCTTCCTCTCTCTGCACCTCCATCTTCTCACCCGAGATGCTTCCTTATTGGTTCTTTGTAGAGTCTTAGGCAATGACATTCTGTGTATCACGTTCTCAGTTACTATTCTATGGAAGGAAAGGTATAGGACAAACTCTCGCCCTCATAGGGCTTCACGGTTTTCCTACCTTGTTTACAGTATCGGTCTGTTAGAATAAGAATGGGGGGGGGGGGCAGGAAAGGGGACAACATTTGAAAAGTAAATGAAGAATATATCTAATTTATTTTTTTAAAAAAAGAATTTAGAGTTAGAGAGGTAGAGAAAGCTGAGCGGTGGTGGCGCACGCCTTTAATCCTAGCACTTGGGAGGCAGAGGCAGGCAGATTTCTGAGTTCGAGGCCAGCCTGGTCTACAGAGCGAGTTCCAGGACAGCCAGGACTATGCAGAGAAACCCTGTCTCGAAAAACCAAAAAAAAAGAGAGAGAGAGAGAAAAAGACCACGGCCACTAGCGGTACATGAGATGCTAACCGGCCGTCATGAGAAACATGCCTGTGAGACATGTGTTACCAGTCAGCAAGTGATCCAGCCTCCCTTCTATTTCCTGGATCTCTGGTCTTAGGTTAGATCAAGGGAGTAGAGAGGGGGCCCTCTCGTATCCCAGAACTGTCAGTGGGAAGACCCCCAAGCCTGCCTTGTCCTGAGGGAAGACGTCACCCACCATCACTGGGCCATATCTGGTGCTCTAGGCTACAGGAGCCTGACCCAGCCAAGCCCTCAGTGGCTGTAGATCTGGGCAATGGGGACCTGCAAGTGTGACAAGTGCCAGGCCCAGACTCTGCAGCTGTGGGATGAATCCTGCTTCATGCCTGTCCTATAAACAACATTATCTTCATTCTCCACCCAGACCCTTGGGTTTCTGAATCAGGACCCCTCGGTAGCTGGTTCTCCGCTTTCCTGCCAGCTCTTGCCCAGGTCTGGAAAAAGAAACTGCATGCTGTTATGCTTCTTGCATCTCATTTAATCCCTACAACTCTGCCAAGTAGCTTTTACAGCCTGTATTTCATGGGAAAGGAAAGAAAAATTCAGAGGGGTAAAGTGATTTTACTCAAGGTCACATAGCTAGTAAGAAACAGACGGGATTTGAACCCCGGGCCACAGCTCTCAGAGAAAAGGGGATCGACGGAGCTCTGTGGATGCTTCTAGGGCAGGAAGGTCTGGTTGTCAAGACTGGAAGAGTTTGGAACTGGCTGGCAGAGAGACCAGAGTGCAATGCAGACACAGGGTGGGGGCTGCATGACCTGGCCAAGTGGAGGGTCAAGCTGCCTTGGCCCAGCTCCCATCTCCAGCCTCAGGGCCAGCTTGTGAGGTGGAGCTAAAACATTCAGGCAGTTTCCTTTCCTTTGTTGGGAGTGATGTCGCCCATTTCCTGGATGTCCAAGAACCCCGCTTCAAACAATAGTGCTGTCAGGAAGCCAGGAAGGGGCTGCTGCTCTGTACTCGGTTCTGCCCCATCCCTCCCCACCTCCTGAGACCTGGCCGGGCCATCCTTTATGCTTATCTCTTAGAGTCTGATGTCCCACTCTGCCACCAGCCGGGCTGCATTCCTGTGAATGGGGTGCCTCACTGCTCTGGGCCTCAGCTTCCCTCCCATCTGAAGATCAGGGGACACATTTTCACTCAGCAGAACTAGTGTGACCTTCAGAGAACAGACACAGGAATAGCTAACATCCTAGACACAGGTAACAGATGTTCTGGAAGTTTGCCTTTTTGTAGTCATCCAGAAAATTCCAGTTAGCTCTAAATAATGGGATCGTCAACTCATTTTTCAAGGCTACCGGTCATGTCTCTGTGATCACCTATGTGTGCTATATTTTAAGACTGAATCAGACCTACAGCTTAAGAGCCAAACAAAATCGATGGTTAGCTTTGTCGGCTCAGTACAACCCAGAATCTCCTGGGGGGGAAAAGTTTTAATGAGGATTGTCTACCCTGGGTTCGCCTATGGGCAACGTGGGCCACTGTGGGCAGCGTCATTCCCTGAACCGTGTGAGAGTGGAGAAACCGAGCTGAGTACAGCGAGCAAACACGCATGCATGCATTTCTCTCTGCTCTTGACCGTGGGTGTCGTGCAAGCTTCTGCCACTGTGTCACCCCGGCTATGCTACACTGTAATGTGGAACCGTAAGCTGAAATAGATCCTTTCTCTCCCAAATTGTTTTTGTCAGGGTGTTCCATCGCCGCAACAGAAATGAAACCAGAACAGGTGAGATCCAGCACTTATGATAGTGTGTAACCTGGGACAATGATGTGGTTTGTTTGAGCCTTGGGTTTTTCTACCTATAAAATACGGCAGCAACAATAGCACCATGTTAGCTGTCCCTGTGAGAAATAAATAGACAATGTGGGTAAGTGACACGGCTCGGTGTGGGTAAGCCACACAACTCGACGTGCGTAAGTCACATGGTTCAATGTGTGTAATGGCCAAAAGGTGGGTACCCAGCAAATAGCAGCAATCACGGTCATCGCCAAAACATTGTTATTACTTTTTCCACAGTGCCTTCACAATCCCCCTGTCCGGTCTTTGCTCCCAGGTTTCTCTTCGTCCAAGTCTTCCCTGTCTGTCACCCACGCCTGTAAAACAATGGGAATTCATTGGCCTCGCTGGGCCCTCGCTGCTGCTCAAGCGCCAGTCCAGTCCTCCTGACATGGAACTTGCCAGGGAGTCAGAGCTACACCCAGCATTTGACAGCGTCTGCGTCCCCAGTTCCGCAACAGATTGGAATCCTACCCAAAAGAAGGGGAACTACACAAGTGGTTCAAGCTGTCTCCAGACTTGGGAGCTGGGTGGGTGCTTTTGTCAAGAAACATGGCCTTTTCATTAAGGCCATTGTGCGCCAATTAGCCCAGCACTGACTCACAGGGAGCACAGCACTGGGGCCCGCTGTTCAGGCAGCCCGTGGCTGCGGCATTGTGTTCTATGAGCCCTGGGTCTTGTACCCTGGGGAGTCTCCCCTCTGCTGCTCTTCTAGGTGGTTTCTTCACCCTGTCGTGGAGTGCACCTGTCACCTCAATGAGGGTGCAGCTGTTACACATGTGCTTGATACCGGGTGGTGTTCCACGGTCATGGTATTGAATTAACAGAACCACCCAGAAGGAAAGCGCCATTGTCCTTCCGTTCTGCAGAGGAGGCAGCAAAACCATCTCATTAGTCACCAGAAGAACTGCCATTTGGACAGTGTTTTCCAACTAAACTCACGAGTTGCACGGCCTTGGGTGAGTCATATCCCTCTCTGTTTGCCCCCTGCCCACCCCGTCTCTCCTCATCCCTGCTTCATCAACTCCCATGAAGTCAGAAATAAAATATACACAGCCGCTGACAGAAGAAACTCAAGCGAAGAAAGGGAGGCAAACGGTACTGATGATCACCATGTAATTAAGGTAGACAAGAGCTACAGGCCAGAGACATCTCCCAGGTCAATATCAATACAGAGTCACCCCAGAGCTTTGTTGGATGTGCAGGCTTGCGTTGGGCAGAACCACCACAAGCCAATTGTTCTGCCGCTGGGGAGGGGCCCTCAGTTACTTCCCCTCCCTATTTCCTACAAACATTTCACTGAAACCCTTATAGCACATCTCTATACACCCCAATCTGCATTTCTGTAGTGTCACTTTACAAGTGTGGAATTATATGCCTGCTTTGTTATTTTGATAGATACTCCTCTGGACATAGTTCATCAATATATCCATTTATGACTGCCGTATCTGGGTCAATATATATTATCAGTGTGGTGGTTTGAATAAGTATAGCTCTCACAGACTCATGCATTTGAATGCTTGGTCATAAGGGTGGCATTGTTAGGAGGGGTGGCCTTGTTGGAGTAGGTATTGCCTTGTTGGAGGTAGGTGTCACTGTGAAGTGGGGCTTTAAGGTCATATATATTCTCAAGTTCCACCCAGTGTGATATTCAGTCTCTCCTTGCTGCCTGTAGAACTCTCAGCTCCTTCTCTGGGACCATGTCTGCCTGTATGTCACCATGCTTCCTGCCATGATAATAATGGACTAAACCTTTGAAACTGTAAGCCAGCCCCAAAAATATATGTGTCTTTTATAAGAGTTGCCTTGGCCATGGTGTCTCTTTGCAGCAATAAAATCCAAACTAAGACCATCAGGTTCCTTATGCTTTTGCTGAACAAATAAAAAATGGCACCATGTGGCTTTAATGTTCATTCTGACCACTAGTTAGACATCTCGCATACTCATTAGTTAAACAGTCTCTCTGCAAACTTCTAGTCTTTGCAGATGTCTCTATATCACATTTTTTGATAGCACACCTGATTCTCTGTTCCTTATGCCTGGACCTCCTCTAGCAGTCCTCCCTGCCATGCCTCGCTTCTGTATGATAGTCGTTCTGACCCACAATGTGTCAGTCTCCAGGTTCACCCACGCAGAACCCAAGGGGCCATAGGATCTCTCTGACTCAGCTCTGCTCAGCGAGAAGCAGTTCAAGCAGGGAGTGATTTCCAAAAGGTTTCTTTGTTACTTTTTAAGGTCAAAAGCTTCCTAATAGGAACTGGAGAGGTTGGCTCAGCACTTAAAAGCGCTTGCTGCTCTGTCACAGGAGCTGAGTTCAGTTCCCAGCTCCAACATTTGAGGCAGTTCACCAGTGCCCTGAACTCCGGCTTCAGAGGGATCTGTCGCCCTCTTCTGGACTCCATGACCACCCACAGGCATTTGTACATACAGTTACACAAACACACACATAAATACAATAAAAAATACAATCTCACACACACACATACATATATATATATATATATATATATATATATATATATAGAGAGAGAGAGAGAGAGAGAGATTTCTATAAATGCTCTAAACCAACTCATCCCTAAACAAAAACAAAATCACATAAAATTTCAATGGCTTATTTTGTATTTTTTGGTTGTTTGTTTTAGGTTTTAGTTTTAGACTTTTAGTTTTTTGAGACTGTGTCTGTTAAGTAGCTCTCACTGTTCTGGAACTCATTCTGTAGACCAGGCTGACCTTGAATTTACCGAGATCCACCTGCCTCTGCCTCCGGAGTGCTGGGATTAAGGGTGTGTACCACCATCCCAGACCTGGCGACATGTGCTTGTGAGCTCATTGCTGAGGAGCTAAGACAAGGTGATGGGTCTTCCTGGCTAGCCTAAAGCTCTTGGTGAGCTCCAGGCCAATGAGAGAATCATCATTCTGTAAGGAAGGGAATGATGTTCCTGAGGTTGACATCCAAGGTTGTCTTCTGGTCTCTCTCTCTCTCTCTCTCCACACACACACACACACATACACACACACACACACACACACACACGCACATTCACACATGCACAAAACACACACATGCATGCATACATACATACAAATAAAACAGAGACCCAAATATCTTTCTTATTTAAATTTCCAAAAGGAATCACCCAGGTGTTTAGGTCTAATTTGAGAAAATGATCAGAATCCCAGTTACCTCTGACAGGTTACCCAAAAGGCAAAAGAAGTCACATGACATTTCTTTTGAGAATATTTTTACTTACTCTTTGAGAATTTCATACCTATATACAACACGTCGTGATCATATCCCCCTCCACTCCTCTTGGACACCTGCAAACTTCCACACATATCTGCTCCTCTACCTTCTACTTTCATGTCTCTGTCATCCCCTCCCCCAGCTAGGGGTGGATCCCCAGGAGCCCCTCCCCCTCTAAATCAGAACCATTGACTTGATCTTGTGCAGAAAACCGTAGCTGCTGTGGGTCAATGAGTACAGTGGCCGGCCCTGTTACAACCAGAGGACAGCATTTCACAGCGCCCTCCCCTGTGCTCCAGCTCTTACATGGCTTTCCTCCTCTTCCACAGTATTCCCTGAACCTTGTAGAAGTTGGAAGACATGTCTCATGTGGGGCTGAACACTCAACAATCACATATTCTCTGCACTTGGACCATTTACGAATCTCTGCATTGACTGCTGCTCACTACAAAAAGAAGCATCTCTAAACAAAGTAGAGAGCATCACTAATCTACAGACTTCAGCATAAAAGTCAGTCTGACAAACATGCTTGATTAGCAAGACAATAGGTTCCCCTCCCCAGAGCCTACAACCCCCTGAATCATGGCTTTGGACTAGGTTTACAGTATGAGACATGAATTCTTTCCTGTGGAGTCGGTTCAAATACAATCAGAAAATAGTTGGTTACCTCTGTAACAGTCTTGCCACTATTGCTTCTGTAGGCACATCTTGCCTGGCAGGTTGGTATGTGTGATGATTTGTATATGCTTGGCCCAGGGAGTGGCACTATTTGGTGGTGTGGCCTTGTTGGAGTAGGTGTGTCACTATGGGTGTGGGCTTTAAGACCCTCATCCTAGCTGCCTGGAAGCCAGTATTCTGCTAGCAGCCTTCAGATGAAGATGTAGAACTCTCAGCTCCTCCTGCACCATGCCTACCTGGATGTTGCCATGTTCCTGCCTTGATGATATCAGACTGAATCTCTGAACCTGTAAGTCAGCCCCAACTAAATGTTGTGTTTATAAGAGTTGCCTTGGTCATGGTATCTGTTCACAGCAGTAAAACCCTAAGACGGTATGGAAGCATGAAGGGCCCATCACTGTGTAAGTCAAGTGATGATTTTTTCCCACCAGCAGCCTGCATAACATACCTTTTGGCACTATGAAAGCTAACCATCAGAAAGAAACTTTCTAGGTCAATTCCTTTATTTCTCAACATGCTGCAACCAGAGTGTGTTGTGTCTTCAGCAATCTAGTTACCATCTGGTTCTGGTGGGCAACCAAGAGTGATGGTGATGACTTATATGGGGAGGGGGGGTCGCTCTGGGACCTTCCTAACCAATACTTATACGGGGCTATCCCACATTTGGCACTGAGATTTTCATTTGATAACCCATCTTCTGGGGGAAGCACTGTCTATCCATGGTGAGCACTTCCGTCCAGATTTCCTTTGTTAAAAAGGTGGATATTTTAATTATCCATACGACTCCTTCATATATCCTTAGTTTTGGTTAACTTCTCCCCTCCCCCTCCTCTTACCCTTACCCTGGCTCCCAGCCTTGCTTAAGCCTTTTAAACCTCAGTACCCTTCTCCAGTTTCAAACCACTTGTGACATATGTAACTCTTGGTGTGGAAGAAGAGCCCAGATGCTCACTTCCACCAATCCTTCCTTCTATAGGCAAAGAAGCAGACTCAGTCAGAAAAGTAGGTTGTTAGGACCATGTTCAGAATTAGAGACGGAGTGGGCAAAATTCCCCTGCCTCAGCATCCTCTTTGCCTGTTACTCTGATATGGTAGGTCAGACACTAAAGAATTTTCCTGAGAGTTCTTCTACTTGAGTTCACACCTGGGACCCTCAGATCCTTGGAAGCCACCACAGTAACATAAGCTGTATGTCCAACAGATGATTGGATAAACAATGTCTTTAAATCAAGCTGTCATATCCTATAATGCCTCCATTCCGGATGGTGAGAGAAAGGAATGCTATTATCATTTTCTTTTAGACATCAACTCTTCCCCCACAAGAGCAACAGAATTGATTAAAATAAGGCTGGAAGAAAGGGCATGCCTGCTTCATTTGCATTCAGTCCTCAAATTAAAGGAACACTGGCATGCAATTATATTTCTTATTACCATAGCCTACTTTGACCTTTTACACATCTTCCCTTCAGTTCACAGATGGCATTCTCCTGAGACTGCCACGGGGATTTCTGGGCTTTGACAATAAAAAAAAAAAAGTGAGTTTCCTCTTTTCTTCATTGATGCCAATCACTAAGTTAACACTGGCCTCCCCTGTGTGGATTCTGCAGAATGGCACACGTTTCTTGATGATCCAGGCTGCCCTTCTTGGAGGAGGTTGGATTGTAGAACATACATTCAACAGATACCTCTCAAGCCCTGCAATGATATCTTTCTGGCTCCTGAGCAGGAGGGCACTATGTGCAAGGTGTTCCTGAGCAGAAGGAAGGTGCTGTTTCACAGAGGGGCCATGGCTTGAGCAGGCTCTTGAAGAAATGGCCCCCCAGGAAGAGCTGGAGATACTTCGGGCAGAGGCTGTAGTGAGAAGAAATTCACAGATGGATGTTGGGGTGCAGGGGTGAGGCTGAGACAGTCGACTTCTAGTTCTGACTCTGGGGACACTAGCAGCCTCACCCTGCATCTGAACTCTGTCCAGCAGACTCTGAAGACATCCACGGCAGGACAAGTCTCCGTCAGAATAAAAGCACAAGCCAACAGGCTGCATGGGCATTTGCCTTTCACACACCAAGCCTTGCTTCTGTCAGAGGGACTTTTTGTTTCTGTCTCAGGGCTGTGGTACTGCGCTTCCCTCAGACTGGGATGGTTTTCCACCAGCTCTTTCTCAAATACCGTTTCCCCGAGCAATCCCTCCCCACCATCAAGCTGCCCACTTGATCCTCACATTGTCCCTGTCTAGATCCTTCTCAGCAGTTCTCGTAACCTCAGACCATCCGGTTTCCACGTTTACCTTTGCGTTACCTCCAGTTCTGAAGCAGGGTCCCTGTCTGTCTTGTTGCTTATGACTATAGAGCAACCAGCAAACTGTAAAACAGTGGTTTGGTGAAATTGTTAGTGTATTCCCAGAGTTCTACTGCCTTCCTCCCACTGAATAGAGAGGAAAATATATTCATATGTTTATGAATATAAATGAGCAAGCATGGTATCATTTAATCACTATATATATATATATATATATATATATATATATATATATATATATATGTCATAAGTTAGACCAAGTAAAGCTGAATCTCATGCAGTAGATAAAAATATCAATATTCTAAAAGGGGGAGTTTTGTAAAAGATAGAGACACAGCAAGGAGAGGTTAGAAATGGGCCAGACTCTCATGGTGTGTCGGATGCTTTCAGGAACCCCTGAAGGTTTTGGAACAGCAGAGACTCATGTTGCATAGTGAGTGTGTGTGTGGGGGGGGGTGGTGAAATGGATGGATAAAAGGTGCTTTTAATGTGCACCTCAGGCTTGAAGCCTGATGAGCCTGAAGACCAGGAGCATGGCCATTGGAACCAGGAATCCAGCATTGCTTCCCAGACCTACCACTTCATGTGTGCGAAGCAAATTTCACATGTTTGCAAATCTCATAACTTTTTGAGACTGTTTCATCTAGCCTAGCCTGGCCTTGAAATTGTTATGCACCTGAAGATGGCCTTGATCATCTGTGATTACATTTCCTGTCTCCAACCATCTTAGTTAGGGTTTTACTGCCGTGAACAGACACCATGACCTGGGCAACTCTTACAAAGACAGCATTTAAATGGGGCTGACTTACAGGTTCAGAGGTTCAGTCCATTATCATCAAGGCGGGAACATGGCAACATCCAGGCAGGCATGGTGCAGGAGTTGCTGAGAGTTCTGCATCTTCATCTAATGCTGCTAGCAGAACACTGACTTCCAGGCAGCTAGGATAAGGGTCTTAAAGCCCACACCCACAGGCCACACCTTCTAATCCTGTCACTCCCTGGACCAAGCATATACAAACCATCACACCAACCCCTAAACTCTGGACTACAGATGTATGGTGGTTTGAATGAGAAATGTTCATTTCCCATAGGCTCAGGCATTTGGAGCCTAGTTGGTGGTGCTATTTGGAGAGGTTATGAAGAGGTGCAGCCCTGTTGGGAGAAGTACATCACTGGGGGTTGGCTTTAAGAATTTGAATCCTCGCCGGGCAGTAGTGGCACACGCCTTTAATCCCAGCACTTGGGAGGCAGAGGCAGGCGGATTTCTGAGTTCGAGGCCAGCCTGGTCTACAGAGTGAGTTCCAGGATAGCCAGTGCTTCACAGAGAAACCCTGTCTCGAGGAAAAAAAAAAGAATGAGTTTAAAGTTCTTCATGACCTGTTTCATGGCCTAAGAAGACAACCTTCAATACACTCAATGCATTTCACCCAGGATTTGCTCTCTATAAGGAAACAATTTAATGTAAATAAGTTAAGCACATTTCCACATGAAAGGATTTTGTTGTTTGGAGGGAGATGAGCTTTGGAAAGATAAATGTGGTGATCAGTTAGTCATTTCCTAGATGTCTGTCATGCAGTGGGCATCAGGACAGACATTTAGCCCTTGTAGTTTGGGACAAGGGGAGATCCCTGGTGTGTGCCCAATGATATAACACTAGTGTTACATGTTCACACTGTTAGGATACTGCTGCCATTTGTCAACCCAGCAGGCTACATTTGGCGTGTAATTTACCAAATACTTATGGCCACTCCAGACAGTAGATACCATCTCTGTGCCTCTCCCTCCTTATTTACACGTGAAGAAACTAAGGTACAGTAATGCTTAGAGCCCTGCCAAGGGTCACACAGCTACCGAGTGTATTCCGATCCAAACAACGGAATTCCAGAGCTCCTGCCCTCAGCTATCATGCTATCCACTGTGTCACAGGAACAATGGGGCAGGATGTAGGAAGACATGCTTCCTGGGGAAGACAGCACTAATGTCTGCCTTGAGAGATGGCTAGAGGTTCAAGAGGCAGAGGAGGAGGAAGGATGGTTTCCTGGCAAGATAGCAGCCAGATAGACTTAAACGTCGGAAAGCATCTAAGCATCAGCACAGACCTGGGGTCCCCATTACCCGAGAAGCTAGGACAGGAAGATCACCAAGTTCAACGGCAGTCTGAGCAAGTTAGTTGAGATAATGTCTCAAACATGAAAAGTCAAACTGGGACTGGGAATGTAACTTAGCAGGAGGGCTTAACTAGCATTCAGGAAGCCCTGGGTTTAACCCCCAGCACAGGAGAAAAAAAAAGTAGAAATTAGTCTGGGATTGGCCTTCTATAGAGTGCAGAGTTCATTGTAAGATTAAGATAAATGTGGGGAAATGAGCTGGGCTAGGACCAGATGATAGATTGTCAGGATGCCAGCAAGGGCTCAGGCTTTCTGAAGATTTTGAACTGCAGAGGCACACGCAGCAAGTTGGAAGATGGACTAGACCACAGTTAGGAAACTGTTCTAATAATCCAGGCAAGGGAAACACAGCAGCCTAGGGCGAGGGCAGAGAGAAAGAGGAAGCAGCCAACACGAGATGTGCTACAGAAGAAACTCAACAGGGCCTGGTGTTGGACCATGAACGGGACAGGAATGAGCGGAAGGAGCCAAAGATGCATCTTGTGTTTTGACACTAGGAGGATGGAGACAAGTGTGGACTCAGATAGGGAAGACAGGAATGGGCTTGGCAGGGAAAGGGCAGATATGTTTCCTTTGGGAATGCAAAGAATTAGTCTTGCTACCCTCGGGCCAAGCCAGTTTCTGTTATTTGAAGTCCGGCTCAGGGACCTTCACACTAATGGTTTTCAAATTGTTCCGTGACCTTTTACCTACTGCCACTGAGACGTGCATTTGTTGTAAGAAATTATTATCCTTAACTACCTAGACCCTTCTGTCCTAGAAGGCTACGGTGTCGGTGTCGTGTGATCCCATCAAGAAGAGCACAGGAAAGCCAAAAAGCTGGTTCCTTTGTTCAAGGAATTCAAAGCAAGGTGGGGAGGGTGGAAGACACAGCTGCCGTCCAACTTGGGTAAAAGTTAAAACATCCTAGAATTGAATTTGAAGACATTAACACTCAGGCTGCACTGCTCTAATGCTAACTGAGGTGGATTAGCATTTGGGGAGTGACTGGTATGCCACAGTCCACCTGAAGCAAGCTACATCAGTCAGATTCTTGTACCCCACAAGTGGTTTATCCCTTTGTCACTCAATAAGGAGTCGAGGTCTGCTTGAAAGCTTGTTACAGATCTCAAGTCTCACTAGAGACCCACGGAACCAGAACTTTCCCTACGGTGCATGTGCACTGTCTTATGTTATGGGACAGACTTTGCTACCCGCTGTATCTGGGTTCAAATCTCAGCTTAGCCACTTCCCACTCAGCTAGAATGTGACCTGGTCACTGGCTTCCTCATATACAAAATTAGCCAGAGCCTTCCACCTTGGTTTCATATCAGGAGAGCTTTCAAACCCTGTCAGTCAACACCACAGACCAATGAAATCACTCTGGGGGTGGAATCCCAGATATCAGATATGAATTACTAATGGTTTTAATGGCCGAGTATGGTCATCAGAACCAGAAAGCCTTTCCCCTGTACCCTTAAGCACTTCTCAAGTGGGGAGGGGCCCTCTCCACCTCTCCCTAAGCATTTGTTCTTTCATCTATGAGATGGGCTAGTTGACATATTTTTCCTTTAAATCTTTATTTTAAATCATGTTTATGCTACATTAGTGTGAGTGCCTCCAGAGTCAGGAGGTATTGGATCCTCTAGGTGTTACAGATAGTTGTGAAGCACCTGAAATAGACTGTTGGAAACCTGAGACCTTTGGTAGAGCAATACTCTCCATCCAACAATATTCCTTACAAACAGCTCTGTACACAAAGGAATGGACAAGTGTGAAACATTTGGCACAGAGCAAGTGCTAGGTGAGTGTTATTTATGACAGACCCAATTTCCTCTGGGAGGGAACTGAGGAAGTAAAATGTGGCAGGCAGTATACCATATACCTGCCAATCTATGACAATGACCAACTTCAGGTATTTCAGCTGGCTTCCAATTACTTGGCCACCAAGACAGTAACAGACTTTGCTTCAGCTTCTTTTAAAACCTCAAGGGCTTATTCAAGAGTTGGAAAGGCAGAGGTGCTATAGCAAGGAACTTGTGTGGACCAAGTGTGAGCTTCACTGCAAATGCCCCCGGTGGTGGGGTAAGCAGTATGGCCAACCATCAGGGGTTTCCCTTTTACTGGCCTCAGATCCTTTAGACAGCAGCCCCTGCCCTGTAATGCCTCACTTTCTCCACATGAACTGAAGGAGACACTTGTCCAAATCTTTTCTTCTCACAGTTCTGCTGAGAAGCTTAAAGCCCAGTAGGCTCAGATGACTTACACAGTCTTATGTGGTAATGTAATGCCACAATCAGAACGTGCAGTGACCCAGCTGTAAAGGAAATGGCCAAGGGGATGAGAGGGAACAAGATGGGGTGAAGGGACTTGGGAGGAACGGTGCTTTGAACCAAGGAGCTTTATAAACACCGGGACTCTAACCTGCCCAGGAGGTAGATAAGCCTGTACCCTTTGGTTTGTCCTCAAACTCAACCTCTCACAAGAGGTTAAGGAACACACCCAAGGTTGGAACTGACACTCAGACCTCCAACTTCCTGGCTTTGGAGCTGGAGTTCAGCCTCCCCTTCCCCCTCGTCTATCAGGAAAAACATCTGGGTTATAACACCCGGACGATGGGCTACGGAGGGGAAACGGTGGAAGTGAGGTTCTTTAAGGAGCTTCAAGAAACACTGCCTAAGGCCCAGCCAGCAGCCCCTCCCGTGCCTGAGTCACAGGCTCAGACCTTTCGTTACTCTGTCCTGAACGCTTCTCTGGAATGACTTTTAGTGAAATCTATAAGCTTGGAATGCTGGAGAAGAGGTCTGAGGCTTTGCACTGTATGCCAAACACCCCTGAAATGTTGCTTCAGGTAGAAAAGCCTCCTTCAGTCATTTTTCCGTATGGGAATGTGGGGCCCCTGCCGTGGTGGCTGGTCCTCCTCAGGGCAAAGCAAGTGGGACAGTTAGGGGCACAAGAAAGAACAAGGGGAAGTCATCTTTAAAGGCTAAAAGGTTACATAAAGCATAATAAAACACAACTGTTTCCTTTAAAATTTTTAATGGGCAGGAAATGTATAGAATAACTGCCAAGTCACATAAATTAACTTTTTTGTTAATGTCTGTGATCCAGGAAAGAACCGAGATCGGCATAGGTGTTTTCGTTGTCTGTGCACATAACCGAGGTGACCAAGTGTGGACCATGGACCCATCTTTACACGGCCCAGAAAAAAAAGCGGGTGCCGTGCTTGGCAGGTTTCAGATCCCCTTCAATCACAGGGCTGGGCTCTGGCCTTGCTCTTGAGTGATAAGGATTCTCTGGCAAAGGGCGATCTGTTTTCACTTTGGTGACCTGGGAAGGGTGAAGAAGAGAGTCAGGTTCAAAGGGACTCTTTAACAGTAGTAACCCTGAGACTGCTGGGGATCCCCTTTCTGCTCCTGCTGCCTCAACCATTCCTCAGCTTCAAACCTCAGGCAGATGTATCTAGCTATATCTAATCCCTAATTAGTGACCGTCTAAAAGCTGACCTTTTGACATTCTATATGGTAGGAGCTGAGGGAGCAGCAGGACAAGATACATACTCTCCTCCGGGGCTCACTCACTGGCTAGTGAGCAGGATGGAACTATCAGCGAAGACCCTGCTGCCTCTGCCCAATGACAATGGAGAAGGGTGGACCTGCACTGATCACTCACAGTGAAGGCCGGGGACGATCAGGGGAAGACAGAGGGAAGGTGCAGAGAAGCCCACACAGAGCAGACTGTAGCATGAACAAGCCCTGCTGTCATCAGCACTGATGCTGAGATGCTGAGCCTGCTGTCCACTCTCTTCCCAGCTCGCACCAGGCAATCCCACAGATGCTCACTAAGGCCACTGTGCTAGGACACAATGCCAGGTCTGTGCTCACAAATGCCACGCACGGCTAGGGCATAGGGGTGGGTGATACACTATGCAATGCTGTGCCAAGGTGCTTAGATTTAACCCGATGGCAACAGGTGCCACTGTTACAAGGCAGCAACCAATCACTATATGCAGGCTAGAAGGCAGGGAAGCTAGGCCTGATGGCTGGGAACAGATTTCAGAGCTGAGTCAACAGACCAACTTAGATGGTAGGTTCCAAACTGCAGCTGAGAGCAAGATGCAAAGCGTCTACAACTGCCACCCCAACAGCCACCAAAATCTCAAGTGGGAAGTCATGAGAAGTTGTTTTTTAATTTCTGAATTTTCTGTATTTGTGGGGACCAGACTCAGGGTCTTATACATGCTAGGTAAATGCTGTACCACTTTACATTACCTCTAGCTCAGAAATTATCCCTTTGGAAGTTAAGAAAGCAGCAGGTCCTTATAAGTGGGCCATAGTCACTAACCATTTTCTGGCTTTTACTCTTAATGGTACTAATTCTAGCCATCTGTATCACGAGAGACTACGTCTGTCTGTTTCTGTGCAGGTCTCTCAGGTACACAGTTACTATAACCCTTTATGTGCACGTTACCTCCAGCTCACAGGAGGCTGACTGACTGGACGGAGGCCAAGGCCTTGAGTGCGGGTCTTGGTCCCCTGCTGTAACTGGAGGTCACTCAGGGTTCCTGTTGCTTGACAGAGTGATTCCAAATGCCTCACTCAAGGCATTTATGAAATCAATCTAAAAGGCTGTCATTCTTTAAGAAATGTTCCTGAACACAAAGTAACCAGGGACCCTGAACTGACTGAGGGAGAAGACAGCGACATGCTCCTCTGTAGTGCACTCCCACAGAAGGAGGACAGGAGCACCCGGGGCCACTCCTAAGGGAAGGCCTGAGGCAGCCTACTTGATGAGGTATGTGTAAAACGGGGTTCCCGGATGAACGAGGGTGTGAAGGAGGTCCCTGACTCTGATTCTCTGTGGTCAGGTTGCTGAGCGGGAGCAGGAGTTAACTCTGCCCAGGAAGGGCGAGGTAGCTGGGCCCAGCTTGCTCTTCAGAGGGAGAGGCGAGTGGGCCACACAGAATCAAAGAGAATGAAGCAGCAGGTTAGGCCTCTCTCTGCTGTCTTTCTAGGAGACTGAACAAGGGGTGGAGTCCAATTAAAATTGATACAACATGTCAAGAAATACACATTTGAGGCAACTAATATGGAAACCTGGGGGTGGGGGGTTAAAAAAATGACTATATAAAAAGACTCAAGAATAAATACCGCTTTGATAATCAAGCCTGACTCGATGTTTCCCCTGTGGTGAGGAAGAAACAAGAAAAGGCAGTCTTACTGGTTAAGTGTGTAAGTCCTATCACTTTCAACTTTGAGTTGGCCACTATTTAAAATAATTTTTTCAGTTTAGCAAAAGAATGTGTCTAAAGTAAAACAAAATGTGTCAAATTGAAAAAAACAAAAGCTATGCTACCACTCTATTTGTGACAACTGTTCATGGATGCTAGCCCCAAAGGGAAGGGGACAGAGATGACCAGCCTGAGTGTCTGTGCTGTGCAGACTCACACAGGCTCTCTCTCGGGCACTGCCCTTACAGGACAGCAAGGGTTCTCAGCCTCATTTGCAGACAGGGCTGGACGGAAGCAGGATAGTTGGAGGTTCCACAGGGGGCTGTGGAAGCAAGTTCAGAACTACTGTGTCTACCCAGCTTGTCCTCCCCCGCTCGACTCCCTGGCTCTAAGGAGTGGGGACCTGAGCTACAGCAACAGGAGCTGTCAGGCCAGTGTGGGTAGAGCTTCTCTGGCTGCATGCTGTGACAGCTGCATAGTGAGCACTCAGCTCAGGGGAGATGGGAGTCCCTACAGGACTTTAAAGTTTAAATGAAGCATTTTCCTTTCCCACACAGTTCATCCCTACATTAAAGATAGAGTTTTGGCCCTAAATTCTTCAATTTCACAGGATGAACTATCTTTAAAGGAACGTGCAGCTCAGCGAGAACTCTCCAGGAAGACAACAGTGGGCAGGCTCAGGAGAATCAACACTTAGATGCTACTGTGCTAAGGGCACAGTCACAAAGAGCACAGCATACAGACACCAGGACTGGCCTCCACTGCCACTTCAAACCACAGCAGAGCCATCACCAAAACAGCCAACACAGGAAAGGAAGGACAGGGTTCTCACTCTGAACAGGGGCTTTTAAATTCTTGGTGTTTCAGGAGCCTGGCACAGCCTGACTCTATTGCCCCAGTGAATTCACCTGATGGGACCTCACTGACAGTTTCGCAACTCTACTCCCTATTAGCTAGCTAACACAAAGCAGATGAACACCTCTGTAGGACACGCCAAGTCTTCCTTTGTCTGGTGAATGAGGACAACTCACACCCTCTCTATCCTCAGAGGGACTCCTTTTAGCCCCCCTCTGCCTTTGTCATAGCCTGTGCCCTCTGTCCAACCCCCACCCCCAGACCAGAGCAAGGCCCAGCAGAAACCTTACCTTAGACAACTCCCCGAGGTCAGGCCTCACCCAGCCCAGTTTGTCCAACACACAGTTGTCAAACTTTGCTTGCTGTTTGCGGCAGTGACGAAACAGCTGCATGTTGGAATAATCAAGGCAAGTCCAATACTCTGTGAAAGGCTCCGCACAGTGACTCTTTATCTGCCTGGAAAGGAGGGCTGAGGTTAGGGATAGCGCTTCACAAAACAGAGATGGCCATAGGCACAGATGTCCAACGAACACTCTCAGGCCACGCACCACCTTCCAGTAAAAAAGGAGAACAAATGCAGCGGCTGTGGAAAGGAGCCCTTTCCCCTGCTGGGAGGGAAACCAGTGTAATCACTGGGGAAGTCAGTGTACACGGTCCTCAGAAACCTGGAACACCATGTTGCCCATCTGCACCACTCCCAGGCTGCAGCCAAAGGATTCTATGGCATATTGCAGAAACCAGATCATTTGTGTCTACTGCTGTTCGTTCACAAAAGCAAGGAAACAGAATCGCCCTAGATCGCCATCAACACAATACTGAATAATGAGACTGTGGCACATGCACACAATGGAATTTTCACTCAGATTTGATTTATTTTTGGTTTGTCAAGAGAGTCTGTGTAGCCCTGCCTGTCCTGGAACTCCCTCTGTAGACCAGGGTAGCCTTGAACTCAAGAGATCTGACTGCCTTTCCCTCCCGGATGCTGGGATTAAAGGTGTATGCCACCATCTTGGCTTACTTAGCATTTAAGATATAAGAAATTTGAAGGAAAATAGAACTGGGAAGTGTCATATTAAACAAGGCAGCACTGTCTGAAACAAATTGCTGGTCCTCTGTCATATCTCAGGTGAATTCAGACTTTTAATGCATGTATGTTTGTACGGTATCTTGTTAGCACAGCAGGATAGCAGGCCATAATGTATGCATAAAAAGTAAAGGGCTGTAAGAGTGGATACAGACTAGGACAAGAGACCACGAGAAGAGGTCAAGGGGTGTGTTGGGGTGCAAAAGGTCACATGTGACATAGACATGTAAAGGCTGACACTGGGGTGGACACACAGGGGAGGCAGGATCATAAAGACCAAAAGAAAAACAACAAAAACAAATTTCGTTTTAAAAATGTCATAATGAAGCCAGGCGGTGGTGGCACACGCCTTTAATCCCAGCACTTGGGAGGCAGAGGCAGGAGGATTTCTGAGTTCGAGACCAGCCTGGTCTACAAAGTGAGTTCCAGGACAGCCAGGGCTACACAGAGAAACCCTGTCTCGAAAAACAAAACAAAAACAAAAATGTCATAATGAAACCTAACTTTCTATATAAAGTTTGTAATTAAGAAATATGAAGATTTCTGAGGAATAAGACTCTTTTTTACCAGCAAAAATAAAAGATTATGACCTAAGACACTGGCATTCTACTCAAGGAAACTCACCTGGAGCCCGTGTCTTCCTGGCATCTCAGCTTAGCAAACCCAGCAAAGAAGGAAGTTGTCAGAGCCTGGCATGCTAACAGAGGCCAGAGGTGACAGACCCTCGGAAGTAAACATATTAACCAGCTGGAAGACACTCCTGGGGCTCACACTCCAGAACTCCAGCTTAGTTCACTACTGTATGGCCAGAAACAGAGTCCTCTCTATGCAGAAGAGCTGGGAAGTGCTGCTAAGACCATCAAAGCAGCTGGAGGAAGCTGGGGAGATGGCTAGTGGTTGAAGCACTAGCCACACAAGTCACAGGGCTGGGCTGGGGATTCAAGTTGCCCTGGCAGCTCTCTGTAATCCCATCCTCTGAAGGAGGGGATGGAGATCCCAAAGCAAGCTGGCCAGTGACACTAACCACATTGCTAAGTCAAAGACCCTGCCTCAAAGAATGAAGATTCCTGATATCAACCTCAAGCTTCTGTATGAATGTGGACACAAGTACACACAGACACACACATGTTCACACAGGCACACAAAGAAAACACACAGCCGAGGAGACTAGGTGTAGGGCACAGGACTATAATCCCAGCATGTGGAAGGTGGAAGACAAGGAGTTCAAGCCTTAACTACAGAGTGAATTTGAGGCCAGCCTGGGCTACATGAGACCCTATTCCTCCAACCCTGAGAAAGGAAGGATAGAGAAAAGAGAAGAGAAGAGAAGAGAAGAGAAAAGAGGAGGAAAAATGGATGAATCAAATTTCCTCTTCTTTTTATTCAAACCTGTTAAGAATTAAATAGATACAAATTCAAGGAAAAGCATCACTATTTTATGTACTCCACCCCCATCCCCTAGCTGAGGACCGAACCCAGGACCTTATGCTTGCTAGACAAGCACAAAATAGCACAGTTTTATGTAAAAGCCATATTGGAGGCAGTGGAAAAAACTCAGAATATCTTTCTGCCAACAGACTAAAGACTGAACATGCTTCCTGCCTTATTCTAGAGCCTGAGGATCTTCTACACATGGCCCTCCTTTAAAAGGTCTCAGGCTGACTTTCAGAGAGTCTAAGCTCATAGCAAAAGCCTACTTTCCATGCCTGCCCCGCTGACACAGGAGTTTCCATCCTAGGACTCAACAATGTGACCCAGCACCTTGTGTCACCTGCACACCCTCTCCCGTGGAGTGGGAGGCCCCGCCTGGCCTCTGCTCACCATGACTGCAGACCCTGATCTAGTGCTTGGCTTCCTACCCTGGGGAGCAGGGGCTTAGGACCAAGGGAGTTCTCATTTCCCACCGAAACACTCCATCTCTGCATCTCAGGAAAATGCTTTGCCAATGTCTCCTCAAATAAAGACTATTCAACCTTGCTAGCAATCAAATCGACATAAATTCAGGCAGCACAAAACACCATCTCCCATCTACTAAATATTTAAATCCCATGCATACCATCGGTGCTGAGGGCAGGATAAGTTGATCCAAACTAAAAACACAGACAGTGTCTGACCCTCCACACCTGCATCGTGGCATGTGGGATGGCTCCGTGGTTAAGAATATTTGCTTCTCTTGTCAAGAAATGGATTTGCTTCCTAGCATCCACACGGCAGCCCACAACTGTTTGTAACTCTGGTTCTAGGGGATCCCATGCCCTCTTTTGACCCTACTCCCCGCACTAGGCAGGCACGAACATGATGCACAGTCATATAATCAGTCAAAACACCCACACATATTTAAAAACATTTTTAATCATTAATTTAAAAAAAAAATAAAGCAATAAAAGTCCAGAAGCGAAAACTAATAATCAAGGCCATAAACAGACACACACACACACACACACACACACACACACACGTCTACCAAGGAATTAATTACAGGGTAAAGCTAGATGTAGTGGCATACAACTTTAATCCCAGCGCTTGGAAGGCAGAGGTGGGCAGATCTCTTTGAGTTCAAGGCCAGTCAGGCTACCTTGGAAACCCTGCCTCATTCATAAATAAATAAATAAAATAGAAATAAGAAAATGAAGACTGAATTGTAGAGATGTATGTTCACTGTCACAAGAGTAAATACTACAGTTCCCTCTACTAGTGGATTACTATATAGTTAATAAAAATACAGTTCAAAAGAACTTGTTCAATAATTTCAAGTGAAAATCAGTTCAAAAATATGCACACTATAATTATAATCACAAAAGTTTCTTTGCATGTAGATAGACAGCCCAAACAAGAAAGAAGAAAGGCAGCTACTGATTGCTACTGGTTCCCCTCTAATGCCACTGTAGTGGCATCTGTGGGTTGTGACAGCCAACCGTCAGCCCCATTCTTCAGTGACATGCCCCTACTTTTCTTTTGAGAAGCAGCCCCTCCCTGTCTGGCAGTGATGCTGCCTGGATGCAGTGAGGACTACGTCTCACTTCAGGTCTGACCAATCAGAGGACTTATCTCTCAAGGCTCAAAAACTTATTTTTAAAGTTCAGGGACAGTAGAATCGGCTCCAGTGTAATTGGCTGTGTGGGGACTCTGCCTACAGCTGTGGGGCAGTGACACTCTCTCAGGGTTAGTAATGAGGCCATTTAGGTTACAGCACAGGGAAAGACTGTTTAAAAGTACGATCAACAGGGAGATGCTGAGCCAAGAGACTGCAAAGAAGAGGAAGAAGGAATCACATAGTTCTGCCATCATTTAGCCCCTTGAATCCAGCCCTGCCTGACACCATCACTGTTTCTGGACTTCAGTTAACTCTGGGTCGAGTTCTGCCCCTTTATTATAATAGAGGTCTACAAACACTTTTCTGAGGCTGAGTGAGGTGGTGCACACTGTAGGTCCTGCACGTGTGAGCTGAAGCAGAGCTGTGTGTCCCAGGCCTACACAGTGAGTTCAAGGCTGGCTGCATCAAACCTAACGTTTTTTGAGACAGTATCTCCTGTAGGCCGAACTGGCTTCAAAATCCCTGTGTAGCTAGCCGTGGCGGCCCTTGCTGAGCCTCTTGCCTCCACCACCAGAATGCCAGGGTTACAAGACCATATCGCCATGTCCGATCAACACTGCTCAGCTAATTACACACCTGAGCTTGTCTTTAAGCAGTGAGCACAGTGGAAACCAGACCCAACACTTTCTTAATCACCATGACTGTCTACTGTCGGTCAACAAGCTCTGGGCTAGGATAGATGTACACACCTTTTCAAAATATCTACTGCAATACTGCAGAGGACAGACACCATTTCATAGCTGGAAGCTGACATTCATGGAGGTTACTGAGCTTGGTCTATCTGATTTCAAAACCTGCACACTTATCATTCTACTTAATTGGCCAGAAGTCACGACCTCGTTTTAGAATATTTCAGGATACCTTGATGTGAACTCACATAAGCACTGCCTTCAGGTGACTCTTACCTGAAGAAGTTCAGTGCACAGCCGTTGACCAGCTTGCCCTCCTTCAGGCAGCGCCTTGGGTCCTTCTCTTCCCAGCGGCACAGCATGAACTCCTTATTGGTTTTATCACACTGAGCCCCATAGTGATGGGCGGCAGCTTTAAGCACGGCTGAGCTGACTTTCACCTGGGAAAGCAATGTGAGAGGCAGTCACACACTAAGCCCATACACAGAGGCTCTCCTCAGTGAGACATGGGTACTGTGCAAGTATCAGAGCTCTCCCGTGTGCTGTCTTAGGCTGACAGAAACATCCCCCTTTCCTCTTAGAGATGAAGATGGAGACCCTACAGAATTTTGCTTAAACCAACCGTCATGTTGCTGAAGCTCCTGTCCAGGGATGAAATGAATCATACAAGGACACCTGAAACTACGGAGGGCTAGGGAATCATAGAGTAAGGAAGGGAGAGAAAAGGGAGGCCTTCATAACCTGGCAAATGATTACTAAGAATAAGGTCCTAGACTCTGCCGTATTGATGCTAACCCGAGCACTGTGACCATGCCAGTCTCCCTTGCTCGTCTTCCAGCACTTTGAGAAGCATCACAGAGCAGATGTAGGTAGCTGGACCACAAGGAACTGCAGAGGCCAGGCCACAATGTTTCAATTTCTGGAAAGGGACAGAGCATTCTGGTATCTGGGAGACCTCATCTTTATTCTCTCTTCTCAAAGTCATTCTGGCTACTGTTTCTCTTCTAATGTTTCTGTCTGCAGGTGGACACTGATGACCATGCCACTGGCAACTTCTTAAGCCTAAATTTTACACGGCAGGATGGGGTATCTACTGCTGGCATCTGGGCACGGGCTGTCTGACAGTCCTGTTCAGGGTGCATCTTTCTCATCTAGTATGCTTTTGCTTTACAGTTGCTGTTTTCTCCACTAGGGAATTTTCAGATTCCTGACCAACTGAGAAATGTAACAGAGAATATTAGCAGGTGTGTTAAAACCCAGTGTGGCAGGCTACCATACTTTAACACACTACTGAACTGGACTTTTAAAAAATGGAGAACTTTAACATGAGAAAAGTCTGTAGTCTTATTTTTATGCACTTCATACTTATAAGTTACTGAGAAGACAAATGTTGGGGTAAGGAGAGATCCACCCTCCAGCAGTACTGCAACCATTTGATACAGTTCCTCATGCATCATCTTCGTCCTGAGATGTATCTACATTGCTACTATCTTCATTGCTACCTTGTAACTGTAATTTTGCTGCTGTTGTGAATTGTAACATAAAATCTGTGTTTTCTGATGGTCTTAGGCAACCCCTGGGAAAAGGTCAGTTCACCCCTAAAATGGTGGCAACCCACAGGTTGAGAACTACTGCCCTACAAGGAGGCAACTAGATCCAGGACTGCCCACCAACCCTGTACTGTTGCAGCTATCAATGCAAAGTACAAAAGAAATCTGCCATGAAAACTCTAATGAATTTATACCCCAAACCTGTAAATTTTTGTATTTAAGTTTGATACATATTTGTTTATATTTTATTACCTAGAGCCAGTTGGGAAAATAGAAGGTAGTCAACCTTTTTGTTTTGTTTCTGGTTTATGGAGACACTCTCAAGTAGCCCAGGCTGGCTCTGAACTATGTAGGTTAAGCAGGCCTCTATTTTCAAACCTCCTGAGCTGGGGTTACAAGCATGTGATAGAAATCTTGCTTCACAGTTTTGTTTATTTTTAATTGAGTTTTCAGTGGTTTTGAGCACTGGCTGCTCTTCCAGAGGACCTAGGTGCAATTCTCAGTACCTACATAGTGGCTTACAACCATGTGGAACTCCAGTTCCATGGGATCTGATACCTTCTTCCGGCTCACACAGGAACCAGGCATAAATGTGGGCACACACATAACGCAGACACATAAATCTAAAAAAAAATTAAAAATAAAAAAAACCTGAGCACCCTTTTGTTTGCCAAATGCCTCAAAAATATCCTTAAGTGGCTGATCTCGTTACTCAAACCCTCAAGATGGCAGCCCTCCAAAGCTTGCAGCATTAGTTGCTTTATTTCTCTACATAAATGGCAGTCTTATACAAATGAAGGTACTTTAATGCTGTCACAGGGAAACAAAGATGAGACACAATCACTGGGCCAATTCCTAAACAGTAAATAGACAGATTCACTTGAGCCATGCCAGTCATCCGTCAGAACGGTGGCTCTCACCAGGACTTTGGTGTAACATCACCATCACCAAGAGAGCAGAGAACTTGAGATGTAACCGTGTCCTCTCACCTGCTTCTTCATAACTGAAGAAGTCCAATAGTCTCCTCTCAAATTCTTGCAGCATCCTCTGTCTCCAGAACACAGAACTTAGCATCCTTCCTCATTTGCTCTTACACAACTGCTCTGTAAGTGCCTTCAATAGTCAGCAAGTATGCGGACTGAGCCAGACAAATCCAGTACTGCCCTTTCTCCCAAAAACCACTTCAGCACCACTTCTCACAGTATTTAACTTATGGCAGGCCTGTTTTCTTATTTATGTAAAGAAGGGCATGAAGTACTTATTTCATAGGACCTTGTGAGGAGCCAATGAACTCATCATCTATGAAACAGGCTAAGGATGTGCCTGACACATAAAATGTACATCAATACTGGCTATTGATTAGTTTTTACTCTAAATTACCAACACATCCAAGGAGTTTTTAACCCAAAGCTTCTGGATGTTTTTTCCACAGAGATGCGACATGACTCCTTGGTCAATGAAGTCCAAGGTGGATTTTACCTGCTCCCCAGAGTGGCTGCTGCTCTTGGCCTCCCTGGGTCTGTGTCATGTTGCAAACCTGACCCAGATTCTTCAGCTTTTTCCGCCTCTGTTAGTAGTCCACTGCAAGTAGGACTCACTCCAGATGGAGGAACTTATTTTTTGACTCTGTGAAGCCCAGCTGCAAGTTGCCAGGGTTATTTTGTAACGGCCACTGAAGCTAGTCTTCCTGCTTTACTTGCTGTCGTCTAGTCTCTGTAACGCTGCTGAAGTGACACTCCTAAGCGACAACTCTTATTTCATGCTGCTGTTACGATGAATCAGAAGCCAGCCCCTGAAGGAGTCATGCTTAGCTGCAGAGTGAAACCTGAGCTTTCTATTCGCTGTTCAAGATTTTCTGGACCCAATCTATCTTCCCACCCTTCTCACCAGACTCCACAAAGGGGCCTGTGCTGCTCTCTCAATGCAACTCAACTCACTACTTCCAGGATCCACTTTCAGGCCTCCGACTCCCCCACAACTTTATCTTTGTTCACTTTCTACTTCCACTTAGCTTTCCCCTCCATCTCTAAACACTAACCTTCAAATGCCATGTTTTACATTAAGCCTAACGTGGCTTCTCTACCCCTCTTACATTGTCACAGAGACCTGCACAGTCAGAGTCATCTTACCTTTAGCAAAACCCCTTGTCTACAAGTGCTAAAAGCTACTCAAAGTAACCAAGCTAAAGAAAGGCCTAGACATCAGATCCAACATCAAATCTGCTCGCCAGTCTTTCATAGTATTAATCATGTGTTTTAACTTTTCTTACACTCTTGCTATTTACATAATTATATATACCAATTGTGCAAACTTTAAAGGCAAATTTATTAGGACGCTTTTGCATGAAACGTTTGCTGAGCCAGACTAAAAATCTAATAAAAATACGTCAACTCATGTTTGACCAGTTTCATGGTGGGATAAGAATAAAAGACCGGCTGATGGAAAAATCCCTCCTCTCACCTCTAAGTCACTTTCGTATAAGGCCCATGAGTATAGCTAACAATTTCTTCATCTGAGGAAAACACCAAGCTGCCTTCCTCACAGGTTTGCAAGAGCCTACAGGAAGTAGCATGGGAGAACATTTAACACAGTGCCTGTGTGTGATTCCTGGCACATATTAGCCTTGCCAGTCGGTTTTTTTTCTACTAGTCCTGCCATGACAACACATCCATCTTTTTCCTCCAACCCACAGGATAAAGTCCAATCCGCTCCAGCCTTGTCAGTGACTTCTCTAGAGGCTCAGCACCGCTAATCTAACAGTAGGCTGACATCAGGTAGCTTTCAGCTTCCTCAACAACATGGTTCTACATGTCTTTCCTCACTCTGTTGCACTTTGGCTCAAAGTTTTTTAACAGCCCAGGTTTCAAAGCAGATCTGGATTCCTGTTACTGTCTTCCATACACTGTCTATGTGACCTTGGGCAAATCACTTCCACTCTTGGGACCTATTTCTGGTCAACAAGAGAAGACCAGTTATACTCTACCATACTGTGTGTTCCAAGTAATTAGCAGCCTGGCCTTGAGAAATGGAGTGATCATGTTTGCCATAGTTACAATAGTACATCTCTTTTACTTCACTTTTCACAGCGCTATGCACTGGGCTGTACAGCCTCTTTATCTGTCTCCCTATAAAACTAGAAACTAAAAAAGCTGGGCACTGTCTCTTACCTTCCATTGCACGTGCACCTAATAAATACCTAAATGTCTCGCGAAGAAATAAATGCTTTAATTGTGTCCCATTACCAAAACACCCTGGCTTACGCCAGGCTCATTGTCCAACACGCACTGTGTGCTGCCGCGGCTCTCAGGCCTGCTATGCACCGAGATTTTGACAGACTTGGAAGGTGAGCGTCTGGGAGGCAGACTCGCCTCACGGGGAGGGAAAGCAAGGGGCTAGGCGATACTAATGGAAAGTATCACCCGATTCACAAGAGGAGAGGCGGTCGCGGTGCGCACAGGAATGTCTGGAGCCAAGGCGGGATGTGACCGTGCAGGTCGCAGAGGCCGGAACCGAGCCTGGGCCCACCTGAAAGCTGCAGTCCCAGGCTTCCCGTCTGCCCTCAGGGAGAGCCTCACCTCCTCCACTTTCAGCTCTTCGAGAGTTGGCAGCTCCACTATCCCCGGCATGACGGCGGCAGCCGCGACCCTGACCAGGTGCCCTCGGCCGCGTCGCCCGTCTCCTTCAAGTCCCCTTTGGGTTTTCTAGACTGCCCAGTACCATCTGCGCATGCGTCTCCAGCGACGCGCAAGCGCACTGCTCTAGGGCCGCTGGGAGAGACGAAGCATACGCCATTCCAGGAAGTCTAGCTGCCCCCCCGCAGGGCGGGGCTTCATCTGGTCTCCGCCCACATCCCCTGGTTGTCATAGTGACGCTGAGACTGCTGAAGTTGGTGTCTGTTAGACGCTAGTTGCTAACATGCAGTACACCGGGAGCCAATATATCGGGGAATACATAAACGGGAGGTAAGCCCCCATTCGTCCATGTTTCCACTCTCTCAGGCTAGTGAAAGATAACTGTCTTTAGTCTCTGTCAAGGACCCTCAGCCAAGCGCTTTCAAAACTTGTTCAACTAACATGCTCAAGCACAGATACCTAATAAGTCACACAGGTAGGATTCATTCATTCTAGTGTGAGTGTGTGTGTGTGTGTGTGTGTGTGTGTGTGTGTGTGTACACACGCATGCGCGCGCGTATCCCCTGCATCCATGGGACGGCTCACGACCATCTGTAACCAAAGTTCCTCTTGTGGCTTCTATGAGCACCAGGCATGCACATGGTACACATTACATACATGAGAGCAAAAAATACACATTAAGAAATAAATATTTTAAAAATTATGCAAAGAAAACTAGAAAATGCTATTCGGCAAATGCTGATTGTTTCCTGTGTCCAGGTCTTGAATTTTTCCCTGGTCAGAATCCCTGCAAACATAGTGGGACGGGTAAGTGTAACAGTTATGACAAGTAATCAAGGTCAGCCCTGTGGTCAAGAGAGGCAGAGCACATGAGAGGTGGTCACTTTGCCTGGCCAGCAGCCCTGGATGAAGAAAGCAGAATACTGGGGAGGCTGATGCTGGGCGGGCCGGGGGGGGGGGCGCAGTAATGGACATATAAGGGATCGTTGTTTGGGCTATAAAGCACTTTATAGGGCTGTAGCGGTGAAGAGATGAAGCGGATCTGTATGCACAGGCTAGAGGAACTGCAGGGTGTTTTGAGGAAGCAGTAGTGGTCTAACCAAGCACAGGGAAAGATTCCTAGAGAAAGTGGTAGCAATATATATAGGATGCTGTCCAAATCTTCAGTCAGCTTTGCAAGGGAGATGGTATTATCTCAACTTCAAGGGTAAAGGATGAAAGGGAGCCTTGGAGGACTCAAGACCCTTGTCTAACCCTTCGGGAAGCAGCAAAGATGCTTGGGTGTGCAATGTCTTTCATGACAATGAGACAGTTCAGGCTGATCTTGCAAATAAATGGCAGAATTTAGCAAAATGACATGCTCACTGTTATGAACACACAGCTAAGAAGTGAGGGAGTCGAGAATTTCTACCCAGCTTTGTGTCTAAACCATATCATTTCTTCCCACAAGGCAAAGTTCCTACAGCAAAATTTTGTCAGGTTGAGGTGAAGGATTAGGCTTGGGCACAGAAATTGGAGAACCCACACACATCTTTATAGTTGGCTTTGCTTCTTAATTTTTGTTTTGATTTTAGAGACAGGGTTTCTCTGTCTAAGAGCTCTGGCTATCCTGGAACTTGCTCTGTAGACCAGGTTGGCCTTGAACTCAGATATCCATCTGCCTCTGCCTCCCAAGTGCTGAGATTAAAGGCATGTGCCACTACTGCCCACTGGCTGTCCTTCATATGTAAAATAAATTAAAACTCAATCTTTGGTTTATATAGATTCCCCATTGCTGGTGGAAATATAAAATTGGACATTTTATTCCTAGTTATTAACCTGATAAATGAAAATCTATGCCCACACAGAGACATATTTGGCAGTATACACACACAGACACACACACACACACACACACACACACACACACACACACACATATGTAAAACAGAAGCTGAAATAACTGGGAACTGGAATCAATCAAGACGTTCACCAACATGTGAGTGGACAAACAAATGTGGTATATCCATTCACTGGAATAGTACACAGCAAGGAAAATGTTGGTTCACATAACAGTAACATGAGTAGATCTTAAAAGAATTATTTGAATGAAAGGAATCAGAAATGTCCAGCAAAAATAAAAGGAGTATATATTGTATGATACTTTTTATATTAAATTATGGGAAATATAAATCAATTCATGGAAATTGACCAGTTTTTGCTTAGGGATGAGGAATGGTAGGAACAAACAAGAAATATTAAAGAGAGAGTAAGCATAAACTGTGGTGGGGGATATATTAATCATATTTACAATGATGATGATTTTCAGGATATGTGTCAAAATGTACAAACTGTACACTAAATATGTGCATCATTTTGTGAGTCAACTATGCTTCAAAAATAAAGCTTTTTTTAGCCAAACATTAAAATCCATGATTTACTTGTACCATATCTAAATATAAAAATGGAAAACACGGTATAATAGTTTATACCTATAATCCCAGCATTTGAGAGGCTGAGGCAGGAGGACTGCCACAGGCTCAAGGCCAGTCTGAGCTACATGAGTTCCAGGCCAGCATGGGCTAGAGAATGAGTCCCTGTCTCTCTATATATTTTGAAGCACACTGCACAGTTGAGTTCAGTGAGAACACAGGGAATGAAGAAAGACCTTCCACATTTTATTGCAGCTACTACTATGTATCACACGCACACGCACACGTACACGCGCACACGCACACGTACACGCACACGCACACACACACACAGTGATTCCCATGTGCCAAATGAGAAAAGGTAAGATGCAGAGGGATTTATGTAGCGTGCCCAAACTAACATCTGACAGAACCAGGTTGTTGTTGGTTGTTTTTTTAAAAAAAAAAAAACCTGACCACCATGATTTAATTGGCAAGACTGGGCTGGTCATAATGGACTCGGGAAACACAGAATCAGCTGCCTGGGCTGCTGGTCTTTTCACAGTATTAACTTTGTAGCTTTAATGCTAGGGAAGAGGTATTTCAGTGGACAGTATAAACTCTGGGACAGTCTTCAGGGAGGAGGGATGACAGACCAAAAGTTGTTCCATCCTTTTATTTTTTTTTTATCTCTTTTAAAGATTTTATTTATTTATTTGATATATATGATGAGTACACTAGCACTGTAACTGTCTTCAGACACACCAGAAGAGGGCATTAGATCCCATTGTAGATGGTTGTGAGCCACCATGTGGTTTAACTCAGGTAGGAATTGAACTCAGGACCTCTGGAAGAGCAGTCAGTTCTCATAACCACTGAGCCATCTCTCCAATGCCCCATCCTTTTTTTTTAAAGATTTATTTATTTTATGTAGATAAGTACACTGTAGACACCAGAAAAAGGAGGGCATCAGATCCCATCACAGATGGTTGTGAGCAACCACATGGTTGCTGGGAATTGAACTCAGGACCTCTGGAAGAGCAGTCAGTGCTCATAACCGCTGAGCCATCTCTCCAGCCCTAGGTTGCCCCATCTTAAACATCTTTTTGAGATTTTGATGAAAAGAAAGCACCACAAAAGCTCTGGCAGATTATCGATGCCTCTGAGGATGGAGAGAGTGAGCATCTCTCTGTGTCCCCCAGCTGCCTTGTGGAGTCCAGTGACTTCCCATGTTCTTACAGGATGGAGGGCAGTGCTGAGTACATCCTCCCTACCGACACGACATACGTCGGGGAGATGAAGGACGGCATGTTCCATGGAGAAGGAACCCTGTTCTTCCCCAGTGGGAGCCGATTCGACGCCATCTGGAAGAAGGGATTGGTGGTGAAGGTGACAAACTGGGGCTTGAGGGAGGTCCCCAGGCAGGAAGAGCCCCTGCTGTAGCCCCTTCCCCTCCCTGCCTGGTGCTTACCTTTTCCCACCTCTCATTCTGCCATATCTTTGGCCAATGACTCTACATCTCTGAAATTCATGCTCCTCATTCTTAAACTAGGAACAGTAATCTTGGCTACATAGTACCGCCATAATGGGTTACCCCCTCCCCAAATTAGCATCTTAAATCAGCCTCCATTCACCTTCTTATAGTTCTGGGGACTGGAAGTGTAAACAGGGCCAGCAGGCAGACTCCAGGCAGAGAATGTGTCGGGTTATGTCACATTTTTTTTCTAACTCCTAGAAGCTGCCTGTGTGCCTTGGCTCATGACCAGGAATCACTCCAATCTCTGCTTACAGCACCAAGTTGCTTCTCCTCCTTCCTCCTCCTGCTATCTTGTCCTCTCTCCTGTCTCCCTTTCTCCTGTAGACCATCACATTGGGTGATTCTAGAAAAGTTCCTTTTTTTAAAATTATGCATTTACAAGTTCCAGCAGATGTGGTCACCTTTTGAGGGTAGGGTGAAATGGCATAACTCAGCCTACCACAATGGTGCCGAGGGTAAATAAGGGGAAAGGGGTGTGTTCTCAGCCATTTCCTAGCACACAGTAGCTGCTCAGAAGTATCAGCTGTTACTATCACCACCTCTACTAGAACTTGGGGTCAGTGGAACCCCCTGACTTCCTCACGGAATAGCCTCTGGATATGAAACTATGGCTTTTCTATGGGAAATGATCTGTACTCTCATGAGTCTCCCAGAGAGTGTGCTGGGCCTGACTCATGACCTAAAAAAAGGGCAAGAGATGCTTCTTTTATAGCTTGGGGAATTGAAGCCTCAGGAAAGGGATGTGACTTACCCAAGGTCACACAGTGAACAAATAGTACTGTGGGAATTTCCACCCATGTTTCCTGATGCCTCGGCTGGTACAGTTCTCACATCCTGAGGCTCCCTTAGCATTGGAGCAACAAGACCAGAATGCACATGTCTGAACACCAGGCCGTGGCTCTGACCTTTCTAGCCATGATAATAAGTGCTCCTTCTGTGTGTGTTAGAGTACCCAGCAAAGGGCACCAACAGATATATGGAAAGAGATGATGAGAGTTTGGATCATGAGATAATAAAGCTGGACCACAGTCTATCCTCTGCAAGGTGGAGGCCCAGAGGAAGCCAGCACTATAGTTCTTGTCCAAACTGAAAGGCTGAGACCCTAGAGAAGAGGTGGGGTGAGCCCCAGGCAGAGGCCTGATGTACTGATGTCCAAGGCCAGAAGGAACCGGTATCCCAGCACAGCTGAGAGCACAGTGGTCCTTCCTCTGCTCCGTGTTCTGCTCAGGCCCTTAGCAGATCAGACAGTTCCTATGCTCATGGGTGAGAGTGGTTTCTGTACTCAGACCACTAACTCAAATCTTTGGGAAACACACACACACACACACACACACACACACACACACACACACAGGAATGTCTCCCAGCTTAGCTTAGCATGTACCTATCTCACCAAATTCCCAGCCACCCCTTTTAGAGGGACACTGTCACAGTCCTAATTCTTTTTTGTTTGGTTGGTTGGGTTTTTTTTGTTTTGTTTTTTGAGACAGGGTTTCTCTGTGTATCCCTGGCAGTCCTGGAACTCACTCTGTAGGCCAGGCTGACCTTGAACTCAGAAATCCACCTGCCTCTGCCTCCCAAGTGCTGGGATTAAAAGCGTGCGCCACCACTGTCCGGCTCACAATCCTAATTCTATAAATGGAAAAACCTGAGAGCCAAGAGAGTAGGTTGCCTACCCAGCTCCATGCAGAGTCGCCATGCACAGGGTTCAGTTCTGTGTCTCCAACTCCCCTAATCCACACAACCAAGACAACACTTCTTTCCTGTTGACAGCGAGATGCCAACTATTCCCTTGCAAAAAGGCTTTGGTTCTGGCTTCCTCTGGTGCCTGTGTGCTTCTTTTCTCTCAGGGCAAGTATACCTTCAATGACGGGCTGCAGTATGAGGACAAACACTGGCACTACTGTGACAGCTATGACCGGAGGTTCTACACGGAGATCTGCTATGGCCTGAAGCCCTCAGGTAGCAGAGAAGGAGAGCAAGGGTGCTAGAGATGAGTGTCCCCACTGAACCTTCTCAAGGAATAGGTGGATGCAGTAGACCCAGGAGAGCCACAGAAGCCAGTCCTCATACCTCAGGCCTGCTAGCTGGTCAGGATAATGAGACCAAGGGACTCCGTCTCTCTGTGCCTTCCCCCTACTAATTCATGGCAGTGGTGTATTCTGCCTTAGGAGTCCATCAGCAATAAGGGAGTTTGCACCTCCAATAGTGCTTTGCATGGATGTCAGGTGCATGGCACATGACAGATGTCATGCTATAAATGTAAGCATTATACCAAGAGAGAGTGGGAAAGGAAGAGGAAGATTGCTAGAACCTGCCCTCTGTGGGCTGGGTGCTGGCCGAGGCTCCCTCTAGTCCCTGTCTTGTCTCTTTGATTGTTTAGGGTACCCTTTCACTCTCCCCTGCCATGCATCAGAGAGTAGAAAACTGAGATGGCTAAAGGGTGACCTTAACTTCTCCATGCATCTCTAAGATGGCAACTGGCCTGAGGTTTGAGCCACAGAATAACTTCAAAGCCACTGGCATAGAAAAGACATTCAGTAATCATTGCCAGTACGCATGCGGTTTGGCTAGAGTCAGGGTCAAGTGTATAATTAGAAAACATAGGAGCATTTGCTCTTGCAGGATGCAGACCTGTAAGCACAGTAGGGGGTGCATGGCATTCTGCTTGCTGTTCAGAGAAAGGAAAATTCAGGACTTAAAATGAAAAAGAACACGAGAAATTCCAGCATCCCCCCTTTACTCCAGTCATGACATTATGAGACCTGAAATGTCTGCATGATTTTATTTCCCTCCCAGGGTCCCACACCCCTGGCTTAGGAATCAGGCTCAGACCCACTCCTTCTCTACTGTGTCACTTAGCACCCAGGTCCCAGAGCCAGGCTGCTTCTTAGCTAGCTAGCATTGGGCCTGTTACTCGGCCTCTGATGTGAGTTCTCTTCTCTGTAAGATGAGCTGCTTTGGGGATTAACTGAGACAGGAGGAGCCAGATGTCTAGCACACAAGAAAAAAAATGAATGGTACCACTGTGGCATTTGGGAGAAAGTCCAGATGTAGGACTCTGCCTACTCTTTCCTAGAGCCCTCCCTCATCTAGGTTCTGCTCCTGGTTTCCTGAGTGTGGCCAAGGGTTCACACTTGTGGCCTTTGCCCACATATTGGGCACCACTCTCTCCCTCTGGGTTTCTCTGACTTCAGAACTTCATTGCGGTGGCCCAAAAAATGGATGAGGGTGAAGTCAGAGAAGGCAGAGGTCCAGTTCCCAAGGCCCTGTGCACAGCCCCTTTCAAAAAGCTCCCTGGGACACATTCCTGCTGACTTTGCTCCTGACCCTGCAAAAGGAGCATTTGGTCCTACAGTGATGCCAGCCACATGAACACCAGCTAGCAGTGATATCTGAGCACTGGGATTGCAAGTGGCCTTGCTAATGTACTAATTGTCTTTTATGCCTCCTTAAGGTATCTCTCAGCTCACCAACATGGACCCACCCAGAAAAATTCCCCTGGGCTACTATGACTGTGGAGATGGCTTCTATAACCCCGTGACCAGGGTCATCAAGGATTACCGGAACCGCTTTCTGAGAAATGCGGGTAGGTGTGTGCTGACATCTCAGACACTCTTTATCTTTACCTGCAGGGATGGCTGCACAAGTGTGTGCACATGCATATACATCTATTAAGAAAGAGACAAGTGTGGGTTATCTGACGTTTCCTAGAATTCTAGGCTGGTAAGCCTGTGTACGGCCACAGAGTAAAAGCAAAGGCATTCGTAGCTTCACTGTGATAGCACCAGAGTGTGCTACTGAGAGATTAAAGAGTGTTCTTTGGTAGCCATCCCTTCATCTAGCATTAGTTGACTTCTATTGAGTTCTACACACCATGCTTGGTGCTGGGTACAGCAATGAGAAGCTAGACCCTGGCCCCTTCCTGATGCAGCTGATGTTCTGATGGGCAGCAGAGAGGACTACAGATAGTTGATAGCATCCTGAAGCAGGCCATCAAAGAAAGTCATAGTCCCAGAAGTGAAGGGTTGGACACCATGAAGGGGTTGCTAAGAGTCACAAGTCCAGAACCAAGGTATCAGAGGTTTTGAGGAGGACATGGCATCTTGGGTGGCACCTAGCAATTGACCTTGGACGTAGGGAGAAACTTGTCAGACAGAGGGGGAAGCCCAGGCCTGGCTAGAGAGGAGTGGTTCCTTGTAGTCCAGGAAGGCTGGCTGCCCCCCCCCCCAGCTAGCTGGTAGATGCAGAAGTTCATTTTAGTGAGAGATTCCAAGGCCAATCAGACTTCACAGTGACCGAACTCCCAGGAGACAATGGGCAAGAGCGTGGGTGTTCCAATAATGCATGGGGTCACAGTTGTTTTTCTAGAGTCATAGGCCCATCAAGGTAACAACAGCTAGAGACCTTCTCAGAGACATGTCCACACATGTCCAGTCACATGCATGTACAATCATATACACAAACATACACACAAACACACATACAAAGAAAGAAGGTGTCAGAGAGACAGACAGAACATGGAGAGAGTGACAGAGGGACAGAAAGAACACACACAAAGAGAGAGAGTGACAGACACAGCACACATACAAAGAGAGAGAGTGACACAGAGACAGACAGACAGACAGACAGAGCAAGAGTGAGACCTGCATATACTGTTAAGGAATTTGCTGTTTCTGTGCAGAGGAAATACCGAGTGGAGCAATGGCTCCATACAGTGGATAGCATCTCCTTCCCTCAGAGGGAAGACGTCATCAGAGCATTGCCTGTAGGGCTAGCATGAGAGCTGAGGAACTGTGTGGTGATCCAAAGGCTTGGATCCAGAACTTCTCTGAAAGGAACATGCTGAATATTTAGGTCCAGGGACTCAGGCCTGCGTTTCCCCCGTGAAGCTGCGGACACTGTGCCTCGGGGCCGGGTGAGCTTCAGAAAGCCACCTCAGCCATTGCGAAGCAGAGCAATTTCCCAAAGGGCCTATCATATGCTAATGTCCCTCCCACATTTATTTCAACCCTAGATAAATACCCATTTATAGTACCATTTGCTTCATGGCCATCAGGTCCATGCAAGAAGGAACTCTGTCTTCTCCACTTGTATCAGTCAGGACTGGTCAAGAAAATCAAGGGGAAGAAGCACCTGTCAGGAGCTGGGCTAAATGGCTAGCACTGAGAAAACACCAAGAGGGACAGCAGAGACAGCCACACATGAAGCAGCTCCGCTCAGGGCCTAAGGCCAAGGGCGACAGTGGGCTCACAGGAAGTAAGTAGACACACAAGGAGCTGCAGCCTAGGGCTCAGAGCAGGGGTCACTGCCGGGCTGCCCAGTGGGGTCTCCGAGGAGTGTAATGATGCTGTACCTGGAAGTGTGGAACAAAGTGACACTGGATGTAAAATGCCACCACTAAGCAACACTAGTGTGAAAAGCAAGCAAAACAGAAAGACTCAGAGCCCGGGCTGGCAAAGCACATTGCCACTGCTTTGCTAGTCTGTGCCAGGGCTTGTGCGCCTCCCCACCCCCACCCCACCCAGAGCAGAGCTGAACAGCAGAAGCTCCTGCCTGGCCCAGTCCCCCTTCACAATGCTCCAGAGCAGGTGAGTTCTTCTCCAGATGTTCAAACTTCCCCAAAAAGGTGTCCTCTGTGTCCCAGTTCTGAGCCTGACCTCAAACACAAGGTTAGCACAGGCTGTCAACAAGCCAAACTATCCTTTCTACAAATACAAAGATACTGGCACCTCCTCTTAACAGGAGAGATAGAAGCCCAAAGACCCTGTACCATGTTCAATTAATATTAATTTCTAATCAGCCCTGCCTAAAGAATCTATAACCAGTCAGTCACTGTCAATTATCATTCTATGAAATACTTAGGAGGGCGAGCCTGCACACCTAGGGGGATACACAGAAAGACCAAGGTTGTGGATGCAGATAACCTACGCCAAGAAGCCAGGGGAGGGACTATCATCACTGTGTGTTTGATGGGGGATGAGGCTGAAGATGACATTTATAAACTCTTTCTTTCACTTTCACATCACACCCTCCCAGCCTCCAGCTTTACATTTCCTCTGGTCTAGTTTTTTGTTTGTTTGTTTGAAGTCTGGCAAGGTGACCTAAACTGTCATTTACAAAGAGTCTGAATCCTTAGAGTCCTGCCAAAATGTCCAAACAAAAACAGTCTGGCTGTTCACTTGGTTAACTCTACTTGGGTTAAGTTTCTACCAGCAGCAGAAGTGTTAAGGAGTGTGTGTTCTACATAGAGTTTCCTTTGCCCGACTGTATAACAACAAGCCACTTAGCCCAGCAACTAGGAGCCTGTACAGCCCTTTCCTCCATGCTGAGTTCATTGGAGCCACCATTGCATCTCCCGACAGGACCTTGATAACTGAGACCTATGAACTCATAACGTTCAAAGCCGTAGAGCAAAAACATATTCCTAAGCCTGACATAGTACACAGGCGTGCCTCAGCACCGGACACGGGGTTGTCCTAATAGCACGAAGCTAGCACACCGCAGATCCTTCCTAATAGGTCTGAGGCAGGGCTGACGTATCTCAGGGGTGGTGAGTACTTGTCTAGAGTGCACAAGGCCTTCGTTTCAATCCTGAGGGCAACAAAGAAAAGTAAGAATCTGTAAACCAGATAAATCAAGGAATGAATGTGAGCTATGAGTCTGTACTAGGGGGTTGGGGGATGGTATGTCTGTTTCATGTCTCAAGTGTGTTTGACTATGAGTTCACTGGGAAGTGGGGCAGTAAGAACATTTTTGCAGAAGTAAGGCTATATGATGTATATTCTAGAGCATTCGGGAGCACCACGTGCTAGTTCCATCTTTCTACAATTATTGTAGAATGTAAGTGATTCGTTTGAAGCTTTTAAGATTTGAATTGAATTCCAGTGCTGTCTCCCCGGAGTGGCAGCCTGCTCCGAAGAAGAGTCACAGCCTAAAGTTCAAGACCCACACAGAATCATTCAATTGCAATATCATGGGATGTGGACCCCAATGGGCAGACTTTACGAATAAGTGGGACATGAAGGAGAGGGGAATATAGGTTGAAATAGAAAAAGGGACTCCCAGAGGTAATGGGTCTTAAAGGATGGATAGCCAGGGGTGCAGTTTAGACAGTAGAGTACTTGTCTCATATGCATGAGGCGACAGTACACATAACCCAGGCATGGTGGTGCACGCCTGAATCCCAGCCCTTGTGAGGTGGCAGCAGGAAGACCAGGAGGGCTGGTGTGATCCTCATGTGTGTAGAGAGTTTGAGACCAACCTGGTCAAAACAAACAGACAGTGGCTATGCAGTGCTTACATGAGCCAGAAAGTCAGGGAAGGGTGTTTCAGGCAGAGAGTACGTGTAACGACCCAGAACTGTGGGGAACCAGAAAGTTCCAGAAGCTGTTCTCAGTGACGTACTTAAAGTTTGGGGCACTGGAGGATGGACACTGATGGTTTGCTCGGCAAAGCATCTGGATCTGGCTAAGTATGTGGATGGAGCAGGGTCCCAGACGTCCCCAGGGAGCAGGAAAGGCTGGGAGAGAGTGATTCTGGCACTACAGAGTCGCCACCACCATACGTGGGAGGAGCACCCAACCCTGGAAGCAAGCAGGCCAGGGTGGCCTCACAGAACATCAAGAGAAACCAGACATAGCAGGGCTGGGAAGAGTATTGAAAGGCTCAGAGCTGGGAGAGGATGTCTGACACCCGGGGATCTACAGTAGCTCAAGAGCATGAGCTAAGAAAATATGCAGTGATGAGGCGTGGGGGGGGGGGGGAGGGCGGCGAGGGGCAACTGGAACAAGGGAATGTTTCAGGTTGGCAGCAGGCATAGCAGCCTGGTTTATCCTTTAGAAAGACTCATTTATGTAGAGAGAAAAGGGTAAAGGAATTAAGATTAGATAGGAGATCCTTCTGGTGAGATGGTTAGGTGGGGAAAGGCAACTGAAAGGCCCCCTCGTAGGCCCAGGCTGGGAACCTGTTAAAACCTGGGTTAAACTTCTGGCTCTCTGAATGTTGGAACCCGCACTCTCTGGGCTTTTTTTTTTTTGTCTGTGACTGAAGTGGTTGGGCTGGATAATATCAAGTGTGCTTCTGACCTTAAGAGTCTATAATAGAGAGAAACAGAACCAAGGAGTATTTTGGTCTCGATGTAAGACAGGTAAAGATTGGAGTGTCCAGAACACCACTCTCCCAGGCTGCAGGGGGAGAAAGTACAAGCTGGACCCCCTGCATCTTACAATGGTGATGGAGGGCAGGGGGATGTGCCCCTCTGGTGCAAATAGTGGTATGGAGGCTATGGGGATAACAAACTGTTATCTGATTGCACATGAGGCTTGTTGGAATGCACATCTCATACTGTAAACCAGATCTGAAGTCATGACTGAGAGCATCCTGGGCCTTGGCAGTGGGCTGGGTGGTGTGTGTGTGTGTGGCGGGGGGGGGGGGGGAGAGTCTCTGACCAACTAGTCATTATCCTGACTCTCCTCCTGCACTGCTGTCCACCTTGTCTCCGGGGCCTCTCCCCCCACACCCCAATGTGCCATTAGCAGTGCTCCCCCTCTGCAACCTGGGGCCTGAACGTTGACCTGTGGGCTGAATGTGGCCATTCCCCTCTCTCAGTTTGCTGAGTCTAGGGTGCCTGGAGGTTGGTATTACTGACCCACCCATAGTCGGGCATTTGGAGTTACACATGCCCAGCACATGGAAGGCTTATGAGTCTCTGCTTTTAACCACTACGTTGTGCTTAGAGAAGCTCCTCTGACCAAAACTGAGGTCAGCACACATGTGTGAGTATAAATATTTAGAATGCAGTTTGAAAGCATGGTCATTTAGTAAAGTGACAGTGGTAGGTCATGGTCCCCTCCTGTCCTGTCCCCCGCGTCATGTTGTATGTCTTCTGTCATCACCCTACCCCCCCCCCACACACACACACCACCCAGCCCACTGCCAAGGCCCAGGATGCTCTCAGTCATGACTTCAGATCTGGTTTACAGTATGAGATGTGCATTCCAGCAGGCCTCATGTGCAATCAGATAGCAGTTTGTTATCCCCATAGCCTCCATACCACTATTTGCATCAGAGGGCACATCCCCCTGCCCTCCATCACCATTGTAAGATGCAGGGGGTCCAGCTTGTACTTTCTCCCCCAGCAACCTGTAGGCGCCTTCTGGCGCTATCTAAACTATCCACCAGGAAAAGAATTTCTTAGTCAATCTGAAGCTGCTTCTCTATGGACACTTACTCTGAAGGACATGATGGGCTGGGGCACTGGTGAAGAGGGCATGGGTGGGGTTCATTTGGGGTTGGTTTTTTTTTTTTTCTTTTTCCATATGCCTGACTTTTTCCCTGTCTCCAGAGCAAGCTGCAGGCCTCACTCGGCAGCCACAGCCGTTGCTAAACCACAAACGTACATGAAGATCCAAATTGTCTGGACATGGACTTTAAAGATGGCTTTGTTTTCTTTTTTCCTGTGGACAGTGTGTTTCTGGCACATTATGTCTGTATACCACTTGCATGCCTGGTGCACATGGAGGCCAGAAGAGGGCAATAGATCCCCTGGAACTATAGTTACAGATGGTTGTGAGCCACTGAGGATGCTGGGAATGGAACCCAGGTCCCCTGGAAGAGCACTCCATGCTTTTAACCACTAGACCATCTCAACCGCCCCAAGAGATGCTTTTCTTAACTGAGAGGACTGTGGCACCTGCATTACTGTGAAAATTAACTCTTCTTTTGAGACATAATCTTGCTATGTTGCTCAGGCTAGCCTTGAACTCCTGGGCTCATGCAAACCTCCTGTTAAAGCCTTCTGAATAGCTAGCATTACCACCATGCAAGCTGGGCTAGGCATTTAGATAATTTAAATCCACCCCTGTACTCATTAAATTGGTTTTGAAAACCTCCAGAATTCCAAGAGATCAGGCAGGCAACCTGGGTCCTCTTGAGTTTGGCTCTTAGTCCATGCCAGTTAGTTTTAAATATCAACTTGACACAATTGTGAATCACCTAGGAAGAGAATATCAGCGTGGACATGTGTGTAGGGGATTATCTTGATTTCATTAGATGAGATAAGAAGACTTTTCTACTGTGAACAGTACCATTCCCTGGGCAGGACTGTATCAGGGTGGAGAAAGCAAGCTGACAGCATAGTGGGTACATGAATTCACTGATCTCTGTTCTTGACTTGGTATAACTCAACCAGTTCTCTCAAGCTCCTGCCATCTTGGCTTTCTCAGGACTATAAACTAGAACTGTGGGCCAAGTAAATTCTTTTTCCCTTAAGTTGCTTCTGTCATGGTATTATGTGTGTCATAGCACCAGGAAAGGTACAGGCCCTTGGGCACATCAGGAGTGTTTTCCCTTGTGACTGCAGGCTTAACACAAGCCTGTGTGCATGTGTGTGCTGGTAAACACTAGGCTGATTCCACACCTCCTCCGAGGACTGTTGGAGGCAGTCTTTCCTGGCCCACCTCCCTCCACTGCCCACCTGTCTTCCTCTCCTCTGTGGCCTCATAGGCTTCTCAAGCAGTGTTTAGCCTGTGATGGTGAAGTATCCTTACTTGGGAGCTTACGAGACCAGGGGCTCTGTGACTATACCTAACTTACCACCGTTCTAAGCATCTCACATGAGCTGACCAAGTCTTTGTAAAGAAAAACGCACACAAGCAGAACTATTCCTCACATGTCTCACATATTCTCCCACTAAAATTGAAACTTCAATTCCCTGTACACAGTAGACGGACAGCTTGCTATTTTGAATAAAAGAAATCCGTTATACTTCTGTGTAGCAACAAGGTTTCAAACCATCTTACCGGCCATCACAGGTCACAATCCAGGGACTCTTGGGCCATATCTGATCTGCAGAGTTTGGGTTTGGTTGGCCTGATGCTGCAACTGGATTGGGCTTGAGCTACTAGGTTGGGCACACACTACTTGCATCCCTGCTATATAATCCCAGTGGCATCAGTCATTTCTGTCAGCCTTAAAGCCTCTGCTCACGCTCCCTGGCCTCTTGAAAACCTCCCATGCATGTTGACAGCTAGAATGGGGATGTCCTATGATTAGAATCAGAGTGGCAATGGCCTACTGGTGACAGTCTAATTGTTCCATCTCCCCCAGCAGTGATCTTTTCATTCTTCTCTGGAGCATTCTGTTTTGAGATAGTAAGTGTAGGTTACAGCCACTGAGCACGGTTACTGTATACACCCCTAAGCACAGCAAATACAACCAAACAGGCTTGTCTAGGACCTTTTATCCAATGGGAGACATGAGGGCTTAGTGATGTAGTGATTAAAAACTCAGGGGTCTGGTTAAGAGCACCGATTGCTCTTCCAGAGGTCCTGAGTTCAATTCCCAGCAACCACATGGTGGCTCACAACCATCTGTAATGATATATGATGCCCTCTTCTGGTGTGTCTGAAGACAGCTACAGTGTAATCATATACATTAAATAAATAAATCTTAAAAAAAAAACCCAACACCAAAAAACAAAAAACTCAGGGCTTGAAACCCCTATCACTGGTAGGCCTCTAGTCTGAGATCCCCCACAGATGTGATCATGGAAAGCTCACTTTTCCTCTAAGAACCTCAGTTTCCTCATCTATAAAATGGGTATGGTAATAGTACCTCTCTGAGGGAGCAGTGGGGAAAACGGAGATTAGTATATGAATACACAGCCCAGCACCTGGCCCAGACAGGTGTTCCATGATTAGTGGGCTGAGGCTGCTGTAACTGTGCTGATTACTGACTCGGGCTGCAGGAAGGAGGAGTGAGTTGGGCCCTGGGGCTTATTATGTTTTCTCTGGGTGCTGAGGAGCAAAGAAGTCTCTTGGGAGGTGAGTGTGATTGGCTATGCTAATCTTGCTGACTCCTCAGGGTTCTGCTTGGGAAATGAGATGCCGCTGGAGTTTAGGGTCCACAGCCCCTCACAGCATTCAGAGATCCAGGATGAATTTGTTAGAAGGTCTACCGTCCACCCTCCTGTGTGTTCTCCACCACGTTCAGGTCCACCCAGGCTCCCAGCCATCCATTAAGGAGCATACCTTCTTTCCTCTGCCTGCCACAGGCCTCCTCATCTCTCAGGGCTTAGCAAAGAGCCCAAGGCCAAGATGTCTGTCTGTCTGCTATCGCTGCAGAGTGGCTTTACCTGCACACTCACCAGAGTGGCAAGGCTGGGAAAGGCGTGCTCACTGGGGAGGAGTCTGGCCAGCGCCTGTGCTTAGGACCTGCTCTCTTGTCTGCTCTAAGTGGAAAGCCTGCATGAGCTATTAGTTTGCAATGTGATAGCTGGTGTCTGGCAGGCTAACAACTTCCTTATGGGGAACTGGAGGGAGGTCTCAGTGGTTACGATCATTTGCTGCTCCTGCAGAGGACCTGTGTTCAATTCCCAGCACCACATGGTGACTTACAACCTTCTCTGTAACTCTGGTTCCAGGGAATCTGATACCCACTTCTGGTTTGTGTGAGCACCAGACACATATGGAGCACAGACATCAGGCAGGCAAAACACCATACACATAAAATAAAAAATAAGTCTTTTAAAAACAGAATTCATTTTTGGTTGGTCACACAGCTGTTAACAAAGTTGGGCCAAAACCCAAAATCTGTTTGCTGTGGTTCAAATGTAGACACTATCCCTCACAGGCCCCCAGGTAAACGGCTTGGGCCCCAGGTGGTGTCATCAGGAGGTCCTTAGGTCAATGGAAGCATGCCGTTGCTTGGCTTTCTGGCTTGCAATTTCACAGTCTGCCCTTCGCATGTCACTTGTACTGATATGCCACCCTCAACAGAGGCCCAAAGCAAGCAGGCTGCTGATCTTGGACTGGAACCTCTTACGACATGAGCTAAATATACTTTTTCTCTTTATAAGTTAATTATCTCAGTTATTTTGTTACAGTCACAGGAAGCTGGTTAAAATTATACTATTCTTTTCTTCTTGCCAGTTTGTGCACAAATTCATTTACTGCTCACCCATCTCCTCTGTAGACAGGATCCTGCCTAATTATTAATTGTTTCTCCACCAAAACTAGTCACTGGCACCCACCTAGAGCTCAGCGAGGTTCCTAAATGGATGGAACGGTCCACTCTAGAGTCTTAAGACAAAGTCACCACAGCCTCCCAAATTAAATGTAACCTTATTTGAAAGGAGGTCCTTTATACACTGCATTTGATGATATTCAGGATAATTACCTTTAATACAGTGAAAACCCAAGAGATTAACTAATGATGCCCCTGTACACACCTCTCCTTCCCTCTTCTCAGGAAGAGTAAGCCAAAGCCAGTCGGCTCAGCGTTTTGTTTACTGTCTCTTTCTTGTGGCTGTTGCTTGACTCATGGTACTAGTAGTAATCACTTTGGAGAGAACTGTACCACTAATCCTTACTCCCTCCCCCCAATTAATGACACCCCATGCGAGCATCTCCAGTGAAAGGCGCATTATTAATATTCAAGGAAAAAACCCTTGTAACCATTTTAACAGATACAGCTAACAATGAACTAAATTTGCTTTGTGCAAGACAGAAAGTGAGCATCCCAAATTAGTTTATGTAAAAGCTGAAATCCTCCCCTGAAAGGTCTCAGTACCATCCTCAAAGAATATCCCGATCATCAGCAGTGCCGTCAAGATTCCCGCCAACATTATCCCCTTTGTTGTCTGAAATGTAGAATCAAGCACATCTGGCAAATGTCCTGGAGCTCACAAATCTCTCAAACGGAGTCTAATTCCCAATGGTAAAAGAGAGCGCCACTGCCTAATCGCGCTTCTCTTCAAAACATCGCCCGACTTTCCTTCAATCAGAAACAATAGCTTTGCTTTCTTAAAAATATCACACGCCAGTGATTATTTGCAGAGAGGCCCAGTTTTACACTTCAACCTTCAGCTCCCAGACAGAATTCACAATTAAGACCATGAACCTCATTTGAATATACGCTTAGTTCAGTGGGCAGTGGGAAGAAGGATTGTTACCTGACTTGTGCGGTCTGGAGGCTTTGGGAGGAAGGTGGTCATGAGAGCTATCACTGACTGAACATCTACCACCTTGTAGGAGAGTCCTCCTGTCAGCTATATTTGACAGAGGCTCACTGAGGTTAAGGAATCCCCACTCCCCCAGAAATCCAGCATAGATGGGAGTCACACTTGGGCTCATCTGCTTTCTCTTTCCACTCTGCCAGGCCTGTTCACAGGGGCCTGGCCGGGCACATCACCCCAGCTGACTTTAGAATATGCCGACTGCAGACCATAGACCTGAAAACAGAAGGCCACTTTAGTGTTCTGAAGTTTAAACGGTTGAAATCTATAACCATCCCAAAGGCCCAAGAGGAGGGGGGCAAAGGAGCCTGTGGGAAGTTCTTATGACAATTTTACTGAGCACCCCTGCTGTGTCTCAGGCACAGGCCCCCACCTCATATGACACCAGCAGCGTTGATTAGTAGCTATTGGCTCTCCTGATCATTCCCATTTTGCAGATGGTGGTGATGAAATTCCTGACTCGAGGTCAGCAGAGCTGGAATTAAAACCCACGTCCAGTTAGCTCCAAATTAACAATGATGGCATGTGGGCTAGCTCTGAATGAGAATATGGGGTTCTCACTAATGACAGAACCACTGGCTTGCCCAGAGCCAGAGAAACGACACGGGCTGAACCACAGATGGCTACTTTCGCTTCGACGGGTCCTCTGCTTCCTTTATGCTCAAAAAGTCAAGACTCCTCTAATCTTGAAGCAGCTGCTTCCCCCAAGTGGGCCCATCCCATGCCTGACCCTCACACCATCAACGGTGGTCCAGCCAGGGGTAGAACCCTGATTTCCCACTGCCAATAGCAGTTCCTGCCCTAAACCCACGCTACCTCTCCATGGAGCCTCCCTGGGGTTTTCTGTAAGATGGCCAGAGAGACTCCCGCACCGCCCCTCCCACGGCTAGCTCTCTAGCAAGACAAAAGGCAATTTAACCAAATGTTCTAATCACCTGGAGGCTGGCACGCAGGGGCATCCCCGCTTTATATGTGGTATTGTCAGCAGCACTATAACGAGGGCTTTGTGGAGGGTATTACCACACTTGTAACTGCCAGATGAAATGCTCCCACAGATCACACATCCCTCCCTCCCGGCAGACATGGGTATCTGCCTCAGCAGAAAGCATAGGAAGGGGTATTAGGGACACTGAAACCTCCGCTGGACCAGCAACTTACCCCATCCCCACCCAGTCTATGAGGAAATGCTATTTTCCCTACTTGACAGATGGGGAAACTGAGGCTCAGGGGTTATGTTATTTGCTAAAAATTGCCCCATTAAAGTGAAGAGCCGGCATTTGAACCCAGGGCTCTCTGATAATTTAGGTAACATAGATAGAAAGATACTATTGAACCCACCAAGAGAAATTGAGCAAGAAAGGGTAAGATTCGCCATCTGAAGGGTAAGATTGGTCCCTGTCAGGATCCTGTGCTTGGCAGTGACAGCCTGCCCTCCCCGTGTCGTCCCTCCTGACTTGCAGAATTGCCCACTGTCACTCTCTCACCTCACTACTCCAAAGGCCTTGGAAATCCCCCTCCAGCTTCAGGGCTGTGACTCTGGTAACAATGCTTCCCTGCCACCGTGGCAGCCTCCTGGAGGCATCCAGAGGCCAGGCTTCCCCTTCTGCAGCTGGATGAGCCTGCCAACATAGTTTTCTTTGTCTCTTTTAATAGAAGTAAATGTGAGGCCACAGCCCATGGGCAGAAGCCTCACCCCTCTTCCTCAGTTCTGCTCTGGAAGTCGGGGTACTTGGGGAAACCCACACCTTACCTCAGGCCTAAGAGGGACAGGCTAGTGACCCAGGCTTGAGGGGCAGCCGGACCCACAGTTAGCTCTTGGACCTGCCACTTATAAGCTGGGCAACATTGAGCAGGTAGCTTACCTGCCCAGGATTCAGATTCCTTATGTGAAAACTGGGTCTAGTAAAGGGCCTGCCTTGTGGAACTGTAGTGACTGTGAGGCTGAGGCAGGCAGTCCAGTGAGAACAGTGCTGACTCCGCCAAGGCACAGTGCGTCCCAGAGATCACCACCATGGTGGGTATTTTGTGCCCGGGATAAAAAGTTGAAAGCAGGGCTGGAGAGATGGCTCAGCGGTTAAGAGCACTGACTGCTTTTCTGAAGGTTCTGAGTTCAAATCCCAGCAACTACATGGTGGCTCACAACCATCTCCTAAAGAGACCTGATGCCCTCCTCTGGTGCTGTCTGAAGACAGCTACAGTGTACTTACATATAATAATAAATAAATCTTTTTAAAAAAAAAGTTGAAAGCAGGTGTGTCCTTCACACCTCACACCCAGTGAGGCAGGATGCCCTCTCAGGCTGTTCTCTGGCCTCCACCCAACTGCTTTTGATGCCACTGTCAAAACGGAACCAGCAGCCTGCTGCTAGCAGATCTCTCCTTAGCATTTGGCTTTGGGGCATGGGCCCCTCATCCTCATCCTTTCTTATCTACTTAGAGCTTCAGAGCCCACCCCCCAGTACCCCAGACTCCAGCCTTCACTGAGCCCCTGTGTGCATTCTGTTCTCAACACCCCAAATCAGTGTAGGGTGGAGAAGAACCCTGACACACAGCAGGCACAGGAAGCCTGGGCCTTCAGGGGAGCCCAAGTGCTCAGACACACGTGGAAAGCAGCCCAGCACACTTCCATGTTGCCTATGATGCCCATGTTCACATTTAATTTAAAATAGGAATTCCTCCCAAACCAAGAATGCCCTCATTTCTATGGTACCCACTGCTGGGATTGCAGGGTGCTGTGCTGGATATATGAATGTGGTTGGGATAATGGTCCAGAGAACGAGGTGCTAAGGCTGGCCTTAAAGAGCAAGAGATGGGCCGGGCAGTGGTGGCGCACGCCTTTAATCCCAGCACTTGGGAGGCAGAGGCAGGAGGATTTCTGAGTTCGAGGCCAGCCTGGTCTACAAAGTGAGTTCCAGGACAGCCAGGGCTACACAGAGAAACCCTGTCTCGAAAAACCAAAAAAAAAAAAAGAGAGAGATTTAAAAAAAAAAAGAGCAAGAGATGGGTTTTGTTAAATTAAATGGAAGAGAAGGAAGAGCAGGGTGAGAGCACAGGATGCCAGGTCCCTAAGATGTGGCACTTAGACCTGTCTGTGTGTCAAAGGCTGGGGGAAGAATCCAAGGGGACTTCCCGAACCTACCAGAAGGCTTTGATAGGGGTGTCTGAGTAGGTCTGGGCTGTGCATTCTAGCAGGGACAAAGGGAGAGACTGAATGCCAGTTAGGGGGGTTTGGCTTCAATCCCCAGGCAGTGAACAGCCAGGACAGGAGCTGCAGGAAGGGCTTCTCGGGAAGCGGGGCTCGGCCACGGGCTGCAGCTTTGAAGACAGGCATGGCTCTATCCTCGCACCACTGTGAACCTGGAGAAAGGCTTTGGCTCTCTGACCGTCACTCCCCTACCCTGTGATCCAGGAATGGAACACTGACCTGCAACACCAGTGTTGAAGAATATTTCCCGTCCCTCCTGGTATCCCCAGCACCCCAGCCTAATCCAGCCTCTGGCATCTGCCAAGTATACACTGGCTTCCATTATCCACATATAGCCAGAGATCAGGGGCAAAAGGAGCAGACGCTATAAAGTCAAGCTGACAGTGGCCTTGGCTAAGACACTCGATTTTTCTGAATTGTCTTAGTACGAGGGCAGGCATCCTGAATGTGGTTGACAAACACGAATCCAATTGTCAGCACTCAAGTTGTAAGGGTGGGGACGCAGGAAGAATAAATAGTAAGGGGTCTCAACAGCATAGGTCCTACGTGCCCCTCCATCAGCATGCACTTGCTCTGGCGTGGGAGGGAGGCCGTCCACAGCCTCCATTCCTGAATGCCTCCTGTCCACAATAGGCACAGAAGATGGCTCTACATTAGCATCACCCACAAGCACAAGTCACATGTGTATCTCCACCTCAGCAACAGGTTCTGTGCTTTGTTTCAACAATGTCAAAAACTAGCTATGTGGCACTCAGTGAGGTGCCCCTGAGGCCTAGGACCTTTCTAAAGGACTTCCAATCATTTTGCCTCTGAGCACTTTCCCCCTTACCCAGCATCTCCCACCCCAGACCACAACAGCAATACTTTCAGTATTCATGAGGTCCACTGAGGTAGGGCATGCAGCATGCCTGCTGTGCCCTGTAACTGACCCCGGAAGTGCTTCCTAAAATTCTTCACTCATTCTTCCCCACTGATAGCTCGCAGTGCACCCCAAACCTCAGACTGCAATTTTCTTGCCCTGGCTATGATTTCTTGGGAGGTGTATGTAAAGCAGAGAATTCTGGCAAAATGCAGAAACAGAGCCAGCAAATGGATTTCAAGGATAATAACATTGTTTTGACTTCTAGAATTAATAACTAATCAAGTTTGAATGCATTAATCTTGTTTGTTTGTTTGTTTGTTTGTTTCGGTCTTGCCATTTCCTCTATTTCCAAGCCTCTTACTGAGTGGGCCTTGGCAAGCTTGTGGGTGTTGGGTTCTGAAGCTCTGGTTCCCAAGGGGTGACGTGGCTTGTCCTAATCCACTCCCAAGAGGATAGTCTACAATACGCAGAGCTGAACAGCCTAAGGCCCTTCACCTGCCTGTAGCCCGTTCTGCCTGGGCAGTGACTTCTTAGCCAGTATTGACAGTACTGAGGTCTTTGCCTCTGGTCACCACTGCCAGAAAAGTTCAAAGCCTCCTTTTTAGTTGGGAGCTGTGACAGGAACACCAGGCATGGTGGCACTGGTCCATCCCACCATCTCATGCCTGTGTGCATTTGAACTGAAGGTGGGGCAGAGCTGTGGTGTGGGCTCTTGCCATGGGTTGAAAGTCTGATTTAGTATGACTCTCTATCCCAGCCTGGACTCCCTGTTTGCACTGACCCAGGGGTAAGGGATGGTGTGCCATGGCAGAGGTACCCTCTCCCAGAGCCTGGCCTGGCCCTAGCCTGCTGCCAGTCTGGCCTTTAGGATGATGCGGTTGGCTTCTGAGGCTGGCAGTGCCTCTTCTATGTGCTTGTGATCACACCCAATTAGACTTCAGATACATGGCCCCTGCCACACTCAGTCAGCCCCACACAGTGTAACACACATACACCAGAGCTCCACACCTTACAGTGTGCACACAGCACCCTCAAACATAACCACCTACACACTCTCAGGCACACAGCTGTATATTGAGAGCAACTGGGTAGACCTGGGCATTTGTGCCCATATACACACTACCACCTTCCCTGGGCCTTCCCCCTCTGCTTCAATAGAGTAAAGAAGAAATTCACTTCATCTCCTAAGCTTTCCTTAGGGTAAGTGATAGCAATTCCATCTCGTTGAGAGGGGATGAGCACACACACACACACACACACACACACACACATACATACACCCTGAACACACAAAGCACAGCCCTCCTAGGCTCTGGACTGGAGAGCCCCTTTCCCCTCCCAGAGGCCTGCTGCTGTGTTCATTCTGGGTCTCCTCCCTTTCCCAGTCCACACCCCTCCCCTCTCACTAATGGGATCTGCATAGGAGTGGTGACCACAGGGTTGCCTAGCCCAAAGGCGTGCCAAGAGCCCAGTTTGTGGGTACCCAGTGACTCCAATCTGCCTGTTTGCGCACCATGGCTAACCTGCCTCAGCCTGTCCTCCTGGCTTTGAACAGAACCCATTAGCTGAGCTGTGCCTTTGATTGTCTGGGTGCTCATCCTATATATGAACCTCCTCCCTGTGGCCCCCCACCCCAAATCATCCAGTTTGGGAATTAAGACCATCAGAATGACGGCTCTCCTCGCTTTCACCTCCTCAGTACTCATGAAACTCCCTTCTTCCTGGCCAGGCCTCGCCGCTGCCTGCCTGCTCGCTCTTTCTTCCTCCCTCCCTCCCTTCCTTCCTTCCTTCTTTCCTTTCTTTCTTTCTTTTTTCTTTTTAATTTTTTTTTTTTACATTTTTTTCTTTTTGGGCTTTTCCGAGACAGGGTTTCTCTGTGTAGCCCTGGCTATCCTGGAACTCACCCTGTAGACTAGGCTGGCCTCGAACTCAGAAATCCACCTGCCTCTGCCTCCCAAGTGATGGGATTAAAGGCATGCGTCACCACTGCCCGGCTCTTTCTTTCTTTTTTAAATAAAACAGCTAACCATTTTATCTTCACATTTCACAATATAAGTGAAAAATCACACTTTTTTTGTATCACTTCTTCTTCCAAAAGCATTCTCTCTGTTATGAAGGGAAGTTCCTTGTCATGCATCTAGTAAACACTCAGGTTCAGCACCAGGATCTCCTGGTGGAACAGAACAAGAAATACAAAATGATAAAGAACACTTCTGCTCTTATCCGTCTGGCCGGGTCATGCCAGGAGGTGTGGGCACCATCATAGGGAAGGCAGGGGGTCTCATCATTGGAGGTCTGGACATCATGGGCAGGTGGCCTCCCATGGGCGGTCTCATCCCAGGAGGAGGAGGGCCCATCACTGGCATCATGGGAGGGCCTCCCATGTGGGGTGCAGGCATCATGCCAGGCCGAGGAGGACCCAGGAGACTGGAGGGAAATGGGATCATGTCCCCTGCAGGCGGAGGAGCTGAGAACGGAACTGGAGAGATCTTTCTGTGCTGAAGTCATTGTCTTGTCAGTCAGACTCTGGGCCTGCTCTTCCATCCTTTCATGGTAATAGTCTTTCACATTCTCTTGGTGTTTCCCACCAAGGTAGTGTGTCACCCTCACAGACAGAGGATCATGGGTGTATGATATGGATCACAGTAGTCACAATAAAATTTAGGCATGATGCCAATAGGCTGTTGGGTACCCGGGTCCCCACCGCCAAGAACTCACACCACTGGTTTCTATAGGAAGTCTCAATCACCCCATTGTACAGATGGGATCCTGACTCTGGGATGGATAAGAGCTGGTCACCCAACAAGTGGGTGGTTCCTCATCTGACCCAAGTATGTCTGGTTCCAGAAGTCTCACCTTGTAAATCAACTAACTTCTGGCTTCTGTCTGGGTATTTGGCATCTCCTGTGCATCAAGAGCTCTCCTAAGCATGTTCGAGAAGTGACAGCATGGCAAAGATTCCTGGCAGGGACGTCTGTAGAGGGAGAAACATGCCGAGGAAGGTGGCAACGTCTTGCCCAAAGTAGTGGCACAGAGCCCCAAGGCCATGCCATGTGTGTTGTAGGTGTGTGTGTGTGTGTGTGTGTGTGCGTGTGTGTGTGTGTGTGTGTGTGTGCTGTGCTTGGGTGCACTTTCTTGTGTGTTGTAGATATGGAGGCCAGAGATCAATTTCAGTTACCTTACACTATTGCTCTTAACCTTATAATTTTTGAGAAAGGGTCTCATTGAATCTGGAGCTGGCTGGCAAGCTAATCTCATCTAAAGAGCATAGCCAGTAGGCCTCAGAGATCCACCTGTCCACCCTATTCTTGCACAGGTGCTAGATGTCTGACCTCAAGTCTTCATACGTGGGAGCAAACACTTTGCCTCCTGAGCCATCCCTCAAAAGCTGCACTCTTAGCCAGCATTCAACCATGCTGCTTCCTTTTTGGTAGCTGCTGGGGAAGCAACTGTTTTCCTGCAGCCCTCCTGAGACCCCAGTCTTCCCTCAATGTCATGTGACCCACACACTGAACTACTGCCACCTTCTGTGACCTAGGCACAGCCTGGCAGGCCTGGCCCTTCTCCATCTTTGCTGGGAGGCAAGCCATAGGCCTGCCAGACTTATAGCTTCCTTCAAGTGGTTAGTTCTCAGGTATGATCCAAGGCCAGGTGGTGAGGTACCCAACCTAGGGCCTCGAACACAAAGGCAGCCAGAGCTGGCAGTCTTGGACCTGCACTTGGCATGCCTCCTCCCTACCCTCTGAGGGAGCTCACTTTGCTCAAGGAGGGGACGGTATTCTTCTCTTTTGATCTCAGTCCCAGAGAGTAAATCTGTTACTTTTATGTCCCCAAGTTTGCATTTCTTTATTCATCAGTTCACCTTGTAGTCATTAAGTGCTTTAAATGTGCTGGATTGCTGCTGGGCCCTGATGACATGGCTGCTCCAATCTGTTTGAAGCAACCATGACCTTGGCTTCCTCACCAGGGAAGCCTGTCATCCACACGGCCTGAGAGGCAGGAGGGCCCAGCCCACACAGATCCTGAGGCCCCTTGTCCCTGGACAAGTAAATCCATAGGCCCTTTCCCAACCCCACAGCCTTCCCCTATAGGTACTTAATTTTTCCTGAAAGACTTCTCAGAGCATCACACTTCTATCAACAGTCCTTTGTATTAAAAGGAGTAATTAGATGTCAACGTTTAAAGTATCCACACTTTGCTATTATCTCATTTAGGCCTTTCTTGATTTTTTATTTGTGTTGAAGACACAATATAAGTTCTTGTGCCTATCAGGGAATTTTTCTACCACTCAGCTGTATCCTGGCCTGTTCTTTCAGAAGGTCATGTAACCCAGGCTAGCCAGGAATTTCCTTATTCTCTTGCTTCACACTCCTGGGGCAAATCAGAATGAAAAGGGTTTATTCAGATTCACCTGGCAATGCATTTACTGGTCACCTATGTATGCTGGGTGCAGTGGTCTCTCACTGAGAACTTAGCTCTAAGTCAGTGGTTCTCAACCTTCCCAGTGCTGCGGTCCTTTAATATGGTTCCTTATGCTGTGTTGATCCCAGCCATAAAATTATTTTCATTGCTACTTTATAATTTTGCTACTGTTATGAATCATAATGAAGATATCTGATATACAACCCCAAAAGGTATTATGACCCACAAGTTGAAAAGCGGTGCTTTGCCGGGCAGTGGTGGTGCACGCCTTTAATCCCAGCACTTGGGAGGCAGAGGCAGGAGGATTTCTGAGTTCGAGGCCAGCCTGGTCTACACAGTGAGTTCCAGGACAGCCAGGGCTATACAGAGAAACCCTGTCTCGAAAAACCAAAAAAAAAAAAAAAGAAAAGAAAAAGAAAAAGAAAAAGAAAAGCAAAGCGGTGCTTTAATGGGAAAGGGGGCATTATCTAAGAAAAAATTGAGGAACTATGGTATGGGGTACAAGGGAGAGAAAAGCAGTGAATGCTTTTGCTTGGGCAACTGGCTGTGTGAAGGGCTTCGGTTTCTCTTAGAGAGCATGATATCTGGTCTGTAAGGAGCACGCTAGATTTTCATGCATTAAAAAAAATCATTTGTTTATTTTAGGACAGTTACAGTCACAAAATCACTGTGAGGATCCTACAGTATTATTTCTCCGTATGACCCGTGCCCACTTCCTCTCTTATCCCTAGCTACTGTTGTGTGGTATCCTTGGCGAGTTAGTGCATTCATATTGGTCTTAATGTTGGTGAGCCAGTGTAACTAACAGCCCATTGTGTATTTGAATCCCCTTTGTTTCCCCAATGCCCACTTTCTGTTGCAGGATCCCCTCCAGGAAATCACATGACATGTAGTTCTATTGTCTTAGGTGTGACAGTTGCTCTGGCTTTTCTTCTTATTTAGTGTGTTTTGGTTGGTTGGTTTGAGACAGGGTCTCATTGTGTAGCCCTGGCTGGTCCAGAACTCACCATAATCCCAGGCTAGATTCAATCTCACAGAGATCCACTTACCTCTGCTACCTACGTGCTGGGATCTAAACCATGCCCGGCAAGGTTTTCTGCTTTTGTTTTGTTTTGGTTTTCAGTGCTAGGAACTGAGCTCCTACCACTAGGCTATATCCCAGGCCCAAATTTCCTTGTTTGGGGTGACAGTTTTAAGGAGAACTAGCCAGCTATTTTGTAGGATGTTCTTTGATTCAGGATGTTTAGATGTTCCTCTTATGATTAGAGTGGGATTGTAGGGTTTGGGGAAGAAGACCACAGTTCTATTCATCCAAATTCTATTCATCCAAATACAGCAAGGGGAGGGGATGGGCTCCCTGGGGTTTCCTTGGTACTGGGGTGAGCCTTGAATGCTTGGCAAGGACGGATTTCTCCACAGCAAAATTTTCATCTCCCTTCCTTTGGGAGACAGTTACTCTGCACAAGGGAAACACATCTATTCATATTTTTGTGTATTTTTGCCAATATTTTTTATACTAGTGTTTTTTGGTTTGTTTTACTTTTTAGGAGTATTAGTATTTTTAGGAACCTAGAAATCTTATATTTCAATGAGCAAGACCTATAAAAAGCACCAAGACATTGCACTGCAGGGCAGGACAAAAAAAAGCCAAGGATTATTTTAAAATTCTTCCATGACCAATACCCATAAATGAAAGAAGATGCTAGGAACACCAAGAACAGGAAGGGAAAGCTCTCGCATCCACTGCTGACTTGCCACCATTTACTTTATCACCTTTACTTTTCCTTCGAGCCTCAGTTGTATACAGGCATCCTATCCATAAAAGTCCATGGATGGTCGTGGTTGGTGTTGCTGGGGGGGGGTGTTGTTTTTGCATCATCTCGTTTATTCTAGCTTATCTCATCAAAAGTATTTCTTCTCTGTTGTCATACACATTTCACAACTGTCATTTCTGCTGGCTCCTAAATACCCCCTCCCAGTGGCTTACAGTGAGAGCCTGCAGCCCTCTTCCCCAGGCCAGTAGGTTGCTGGCATATACAGTACTTAGAAATCATTTGTTGAATGAATGAATGAGTGAGTGAATGGACAGCAAAGTAATCATTCCCAAGTTTAGAAACGGACATCATTTTCTGTTCTCTTGATTCTACACAGCATGGAGATGACTCTTTGACTTCCTTAGGACAGTGTCCCAGAGTGGCATTGCCAGGCCAACAAGATCGGGAACCTTAGGATGCTGCTAAATGCACGCACACAGAAATCTTCCCTCCACCCCTCCTACCCCCACTTCCCTCTGCCAAGGCTGATCGTTTACAATTGATTAAAGAGTTCGTGGGGGTATTCTCCCCATCTTTTTTTTTTTTTTGCTTTCCTCCCCTCCTCCCCTCCTGCCAAAAAAAGGAGGAAAATTACCCGAGAAGGTGAAGATGTTCTCAGACAATCATATTAACATATTCCAACAATCGCAATTTGCAAAATAGTAATCATTACTCTCGGGCTCCAGGAGGCATTAATCAAAGCTACAGGTTTAATTCCATTTTAAATATTGATGAAATGTGCTCCGGCAGCCTCACCCTGGCGTGGCAGGGCCAGGGAGGAGGCGCCAGGAGGTGGAGGGAGGGTGGAGGAGCAGCTGCCTGAGAGAAGGCATCTGTGATTCAAATTGGTGGCTGTGCAGCCAGGTAGAGAGTGAACAGGGTAGTAAAGAGGGCTGTTAAGTCCGTTGCTGTCAATTTGTGCCGATCAGGGCGGGGCCCGAGGACTGGTTGAGCACAATGCGCCCAGTTTGTCTGGTTTCAGGGTTACCGCTGAAGAGGCTACAGCTGCACTGATTCCAATAGCCTGGGGACTTCAGGACTGTAATTATCCACCAGGCTGCTCACAGTGTGGCGAAAGTGGGCTCCACCAGCCATTAACTCCTTGTGTGCTGACGCATCAGTGCAGCACCCCACCACACACCCTTGGGCTGCTGGCCTCAGCTAGGACAATCGGGCAGCCTACTAGGGGAAACTGAGGCCACTGGCTGCTTAGGTCAGTCTCCCAAGGCCAGAGCATGCTCCACAGCAAGCTTTCTGTCTTGAGTCACAAGCAAAGAAATAATGAGGGTAGATGGGGATAGCCATTCTGGGAGCCACCTTGGCTCCTGCATCATCAATCTTGCCCTGGGGCGAGAAGTCAGGCTGTGGCTCCCGGTGACCTTGCTGAGAGTTCACAGGCCAGAGACAAGTTCGGTGAATAAGCATGATCTTCCCAACCCCTGCTGGATTGTTACAGACCCAATGAGATTCAGGGTTTGTGTGGCACATCCAACTATTCATAAACCTCCTCCCACTGTGGACCTGGTACTTTTCATTGGAGGGTGCCACTAGGCAGGTCCCTAGGCTAGGGAGGGTTTTTATTAGCTATCTGCTTTGCAGCTTTCAAGGACTCCCCTTGGTCCCTAGTTTCCAGCATTTATCATCTAAAGACAATGGGGAGTCCCTTCCTCCTACCTGAGGCAGTGGGTTAAAGGGAGGTAATGAGAAAGTACCTCAATTTCTGTGGCCTAGAAGTAGCCAGCCAGAGGATAGGGATGGCACAGAAGGACAGGGGAACAAGGAAGGGCAGGCAACAAGGTGGTTGGTGGGAGCATGGGTGAGTAAAATCTGTGCTTCCCTATGGTGCTCCTCTCAGAACACTACTCAGGCAAGTTCTCCCATGTGTCCACAAAGGCGGGAACCCCAGCACTCTGCCCAGTGCTGTTCTTGGTGTTCCTGCTTTGGGGAAGTCAGAAGCAACAAGGAGGAGAGAGTCAGCCGTAGGTACAGCCAGCTGTGAAACATGAGGCATGGGTAACAAGCGAACAGGAAAAGTGAACAAGCGAACAGCGGAGCAAAAGAAGTCCCACACAATGTGGCTCACAGCACAATGCCAGTCTCGCAAATTAAAAACACATTTGCACGCAAAACAAGAGGGCATATTTTGTAGAACTGCATGCATTTTTAGGGGTGCCTGCCCTGCCATTAGCGTGGGTTCCTGTTGTGGCGGGGGAGGGGCTGGATCTGGATATGTGTGTAGAGGAGAAAGAGAGAAGACAGGAAAGTAAAACAAAATTCCATAGAGGGTCCCTGACAGAGAAGTGGAGATGCTGCTCTACGACTGAAGATTGGGGCTCAGTCAACTGTGAGGCTTGGAAAAGCAGCAGTCATGGGCTCAGATCCCCCTGGGCTCTCCCACATGCTAACCCAGAGATTGGGCACAAGTGGTCAGACCCCTAGTGAGCCTCTGTTCATCTTCCCAGTGGTGGGCAAGACTCACTTGTGTAGAGTCCATGATGATGGAGTGCAGGGAGAGGATGTGTTCAAACCTCTGAGTATAACGCCAGCACAACTGTATTTTTCTTTGCATCCCCCACTCCGTACCTGAGGTTGTGTATCCTGGCACTTGGTGCTAAGGTCTAGCCCAGTGCAGTGGGACTGCTACTCATGGTATATCAGTAGATGAATGCCTGAGTGTAAGGCTGTCAGGATCAAGCCAACCCAAAGTGGTCAAATGCTCTGGCTATCTTCCTCAGCCCCACCTTCCCACCATGAATGCTTCTCTAACTCAGAGGTCAGTTTTCCCGTGCCTAGCCACTCTGCTGAGGGATGCTATAACAATCGAAAGGTCTGCTCCGGCCATTCAGAGTTAAACAAACCTCTGGCCCAGCAGTCTGTGCTGGAAGGCATTGCAGGCCCCAAGATCCCATCTGAGGGACTTCCCAGGCTGGGCAGGTCCTAGTGAGTACCAGGAGTAACTGGCTTCTCTCCCTACAGATGATGACGAACATGAGTGGATCGTCAGGACCTGCCGCAAGGGCTGGTTGGCAACATCCACAAAGAAGTCCTAGCCGTGAGCACCTCAGCCTCAGTATCTCACCAGGGACTTCCTTCTGCCCACAGCTGGCCTGGGAAACTGGCTATAGTCCTAGCTTCGACTTGGGTTTCAGAATAAAGGTTTTCTGCACTGAATAGCCCCAAGGGTGAGTGCTTTAGAATTTCTTAGAAGATGCCCCCATTTTACCTGCTTCAGCGCCACCTTGGTTGGCCTGGGCCCAAGCCCAGACTTGCCAGTCAGAATGTCTGGAAATGAATGGGACCTGGCAAGTGCATCCCCAATTACTTCTTACGCATAGAAAGCTCAAGAACCTTCATCTCATGACATATATTTCTTACTGAGTGAGCAACTAAGTGGTGAGTCTTCTGCATATGGGGAATCTGTGGCTCAGAGAAGTGTGACCTGCTGGGTGACTCACTAGGTCTCAGTGGCTTCCCACTAGCACCTTCCCCCAGGACCGACTTTCCCTCTGGATCTGCAAGGTGCTTTGGTATCTACCTGGGTGCCTTTCTCAGCTCTGTCTTGGCCACCCACCATGAAACCTTGGGCAAGTCATTTTCCTAAGCCTCAGCTTCCTTGTCTGTAAAATCAATCATGAGGTGTTGCTGTAGCAGTTGACCTTTCAAACAGTGGAGCAGCTCAGTGAGTCAAATGAGATAGTTCAAGAAGCCGGCACCTGCACCTGGCAGGTGATCAACGTCAACCTTAAAGATCAGTGTGTGCCACTATTACGTTAGCACTTGCAAGAGTAAGGAAGGCAGATCCCAAGCTCCAGAGCCAGCCAAGGTTACATATCAGAAATAGAAAGAAAAGTAAATCTGTTTGTTGTGCACATAACCACCCGGGAGAGAGAGGATGGTAAAATGTCCCAGGGCTACTCTTGGGCCCTAAGCATCCTGCATCTTTGCATGACTATTTGTCCCTGGAGGCTACCCCACTTTAGACACCAGGTTACTGGAGCTGCCCTGTGGAGAGAGAAGAGGGGTCAGGCTAAGCATAGATCAACTGAAATCTTCAGGGGAAAAAAACAAACAAACCAACCAACCTCAAACTAGGAATTCGGATTGGATATTCACAGAGAGACATCAGTCAAGGGAGGTTTAGGTCCCATAGTTAGCTGCACCATGGAGTAGACCCGGGGAAGTCATCTCCTCTTTCCTACAGTAAGGCTTTACTTACCTAGGAAACTGACAGGAAACAACACCGCTGCTGGTTCTCAAACTGGGCTTTCAAAAACAGAAGGTACATTAGCAAAAAACTACATACACACTTGTGTACACATACAACTAAGTGTCTATTCTCTATCATATACAAATATTTCTCTATCATATACATATCTGAAATATAGACTAGAGGGAGAGGCAGAAACAAAGTTAGGGGTGGAGGATACGAAAAGGAAAAAAGAAAACAGGAGCTGTAAAGATGACTCAGTTGCTACAGCCCCTTGCCACACAAGCCTGAGGACCTTACTCTCGATTCCCAGGCACCCAGGTCAAAAACCAAGTACAGCAGTCTGGGCCTGTCATTCCAGTGGGGCGAGATGGAGACAGGAGCTTCTCTGCAGCTTGCTGGCCAGCTGGTCTAGCCAAATTGGTGAGCTCCAATGTTCAGAGAGAGAGAGAGACAGAGAGACTCTGTCTCAAAAACTAAGGTTGAGAGCTACTGAAGAAAATAATGAATAATATCCCTAGGACCTCTATGTGGTACACTGGCATAAGACACACACACACACACACCATGAGCTTTCATGCAAGACTTATAAGCTTTGTGCCTAGGACTGCAGCAGGTGAGACTGCCTTCACATTCCTCAAGCAGCTCTACCCTCCATACCCAAGGCTTTGAGTTGAACAACAGATTTTACAGAGGAACCAATCAGACAGCCACCAGACCACTGTCCAGCATATGTGTGGCTCTGGAACCTGACAAAGCCGCCGTGAGAGTCAGTCTGGTGCTAAAACTGAAGTCATCACGTTGGATTCTTCCCCAGCAGATCCCTGTGTGCCTTCTTCCCTGCCCTCCCCCAACACCCTCACCTTCATACCTAGTCTGTAAATCTTATTGGATCGGATCCAGCTCAGGTGCCTCTCCCCTCATACTAGAGGAATGTCTGTTGACAGCCCTGGCCAGGCAGAGAGCTCCTCCAAGGCAGGGCAGGACTGGACTCTGAATTTGCAGAGCAGTGCAGGACACAGCAGATGGTTGGTGTTCAGAAAGCAGAACAGAGGTCAGTATGGGGCCTGACTTCCCACAAAGTAGTCAATACACAGGGACAACATAGTATCAGGTAGAAACCTATCACTGTGTCTTAGTCCACTGCCTGTGGTACCAGTTCTCTAGGATTACCAAGCAGCAGCTCACACCAAAGCCAAGGTCCTAAGCCTTTAACGGACAAGGGTTTAGCAAGGGAAAAATAGAGTCCCATGGCATTCTGGGTTTAAGTGCCGGCACTTCTACTCGCATTAACTTTATTTATTACACAAATAAGACATTTACAAAGCACAACATGAAAGGTATGTAACAAAACAGACATTGGTTTTACAAAAAAAAGTGCTTACAATTTTTTTCCATTTGTGTGTGTTCCCCCTTTGTGAATGTGCGTGCATGTGTGCATGTGTGTGTGCGTGTGCATGTGCGTGTGTGTGTATGTGTGTTTAAATAAATAGCCTCGATGGCCTGTACATTCCCAGGCTGTTCTGAACAGTGTAGTGGAGACGTCTGAACTGCAACATGCTACTGCCACGTGATCTACACAGAAACAGACCCTGGGGGGAAGACTCAAGGCAGAGTGGGTACCAAGTAACCGGGCTCAGCTGGCCACTTGCCACGTGGTTGCAATTGGGGGTTTGATCATTAGGAGCAAAAATCAAAGGAAAGATCTAGGTTCCCCAAAGCCAGGGATCAGGCCAGGTTCCTCTTGCTTGAGTCGGTACCTGGCACAGGGTGCTGGAGTTCAGAGCTGAACTGCACTCACAGCACTCTGGGAGGTGCTTTCTCTTTGTCCTCAGTCAGTTGACAATTTTTGGAAGGGAAAAGACGCAAATTCCCTTCTGGGATGTCACCCGTGTCTAAGCCTCCTCCAGGTCCCGTAGCAATGGCACAGTTGGTCTCGTCCCAACTTCAAGCATGGGAATTCCGAAACCTTATCCAGACTCCGAGAGATAGAGTGCTGTGATGGATTAGTGATGTCTGCCACAGGTGAAGCAGGAACAGCAACTGCATACATACTATGATTTGCCTTTCCTGTCCTGGAGTCTTCTCAAAACAAGGAGGAGACTTTGGCTAACACATGCTGCTAGGCAGCCTCTGGTGAGAAGTGCATCAGGCCACCAAGTGGTTCTAGAATTACAGGATAAGCTTAGGGCAAATGGGCATCCCCTAAAAACATAAATCGGGGAGGAGGGGGGCTGTGTAACCTGAGACCTTTATTTAGAGTTGGCCTCTGCTCTTAGGAGTGGGTGGAGCTGGCTCTGTGCAGTTGGTGGGGAGATTGCAGAGGTGCCAGCTGGAATCCTGGGCTTGGCATGTACTCTCTGAGGCCGTGGCACCTCTCTTCCCTCAGGGATGAGTCAGAACTAATATTCTGGCTGCCATTTCTCTGGGCTCTGTTCCTTGATCCTCGTGAATAGTCTCACCCCTCCCCCAGAGAAGACTGGCTCAGGCCCTCATCTCGGGACTGAAAAGTGGCCAACAAGGGTCCCTAATGCTAGCCCAGCTAAACATTCAGTGGTGTCATCGTGCAGGTCAGACGCCATCCTTCCCATGACTCCTGCTGGGTAATTAGGTGGGGGAAACCCCCCCCAAGTTTCCTTTTTCTCTCCATGAAACTCTCATCACCTCTCCAAGTCCAGCGTACCCAGTCGTCCTCCTCCAAGCCAATGGGGGGTCTTTGGCACCCATCCCTGCCCATCCCTCTGCCTCTTTATCTGGGCAGGCCTCCATCTCTGCCCTGTTGGGCCTCTCAGGGTTGGTCAGTGTTTCTTCTTTTTCTGAGTTAACTTGACATAAGCAGACAGATGGAAATGATAAAATTAGAACACAGCTTTCCTTTGGGGACATCCCACAGACACTGTAGAGTTTTCCAGACAAAAGCAGCAGAGTATATAACGTTGGGGGTTGTAGGCTATTCAGAATTCAGAGATGGTTCCAAGGAAGTAGTAAATCAAGGCCAATATGGGGGAAGAAAACCTGTGAAGTAGGAGGCTGTTGGTGACTTGCCATTGAATTAGCCATTGCTGCTGTGATCAGCTGACATTAAGCACGACTCCCGGTTGATGAGGAAAGACAGGCTGCTTGTTTTCATGCTGATGCCACATTTCAGGGAGCCTGCCTTCCCAAAGAGGGACTCTGCTGCTCCTGGTGGGTTCTGGTTCCCAGCAGGAGAGGGAAAGACCGGGCCTGGGTTGATGGGGCCACTGGCAGAGGGCAGGACAGCAGCGGGTGAGGGTGTACGCAGAGGTGGTAGATCCCTGGCCACAGCTGAATGCTGGATCTCAGCGGCTGAGGGGCAGCTGTGTGGTGCCCATGGACAGATGTGCAAGCGCCGGCAGCGTTAGTACTGAAAAAGGATGACCTGCAAGAAAAGGGCAATGGGGGTGTCTAAACTGGTGCCTTCTGCATGCAGCAGCCCTGAGGGACCGTCGGACCTGGAGAAGAATGGTGGGCTCAGAGCTTAGACCTGGGCTCACATCCCAGTCCTCAGTTTACGTGCTGTGAGACCTTGGGCAGCTCACTTCCCTTCCCTGAGCCTGTTTCCTCATGTGTAAACAGCGGTGGCAAAATCTCTCAGAGCAAGAGCAGCAGCAGAGACCTACCATGCGCTTCACTCTGGACCCGGGAACATGTATGGCGCTGTTAATACAGCACATTGCAACTGTGTTGATTTATTATTTGCCATTTTATTAATCCCCAACTTGTCCAATTTTGAATTGTGCTTTTTATACATATGGAGGGGGCTCAGGCATCCATAGCCTCCATATACAGAGGACCACAGAAGATATTGATAAGCAAAAGCTACTGAGTACCTTCTGTGCACCAGGCACGTGTGTTGGGCTCATCACACACATTGCTTCTCATTTCAACAGCATCGTAGGAGGGCAGAAACTATTATAGCCCCATTTAGCAGAGGCAGGAACTGAAGTCACAAGAAGCTAATTGTACTTGAAGGTCTTAGGGGGAGGAGGGGACAGATCTAGGACTCGGGGTGGCCTGACTCCAGCATTCCTCACCCAACCCTGGCTATAGCTTCCCTTTGGGCCTGAAGGGCACCTGGCTTTGAGCTCTTATTAAAAAATGACTCTCCTCTTCTGGGGGCTGCATTCTTCCCACCTGAGGGAGGCCAGCTTAGCCCTGACTTCTAAGACCCTTTTAAGTGCTAAAGCTGTAGGATCCAGGTATATGACCAGGAAGAAATGTAGTTCTGGAAGCATAACAGGTCTGTGGGACGAAATGATGTTGTCATGGAGATAGGAAGAGAGATCAAGGCTACCCAGGCCAGCACTAGTCTAGATGAGTGGACCAACCCCATGGGGACTCTGAGTCTCCCCACAGGTTTCCCAGAAGGACATGGGAGAAAGCTAATAACTTCCTCTGCTGTCTTTCCTGCCCCACACTTGTGACACAGCAGACCTCACTCACAGGCAGATGTGAGCAGATGTGGCTGGCAGAGGTGTTTAGGAGCTAGCAAGCAAGCCAACAGAAGAGGATAGTGGGTCATGAGGGAAGGGCACAGACTGTGCCACAGAGCTCCTGGCAACAAAGTTGGGGACAAACCCCAGCAAGAGCGCTTCTGGCTTAACAGACAAACCCGAGGCCAAGAACCCAGAGCCAAAGCTGCCATCACCCAGCCTGGTGCATCTTTCAGGCTGAACCAGACACAATCACAGCTCAGCTAGGCATCTGAGAAATAAAGGCTCTCCTCTGAGTCTAACCCTGACTCAAGCACTCCACAGGCCGGGCCTTTTGTGACATGGTCTCTGCCGGTTTCCCCCTACCTCCCTGGGCTTCAGCCACACTGGACATCAGGGGTCCTTCAAGCTCTGTCTCCTTCATGCATTGGTATCAGCTGTTCTTTTGACATGGACATCCTTCTCTTTCCTGCCTCTCTCCTCGAGCTTGCCACAGCCTTTTCTGAATCCAGAGTCTATGTACTCCATCACCCTATAGCGTAACTACCCAAAACCTGGTCTAAACCTTACAGCCCTTGAAGGCAGAGGTTATGGACTCTCCCTCCTCAGTACCAGTGTTGGGTCTCAAAGGACAAACGCTCCACAGCTTCAAGTCAGTGGTTCTAGGATGCCAGTCAGCTCTGCCATGTTCGCTGTGGCCTGGGTGAGCCTCAATTTCTATAGGTTTGAAATGGAGAGCATTATAAGGCCCCTAAGGGAGGCCAAGAAAGATGAGGTCAGAGAGAACACTGTATAAACGGCAAAGCGCTGCGCAAAAACAGCAATGACCAAACCATGCAGACTTCAGATCCCAACACTTGGCACTCCCAGGACAAAGAGCACCACCTTTCTGTATTTGTTTCTCTGTCTTTACAATGAAAAGGTCATGCCCACACCAAAGGTGGCTGGGGAATATCAACCAGTGTGTGTAAAGTGCCAACCTTAAACTAAGGAGGAGCTCAACCATCAGCAGATCTCATTGTGGATTAGAAGCTCAGAGTGTCTGACTGGCGCCTGCTCGCCAGATTCTCATGCAGTATTATCATACTGTCCCACTGGGTCATCTGGACGTCCATCTTGCAGCCCTTGCCCTGTTGTGCCTACTACTTAGTAAGCTCTGCACACAGCAGGTTTCAGAAATCAATGGCAGAGAGCCTGCCCTAAAGGAGTGAAGGTGGCCCTTCAGAGTGACAAGAGCGAGTGTTCCTCAGGCTGGCCTCTGTTGGTCCTCACTTCCTCTGGCTTGGGGGATCTGTGTCTTCCCAAACTACCTCTGGGATTCCAAAGTGCACCAAGATCTGGAGTGGAGAGCTGCTAAGAGTGATGGCACCTCAGAGCTTCCTGCTTCTCATGTGCTCACCCTACTCAGCTTCACTAGGGGCCATCACTATGTCCCTGCTTCCTGGTAAAATCCGAATCCCCCACGCCCCGCCTAGCATCCTTAGGGTCTCGTTTCTCATCACTGTCCCCTCACCCAGGCTGTTTTGCCACATCTGTTTCTCCACATCTGTTTGGGAATAATGTCACTGAGGACTAACTATGTGGTATTTCAGAACTGAAGTGACGTGAAGTGAAGGCTCATACCCACTCCTGGGTACACCTAAAGCAGACTCAGCTACGTTCAACTACCATGTAGACAAGATTAAAACAAAGTCACAGACTGGGTGATGTTTATGCATCCTTTAGGATATGCAGTATTGATGCCCGGAGCAACCACAAATTCACATCCACAGAGGAGGCCCTGCCATTTGGCCCTTGGTCACATGTAACCTGCTCGTTCTGGGACCTATCAGTCCTAGACAGTTACTGCCAATAGTTCCAGACAGTAACAAATGAAGCAAAAAGCACATGAAATGGGGAAGTAGAATGGTGTGGGATAGAAACCTTCCCCAAAACCTCAAAGCATGAGTAAATAAGAAGGCCTCACTGCCAAGGGACAGGAAGGCCAGGGCTACAAAGAGGACTTCAGAGACGTTGGGTACATGAAACACACAAGTAGCTGCTCTGGGGCTGCACTGGGGGCCCGAGTCACCTGCCACAACGTGGCATGGTAACCACTCAGTGGTAGGGAATGCTGCCAGAAACCCATTCCCAGCAGGAAGGCTCTGACCCACCAGCATAGCCAGGCTCCATTTACCTTCTCACCCCGGCTGGAGAGCGGCCCATCCATATCGGCTTTGAGGTGGACAGGGGGCGCGGTGTAAGGCAGCCGACAGTGCACCTGCCCGCACTGTACCTGACCTGTGGATGAGAGGATGCCTTGGAGCCCATCCCCCAGGCTCCACACAGGATCCCCACCTGTTGCGTGCTCTGCAAGCTGAAGCCTGATCACTAACCCAGAGTTCCATTTCCACTGCTTGCTGCCTGGATGGCCCTGGGAAAGGTCTCAGTTGAGCTGGCTACAATGCTACCCATGTGAAGGGCTCTATCAGGTGCTATGGCCCAGCTCCCGGATAAGCCGACCCTTCTATACGAATATGTCCTCCTGCAAACAAGGATGTTCCCACCTATTCAGACCCTCATCCTCACGTTCTGATTTCCAGAGCATCACCAAGACAGCTTACCAATTGCCTCCTAGGACATCCTGTTCTTATGTGTCCCTGCCCTGCTCATAACTACAGCCCAATAAGCAGTCCCTGGGCTCCTGCACTTCATTTTTTCTTGATTATCCCTAATCACCTGACTTACATATAATTTTCATTGCTTATTTAATATTGTCTCATCATCAATTAGAATGCAGGCTCTATGACAGTATGTTTCCCCCTCCCCAAACCTTTCTGGTTTTCTAGTACTTAGGATGAGGCATGCAATATGCAAAGTACTCTGTTTTAATTTAAGTGTTGTTTTATGAATATGGGTACTTGGCCTGCATGTATGTCTGCATGTATGCCTGCATGTATAACTGCATGTATGTGTGCATTTTTTGTCTACACACCACTTACATGGCTTGTGCCCATAGAGGGAAGAAGAGGACTCTGGGTCCCCTAGAACTGGAGTTATAGAGAGTTTTGAGTTGTCATTTGAGTTTTGGGTATTGAACCCCTGTCCTCTTAAAGAGCACCCAGTGCTCTTAATCACAGAGCCATCTCTCCAGCCCCTGCAAAGTACTCTATAAATTTCTGTTGAGTGAACTTCTGTACCCTATTCCAACACTTAGAGCTGCAGAGGAAAGCCGGGCAGTGGTGGCACATGCCTTTAATTCCAGTACCCTGGTAACAGAGGCAGAAGACTCTCTGAGTTGGAGGCCAGCCTGGTCTATAGAGCAAGTTCTGGGACATCCAGGACTACACAGAGAGACCTTGTCACAAACAAATAGACAAAAACAGCAAGGACAAAACCTGGTGAGGAAAGCCCATCACAGGTTCCGATCCAAACCCCTGCATCTCTGCCTCTTTACCGCTCCAGCAAAGTACTCATTTGCCGGTCTCTTCTCTAGGCTCTGTCCTACTTGCTCACAGAAAGAGCCTAGACAGATACTTGCAAGTGATGAGTTGGGACAAGTCACTGTGCCTTTCTGAGACACTGTTCTCTCTTCTTCAGGGTAAGGCAATTGTATTTAATTGAGGATTCTTAACTCCCTGGGTGTTCAAGAAATTTCTGAACAGCTTCAAATTACTCAAATAACTGTCTGCACATCTTTTGGAGTCTGGCTCCAAAGGTGGTGGGTTTTTTTTTTAATTATTTGAAATCAGATTCTAAGCACTGAATTTCATTGACTGCAAAGTGGAAGGGCAACCCCCCAGCTCCACCCCTGGGGTCTGTTTCTAAACCCTATACTCAGTTTACAGCTTTAATATTTCAGAAAACCCAAAACTCCATGCTTTTAGTTAAGTGTAAAGCAAACTTCTGGTCTGTCCTCTAAGTCACACAACAGAGGTGTGACTCCCAGGGAAGAAGAAAGAAAAGCACAGCTCCTGCTCTAGACGCAAAGAGAGATCTAGGCTTGATCAACAGAATATACAGAGTCCTGCTCCTACTCACAAGAGAAGTCACCTAGACCCATTACCAACCACCACATACCAAGCATTAGCTGGCTGCCAAGATCCCTGGTAACCAGAGAGTACCCAGTCTTTGGCACTTTCAATAAGTATTTAATAGGTTCTGTTCAGGCTGAACATTAAGTCATTGTTTAGAAACAAAAGGGGAAAAGCATCCCTCCTGATGAGCAGAAGGTTCAGAAATGGAACTGCGGAGAGACAGTTCCAGCTGGCAGCCTGATGCAGCAGACAGGACCCTGCTCCTCGCTCTGCCAACGAAACCCACAGCACATCCCAGAGCAGCTAATCCTTCGTCTGCATGTACTAAATGGAACCTTTAAGTTATCTCAGTGATGTTCACGACACTGCGACACTGCGTTGAGGAGGCTACTCTCACGGTCCTTGTTTTTATGGAAGAGGAAACGGGACGGTGGTCCAAGAAATCCACACAACGTCACCAAGCTACGAAGTGGCAAGGGTGGGATTTGATCCCTGTCAGTTACACCACAACCTGAATGTAATCATTAGAGTCCCTGGAACGTACAGTGGACCCTCTAGATTCCTAGTCTATGTAATGTCTAGAGACATCACCCCTGGCGCAAAGCAGATGCTCCGTAAGCAACAATCGGAACCTCCTTTAGTTGGAGCCTAAGATGATTGTTTGAAAGAGAGAGTATGAATGTGTATGCCCCCACCTCTGCTTTTGGTCATACCCAGCTTTGAGGAAACGACCCCAAAGGGAAAGAGATTTTGAACTAAGCGCCGGCTCAGTACCTGGCTCACTGACTCCTCATCCTCAGAAATCTAAGCAAGTCTTCACTCATCCAGGCTCCTGCTTCAGGGTCATTTCGCCACCATGCACCCACCCCTCTAGTGCTTACTGTCTCTATTGGGACCACAGCTTGGCGGCACAGCACTTGCTATCACGCCCATGTGGGTTTCAGGAAGGAAGAAGGGAGGGAGGAAAGAAGAGAGACAGACTGACTGAAATGGAGGGATTTGTCTTTCCATTGGAATGTGAGTGAGTCCAGGAACAGTGCAATTCTGACCTGTTTATTGACTCGTGTGTCTCAGTGGTAAGAACACAGGAGGTACTCAGAGTCTGGATGCCCATGTCAATCAATTCTCAACATCCTTTGGGAGAGATTATCACTATTCTAGTTCACAGATGAGGAAACGGATAGGTTCGAGGAGATTCTGTGACTTGTCCATATGTCTCACAGCCCTAAGTGGTCATGCCACCCTGGCCTCTGCTCCCCAAATGCACCCATACCAGGATGCCTTCTGAGCCAGGGTTTGTCCACTTTTCAGTTCCCCCAGCCTATGTCCTTCAGCAAATCGTCCCCATCCTTGCTCAGAGGCAGTCCTCAGGCCCCAGCATCTCCGAACACTCCCACCCAGCATCTTTCCTATAGGAATCACTGCAACGAAAAAACCATACGTACCCCTGAGTTCTGTCCTAAGCTGTCTTGCCCATCAGAACGCAAACTCCTTGGTCCCTACCCCTCATCCCGCGCACATGCTCACTGGATGCTTGAAGTTTTACTGTTGGTTCCCTCTACCAAGGGCCCCGACTCACTGGGGAAGGAGGGAACTGACTCCCTTCACATTTTCATCCACCAGGCTGCCTCCCTGAGGTCCCCGCCCCTCATACGTTGCCCAAGGGCAGGCCTCAGCATCCCCTTCCCCGCTGTCCTGGCAACCCCAGAATCCGCATCACTTACTCTCGATGTAGCCGTGCAAGGTGACCATGCGCGCCCTCTCTGGGCTGCTGAACGGAGAATAGTGGATGTCGTCGGACAGGGCGGAGGGGAGGCGGGACGGGGGTGCCCCAGAGGGCGGCACTGGGTGCTGCGGTGTATGCTTTTTATGACGCGCTCTGCAGTTTTGAAACCACACCTGGAACGACAGCCTCTGCACTCTCAGTAATCAAGGAAAAGGGTCAACCCGTGCCAACTGGGGACCTCAGGCCACAATGGAAAGGGGCGGCCACGTGCACGCGCGGCCATCCGTACCACTACGAGCTTCAGCGCTTCCCTGAGGTCCGCCCGGGATCTGAAGGCGGAGACCCCGGAGCCCTCACCTGGATGACCCTGCGACTGAGGCCCGTCATGTCGGCTAACTTCTGCAGCGTCTGCGCGTCGGGGTTGTTGTCCTGCGCGAACTGCGCCTGCATAACCTGTAAGGCGCAGAAGGGCTCTGAGACCTCCGCCCAATCAGAGACTCAGGGTCCGAGGCCACGCCCCAGGCGGTTTCAGCCCTGGCGCGGCCTCACGCAGGTCCTAGCACAAGGGGCGGAGTCACAAGTCCCGCACAAACACGCCCACTCCGAGGCCCCGCCCACACGCCTCTGGGCTCGCCGGAGGTACCTGCAATTGCTCTGCGGTGAAGGACGTCCGCGCGCGCTTGGCTGGTTTGGGCTGACTGTCCTGTTCCGAGGGCACTGCCCCCTCCAACGTGAGACCGTTCCCTGGGGGGCGACAGAAGCGGCTGACCACGCGTCCCCATCTCTTCTAGTGGCAGCCTGGAAAGGACGGGGTTGGGGGGGGAGCTTGTCCCTGGAAGGGTCAGGAGCGAGTGGCTGGGAGCGGGGATCCCAGGGCCCTAGTCCCTGAGCCCAGAGATTCCTTTCCATACTATTACCTATTTTTTTTTTTAAAGAGAAGAAACTAAGGGTCAGAGAGAAGAAAGCTCCTGACTGGGAACCTCAAATCCACTGCCTCGAACGGGAATCGAGCAGACCCTAACGTCTATCTTAGCTGAGATGAAGGGAAATCAAGGTGGAGATTTTTAAAAAAACGAAGGAGGGGAGGGGAGGGGAGGGGAGGGGGAGGAGGAGGAGGAGGAGGAGCAGTAGCATCAGCAGCCTCAAGAGCAGCACGGGTTGCAGAAGTTTTAACCCCATTTTTTATTTATTTATTTATTTATTTATAGACAGTGTTTTTCTGTGTAGCCCTGGCTATCCTGGAACTCGTGGAACTCGTTCTGTAGATAATGCAGGCCTCTGACTCACAGAGATTCACCTGACTGCCTCCCCAGTGCGGAAACTAAAGGCGTACCACATCAGCAACTTTTGAAGTATTTAAAACAATTACATTTTACCTTCTCCAAGGTGTAATTTATTAATTGGGATATATCTTAAGTGTTGTCTTTCTTTCATAGTTCTTTGGCTACTATGATTGTAAACTAGCAAATATATGCCCATTTTAGCAGTTCGTTTTTCTGAATGCAAAAATAATACTGTTCTTACCAAAAGCCCAAAATTCTGACAAGCACGAAGAGGAAGAAAAGTCACCAGTGACTCTGCCACTCGGGGATAACCACTGCTTACAATTTGCTGTAATGTTTTAATTAGGGGGAAAAACTATGCAGAAAGAAAAAAAAGAACTAAATGTACAAAGGGAAAATGGAAATGTAAACAGGGAGATAATGACATGCAGAATGATTTCAACTTTTTCTTTAACCATGTTTCCTCATTTTTCTATAATGAGTGTGTGTGTGTGTGTGTGTGTGTGTGTGTGTGTGTGTGTTGTTTTTGTTTAAAAGGAGAGCCATAGCTAATGCTGATGATGGTCAGTGACCTGAAGCCCCAAGTGTTCATGTTTCCCTGCATAGGCTGGTGTTGGCAAGGCCATGGCTAGGTGGCCCTGGGTGGTCCAGGAGTGAAAGGAGGCTGTGGTTTACTGATTAACCATGGTGTAGAGGGAGCTCTGACTCCTGAGCCCACCTCGGTCTGCTGACTTGCCAAACAATACAGGCAACTTCAGCATGCACCAAGTTCATTTGCTCCCCACTTAGCTTCTGATCCTAGCAGGAGAAAATGATGGCCTTGGTGAAGTCATGACCAGTAACACATTTTTGGTCCCTTACTAGCCATCCCACTGATGCCTAGAAATTGAGGTAGGGTGATCCATACTCCTCTCACTAGAGAAGCTGTGTGATATTAATATTCCTAGAAAAGCAGGCCGGATAGCAGTGTGCCTAGTTTTTTAGACGGAAAAATGAAAGTCAGAGGCAGCCACATCCCAGGAGCCTCCTGGCTGTTGAAGGGGTTTCTGGAGCTGAGGGGATATAGCATGGTGTGCTGTGCTATATTATGATAGGTAAGAAACTGAGCTTCCAAGCAGACCTACTAGATGTAAGCTTTGGCAAGGTACGTACTGCAGATAACCTCTGCCGCTTTTCTAACTGTGAATAGGGATATAGCACAAAGCTCCTAAAAGGGGCTGTAAGGTTTTACACATCCAACCACATTCCAAGGAAGTTAGCAGTATCCACAGATCCTGACAGCAGAACCATGGAAAGGTTGCTGCCTCAGTCCACAGCTCCATTCCCTTTTAGGATTCTCTCACCCCCTCTTCTACATCACTCCGCCCTCCACCCCCCACTGCGCGCGCTGCTTTGAAGACTTTCCTAGACCAAGACCCTAATATAAATGTCTTGGGAAAATCATGCCAGAGTAGATTCAAGGAACATTCTAGTCCAGCATCTAGATATCATGAGCAGATGTAGGATGGGAAGAGGCCCAATGAGGGGGAAAACAAACAAACAAACAAAATCTCGTCTGGTAAAGCCGCGTCTCCAAGACTCAGGAACTGATCCCCTTTAAATTTTTATATTCAGAACCTCTGATCTAACATGACCCACACTTAGCCTCTGGTTCTGTGTGGCCCATAAGGAAGTGGGAAGAATGTGGGCTACATCTTATCTCTTGGACTGCCCAGGCAGCTGGCGGGTGGAATGGGGTGGGGGTTACTCGTCAGGCCGGGCCCTGCTGGTTGCGTAGTGACTTAGTGATGGAGCCAGAGCGCATGCTCCACGTGTAGCCCCACCCCGAAGCTGCCTCCAGGTGTTCCAGGGACGCTCAGCCAGTACATCTGAGTGACCACGAACATGGGTGCTAGGGAACGTGGGAAAGGGCTGGGACTAGGTCCCGGGTTGGGCGGGTTGGGTACCGTTCTCGGCGGCCCTCTTGAGGTTCTCGATCATGGTGTCGTAATGGATGCGGCAAAGCACCTTCTCCTCAACCAGGCCGAATTCCTCACCGGTGGATAACTGGCGCTTGCAGGAAAAGCAAGCGAAGCATGCCAGATGGTAGGCATTGCCGCGCGCGCGCCGCACCCAGTCACTAGCATAGATTTGTCTGCCGCACCGGGCGCACTTGGTTCCAAATCGGCTGCAGGACAAAGGGAACAAGGAACATAATGTTTAAACCGGGCGTCTTTCGTCTTTCTCTGCTCTATCGTCAAGGGCACACGTTGCTCAGGGTTCACCTGTCACCCACGCCCCCACATTACCACTTGAATCCATTACTCCTGTGCATGCAAGTCCCACCAAGATTTTTATTTCCTTCTTGCTTTGCTGAGTTTTTCAAATACTCTACAACAACCATTTAATACTTGCATATTTGTTCGTTATATTTGAACATTTGTTCATTAGAATGCATCACGGGTGTTAGGAAAACACAACAGTACTCCTAACAGGGAAAGTTTTGAACACCACCTGCCTTGCAAGATTTTAATGCTTCACAGAGTTTATCTCAATTCGCATTTTGCAGAGGAGGAAATCTGGGAATCGGGGGCCTAGAATAAGTTTCACTGTATCATACATTCACCATATCATACATTCACTAACTATATCAAGGACAGGGACCCCCCCCCCCAGCAGGCCTTACTCCAAAGATGAAGCTGTAGTCCCTGGATTTTCTTAGAATACGCCTACACACACTCATTAGCTTTGTAATCCCACACAGACAGATCATTGAATTGCTCTGACTTGCTATTTTCCTTGATTTGACTTTCCTGTGAAGATGACCACAATGTTAACTGTTACTATTTGTTTAGTGCCTATCAGTCAACCAAGGATCCAAGCAGCTCTGAACTATAGCACCCAAGACATCCTAATACTAACAGAAGAGGAGGAGGAGGAGGAAGAGGAGGAGGAAGAGGAGGAGGAGGAGCATAGATCAAATGTTCCCTGTTCCTTAGTCTTTCTGTCTCTTCCCCTTCATTCTCTCCTTTCTGTAAGGGGTTGTTAGGCAGACACAGCCCGGGGTCATCAGATTAGGAGTCCCTCCAGGAAGCAGCAGAGCCTAGTCTACCTGTGTGCAGGTCAGGCCCTTGGTAGTAGGGGAAGGTTGCTCTTGTGAGGCTGACTCACCTGTGACTATCCTAACCCTTAACCCTGTTTCCTCTAGCACACACTGTTCAGGAAGCAGAGCCACCACTCACCCAGCCTTCAGCTCATATCCAGTAATGCCTCCAGCTAATGAAGTGAATCTCTGGGATGCACCACATCCCCTTCATCGCTACTGCTGCCCTGCTAGGCCTGATTCCCATCAGGCTCCTCTCACCACCCCATCTGCCCTCGCCTCCTACTTCCCGGTATTGGTTTGTCAATGCATCACCACACTGCCCTAGGCAGCAAAAAATACACCATGCACACAGAATCCTGTCTCCCGAGCTCCTTATAGTCATTGGTGGCACCACACTCTTTGTAGGGTCTAGTCCAAGGTGCTTTGGGTTTACAAAACCCAACAGACCACATCCTTCTCAGACCCATCGCTTTCCTAATCATCTCCCACCCTATACTCTAGACGTGGTATAGACTACCAAGCCACAGTAAAAGCTCCTTTTCAGTCTGTTGTTCCTCTCTCCACCTCCAGCATTTCCCCACCCCAGGTCTCTGGAGGCCATTCCTTCCCTGGACATGTCTCCCCACATTCTCCTGCTGCTCTTTAAGTGTCTGGATCTTTGGCTTGCCTCATCCTTGGCATGTTTAGAGATGGAGTAAGCATACAGAAAGGATTTGTGTTTCTGTCCCCAGGGCCAGCACCTTTCCACTGGAAAGCACATTCACACTACCTGTGTTTGGATAAACAGCTCAGCAAAATTCACTTCAGTTACACCATAGTGTTGCCTATTTTAGCAAATTCAAGTAACTGGCTGTTGGATGGATATATACATGTGTGTGTGTGTATGCGTGTGTGAGTGTGTATATGTATGTGTGTGTATATATGTGTGTGCAAATGTGTATGTATATGTGTATGAGTGTGAGTGTGTGTGTGTGTGTGTGTGTGTGTGTGTTTTGAAATGCAGCACATCAGTCAGCTCAGGCTCTCACACAGACTCCACCAGGTCACTCTCCTCTGGTCCAGGAATCCTCACCAGGTCTCTAGGTTTGTTCACACTGAGCCTCAGCCCTTTGCCTAGTCAAACACCTCCCCAACCCAAATAGACTCTTTGCATGACCTCAGAAATCATGGCTTCCTGTGGGAGAGTCAGACAGACCAGTCTGTGGTCTCTGTTCCTAATCCTTTAGAAAATAGAGGTGAAACCATTTTGCCAACACCCCCCCCACACACACACACAACTTTGTAGGTGGTAGCCCCAGTGGAACCACCTTCGGGCTGCCCATGAGAGGCTGGCTCTCTGTTGTTTGTAGTTTGGTATTTTGGGGGTAATTGGGCAAGCAGCACTTCCCAGAGCCTCGGCTGACTTCCTGTTAAGGCTTCCCAGCTCAATACCCCCATTGCACCCCATCATCTTTGCTGAGACCCACGAGGTACAGACCCAGAAACTCATTTTTCACACTTGGAGTCAGAGGTTCAAAAACAACAAACTACTTATTCCAGACAATACAGCATGTGTAGTGGGAGCTGAGGTTCCCTCGGGGTGTTGAAGAACCTAGAACCTGTTTAGGAGTGCCTGGAACAGAGATGAGACCCTGGCATCCCAGTGGGGGACAATGCTGGCCCATTCCTGGCAGAGATTCTAAAAAGTTCAATTATGGGATCAAGAGGAAGGGAAGGGCTGATCTTCAGAGCAGCAGCCTTTGGCTTCCAGCTGTGGTCCTCTGCACCGAGAATTCTCTGTCCCTACACTTGACTCTGTGGGATTCCTGGTCCCAGTCTCCGTGGGAATCCCTGGTCTTTCTTCCTGCAAATCCGACTTTGGTGCCTACACAGGTAGGTCACAGTGCCCCCATCTCCTAGTCCTAAGCAAGTGCTGCCAGCAACCAAACCGCCAGCAACTTTCTCAACTGCTGTCTTCAGCCCTAAGCTGAAGCCCCACTAATTGGCCCAGTCAATGAAACTATCGAGTTAGATCCCTGGAGAAAAGGTGGCTTGGCGGTGTCATTACCCGTGTTTTTATGTATTGTGTCTGGACATACAAAGTGTCCTTGGGACAGGGGATAGCTCGTAGAGAAAAAGCGAAAGAAAGCTACCATTCAGGTCTGACAAACCGACACACAACTTTCTAGACAGGCTGCGAAGCTCCAGCCGCTCCATTCCGAAAGCAGCGAAAAACAGCACCACGGGAGGAGACAACGAAACTTCAAGAAAGGGATGTGTGGGAGATGTGTAGGAATTGTCAAAGTGATTGGGGGACGATTCTACTGGCCCCCTCACTCATACTGTGAAATCTGAACTTAGTGCGGGCGTCTCCACCGGGGTCCCAGCACACCACAGGCAGAAACCGAGACACAATGGGCCTCTGCGCTTTGAGGATGCAAAGGTGCCCAGAAGCCGTGAATCCTAACAACAGTTAAAGGGATACCAACAAGCCCTCTCCCCACACTAAAGAGCAGGAATCCGGATACCGGGTTTTGTAGGTGGAACTGCACTGGTGACCAGGTCAGGCTCACTGAAGATGCTCCTAATTGCTTGTTGGGTGAAAGAGCCTCTAAAAATGAGCGCTTTGGAATACCCCCGCCTAGCCACCGCCGCCTACTAAATTGCTCCTTTCTACATGGGGAAACGAAGTTCAGGGTGGGGTCTCCTACATTTAAGACGAAAGGAACTAGGAGTTCACTTATTTTGGGTTCTAGACACACAGACAGAGAGTTATAGATTTCTTGAGGCAAACAAGAGAAACTGGAATCGAAGCTCTTCCCAGTCCCTCCCCCTTTCCTGGCTACAGAAAAGCCCTTAAAAAGAAAAGGGGTGCGGAACCGGCAATTAAGAGGTTAAACAGCAGCCTAAGCCTGCCTGGAGGTCCTGGCCCAAGGCTCCACACAGCTCTCCTCTCCATTCCCCCCAACATCTGTCCCCCCAACAGCTGGCTGCTGCTGGACCTCTCCACACAGAAGGGCTAGCTTCCAGGCTCTCAGGCTCCCCTGGGACCCTAGCTGTAAGGAAAGGGGCTTAAGTCCCGAGACAGGGCTTGGTCTCAAGGTGGAAGGCCAGAGAAGCCTGAAGGGCTTGCACCCCTCTGCCCAGCGCCGTGAGCCAAGCAGGGAACAGGAACTTCAGCTAGACCTGGAACTCTAATGCCCCCACCCCCCCCATCCCTAGAACTCTTTGTTCCCCACTCCCACAGCCAAAGAGAAAAGGAATGAGGACCAGGGTCTTTGGTCTTAGGAAAGTTGCCAGTTGTGAACTGCTGAAGAGATTTCTCTTCAGGTCCTAGTGCCCCTGGGGCCACACAAGGAGAGTCACACATCAGAGCATATATTCACTTTCTATATGAATAAGGAAAAACTGGATAAGAACAGCAGAGAGAGGTCTTTGTCACTGTGTCTTACAACTGCAAATCAACAACAACAATAACAACAACAAACATGGCAGGCTCAGCTTGACTGTAGAAGGAGCATATGGACGCCTAGAGGAAGGACTTGTGGAGTCAGCAGGCCATGGGAACTATCTGAGCGTTACCACTTATTAGCTGAGTGGTGACCTTATCTTTCAGGGCGTCAGTTTCACCTCCTCTAACAAGGGGATGCTGACAGTATCATACAGGGTGGATCACACGATTAAATAAGATACAGGACACAGCAGCTAAAGGGCTTGGTAGCCTCACTCTGAGCTCTCAATCTTGGGATGACCCTGGACTTTTGGTTTCCTAGCACACAGGTTGGACATAAAGCTGTAGGAGGCCAAGGAGGCTTAGAGGGCACCATCAGAAGACCACAGGGCAGCAGCTATAGGTAGGTAGATGAAGGAGCCTTATGGGGTGTGGTTGCTGATGGTAATGGAGAATTGACTGTTCCAAAAAAGGAATGTTGACGCCCCCCCACAGAGAGAGAGAGAGAGAGAGAGAGAGAGAGAGAGAGAGAGAGAGAGAGAGAGAAAGAGAGAGAGAGAGAGAACCTAAAATATTATTCAGTTCTTGAGAGTGTCTGTGTGTATGTGTGTGTGTGTGGGGGGGGGATGGTCTCAGCAAAAAAGTAAAGAGATTAAAATGAATCCTACTTCCCTGTTGGTGATTTTATGTTTCTGCCATGACTTGCCAAGAGTAGGGGTAGACAGAGAATCAAGTTGAACTCATAATGGCTGGTGAGTTCCCGGTTTGGAGAACCAATTGAAAAACAGAGGCAAAATGTCCAGAAACCTAGCCAAGGGTACATAATAGGGGGAACCAAGTGCTCTCCCCAAAAGTGCAAATCAGCCAGGAGCAGACTCCCCAACTCCCCTCATTCTTTGCAACTTCTCTCCCTGTTGAACTTGGCATTTCTTCCTAACCTCTAACTTCTGAACCACCAACCCCCTGCCAGTGAAGACTGAAAGAAAAAAAAATCTATAAGATAAAGTTAGGGAAGAGGGAGGGGGAGATAGAATCTGGAATAAAACCCTTTTATGGGGACAAGGTCAGAGGTTAGAAGCTCTTGGGGGCCCAGAGCCCCTTCCTCAGAAGCCTGACCACTCTCTTTCTCACCAATCTCCTTAACCCTGTTGGAAGATCTTGCCTCCCTTTGGCAGAATACTTCAGTCCACACCCCATCTGACCCTTGACCTCTGTTTCAGGAAACAGAGGCCTGGAGCAGCATAGCTGGCCTTCCCTAAGCCATGGTTCTTGAGCGGGAACTCTGCCTCCCACACACCAGTATTCAGCCCTCTCTGGGAAGAGTCTGTGTGGCTGCTCAGGCAGACAGACAATAGTCCTCCCCTGATTCACTCTCTGCAGGCTTTCTCTTTCCTTTTCTTTGGCTTTATTATTTTTGTTACTGGTGAGTTGGCTAGAGATGACTTATGCCTACCTGGAGACCTGGCAGGGAGAGAATGGATCAGAAAAATCCACAAAATTCAAAATTCTACCTTCATTTTGGACAAAGTGAGCTTTTAGTCACTTGAGCATCTGGTTTGCTTGTTTGTTTTTTGAGATTTCCTGTCATTGGAAAAGGGTTATCAGTCAGAACCTTTCCCCAGAAATGACCGGGCTGGGCAGTGGGTTCAGTTTTCCAGGCTGCCCATGGAAATGCCCTCACAGGTTCCTGCCTGGTGCCCACCCTGCCAATGATCATAAGAGTGAGAACTGAAGCATTCACTGCCGTTGATGAGCCTTTGTGGGGACTGCTCACTCTTGGTGGTCTCCTTGGCAGAGACCATCTATGGAAAAAAAATATCCAGGGCAAAGATGCTGCGACTCGACCAAGGTCATAATTAGCTCCACAGAGCTCTCTCAGCCCATGGCATCCACACCAGTGCAGTGTCCTGACCGAGAGTTAGAGGAGGCTATAAATGATGGAATCAATGGCCTCGTTTTGACTAGTCTTTCAAGGTCTCAGAAAGCATAACATTCAAGGAGTTTCAACCATCCTGGAGATAAAGGGAAAGGAATTTAGACACATGATAAGGCTTCTCCGGGCTTTTGTCATTAGAAAAGCCAAGGAACAGATCTGCCCAGCTTTATCCTTTGGAGGAAGGACACTATCTTAAGGTCCTTGACAGCTGCCACATCCAAGAGGATCCCCTCCCCCCAACAGCGTCTCCCAATCCCTAATCGAAGTTAGGCCTAGAGTAGAAGGTATCTAGAAAATGCCTGTACTAACCTAAGCCAATGAAACATCAGAGGAGACAGTAGGAGGAGACCTCATACTCCTGGTTACACGTTACACAAGCAACAACCTCCGTTTGTCTGTGTACATGTACAACAGTTGTCAGCCAAAAGATACATCTTCCCACCACACCCTTCACCACCTCAGAAGTGGAGAATGACGTTAGCATCATTTCATCCCAACTTGCCTGCCCAAGTATGTGTTCAACTTGCAAACACACACACACACACACACACACACACACACACACTCACTCACTTTCAGCATTCACATGTAAGACCTATGCTCTCAACACTCACAACAGGAATAGAAAGACAGGTTTTTTTCTATAAAGGAACATACCCACTTCCATGTGCTCTACACTTTGTTGCCACTGCAGATTCCAGACCATATAGGCATACATGCTCTTTGAACTCCGAGTCCTAGGACCTGGCAGGCAGAGCACCCATGACATGAAGAGCCTGCCTCCTAATCATGATTCTCCTGGTTTCTGCAGTCACACCTTCTACTAACTTCTTCCTAGGTTCAAGAAGGAGTTCTTTCTAGGACCCTGGAGGTTCAGAGAGGGTGAGTGAGGGTCAACACACACACACACACACAGGTTCCCTGACTCACAAGCTTTCTGGGGCTCAGGTCTTCTCCAGAAGACTGAGTCACAACTTCTCTCCAAGAAGTGTGTGTGTGTGTGTGTGTGTGTGTGTGTGTAGAAATGTATATCACAGGGTAACTTTCTCCACTTCCGGAGAAAGCATTTAGAAGTCGGCGTTGCTTCTTGCTCTTAAGAACCAATTCTACACCATTCTCCAGCAGATTCTCGGCTTCCCGTCTAGATCTGGCAGATCCTTCACGGAGGACCCCTAGGCACTGCCGTGACCTAGACCCCATGACCGGGTCAGCAGGCGCCTGCTGCATGGCTAGAAGCTAGGCTCCTGCAAGATATTGAGCGGCTAGGGCCAGGCGGAACCATGGAACCAGGGAAGATAGCTTGTGAGCTACGGAGAACACGATCGCACCGCGGCGCTGAGTGTATCCCAGGGAATGCAACACGACTCTCTGAGAGCCGGTCCTGAAGGCCCAAAGTTAGAACCTAGACCTAGGCGGGGCTGAAGCCTGGGCAGAAACGGTGCCCCAGCAGTGGCAGGAACGGGAACGGGAGCCTGGGACCGAGGCATGAGCCCAGATTTAAACAGCGGCCACGGCACGAGTTGAGGCGAAGGCAGAGATCGATGTTGGACTAAGCGCTAGAATCCTAGAATCCGAGCTAGGACCGGAGATGTAGCATTGGCGCTTGGGGCTGGAGCAGATCTGAGCCCAGAATTGAAAGCAGAGCGAAGCTAGAGGGAAGAGTCCTGAGCCTAGTTTAGGATCCCTCCCAGGACAGGCTGCAGCACAACTGGAATTCAAGTTGGAACCAGAGCTGAGCTCAGTAGAGATGCAACGGGATGGCTACTAGGATCCGAATGATCCTGGCCAGAGCCTCGGATCAAAGCCCAACAGATCACAACTGGTGCTTGGGGCTCAGAAAAGACCAGAGATGGAACCAGACTGGTGGCCAGGGCCTGTCAGACCGCAGGAACCTGAGGCAGATCCCCCGCCAGAACTCAGGCTGGCACTGGCGCTCCCTTCGGTGTAAGACGAGCAGAGTAGGAGGGCCAGGCTAGTGCGCTGAGCCGCGTTGTGCACTCCGAACGGCAGGGCTCAGGAATTGGAGACCACAGGCCACACAAGTAGCCTAGGCACGCGTGTGCAAGGCCTTCATGCTCCAGCGTTTGCTGGCGCGACGGCGACAGCCTACCTGAAGTAGTCCATCTTGCAGTAAATCTCCTTGTTCTTGATGTAGCAGCTATTCTGCTGCCTCAGCGATGTGCGACACACGGAGCACTCGAGGCATCGCACGTGCCAGATGAGGTTGTTGACCTGGGGAGGGGGCGGAGGTGGGTGGGGGTCGTCTTGGCGCGGGCCTCTTTCACATCCGTCCCCAACCTCCCCAGCCTCATTTGCAGAAAGAGAGAGAGAGACACTGAAGCACAGAAGGGGTATATGGTTTCCCTACTTTTCTTCTATAATACTGAGGCTCAAGGAAATTGAGCTATAGCTTTCCATTCTCTTGTTGGAACGGGGGTAAAAGGAGACCTCCTACACTTGCCCAAAGCTGCACGACCGACCGTCAGCGGTTGAACTGGGAGGACGAGTAAAAGACCTGGCAAGGTCATTGCTTTCCTACAGCTCTTGGGGCTGCAACCCACACCCGTGGACATGCAGGCAACACCTACCCTGACTCACCTTGAGCAGATACCGGTCCAGGATCTCGAGACCGCAACTGGAGCAGATATTCTTGCCGGCAGACGGCACGGAAGAGGCGGCAGAGGGCGGCGAGCAGACAGACGGTGTGCTGGGCGTACATGGGGAGGCTCTACCTTCGTCCTTGTCCAGAGCGCCTGCTAAGGCCTCGGCGTCTGACTGAGCCTGAAATGGGAGAGAGGAACAGCGAAGCGCTTAGCCGAGTACTTAAGAGTTGCTGCCGTAAAGACAGATCTGGTTCCCTCGCGCACCGACTGACAACGAAATGTGCCAGGAATGTCGCGCCCTAGGCTGGAGTACAAGAATGAAAGGACCTATTGGAGAAGAAGGGACGGCCCCCAACTTTTAACACAGCGCATCCTGGGTGCAGGAAGTAGCCAAAGCTCTCATTCCAGGCCAAAAAAAAAACCCCAAAAAAACCCAAGACTCAATGAGAGGCGGCTCCCATAGGCAGTTTTCCAGCGCACGGGTAGAGGTTGGTAGCCGGAAGGCTGAGCCAGAAGCCCTGGCCTGTGCTGTTGGGGGGACTCGGGCCGAAAGCAGGGCCGAAAGGACTCACCATGGCAGGCGGCGCGGTCCCTTCAAGACAGCGGGTGGTCGCTTTGCAGCCGGACCCTGGCTGGGCCATCACCTGGGGGAGGGGGAGGGAACGCAGGCGACGACGGCTGCTGAACTGGCTCGGAGCTGTCAGAGCCCAGCGCCTCCCCTCGCCTGTTATATAAACCGGCGCTGAACAATGAGTCCTAACTTTGTAGTGGGCATTTAAAGCCCTTCCCCACAAAAGCGGTGTCTCTCTAATGAAGCAATTTGAATTTGGATTGGGTTTTTTTCCCTCTCTCTCCCCCTCTCCCTGCACTTAACCCGTGGCTCTTGAAGTAATCGCTTAGTTCCTTTGCAATCCAAGCCTCTGAGGGGGAAAAAAACACGCGCACACACACAAACTACCTGCAATTAGAAATTGTCGTGAATGCCCAAGATAAGAGGTAGCCAGAGTGTCAATTCCAACTGTCAATCAGTGAGATCCATCAGGCCGCCCAAAGAATTGCAAATTTGATTTTTTAATGGTAGTAATTAAAAATCGAATTTTTTTCTCCCTCCGCCCCCTCCCTTCTCCTACTCTCGGTACAAAATGCAAAAAGGAGAAAAGAGAGAAAGAAAGAAAATAAAAAGGAGATGGGGGTGGTGGTGGTGGTAGTGGTGGTGGTGGTTGAGAAAATAAAACCCAGAGCGCTGGGTGCATCCGCCCGCCCGCCCGCTCGACGCGCGCCGGGAAATTGAAGCGGGGATATTGACACCGATTCAAACGCCTCTGGAGGGCCAGTCCAAGGGAAGCCCCAAGCCAAAGAGGGCGAGATCGGCGAGTGAAATAAGGCCAAAATGAGAAAAGAGAGGCCTCTTGGAGGAGGAAAGAGAACCCTCCAGACTCTTGGAGCGCCCGGGACCGGCCCCTCATCGAGATCCTCCGCGTAGCGCCGGCACAACCTCTGGCGCATCGGCGCTATCAGCGTCTATTCAGACGGACAATACTGGCCTCGCCTCCTCTTGATTCGCCTATGTCTTTGCTAAATCGCTTTTTGAGAAATTCCTCCAACATTTGCATAATGTGTTCCCGCTTTCCGCGACCCCCCACCCCCGCCTGCCCGCTCGCTCGCGCGCTCACACACTTGCAGACACACTCTCCCGGGCTCACTCAGCACCCCTCCTCCCTGCGGCCGCCCGCCACCGGGCCGGGCCCGGTTGAATCCCGGCTCCCGCTGGCCCCGGGATCCCGGACGCTCACCCACTCTCCTGCTTGCTCACCTGGTCGGTGGTGGGGCCGCCCTCCGCCGGCAACCGGCAGCCCTCGGGCAGCGCCGGGGCGGCGCTCTCATGCTTCCAGTACATGGGCCCGGGAGCGGAGGGCTCGGTGGGCGCGCGGTGCGAAGAGCGGCGCGGAGTGGGGCCTCTGGCGTCCTGGGGGCAGAGGCTGCTGCGAGAGCTGGAGAACCCAGGCTCCGGCCCCGCTGCCCGGGGCCCAGCCCCAGCCCCAGCCCCCCGCCCCCGGCCTGAGCACAGTTCTGGCCTCCCTGGCTGCGGGCAGGCACCACTGCCTCTGAAGAAGGTCCCGACAAACTTGGAGAGGTCCCTGCAGCTGCCTCTGCGGCTGCCGCCGCCTCCTCCTCTTCCTCCTCCTCCTCTTCCTCCTCCTCCTCTCCCTCCTCGTCGTCCTCCTCCCCTTCCAGCTGCGGCGACGACCGCCCTGCCGCTGGAGCCCCGCTCCGTTCAAGATGAGTCATGCGTGACCAATCCCCTCCCCGCTAAGAAGAGTGAGACACTCCAAAGGAGACAGAGACTCAGAGACATACACACAGAGAGAGAGAGAGACACAACTAAAACTAGGCGCTACAGGGAGACTCTTGGAACATGCTAACATACAAAGACACTGGCGGGCACACATCCTCACAGCTCCTACTGCTGCCCCTCCCTCAAGGGCACCCACCGCCCTCACACAACAGTTAATAAGTGCGAGAGGAATCCGTGGTCAGTCCATCTACAGGGCTGGATACCACATGAAGCCACATTCTGTTGATGCAGTGCTGAGCCTGGTATATTTGTGTACATATGGTCGAAAATGGTAACCTGCTCACACCAATCCCGCAGGTCCTAGACATCGACACCACACCCGCCCCCCCCCCCCAAGCTCCTGCAAAAACATCCCTTCTTCATGACAACCAGAGCTTGCACCAGCTTCTAAAGGTTGAAGAGGATTGAGGTCAGGGCAGACCGTGCTAGTGACAGTGGGGGGGGGGGGGTAGGGCCCTGGGTTCTTTTGGAATGAATTCCTTGAGAAATCTACCTCCACTTTAAGATTTACCTAGTTACACTTTGTACCTTCTATAGGGCTCTAAGGATAATGAGAGTTGGGGAAAGGCAAAGAGCCAGACATTTAGATATCAGGCACAGCCCCCAAACACAGATCCCTCAAACTCAAAGGTCTGAAGCACACTGACCAACACCGACATTCAGAGCCTCAGCCTTCTTCCTCACATACCAACTGTGCCAGAGAAGTGTGTAAATGTGTGTCCTCTTCTAAAACACTGTGCACACTCAGACTTAGACCTAGTCCTGCATAGAGCGACTCACCCACCACACAGACAACCCCCTCCCTAATTGCCATCATTTACAGCTGTAAACAGTACCCTCTCAAATCATGCTTACACTTGTACACACAGCCGTACTCAGGAGAGTCCAGGTTCCCATGGAGCTCCAAACCCTGTATAATCTCTGTTATGAGGCATCTCCTACATGCACTGCGTTCTTATAGGTGGTGAGACAGGCACCAGGCTCAAGGGGAAGCAACACACATCTTTACAAAGACCAGCATCCCCAGGTGTCGGTCTCTGTCTGCACAACTAGGCATAGCCAGAAACACACATGGACAGTGTTGTCTATACACGACCGCAGTACTAAAAATCCACCTCCCAACTCTCAGAGTCACATATCTGTTCCTTCAGGCAGAAATAACCCCAGATAATGGCATCAGTCCTTGCATTTAAGTAATTTATTGCTCTTGGGCACACTCAAGGCATTTAGAGAGAAGACAAGACTGGTTCTGAACCAGTCTTTTATACTAAAGAGAACAGATTCATGGAACAGTCATGGAAAGCAGGTGAGGTGTGTACATGCATACAATTGTATACATACACACTTTTATTCTTGGATGCTTTAATCCGGGCCAGGCATTAGAATGCTAAGCATTTTACAATCATGATCTCAGTTTCCTCTGTGAGGCAGCATACCCTATCGGTACCCATGTTACCTATTTTAACCTGAGGCTTAAAGAGATCATACCCATCACAGTGCCCCATGACTAATAATGGCCTGAGCCAAGAACTAAAACCAGATTCGTCTAGAGCTTATGACCTTGGTTTCTGGGCTATACCCATGACTGTGATCACTCAGGGTGGGCATGTGCATGCACACACATGCTTTCCATGTTTTGCCTGCATCTGCCTTCTGGCTCATGGGCAAATATGGAATAACAACAGTACTGTTTGGTTCTCCCTCTCTCCTCCGCTCTCCTCCCCTCCCCTCTCCTCTACTTTTCCCTCCTCTCCTCTAAGTGGTCTGGAGAGGCCAGAGGCTAGTACATAGTACATGACATGTGTAGGAACCCCGAAAGACAAAGCTCTTGTTGCTCCTCCAGAACTTCTTAGGTAAGGGAAGACCACATGAAATAAAATGGCAGTTGAGATTTACATAGACAGTGATCCAAGTACAGAAATGGTTGCAAAGGTCCTGGGGCTGAGCAAACAGGTGGTGGCACTGCTATGAGGAAGAGTGGGAAGTCCGTGCTCCCAGTATAGTGACAATGACTAAGTCAATGTCCACCATTTATGTGACTGAGCTGCTCCACATGCACCACCCACTCAGTCCTCCTAGCAACTCTACAAAACTGATACAGTGCCCTTGTTTATCAGAATCTAGAACTCTGAACCTATCTGTATGCAGTTCCTCACCTGAATTCTGACTGAATCTTAACAAAAATCAAGACTAGATTAAGAGGCATTGAACTCAGTCCGTGCTGAAGTCCAAAGAGGGCAGCTTGCCTCGGCACTGGTCTTAACATCACCCCTTATTTTAGGGGTGACAGGTACTCCATTCACTCCTTCAGCCTCATTTTTCTCACCTGTGAGATGGGCATGACAACAGAATCCACCTCCTATGCACAGCCCCACTGAACTATGAAACATACGCCAATAACTCAGGATGTCTGCCACACAGAAACCAGCCTATAAGTATCAGGGGTCCCTGTGGCACGGACTCACCAGACTTGCAAGATACTACTTCAGCTTCTTTCTGGAATAGGCATGGTATAATTCAGATAATCAAAAACTCCCCTGAATAACTTACCCAAGGAACCTGAACACCTATTAGTCTAGCTCACAGCATACCCAACTTCAAAGACAAAAATGAAATCATTTTGGACATGAAATCTTCCTTCCCACAAATCCAGATTTCTATTACAGAATGAGACCAGATTGTCAAACTCGGAGTGTCTGTTCAGACAGGATAGTCTTTTTCCTCCTACAGGAGACCGTGGGCAGGTCACTTTGCCTCTTAGAACTCTAGTTACCCAACTTGCAAATGGAGCTAACAATCCTTACCCCTCAGGGCTGGAGTAGTAACTAACGGCACATTAAACACTAATGCTTTTATAAATGTTGACTTCGTTCTGGAGCTGTGTTTAGTCAGCTCTCCCTGGTCACTCACAGGATACGGTCATCTGGTCCTCTGAGATGGATTTTGCCAGCCTCCCCCCACCTGAGACTCTGTCGTCCTACTCTGTCGTCCTCTAAGGTTTGGGCTTGAAAAGAGGCTTCATTAGTAACCGGATAATTCTGTGGGAGGCCCCCAGCAGTGGTTCCTCCCCGCCGGGAGTAATTCTAGGAAGGTAATGTGAGCTGGAGAGACTGGAGACCCAGCTTCACATTTATTTACTCTGACAGCTAAATTGGTGAGCAAGGGGGAAATCAGATGAAAGCCATTTCAGAGTAAATACTAAATACAAAATTTAAACATTCAGGTTGTGACACACAGGGAGAGAGTAAATGGGAAGAGACAGAGGCAGCACACTCCTCCCCTGTCCAGGACCCTATTTGTCACCTTGCTGGACATTTCCTCTTGAGGAAAGAAACCCAGAGTGAGCCTCAGTCAGTAGCTTATCTTTCCTAGTTTCTGTGCCTTTGGTGGCAAAGCACGAAAGTTGTTTGGCTCACATGACCTGGGAAGTGATGGAGAAAACTTTGGACTCAGACAGACATGATGCTGAATCCTCATCCAGTCACTTCCTGATTGAGCGAACTTTGGGAAACTGAGTCAACTGTGGGAACGTTATCAGCTCCAGAAGATTACATGAAATAAATGATTAATGTACGTTCTTTAGACCTAAGTATATTGCAAATTTCTACAGGTATAGTCACCCCAGCTCTCCCACTGTGTAAACTCAGGCTGGCAGATGTTGATGAAGCTTTTATTTCATCCCAAGTTCCAGTCAGAACCAGGATACAGAGAAGGAAGCTAACCTGGTCTCTGACACAAAGGGCTTACAATCTTACTGAGAGAGAAAAGTTAGGCTGCAGTGTAATTTGGGAGCAAGGGGGGGGTGTGCTTAGCTTGGCTTCAGAGTGGAGCCCCAGGAAAGGCAGCATACAGGAGGTGAGCTTTCAGGGAAGTATGGAAGGATGAGTTAATGAGGTAGGCAAGGACTGAGGGAGGGTTGGACCAGGACGAAGACTGGGGATCCAGACAGTGTGTACTGGTCACGCTTAGGAACTAGGAACGGAGGTAGGTGGGAGCTAAGGGATGGAGGGAAGAGTGATGGGAAGTTTGTAGTCATCATCAAAGTTTGGGTTGATGGACAGGCAGTTCCACTGTCTCTGCAGATCTGCATAGAATGGGGTCAAGGGTTCTGGTAGTTTGAGATGATACCCTAATTGTTACACACTACAATGTGTGGGGCTATAAAGCAAGTGAGAAACTCCAGGAGCCTTAGCTTCCCCATCATAAAATAGGTACAAACTGAAAACCCACTTAAAAGTATTGGGATATTCTAGGAATCCAAGAATAAGAACCTGATACTGGGGCTGTTGAGATGGCTCATTAGGTTAAGGGAGTTGTTGCCAAGCCTGATGTCTTGAGTTCAATTCCTGAGATCACTATGGTGGAAAGAGAGAACTGATATTTCCATGTCACCCTCTGACTGCCTCTGACATGTACCCCTACAAACACACACCACACACACACACACACACACACACACACAATGAGTAAATAAATGTAATGGTGATGACTACAATGACAATGACAACAACAGCAACAACAACAACAGAAACTTGGCATTGGTCTACTGTCCAGTAAGAACTTCCTCAGCCAAAGCCATTGTCATCACTTGGAATGTACAAAGAAGACACTAGATCAGTGGAGTCCTCCAGAGAATTCTGCACCTACCACACTGTGCACAGTCAACCTGCTCTACTCCATCATTTCAAACAAAGACATCACTTCACTGGGAACAAGGCTTGTCTAGCATGCCTATATCAGCTTCAAAATACAAACTGTGAGGAGCCGCCAAAGACCTTGAACCATGGAGATGACACAGTCATATTGGGGGTTTGGAGAGATGGCAGGCCGATACCTTGAGGACAGACTTGAGGGTGGGGAGAGAGTCTTGCGCAGGGGTGAGGTGATGAGGCAGCTGTGGGAACAAAGAGGATTGGAAGGAGTATAATGAATAATTATCTGATTTGTTGCTGTGTCTAGTCACATACTATATACTTATAACTACATACAATACATCCATTTCTAAACTGGATTTACATGTTAAAATTGTGTATAGTGCTAGATGTTACAAATATATGTTACATATTATATGTATATAGTATATATATTGTATATATAGTGTTAGATATATATTTTAATCTTATGCATTATATATAGTTATATAGAATTATATTAAATATTTATACATTCATATATATATATATGTCTAGTGACATTATATATAACTTTCCTATGTAGTGAAAAATAGCAAAGATAACTCTGGGGTTTTTAATTTCTAATTATTTTCTCTATCAGGGTGGGCAATTTGGGACAACAGAGAGGTTTAATAAACTGAGTTTTGGTCAGGGTATGGGGACAGAGGGTATGTGTTCAGGAGGAAGTTCTCTGAAGCAAGGCTGGAGCTGGGAGATGCTTCAGAGATGTCAGCCTGGAGACAGACATGAGAGCTACAGGAGCTGCTGAGACTTCCCTACGTGGGAAGAGTGGCCTTGTCTGCTTTCTGGGAGGTTCCTGGCATATGTTTATCTTCCTTTCAGTGCTGATCATTGTTAAATGACAAAGCAGATTGTGTAGTGATAAATGCTGAAATAGAGTTTAGTATTTAAAGAGCAGAGAGTTAGTAATTGCTTTGGGTCAACCTTTATAGATTTATAGAAAGATATATTAGACAAGTGTCGGGGAGATGCTTGCTGGGCGAGCATTACTTTCTAAGCAGAAGGAACATCTTTACAGGGATTCTGTACAGGGCGGTGATGATGCTCAGGGCTCTGGGAGATTCTCTAGTTTGTAGTTTGCAGTCCCCCGGGGCTAGGGGACAGCACACGGGGAGACTGTAAAGCACAGAAGTCTGGTTTATTCTACACATACAGGTACCTGGACAGAGCTTACTTCCATCGCAATTAAATCCTAAGTGCTCTTACGCTGATCATTTGCTCTCTCCGTCCCACCCCTCCCCTTACCTATGCTCTACTTAAGTCCTTGGTTTAGCACAGCCATTTTCTGGGAAATCATTATCCCCTCATCTCTGCCCCTACATGTGGTAGAGAGCTCTCCTCTGTTCTTGTTTTATCATAGTATGTTACCATGTATTGGGATTAGACTCTATCATCCTCATGGCCACAGTCTACGGCTGTGGAATATGTTTCCTTAGCTCTGGGGAGGGGCAGGAACAGATCGAATAGTTGAGATTTTAGGGAGAGAAAGGCTACCTACCACTTTAATGATTTTTTTCATTAATTTATTCACTTTATATCCCGATTGCTGTCCTCCTTCCTCCTGGTCCCACCCTTACACAGTACCTCCCTCCATCCCCCTTCCCTTCTCTCAGAAGGGGCAGTTCCCCCTGGGTCTTTAATGATATTTCTATCCTAGTCACGGGGCATATGGAAACCTAAGATGTCATTCTGTGTAATCAATACTCCTAGTAAAAGTTGGACTGAAAATGAAGGGAAAAAGGTAAAAGTTGTGTCCTGTGTCCTGATTCTTAGGACAGATTCTCATTGGTCTGATTGTTTGAACCCAAGATTCAAATCTCTCTCCTCTCCAGAGACCACTAGGAAGAGCTTGCCCATGAAAGGATCTAATCAAAAGGAAAATACAGTCCAGAGACAGGCCTCTGGACGTATCATATGAATACCTGAAATTTTTAGTTACATGAGCCAGTAAAATTCATACTACAAGGTGGTTGGAACACTGATTTTTGTCACATGAGCTGAAAGAATTCTGACTGGGACTGGGAAACTAACTCAGGCACATCTGATGCTTGTGTTCCTATGGCTTGGCTTCCTCATGTGGCCAGTGAGGAGGCTGCAGTCATTTGCAGTACAGTAATACTAGGTTGGTAGAGACAATTCCCTATTCCAGAGGCAAATAAGAGACTAGCAACAGGAGGCTGGAGGAATGGCTGCTCTTCCAGAAGACAGGCTCTCAGTTCTCAGCACCCATGTGGCAGCTCACAACTCTCTGTAACACCAGTTCCAGAGGACTTGACACTCTTCTGGCTTCTGAGGGCACTGCATGCACATGGTGCACATATATGCAGGAAAAAAAACAAAACAAAACACAAAAATCAAACAAAAAAAACCAACCCCAAAATAACAACAACAACAAAAAAAAACCAAACAAAAACAAACCCTCATGTACATAATAGATGTGGAGAAAAGAGAAAGTAATAACATGCATTGCATACCATTATGTCATCTGCTTCCTGTAATTTCTGTAGTTACCATGGCGGTATCTATGGTTGTGGAATAAGTATGTTTCCTTGGCAGAAAGACATGTCCAATAACAGGGCAGTTTAGAGCAGATATGTATATACTTCAGGCTTTGAGGACCCATGATTTCTTTGTTGTAACCACTCAAATGTTGCTAGAGTGAAAAATGGCCTGAGATATTATGTGAATTCATGAGGACATCTGTGTTCTAATTAAAACTTCCTTGGACCCTGAAATTTGATTTTCATGTGCCACAAGATAATAGTCTTTGACTTTTTTCCCTCAACCACTTAAATTCACAGCTGTACAGAAAGAGGCAGCGTGTGTCCCTCTGTCGAGGCACCTCCTACTTGGGGAGATGCTTATAAGCCTGACATAGATTCTACCTAAAGCTCTTCTAGTGTGCTGTGTTTGAAGTACTTAATGAAATACATGAGGTAGGCTACCTTAGAGCTCAAAGAATGAGGTTAATTTCAGCACAGTTCAGGAGGTCCACCAGTAGTCAAGGGATGGCATCTAATGATGGCCTTCTTACTGACAGGGTCTTGAGGTTTACATGTGAGCTATGCAAGATGAGTCATGGGAGTAAGCATGTATACATGTATCTACTGGTCCCCCTCCCCTTCCTAGTCCCTCTTCATTTTCCATTTATTTTTCTTGAGACAGGGTCTCACTATGCAGCTTTGGCTGGTTTGGAACTCACTATGTAGACTAGGCTGGCCTTAAAGTCACAGAAATCCACCTGCCTTTATATCTCAAGTGTTGGGATTGAAGGCCTGTGCCACTCACCTCACTTGGCTTAACTGTCCAACCTCTTAATACTTCACAATGGGGGTTCAGCCTCACCACATGAGCCCTTGAAGGACACACTGAACAGTAACATCTATTAACTGTATGATCCTGTGTAAGCCCCATCATCTTTCTGGGTTTCCCTACTTTCCGCCTGGATCACAAAGGAATGACGTAGGATGGTCTCACAAGTCTCTTCAACTTTCAAGCAACTGTGATCCTAGTATCTCACTCAGCAATTTCACTAAGCATGTACATGACAGGCACTGTTTAAAAGTCTGGTGACACAGCAGTGACAACGTTATTTTTTGAAGTCAACATTATATTTAAACAGAGGACAGATATCCAATTATATAGAATGTTGGGTAGTGGTGAGTTAGTTCTATTTAGAAAATAAGAAGGCAAGAAGTGGAAAGTGGCAGGGATGTAATTTTGACGAGAGGCCAAGGACAGCCTCTTAATCACCGACACGTGAGGAGAGAAATGAGCAGATGGTGTAGGCTTAAGAGCTTCTCAGGCAACAGCAGCAGCTAATGAAACCTCTCAGGGAGTTGCTCTCATGTACCCAAAGGAACAGGGAGGCCACTATGGCTGAGGACAATGACCAACAGGGCAAGAGGCCATGTGGGAGATGGTAGTTAAGTGTAAGTCACTTGGGACCATATAGATCTGTGGATTATATTCTAGATGTGATGGAAAGCCATCAAACGTGTTTATTTACTTAATCTTTAAAAAGTCTTGCTATGGTGTCTCTCTAAGACTTTCTGGACTTAAATGGTTCTACTTCTGCTTCTCAAGTTTCTATGACTACAGATACATGCTACTGTATATATCTTGAGAATGATATTTCAAAAGAATTTTTAAGTCTTGTTGGGTCTTGTGACAAGATTTGTTAGCCCAGCTGCTTGAGGTCTGAGACACAAGCTCAAGGCCTACTTGGGTTATAGCATGAGATACTTAACATGAAAACAGGTAAAGGGCTAAGTACGTAGTTCAAATATAAGAGCACTTGTCTAGTGCATGCAAATTCCCGTGTTCAACTCCCTCAGTTCAAATCCTGTCAATGGGGGCAACTTTAGAGGTGGGGGGAAAATTAGCATTGCAAGATGGACCAGATAGGAGCAAGAAGAAGAAGAAGGAGGAGGAGGAGGAGGAGGAGAGAGGGAGGGGGGGAGGGAGAGGGAGGGGGAGGGGGAGGGGGAGAGAGGGAGGGAGAGGGGGGAGAGGGGGAGAGAGAGAGAGAGAGAGAGAGAGAGAGAGAGAGAGAGAGAGAGAGAGAGAGAGAGAGAGAGAGAGAGAGAGAGAGAGACACCAAGGACAGATTAGATTTGTGGGTTTCAAGTATTTTAGGAACATGGTGATTACACACAGGAAATGTTTAGCATTTAATTTATAAGAATACCTTGCTCTTTTATGTGCTAGTATAAAAATCAGAAATGGGTAAATGAATTTGGAAATTAGCTGCTCATCTTTGTAAATAAGAGACAGGGTTGTAGAATGCATGGCTTCATAAAACCAGGGCTTTCCCGATTTACAACATGCTTTATGTAATGTCTCCTCAGGTGACCCTTCCCCCAAACACTGAGGTGCCAAGTACAGAAATCCAACAGGTTAGAGTAATGCCGTGTGTCTGAGGAAATGTCACACCTTCCGCCTTAGTATTCCCATCAACACTCCACTCCTACCTAAGTATTCCCATCAATTCTCCACTCAAATAAGTCAAAATTAAAAGTGAGATGATTTTGACAAATAGCAACCAAAGAATAATTTCAAAGTACAGATGATCTCTTAATAGCCTGGGTTAACACCTGTAATTCAAAGCTTCTCATCAGACCCTTTCAGCATATTTACAATGTGCACATTCATTCTGTGAAAACTTGTATTTAGAGAGAAGGAACATTCACGATACATGCAGGGACTTCAACCTCCCATTTTCCTTTCAGTCAGCTGTGCCAAGAGACCAGTTAGTCCCCTTCCCCACCTCTAATGGCAAGGCTAGGCAGGCAAAGGGATGACGAGACTGGCCCGTGGAGCCTTCTGGAGGGAAGGCCCTTGAAAGCAGCATATCATGTGGATAAGCTCCTGGCTGATTTGAGTGGACAGCTGTGATCCAGGACATGGATGAAAGACGATAAGACCACATAGATACCGCCTTGCGTTTATTCACATAAAGGGGTAAGAATTGGTACAAATCATAGACATTGTTTAAATACAAATAAATAGTTCTAGATTCTAAAGAAACAACTCTAGATAATCCTAAGTATTCTCTAGGTTCCTATTAAAAATAGAAGGCTATTGGCATCAAATTCTACTCCACCACAACCCTTTGAGAACTTAAGGATGAAATGGTGAATTCTATAGTTAAGAAGTCACCAGACAAATAGGAGCCGGTGTTCCCACTTCCCTGAACGAGCTCCCAAATGGAAGGAGAGTTTCCTGCATCACAGATACACACAACTGATAAATCTGGGACTTATTCAGTATCTAAAGATAGCTAAAAAAGACTGGCCTTGGGAAAAGCAGTAACAACTCATCTGAAGCAGTTCTGTGGATTCTGAAACCCCAGAGGTCAAGTGTCTTAACCCCAGGAAGACTTGAGTCTCTATGACCCAAATCATCATGGGTGGCACCTGTGGTGAGCGACAGTGATCTGCTCCATGAAGAATGGGTGCTGCTAATGAAACAAACACTCTGTCAGGCCTGGCATCAAAGCGATCAGCACTGAGCTGAAGAAACACATTCCCAAGGCTGTCTGTTTATGTACGTCTCTATACTACCATATTCAGTACGCCCAAAGAGACAAAGACATCTGGAGAGAAGCATGCTGTCAGAATAACGTTCACTTTTAAGCCGTGCAGTCTTCCAAAAGAACAGAGCATGTGTGGCTGTTCTGGTCTGGTGCCTGAGCACTGGCTGCTGACTCCTGCCGCTCACTGCACTCCTTCTCAGCTGCAACAAGGTCACTCAGCCGCTTCCTACAGCCCCACACAACTGTGAGAAAGTAATGGTTGACAGTGACCAATACAGCAAACTTTAGGTTTTCAAAGAAATTCTGCTTTTCTACTTAGATTGATCATGATACAGTTCTAACTGGAACAACCTCATGCTATAAAACAATCTCATGCAGTAAGTGTATTAAAATCCAGGTTAGTAATAACATTTGGTTTTATAGAAGGCAAGGTCATTCAGATTCAAAACCATGATTGACAAAGAATAAAAGCTGAATTTCCAAATAGAGTATCTGTTGTGGTATAAAATGTTAAATGTGATTCTACACTCTGTTGACATAAACAATTTTAAGACATACACCACATTTTCCTAGTTGAGATTTGGAAATAATAAGCATAATTCTTAAACAGATTGCTACAACATTCACTCAAGGGATCAGCTGCTTTTTGCCAAGAATTCTTTTGAGTCCAACTGAAGGATTTCCACAGTACATTCTCAAATAGCTCTAAAGATGACTGAGAACGCCTCTCACTTCTCACCCTCGCCCTTATTTTTTGTTTATGTTGAAGAGATGTGTACACATAAAAAGGCTAAAAGTTTTTGGTGGATGTTAATAAATTTAGTGTCCTGATTTAAATAACAACTTTGTATGCTTGTTTTTGTCTCTGGCACACTATGTTTCTGGAGTTACAAATCCAAACAAAGCAGCCAACTAGAGCATCTCAGTGTTCAAATCACAGTTTGGACACATTCCTATTTATTCTGGATGATGCTCAACTCCACACATAGTTCAGGGAAGACACATCCATATGATACCCAAACATGCTATGTCACCGGCCGTAACAAGAGACTGTGCTGTTGGTAGTACCATTCACATCTACAAAGTACAGAGGTGAAGGACTTCAGACGTGGAGACCTTTTGCTTCTGTTGCTCTGGTAATTCACGACCATCATCTTCGAGACTTCCAGGCTGTTCTAGAGTAAGGAGTAGTCCTTTTTTTATCAGGTGGTTTAAAGTAGGAATAAACAGGCGCTGCTGGGTACTCTGCATCAGGATTTTCTGCCATCATTTTCAGTTTTGCTTCAATGGCTTTTATCTTTGCAGTGACACTGGAAAGCACAGCAGAGGGTCAGAGTGGGCCGAGGTACATTCAGAAAACACTAGCATCTCTCCCCTTCTTATGCTGATGTTAGGGAAGCAACACGACATAAAATTATAAACATGAAACAAGAAAAATGAAGCCTGAAAACCAATTATGTTTTTATAATATAAGCCCAGGCAGAGTTTTGCATATGTCATATACCCTTACATAGTCAGTCCTGAGACAGAGACTTTAGGTAGTATCTCAGTGCTTGTCAGAAAGTAAACAAAAGACAGGACTGACAATGGTGTTAAAAGTAGATTCTGTTTCTTATTTTGCAAATGTTAAGTGGCTCTTGAGTGAGAGTTGAGATGTGGATACACACTGGCTCAAAGGCCCATGGTATTAACTAATACACACTACCATATCTTTTCAGTCACTGAGTAACATAATTTTTTTTTTCAGAAATCTTATCAAGTCTTTTTTTAAAAAAAAACACTTTTATTTTATATGAATGTTTGACCTGCATATATGTTTGTGCTTTGTGCCCCCAGAGTCTAGAAGAGTGCATCGGATCTAGAACTGGAGTTACAGATAGTTATGAGCCACCATGTAGGTGTTGGGCATTGAACCTACATTCTCTGGAAGAACAGCTAGTGTTCTTAACCTCTGAACCATATCTACAGCTCCGAGTTTATTTTTATTAAAAAATAATATATTTTTATTAAAAAATATATGTTACAATGAGCCAGACACCCATCAATGTCAGGACTTTATTGCTTCCAGTCCTTATTAATAACCCAAGAAGGATTACCCTCAGGATTTTATGGGATAAATACAAAGAGGTATAAATGTGCCCAGGGCTCACAGGGCTAACAAACTGTAGGATTAGGATTCAACCTGTTTCTTTGTCAAAAGCCTTTGTTTCCCCTCTGCATCAGAGAGGAAGTAGTGTAGCTGTGCAGACACAGAAAGGATGAAGTGGGGGATGCTGCAAAAGCCGTGAGGCATTTACTTCTCCCTGGGTCGAACTGCAAAGCACTCAGGCAGTAATGCTGCCTCACAGGTTCCCCACTTCTCATTCTTGATGCTGTCAATGGTCTATAGCTTATAGGGAGTGCCCACATGGTCTTTTAGAGATCTGCGAATGGCATACAGCAGTTGAACATCCCTATATACGTTTGTGGGCAACCAATGAAGAACTAAGTCAACAAGAAGGGTTAAACATGGGGAAAGGCAGATGCTTTCCCTGTATGCGTGTGTCCAAACGTCATGTGGACCGCACAAAAACATGCAATTTTTTGAAATTCATGCTATCAGAATTAGCCCTACATTATATTTCTAAGTGTATTACATTGTGTTACAAAGATGTACTTTGGTCTTTCTTCCATCTGCATGAGTCATAGGGAAATACCCTCCTCTACTGAAGCACAGTTGTAAATACAAAGATAAAGACTGAAAGACCCTCGATTAAAATGTAGATGGAAAGCACCAGGCTATGGCAAACAAGCTGCAAGCAAGAGGGAAGTTAAAGCCACGTTCACTCTCACAGGGAGACCACTGGGCATAAGCTAGAGAGAGGACAGGAGTTCAGTCTGTGACCCAGGAGCTTGAGATCTTATGGGGATGATGGTACATGGATATAAGCTCTCAATGACTCTAAAGAAATCACATTTGTTTTATATGTAATTAATTTCAATCTCTAGACCATCTCTCTCCCCTTGCAGTTTAGTGAGATGCATTAACTGTGTGGCTCAGTGAACAGCACTTGTGAGGGGCACATGTTTCGTTCCTGTCTGGTGTCCCATGCAAGCAGGTATGGCAGAGTTTATAACCTTGCGCTGACTGGGTGTAAGTGTTGACTTCCGGTCAGTGGGTGTCCCCCACACACCTCTACACTCCTGAGGCTTTAATATGAATCTTGATAAGCATCACCTGGGGATTCTGAAGCAGGAAGTCAAGGACGGTCCATCGGCCTGTTTTTAAATTCTGGTTCTCTTACTTTACTACCAGCATGGTTTCAGCAGTGATATTTCACTTTTCTAAGCTTCAGTTTTTCCATATGTGAAGTGCTTTTTATGGTATTAAAGTACTTAGCATAGTTCTTGCTATAGACAGTTCAATAGATCCTGACTATTGTTACTGTTATTGTTAATTTTTTTCCCTAAGCTACAGTGCAAAGAAAGAAAAAACAAAAACCAACAAAATCCCCAAACACCACACACACACAACTGCTTCTGCTTAACCACCCACTGAACTCCCCTTCTCTACTCAACTCTTAGTGCCCCTGTTTTGAATTAACTCCAAAGAAGCAGCTGACAATCCATACAAACTGGAACAAAACTATTATAGTTGTTGCAAGGGTACATAGAATAAAATGTCTACAAACATAAGAGAGTCCATGGTCCGGGAGGAATTAGGAGAACGCCAGGGACCAAGGTCTCATTAGAATGCTTGTTTTCAGGGTCAGGGCTGTGTGTGATTTATCTTCCAGCGCTAGCTCAAGGAGCACTGCGTGATCATTAAACCTGTTCTTTTTTCAGTGAATGAATTCTATAAATGGTGGTACATGATTATGGTGGGGGAGTGTAGAAAAAGAAGAAATATATACTGAATGTATCTCTCTCAACACAACAGATCTGTGATTCTACTCTAGATTAAGAGCCTGTAGGTTCACTATACTGTAAATGAAAGTGTTTAGAAACGGTTAGTGACAGTCCTACAGATGTCACCTTACCTGAGGTTAGATTGAGCAGGTTCGGTGCTTGAGGATGGCTCAAGACTGATGGGAAGGATCTTATCATTCTTGTTATGATCATATCTCTGAAAGCGAATAAAGGGTAAATTATTCCACCTAGGCAGAAATCAGCTCTACATGGTTTAAAAAACATGCTAATCCTATCCAGTTTATCACCAGCATATTTCTAGGCAATCTTAGGCTTGCTTTATATTTAATATTAATGCAAAAATTTTGTCCTAGAAAAAGAAATCAAGAAGTCATTAGTCTTTTTTGGGAAGAGGAAGAATTTCCCAGCTAAGAATTTCATTGCTCAAATTCACAGATGGTATAAATGCACAGCAGGGCTGCCCTCTTACATTCTTACAGCTGCCATATAATGCCTCTTACAGTGTTTGTTTTATTCAAAACACTTTAAAATTCTGTTAGATTCTGCAAAGTACCAACCATAATACTCAACTCTTAATAGGCCTGAGTGGAGAAGAGGAGTAGTAACAACGTTCAGTGGCGGATTCAGAAAACATTACATAGGAAAGGAGTTTAATTTGATGTCAGATAATTACATACTTGTTGTGAAACGTAAGTGCGGTACTGAAGAGCAATCAGGAGCCTCTGGTCAGAGAGGAACCATGAGGTAGAGATTTCATATGAAAGACAGGATGAAGGGTGATTTCTCCTGCCTGCCTCTTCATGAGATGCAGGATGGGAAACACTAGCCACTTTGGCAAATGAGACTTAGTTTTATTCTGAGCAAAAGCTTTAGTAATCCTGTGTCTTAGACACCAAAGGTGCCTGCCCCATCATGAACTGGGATGTGCACAGGCCTCACAACTTATACAACCTGATTTTCATCAAAGATACACTATTCAGATGTCAGTTAACTTTGAGTTCTTATAGAGCAGTGTGCTGGGAAGCAGGCAGCATGCCTCAGATCAGAACCTGGGTTCATCTAGCTAAGAGCAGAAGCCCAGCTCTGACAGCTACACATCATCTGTCTGCTGGCAGGTTTGCAGCAAGGGTTGTCCCTTGGGACTGTCCACATGCCTTACCCCCTGTGTGTCAGCTGGAACACAATAGTTTTTCATCTGTTTTTTTTTTTTTAACAAAGTTTCTTTGTGTAACCCAAGCTGTCCTGAAATTTGCCCTATAGACCAAGCTGGCCTGGAACTCACAGAAATCCACCTGCCTCTGCCTTCCAAGTGTTGGAATTAAAGGCATATGCAACCATAGCCTGGCTAGAATACCTTAAAAAAAATGGCCACAGCTTTTATAGTACCTTTCCTCAAGAGACCAACTATACAATGGGCATGGCAGTGTGCCACTTTTCAAGGCCTGGAGACATACAGACCCTGCAAAGTTCCAAAAGCCCACACTCCAGTCATTCTCCCAACCTCTGCAGGAGAGAGACTGCAGTGCTTTGAGCACAAAGAACCTACCCCACTTCTCAAGCATTTAGAACAATAAATACATGCAAACTCTCCTTAGAGATGTGAGGCTGGGAAGAGCCTATTAATGTCTACAGGGACGACTTTGAAAAATAGATTCCTCCCCACCCCCAAGAACAATTCCCATTTAAAAAAAAAAAAAGATGAAGGTCTCAGTGTACCCATCAGCCACGTACAAAAATCAGTCAAAGTAGGATCTGTGAACACGTGCAGAGAAACAGTGAAGGAACTTACTTCCTCTCGAGAAACTTTCAAGAGAAAAGTCTGGCAAGACACGTGGTAAATGCCAGCACAAGAGAGCAAAGCATGATGTGGTACAAATAGGCTGGATGTAATGGAGAGCAGGGGGCTGTTCTTAAGAGACTCAGCTAGGATGAGGTGCTTTGCTGTCTGACTCCCCTAGACTTACCTTGACTTGAGCGTGGGCCCATCGTACAACCAGCTTCTTAGACAGTGCCAGCTTGCCATTGAGACACTGGATGGCTTGTTCTGCTTCCTGTCCAAGACAGACAAGAGACAGTCAGAAATTCAAACACTTATTAGTTATCTGTGTTCTCATGGGGCCTCAGTAAGTTTCAATAGCTGGGTTTCTAACCATATTGCTTTTGTAACTTGGCTTATAATTCAACTTGGCTTAAAATTAATTTCAAATGATAAAACAACAATAACATCTCAAATTTTAAAATGAAACAAAATTTCAAATGCTGTCATTTGTTGGCAGTACAGTATTTGGCAGGTACTTAAAGTGTCTGCATTTGTCAGCTGTAAAATACGGTCCTAATACTTGTTCCCCAGGGGTGACTGTGAGTCTTCGGAGGGCATGAGAAGCAGGGAGCTCAGGGGAGGCACTTCCCGTGTGAGCTGACAGCACTGCCCTCTCAGGTGCTGTCGGTCTACACACATGCTTCAGCTGGTGTGCAGACTACGTCACGAACCTGTGCTCACTCAGGAGTTCTGGAACCACATCCTTGACTACAGCTCCAAGGATGAGAAAGAAATCAGGTTGGAAAATGCATGGCTAATCCAAGAGACTGAGCAAGGCATCTGTGTGAGTCAAGCTATGCACCTGGTTTCCAGCACACGCACTCTTCTGACCCTTTTCTGATCAGATACAGCAGCAACAAGGTTAAAAGGAAGGCCTAAAGCTGGAGAAGCCACTCTCAGCAAACCTGGCTATACTTTCCCATCCTGCCGAACCACCGGTGTCCATGAGGCATTCAACTGAGTGTACCTCACATGTAGTAGGGGTGCAGAGGCCCAAAGGGAAGACTGTAACAACAGGAGTGTGGAGGCCGAGGAGTAATCCACATAAGCACACCACTCTGGTATCAGCAGTGCGTCTCCAGAGCTCAGCAGCCATCTGTTCTGTAACAGTTACTCACTATCCACTGCGTATCCCGCATGGGCTAGTCACAGGTTGTAAGAAGGCTCCACCAAAGCATTCAGAGTGACAGACAGGACACAGGCTTTGTTTCACTTACAGGTAGAATGTCCATAATGTTCTCTTAGTATCAGCAGCAGTAGAGGTCAACAAGGGATAAGCATTCTAAAAGAACAATTGCTATCTCTGTACACTGTTTCAAAGTTCACGAATTTAATACTAAATGCCAACTGTGCTGTCACATGTATATTTATGTATCCTCATAGTCTCCCCAAAATGCAAAAGAAAACCTCTTACTCTTCTCCATTTTTAGATAAAACTGAGGCCAAAAAAGACTTGATCAAAGTTTAAATAAAAAATACAGGAATATAAAGTATGTTTTGTGCCTAATAGTCCAGGGTTTTTAAATATATGTCCCTACCATGACCTCTGGTTTTAGCTGTTGGCAGAATCCTCATCACTCTATCAAGGAAAAAACAATTAAAAATGGTTATCATATGAACATCCTTTAATTGCTTCCAAAAAGAAGTAGACAACTAAAATAACATTTCATTTGTTGCCTATGATATCTGCAAAAAATGAGAGGAAATAGAAAACTCTCAGCACTGGTGAGGATAAATGATGCCATTGTGCAATCTTAGAGCTCTCTGATACATCATTTCTGGTAGGAATTCTGGCAACTCTTTTTTCCTTACTATGTTGTCCAGGCTGCCCTCCAACTCTTGATCTTCTTGCCTCAGTCTCCCCAGGGCTAGATTTACAGTCATGTACAACTATGCCCAGCTGTGGCAACTGCATTAAGGAAAATTATGCCTTTGCCTTGTTTAGTTTTTGAGACAGGGTTTCTCCATGAAGCCCTGGCTGTCCTGGAACTCACTCATTAGACCAGACTGGCCTCGAACTCAGAGATCCACTTGCCCCTGCCTCCTGAGCACTGATGAAGGGATGAAGTACATCACTACGCCTGGTTAAAAATGATGCCATTTGGTGATGCCATTCATTCCATTTCCCTAAATGCAGTGGTTGCACATAGTTAGAGCTATAACAATACCCACTCTATGTTTATACAGTCAGGCACTGCTGGTGATTCAAATTAATAACCACTGAGGTTCAGGTAACATAAACCCATGTAATATTATGCAGTTACTAGAACTTAGGATTTTTCTTTCCTTTTCTTCCTTTTCTCTCTCTCTCTCTCTCTCTCTCTCTCTCTCTCTCTCTCTCTCTCTCTCTCTCTCTCTGTGTGTGTGTGTGTGTGTGTGTGTGTGAGACAGAGCCTCACTGTATAGCCTTGGCTGGACTGGAGCTTACGATATAAGACCAGGTTGGCTTCAAATGCAGAGAGTCTACCTGCATCTGCTTCCTGAATGCTGGGATTACAAGTGTCAGCACTCCATACAGTACCTGATGCTTACTTTTGAACTGTACTCCAAGTCACATGTGAAACACAAATCTGTGATACAAATCATTGAAGATCAACAGGTGTTACTGAGCAGGTTATGTCAGGGGTACTTATCTAGATAGCATGCATTAAACCCTGGGTTCACACAGGCATGATGGAGTGTGGCTTTAATCTCAGCACTGAGGAGGCAGAGGCAGGTACTCTGTGAGGGATTACATATTCATTCTCTCTCTCTCTCTGTCTCTCCCTCCCTCCCTCTCTCCTTCTCTCTCTCTCTCTCACACACACTCTTTGTACATGTGTATATAAATTATGCACACACACAAGTAATAGGAGTAGTGTGTGTGGGTCCATGCATATGCATGTGTAGTGGTAAGGCCAATGCTGAATGCATCTTTCCATTGCTCATCACCTTGTGTTTTGTGGCAGAATCTCACTGAATCGGTAACTCGAGACACTATAACTCTCTTGAATCCAGGGAGAGGATGTTTGTGCAAGCTGTACTACTTAAATTCACTGGTGGAAGGACGTAGCCTTTAGTTCAGTGTGAGGTGCAGAGAATAACCAGATGTGACTCCTGCCCATGTAGTCTGGTGGTCAAGAGATATTGAATGGGTTATGACAGAGTGCAGACTACAAGAGGTAGAGGGAGCGCAATTACCTGCTTAGTTTCAAAGTTAACAAAACAGTACCCTCGGGGCTGGCCCTCCAAAGCACCAGACTTATGGAAGAGGAAGTCAAACTGCTTCACCTTGCCAAACTTCTGGAGGAGCTTGAGGAGGTGGTATCTGTGGAGACAGAAGAGCCATGAGTTCACTCAGGGGATGCTGCTGGCTGCTCAGCCTCAAATGTTAGATAGAAGAGGGAGGTAATTTACCCCAGGCAAAAAAGTTCCCTGGCCGATGCCCTAAGCTTTCCTACAAACTGCTGCTAGTTTATTTGGGATGCAGGACTGTTTGCCTCTATTTGGAGTGAGAACTAGAATGGTCATGCCTACTCTGCATCTGTCCAACACAAAACACCAAACACCAAAACCACACCTAACAAACAGCTGTCTGGCATACAAACACTGTTTGTTTTTCTTTTGGAGAAAAACTCAAAAATAGTGTCAATCTATTTATTTTTTAATTTCTTGGCAATGAAATAGCTTTTATGAATATCTGTAGCTTCATCAGAAACACACACACACACACCCTAAACCTAACCTGTATCAAAAATAAACAAAATTGCAAAAACAACCCTATTCACACATACAAAAGCAGTCCTAAAACAGCTCTATTACACTTTGAGGTTAATCATTAACCATGAACTGTACCTGAGAGTGACTCTGCTAGAATCCAAACTAAAGTTAGTTGCACTTCCACAGGACTTAAAATGTGACTAGAAATTAGGACAACATGGAAGCCAAACAAGACTGAGGCTGCTCTCACCATGTAGGGAACACTGGCCAGCTCTGTGAACCAGCCAGCCTCAGTTTCAGTGATATAATATACACTCTGGGGTACAGTCAAATAAAAAAAGAGTCAAGGAAGGAATTTATTCCCGGCAGAGGTTCACCCAAACCACTGCTTTGCCATTCTGCTTATCCCTTTCTTGTAGACCCCACTTGTAACGCTCATTGGTTCCTATAAGGATTTTTAGTTGTTCGGACAGATGTGGCCTTAGCAGGTTGCTGTGGCTAATCTCCATGATCTCCATTCTGACTTCCTGTCATCCAACGCAAGGGTGAGACAAACCAACAGCTCTCCCATTTCCTTTTCCTCTGGCCTTCCTCCTGGCATCCTCTAAGCTATTCAAATGGAGTCAAGGCGTTCTCTAAACAATGCTGTCCCCTTGATACTAAAAAGGTATCAGCCCACATGCTAAATGTGTTACTACTCGGAATTCTACCTCATGGGGAGTCAGGAAAGTCTGCCAGGCACATTTATATTCACATTGTTTTCTAGGAGAAACAGAGCACAAGTATATTCTTGAGCAAGGTCTCCTTTGGGAAGCAGGGGTAGGAAATATATCACATGCTGCACCAAATCTGACACTGATGTGTATCAATAAGCACAACCATAATAGTTAATCAGGTGTCTGATATCACTGCAGAAAGATACAATACAGGACTAGTACTGGGTTAGGATGGACAGTAATGTGGTCCTTAGACTAGTTTTGAAACAGAAAACAACCATGACCTGGTACTTAATTTCTGTCTCCCATCAGGAGACCTCAATTACCCAGTGAAAAGGCAGGACTCTTGGGGAGAATTGGGAGACACCTCACACCTCTGTTCTTGATTATCTGGGTAGGCTTACAGCAAGGCTGTCTCCCCTGCAGGCTTCAATTCATAGCCACACCTGCTCTTACTACACCCATCCAAGCCTTCACACCATGTCAATGCCACAGAATGGTGGGTCAAATCCATTTAAAACAAAACAGAACTTAAGGCTACTGCGGCACAACTATCTTTTCATTCGCTCCGTTCTGCTAAATAGCAGGAAGGTAACGCGATTGGCATTTCCTAGGAAATGAATTTTAATTTACTCAGGAAAAAAAATGCCAACAGATTATTCATTGTAAAGCTAACAAACACACGCTGCCTGAGAAGTGTGACCTTAAGATTCCAGGAACATCTGCTTAGGTCTGTGTCTTTCAACTTCTCTAAGATTTCTTTTCTTGTTTGATAATTTCTTGAAATTATCGGAACACGGAAACAAAAGGAATGAAATGTTTACTACTCTGCTTCCTGGAGATGGGGACTGCAGGCTCAGATAGTGAAAGAAGCCTGAAGCCTCTTGCTTTCACATCTGCAAGTACTTTCATCTGCTGCTGGAGTATGGGAGTTCAGTCCTCATCAGCGGGCTTGCTTCCCTTAATGAAATGTGCACCCTGCTGCCTTCAGGAGAGAGAATTAGGATACTTGTCCCCCACACACTTCTGTAACCCAATCAGGGCTTCTTTTCCTAATGAGTCATTAAAATAGCCTTCCTGCCTGGTGGCACAGAAGCAATCACCTGTACGAATGCTAAAACAGATACCTACTATGTGTCAAGGATCTCTATATGCATAAAACTGTCTTCTAGGCCCTCAATGCTCGTTAAAGGAAAAAAAAAAACCCATAACTACGGGGGGGGGGGGGCGAAGGGAGGAGAAGGCAGTGAGGAGTGTAGGAAGCCCAAGAAAGGGGGACATCTGAATGCAGTGTTAGTATGAGTGAACACCATGCAATGAGAAAAATAAAGTCTGGAAGAGAGTAGAGAGAAGGGACGGGTCATGAGGAATGTGTATACAGGGAATTGTTTTGAGGTTACAGGAAACAAAATGATCTTTAGGATTTTTTTTTTTAATTTAATATATAGTGTTTTTAGAGAAAATTTTCTTTATAGCCTATAGAAATTACTATGAGGAAAATCTTTTTGTCCTGTGCTATACACCTTACTAAACGCTTTATTGTTTCAGACTTAAGTAAGCAAACAGAAAACGATATTTCATGCAAACCACGGACTATGGAGAAAGGACATGGAATGGGCTGAGAGAGAAAAGGTAAACACATTGCTGCTACAGGCTCGTGCATCTATTTCCAGCGAGTCCTGGTTTACCCAGTTAATCCCCGGAAGTCAGCACCAGAAGGACACTTGCACCTGGTGGCTCTCCCTCCACCTCTTGGCTTTTACTGCAAACTGCAAACGGACTTCTTCGCCACTGCTCTATGGTCAGTAGGCGCTTGAGTTGTTTACATTCCCCAGCAAGACCTCTCTGGGGCTGAGTCTGAGCCCTAGTGTTAGGAAACAAAAATCGTAACACCCTTTAGAACCATCTTTCCTCTCCACTCTTCTTCAATTCCCACTTTTCACATCTCAGACTCACCCACCAATCTCCAAGTTCACTGTCCTATCTGTGTGGCAGTGGCAACAGGTATCTTCCAACTAACCCGCACCCTCAGTCTTGGCCCCTCTAATCCACGTTGGCAGCTGAATCTTCCACTAAAACATTACTGTCTTGGTATCGGGTTCTGGTTAAAATCCTCGGGATGTTCCCCGTGAATGTCAACTTGTCCGAATATAATTAAGGAGCCATCTTCACCTGACAGCGTTCTACCTTTCCAGCTGCCTTCGTGACCATTCAGTACTCATCCTTGCCTTAAGCCAAATGACCCTTGGGATCTGTTTACATGGAGTCTTCTTCTTTACCCTGACTTACACACATTCATTGCTTCCCTCTGCTTAGAGGGCACTATTCACATTTCTACTAATGTTCTCTCTCACACTTACATACAATGCAAAAGTTACTTTCTTATTTTATAAAGCACATTTCATATGTGAATAAGAAAGCCAGCACTAAGTACAGAATGTCAATCAACATTTAAGATACTTTTTGGCTTCCCTGCTGAAAGTATTGGTAATATTTAAAGGAAATGTTCTAAGCTTACAGTCCAGGTCTCACAGTAATTTAGAAGTTTCCACATGTTTAAACTCAAAACAGGATGCTTTAGGCCATTGATGGCTCAGTTACTCTGACTACCAGAACATCTGAGTAAGGTGCAGTTGATGAGGAGGAGGAAGCTAGAGCTATCATAAACTGCTTTGTAAATTGAACCAACTCGTGTAACTTTCCTTTTCCTTTAAAGAATGGCTACTCTGTTCCACTTACCTAGGATGTTATGAGGTACAATAAGAGGACTTCATAGAGTGTTAGTTAGAGGAAATGTTCCTGCTCTTCAGTTGAATATTCTGACTTTACAAAACCATTAGTTTTTTTTTTTTTTTTTGGTTTTTCGAGACAGGGTTTCTCTGTGTAGACCTAGCTGTCCTGGAACTCTATAGACCAGGCTGGTCTTGAACTCAGAAATCCTCCTGCCTCTGCCTCCCAAGTACTGGGATTAAAGGCGTGCGCCACCTCAGCGGTTAAGGGCACTGACTGCTCTTCCAGAGGTCCTGAGTTCAATTCCCAGCAATCACATGGTGGCTCACAACCATCTGTAATGAGATCTGATGCCCTCTTCTGGTGTGTCTGAAGACAGCTGCAGTATGCTCATATACACAAAATAAATCTTAAAAAAAAAAACAATAAAAAAACCCCAAAACCATTAGTTACAAAGAAGCCGAGGAATTAGAACTGTGGGTAAGGAATCACCACGAGTGCACAGGGCATAATGTTTGAGTGCCAGACTGTCATAGTCTTGAAAAGAGACTGAAGGATATCCTAGTGTAACTTAAGAAGAACCCAGATTAATAACCAAAAGACACAGAGACACACAGAGCGACCAGAATTAATGACAAAATAAATGTGGGGAAGATGAATGACGCACTGCATTGTTCAAATGCTGTCTGAAAAACTATCATTAAGGCTGGAGATTGCCCGGTGGTTTGGAGGATGGACGTTCTTCCAGAGGACATGGATTCCACTCCCAGCATCCATGCCCTCTTCTGCTCTCTCGGGGCACTAGACATACATGCTGCCAAAAAGAACCTGTGTGTATAAAATAACAAAAGCAAAAAACCACCCCCTACAATATTATTAGATGCCCTTATGTCCCGACAGTTTCCTGAAAAGAAGCAAGAGAACATTTTTAAAGGACAAACACTTAAAGCAACTTCTGAAAGATATTAAGAAACAAGGTTAAGGAGCTGGGATGCAGGCATGAAAGAGAAGGAAGGAGCTGGTGAAGAAGAAATAGCAGGAAGTCGTAGTAGTGTTTGGTTGGGTAAGCTTAATTAGGAGACTGGAAGGCAGTCTGCAAACTTCCCTTGCAAGTCATTAGAAGATTAGAGATTTTGATTCAACTGACAACACAAATATCACTCCTTCAAGGCTGGGGAGCGACTTTGTTAATTACTTAACTAGGTTCATTATTTTCTGCCCTTTGAGGGTCTAAAAGTTCAGGTATTTGAGCAACTTGAAGGAAATAATGTCTCTACAACACTCATGAAATTTAGCAAATCGACACAAAGCTTTCAGGTGAATGAACCGTAAGCTTTGATTGGCAGCTGTTTTTGAAAATGAATGATGTAACAAATCAATTTGAGAGACAAATCATTTTAAGGTAAGGAAATCATAGAAGGAAAATAGAGAAAATTGTTTTGGCAATACAGAAATAGGGATACTATGGGTGCAGCACAGTACTTTTAGCCAGCAAGGCCCTGACATCCAGTTGGCATTTAACATCTGCCTTTGAGAGAAACATGGGAAAATCTTAATCCAATGTTCCTGTTAAAGATGGAATTCAGGAATACACTCATACACTCATTCTGACATAAGCTTGGGGCAGATGCCCTGTGAACCCCTCTGACAAGCAGCAGGAGAGAGAGGAACAGCCCAAGAGCCTCATTACAGAGAACTACAGCCAACACACCCAGCACTGTTTCCACACTTTAGATTTCCATTCAGACAAGGAGAGGTGGGAATGGAAACCACTCTGGGGAACATACCCTGATAGCCTGTGTTTTAGATGATGGAAAAATTGACATGAACAGACATCAATGAAGAGCTTGTGCTGATTCACACATTCATAAGAGAGGATGTTAATAAATACAATCCACACTCCAGGGTTCCCATGGCCACAGTAACATGACATGAAGACAACATATCTTCAGTATCACTGTAATTTATACCCAGTGATATCTACATTTATCTGATTTGAGCCTGTGCAGGTTTAGGAGCCAAACTCTGTGTTGTGACATAAAATTACATCTCTTTTCCTCTTTCCTAACCCCAATCCTTAAATAAACCTCATCTCATCTCAGACTCAAATGAGAGGGTTCCTCCCTCAAAGCCTTTGTGTTTACCTAGCCCTCTCTAGGAATAATTCTAGGACTTTTGGTTTATTCCATGCTTGCTTTAAGTACTGATTCCACATAGATAGTCTACCCACCCCTCACTATTCTGCCAACAACCAGCACCGGCACCCTCACCCCTCCTACCCCCATGGACCTAGTAATTCTCTGCCAAGACATTCCTTTTCACTATAATAGGTCTGATGGAATGAGTGGGAGTGAGGACTCTGAATTCAATTAGTAATGTAATTTTGGGCCTCTTAGAGCCTCATTTCATTTATTGTAGAGAAAGAGTTGATGGTCAGAGGTTCCCAAGTGATCACAACCCATGGAGCCTGTTTAAACTGTTCAACATGGTGCTGGGCACCCAACAGGCACTCTAATAACTTAGTGAATGAGTGAAAGCGCTAGAGCGACGTCTAATACCCCTTCCCACTCACTTTCTGCGGTTCTGTGGCTATTCACTGCCATCAGCCAAGTGGGCCCATATGCTTATCACTAAGATCCCAAGACTATTTCTTGTTTCTCCACTTGGGAGATGAAATATGCCTCAGGTTGGTTCTATAACGATTCTCCAGAAATGCTGGGAACAGAGTTGAACAATTGGCAGAGTCTCAACCTTGTTGACTAGGAGAAAGAGGCTTAAGCTTGAAGGAAACCAAAGTTGTCCTTGCAGTTGTATAAAAAGTGGGAACAGGCTAAGAGGGGCATCCTGTCCCCTTCAGAGAAAAATTCCCACACAAATGAAGGGATCAAGACACTACCACTGCTCTGAAAAGTCTCTCTGAGCATCCACAGCAGATACTGAATCTCTCTGCACATATCAACTGGACTTACTCTGTGATTTTGGGATCCAGGTTGCCAATCCATAATCGATGTCCTTCTTGTAGAGAGCCCTCTGAAAGGATGGATGCATTCTCCAGGGGAAGAGTTTTGGTTTCTGCTTCCATCAATCTCTAAGAAATACTAAAGGCAATGTGAACATTCAGGCAGGAGAATAAAACAATCTTGTGTGAACATAAGACTTCACATGCAATCCAAACATATATCCAAGGAAGACATGCTCTCTGGGCAGTCTTTTAAAGGCCTGTTATTCCCCAACTGGGGCCGTGGACCAGTTCCCTCGGGACAGCCCTTCTGGCTGCTAGAGTTAGCTTTGAGGATAAAGAGGCACTGTTATGTGGAGAGTTCTAAGTCTTCCTGACTGATGCAGGAGGCCAAAGGCTCTATCACCACATAATACTCGAGGAGGGAAGAGGCACGGAAGAGTGGCTCATGCTCCTGATCTTCTTGGAGCAATACAAGTAAAGGGAGGAGATGACACAAAAAATAGGAGCACAGATTCTAGAGTTGGAGCTGGATGTGAAAGCAGGCTGTGCGACTTAGTTAATTATCTAAATTTTATATGCCCCAGTTTCCTCAAATGTAAAATTAGAGGCAACTTCTTATTTTACAGGACAGTTGTGAAGATTACATACATTAAAAAAATAACTGTATTTAACAACAGTAAGTAGTCAATATATATTAGCTATTGATCAAGTTTACTGTTTTGGAAAAAAACGTTTACTGTTTTGGTAATACCGAGTGATGGTTCTACTTAGTTTTTACAGTTCACCATCGACTTTCTCTGTGTAACTTTGGCAAGTCATTTAACAACTCTTCAGTTTAGTTCCCTCATGAGGACAGTATCTCCTTAAGGATACTGTATGTGGCTCTGCCAAGTTCTACCCCTTTAGAACCATGCTTCTTAAAAGTATTCAAGACTGACAAATTATTACTAGTCTTCATTCCTGAAGGATCGCACCTCACAGAAAGGAGCGTAAGGACTGTGATGGAGGCAGTAATGGAACGAGCAAAAAACCTGGAGTCAGAAGACTTCATTTTAAATTGTTCTATTTCTACTGGGAGTTATTTTCTTGGGACCTCACTTTCCTTGTTCTTATTTACTTTATTATTACGGGGTGGTGGAGGGGGCTGTGCTATCATGTAGCACAGGCAGCAGTCAGAAGACAACTTTTAAGAGTTCTCTCTTTTCATTTTTACTTGGGTCCTAGGGATTGAACTTAGGCTGTCTTGGTTATATGGGAAGCACCTTTACTGTCTAAGTCATCTTGCTGGCCCATTTCTTCCTGTTTTAAAGTAAACTTAGAGGGGCTGGAGAGACGACTCAGTAGTTAAGAGGACATGTTGCTCTTGCAGAGGACCCAGGTGTTCAGTTCCCAGCACCCACTTGGGGGCTCACTACCTTCAGTTCCAGGAGATGGAACACCTTCTTCTGACTTTTGCAGTCACTGCAAACATGTCATGTACATACATAGATGCAGGCAAAAAGCTCATATGCAAAGAGTAAATAAACCTAAAATATCTGTAAAGATAAACTCTGCTTTCTTTATTAGTTAAGGTTGCTGAGAAGGAAAAGATTGAGTTTATAGGTGAAAAATGAAATCTTAATAAATATACAATGTGATAAAGGAAAGATAAAGGGACAGGGAAGATAGCTGTTTATACCAGACTTCAGATCTCCCCGCTGGGAAAACAAACAAACCAACCCAGCCCCCCAAAAAAACAAATCAAACCCCCAAACCAAAAACCAAAACATGTATCTTCTGTATCTAGAAGTGCCTCAAGCTCAGCTTTGTATGATACTCTTCATTCTCAGAAATTTTTGAAAGGGAACGAGAACTAAACTTAAAAAGAAAAAAAGACAAAATACTGAAGTAATTACTAACAGACACTGGGGCAGATACTATCATTTAACAATTCCAGTTTAGCTCCCTTATGAGGACAGTATCTCATTAAAGTATGTAGCTCTGTCAAGTTCTACCCCTAAAGTCTTTAGAACCATGCTAAGAACTCATGCAACACCAGACTTAGAAAGCTGGATTTGAATGCTAGAACTTCTGTTGTTCTCATGTCTAAAAGCAACTGTAACACCAAAAGATACTTTAAAATGCCAAAAGAGGCCATGTGTCAATAGGAAGAATACAAGACATGGGGTTAGACAGACTCGGACTCAAAATCAACTTTTCCAACTACTGTGGAAACTTTAGTAACAGTCCCTCCCTTAGGTATCTTCCCCACAATCTCTGTCCTGTACGTGAATACAATGGGTTGTTTACTTTTTGCCTATGTTTCTAAAATAAGAAAAACTCCTACAACATAGGGCCTTGATCATGGTTCTATGCCCAGCATATTGCACACTGCCTGGCTCAGAGTTGGTACTATTTTCTGAGAGGATGAATGAAACAAAGTCAATTCTTTCCAGAGATGGAGACAATTATTCCTGTATCACGTGGTCATTTTAAATAAGAATATATATTGTGACAGCTCAGCCCAAGAATTTTTGAGAAACAAACAGCAAAGTTTAATTAGTATGTGACTATCAAGTCTTTTGGGGGTTGCAAAGGCGACAACTCCTTAGAGTAACAAGTTCACAAAATGCCAATCTACTCCTCCCAGCTGAGCTATATCTACTCTAGGAGACAGGAGGGGACTGGGGTCGCTTATTCCTACACGCTAACCGCGGAGTCAGGCCAGCAACCAAGGTTTCCCGATTCCGGGCAGCGAAGTCACTAATGGGATTGTTATTTCCGGCCAGAAACAGGACAATCCGGGGCGGGGCCTAGAAGCCTGCGGTTGAACGCAGTCTTCGCCAAGGCCCCGCGGCCAGGATGGCGCTGAGCTTCGGGTACTCACCCGCTAGTCTCGGAGCTGTGCTCTCAGCTCATGCCCCGAAAGCAGCTTCCGACGCTGGGGTCCAAGCGAGGGACGTGAGGTTACCTCTGCCGAAACACCGCTCGCCGCCTGGCCGCCCGTGACGCACTACGCCTGCGCCGCCGCGCCGGCCCGTGACGTCATGACGCCCGCAGCGCCATCTCCGCTCTCCCGCGTGTGTTTCTCTATAATCCCGGCTGTAGCTGGTGAGTGGCCTCGATGGGGGCTCTCAAGGAGTGGGCAGGATTCAGGAGCCGGTAACACTTTTTCTAGGATCGCGAAAGGACCTCGTAGGACTAGGATACCATCCGTGATTGGTTCAGCATAGTTCGGCTCGACCTTAAGGCCGGGGGCGGGACTTCTATGCTCTCAAGGTGGGGCGGGGCTCGTGTCTCTCAGGCGGCATTTAGAGCCTTGCCAGGGAACTTGATAAATAGTTCCTCATATATAAGACGTCACCTGACAGGAATAATGCCTTTTCCAAATAGCCCTACACCTGGAGGTGTAATTATTCCCGGTGATGAAGAAACAAAAACTCAAGCGCTGTCTTTACCAAGGTCGCGCGGCTCCCAAGTGATGGAGTTTGAATTCCACCCAGGCCTGAGTCGAACGCCTAGGACTTTTAAAATCGTCATTCTGCCGTCCTGTGGGCAAACAGTTGTCATTTCTATGGTGCTTCATCATTCCCGTGACTCTGGCAAATTTTAAGATTAAGATCACATACTTAGGAAGCACTAGAAGCAGGACTCTTGCATAGGCCATCTTAAAGTTTGGTGCTTTTTTTTTCTTCCCATTCCCGTGTTTTTATTAATTCATACACAACTACTTGTCTTCCGGATTGTTGAAGTAGTAAGTCAGGCAACACTTGCCATAGTAATGTCTGTCAAAGTGACTCCAGCGTCATGTTGATCAGAAGGACACTCTCGAGGAAGTCGACTGATTTTGCCATTTTCATCCACTTTATAGTATTCAGCACAGCCAACTTAACCTTTCTCTTATGCTTATTCTTCTTGGCAGTGCTGTAAGACTTTATCCTTTTCTTGGGACCACCACGAAGTCTCAGCCCAGGAGGAAAGAGTGGACTCCTTTCGAATATTACAGTCAGACAAAGTATGGCCATCTTCCAGCTGCTTGCCAGCAAAGATCAGCCTCTGCTGGTCAGAAGGAAGTCCTTCCTTATCCTGGATCTTGGCCTTTATATTTTCTATAGTGTCTGAGGGTTCAATCTCTACTGAGACCTTCCTCCATAAGGGTTTTCATCTCTTCCCCTGAAAGGTCTGCATCGTGGGGGTGGTTCCGCCACAGTTGGTGACTATGCACTGCTTTCTCTGTTGACCACAGTTCATTGCAGTTCCCAGAATCTAGGAGAACTCATAGTCGGAACGTGAGGAAACTTGGTTCGATTCCTTCGGTTAATGGCTGAAGAAATCAAACTAGGAGAAATTACTTGCTGTAGTTCTCATTGGTGGTAGAGCCATGATCCATGCTCTTTGAATATGGGTGGTCATGAATTCCAAAGTTGCATGTGATAGGGATTGATGAGTGGGGATATTGGAATCCAGGTCTTTAGGTGAAGCCTTTTGTCCACTTGTTAAATTTTTACTATTCCTTCTTTGGCATGTGCCAAGGACATTTGGATGTTGAGTCAGATATTCCAAATACCTTTCCTTACATTCTGAATTTGAAAAGAAGCACACTGTGTTCCAAGCAAACAACTGGAAATCCAGGGGATAATGGAAGCAGTGTTGAGAAATAGAACCCAGGACCAGCCATCAGAGGTGTAGATTTCAACTCTGATGCCAGCATTTTGACATTGGGCAAGGATTTAATCTTTGTGGAAGACTGTTACCATACTTACCACATTTGTATGATGTCTATATTTTTGTACTGTACTAAGTACAGGGTACAGTAGTAAACAAGTACATTAGTAGGTAGATTCGTCTGCTAGAGCTGTCGTGGAGTACCAACAGTCATATGGAGATACTTAGACAAGGATCAAGTAATTACACATATATTTACTTTTATTATTAAGAACTATGTGCTGTGATGAAGTATTGTGCATGAAAGCTGCATTTCAGGAAATGTGGCCAGTTTAGTTGGAAGAGGTGGCCAATGACCCAGTGCTCTGATAGAGTGATGGGTAAGATGAATGGTAAAGAAGAATGAATGTTAAAGAGATAAAGGGAGAATGTTCCAAGCAGGGGATTGGGGATGGGGGTGGCACATGCCTTTAATCCCAGCACTCAGGAGGCAGAGGCAAGCAGATTAACTGAGTTCAAGGCCAGCCTGGTTATAGACTAAGTTCCAGGATGGCCAAGACTACACAGAGAAACCTCATCTCGTAAAACCAAAAAAATAAGAAAGACGTGTACGTTGTATATCTATATACAGCTGGTTGGAAGGGGTTGCTGGAGCAGTGGACAAGCCAGGATATAGGTTCATAAATTTATGAAACTCTTAAAGAGTCAATAAAAAGTATTATTAAAATATTCCTTATTTAAAGTGAAAAAAAGATGTGGTGGAAGTTGTTGCTGAGTACTGACCTCCTCAAGGTCACATATGTAGTAAGTGGAGAAACAGGTTCTCTTGTGAGTGTGTTAAGTTGTTGGCACATACTAGAACTCTCATAAGTTTCTCCTTCAGTTTTAGTCCTGGATGTGTGCTGACCTGATCATGTTCCTAAGGTTAAAGAGCCACAGGACTGCTTTATTGAATTTCCACTGTGAAATTTCCTGGCTTCTGTGCAACGAAATGGATGCCTCAAGCATTCCAGCAATGTGGTTTATTTATAGAATTGTCTTCCGGTTCACTTGTATTGGGACAGCTTTTTGGTACTGCATTTTCTGTCAAAGGTTGTTTATTTCTAACCCATTTTAGTTTCCTGTTGCTTTGTGGATTGGTATTATGGCCCACAACAGGAACTCCAGGAAACCTGGCATACACACAGTAGCCAGATTGAGACCCTGTCAATTAAAAAAAAAACCCTGCACATTATTATATACCCATATTTGGGTATAAATGTGAGTTGGACATTGGCTATATTAGGTAGAAACTTAGAAGTGTCACTCAGAGCCAAACTCTTGTGAACAGTTCTTAATAGTATTTGGCTATTCCATGTCTTGGACACTTAATCCCTGGGCCTCAGTTTTAACATGTACAGAGTGGGGACTGTAATACTTTATTTGTGCCATTGACAGGAGCCCAGGCCTGTGTTTGTAGAGACTACACAGGCTGATTGCAGATAGGCAGCAACATTTGCTGTCAAAAATTCCATCAAGAGAAATATCTAGGATTATAGGCAGGCCTCACCACACATGATATTATGTGTTACTCTTTTTTTTTTTTTTCATTAAAAAGAAGTCACAATAGTAATAGTCACTTGTCCTGAATAGTGTATTCCAGGTACCATGCTGGATGTTTTACAGGTGTGTGTATGTTTTATATGTACTCAGTATTTCATTTTTAAATGAGGCTTATCTTTCTCCTGGATGGGGAGAGGGTGAATTGCTCCAGGCAGAAATTCATGTCCGAGTCTGACTGAATTTAGACCACTTTACATATCAGTCCTGACATCTGTACAAGAGTCTTCCTCCCATCTGACCCTCAGGAAAGCTGGTAGCTATCAGTAAGCATTCTTTTTTGTGTCCCTGTCATCCAGTAGTCACCATGCCATGTGTTTTACCTGCCTAGCTTCATTATTCCCAACTTGAAGAAATAAGTACCAGTCCCATTTTACAGAGGAGAAAATGAAGATGCAGAGGTTCCCGGGGGTGGGTCTGCAGGGGTGGGTCTGGGATTGGGTTTATGTTCCTGCTGCAGAATGCCTGCTCTTTTTCACTCCATTATGCGGCACCAACATGTTAGCAGGTGTTTTTTAATGAAATGTGATTTTCAAAGACAGTGCTTCCAGACACTTGATACTAATTGCCAGATTCTTGGCAGAAGCTTTCTGTGTTACATTGTTGTCTAGAACTGTGTTCTGTCGTAGAGGGAACAGGAGCATCGTCATATGGTCAAAGACCTCAGAAGTGTGTATAACTTGGGTTGACTCTGGATGGTGGCATTTCCCAGTTCTAGACCGTGGAAGACCTCAATCCTCACTTATGCTTCAGACTCAAATTAAAGTGCATTCTAATTGGTAATCAGTGCATAAGGAACCAAAGAAAATTTAAATTTAATGCCGCCATGTACATTTTGTAGTCATTTTATGCCTATTAAAATGTTTTTCTTTCTTAAATTCCCCTTCTAGTACTTGGCCCTTCCTCTTAAGATAAACTTAAGCTTTATCAGGATTTTGTGCTGTTGCTCATATAAGGGCTTAATTAGCCCTCATTACAGATTTAGGCTGCTGCACATTTGCTGAGCAGGCATTTAGATGCACTGGAAGAACTCCACAGACTGGGTGGGTCACTTAAGACTCAGAGCATCAGTCTCTTCATCCTGTAAAATAAGGATAATCGTCCTTCTTGGGGCTGCTGGGAGGAGGGTTAGGGATAACGCATGCACAGTGCCAAGGTCATGGCTTAGTTTGAGGAGTTGCTTGGCAGTTGGCATAAATTCATTTTGTAAGTTGCTGTGGCTTTTCTTTTACTGAAATCCCCCTCCCTGTTTTGAGACAGGGTTTCTCTCTATGGCCCTGGCTGTCCTGGAAAACTTTGTAAGCTAGGCTGGCTTCAAACCCAGAGATCCACCTGCCTCTGCATCCCGAGTGCTGAGATTAAAGGCATGCTCTACCATTGCCCAGCTTACTGAGATCTTTTTGTCTTATTCTTTGTAGTGGCTGCTTCTGAGGATTCTCTTCCATCATGGCTTTGGGAATAAGATGCTTTCGCCTGCTGCACCCTGCTTTTCACAGTTACCATGCTGCTTTGACCAGACCTGTTTCAGAAGCTTTCATGAAGACAGTGAGTGGAAGACAACATGACCATAGGCAATACTCAGCCTTCCCAGCCGTACCAGTTCGCCATTTTGCAACCAAGAAAGCCAAAGGTAGATGGTCTCCTTCCCCATCTTATCCCTTTCTCATGTTTGGCAGAGATCTCAGAGATGTACTGAATTTCTTTCCTTTCCTTGTAAGGAATGTTATCTCAGACATTCTCAGGCCAACTGTGTTAGAACCTAGGGCTTGTTTTGTTACCATTATAACTCATTTATTTTTGTTAGTGCCTCAGAAAATGCCTAATTTATTTCATTTAGATGCAGAGCTAGAGGTAAAAGTACCAAGCAAATGGAGGGCTTGTGGCAGGGATCAACATACACTCGTCTCTTAGGAAGATTCAGGTTGGGGGTATAATTAAAGCCAGAAGGGTTTTGGGTGAACGGGGCATTAAAGCCATGGTTTTAGATGGATGATCTTAATGGTTTATGTCATCCAAGAATGAGATTCTGATGTACCGCAGGTCTTAGCTTAAATGCCACTTCCTCCAGGATGCCTTCCTTGGCCTGAGACTGGGTCAGGTCCCCTGTTACATGCACTCATGTACACTATTATTTTTCTCTGACACACTTAGAACTGTAGTAACTCATCAATCAGTTGTAAAATTGATTATTGTTTGTTACCTGTCTGCCCTATTGGATCTGCTGAAGATCAGTTTCTTTTTTTGTTGTTTAGCACTCTCCAGGGCTGTATATAAACTGTGTTTTCAAAAATCTTTGTGGGATGAATGAGTGACAGGGAATGATCAGGCAGACCTGCTTTTGCAGTGGTGTGTCAGGAAGCCCCCTTGAGGATGTCGCTAGAAATAAGCTGCTGGGTATCCCCCCTCCCCAAGACTTTCCTTTTTTGCTTTGACACAGATCCAGATCTGCTTTTTGAAAAGAGGATTGACACATTGATGAAGGAAAAGTAATGCTTACAAGACTTATCTTCTGTTAAGTTAGTGTTTGGTTTGTGTGTTATTTTTACAATTTTCTAATCCAGTCCTTACCATTATCCATTGAAAACAATTATAATTTTACAGTAAAGAAACCCTTATGATTAATGAATACAGATTTTTACCATGTTGCAGATATAGAAGCTGAGGTACAGTTGCCCATGGACTCATCCAGCTAGAGGAAGCACAGGGAACCTGGGGCTTCTGAGGCTGTAGCATCACAGTCTTCTAGACGCCCAGTGTGGCCTGCAAGCAGCATCTTTCCTCTGGCTGCTGACAGTCTCTTAAATTTCCTGGAGTCTTTCTCCAGTGGGGATACTGCCCCTAGTGTTTGGGCTACAGGGAATGTCTACTGCGGTCATTTTCAGCTCTTCTCTTTGTACTTCTAGTATCTTTATCAAGAACTCTTTTCTATCCCAAGGGAGTTTATTTATAAACATGATATGAATTAATAATTTTAACTGTTAAGCTGGCTGTGGGGGCTCACACCCATAATCCCAGTGCTTGACAGGCTGAGGCAGAAGGATTACTTCTTATATGTGGACATAAAGAATGTTTCCTTTGTATTTTTTCATAGTCTTGCTTAGAGCAAATATATCTAATTCTTGAACTTTAAAAAATGTCATTAAATTCTAATCAAATGATACATCATGTTTATTGAGATGGTTCTTCCTCCTCACCTTTCATTTTTGCAGTCCTGAGGATTGAACTCAGGGCCTGGTGTATGCTAAGCATGTGTTCTATTCTGTGTCAAATCCCTACACTCCTACTTTTAATCTACTAACAGAGTAACTCCACAGCAATAGCTTTTCTGGTGTTAAATCATTTTTGCATTTTTGTTCTTGATAATAATTTGTATATATCTTGCTTGGTACATAATTTATTGCTGGATTTATCAAGCTTGTATATAGCATTAAGTGTTAGGCTCTTTAGTCTGTGTTTGCATGTATGAAGTTAGCCTGAATGTAATTCCACATACTGAAATCTGTCACTGTCCTTTTAGGTCTTGCTGCTGTTTACATTAACCTCATGGTGTGAGATGAGTGCATCTCTCTTGTAATAGGATGGTTTAAAGTCAGACTAATGAGTTCCTTGCCTCATTAGTGGTAGAACCTACCTGTAAATTCATCTGGATCTGGTATGCATATATAGACTTGAAACTATAGATGCAGTCTCTTTAATAATTATGAGACTTTTTGTTTTCTGTATTTAATATTTTTTCTGTTTTCAAAGCTGTTGGTCTAAAATTGTGCCTAATAGCTTCCTTAGATGAAAATTTTTACTGTTTTGATAAGTCGTATATGTTATGAAGACAATTTTTTAAAAAAAATTATTTATTTTATGTATGTGAGTACACTGTCACTGTCTTCAGACACACCAGAAGAGAGTATTGGATCCCATTACAGATGGTTGTGAGCCACTGCTGGGAATTGAACTCAAGACCTCTGAAAGAGCAGTGCTCTTAACCTCTGAGCCATCTCTTTCAGCTCCCTCATAGAGGCAAAGGGGAGGAGGGTGACGGGGGATAGAATGGGGGGCTGGTAGAGGGGTAACCAGGAAGAGGGTTATCATTTGAAATGTAAATGAATAAAATTTAAAAATAAGTAAATTAATTAAAATAAAACCAAACAAACGAAAGTGAAAAAATAATCTTATATGTTCTCCTTTTCTTAGCATGTATTTACAGCTTTCATATCATCATTCCGCCAGAAAATTATCAGTGTTGCAAGCTTTAAATAATTTTTAATTTTGTGAGTCTCTTACTTTGTTGATAAATAATATTTTTGTGTTTTCTACTTACTTCTGTCGAGACAAAGTCTTAACATGTAACTCTGGCTGGCCTGGAATTCACTGTGTAGACCGAGCTGCCCTTGAATTCACAGATATGGTAGCTTCCTGAGTGATGCCATTAAAGTAGCCCATGCTTAGGATTACATTTTCCATATACTTAACTTTCTATTTACTCTGATTAGCAGTTACCAAGAAAAATGTGTTAAAATTTCCTGCTAGGGTTGTAAAATGAGCAGTTCCCCGTTTTCATTTTGAGGCTTCCTTATTACACCCTGAATTATTATATGTCTTCTGATATTATTTTGAAGAAGCCCTCATTTCTAATAATGCATTGTTTTAAAATAGTTTACTTGCTGTTAATATAATAAAACTGACTTTACTTTCATTAATATTTTTCAGGTTTATAAAATTTTTCATATTCATTAAACCTGTAATTTCATATATTTATAAGTTTTCTTGTATATTCTGAATAGTCTTACTGAGAGCCTTGGGCTTTTGGCTAGTCATTTTGGTTCATTTCCGTTTATTTGTTGAGTATTTACATTTTAATTTTGTTTTGTACTTTTTTTGTGGTTTTCTTTTCTTTTTCTTCCTTTCGATTTTTCTTTATTTCTTTTTCATCTCTGCTGATTTGCAAGCCGTGTGTGTATAAACCATCTTTCTTTACTTGGCTGGTTACCCTTTTTTTTTTTAAGCCTTTCCATAGAAATAAAACTACAACTTGATAATTTTCACAAACTGAAATCACCAGTGTAACCAAGACTCCCCTTACCCCACAATCAAAAACTGGTGTGTGGGAACCCATGCCTATAATCTTAGTCCTCAGGAGGCTGACGCAGACAGACAGACAGACAGACAGAAGACCAATCGACCAAATGACCTAGCAAGACAATGTCTCAGAAACCAGAGGCTCTAGCTCAGTGGTAGAACACCCTCTACATCAGAAGTCCCTTTCCACCCACATCTAGTGAGTGTCCTTTCCTGTGTCTCCTGCGGGTACTTATAACTTTCATGGACTGGCTTTGTCTGTTACATACTAACCAGGATCTATTCTAATAGACGCCTTTTTTTTTCTTTTCTTTTTTTAACTGTAATATGTGTTTTTGTGTCCAGCCTCTTTGTTCAACATGTAATTTTTGATCCCTTATGGATAAATCTGTCTTTTCTCTTCAGCTTTTAGAGTGGTCTGTATGTCTTTGGTTTTCTTTATTCTCAATCTGTCCAGATATGGATTAATTGCTATTGTTCTGCTTGTAATGAGTGTTTTTGAATGGACATCTTTTATCAGTTCCAAAAATAATAAGCCCTTAGCCTTTTTACTCTAAAGCAGTGGGGGCTTAAAGCACGATGGTGACTTGAACAGACCTTTGGGGGAAAAAGCCACTTTGCTTCTTGTTCATTGGTTACTTTGGGCAAATATTTAAATGCCTTGCATCCCAGAACTCTTATTTTCCTACTCAGAGAACTATCTTGAGTATCAAATGGAAGAATGTATTGGAAGTTGCATTACAAATTAGGATGTGGAACACAGCACAGTCAAGCTAGCTGTAGGTAATAAAAATTGCTGAATGAATTTTAATGTTTTGTTAAATGTTTAATATTAGCATCGTAGTCTTCATTACACACATACTACTTAGGTATTTCCATCTTTCTGCTCCTTTCCCATCCCCATGTAGAAATACAAGAGTATTTGTGTCACATGCACATTAATTGCGGAATGTATGTGAAAACCCCCTGATGTTTAGACATGAAATCAGATTCCATCTGCCCTCCAGCACTGTTGATTTTCTAAACTATCTGTCAGTGTGCTCTGGTGGGTCGTATTTAATGGCTTTGCAGTTCATTTTGTCCAGATCAGCTATACAGCGCTGAGTCTGACCTCGTCTTCATATGATTGAAACTGAATTAATGCATCTCCTTTCTCTCCATTAGATTTGTGGAGATGGTCTTATGAAAAGTTCATGGGCTTAAAATTAGACAGATCTGGGACCAAATCTTGACTTGATCATTTCCTGACCTGTGACCTTAGGCAAGTTACTTTACCTTTCTTGTCTTCTATTTTTCTGAAAAATAAGGTATTGATTTACTTCTGGATTCCTCAGTATATGTACAGTACTCTTTTGGGTGTATAAGTAACTTCATTTGTATTCCTGTAGCAGCTTTAGCTTTATAATACAGACTTATTAGTCTTTTTTTTTTTTTACAAAGATAGAGTAGCTTGCCCAATGTCATAGAGCCAGTGTGCACTGTAGTTGGTTAAACCCAGAATGTCTAATTGTAAAGCCTGTGCCCTTGCTAATGTCCAAGGACTTAGCACAGATGTGGGAGCTAGCTGACACCCAGTACATGTGTAGGGCAGAGATGATTTTTATAGAATTCTAGCACTTGATTGTTTGCCTGTGTACAGCGGGCACTTTTAAACCAGCCAATGCTTGTTATTTGTGGATGTGCTTCTATTCTGTTGTTCACTGGATGTTCACTTTTTAGCTAAAGGGAAAGGACAACCCCAGGCCAGAGTGAACATTAATACAGCCTTGGTTGAGGATATAATCAGCTTGGAAGAGGTGGATGAAGACATGAAATCTGTGATGGAAGCACTTAAAGATAATTTCAATAAGACTCTCAACATAAGGACGGCACCAGGTTAGTGGCTGAACCCACGTTTCAGGGAGTGTAACAGTGGGAAAGAACATGGCTGGGTCACCGCATCAGCCCCAGCGTTGGCCTGACTAACTGGTGTTTATTAGCAGTTACTTTTCCATAACTGAGGAGTTTTCCTTGTCCAGTTACTGGTATGGTTTTGGGGCAGTAGAATGTACTTGAGCTAATGTGCCTCCTGGCTCTGGAGCAGTGCTGGTTGTGTCCATTAAGCAGATGTCTCCTGTGGGGTAGTGTTGTGCTTGGCCCACAGAAGATCAGCACAGTGGTGAGAAAACCTGTCATGATCAGCGCTCTTGTGGAGCACTCTCAAAAAGATGTGTTCTTTTACAGCTGGAGATACTATAAGCAGATGAAGGAATCTAGGCTCGTAGTTCTGTGTCATGAGTCTGCTTTTTTCCCAGTTTGTCCTATTTGGTAGTTCTTAGCCTGTACTGAAAACCAAATTCTACAGACTTGCCCACCTGAGGCCTCTTTGTGCCTAAGAGCTTGACCAGGAAGATTCCGTTTAGGTTAATAGCTTCCTGAAAGTGGCTTTTCTAAGTGGGAAATGTCAGAACTGTCTAGGAGAACTGTTTGCAGATGTGATGGAGAAGTGGGTTGTCAGCTAATGGTGCAAGTGGGCAGGAAAAATCCAATTGCTGTTAAATTGGCCTTTTGCAAATTGTCATCATCCTATAGTTAAGCCTGGGACCCCCTCTGAAGGTATCTGCAGGAGCCTCAGCCTCCCCCACTAATGTTTTGATTGGGGAAGTTTGTAAGGAAAATAGAAGGTATTTCATAAACTTGTTTGTGGAAAGTCCTCAGTTCATTATAAATATGATCAGAACCATGTTGAGTTCAGAGATGTGATCTGGCGGGAGACTAGAAGGCAGTTCCTGGCATTTGTTAACCTTTGTACTGGGGTGTTTCTGCCTCTGCTGACAGTACAGTGTGCCATTCAATCTCTCCCAACTGTTTATTTTAAGCTTGCTTATTATTTTAGGTATGAAGCTGATAAAGTGCTCTGTCTCCCCTGTGCTTTCTGGCCTGTTAACATTCTGCAGCCGAAACCAGAGAGCAGCTTGAGAAGCCCTGGGAGAAACGTGATACTTAAAATGAGCCAGCCCGTCCCACTCTTGTTGAGCTTAAAAAGATGACGGGTTGGAAAGAGGGTGGGAGTGTAATTTGTTAAATGTTAACCTCTGAGAAAATGAGGGGCAGGAGTGAGCTTGAGGGAGATTCTCACTGGGGACAGATTGAGGGAAAAGGATTTGATGCATTATGTCGATACGGATTGAGGGGATAGGAGCCACCACAACTGCACAGACATGCTCATGAGGCGACTCTGTGGCAAGGCTCTTACAGCCCGTCTGGGAAGCTGAGCTAAGACCCATCTGTTCAGGTTGAGTTTGTGTAATATTCTGTGTAGAATTTGAGGCTGTAAAGAAACTGGGTGAAACAAGCTACACTTAGCCAGTGGTCTCTGCCAAACAGGTTCTTCCACATCATCTCTCCCTGTTACCCGAGCCAGCCACACTTTTGCTTTTCACATACCTCTGTCTCATGGCTGTCTTCGAGACAGCTGACATGCTGGTGCTTGGCCTCCATGCAGGCTCATCCTTTCCTCCTGTTGCTCTCTCTCATCCTTCATCCATCCTTGTCCGTTTGCTGCAGTGGTGCTGAGCACACACTTTGTGGCGCTTACTGAAATAGGTACAGACATGGAGAGGGACTATCTGGTTCCTAACATCCAGGAGCTTAGAACTTCCTATGAAAGGGCAGACAGGTGAGCCACTGTGTATAAAACCACATAACAGAGCAGAGCAGTGAACACATAGCTGGGGATGGTCATGAGTGTACTTGGATTTAAGTTCTGTGATTAAGAGATGTTGTGACAGTGGGCAAATCATTCTATTGCCTCAGTTTCCTCATCTGTAAAATGGTGACATTAATAATTATCTTATAAGCTAATGAAAGCATTAAAAAGTATTAGCATGAAGCATTGCTTATAGGATGTATTCAGTAACTTAAGGCTGCCATCATTATTGTCGAAACATGCTTAGGATGCTTGAGGGATTGTAAGAAGGGTCTGAAGAGTCAGACCCTTTCTTGAGAGGGTTCTTGAGATTATGTCCCACTACAGAGAGAGGTTAAGAGATTTATCTGAGTACTGAAGCACATTCCTACACAGTGGTCTACATAGTGAGTTCTAGGCCAGCCAAAGCCACATAGTGAGACCTGAGGGGGAAAAGAAGTTACAGACTAGAATTTCATAGCAACTGTCCTACCTCACCTTACCCTACAAACACTGGGATCATGGGAGTGAGTCAATAGACCCAGCTTTAAATAATATTTATTCAACAAATGTTGAGAAAAATGATTAGTGAATCTAAAATACTATGGAGTGAAAGATCCGATGTTATTAAGATATAAGTTCTTTTCTGCTAGATCTAGTGATATATAGAAACCTGAAACTAAAATTTCTAAGTGCTTGTAGGTAATTTTAAAAGATGAAAACCTTTAAATAATTTATAAGGTGATTCATCCAACTAATTTATAGCAATCAATGACTGATTCCTTGGATCACTTTGGGTGATGTGGTCATTTAAAAATGATTAGCTAGTCTGAGCATAGTAGATATTTCCAATCTCGGTGTCTTTGAGACCTTTGACCATTGCTTTGTAATTCTTAAAGTAGACCTCTATGCTTTCTTAGTTAAGTTTATTCTTGGTTTTAAGCTATGGTGAATTAAATAACTTTATAATTTCAAAAACAGGGAAATATATTCCCAATAGAAGGGAAATTACATGCAAGGATGTTAGTTTGATTAAAACATAAAAATTCCAGAAAATCATAGCAGCACTATTGGGTCATAGTTATAAATGCTTTTTAGTATACTATTGGATCTAATCCTCATAAAAGCACTTTAAGTACAGTTCTTGTTTCATTTAAAGATCAGGAAGTGGTGGCCTAGAAGGGGCTTAGAATCTGGGAGCAGTGAGTTGGTATTAGGTCCTTGGATTTTTAGAATTGTAGAGATTTTTATCATTATACACTTTGCAGGTTAAAGTCAGTGTTGCCAACTGCTGTATGTCATCTTATGATGACACTGAATCTGGATGAGTACATCACATCTGATCTTTGGGCCATAGTGTAGTAATGAAGTAATCCCACAACATATTGTCAGAATAGCTTCAGTTTATTTGAAAGATACCTCCCCCACCTCCAGGACCCTATTCTCTTTATATCTCTGAATAAGCCATCCATGAGTGGTTCCTACTGTGAGTGATAAGGGTTTTCTGCTAGTTTCATTTGCATAGGAAATCAGAGACTTTGAATAATGTTCCATTTAGAGCTGTGGATCTATTTATCTTTTTTGACTAATGAAAATTTTACTCAGAATATTCAGGTCTGGAAAAGGATCAAGTCTAGGGTAACAGTGAGGTTTTAATAATCTGTGCTTTGTTTGTTTTAGTGGACTTGTTTCTGAAGACGGTCTCAGGACCAAAGGCAAGTTGTTCTAAACTGGCTGTATGCTAGAATTGTGTGGTGAATTAAAAACATTACAACAGAATCGGGATTTCTGGGGGTGGGAGTGGGGGTGACAAGAGTAAAGGCTAACACCCCGATGATTCTGTGCACAGTCCTGTGTAGAAGAGAAGAACTTGGTTTGAAGTCAGACTTGAGCAGACGTGAGTTGGACTCTTGTCTCTGGATCGTTATTTTTTTCACTTGTTAACTCTGTGATCTTGCTTTGTTTATTTTCCTCAAGTCTCATTTTCTCATCTGTAAAGTGATGGTAGTAATAAGAGCATTGCAGGGCATGGTGGAGGTAAGAACTAAGGAGTAGTATAAGCTAACCTCCTCTCAGTGCTGTTCTTCAGTACGTCATATAGTGAATGTTAGGTAGTTTCTGTGAGCTGCACTGATCATCGGAATGATGCAAGCAGCCGCTCTTTTTAAACTAGTTGGAAACCAAGGCACTTAACCAAGAGGGTAAGTGATTTATTTCTTTGTGGTGTTGTAACTGAGTGGCAAAGTTGTTGAAAGGGGGTTCAGTCCTTTTCAGTTTCAGCTCTGAGCTAGATAGTTAGTTGTATGCCAACCTCACCTAAGCTACAGTCATCTGAGAGGAGGGATCCTCAACTGAGAAAATGCCTCTAGAAGGTCAGGCTGTAGCCAGGCCTGCAGGGCATTTTCTTAATTCGTGATTGATGGGGGAGGGTCACCCCTGGGCTGACGGCCCTGGGTTCTATAAGAAGTCAGACTGAGCAAGCCATGGGGAGCAAGCCATTAAGCAGCACCCTTCCATGGCTTCTGCATCAGCTCCTGTGCCAGGTTCCAGTTTCTGTCCTGACTTCCATCAGTGATGGACTGTCCTGTGTCATAGGACAGGCTAAAGTCCAGGCAAACTAGAATGGTTACTCACCCTGGTTCCAGTAAGGAATTCCAATGTGCTTCTGCTAGCATTACATACACACACTCTCTCTCTCTCCATTGGCTGAAACTTCCTATGAACAGCCTTGTTGCATTGGTAAGAGGTTTATGCATGTTTGTTGAATCTGAATTAGATAAAGAGATATGGGTTTCTAAGGTCCTCTAGAATCCTAAAACCTTATTACTTTTTCTTTAGGATCCCTTGATCATATTACTGTGGTAACTGCTGATGGGAAGCTCACTCTAAATCAGATTGGCCAGATCTCCATGAAGTCACCACAGATGATTCTGGTGAATATGGCGAGCTTCCCAGAGGTAAGATGCCTTATTGTAAGGGTCTGTCTTCAGAGTTTCTATTGGAATAAAGGAGGTTTGTTTGATCAGGTCAGAAGGAAATGTTCCCTTTTGTTTGGGAAGAAATTTATTAAAGAAAATTTAGGATTAAAAAAACTCTCTCATTTGTATATTTCTTACCTGTTAAACTCAAATGTTACAGTGACCAAGTAAGTAATTTGAAAAACAATAATGGAGAGTAGTGATTGGCTCTTGGGGGAGTGTAAGGCTCTGGTGACCTGCTGTCTTAGTTACCTTTCTGTTGCTGTGACAGAACACCATGACCAAGGCAACTTAAAGAAGAAAGCACTTAATTTGAGCTCACAGTCCCAGGGGGTTAGTCTCTGACCATCATGGAGGGGAACATGGTAGCAGGCAGGCAGACATGGAGCCTTTGAAACTTCAAAACTGACCCCCAGCGACACACACGATAATCCTTCCCAAACAGTTCCACAAAATGGGAACCAAACATTCAAATACATGATCCTAAAGGGGCCATTCTCATTCAAACCACCACACCTGGAAGTGGTCATGGGGCCTATTTCGGGGGCGTGTCTGCCCAGTTCCTGCTGAAGATTGCCAGGTAGAAATGTGGGCCTGGCAATTAGTATTAACAGATGCTCCAGTTTTTAGTTTCAAAAGAAGCTAGTAACTCTGAATGTTGTACAAAGTATCTTTTGTTCTCTAAATGTTTTGGAATAATTCACTTTTCTCTTTTAAAAATGTGCAGTAGCCAGGAGTGCTGCTTGTGCCTGTTATCTCAGCTCTTAGGAGTTGGAGGAAGGAGGACCAATGAAACTGCCTCAAAATAAACTAGAAACTCTTGAGACAGATTAAATGTTTTAATGGGCTAGATATGGCCTGAGGGCCATTTTGTGACCCCTGCATTAGAATTTGGAGAAGACCCTCCAGGAATTTAGAGACTGGAGGAGGACCTGCATCTCACCTTCAGGCAGTGGTTGAGAACCTAGAGACCCTGAACCTAGTCCTATCTCCCCTCCAACTAACCTCCTCCTTTGGCAAGTCGCTTCCTCTCTGGGCTTCCATTTCCTCACCTTCCTGCTCTGCTCTCTGTCTCAGTAGATTTGTCCACAGCAGGCTGTGTGCTGGATTTGACAAACTAGCTTAGCAGCAGGAGCAGAACAAACCATCTCCCACCAGAAGATTCCTGAGGCTGCTAGGCCAGGTGCGCTTCTAGAGCTATAATTCCTCTCTGCCCCACCCCAGTCTCAGTCCTATAGCCTAAGTGAACTTGAATGTTTAAAAGTGTATATTGGGTTGTGTCATTCTCATAATTCAAACAGTCTTTAAGAAATGAAAGCCCAAAATCTTTACTGTGATTAAGAAGGCTTTAGGTGATTTGGCCTCGGCCTGCTTCCAGTCTTTGCAGTCAGTCCTGCGGCGCTGTATCCTGGCACACTGCTCTACTTGTCCTGTCCTTAAAATGCATCATGCCTTTTGCACCCTCCGGGCCTTTGTAGGTACTATTCCTGTGGCTCGAAACATTTTGACTGTCTATTTACTCCTCCTGTGTTGAGGTAAAATATGAGTGTCACTTTTCCACTAGGTTGTAAGCTTTCAGTAGAAGAGTCATATATGATGTGTTGTTCATTGTACCCACATCAAACACAATGCCTGACCCACGAAAGCATTCCATACATTGTCCTTAGGTTGGTCGATATGTGTTATTAGGTTTATGGAAAAGAAGCACTCACTCACGGCGGCGTTACTGAGGAGCATAGAAATGGATGCAAAGGGAACTCAACACTTTCCCTCCTTGGCCCCCTCTGAACCACTGAGGCCTCTCTGCCCTGTTCATCTAATCCCATAGGCACTGTAGGCCAATTTAGGGAATAGCCTCCTAATTACACAGCTTGAAGACCTCATCAGACAGATTGCTTTTCAGAGCCAGCCACTTCTGTTATTAAATAGCAAATGATATTCACAGAAGTAGCACCTGATTGGCCACCAGAGCATCTCTTATGAAGCAGGAGGAGGTATTAACTGCTTAATTTTTTCTTAGGAAGTTGGAGTATATTTTCATCTTTTACCTAAAGTATCTTTGCCATCTCTCCAATATGCAATTCCCTGGGTTTTGGGGAGAGCTTTACCAGTGTCTCAGTAGTGGGGTCTATGTACAGGCACCGGGAGGAAGTGGTAGTTCCGTTGTCCTTTGAATTTCTTGTTCTCATCTGGTGTATACATTAAACAAACAGCTCTAACTAAACATTTCCTTCCTCCAGCTTTAGAAGTTGCCCATAGAGTACTAAGGTTCTTAGCTTCAAAATGCTGAGCTAATCCTCCTTGTGTTTATAGAATTCCTTTCTGTTTCACGTGCAGTTGGCTTTCTTTCCAAACCTGTACATTTCTGTGTCATGCTGTTGTGACACAGTACAGATTTACATGTATAATCTTTCAGACATACTGAAGGCAGAAACTGTGTTGCATTTGTTTAGCATATATTCTGCTTGATAAATGGTGCACACAGTTGCTCCCTTCCCTAAACATGCCTGAAGCTACAGTTAATGATGGGAAAGAGGAAGCGAATAAAAACCATAGCGTCATTTGAATAAAGCAAAGAACAAAACACCAAAAATCAGCAGTCTCCATTACTTTCCTGTGGATGGAAGAGAACTGATGTGCAGAAATCTCTGCTGGGTTGGCGGTCACCTTCTTACAGCTTCTCTCACATCAACAGTAAGATCAACACAAGTGTTCTGTTTTGTGGAAGAGGCATGGGCTCAGAGAAGGGAGCTACCTCCCTTAGCTTCACATTGCTATTGCACAGAGCTCTGCTTGACATGGAGGCTTCTGCTCCTTTCATCGTCCTCCTCTCCTCCATGTGAGTAGGTTCTACATGTAGGCCGGGAACTCATTGATGATTGAGAGATCCTAGAGGTCTGGTTTCATGTACCTTGCATTATAAGGGCTCACCGAGGTGCAGAGAAAGGAAGGTCAATGATCGATATGGCACTAATAAGGTTGACTGTTTACCTGTCTACAGACATTTTGCCATTCCTTATCCATCATGGAGGATTAGCTTAATAATAGCAAGGGCAGACCTTGCTAATTGATAGTGTAGTGCTTCTCTGCCTGTCCCCAGTGACTTTCTCACTGTAGACAGTATTCTAGCAGCCGTAACCAGCTGGTTAGTATTAAGAGCAAAGCAGCCAGTCTTCCTTGTGATACCAGTGAGTGCCCCCCTCTAGTGATAGAATAAAGGCTAGGATGAGGGAAGGAAATTGTATATGCATGTATGCCTTTTGTTTGTTTGTTTGTTTGACCCATGAATCGTTTAAACATACTCTTAGGGAAATGATTATAACTTCCTGAGGTCTGTGTCCTACCATGTCAAACCAAAATATACATACCAGGATAAATTAGAAAATTTACTTTCGGTGGGTTTCTTTATTAAAAAAAAAATCTCATTTAACATTTTTCCCTGAATATGAAGACATACAAAAACTAAAATGTAAAAAATAAGGTTTTGAAGTAAGGTCAGGAGATGCATTTTCTAATAGATTTATTTAAACAAGATTACTAATATTTGTTCAAGTTTTTGGTGCATACTTGCCTTGTACTTCAACTGGCACTGTACATTCTACTGTGAAGGTGGAAATATTGGGATACACTTCCTGCCTAGCTTGGTGAGTGAGTACTCTTGTACCTTCAGGGGAAGGTTGCATGGCATTACTTGAGCCAGACTGAGAAGGAGCTTGGTGGTGGTAGGGGGAGTTACAAGCAGTGTTTTGTTGGTTATGTGGTGAGAAGCTGTAGAAGGCTGGGGGATGGGAGATAAAGCTTTCTCTATGAAGTGGGGATGCTCCCTTTGAATGATTTTGTTAAGGATGGCTATTCTCTGCAGAGGGATACTAACTTTATTTCTTTGCTTAGTTAACCTCTTTAATTTGACTCTGTGTGTGTGTGTGTTTCTGCCTATGTGTGTTACCATGTGTATGCAGTGCACACAGGGGCCAGAAGATGGTGATGGGTCCCCTGGAATTGGGGTTACATATGGTTAGTTGCTGCCACTTGGGTGCTGAGAAACAAGCTTAGCTCCTCTGCAAAAGCAGCACGTGTTGGTAACTGCTGAGCCATCTCTCCATCTCTAGATATGTAGTGTTCATAGCCATTTCCTTATGCAATAATGAGTACATTGATCTTGAGGATCTTCAGCGTAACAACAGTGGACTAAATGCAGTTCAGCTTCTCCTTACCCCTGAGAGTGACTGAAGTTTGATAGGTTGTGTCTTTATTGCATATTTCTTGGGCTGTCACGGAATACTGTCTATACTAAAGGATTTGGCTTTGCCCTGTAGGCCCCTTGTTCACAGTCAGCAGCTCCCTTCCAACCCGAGAGTTTGTGGCCAGAGGTGCCATTTCAAAGCTTTCCATTCATCACATCTGGGTGTGGACATTCTGGCTTGCCATTTTGACCTCATACAGGTACAGAATTAAGGTTATTGAAAGATGGAATGGGAAGTTGTTTTTAGATACCTCCTCTAAAACATTAACAGTGAGATGCTGGGAGAAATAAAACAGGTGTATGCCACCTTCCATGCCTTTCAGGCATAAGAGCTGGGGAGGGACTCAAAGACAGGACTTGGCCTTTGAATACCAGTGGCATGGATCAGCTCTGGAAAGACCTAAAATTCTTTGGAGCATGTCAGAAGCCTTGTTCTTTGTTTTTTTTTTTTTTTGTTTTTTTTTTTTTTTTTTTTGGTTTTTCGAGACAGGGTTTCTCTGTGTAGCCCTGGCTGTCCTGGAACTCACGTTGTAGACCAGGCTGGCCTCGAACTCAGAAATCCTCCTGCCTCTGCCTCCCAAGTGCTGGGATTAAAGACGTGCGCCACCACCGCCCGGCAGAAGCCTTGTTCTTGTGAATTTGTTGTCATCTAGTGGAAATCTCTTCCACCCACTTTCTGTTGCTTTTAGGATTGATGTAAGGTGAGGCTGGACATAGGGACTCTGTGTACTAGTGAGTGTGCCTGTCAGAGGAGCTGCTGAAGGATGTTAGAGGACGAAGTGTTTCAGTGGAGTGCTTCCATTAACTCTGCCTTTATCCTGAGGACTTCACGCGTGCTCAGTACATGGACATGGCTTATTCATATACTAACTGCTCTTACTGAATGCTAACAGTGCCAGGCACTGAGTAAGGTGCATTAGCTCACTCACTGTCTTAGTGATGCCTGTGTACCACATCATCTCTGATTTTGAGTGGTCAAATATACTGCTCAGGGAACCTAGATTTAAACTGAAGCTTTTCTGACTCCCAAGACCACGCTTTGACTCATCTGCATTCTGCCCTTTTGCTGTGCACACCAGTGGAGGTTTATGGCTCATGCCGAAGTGTGTGTGAGCTTGGTATTGCGTGTAGATGTGAACGAGTTAAATTTATTTACTCATTCCACATCGGCACTGGTATATTTTGAGTGTAAAATGTCAACTGGAATTTTTAACGTATGAAATCTTTCATCTGTCTTTGCACCGATCTTTGCACAGACCAGCCCTCCTCCCTTGAGGATTTATTGTGGTTTTGATCTGTGTTGCCTCAAACCATTGAAATCTTTTCAAAGAAGCAGAGCTGTTTTCTTTTTCTTTTTTCTACTCTTTCTTTTTTTCCTTCCGCAATACACTGGTACCAGGAGTGGACATAGTTTGCTACTCAGCTTGATCAAAGCACTCTACACCAGTGTAACTTCCTGATCTTACTGGTAACAGAACTAAATGTTTCCATGTTCTGCCAAGATGGGTTGCCAGTTATCGACAGAGGCCTTGCATCTGGTAATAATTATTTACTAATTCTGTTTACCTTTTGATCTGGTTTTCAGTGTACAGCTGCAGCTATCAAGGCCATAAGAGAAAGTGGAATGAATCTGAACCCAGAAGTGGAAGGAACACTAATTCGGGTACCCATTCCTAAGTAAGTTTGGCTGAAATCCATGTATTCCAGTGATGTGGGGTAGTTGCCCTTGGATGGAAACCAGTACCCTGCAGCACTCTCAGACCAGTGGTGTGGCTCACTTACCTGCGTCTTGTCTTTCACTCTGACTGTGCTATGAGATCAGTTTGATGGTACAGACTTGTTTACCGAATACCCGTGTGTGCTAGATATTTGGTCTATAGCAGTGAACTTTCAGAACACCTTGTCCACACACTTTCTGGCAGGAAAGTTAGGACAAGTTAGCACACAGAATCATTACAGATCACATGAAGTAAATTCTAGGAGGAAATAAAAGCCACTGGTATTCAACTGAGAGCATGTGGTGGGAGAGATAGAGGAAAGGGCAGTTTTAGTGTGTGGGAATTCTGTAAGGAGCTAGTGTTTCTGCTGAGAGCCTGATGAGGAAGGAAGCAGAATCATCAGCCTGGAGGAAACATTCCAGGAAGGATGAGTGGCAAGCAAAGGCTTCAGATCAGAAAGCAACTTGACACTTGTCAACTCTAACACCATATTCCCTGTCAAATTATTTTTACATTAGTCTTTGGTAATTGAAGAATTAAAGGTATAGATCCAGAGTCATGGTTTTTTGTTTTGTTTTTTAATGGAGTTTTAAATGAATAAAAATAGTTCTTTGTTCCTAAAATAGAAAGGAGATGGGCTGATGAGATGGTTCAGTGGGTTAAAAAAAAAAAACCCCTTGCTGTAGAAGCCTGACAAGCTGACTTCACTCCTTGAGCCCATATAAGGTGGAAAGAAACAACTGACTCTACAGAGTTGTCCTTTGGCCTCCACGTGTGGGCTGTTAGCAGCACCCCCTTACCCAGTAATAAATTAAAAATATTTTTAAAAAGAAAAGATAATACTTGGGAAGTGGGGTCAGGAGGGTCACAAGTTCAAGGCAAGACTGACCTACACAACGTAACTCTCGAAAGAACTGACAGGATGGTGACATGTCTGAGTAAAAGAATATCTGGTGTGCCTGAAGCTCAAAGAAAGGGTAGTAAGAGCAGGGTTTGGACAAGTACTGGTGGGAGGCTCAAGGCCATGCGGGGAGTTGGGATTTCTTCTAATGGTGAGGAGAAGCCATTGGATGGGTTGAGGCAAAGGATTGATGATCTTACAGAGCTTTGTAGGTGTCTCTCTCATTGCTATTAACATGTGGAATTTACAAGACTGAGCAGATATAAAAAGAACAGTCAACAGTCAAAGTTACAGAAATCCAGGAGAAACATGAGCCATGGTTACACAGCAGAAAAACACAGCCCCTATTACACTACACAGTACCACACATTGGATCAATTTGTTTAGCATTCAACAAATACTTACTAAGTACTAACCATAGGACAGGTGCTGTATTGTGGAACAGCAGTAAACAAAACACAGCTCCTGTTCTTCTGAAGCTCACCTGACAGTTGAGCAGATATAATAAACTGTCAGTGTAATGTCCAGGGATGCTAATGTCTGTGAAGAATCAGCAGGGCAAAGAGATAAAGGAGGGCTGGAGCGATAGCTCTGTGGATGAGAGTACTTACTGCTCTTGCACCTACGTTAGATAGCTTACCACTGTATTTCCAGTTCCACGAGATTTGATAAGCCTTCTGGCATTGTCTTAGTTACTATTGCTGTGATAAAACAGCATGACCAAGGCAGCCTATACATGGAGCCAATAGTTCCAGAGGTATTGGAATCTGTCTCCATTGTAGTAAGGAACATGGTGGTAGACAGGCAGGCATGGGCTGAAACAGCAGCTAAGAGCTCACAAACAGAAAGCAGAGTGCACACTGGGGATGGCGGGAGTTCTTCTGAAACTTCACAGCCAGCCCCACACCTCCTCTAAGAAGGCCACACCTCCAAATCCTTTCACAGTTCCACCAACTAGGTCTTCAAACACGTGCACCGAATGAGGAGCATTCCCATTCAAACCACCACAGGCCTCTTGAACACTTGTACGTCTATGGTGCACATGAACTCATGTGGGTCTGTACACCTACACATAAATTTAAAAAATCTTTTTAAAAAAGGTAGAGAAATTTGGGGTCTTTATACAAGCAAGATTCATAAAGGAAGGGACATTTAAATGATGTAAAGCAAATGAATGACATCTTTCAGATAACTAGAAAGGAGATAGAATGACTGGGGTTCCATTTGTGTCACCTGTCATGCCATAGTACTTTATGGACACTGCTTCATTTGTCATGTGATTGGCTCTAAGAGGTAAACTAGTACCTTCTAAAGGGGGAGCTCTGCTCAGGTTTCTTTGGTTACAAAGTGTCATGATAGTATCATGATTTTTTTCTTTTCTTTTTATGATGCAGTCTGGCTATGTGGCCAGGTATTTGAGCTCATCCTGCCTTAGCCTTCAGAGTGCTGTGAGTAAGAAAGCAGAATATACCCCCAGCTGTGAGAACCAGTCATAGCACCGAGGAAACTAAGAACTTCCGTGACTGAACTTCTTGCCTTATGGCCAGAAAATAGCTCCATTCTCTATACTATAGAAAACTGAATTAGCACTCTGCTCTGACATTGTGTGAATTAGGCAATATAACCTTGTACTTAACAGCCATAAAGACACATTCAAGTCCAATATATGTTTGCTTGAGAACTATCTTCTGAGCATGTCTATACCAGGCTCTGGTGGGGACATATAGTCCTTATGTTTACTTTAGGTTTGTTCATAGACCATTTGTTAGGCACGTTGTTTGTATCACCTCCAGATTGCTTGAGAAAGCCACTGTGGCCCACAGTTTATTAAAAAAAAAAAGCCCTGAAGCTCTGAGAAATAAAGAAATTGCCCAAGATCATATGACTTGTAAGTAGTAGGCAGGATTTGGGAATCACAAGTTTTTCTGTTACTCTCTATTCAGATAAATAATTCTGGAAAGTGCTGAAAGTACTCATGAATATCAGAAGCAAGATTAATAAGGGCTGGAGAGATGGCTCAGCAGTTAGGAGTGCTTACTGCCCTTCCAGAGGACCCAAGTTCAGTTCCTAGTACCTTATCAGGCATCTTACTGCCCAACTCCAGCTCAAGGGTCTGACATTCTCACACCCACACACATTTGACATATGACCCCCCCCCACATACATGTAAATACAAATAAAATCTTTAAAAATTATTTTTAGGGCTAGTCAGGGTGGTACATTTATTCAGAATGTATGTGGTGGCAGTTTAAATTAAGCAGTGTGCTTTTCTGCCTGGCTGTGTATAACCTGAAAGCCCCTGGCAGAGTGGTATCCAGTGTTGATCCTCCGCTCGCTCTTAGTGCTCACTGTTCATTGACGTAACTCCCAACAGATCACACGGCCTATTGTCTCTCTTAGCCTCATGAAATCTCTGCCTGTCTTTGTGTATTCTTTTACCTACTTTATAAATAATAAACTTAAACACAGCAAGCCACTAGAGCCATGTGAGAGTCACTGCCAAAACCTAATGGAAACTTTGGTCCTTTTACTTTAAAATCAACTTTTATCCCCTCACATGACATAGCTTCCATAATAAAGAACAGACCATCCATTTTTTATCTGGAAAACTACCAAACACATAATTCAGTAAGGGGCCTCATGACCCTGCCACCTTGTCAAAGAGAAGAAAGTATATAAAAAATGAGGTTTGCAGGAGCAGAGGGTTTTGGTCTGTCAACTTTCTCTTGGATTACATCCATTAGCCAAGATAAAATATTATAAGAACTAATGTAACGAATCCCTGTGTCTTTGAAATTTATAAGTTAAACACACAGATCCTTCAAACTTATATTCTGCACACCAAGGGCAGCCGTTAGCTCCAGCAGGGTTGCGAAGATACGTGTTATGTCAGTCTGATCTTTCAAATAAAAATGTGACAAGCATTTGGGCTGCTCTGAAGTGAGCCCAAGTCAACAGCGAACATGAGCAAGACAATCATAGCATTGCAAAATCTGGGACTGTGGAGGGACCTGGCAAACCTGAAGACAGACTCTTCATCTGGGACAGGAGGAAGTGAAGGCTCAGCAAAGTGAAGTGGCCTGTACGGCTGCAGACAGGAGATTAAGAAACCAGAGAGTAATCATGGAGGGACCCATGGCTCCAGCTACATATGTAGCAGAGGATGGCCTTGTCAGACATCAATGAGAGGAGAGGCCAGTAGTCCTGTGAAGGATCCATGTCACAGTGTAGGGGAATGCCAGGTCAGGAAAGTGTGTATGGGTGGGGGGGGGGTTGGTAAGGAGGGGGTATGGGATAGGGGGTTTTTGGAGGGGTAATGAGGAAAGGGGTTAACATTTGAAATGTAAATAAAGCAAATACCTAATAAAAAGAAAGAAATCAGAGAATCTATTCCTCTTGTAATATTTAAAAATTGGGTCTTTCTTTTCTCTCTCTCTCTCTCTCTCTCTCTCTCTCTCTCTCACTCACACACACACACACACATATTTATTTTTAGTATTTTTGAGATAGGGTTTCTCTGTGTATACCTCTGGCTGTCCTTGAACTCACTCTTTAGACCAGGCTAGCCTCAAATAGCCACCAGTAGCAGGTCTTTTCACTTCTCTTAATCTTGGAAAGTTCATCTGTAAAGTTAAAATCACAGGTTTATGTCAAGATAATGTGATAATGTGCTTGAAGTGGTTGATACCTGGCAGAACCCATTTGATGCTATCAAATGCTGCTGTTTCCTTCATTCCTTCTCACAGACAGATAAGGGCCTCATTCCCTTTTATAGGCATAAGGACATAGAATCAAATAACTAAAGCACTGGCCCTGGGTCTCACAGCTAGCGTAAGGCATGTGCCCATGTACAGGCACACATCCCGAAGCAAGTTTGGGAAATACAAAAAGAGGAGGAGGGGGAGGAGGAGGAGGAGGAGGAGGAGGAGGAGGAGGAGGAAGAAGAAGAAGAAGAAGAAGAAGAAGAAGAAGAAGAAGAAGAAGAAGAAGAAGAAGAAGAAGAAATAATAATCACTAAGATTCATTTCTGTTTGTAAAGTTGCAAGCTTAGTTCGAGGAAGATTTGCCTTCTCTGGCCATTTGTGACTCTTGTGCCTCCAGATCATCTGCAAGTTTGCTTTTTGCCTTAACTCTGGTTGTCCAACTGCAATTCTGTAACTGAGCTGCTCTGAGCTCCTACCTCACTTCATCACATTTTTGAGAGTCTTAGTTCTGAGTTCATGTCTCTCTGATCAGTGAAGAGGTAGGAGATGGTAGGAGGGCAGGCCCAGAAGCTGAGTAGTCCTTTTCCTCTTTTTGCTGACAATCAAAGATCAGTGGTGTGGCCAGGGTTGTTTTGTTTGTTTGTTTTGAAACAGGGTTTCACTATTGTATTAGTCAGGGTTCTCTAGAGTTACAGAACATATGGGTAGTCTCTATATAGTTACGGAATTTGTTGATGACTTACAGTCTGTAGTCCAACTCCCCAACAATGGTCAGCAGCAGCTGTGGATGGAAGTCCAAGAATCTAGCAGTTGCTCAGTTCCACGAGGCAAGCAAGGAAGGAAGAGTAAGTGAGTCTTCGTTCTTCCAATGTCCTTATGTAGGTCTCCAGCAGAGGATGTGGCCCAGATTAAAAGTGTGTGCCACCACGCCTTTAATCCCAGATGACCTTGAACTCGAGATCTCCTGAATTCATAGTCACTATGCTTCAAGATCTCCATGCCAAGATCCAGGTCAGAAACTTGTATCTCTGAGCCTCCAGATTAGGATCATAGGTGAGCCTTCCAATTCTGGATTGTAGTTCATTCCAGATATAGTCAAGTTGACAACCAGGAATAGCCACTACAACTATATAGTGTTGGCTGGTCTGGAGCTCTCTGTCCTATGTAGACCAGGCTGGCCTTGAACTTGCCTCTGCCTCTTGAACCCTGGGAGGATCCAGATTTGGAGCTATTTCACATCAGATTAGTCTTACTTCTGTAGCCTTATAAGAGTGCTTTCTGTTTCACATTTGCTGGTTTTCATAGTAAAGGGTGCAGAGATTGATATTTTAAATTTTAATAATATAGTTGTCTTAGTTACTGGTATATTACTATGAAGAGATACCATGACTAAGGCAACTTATAGAAAAAAGCATTTAATTAGGGGCTTGCTTACAGTTTAGAAAGTTTGATTACTAAGAATAAACTATTTCCAGGTCCCAGAGAGATGGTTCAGTGGGTAAGAGCACTTTGCTTTTGCAGAGGTCCTGGATTGAGCTCCCAGGCCCACATGGTAGCTAACAGCTGTCTGTAACTCCAGATCTGTTGTTATTTTATGGCTTCTGTGGACACCAGGCATGGACATTCATGCAGGAAAAATACACATTAACCATAACATATAAGTAAATTAATCTTAAAGGCATAATTTTCAACTCTCAAATCATCTGACAGTGAGTTTGTAGGCCATGTTTTCGTTGGGCAGTCTGAAGTACAGTACTTCAGGAATCTTTAACTCTACTTAGAGGTGTATCTTACGTTTAATGAGTGCTATTTCCAGTGTACATGATGTTGTGCTGGGGGCACACACATTTAATTACATGCTCAGGAGGCAGAGGCAGGCAGATGTCTGTGAGTTCAAAAATAGCCTGGTATACATAGTGAGCTTCAGGCCAATCAGGATTACATAATGAGACTGCGTCTCAAAATGAGCAAATAACTAAAAATCAAGTGTATATGAATGAGTTTATCTAAACAAAAAAATCAAATGTACATGAGGGAGAGGTTAGACCAATTTATATGTCCCTGTAACTACCACTCCATTCAAGATATAAAATGGTTTTTATTTCTCATCTCCCTCTTGGCAGGTCATCTCCCACCCACCAGTATTTTTTTGTTTGTTTGTTTGGTTGGTTTTTTTTTTTTTCCTCTTCTGATACCAGACAGCTACCATCTACTTTTATAAGAATATAGAAGGGTTTGGTTTTTTATTGTTTTGGTTTTGGGTTTTCCCCCAATAAATAGAAAGCATCCTGGACAGTCAATAACTTATTCAATATGTATTTGCTGAATGTGTTCTATATGTCGACACCGGACAAAGTAGACAGCAGGCTAGATCAAGCCGTTCACCATATGGAACTTGAGCAGAGGAGGTCAGTAACACATACAGAATGAGAGAAGGTGCTTATGGGTATAAGAATGATTTTGTTCTCCTGCATAAAAGCGAGGAGGGAAAGGAACAGGGTACCGTGAATGGAGCTGATGAGGATGGCAATTCAGACTTGAAGACACTTGAGGCTGTCTTCAGAGGGACCTGAAGTGTGTGGGAGAGCAGCGTATACCTGTATCTAACCCTGAACAGAGGAGGCCAAGTATGACGGCCCTGAGGGGGTCACCTTGGATATTCGAGGAACAGCATGAGGACTTGTGCTGTGCAGAGTGCACCAGGCCAGAGCTCAGGGGTGAAGTCAGAGCAGTGAGGAAGCTGAGCAAGGCCTGTAGGATTTTACAAACTGGGATGAGGATACATTTTGGCTTTGACTTAGAATGACACAGAATCATTAAGGATTTTGAATGGGGGAGTAGTTTCAATCTCTGGCTGCTGTTGTAAAGACTGTTCTGTAAAGAAGCAGAGGATAAACTCAGGGACCGTTCACACACAGTGATGGCCTTGGATTGGACTTGATGGTGGAGTTGCTGAGAGGTGCATGGATGCTGGGTGAGTTTTAATGTTAGGGCCAAGGAGGTGACTCAGTAGCCAAGCTTGATGACATTGAGTTCATCCTTGGGATCTTCGTAGTGGAAGGAAAGAACAAACTCCTGAAAGTTGTCCACTGACCCTCCACTCATGAGTTATGCCACACGCATACCCACCCCCAATACACAAATAAGTAAAAAGAAAAGTAACAAAACTTTTTTTTACTTATTCTTTGTGAATTTTACATCATGCTCTTCAATCCTGTTCATATTCCAGTTCCTCTATACCTGCCCTCTGCCCTTGCAACACCCCCCCACCAAAGAAAACAAAAAATACAAAAAGAAAAATTTTAAAAAGTATACCCTTTTGCCCAGACAGATGGGCAAACAGCTTACTTGGAGATGTTCTTTGCAATGAGTTACTGATATCACTGAGTTTGAGGCCTCTGGCTTCTGCTTCATTATCCCTCTTGGATATCCTGTTGTTGCCCTGTGCCATAGAGTCTGGCTCCTTCATACAACCCATCAGCTTATAGATGAGGTAGATGTTGGTTGAGGTGGGCCCACTCTAAGCCCTGGTTCCGGGCCTGGGTGATTGCCAGGTGAGGGTCAGGTCCAGCTCTCCTGTGCTTAAGCCATTGAGGCCAACTCTTCTGTGCCACCCCAGCAAGGGGCAGGGCCAATTCTCCCTGGCCCATGCCAGCAGGACCAACTCTTCCAAACTGCCTAGGTGAGGGGCGGGGCCAGATCTTCCTCCAGAAGTCAGCTCAGCTCAGCCCTTGGGATATGTACACATACAATTCATATTCAAAGGTGGCAGCCCAGACTGCCTTTGGTGGTAACACAGGCCGCCCACATATGGCATCGACATGGATCCCCGCTGCAACAAGGCCACAGACCCAGACATGTCCCTCAAAGGCAGCACAGACATAGACATCACCATGGCCTCAGACGGCAGTGCAAGCTACTCATATCGGGCTGTTTCTCACCACCCTTGAGTCTCCATTCCGCTTCTCTTCATAGTGCACAAACTGGTCCACTTCTCTTTCTCTCCCATCTCTCTACCACATACTTGGTCATTGTATCATTATAGTGGTGCCTGCCCATGCTATTTGGTGGCAGGCTGGCCTCTTGCATTTTAATGGGAGAACATGCATGAAGCCTTGGGTTTGATTCTCAGCCAGCACTGCTTTTTCCCAGGAATGGGGACTAAACAGAGCTTTGCACCTGCTAGGCAAATGTTCTACCCCTGAACTTTATCCCCAGTTGCTTTGCCATGGGAATAGGTCAGTATGGATTCTCTAAGAAACACACCAAGATGGGATTAGATATGTGAGGCATGGCAGGGACATGTGGAGAGAAGATAGCCCAGATCTGACAGAACATAAACAGAAGCATTGGATGAAAGTTCTGCAGTACAGCTCCTAGGATGATTCTGAGCAGAGGCTGTCCTGGAGGAGCCCCTACTATAGTCAGTCCTATGTTATGAATGGTTGGGTATTGGCAGGAGTAGCTGGGGAGTCTGCTTGGAAATGATCTCAGTTGAATGTAATGGGAGGTGTGACAGTTTGGAAGCTAGGAACTGTGGGCATCTGTGCTCCTCAGAGCCCATCCTGGGGAGGACAGTCAGTGTGGTATGCACCTCCCACAGTAGCCACCTTGTCTGTAAAATGAGATTAAGTGTTAGTGGTTTGAGGAGTAATCAGGTATTATTATATGTGGGACTTCTTCCTTGGAGGCCTGGACAGGTACTCAATACGTCTTAACTCCTTGTCTTTCGGTGTTTGAATTCATTCAGTTAAGCAATTCTTGGACACGGCTCCCAAATCCCCCCCCCCCTTTTAAATCCTGGTTATTTGGGAGTAAAATCAAGGCTACTTTTACTTTTGCTCACTGAGTCTCTTCTAGTCTTGAGTGCTTTCTTTCCTCTTCATACTAACCCCTCTCCCAGCCTCATATGCATGGCTTTTTTTTTTCCTTTGCTTTTAGGGATGGGAGGAGTTGAGTCATTATGCTGTAATTATCTTGGAATTTAAGTTGCTCAGGAGCTCCGTAGTTTGATTGTTAATAAGCACTTGGTTTATTCTTTGAATATGAATTGCAGTGAACAAGACCCCTTGGAAGGTGTATACCCAAATAAGAAAGATTGGCTTTATGTCTTAGTCAGGGTTTCTATTCCTGCACGAACATCATGACCAAGAAGCAAGTTGGGGAGGAAAGGATTTATTCAGCTTACAGTTGCAAATTGCTGTTTATCACCAAAGAAGGTCAGGACTGGAACTCAAGCAAGTCAGGAAGCAGGAACTGATGCAGAGGCCATGGAGGGATGTTTCTTACTGACTTGCTTCCCCTGGCTTGCTCAGCCTGCTCTCTTATAGAACCCAAGACTACCAGCCCAGAGGTGGTACCACCCACAAGGTGCCCTCTCCCCTTGATCACTAATTGAGAAAATACCCCACAGCTAGATCTTATGGAGGCACTTCCCCAACTGAAGCTCCTTTCTCTGTGATAGCTCCAGCCTGTGTCAAGTTGACACACAAAACCAGCCAGTACACTTTATGTTTCTGGTAAAGCCAGAGATGCTAGCCTTCTTCCCTACCCAGTGACCTGTTCCCTCCCAATGCTTCTTCTCATTGAGTACTTGCCGACGTTAGCTCCCTCTGTTCCTTTGGATACGGAATGGGAGATTTGATGCCTTGCTGGCTTCCTCCTCCACACCAAAGTTCTGAGGCCATCAAAGGAGAATTCCTCCCAGAATTAGGCCAGAGAGTTTCTAAGATAACAAGAAGTCTTTCCCCCATACACAAATACACATGATTTCCCCAGGAAGTTTGCCCATGACAACAGGCTGGACGAGGTGGGTGGGATGATCCCCAGCTTAGTTGGATGAGGAGTAAAATTGCTATACAGCCAGAGAGAGCCATGGCAGAGCTAGAGGACAGCCCTAAGAAAACCAATATAAAAAGTGCTGTGTTCTTGGGCAGGATAATCCAGCTCTCTGAGCCCCATATACTTTGTGTATAAAACAGAATAATCACAGCATTTACTCTTGTGATGTGTGTGTGTGTGTGTGTGTGTGTGTGTGTGTGTGAGAGAGAGAGAGAGAGAGATATTTTTTCTCCCTGGACTAGTACTGCACAGAACAGTGGCTTTACAGTGATCCTGGTAGGGATAGTGAGTGATGGCTCCCAGCCAGCCATGTGATCACCAGGAAAGAGCGCTGTATTGATAAGCTGCATGGCCTGAAAGGCTAAGTGTGTGAAGTAGTATGTTTTTAAATCAGGCTTTCTTTAGTTTATAATGAGCTCATTAGCACATCTCCTCATCATAAGTCAAGTTATGTAAACGGGATTAAATGTCTGTAGTACCACAAGTTGCTTTGTTTTATTATTTTGCACGTATCCTTTCGTAGTTGTAGAAGTATCTTTTGGAAGTGCCTGTAGTACAGACGCGGAAGCTGGGGCTGGAAAGTTTAAAAACCTGCCCAAGGTCACAGATTAGTAAGTGGAAGAGCCATTTTTCAGGCTCCAACCCATCTGCTTCCAGAGTTCGTGATCTGACTGTGCTGTCTATTTTTCCATTTAGTTTTGCCCCAGCTTTATAGCTCTTGTTACAGGGGAGTGAGCATGATTGGCACATTCCAGGAAATATTGGTAAAGTCGTTTCATTATATAGCCTACATGTTTATAGACATTAGTAATTCTGAAAGAAAAAGCAGATCAGAAGAAGAAAGCCTGATGGTCTGACTTGGGCTTAGTGACTTTGAACTGTACTGTAGCAATTGCTGGGTCCTTCCCTGAGCTTTTGGGCCACTGTCCTCTGTCTGCCATTTATTCAGGCCAGTTCATCAAACTGCCTCTTCCTGTTATCCTGATATCTACGCAGATCTTAGTGTACAGTGCACTTATAAGCATAGCGGCAGGATTTGACTATCCAACGGTGAGGAATGTAGCAGAATGCCTGGAGTTCAGGACTTGGGCCATAGTGAGCCCAGAGTCTAGGTGTAGCAGGAACATAGGCCTACAGCTTCATCTGAGCCTCTACTTTATCTGAAGTGCTGTGACACTCACTGAGTTAATACAGCACGCATCAGCTTAGAGCCTGGCACTTGGCAAGAGCTCTGCAGGCGTTACCATGACTGAGGCAGAAAGGATGTTCTCATCAAGTGATGAGGCAGATACAGTTGAGCAGAGTCACCCACCATGGATACCTCTTTGTCTTGCTCTATTGTTTTCATACACTTAAGCCATTTTGTACATTTACTTTTTTACTGTCTGTCTCTCCTTTGCTAGAACGTGAGTGGTTTGAGGAAAGGAAGAGCTGTGTTGATTTTATTCATCTATGTATCCCTAGCCCCTGGAACAGGGTTTAGCATGTAGTAAGTATGTAATAATAGGACCAGTGTTTGTGGTGTAAATGAGTGTGAGCACCCACTTTGTGTAACCTGCTCTTCCTGTTACGGTCGTGCATTATATAATATGCTCATTACAGTCCTCGGGGCCCTTATATGATCATCCCTGTTTTATAGTCACAGAGGAAGGAAGTTCTATGGGTCTCTGTGACTAGTGTCACACTGGGAGTGGGTGTAGGGATGGGTCACCTTTCTCCAGAGACTAAGCTTGTAGCCACTGAGCTGTTTTTCTTCAGTAAAAGACAGCTCCTTTTGGGTTCTTTCCCTTTTTGGTGCTGGGTATGGAAACTAGGGCTTTGCACGTGCTTGGCAAATGCTCTACCACTGATTTATACCCTGGCCCTCCATCATTTATTCTTTATGTTATTGATAACTTAAAAAAAGTTGTAGCTTAGTGCCTGCATATGCTTTTCTTTTTTTTATTGGATATTTTATTTCTTTACACTTCAAATGTTATGCCCTTTCCTGATCCCCCCCCCCAGAAACCTATCTTATCCTCCCTCCTCCTGCTTCTATAAGGGTGCTGGAGAGACGGCTCAGTGGTTAAGAGCACTGACTACTTTTCTAGAGGTCCTAAGTTCAGTTCCTAGCAACCACCTGGTGGCTTACAACCGTCTGTAATGGGACCCAGTGCTCTCTTCTGGCATGTCTAAAAGAGTGACATTGTATGCATATACATAAAATAAATAAATAAGTCTTAAAAAAATACCTGAAGCTGATATTTAGCTCCACCAACAAGCAGATTGAATTAGCATATGCTTTTCCATAACCAGCATCTACCATTTGGTCTTTGTGGAAGACAATGTTTTAAAAAACATTTACTTCCGTTGCTTATGGCTTGTAGGCCACCGCACATGTGTGGAGGTCACAGGAAAACTTCAGGAGTTGGTTTTACCTTCCATGTGTGATCCCAGGAATCACATTTGGGCTGTCAGACTCGGCAGTAGGTGCACTTACCAGCTGAGCTCTCTTGATGTCCAGAAGGTAACATGTTTATCCCACCTCACCCCAGCCTTGTATTTATTTAATAGATGGATAATGTTTATGAGTACATCACTTTGTACTGTCACATTTCTCCCAAATAATCCAGTAAAGAAGTAGAGTTATATATGTTTGACAGGCAGGGAAACTGAAACAAGCTTTAGACATGAAAAATCTGGGCTTCAAACCCCACTAGTGTCTTCAGAGACCTGCTTCAAGTGCTCCTCCAGATGACAGCTGCAGAGAAAAAGTGTCATGGTTACTCAGACTGTGGCAGAACAGAGGTTAGAGAGCTCTGGTCTCCGGTCTCACCTCTCCGCCAGATCTGTGCTCGTGTGTGTGTGTGTGTGTGTGTGTGTGTGTGTGTGTGTGTGTGCGCGCGTGTGTGAGCTTCAGCAAGTGTTTGGTCCACTTAGTACAGGGTTTGGGTTCCAGTCCTTCCTGGCTGACTGAGAACCCTTCAGCTGGGAGTTGGAGTTGAGACTCCTGACCTCTCTCCTTTTTCTTTCTGTTAGCATAGGTGGTAGGAATCCTTCCCAAGTGTATTATTCTCTTTGGTCTGATGTCCTTATGAGACATTAATGTATGTAAGATGGGTTAATGGGAGGGGTGGAGTAGGGTACTTAGAAGCATAGGAAATCTGGCCGGGCTACACAAACAAAAACATTTCCTTCAGAGCTTAAAGCCCCAAAGCATTAAGTAGTTTGTACCAACAAACAACGAAGCAGGGCAAGTGTCTGCTACTGATTGTGGGTCCATGCTTCTGCTGGAGGGAAGTGTCCCAGCTGCCCAGTGAGGGGGTGATGCTCTCTCTGGAATTGTCAGAGATGTGTTTTGATATGCTGTTCCCTAGAATGCAGCTGCCTTCTTAGCATGTGGAGCATGTTCTCTGCTGTGGAGCAGAAGTCGCCGCCTCTGCAGCCCCATTACCTGCTGCTGCCCTCCCCTGTACTTTTCTTTTCTTGGTGGTACTGAGTATTGAACCCAGGACCTCCCACATGCTAGGGCCAGTGCCCCTCCATTGAGCTATGTCCCAGACCTCTTTCTACTTTTTGTTTTGAGACAGGGTCTCATAACGTTGCCCAGATAGGCCTTGAACTCATTTCGTAGTCCAAGAAGACCTTGAACTCAGCAGTCTTCTTGGCTTAGCCTCCCAGGTAGTGGAGAGTCCAGGCTATGCCACCAGCTTGGCCCTGTGTCCTTATCCTTTGCCACTCACCATCTACCCCAGGGCCAAAGCTTTAAGGAACCAAACCCTTTTCAAGTGTTTTCTCCCTCACCACTCATATCCTATTGTCCCTGAGCCTTGGAGATTCTGTGGTTAGAATAATTAGTGCAGCCACCCTGTGTAGACTCCTGCAGTGCATATGTGCTGGCAGTGTGCCAAGCCTTTGCCACCCGTCATTTCACTAAGCCTTGCATCCTCCTCTTAGTAATAGCCACACTCTCCTAAGCATGAAGAAACTGAGTTTGGAGAGGTTAAGTATTGTATTCAAAGTTCTGAAGCCAACAAGTGCCAGAGCTCTTGGATTCCTCGTCTACGCTTAAAAGTACATCTTTCTGTGTTTAATGCCACCTTTTAAGTGACCAAAAACATCACAAGTGGGTTTTTCTGTAATGATCCAACTCAACAGGGATTTCCCTGAATAACTTTGTACATGTGTCCTATTTGGTAGAAACAATGGGAAGTATCATTTCAGCCAGTGGGTTTCTCGGGGTTGGTACCAGCGGGGCTTGCCCTCTGCTTATTGTTCATGGGAACACACTCAAGGAATTTTGCAGGAAGGCCCCCATCCAGGATGTTACTGGAAGACCTGCCTGGCGAAGTTTGTACAAACAAAGTATGACCCTGCCGGCTCAGCCAAAACCCCTGCCTCCGTGCTGGGAGGCTCTGTGACCCGAGCGGAAAAGGCTGCTGTCTTCCTCACCCAGCCAAGAAGCTGCTGCACTGCCGGGTGAGCCCTGGCTTCCCCTCTCCTTAGATATGGTATGCACATTGTTGTCTACACAAAATACAGGGTTGGTTGGGTTTCCTTTGCCTCCTGAGCCTCTTTTTATGGTGTTTCACGTTGTTTGTAGAACAATCTGCTAGGGCTCCTCTCCTTTAAAAAAAAAAGTGGCAAGCTGGGCTGTGGTTGTGCTCGCCTTTAACCCACCACACAGCAGCAGAGGCAGGCAGACGTCTGAGTTTGAAGCATGCCTGGTCTACAGATCGAGGTCTAGGACAGTCAGGGCTACACAGAGAAACCCTGTCTCAAAGCAGATACAAAACCAAAATTGTGATAAAAATACCATTAGTTTTTTAAAAAATACTTGTCTTTTTAAGTGTCCGGGCTTTCATCTTGTAAAACTGAAACTGAACATGTCAAAGAGTTATATATATATATATACACACCCAGTCCCTGGAACCATTCTGCTTCCTGCCTCTGCCTCTGGCTACTTTAGAAACCTTATATAGATGGAGTCCTACAATGTGTGTCCATTTGAGTTGGCTTGTTTCACTTGGCTTTGTCCATGTGTCTATGTGTCAGAATGACAGTCGTCTTGAAGGCTACATAACATGTGGCCCAGTATGACATTGAAGGGCTTGTGTGGTCTCTCACCTGTCAGCCCTTCCAGCCTCCTCACTTTGGGCAGTCTTAGCCCCCTGCTCCCTCCATTCTCTGGGAAGGGGCCAGGCATGCCTCTTCTGCAGTGTTTACCAGCCAGCACAGGATGGAGCATGGAGTGTAAGGGGCTCAGCCTCTGCCTGAGAAACAAATGTGCACCAGTTTAGAGTGACCACTTAGGCGCCTGGAATACAAACGCGAGTACACGCCCAGAGTCCCATGAATGTGAGCTGCAGATGATCAGATGTATATTAATCATCAGACTGGAAAAGGATTAGGATATTTCCATAATACAGTGTGGTATGTTTCTTTTTCTAAAACAGATGTGCCCATGTTGCTTCATGAGGAAATAATTAAATGTGTTTGATTAAGACATCCGTAGCACTCTGATGTATCTGAGGCTACTGTGTGCTGCTGTCCTTAGTGCTCTGTGCTCGTTATATCTGCTTCTCCGAGTTGCTCTCTGAGATGTCTTTTTTCATCATCTTTGATGTAAGGAAACTGAGACTCAAGGATGAAGTAGGTTTCTCTTGGATGACTGTCTTCTGGGTGACAGAGATGATAATAAAGTGGGGCTGTCTGCTCTGCTCTGCACTTACTCAGTACAAGCACAGTGTCCACCAGCGCATCTGCCCTTCTTCCTGTTGGCGCTGCCTCCGCACGGTATCCCCAGCTCCTCTCACCTCCTTCCCCTCATACATTTTATGACAATTGGCTGTGCATTTGAATCCTAACATAAATGTTGACAGTGTTAGTAATAGTTATACACTGCTGCCCTTAGAAACTGATATTAACGGTGGTAATATAACATTTGTGTAAAATATAATGTATTAAGGCAATGCTACATATTATGATTTCTTTATATATCTAGCCATTTATTCATGAGCAGTTTTTAAGTCCTAACTCATGGTTTTTTAAATGTGTGGGTTTTTTTTTCTTCCATTTGAAATATAAACAAAGCAGTGAAAAGTTAGTTAGCTTTCTTTATAAAAGGTTTCTCAGCAGTGGGATACCTATTACAAATTATGAATGAAACACAAGATTGAAGTACTTCAAGAAAATCTTTTTGGAGAGCTTTAAGATGTTTCTTCCAGCCTTAGCTTCGTTTCTTTTCTGCCCCTCCTAGTATTTCAGCAGGATTAGGTTTTTTGAATCAGTGGATCAAATTTTAATTTTCCTGTTCCTTTCTTATACTGACATATGCTTTGGCAAAACAAAAAAGAGACCTAAACATGTCAGCATGATTTTTGTTCAGTGAATTAAAAACCATAAAAGTAACAAGATCAGATCCAAATCCCTAAACTCCTGACATGGTGGTTTTGTCCTTTTAGCCCCAAGCTTCGTATTACGACTTTGAAAGCTTTCTGCCTGGAAGCAAAAGTTCATGATTTATTTGAAATAGATTACAAGGATACAGGCCAGGAAGAATCCCAGCCCTGTCACTCAGGCTCTTGGCCAGTCACTTACCATCTCTGAGACTCAGTTTCTTCTTTGGGAAGAATGGGACTCTTAATTTGAGAGGTTTGGAGTGTGTTAGTAAGATCACTAACTCAGCTGGCTGCTTTGTCTTCAGAGGTTGTCTTTACTTAAAATTCTTTTTGTCGTGGGAGAAAGCAGTATGTAGATGCCATGATGTATTTAGCATATACTCTCGCTGGCGCACCCTGAGCGTGTTCCCAGGTCTTGGGACTGCACTTCCTAGCCTCCTCAGGATTGTTGATCAGAGGCAAAGAAGCATTGCCAATGAGTCCACTTCAGAGCCGAGCTTTAGGCTGTAATAAACCAACCAGTGGCTTTTTACCAAACTATGGCTGGGCCTGGCAGTGCATGCCTAGTAATCATAGCACTCAGGAAGCAGGAAAATTATAATTTCAAAATGAAAATGGATGACATAGTGAGACTTTCTCAAGACCCCCAAAACAGCATCGAAGATTCTACACTCCGTTGGACCTCATTTTCTTCACATATAAAAATGGGGTTAGTGCTGACCAGTGCTATGTTGACTTGATACAAGCTAGAGTTACTGGAGAGAAGGGAGCCTTAAATGAGAAAATGCCTCTATAAAATCAGGCTGTAGGATAGCCTGTAGGGCATTTTCTTAATTAATGATTGATGGGGACTACAGCTGGGCTGATGGTCCTGAGTTCTATAAGAAAGCAGACTGAGCAAGCCATGGGGAGCAAGTCAATAAGCGGCACCCCTCCATGACCTCTGCAGCAGCTCCTGCCTCCAGGTTCCTGCCCTGTTTGAGTTCCTACCTTGATTTCCTTCAATGATGAACAGTGATAATGAAATATATCTTACTCTTTCGATCTAGTGAGGTGTATTACTTAGGATAGTGTGGATTATGCTGCAGTAACAAATAATCTTCATATCACCATGGCTTATAACACTTCACCGTGGATTTTAACAATTGAGTGTATTTCTGAAACTGTGTTAGGTGCTGTTCTTTATAGTCATCCTAGACCTGAGCTGATGAAGGTCCTATCTCAGCTTGTACTGTGATGCAGGGAAACATATGTTGCCTCTAAAAACTTCTGCCCTGGCATCTACATACTGTTTTCTCCCACAACAAAAAGAATTTGAAGTAAAGACAACCTCTGAAGACAACGCAGCCTGCTGAGTTGGTCCAACGTTTTTATATATATTTCCTTATATCATTCAATTTGTGTAGCTTAACCTCATGGTGAGGAGCAGTGTTCCTGCTTGTGCCTGTGAACAAGAGACGGAGCGGTGGGGAGTGGACCTAGTGGCCTGCCACGCTCAGGCATCCTTCTGTCGAGCTAGCTGCTCCTCTGTAGTCCCTTCTCTTTCCCCACATTGGTCACCACAACAGTGCTCACACTGATAAATGTCTGATCTCCTTAGCAGTGGGATGAAGTTCTTCTGTCCTCATCCTAATCCATTACCTCAACTTCTAGCCCTTGGTGTTTGCAAGATGGAGAAAGGAAGACAGGGCATTTATGCTGGACTGTGTTGTAGGTTGTCATGGTGATGAGTGGGAGCTAGGAACTGCTGTGTGTGTGATCAAATGCCTTTCTTTGAAGTTTACACTTGTCCTTATGATGAGGATGGTGATGATATAAGCTGATGCATATCTGGGTGTGGCATACTTTAATCCCAGCACTAGGGAGGCAGAGGCAGTCAGATCTCAGTGTAAGGCCTGTTTGGTTGACAGAGTGATTTTAGTATGGCCAGGGATACACAGGAAAACCCTATCTGGAAAAAACAAAATAATTAAGTTAAATTAAATCAAATGCATCAGGGTCAGTGCCCAGTGAGTCATATGCTCATCTCACTTAGTCTCCTCCTACACGATAGACATCAGACAGCTGGGAATTTTGAGAGAAGGTATGTCTGAATCTTGTAAGTAGCTTGGTTGAGTTTTGACTTGGGTCTGCCTAGCCTCTCTTGTTCCTTAGTGTCTCTTACTTGCTTTTACCTGACAACTCACCAGGACTAAGCATGTCCATTGATATCTGTCAGCAGTGTGAAGGTCACAAGCTGACAGGTCAGTTATAGACTATTGGGCTAGTGAACAGAGTAGTATGAAGTTCTTGGCTGGAGGTCAGCATCTTACTAGAAAGAATAGTTTTGTTGAACTAGTGTGTGTGTGTGTGTGTGTCTTTTTTCAGAGTAACCAGGGAACACAGAGAAATGCTGGTAAAACTGGCCAAACAGAACACCAACAAAGCCAAAGAAACCTTACGGAAGGTTCGCACTAATGCAATGAATAAACTGAAGAAGTCAAAGGACAAAACCTCGGAGGACACCATTAGACTCATCGAGAAGCAGGTACTGTTGCCAACAGATGGCGCATCTGTGTATCTCACCCACGGAATCTGTGTGCTCATGCCTGAAGCACTCAAAGCAGAATGCTCTGGTCATTTAATGCACATGATCAGCACCACGTCTCTATTCTAAGACTAGCTCTATTCAATGTTAGACCCTAGAAGGATCCACAGGAACAGATAAGATGCTGTTGATCCTTGATTGGTGCTAGGCTGTGTGCTGGATTCTTCATTTCATTTACCCTCATTACTACAAAACCAAATGTTTTGCAGGTGTAGCTCAGTACCTTGGTTCACAAGGCCCTGGCTCCAGTCCGCATTGCTGAAACAGCAGCACAGCAGAGCTGAAAGGGGCCGTGAGGAAGATCTTCCAGGGAGGTTTGGGGACCTCGTCAAGCTCTCTCTATCACAGTAGTAGAAATGGAATCCAAACCTAGGCAAACTGACCCTAGAGCTGCTTTCCTTGCTTTCTGACTGCCAAGGCGTGAGCAGCCATGTTCCTTCTCTGTGTGCTGAATGCTGGGACTCTTGGAGGGAAGAGGGAAGAGACAGGAGCAAGGTAGCTCAGTGTGTGGAGAGGTGTGGTGTTCACAAGTTTCCACTTGGACCTGCAGGCCTTCTTTTTTTTTTGGTTTGCCAAATAGGGTTTCTCTGTGTAGTCCTGGCTGTTTTAGAACTCACCCTGTAGACCAGGCTGGCCTCAAACCCACAGAGATCCACCTGTCTCTGCCTCACAAGTGCTTGGATTAAAGGTGCGTACCACCTTTGGTCCTGCAGGTCTTAATTGTAGGATGAATCTAGGCAATGAATAAGAAACAGAGTGGGCACATCATAGAAGGTTTTATGTATCAGCGTGAGGAGTTTGAATGTGAACATGTCCAGAGCAACCCACATTGGGCTATGTGTCTGTGTCAGTTAGCAGTAGCCACAATAATAGTGCATAACTAGCTACCCAAAATGGGATGATTTAGAAAATCCACATTACTTCTTATTCTCCTTTCTGTGGGGAAGCTTGAGTATAGCTGTTCTAGGTTGGGCTGTGAGATCAGCTTCACATCATAGGCTGGGCTCAAGTGTGCTTTACGTATCTCACAATCTTCCAGAGTCAACAAGTGCCCAGAACATCCTTTCTTGGCAACAGCAGGTCCCAAGCCTATAAATCCAACCATCTAAGCTCATTTTAAGGACCTGTTCTTGCCCCTTCCCTTTGTCTAAGCTTGTTGTTATTCAGCCCAAGCCAGATAGCATTGTTGCCACGAAGTATATACTTACTTCATAGAGGTCTGAGGGGTGTGTGTGAACATTTGATGAATAATGCTTTACCCTTAAGAAAAATGAAGGTGTCTGGGAGTTAGGGAGGTGATTCAGCCAGGAACATGTTTGCTGTACAAGAATAAAGACTTGAGTTAGCTCCCTCAGAACCCACATGAAAGCTGACCGTGGAGGGCTTGCCGGTAATCCCACAGAGGGTTTGGAGGGCTGCGGAGATAGGAACCCTGGGCCTCACTGGCCAGACATTCCAGCTGAGGGTGAGCTCCGGGGTCAGTGAGAGACGCTGACCCAAAACTCAAGGTGGAGAGTGAGTGATAAAAAGACGTGGTCTTTACATGCGTGTGCACGTGTGTGCACTTGTGCCCGCCCCCGTGTATCTGAGGCCTGCTCCAGAGTCTGAGTCAGTGAACCTGGAATGCTCCCTGGGAATGTTTAACTGCTTCCCAGGCAGCTCTCCTACAGTAACTGTCTCGGAAGATCTCATTTTTCAGTTAAAGAAATCACATGTGTGCTTATGAAAAGTAGCTGGTAACTAGGTAGACACTGTACAGGGCAAGATCAGAGACAGGAAGGGGGATTTATCAGGATTTAGGAGATGGACCGAGTAATGTTCAGTGTCAGAGTGTTTCATAGGCCCCAAAGCTTCTGGGTGTACAATGAAGCATCATGTTAGGAGTTGACAGAGAGATGGGGTAGGATGGGGCATGAAAGAAGCAGCAGCAGGCAGAGCATGAATCCCTACCTCACTTTGGATCAGTAGTTAGTATTCTGCTCATAGGTCAGCCAGCAATCCCTGGGGGAATTTCGATTCCTGGGTATTGCTACTACATTTTCTGATTCAGCATATTGCCTATAAGTGGGTTATTTTTTTAAAAAAGATTTTTAACATTATGTATACATTTGTGTATATGTGAGGGATATACAGGTGAGTGCAAGTGTCTGCAAAGTCCAGAAGAGGGTATCAGATCCCACCTGATGTAGGTGTTGGGAACTGAACTTGGATCCTCTGCAAGAGCAGTAAGTGCTCTGAACTGCTAAGCCACCTCTGTAGCTTTGAAACATGCGGTTTAAATGTTTCCCTGGTAATTCTGCAGACACATACTGTGAAAGAAGAACCAGAAGCATGTGTGCAAAAGGAAAAGCCAATCTATAGCTTCTGTCCTGTGACCCTGGGAAGGTTACTTGACCCTTGAGTCTGCTTTTCCTGTAAAAGGGTTTGGTAATTTCTGCTCTGAAAGGGCTCCTGGGATGCTGAAGGTACTGTTAGGATGCCTAGCATTTGAATCCTCTCCTGCTTTCTACCCTCCTGTGTTTGCTCAATGGGTCATTCATAGGTTAAGCTATCTCCCCACGGAGAGCCTGCTCTTCCTTGATATCCTAGGGAACACAGGGCCTTTGTGTACTTCCTGGTATTAGGCTGCTCAAGCCTCCCAAGCTGCCAGATGCCTCTCCTCATTCAGCAAGTTGGAGTCTGCCTTAAAGTGCAGAGTCCATGCTCCTTGAAGAAGGAAGAATGATCAGATAATCAGCGTTCTTGTTAAAACCTGCTTGACAGAAACCTCGCCAGAAGCCCTCTCACTGATGCTGGCTGCCCATCCTTTTCAGATTGAACTTTCTTTCCAGTGTTTTCTATGGCTTGTTATTCTTTCAAAGTGAAAGTACTTTGTTCTTCTGATACTGAGCTGATGCCTGGTTACTGTGAGACCGAATGAAGACGGTTACTGATGTCTCAGTTGAGCAGAGGTTACTGTTGTCAACATCTCAGTGGGCTCCTACAGGCTGTTACATCTCCCCTCACACAGTGTGGTGGTCTCTCAGTGTAGAGGTTTGCGGTGAGCATATGTCATTTCCATGTTAATTCTTAACCTTGTTAACAACCTTGCTTACACTCGTGTGTTTGAAGTTCGAGTAGGAAAACAGTTTGCAGGCAGCCCTGTGCGCCCTGCACCGTGTTCCTTTCTCCTTGCGGACAGCACCAAAGGGGTGTTCGCTTTTGCTTTTGTTTTTTGTTTTGCTTTATCTAATTAACGCAGCTGGCTGATTGTTCCTTCAGCAATTAAAATTTTTTATTTGTTACTTTCATTCTTAACTATCAAAATAATATCTGCTCATTATAAAATATGTAAAGATGGTTTAACAGTTTGGAGAATTACCCCATAAATGCAGAGTGTGAGATGTCACTCAGCATTTTGAAATAATCCTTTTCTTTTCTTCAGTACATAGTTTTAAACAATATTGACTATGTAGTATATATAAACTTTCGAGTCCATGTTTGGTTTCATTTGTTATTAAAGGCACTAGCTGTTTACGTATTTGGAAAAATTTTGCAAATGGCCACTTCTTATGGTTGCTAAATAGTTTATCTTGTCATATGCAAAATTGTCTCTTAGAAGTTCTGCTTTTAGATATCTTTATTTTAAAAATCTTGTTTAATTTTTAAAAATTATATTAGCAAGGTTACAATGAATATCTTCTTTATAACTCTTTATGTTTTCTTAGGGTGGAACATGCCAAGTGTAGATTAGTGAATAGAGAAATGCATTGGTTGCTTATGTCTTGTCTCCCCAGTGCTGGGGATTGAACTGAGAACCTTGTATATGCTTTATAAGTGTTCTACCACCAACCTCTGCCCCCAGCCCAGAAATGCATTATTTCTAAGGTTCTTAATATATCTTTCCCATGTCACTTGGAGCTTTTAGAATATAAGTGTCTCCAGCACACGTGCATGGTTGTCTTTATGCACCTGAGGTGGGACCCATGATCCTCTTACTCAGTTCTTCTGAGTTCTGGGTCATAGGTGTGCACCAAGGTACCCAGATTCTTTTACCTCTTGCTTGGTCCTAGCATTAAACCGAGGTTCCGTTTTTATGAGCTATTACCTTGCTATGTAACCCTAGCTGGCCTGGTACTCATTATGTAGTCCAGGCTAGCCTCAGATTCATTATAGTTCTTCTTAGTCTCCTGAGTACAAGAATTATAGACATGTGTCACCATACCTGGCTGCACTAAAAAAATTTAATGTGAGCTTGCAATTTGTTTGTCTTCAAACCATCATCTTTTACATTCTTGAGAAATGTTTTTTTAAATGTATTTATTTTTTAAATAACCTTGATTATAAAAAGCATTCCACACTAAAATTAACCAGACTGAAAGTCTCTATGTCCCACTGAACTTCTGTATAGTTAGAGCAGCCATTCTGGGGGCCTAGACAGATGCTCAGCAGGTGAGAGCACTGGCTGCTTTTCCAGAGCCTCTGTCCTAGCAGCCAGAGGAGCTGGGTGACTCACGATCAACCCAGAACTCTAGCCCCAAGGGATCCGACGCCCTCTCCCAGCCTCCCTAAGCAACAAGCACATACATGGCAGACAGACATACAGACAAACACCTGTACAATTTTGTCTATGAAGGTTGTCCTGTCTGTATTGCTTCACGTTGGACTTCACACTTTTACTATTGAATTTATTTTTATCCACCTGTCTACCGCCATGACAGAATTAAAACTGAGCAAACAATTAGCTTTATATCCTCTTTCAAAATTTATTTGTATATTCTTGTTATTATAAATCTTTATAGCTTTCATAGAGGATAGTGTGACAGATGCCTAAAACCCTTTAAATTTATGACTTAGGAATATATCTAAAAGAAATTGTCACCCTTAATCAGTGTATGTCATTAGTGTGCTATGTATAGTAACAGAAAAGTTAGAAACCTAGTTTCTGAAAAAAATTTATGTCCATTGGAAATATATGAATTGAAATCTATATAGAAGTTTAAAAGCATATTTCATTGATAGTGGGCATTTTCAGAATTATCTCTTTACTCACTTTTTTTTTTTTGGGAGGTAGAGTTCTTCTGTTTAATTCTTGACTGTCCTGGAACTCATTTTATAGACTAGGCTAGTCTAAAACTCAGAGATCTTCCTGCTTCTGCCTCCCAAATGCTGGGATTAAAGGCCTGCACCACCACTGCTTAGATAACTTTAGTACTATTTTTAAACAGTGGACTATACAGTAACATTGCAGTTACATTTTTATAAAGAAAAATTGTGACTGGAGAGATGGCTCAGTTGTTAAGAGCACCCAGAGTCAAATACCGTCTATAACTCCAGTTTCAGGGGATCTGACCTCTGTGGGCACCAGGCATGTGTGTGGTGCACATACATATGTGCACACAGAATACACATAAAATGAAACGAATAAGTCTGATAAAATAGTTTTAAAGATACATAGGCATACCGAGATTGGTAACTTGTAATTATCAAAGTATTCAGTGAAGGATTCGAACAGCCTTTTAGTTTGTGAAATGGACCTTCTCTTTTTAAATCATTTCAAAATTCTTTAGAGGCCAGACTCTCTTGAACTATTTTATAAGAACATTTCTTTCATCTTTGGTGTATACGATTGAAATGATTGAGCTGTAGGTCTGTCCCAGTCATTGTGTCTGCCCCCAGTTCCCTTAGCCCTCAGCCCAGGCAGCTCTGCTGCAGGACCAAGATGTTCCTGCTCAGGGCTCTTGACATCTGCCAGCCTGCTGTGGTACCTTCACTTTAGTTTGGTAAATGGGCCTGCTGAACATTAAAGCATTTGGCAGAAACCACCAGTGATTCTGGCCAAGATCCTTTCACTGCTGTCTTTCTCTGTGAAGCAGCACTCTCTGAAATGAAGGAAGCCGGTGCCGGTGTGGCTAAAGGAAGGGAGGGCCCCTGCAAGCAGGAGGCAGACAGGGCTAGACCTGGTAAGGCCAGCCTCGTGAAGGATGGCTTGTGCAGGCCTGCCCGGAGCTGTGCTCTGTGCTCCTATGACCCCTTTGTCTGTCCGTCTTCCTTCCATTTTCCTGAACTTGTAACCAGCAGACGTGGTGGTGGTGGTGGTGGTGGTGGTGGTGGTGGTGGTGGTGGTGGTGGTGGTGATGGTGGTGATGGTGATAATGTCATTTACTTGTATAAAGCGAGGCCTGAGAGAATGGTTCTTGCTTTGGAGTCAGGCATTCAGACCCTAGCTCTTTACCTTCCCAGCTGTGAAGGTGAGCAAATGGCTTCGCTTATCTGTGAGCCCCTGTGCTCACCTGTCAGGTGGGACAGTCTGTGCCCATCCTGCAGGAGGACCAGTGGGCAGGCACACAGGCTTAGATGTGGCTGGTGTGTGATGCTCCTTTGATAATGGTCACTGTTCACCCGCTCTGGTTCCCAACCTTGTGATTTAAAGAAAATGGAACTGACCCTTTCAGTGATCCTAGCACAATGCAGCTGAATGAGGAAGGAGTAGGCCAGGCCCTCCGGCATACGGTTGTCAGACCGGCCATCAGGAGTCATGACATCTAACATAAAAAGTTAGTGGGCAGAGCAGTCTTACTCAAATCACCTTGGCTTAGTTCTCTCTAGAATGGGTACAATAACTGTTGTGTCTACTTTATAGGGGTAATGTGGGATGGTCAGAGTTCAATAAATGAGTTAACAGAAACATTTTATACAATGCAACTGTTAGGTGAAAACATGCTAAAGGAGACAACATTCCATGTGTCGTGTGGAGTGTTAACCAGTGCCTGTCATGCAGTAAGTACTCGGCAGTAGGAGCTGGTGGGGTGACATTAATCATCAGTCTTACAAAGTCTGACATGAAAATGGTGAGCATGCAGGTGGACTGTTCCCAAGGGCCTTTGTACCTATTAGCTGTAAAAGGTGAATAATATTCTTGTTGATGGATTAGCTTGAAGTCAGAAAGTGGTGGTAAAAGTCACAGTAACACAGCCAGCATTTTCGTAGGATAACCAGATCATTGCATGCCTGTATAGTCTTGATTTTACTAAACTGCTAACTAAGGAGAAAGAACTAGCACCCTCAACTTGATGGGTGAGGACTCAGACTCCGAGTGGAAATGTCACTTGTTCATCTTCTCCCATGTTATCAGATTGTTAGCCTGGGCCTTCCCCTCAATTTCTCGGTCCTTCTGCCCAGATAACCTTACTGCAGCCTTCACCCTTGGCTGGCCCAGGCTGGCAGCCTGCAGTGCTGGTGTGTTGCTAGGCCCTGCTCCTGGCCTACACCAGGCAGCTCCAGGGACAGTAGCAGATCAGACAGTTGTGACTTGACTCCTGAGGAGGGAACAATCTGCCATTCTGAATCTAGCCACTCTTCCAGAGGATCTGGCAGCCCCAGGAGCTGTGTCTTTCCATCTGAAGGCTGTGTAGCTTTTAGCATGGTGAGGGCTTAGCTACTTTCCTGCCTGGGACCAATTGCTGCAACTCCTTTTTGGTTTCTGCTCCTTCAAACTATGTATTTAGTTCCTAATTCCTGGCTGAGGCCTGCGGTTGGTGAATAAAGATGTCAAGCAGCTACCGTGCTGCCGAGCAGGCAGATCTGCACACTGGGCTAGACCTCGAGCAGGCAGATCTGCACACTGGGCTAGACCTCGGAGCTTCCCGCCAAAGCTGCCTGCCTTCGTTTCAACCCCACTTAGACTTAGAAGGGAGCATGCAGCACCCACCTACTAAATCATGCTTTCATTTTTAGAAAGGCATGCATACTTACTGCAGAAAAACACAGGGAACTTTAATAATTTTTCTCTTAATAAATACTTCCTGAGAACTTGGTATGTGCTGTGTCTTAGGCGTGATATGACCAATACAGACCTGAATAACATGTTGTTTATCTCCCATCACTAAAAGATAGAATGTTAAGATTTTGGTATGTTATATAAATATGTGAAAGGAATTTAAATGAAGTTACCATATAATGGGGGAGACAGTACCCCAACTAGACATCTTATGCCACCAAGTAAAACCTCCGCTGCCAAGAACAAGTTACATCGTGTTGAGCTGCTGCCCAAAAAGTTCCCATAGATCACCTCCCTTAAAAAAAAATCTCAAGGAGTCACTAAAACTATTGATTACTCTGTATAACCTGATGGTAAGACTTATTGCCAAAGACAACTTATGTTGTCAAACATGTGAAAGGAGCTTGTTCCCAACTAGAAGCTTCACTCCTACCAACTAGCTTTTGTGGTGCTAGGAAGTGCTTTTCATGGCCCTGGCAGAGAAAAGCAACCACTTTCACCTAACTATAAACCCTGTGACCTGCAATAGATGCTTGCCTGCCAGATACGTTCATGTAATAATGACATACATGTTATAGGAGTGACCAAACCACTCCCTTTATTTTTGTTTGTTTAATGTTTGTGTTTTGCGTTAAGACCCATTCCATGCAATGCGACCCATCCATGACACTGATAAAGTGGCCAAGAAATTGAGACTAAGCAGGTCATATGGCTAAGGGGAAACCTACCATTATTATTCTGCTAAAGGAACCTAGCAATAAAGTGACTCCTAATGACATTCTGCTCTACTCATAGAACAGAGTGTCGCTTAACCCTCATCAGAAAAGCTTCTTATTGCAATAGATGATAACACAGAAAACCACAACTGGTCAAAGGCTGAGACTTTGGAGCACTCAGCCCTTAAAGGACTGCTTTATCAAATCCCTCCTCTCAAGGCTCAAGCATTTATATGAAAGAGGAAGGCAGAAAGATTGTTAAGAGCCAGAGGTGGAGGCTGACTCCAAGGACACAGTGCCTTCTGACAACAGGACTGATGCACGTGAACTCACAGAGACTGTGGCAGCAAGCGCAAGACCTGCACAGGTTTGAACCAGACGGCATCCCAGCATGGAGAGGGGAGTGCACACAGGGCCCAGCCCTAGCCAGGAAGCTGTTTGTGGATGGTACCTTCAGGAAGAGGGAAATCAGCTTTCTCAAATGGAGTGTCACTGGACGTTCCCCATGTCCAGGAGTAATTGACAGCAGTAAACAGACTATATTTTCCTTCCTTCCTTCCTTCCTTCCTTCCTTCCTTCCTTCCTTCCTTCCTTCCTTCCTTCCTTTTGTAGAGAGAGAAGAAAGGGAGAGAGAGAGAAAGAACATGAAGATGGGTGGGTAGGGAGGTGGGGAAGGTCTGAGAGGAGTTGAAGGAGGAAAAGGAATATATTATGAAAAAAATGTTTAATAAAAATTAAAAGATTTTGGAATGTGTCTCTTGTTTTTTAAAGTATATAATTTTTGTTTAGATATTTTATGGGTTAGTTCTACAGATATTCAAACAGAATTTTCAATCTTGAATTATTTTTTCTTTAATTTAAAAAATATGAACATGTCTCCAAGATATTAAGAATATCTCAGAGCAGCCGGGCGGTGGTGGCGCACGCCTTTAATCCCAGCACTTGGGAGGCAGAGGCAGGCGGATTTCTGAGTTCGAGGCCAGCCTGGTCTACAGAGCGAGTTCCAGGACAGCCAGGGCTATACAGAGAAACCCTGTCTCGAAAAACCAAAAAAAAAAAAAAAAAAAAAAAAAAGAAAGAATATCTCAGAGCATATTTCAGAAACATTATTTATTATTACGAATGTAACCCATGCATGAATCTTAATCAAATGTATTTTTTCTCCTTGAGAATTCAACACAGCCATTGAAATGCCTATATATATTCATCTGCTTCCCCATCCTATAATTTTAGATTCTCTGATTTTTTTTTTTAACTATTCAAAACTAAGCCAGGAGCTGGGGAACTGAAGACTTGGTTTCACAGTTAAGAGTGCTTACTGCTCTTACAGAGAACCAAGGTTCAGTTCCCATCACCCTCATCAATTCCAAGTGATCTGATAAGCCCTTTATGCCTCCTCAGTACCTACACTTAATGTAGTGCACATAAACTTATGCAGACATATACACATAAAAATGTTAAAGTTTTTAAAAAGATAATATAAACATCTTTACACCTAGAACTTAAGCATTTGGAGGCTAGGGTCCAGAGAGTTGGCTCATTGATGAAAAACACCGTTGTTCTTCCCAGATTTGCTCCCGGTACCCACACGGTAGCTCATGACCATAACTCTAGTTTCAGGGAATTCACAAGGTATCAGGCACACATACGTAGACACTCATAAATTAAAACATCAACAGCAACAACTTGGGACTAGAGAACTGGCTGAGCGGTTTAAAGTACTGGCTATTCTAGAGAACCTAGGTTTGATTCCCAGCAACCACATGGTGGTTCACTAGAGCTCCAGTTCCAGTGATCTTACGTGCTCTTCTGGCCTTCTCGGGCACCAGTCACATGCATAATACACAAACATACACATAGATAGCCGAAGCACCCATACATAAAATATAATAAAAGAAGAATTTTATGTTCAGATCATGTTTGCTTGATAATATTCCAGTTGAGACATTTGGGGATTAGATGGTATAAGCATTTGCATCTATTTGCATTTCTACCTGTGATATGGGAGCTTATCCATTCACTGTAACTTGCTGGGTTTGAATATTGTAATTAGAAACCACAACATCACGTTTTGTTAGCAATGACAGCTGAAGGTGTATCTTGTTTTAATTTGCATTTTTTTGTGTCTATTGAATTCTCTGTGTTTGTTGATCAGATGTGCATTTCTCTTTTTTTTTTTTTCTGTTTACCTCTAAGGTCTTACTATTTTCTATATCGGTTCATCTACAGGTTTTCTGAAATAGAGCAGCTGAGGTGTAAGGTGTTCTAGAACAGTGGTTCTCAACCTGTGGGTTGTAACAACCCCTTTGTGGGGTCAAAGGACTCTTTCAAAGGTCATATATCGGATATCCTGTATATCAGACATTTACATCACGATTCACAACAATAGTAAAATTACAGTTATGAAGTAGCAAGAAACACAATTTTATGGTTGGGTCACCACAACACGACGAACTATATTAAAGAGTTACAGCATTGGGAAGGTTGAACCACTGCTCTAGGGGGCTTAATAAGAGGCAGCAAGGCTGGCTTTTCTGCCCTGTATTATAGTTTTAAATGTTGGCTAGTAGAATCAGACTCCTATGTATTAAAGTTCAACATTCTGACTTCCTGACTGTTGCCCTGAATGAATGGTCTGTCTTGATTTTCTTACCTGTAAGAGAGCAGTAATCAGACATACTTTGCAGGACTGTTGTTAAGAGTCTGTAATAGTATCAACATACATTTCTTAGTGCAGAGGATGGGTGACCTCCGTTAGTGTGAACTTGGTCACTATCAGTATTTCCCAGTAATCTTTGCATGTTTCGGAAACATCTGCCCCTACCTAGTCATCAAACTAAATTGTTGTTCCTACAGATCAGCCAAATGGCGGACGACACTGTGGCAGAGCTGGACCGGCATCTGGCAGCAAAGACCAAAGAACTCCTTGGATGAAAGTCAGCAGTCACAGCCGAGCACCCGAGTCCAGTGTCTGCTCATGCCTTGGGTGACAAGCCCGTGCCTCACTGCCCTGGCCATCCATGGGAGGCTGACACTGCTGCTCCTCCATCAGCTGCCCAGCCTCCTGCTGGGATGCTCAGATCTCTTCCTTGTTTCCTCGATGCTTCTGCTCTGAATCTCCTGGTGAGAAGGCCCTCAGAGAGTGTCTGCTGTTGGCAGAGGACCTTTGCTCTGGCAATGACCTTGACTGTGTTGTCACCACAGGACTGTGGCCACTGTCAGGTTTAGCAGCTCCTTTCCTCAACACAGGAGCCTCCTTTTAAACTGTGAATCATACCCTGCCCTTGTGTTAAACTCTTGGATTAGCGTGGGCCTTCAGTCTGACTGCTAATAATCAAGTCTAAATAAATTGGAAAATAACAACCACAGAAGAAAGAGTGGTTTGGATGGAAGAGCCCCAGAACTTGTTAGTAAGGCAACTGAGAGGTGGACCGAGCTTCCGCCCCTAACGACTAGCCCTGTTTACTGTGGCATCAGTTGCTCCCTCTGGGCAGTCTCTCTGCTAGTCTCCAAAGCTAGGCCCCATTTTTGGCTGAGCTCCTCATGTGTAAACCTCTGTTTTTCTTTTCTGTTAGTCTATATCTTGAGAAAAATTACCAGAGAGAATGACACAGAGTAACACTTGAAGTTGTCCGTGTATTTATGTTGTGAAAATTCATAGCTGCTCACCAAATGCTTTTCTTCTCTCGCTGTCATTCCACTCTTGTCTCTGTCAACATTTATTTGGTAATGAGCTACTGTTTCTCCAGGGCCTGTCTTCCTGATGGACAGGTCCTTTGTTGTGGCCCATCTTTTCTTTTGCACTGTTGTATGCCATGCCGTGCCGTAGCTGCCGTGTAGAGGTCAGGTCAGACAGCTCTCAGGAGTCAGCTCTTGCACCCTGTGGGGTTATGGGATGGAGCTCAGATTCCTGGCCTTGCACCAAGTACCTTTACCTGCTGATGCATCTCCCTTGCTGCACTGTGGCTTCTGTGCTAAGTCAGATTAGTCTTTCCCCCTTCTCCTAATTCATTCGATTATAATAAAGCTATTTTTTAGGCATTATTTGTAATCACAAACGAGACAGATATATACCATCTATACTTACAAATATGGAAACAGACATGACACTGTTAGGTACTGACTCCTCCAGACAGCGGAGTGGGAGAGTGGTGGGACATTTTATTTTCCTTTCTTTTTCTGATAACAAGGTCTCTCTCTTCCTAGTCCTGTCTGTCCTGGAACTCACTCTGTAGACCAGGCTGGCCTTGAACTCAGTCCTCAAGTACTTGCTTTAAAGGTGTGGGCCACTACTCCCAGCTAAGGAGCATTCCCACTGTTCACTATCAGCCTCATTTTACAAGATGTCAGGTTTCTCGAGCACGTCACAGCTAGCAAGCTGCAGAACAGAGAGAAAAGTTGTAAGCTTGATTCTAGAGTCTCCTCTTTCTACTGATGTCAGAGGTGGAATGACCACCTACCAAGTGGTTCTCCATTGCATACCAACCAGGTGTCCTGTACTGAGTTAATTCTAAGACATAACTACCTATAGAGGCTGGGTTTTGCACTCTGCCCTGAAAAATGCCCTATTTCTAACAACAGTCACAGGTCTGGACCACACAAACCTAGTTCCCAGCCCCCTCCTTTGATCTGGTTAATTAGCCAAGATGCTGCTCAGGGCTTGGGAGGTAGGTTTACTGGCTTTTTATAAAGCGTGTTCTGAAGAGTACAGATGGGCAAGATCCAGAGGCTTGGGGGGCTGGGGGGGGCACTGGGAATAGGAATCTGCTCCGATGCACCCTGGGTGGCCGCGTCCCAGCACTGCCAGACTGCCTAACGTGCAGAAGCCACTGCCACCTGCTGTCTTGTCAGGACCTAGTGGGCACCAGCTGTCTATCGGGTGCCCGATTATGTGCTAGAACACAAAGGCTACTGAGTTGTGACCTCTGGCTTTGGGCAGTGCCACTACACTGAACTGAGTTGCCTTCACGTGCCTCAAGCAGGAAGGCCTGTTGCAGTGCTAGGTGAGGGTGTGCCTGTGCTCGCTAATAAGCCTCCTGCTGCTGCCTCTGCCTATACTGTGGGACCTGCTGTGACTAGCCAGTGGGAATTCAGGATTAGGATTAGGCCAAGGATGAAAGGAGCTAACATGCTCTCCTGCCTTGCTTACCTACCCTCAAAGCCAGAGACAACTGGGAAGTTAGACTGCCAGGGGAGAGCGCAGTGAGCCACAAAGCAGAGGCTTTGCCAGGGTTCAGTTCTGTGAGTGACCAGAATTCTTGTTGCAAATGTGCTGCTCAAAGATGCAGGATTTTTTAATAAACAGAGGAAATGATAAATTATGTTGTAACTCCACTCCAAAGGCATTTGGTTCTTAACAGCCAAATCCTCTGTAGTCTTTAAATAAACAAAACTTATTTGGTGAACAGACGGGGGTGGGGAGGGATGAAAGATTTTCAGTACTTGGGTTCCACATGTCAACAATTTCTCTCCTGTGTGTATGTTGGCCAAAGCCATATATCATGATAAATGAATAAAGGAAAGCCCTGAGCCCAGGGCGGTGAGACAACTCAGCAAATGGTTTTCAGCTGATTGCTCTATTTCAGTCGATATTTATCAAAGAGGCTCTGCTGCCCTGTGTGTAAGGGATGTGTTGGTGGCAGGGACCAGAAGGCGACTACCTGATTGGGTGTGCTGACGTAGCAGCATACAGGAGCTAGTAACTTTGTCCCCTTTCTCCCCTAACAGTCTTAAGAGCTAGCTGGGCATCGAAGGTCTCACACTAGCAGAATTAGCTACCTCCTCTATTCAGTTCAGTGTCTCTCAGAATCTCATGAAAAAATGCAGTTTTAGCTTGTTTAAAAAATCTTTCTTTTGGCATATACATACATGCATACACACACACACACACATATATGAACACGAGCACAAAAAGAAATTTAAAAATTTTAAACCAAACGTTCTCAGGACTGGGGAGATGGTTTGGCTGCTAAGAGTGCTGGATGTGCACACATGGACCTACGGTTTACTCCTCATAAACACCCACATAAACACCCAGAGATATAATCTCAACACTGGGTAGACTGAGAGAGACAGATCCCAGGAGCTTCCACCCCACTGGAACCCAAAGAATGAGTGTCCAATTGTGAGAGAGCCTGTCTCGAGAATAAGGTAAGCAATAACAAGATGGTACCTGACATCCTGCTCTGGCTCCTGTGCTCATTTGGCTGCATGTACAGTCACATGTGCCCTCCACAAATGAATGCATCTATATACTCACATGTGCCCCCCACATGTACCTGTACACTCACATGCGCCCCCACATGCACCTGTACACTCACATGTGTCCCCCACATGTACCTGTACACTCACATGCACCCCCCCACATGCACCTGTATGGTTACATGTGCCCCCCACACACATGCACCTGTACACTCACATGTGCCCCCCATAAATGAATGCCCCTGTACACTCACATGTACCTCAAACACACAGATGCACCTGTACACTCACATGTGCCTCCACAAATGAATGCACCTATACACTCACATGTGCCCCCACACAAATGCACCTGTTCACTTACATGTGCCCCCACACAAATGTACTTGTACACTCACATGTGCCCCCCCACATGAATGCACCTGCATACTCATATGTGTCCCCCACAGATGCAACTGTATACTCACATGTGCCCGCCACAGATGTACCTGTACACTCATATGTGCTCCCCCTACTTGCACCTGTACACTCACATGTGCCCCCACAAATGAATGCACCTGTACACTCACATGTGGCCCTCCACAGATGCACCTGTACACTCACATGTACCCCCCACAAATGAATGCACCTGTACACTCACATGTGCCCCCACACAAGTGAATGCACATGTACACTCATGTGCCCCCACACACAAATGCACCTGTGCACTCACATGTGCCCCCCACAAATGCACCTGTACACTCACATGTTCACACACCCATTTTTAAAATAATTTCTCACAACTCTTCAATCTTAGCCTCATTTAAAGTGAAGTATGAATAGAAGAGAGCTACTTCTCATAGTCTGGTCTATTTTTCTTAACCCTAAAGCTGTTGTGGCCATCTGTCCATGTGTGTATATAGACAGCCCCTTCCCCTGAACTACTGTTGCTTATAGACTACTACACTATGGTATATGTTAGTAATCCAGTGCATTGAAGGATGTTTTTACTTAAAGTTTTTTTTCCTTTTGATGATTAAAGAATCTCTATTCACCAGATTTATGACTTATGAATGTAACCTCACACTTGAGAGGCAGAAATAAGAGGCTGAGGCCAGCCTGGTCTAATCCCATCTTTTTTTTTTTTAAGTGGGTGCAACAGCTCAGCAAGTAAACCCTCTTACTGCCAAGCCTAAGTTTGAACCTAGGGACCTACCTGGTGGGAGGAGAGTGCTGACTCCACGGTTGTCCTCTGACCTCTGCATGCATGCCTTGATACCATTCTCACACAGAAAATAAGTAATCGTTAACTTTTTATTTAAAAAAAACAACCAAAGATTCTTATTCTCAGATGATCTGATTAATTTCACCCTTCGTCCTGTAGCTGCAGGCATGATTACTGAATGTCCACTGTGAACTAGGCACCATGCACCTTAGCATGCATGGCTCCACTGAAATTTAGTTGATGTAGGTACTGCTGTTATCTGTGTTTATGTAACCACAGCCACACAGCCTAGCAAGCACTAGAACAGACCTAGATCTAACTTCGAAGCAGAATCATAAACTATGTGCTTCACTGACAGTTATTCCAAATGCATGTGGTGCTCTCATGGGTGTGGGCAATAATGGAAGAGAAGCCCCTTGCTGAATAAGACAGCAAGCCATTTCTGATGGAAGACCACCTAAGAGAGCATCCGTAGGCACTGGCCCCTGTAAACACCCAAGGAGACAGTAGAATCACAAATCTACACCTCACATGCTGGAACCTTCTCTAGAACGTGTCAGAGAACACAGGGTGAGCAAAAGGACAAGCGTGTAGTCAATAGGGGTGTAGTAGCAATGGCAGCAGCAGGTGCCGGGCTTGCTATGAGCCATTTGGTTTGCAGAGTATGCCTTCATCTTCCCCCTTGGGAGCCATTGAGCCCAACTCTGCTGCTAGGAACGTGACTTGCCATGAAGGTCCATGCTTCTGAAGTTTCTGGTCTGCTGCTGCTGCTGCTGCTGCTGCTGCTGTTGCTGCTGCTACTCTGCTGCCGCCACCACCTTCTCTGTGAGCTCAGCTTCCATGATGCATAGCTAAGGAGCAATTCCCATGCTGAGGGCAGCATTTATATGCACCCAGGAAATAAAGCTTAGAAATGATGTTCTTAAGCTGGTGGTGGTGGCGAGTGCCTTCAGATCCCTCAGTTAAAGGTCAGTCTGGTCTACAAAGCAAGTTCTAGGATTGCCAGGGCTACACAGAGAAACACTGGCTCAGAAGAAAAGAAAGGGGGGGGGGGAGACAGAAAAGAAGGGAGGGGCTGGAGAGATGGCTCAGTGGTTAAAAGCAGTGTCTGTTCTTCCAGAGGACCCAAGTTCAGTTTCCCAGCACCCACATGGTAGCTCACAACTGTCTGTTATCCAGCTCCAGGGGATCTGACACCCTTGTACAGGCAAAACACCAATGCACATGAAACAAAAATAGAGGAGGAAGAGGACGGCTGGAGTGCTTATGTAGACGTTGGCACTGAGCACTGTCTAACAGATCTCCAGGAAACTGAAACCTATACCCATCAAACAGGCACCACTTCTGTCCCCACTTCCTGAACCCTGGGCCAGTACTGTCCCTTCTCTTTCTAGGATCCTCCAGTGGAGACTTACACAAAACTTGCATGTGACTGGTTTCTTTTACTTGGGCTAGGTCCTTCGTATCCATGTTACAGAATTTTTCTTTTTCAATGATAAAGAGTATTCATCCATTCATGAGTTATATCAGGGTATTTACAAAGCTCCTTGCAATAGTTTTACATTGACAGTGCTGATGTGTTTAGAGACCTCACTTGCTCTATAATATTGACACTAAGGCTGAGAACAGTTGCTTCTGCTCAGAGGGAGGAGGGTGTTGACTGGATGAGCAGCTAGTGACCTCGGTCTCTGGTTCCATTCCAGTCCACTTCAATGCTTCCTGTGCTTACAGTAAAATAAACCTGAAAAGAGGGTCTCAAACTTCCCTGGAACCAGCACCCCCCCCTCCATCCCTCCCTCACTCCATCTCTCTCTCTTTCTCTCTCTAAGAAAGGTTTCTCTGTGTGTAGTCCTGACTATTCTGAAACTCACTCTGTAGACCAGGCTGGCCATAAACTCACAGAGATCCACCTGCCTCTACTCCCAAGTGCTGGGATTAAAAGTGTGAGCTACCACAGCCTGGCTGTCCAGAACCCTTTTATTGCCCCACCCCACACTTCTCGGTGAACTAGACAGACTCTTTAGCTTCCTGTCTGTTGGCTTCTGCCTTCTGTATCTCTTCAGGAAGTAACTCACAACCACCCTGGTACAACCACCACTTGGGGCCTTGTTACCCTTTCTCAGATGGCAAGCAGCTTTCTCCCACTTCCCAGGCTTTCATTCTGCCATGTTCTTTGCATAGTGCATCTTGCCTTAATACCTGACCCCAAACAATGGGCAAAACTTGCCTAGGCTTCACGGCTCTCTGCTCCACGTTCCTCTCAGCACAGTGCATCTGCCCATTCATCCTGTTCCTTCTGCTTTCTAGACTTGCATTTTCCTCTTTAACACCTCACACCTTCAGGTTCAACAGATCCCGCCTTCTGTTTGCCCTTACTTAAATGACAGGTACCACTACCAAACCATATGTTTTGAGCCATTTTAACCACCTGCCATTCTCTGTCCAGTAAGTCATCTCCTCTCACTTCTCTCTTCAAAGTGACTTTCTGTTCAAGACAAATACTTGGGAATTTCTTTCTGGGGCAGGGGGTGGCAGATGTCCCCAGAGGCCTCCACTGGGGGCTCTGAGCACTTGGCTCCACCATGAGGCAACTGTACCTAACCTCAGAGGAGCCTCTTGCAAGTGTCTTGCAAGAATCTCTGTGTTCCTTGCAGAGTTTACATCCCTGACCAGCACTGTATTTGGTGCAGACCATGGCTGGAAGAAACATCATGTCCACTTCCAAGAGTCTGTTCAGTCTTGAAGACAAATGAAGTCCCATTTCCTCTAGTCACCCAAAGTCCCTAATAATCTTTTGAACACGTTTACCGAGGACCTTCAGTCTCATCAGCTAAGCCTCCAGGGGTTCTGGGGTACTCTGGAGGGCACTGTGTAGTGTCCCCAAGAGTGGCATTATCATTCTCTTCCTCATGCAGGCTCCTTGTGGCTGGCTTCTGTAGCCAGCAATGCCCATTAGCAGGCTTCACATTGCCTCCATGGGGTGTGCCCTCTTCCCTGACAAGGGCTAGCTCCTGGGTTTGGGACACCGCCTATTAAAGTTGTCTTCACCCTAATCCTGTGCCTACCTCTTGACCCCAAGGCATCCTGGGTGAGATTCCAAGCCTCTGTCTAAAGTTTTCTGGTACACCAGCACCTCCCCAAACCGACTCCCTCTCTGTCATGAGGCTCCCTGATGGCCCACGGGCAGTGATGGTCACAGATGTTTTTTTTCCTCTCCAGGCTCTGGCCTCAATGAAAATAGCTCCCCCACCCCTTCCTTCCAGATAATACGAGTGGCTGACAAGTGCTGGACATGACTATTCTGGCAACCTAGGGGCTACTTGTTATTTCATGAAGAAGGATAGACACACAGAGGTCAATTTACTTAGCCAAAGACACAAAGAATGCTGGGAACCCAGGCAGCCTGGTGCCTGACTCTAAGCTAGGTACCTCCAGAAGTTAACTGAGAGACTGGTGTGTGTATGTGTGGGGGGTGCTGGAAAGGACTCTATGGGGTCCTGCATGGCCTGGGAGGGGTTCTAGGTTCTGGTTCAGTTTGTACTTTCTATTAATAAAAGTCACTCCCCTTTTCTATGGGTACCAGGAAGAGGGCCCTGTTGGAGAGCCTCACCTGTCAGCTTCACCTAAGGCAAAATAAGGAAAATAAAGGTAAGACAGCAAACCATCTCATAAAGCTACATTCATAGGCTTTGTCTAAATTCAACCTAAAAATGTCGGTTAAGATGGTGGCATATCCCTGGTTCTCACTCTTTCCCCTGTCTTTGGTGTTAAACATTTCTATTGTGCAGTGAGAAGCGATGCTTCTTTTTTCCTGTTTTAAAAAATGAGGACTTGCACACTTACTGGTTCTCACCATTTATTTTTAAATCACGTTATTTTGTGTGTGCATGCATGGGCACATATGTGGAGGTCAGCTCTCAGGAGTCAGCTCTCCCCTACCTCGCGGTGGGTTCTGGGGACGTGGGGTCATGAGGCTTGGCTGTAATTGCCTTTGCCTGCAGAGCCATCCCTCTGGCCTTTATTTATTTATTTTTAACTTCTGCTGGTTCCTATTTGTTTGTCTATTTTTAACTCTGCAGATGCCCGGATCTCAGAGTCTGGGAGCTATAGGACCTCACGCCCACTCCTGGTGCTGATGTCTCTGAGGCTGACATCCAAGAGAAGCTGGAGCTGTAACTAGGGAGAAAAGGCGCTAATGGAGGCGGTTTGACCCCGTGTTTTGTGTCAGGGACCCCTGGGTGAATGTGCAGTGGTGGTGAGGCCAAGGTTGGAAACAGGATAATAGTCAATCAGGAGGGTTTAGAGAGGAGCAAGGGAGGAAAGGGAGGAGGAGGTGCAGGGAGGCTCGTCAGAGAGAGGAGAGAGATAGAGAAGACAGCGCTGCACAGAAAGGGGACAGAGACAAACACGGAGATCTGAGGCACGTGCCACACACTTGCAAGCACCGATATTTCCATGTAGAGACAGCGAGAGGGGAGACAGTGCAGAGTGAGACAGTGAGACAGAGACATCCCGTGTTGCCGTGGGAGACGCTTACCCAGACGTAGGCTGTATATACATGGGAGTGATGGAAACCCAAAGACTGAGCAGAGGAGTCAGCTTCTTAAACAGAAAAGTGGGAGAGAGGGTGGGCGGAGGCTCTCGGGGCCCTGGCAGCAGCCTGGGCCCCAGGGGTGTGGGTGGAGGAAGCGGCTTCAGCTGGGGCTGGCAGGCTGCAGGACTAGATAAGGACACTTGCCAGAGGAAGGCAGGGAAGGAAAGCCTGGGAGGCTGCCCCAGCCCGGAGAACAATGGCTACTTGACTCCAGCAGGTCATTAAGGAGACAATGAATACAAAGAGCCGCAGAAGCTTCCCCAGGGAGAGCAAAGAAGTGGGATAATTAGGGCCTGCCCCACACCCTCCAGAGTTCACCAAATACAGTCCGGAGTACACCTGAACTCCTCTGGGGCTTCCGTTCAAGCCCCTCCCTCTACCTGGAAGGCCGGTAGTGGTTACCCTTTAAGGGAGCGGTCTTGAGGAGCCAGGGTGGTGGGTTGTAGTTAGAATGGAGCTTCTAAGCACAGAGGACAGCAGAGGAAGCAAGCCTGGCCACATATAAGCATCACTTACATAATCCAGACTGTCGCACGTAGCAACTCTTCCTAAATGACTGCTGGATCCTTTTCTTCTTTTTTCTTTTTGCATTAGAGAAAAGGAACCAGGCAGTGGTGGTGCATGCCTTTAATCCCAGCACTTGGGAGCCAGAGGCAGGTGGATTTCTGAGTTTGAGGCCAGCCTGGTCTACAGAGAGAGTTCCAGGACAGCCAGGGCTACGCAGAGAAACCTTGTCTCAAAGAAAAAAAAAGCGAGAAAGAGAGAGAGAGAGAGAGAGAGAGAGAGAGAGAGAGAGAGAGAGAGAAGAAAAAAAGAAAGTGAAAGGGAGAGTGGGCTCTGAGAGATACTTATTACATTATAGTGGTGATTGCCACTGGGGAGTGGTACCCCCAACATCACATATAATGTGTAGATATTTATGTGTATGTATACTTGCTGTGAAAACAGGGATGGATGTTACTGTGTGTTCTGGGCACTGTTTTCTTGTTTTAGTTTGTTGATTTTTTTTAATGGGTATTTGGGCTGCATGTATGTACATATGTGAGCAGTGCCCATGGAAGCCAGAAGAGGGCTTCAGACCCCCTAGGACTGAATCTACAGACAGCTGAAAGCTACCATATGGGCGCTGGGATTTGAACCCAGGTCCCCTGGAAGAGCAGCCAGTGTTCTTAATGGCTGAGCCATCTCTCCAGCCCCAGTTTTGGTTTTTGTTATCTTATCTTGAGTCAGGGTCTCACTGTGTAGTCCTGTGTTGCCCTGGGACTTGCTCTGTAGACCAGGCTGGCCTTGAACTCATAGAGATCTGCCTGCCTCTGCCTTCTGAGTATGTGGGCAATCATGCCTGGCCCCGAGTATTTCTATTTTTAATTTTGAGATAGGGTCCCCCTCTATAGTCCAGGCTGGCCTCAAACTCTAAATCCATCTGTCTCAGCCTCCCACGTACTGAGATTGTACATAGGTGTGGCCTCCACACACAGCATTCTCCAGTTTTATTCCCCCCCCATCCCTTTTCATGTCTGTTTATTTATTCAGGTATTTAGTGTATAGGTGTGTGCACACGTCATGTGCATGTGTGGAAGTCAGAAGACAACTTCTGGAGAATAGAGCTCAGGTTGTCAGGTTCAGCAGCAACCACATGCTGATCACCAGGAAGGGAAGGGAAGGATTGAGAGAGGGAGGGGAAGGGAGGGAGAGAGATTGACACCTCCTAGCTCTTCTTTAGGCTTACCCTGAATGGCTCCACCCAGAGGAAATCTCCCTTCCCAGGATTCTTCTGTGTTCTCCGCCTGCTCGGAGCTTTAAGAATTCCTCCCATGTCTCCTATAATGATGTTCCTATCTTCCCAAAAAAGCATCCTCTGAGGAGCAGGGGCCTCATACACAGGACCAGCCCAGGGGGTTTGTTCAGGTGTCTGAGACTGGATCTAGTCCTCCTGTGAAGTTAAGCAAGGGGGCTCTGATCACATCTTACAACACACAGTCAGATGGAGTTCGGGAAGTGTAGACTTTTGAAATCCCACATGGACAGCTTCTAGAATGGGAGTGGGTCAGGGGCAGCTGTTATAAAGATGTTGGGAGGAAATAGGACACTGTATGCATGGTAGCATATTATTGTATTTTTAGCTAGTCTGTTGTAGCAACATTGTTAACAAGACCTACTGCTTTGGGACCCAGTGAAATGGCTCAGAGTAAAGATATCTACCATCAAGCCTGGAGACTGAGTTCCATCCCCCACAGGACCTACATGGTAGAAGGAAAGAACCTACTCTTGAAAGTTGTCCCCTGACCTCTACACATGTGCTACGATGTGCATACACTCACACATGCACACACATACACTTAAAATGTTTAAGACCCACAGTCTTGAACCCCAAATTCTACCAGTCCCAGAGAAGCCAAGTTGCTGATAGAATGGGCAACTGTGGAGGATGGGAAAGAAGAAATCAGTTCTACCTCTCCCCAACTCCCAGGCATCCACTATTCACAGAGAGGGTGAGACAGAAAGACGAACTGCCTCATACAAAGCCATAGTAGGCAGTAACTCCTGGGATCTGGGACTCAAGACTGTTATGTGAGGGTGGGTCTAGGAACTGGCAAGTTGAAACTCTCACCACTTCCAGGACACTCCATCTGGTGTGGAGAAGGTGCTAGAGAGATGAAGGTATATGTGGTGGTGGTATGGTGGTGGTGGTGGTGGTGGTGGTGTGTGTATGTGTGTGTGTGTGTGTGTGTACACACGTGTATGCACATGTGGGTGAATTGCCCGTCAAGAGCAAAATGATGTCTGAGCTGGAACTTGAGCCTACATTTCAGGGAACCTACAGGATGGCTTCCTGTCTCCACTCCCTGGAGGAGTGCCATCCACAGCTTGTCTGACACCACACTGGGGTTTTTAAGGCACTGGGTTCAAAGGTGTCTATAGCTCTTCATAGGGATCAAAATCATAGGACCCAGAGCTCATCCACTTGGACTCCCTGCTTTTAGTGAATTTAAGGCCTAAAGCCTGCAAGTGACTCACAAAGATCCTTTGATGTCACCAGTTGCCTGCTTGGGGTTTAAAAAAAAAACAAAAGTAATTTCATCATGGTGTCACTTGAATTCTCAGAACCAGTTGATTCCAACTTAGAACCACCTTAATGATAGGCAACTTGGCCATAAATTAGAATGAGGAGAAAGGCAGCTTTCCCATAGAGATGCAATGTTGAACTGTGGAAAGCTGCAGCTGGCTCCTGCCTCTGACCTGCTGTCTTTTCCTCTGCTCCATCCCTTACCATTGGTTCAAACCTCCTGGATAGCCTTTGCAGTGTGGTGGCCCTCCTCACAGTCTCCAGTGACTCCCCATGACTGGAGGATAGCCAGCCTCTTGGGGCCATCTTTGTTTCTCCAGAGCCCTTTAACTGGTCTTTCTCTATTTGATCAACTCTTCAAAATGCAAACCATGCAGAGACTTTCTACTGCTCCCAGAAATAAGAATTCCTACCCTAAGGTCCTAACAAGAATTTGACCAGGCCAGGTGCCCATGAGGGTACTCCAGCTGGGCCCTCTTGCTCAGCCTAGGTCCCCACTCCTTCAGAGACTTTGCATAGTCTGTTCTTTTTGCCCAGAATGCTCCAGACTGAAGTGACCACTGCTGCATGGAGTAGCCTTTAGTGACCTTCCCTAGATGAGTTAGTGAGACAGAAAGAGAAATCCCAGAGATTAGCACACAAAAGGCTGGGAGCCCTTAGTTTTAGAGATCATTAGTAGCCAAGGAACAGCTCTGCAGAGCCCTAGAGGCCTGAACTTGGGAGGGGCGAGTACTTCGTAAATGACTCATAACTGAAGCCCTGCCTCACTTCTCTCCTTTCTTGCCTCCTTGGAGTCAGACCACAATGGAGGAAATGTCCCAGCAGCCTCTCTCTGTCTCCCCTCTAATAAACCATCTCCTTTCCTGTAACCATCCATGTCTCCATTGTAAAGGGGCATCGGAACCTGAGAAACCCAGCGCTTTATTTCCAGACTCAGATCCCAGTCGATTCTATCAGTGTCCACTGACAACTGTCCTATGCCCCTGGACCTTCAGCCTCACCACAACGACCGATCTGACTGTGTGGAGTCTTTAATCTTCCTTCTGCCCAGACTGTGAGTGCTGAGAGGGCAGGAACCTCCTTAATTCCCCACAACCTGCTCAGTGCCACGAACGAAGCCCCACACATTGTCCATTTGGCAAGGACCCGCTGAATGAACAAATGGATTTAACGCATTTGTCTGCGGCATGGGGTGGGTTTATCATTCATCAAACGCGTCTGCGTCTTAGTCCTTGCTTAGTGAGTATCCTCGTAGGTAGGCTGCCCCCACAGGTTCCTGAGGTGAACCAGTCACCACACGGCTGCTGATCTCTCAGCCTGAAGAAAGAGACTGACATTCCCCAGGTAAAGTCATAAGATAATGTCAAGTATAGAAAGACAAAATCCGGCGCTAGAGTAGAGAGGGATGTCAGAGAACACCTCTCCCAAGTGGCATCTCAGTGGGATGAGTCCTGGCTTCTGAGAGACACGACTCTCCCCTGCTTGTGGTTGGTTGGACCCAAGGAGCATCCAGGTGTGGCAGACCCGGATTCTCAAACCCTCCCCATCGGAGCAAAGACTCAGGAAGGGGTGGTGGTGGGTGGTAGTGGCTTCTGTGCGGAGAGTGGGTGCGTGAGGCGGCGCGGAAACCTCAAGCTGCTCTTCGCAGCAGCTGTGACTGGGTTCTTTCTGCGTGGAGAGAGGCGGGTTGCTTTGTGCACCGAGGCCTCAGCTGATTGTGGCCAGGCGCTTGGCACCCACAGACCGCGACCGCCAGGGTTTACCGCGCACCCCCAGCGCCCGGGCGGGCCGTGCGCAGCGCGCCAGCCCAATCTCGCCTCCTATATTCAGAGTTGATTAGACGCTATTTCTGCCTGGATTTTTCAGAAGGCTCAAGAGCTTTTTTAATCACTACAGTGGCTCATTACGCTTTTGCAGTGACACTCATGTCCTTCAGTTCTCTTCTCAGATTAGATTCTATAGTCAGATGAATATTGGATGATTTCATTACATACAAATGCAATCAACAGTTTTGCATAAATTTCTTCTCTTTTCTTGAGTTTCAATTGACCCCAGCACCCATGGTGGCAGGCGCGATCCACATGCAAATGAGCTAGGTTTGCAGCGAAGGGGAGGGGCTGAGAGGAGGCGGGCACTAGCTCCAGCCCAGGGAGGCGGTAGCCTTGATTGCTCAGGCTTTGGGAGAGGGGCTTCGAGAAGCCAGGGGTGGTGTGCGGTGGAGGGGGCTTGTGTCTAGCCTTACGCTGGCCCAGGGCTCCCAGTCTGTTCTTCAGGTGATCCGAGGTATAGGCAAGCTCAGAGTACAGACTCTTTACCTTGGCCCAAAATGGACAGTGGAGCCCCTGACCTCGGCACCTGGACTCCTGGAGGGATGCCAGAGGTGATTCGGTGGAGGTTCTTTAACAACATGTGTTTTACTGTTTTAGCAACTAGCTGGTGGGTCTCCCTGAGCATTCCTGCTACGTGGTGGATCTGACCAGATGAGAGCCCACGGTGCTGTTGTTATTATCATTATAGCATCATTATTCCTTGTGGGAGCTTATGCTGTGGTTCTGAGAGCAATCAGCAAACGGTGAAAACCAGCCTAAGGCACTTGGCAGCGTTGAAACATGTCTCATAGCTGTTCTCCGGGTCTCTTTCTCGATTTCTCCAGCTCTTTTGTGATGAAGGAAGAAAATACTCTTAAGAATTGAGCCTCTCTAGACTCCCACTTTACAGATGTTTGGCAACTCTGCTTGTTCCCCTCGGACTGGGCAACTCCTTGAACGCAGAACTCATTTCTGGCTCAGAGGACCCCTTGATGAGCGGGGACTTTCTGCGCTCCCCTGAAGCACCTGTCTTTCTCCACCTTGGTCCTGGGCTCTGGGTCTCTCAGCCCATCTCTGTTTGCTCACCCCGTGATAGCCCTGAGGCCAGCAGGTAGCAAGCCAGCCATGGGAGCTGAAGTCACCTTCCCTAGAGCTGAACAGAGTCTCTAAGACTGACCTGAGCCTCTCGTCAGTGTTTGCCTCCAGGTGTTCCTAGTGATCATCATGGGTCCTAGACCTGGGTGGAGTCAGCACCGTGATGGAGGCCACAGGGAGAAGGGGACCCAGCTGTATGCTTTAGACTATATCAGAGACAGCATCGGAGCTGCGGTGCCCGGAACGCAGGTCTGATCGTGGCCCACCTCACTTCCTTCTGGCAACTTTTTTAGCAAAGCTCCTGCTGTGAATGCAGATGTGGCGCTAAGATCAGAGTATCTCGGACCTAGAGACAGATGTGCAAATGCACACACCGTGGGAGGCCTTGCAGGGAAGTACCTGATCTATTATCTTCACCCCAGACACAATGGAGTCCCGGAAGTAGACAGAGTGACTGCCAAGTCATGATGCAGGAATGGTTCAGGCCCTTTCTGTCCCTTCCCTAACTCCCTAGACTGGGTATGTGGGCACCCAGGAATCTGGGTATTTAAACCAGTAGAGCTACCGAGGTCCAGAGAGGGGAAGGGCTAGCAAAAAGTCACACAGCATTGAAACTAGAATCTTCTACTGTGGTCTGGAGGGTCTTCCCTGTTCTGGCTGCCCACTGGGGACCATTCCCATCTCCAGCTCCACTTGTAACTGCGCGTGCAATCTGCCTTCTGCTTTTCCTGGGCCTTCTGATCTCCAGCATGCATGTGTGCACATTTTGCCCTCTGGTTTATTTTTCTCTATCTAGCTTGGTCCCTTGGCCAAGATATACCTGTTTCTCTGCTCTCAGTGGTGTCTGTTGTTGTTGCCAGAGTTTAGCCTCTGAACAAAACAGGGTGATCTGAGACCCCAGGGCTGCCCCACATAGAGCTCTGACTCCTGGAGAGGAGAGCAAGGTAGGCTGTTTTCTGACTTCTCCAGAACCTTCCAACAGTGGCCCTCCCTGGCCATCTGTCTTCACCTTCCAGTCAAGGACAGCAGGGAAGCAACCATCTTTCATTCGTTAGAGATATGCCACAGATAGTCAAGAGTCTGAGACCCAGAAAAAAGAAAAGGCACGTGGATGGGCAGGTCATCACACTTATCAAAGATGTGATCAGAGGGTCATTATTCTAGACATGATGGAGCTGGATGGAACACATAAAGTAGAGTGAGCGGTGGCAAACCTGCTCTCCTCAGTCTGGAGGACAGGACCGAGAGAGCTCAAGGCCCATACCCCTCACTAAGCAGATGAGGGTGATCCTGTCTCTGCCACGATCAGGTCTGAGCACAAAGTAAACATCAACAAAAAACTTGCTAGGAGTAAGTGACTGAGTCGGTAGTGAGTTGCAGAATTTAAGCATGCAGTCGCAGGCATGCACAGGGACTGGTGTCAGGAATGGCATAGGAGGGTGTGAATGAAGGAAACCCTGGAACAGGGGCACAGATGCCCAGTCCAGCTGCAGCCAGGGATCCCAAGGAAGTGTCAGGGAGGAGACGGCGCAGGGCTCCACCGCGCAGCAGGGCAAGCAGGCTGGAGGAGGCCTTTGCTTGATTCATTTAGGTTGGGCACAGGGAAAGAATGATGGGATTATCCAAGGACTTTGCTAGGTGTCAGCAAATGCGAGTGCCCACAATAGCACCAACTACTCCAGGTAGAGGTCTTGTGTGTTCCCCACACCAGCCCATTAGTTTCGCCTCAGAAGGGTAAACTGAGACTCAGAGAAAGAGATGACTTTTTCATGGGTCCTATCTGGGATTCAAACCCTAGCTTAGCTGGCTTCAGAACTGAGTGCTTGGTGACCTCCTGGTACTGTTTTCCAGGGTTCTGCATCTCCAGAGAGGAGAAGCTGTGTGTGTAACGGCCTCTGAGACACCTTCTTTGAGTGAGGGGAGTAACAAGGGCCTTGTCAGAGGGTCTGGGTGCACAGAAGGTGGAGCCTGACTCAAAGGAATCAGGGAAGGCTTTCTGGAGGAGCTGGGGAGGGAGGGTTATTGTCTGGGCTGTCACTAGTGCCTGAGGCTATGCTGTCTGGACACCTGGTACTGCAGCTTCTGACCCTGTTCCTGTGTTGAAGAAGTCCATTTTTTTTTCACTGTCCCATTTGCTACAGTTAATGCCTCCATCTTGCTGCCCCCAGCCCAGAAAAGTCCCAGTGACACCATGCTGCCCACCCCTTTCCTGTCCTCTTGCTACAGGTCTTTAGTCAAGTGGACTGCACCCCCTTCTGATGTCTGTGTCCACTAGCTGGGAGGTGGGACTGTGTGGATACAGAGTTGGTGCTGCTTAGGGATCAGCACCACTAGACCAGGCCCAGAGCCCATTCACACACACACACACACACACACACACACACACACACACGCACACGCACACGCACACGCACACGCACACGCACACGCACATGTGCTATGGTCAGGCTGTGGCTTTAACTGCAGTCTCGGCTCCAGTTTGTCCCTTGCAGTAGGTGCTGAACTTAGCCTGTGACAGACTCCTCAGAAGTATGCTAAAGATTTCCCATCTACAGTGGCTGCCCTATAGTCAGAGAAGTTGGGTAGGTTTGAGCCTTTTCGCTTGTAAAGTCCAGCAGAAGACTGGGATGTAGCTCAGTTGGTATAGTGATGATGTAGTCTATGTGAGGCCCTGGGTTCAACTCCAAGTACTAATAAAGCCGGGCGCAGTGGCCCGTGGCTGGGAGGTGGAGGAGGAAGATCAGAGGTCCAAGGTGGTTCTTTGAACATAATGAGTTCAAAGTCAGTCTGTGCTACAATCAGTCAGCCAGTCAGTGAACCAGAGAGCCCTTTTTATACTCTGGGGCCTGGTCTCATGGGCAAGTTCACTCTTATCTTCCACAAAACATGGACATATACATATCAGATTATGAGAGGAAATATCCAAACAGCTTTTCTTACTTTGGTTCAGTTTTAACGTCAGATGCCTGAAGCTCACTGAAGCTTCTGGATTTCAACACTGTGGAGAAGACGTGATTGTGGGCCTGCAGTGCCAGTCTCCCGGGGCTGGTGTGAGGGAAAACTGGGCCACTCTATGCAGGACACTTGGACCCACACCTGGCACATGGCGAGTGAGTCCCTTCCTTGTTCAAGACTCTCCCAAGGGTCCCATGTCCCCAGGATAAAGTGCAGGTAATTTGGCCCAGCTGCCAGGGCCTGGACCCCTGTCTCAGGTCTCACTTTGTCCTCCGCACGCACCCCAAGTTCTATCTTTAGTCACCTTATTATTCTTCCTCTTTTCAGTTCCTTCCACACACTGGGTCTTTTCTCTGCAGACTGTCACATTGTCTGGGGCTTCCATCAGGAGTGGGGCCCCTCCCCCCACTCCATCCCCTCATCTCCCTCCACACTAACTCTACATGACCCTGGAGGTTGAATGCTCTACTCTAACGCACAGCAAGGGCTGTGAAAATCCACAGGTTTCCCCTCCAGATGGATCTCCCAGAGGGCAGCGGCCCTGTGTGCAGTCTTTTCTGGCATGCAGCTGGCGTGTAATGAATGGATTCCCTCGTCCAGCAAAATGTTTCAACTCAGGAACTGAGTGTGTGTTTGTTGAATGAATAAATGAAGCTCAGCTTTGGAGGGAAGATTCCCCATAGGGACCCCCTATGTACCCCAAGAGAAGATTCTTGAAATGTTTCTCTTTCCTTCCCCAAATTTAAGAGCGTTTTATAAAGAGGTCCGGGTCTGTGTAGAGCCTCCAGGATTGTAGGCCTCAGTAGGTGACGTCAGTATGTCAGACAGAATCCACTTGTCCAGGTTTGGTTGAGGCCTCTGGGGCCTGGGGGGGGGGGGGGGCAGAAGTGGGGCAAAAGAGGCCTCAGGGCTCTGGAGCAATTGCTATAAAGTAAACTCCATAATCAGGTAAATGCAGGCATGCAGGGGATGGTTACCGCGCAGCTGTAGGCGTCCTCCGGCCAGCCGGAGGGGACCTGTCTAATCTCAGGGTAATGAAAACGTGGGTCTAATTACGACGACAGCAGGCCAGGGCTGGGCTGAGCCTGGAGCTGGGGGAGCCTGTCCTGCCAGCGGAATTAGAACATTTAAACTGTCAGGCCAAATCTGCGAGAGGCCTGATTACCTGGCCTGAGAAGAGGCTGCTTTGGTTTTGTGTCGACTATAATTTCCTGGTCATCATCTGTGAAGCCGGTGGCCACCTTCTTTCTCCTGCAGTGGGTGTCCAGGCCCTGCTTTCCTGACTCCCATTTCTATGCGAGACCCCACCCAGAAGGACTGGCTTGAGTATCACTGGGGATGTGGAAATGGGCCCAGAAATGGTGATGTGTGATATCTGACCTTGGGTTGTGTTAAAGAGTGTGTACACCAGCAGGATACAGATGACACAATGCAGGAGGTGTGTCTAGCATTAGTGGTATGCATACTGTATGGGGAGTGCATGGAGTGCAGGTGTGAAAATGGGTGTAAAGACGCAGAAGTCTGGTGTGTGGACTGGTGACTGACCCATCTATGAGGCACATGGGAGGGCCACATACTCATGCTGCTGAGATATCAGATATGGACAAATATGAGGGTCAGGTGTGCACAGGCTGTATACGGTATGTGTTCTCAGTGTGTGCTGGTTTTTAAGTGCCATGCCTGGAGGTGCAAGGTATTGGTTATGTAGCTGGTGTGTAAGCTGTATCTCTAGATACACACCAGAGTGTGTCGTGGTGCATGCTTCAAAGCTATAAGCATAGACTGCCTAGAGAGTGTCTGAGTGTGTGTGGGTGAGTATATGTGTGAGAGATAGTGTGAGTGTGTTTGTGTGTTATGAGAGAGTGTGTAAGTGTATGTGTGTGTGAGTATGAGTATGAGTGTGTGAGTGCATGTATGAGTGTGTTCATGTGTGACTGTGTGTGTGTGATCATGTGCAACTGTGTGTGAGAGTGTGTGCATCAATCTAGATATGAGTGTGTAGGAGTATGTGTGTGAGTGTATATAAATGTGTGAGAATATGTGTGTGTGAGTGCATATGAGAGAGAGTGTGAGTGTATGAGAGTGTGTGTATGAGTGTGTGTGAGACTGTGTGTGAGTATGTGTGTGTGAGAGTGTGCGTGGTTGTGTTTGTGAGAATGTGTGAGGGAGTATGTGAGGGACTATGTGTGTGAGTATGTATAATTGGGTGAGAGAGTATATGTATTTGTGTGTGTGTGTAACCATGTATGTATGAGAGAGTGTATTCATGTGTATGTGTGTGTGTGAGACTGTGTTTGTGAGTGTGTGTGTGTGTGAGTGTATGAGGGAGTATATGTGTGGGTGTGACCATGTGTAGAGTGTGTGAGTGTATGAGAGAATGTGGTGTGTATGTGTGTGTGTGTGTGTGTGTGTGTGTGAGAGAGAGAGAGAGAGAGAGAGGTGTGTTCGCGTCTGGGGTCATGAGCTGTGGACCAGAATTGTGGAGTACCTCAGAACCCTGAATGCAGAGTTGGGATCAAGGCCTGTCTCCTCCACTAACAGGTTATGTGGGCATGGATGTGTTTGTCACTTTCATTGTTTCTGACTAAAGCACTAAAAACTCTATAGAAGAAGGGTTGGGGCCAGAGAGGTGGTTGCCCAGTCCAACCAGCATGGTAGACAGATAGAATGGACTCCCACGGCCTGGTCTCTAATCTCCATACACATGTAGCATGCCCCCCCCACCACATACACTCACACACATAGATAAATACATGTAAAAATACCCCTTTCCTTTATTATGTTTGTTATTTTATATTATTTTATCTCATAATCTGGAGATACAGTCAGCCATGGAGACAAGGCATGTGGGCAAGGCATGTCGTCAAGGCTTGTCGTCAAGGCGTGTCATCAAGGCATGTCGTCAAGGCATGTCATCAAGGCATGTCATCAAGGCATGGCCACAAGCTGCATGAGCAGCTGCTCACATGGTCCCCATACTCAGGAAGCAGAGAGCAATGCTGCCCCATCCCTGTCTCCTTTTTATACAGCCTTGGTTAACCCAGTCTCCAAGCTCCCTCATAGACATGCCCAGAGATTTGTCTCCATGGTGATTCCAGACAGCATCAAGTTGACAGTCAACATTTACCACTGCGGTAGGTATATCGCCCGCCTCTCCGAGCCTCTCAGCCATCACTTGCTGTGCTGTGTGCTTTTGACATTTGATGGGGAAACAGAAGCCCTCAGCAGGCTAGATAACAGTGAAGCAGGAGGTGGGATTGCAAGATGGTACAACCACTCTGGAAAGCTGTCTGGCGGTTCCTCAGAAAACTGGGCATAATACTACTGGAGGACCCCCGTTATACCACCCCTGGGCATATACCCAGAGGCTTTACCTGCATGCAATAAGGACACATGCTCCACTATGTTCATAACAGCCTTATTTATAATAGCCAGAAGCTGGAAAGAACCCAGATGTCCCTCAACGGAGGAATGGATTCAGAAGATGTGGTATATTTACACAATGGAATACTACTCTGCAATTAAAAACAATGAATTCACGAAACTCCTAGGCAAATGGTCAGAACTCAAAAATATCATCCTTAGTGAGGTAACCCAATCACAAAAGAACACACATGGTATGCAGTCACTGATAAGGGGATATTAACCCAGAATCTCTCTCGGAATACCCTAGGCACAATTCGCATATCAATAGATTTCCAAGAAGATGGAAGGAGAGACCCCTGGTCCTGGAAAGACTGGATGTAGGGGAATGCCAGGACAGAGAAGCGAGAGGGGGTTGAATGGGGAAAAGAGGGAGGGAAGGGGGCTTATGGGACTTTCGGGGAGGGAGGAAACGGGAAAGGGGAAATGATTTTGAATGTAAATAAAAAAAACTTAGAAAATAAAATAAAATTAAAAAAACAAACAGAAAAAACCAAACCAAAACAAAAAAAAAAAAACCAGTGAAGCAGGAGGCAGATTCAAACCCAGGCAGTCTGACTACAGCCTGATGGGATGTTGCCCTGCCTGGATGACTGGGAGCACCTATGACACAGGCGCCTCCTAAATACTGACTGACATAATCCACTGAGCTGCGTCTGGTCCTGCACACAACTAGAACCCGCATGATATGTGCGCTTGCCATGTATCAGAGCTCTGAGAACGTGTGAAAAATAGGCAGGAAGTTCGTCTGTGCTCCACACAGACATGAGTGTATGTGGTGTGTGTCGATTACATTTTCAAAGGGCTTGTGATCCACACATACCTATGCATTTCACGTGAAGATCACAACACAAGACGTGCGAATCCACGTGGAATGGTGTCCCGAGATGGACACATAATATCTGAAATTAGGGAGATCTATGTCATGGATAAACCTAAACAGAGTAATGACAGTCACTCAAGGAACAGGCGTGGGCTGGCTTGTGTACAGTACAGACATAGTGGACACATGTATATGTATAGCAGACACATGTATATGTATGTGTTGTATATGTATAGTGCTTAGATGTATGTGGCTGTGTGGGTGCGTACATATGAACAATGGCGCAGTGTGTGGATTGGTTGGTGTGTTGTATCTGCTCTTGTGATTCCTCTATTAATGATGCATGTTCTGTGCATTGTTGCTAAATGTTGCCTTAAAGCTAAATTACTAATAACGACTCTTTTCAGAACAGACCTGTCTCCATGCCAGTCTCCTCTTTATTGTGCTCTATAAAATAGAATGTAACTTTAATGTAAGACATCATTCATTTTGAGTGTATTATGTATGTTTTTGGGGTGCAGTGGTGTGTGTCCAAGCAGTCATTCAGAGACCATAGGAGAACACTTCGGTGAACGCCTATGATCCACCTGTCTCTGTTCTCCCACACAAGTTGCAGAGGCACAGGCACCTGGATGGCTTTCTATGTAGATGCTGGGGATTCGAACTAAGATCTTCTTGCTTGCACAGTGATTGACAAGCCCATGGCTGGCTTTCTTCCTCACTAGGTCCTAGATCAGGTGCCTCACTTCCTAATGTCTAGCCAAGGGTCTGGGTTGCTGCAGAGGCCCAAGCTGTGTTTGCGGAAGCAGCATGGCTGAGGTTCAGGTGCTGTGCAGAAACAGAGCGCTCGTCTGGTGGAGTAGGGCCAGTGCTGGCACCGCGGGGGCACCGCGCATCCTGGCAGGGCCTCCAGGATCACTCCTGCGCGCTGCCTAGCAGGCTGCGAAGGCTCCTCCCTGCTAAGGGTCTCCCGGGGCGACCTCGTGTACCCGCACGGGGGGCCCGTTTCCCGGCGGCCGCGGGGCGGGCAGGAAGCAGCGCATTGTTTCCTGGCTGAGGCCGGAGGGGAGTTCCCGGTCCACGCGCACTAGGGAGACGAGAGCAGCGCCCGCCTGCAACACGCGCTCCGCTGACCCCTGGCATCCGCTCTGCCCTGAAGCTCGCGGATCTAGGTTCAAATCCCTGTATGCAGTCTGCCTTAATTTCCCCGGGGTCAGACCCGAGATACCCTTAACTCTCTCCAGCCTGCTCACTCCTCAGCCCACCCTTCAAGTGGAGTTTTACTAGCTGAGGAGAGACTAGTAGCAAGTGAGATCTCTTGCTGCAAAAGGGGGTTCCTACATTAGAGCCTAAAGGACCCTCTCCTGGGCAGGTTTTTGCCCACCAGCACTGTGATGGATGGGGAAACTGAGGCCCGGGAGAAGACAATATTGACTTAAGGTTGCCAATCACAAAGTCTTGCTAGCTCAGAAGTTTGGCTATCCCCCGGGGGCCTTCTCTCTGTGTGTGCCTGAGATAGCCATCTTTGTGGCTATGAGTTGTAGTAGATCGAATTAACACTAGTCTAGGTGTTAGTGAGAGTGGTGATTAATTAATAGCCATTGATTATTAATTAATTAATAGCTAATTAACTATGAGGGCGAACCTGCTGCACACCGTTCCTCACTGAATCCCCATACTTTCTGCAGTGAAGCAGGAAGAATCAGGCCCAGGGATGTCCAGCAAATGGCTGAAGTCACACAGCAAAATGGTTGTGACATAAGGTGACCTCCACCCACAGTTGGACGCGGACCTCTCTTTCTGGATTCTGTCTCCCACCTATTGAAATGTTGGGGACCTGTCCTGAGGTGCCTTGGCTGGCTGGGTCTAGCGATTCTGATCGTGGAGGAACCGGCTCCTCTCCACCCCTGCCCCCCACCGGGAACCCTACACCGAGGGTAATTGAGATCAGATGCGGCAGTGACCCGAAGAGTGCTCCCGGGAACCTGGAAGCATTTATTGTCTGCAGGGGAATCCAGGGCTCTCTCCCTGCTACCCTTCCTCCCTCCCTTTCTCCCTCTCTCCCTCGCTGCCTCCTCCCCAGGCAGAGCCTCGGGTAAGGCCTGGGGTTAGAGCCGGGCCTTGATGAATAGGGCTGCTGAAAGGGGAGTCCAGGCTTCCTCCTTCCTGGGGATATGGTTACAGGGGGCCAGACTTCCTGCCCCGCTGGCAGCCTCTCCTTCCAGAATGGATCTGCAGGCTTTCAGGGTAGGAGCTGAGCAGCTGGCCCTGGTTCAGACAGACTGGGGCTCGAATGTCACCTCCTCAGGGAGGCCCTCCTTGACCACCCCTTAGGAACCAGCCCACCTACAAGGAGTCCTTCCTTCTGCTCCGATGGCTAGCAGTTACTTCTCACCGTGTTTACCTTGCACCCCAGGTAGCTGAGGGAGGGCAAAGGCTTGGCTTTGCTCATGACCTGGGTAGTTCTGTGCCCGCACATACGCTCAGCGAATATCAACTGAGTGCAACCCTGATATGGAAGTGGCTCTCATTGACCTCTGACAGTGGGATATGACCTTGAACCTTTGCCTCTGAACTCCAGACCCCACGTCATGACAACTTCACCCTCTTTAGGTTTCAGGCTCCCATTTCTGTGGCTTCCTGTTCTTCCTGTGTTCTACTATCTCTTGGGAAGTAGACTTGGGAGCTCCAGGCTGACCTCTGACCTCAGTTCGACTGTATGACCCTGGCCACACCTCTTGCCTTTCCTGAACCAGCAGAATTCTTCTTCAAACAAGAGCCAACACGAGAAGCCCTGGATACGTGACCAGCCTAGGTGGAAGGTGGTGTGTGTGTGTGTGTGTGCGCGCGCGTGTGTGTAGAGGACAATTCGCAGGAGTAGCCCTTCTTCTTCTGCTATATGGATTTGGGGGGATCGAACTCAGATTGTCAGGCTTGGTGGCAAGCACCTTTGCCTGCTGATTCGTCTTGCTGGCCCCTTCTGTCTTTTTTGCCTCTGTGGTGCCTTTTCTGAGTGACTGGCTGCAGCATGTCCATCCATCATTTCCTCCCGGCACCAAAGTGAATGGGCTCCAGCGTGTGCCGGCCGTGGTGCTAATCCCTTGCCTCATCAGTATGCAGCCTGGTGCAGGCAGTCGCAGGGTATAGGCGGGGTGCCTGCTGGCCGGGCACCTTGTGTGACTGTGGGGGAGTCCTGTTGTGAGAGGACACAGTCCACCTCCATGGGTTCTGCAGCTCCAAGAACAGAAAGGGTCCTTGGGTAAAGAAGGGACAGTCTTCCTAGCTGGTGAAGCTTTGTCCCTTGGTGCGTGTCGTCTGGAATTCAGCCCCGCCCCTCTGTCTTCCTCATGCTGGTCACAAGGCCTGGGACTGTGCCCACAGATAGTAAATGCTTAGTGAATATACAGACAGCCAGGGAGGTTTCCTGTATGTGACCTGTGATGAGCTTACCGGCTGTTACCACCTCTGCATTAACAGTGCTCAGAAGCCGCACGCTTCCATTTGCCCATCTCTCTGTTGGCTTCCACGCGGGGGAGGCTGTGAATGCTGCTTGTAGGCAGTCAAGCAGAGCCCCCCCCCCCCCCCACACTAAGGTTCTGCTTGTTCCAAGTGCTTGGTACCTGCTGCGGGGCCAAGATGCAAATAACAGGACAGTGTGGGGGAGGGGAGCGGGAAGTCTTTCCTGGGATGCCTCCAAGGGCTGATGTTAGGGGGTTTCACTCAAGGGGGTGGGAGAGGGGCCGGAGGGAGTTCCCACAGAAATGCTAAGGATGTGCACAGATGGCCCGGTGGTGGTTGGCTGAGTGGACACGGGAGTGATGGGGTGAAGGCAGGTGAGGGGGTTTCAGGCTGCTCAAGAAGGGTCCCCAACTCCACTCCAACAACAGCCGGCCAGTGTAAATCTGGTCTCAGTTTTACACCGTGGGTAGAGTTGGGGGTGACTCAGGACTTTGTTTCAAACAAAAATGTTGCCTCAAATCTGTTTCCAGGCTACAGTTCTTAGAGATGAAAATGTAAATTCCCTAACAAGCCTCACAGTGTAAGGCACCTGCCTAGGCTAAGCAGTGTGGGAGCCCATTTCTCGTGCCTTCTCCACGGGGCCCTTTGGACCCTGTGCGTGCAGGAATTTGTTTCCTAGAGGCCCTGGCAGAGGTCCCATTCCAGTTCCATCGTGGTCGAGGCAGACAGACCCTCCAGCCTGGCCAGCAGGAAGCTTCCTCCAGTCTGCCTTGCCTAAGCAGACAAGAAAAAGGTGGCCTATGCTGCCACCTGGTGGTCACTTAGGAATACTGTTCTGTTCGGGTGGGGGGTGTTCCTCCCCCTCCCCGGCAACGTTGCTCTAAGGACTTTTACTGATCCTGTCACGTGGCTTGCTTTTTGTATTTCCTAGGCGTGGGGATCCAGAACCCTCGCTGTCTGTGCAGAAGCCTAAAGTTCATAATTAGCTCCTTCCTTTTTCTGCATGTCAAATCCAGTCTGTGTGGAAAATGTAAAAAAGAAACTCAGTATCTTTTCTATCCAAGGGTTTTAAACAAGACACATTTCATCTAAAAACAAATGTAAAGAAGCTACTTGTCAGAGAGTCAAATTCCTTCCATGTCAGCACTTCTTTTCTTAATTTGGATTTTTGTTTGTTATGTGTGTGAGTGTTCCTGATGCCCAGGAAGGCCAAAAGAGGGCGTCAGATCCCTTGGAACTGGAGTTTCAGGTCTCTCCCATGAAGGTTCTGGAAGCCCCGTTTCCAGCCCCAAGTTCAGCACTTCTTGAAATCAAAAATATGTGTACTAGGTGCTCAAAATCACATCCCGATTATCAGCTGTGACACTTTAAATGAGCCATCATGTAAGGATGTGAGGCGGAACCCATTTGCACCAGCAGTGAGAACCCAGCCGGACCCACACTGGATGTACTCTCTGCTTGATTTGGAATGACTGTACACCCTCTGCACAAATCAAACTTATTGCCCTGATGAAATGCTTGGGACCGTGTGGTTATTTTCTTGGGACCCCAGACCTTTTAAGTAGATGTGGAATGCATCTCCTGCTATCCATCTTGAAGACCCCTGCTCCCTGCAGCCAGCCCTGGCTGGCCAGTGCCTCACAGTGGCCCAGGCCCGCATTCCAGTGCCTGGCTCCCACTTTCAGAGCCCACTTTTGTTATTAGATGCCCCTGTGGTCTCAGTCAGGTTGCTTGACTCAGTGTCCTAATCTAGAAAGCAAAGATAATCATGCCTCTTTCAGGGGGTTATCTTTAGGGTGAGAAGAAATTCCATCTAATAAGTTATGCTGAGTTGGGGTCATCTACAAGGTTAGAGGAGCCATGCCCAGGCAAGGCTATCCTCACTTGTGGCACCCCATCTGCAAGGTGAGGGGTTCCTTGAACCGTTCTCAGATCTGAGAATTTTCTAGGAAGACTCAGAACTCCCCCAGGAGTTGGTGTTCTTAGGTTATGGTCGGTTCCAGGGAGGGTGTATGTGAAGGGTGGCTGAAGGAAAAGACAGAGCCCTGTGTTACTATCTGTCTGGATGTGCTGAGCAAGGATGTGGTATTATGCATGGAGTGTGGCCAGAAGGTCAAGTTCACCCACACTTCCATGTTCAGAGATGATTTGTGTGGCCTCACTGAGGGCCCAGTTAGTGTCCCCACATTCTATCTCTGTCTCCAGGCTGATGGGTATTGCCTGATCCAAAGCCCCATGTGCTTGGTTTCTTGCATGAACTGTCCCCCACCCTAAGACAACGCAAGTGTGGTTAGCCCACCCTGAGTCACATCTGTGAGAGTATCTAGTCTGCCCTGAGGAGACGTAGCATTCAGAAGATCCAGAGAACTTCCCAGAAGCCCAAGGTGAAACTAAGTCCGTAACTATACAGATGTATCTAGAATGTGGTGCAGCTTATATGCATTGGCAGAGTCTTAGTCATGATTACACAGTTCCCATCTGCTTCCCAGAGGCCCCTCCGGGCCTTTGCACATGCTGCTTTCTCTAGGAAGAGCATTAGGGTTGCGCTAGGTGCCTTGTGTGTGTTTCTGCCTCTTCCATCATCTCTGCAGCCTTGTTAGTTGTCTGTGCCCATCTGTCCCTGAGCTGGGAAAGATAGTGTCTATCCGGTTCTTTCCTATCCCGGTGCTCAGACAGAGTAAGCATTAGGTGGCCAGTTATTAAGTTAATTTTTAATTCCTCACTACAGATTGGAACTTAAAAATCAGATCTGGAGAAAGGATCTGAAGGCAGAAGTCACAGGTCTAACTAATCAAGATCCTCTGTAAGTTCACAAACTCAGTGAGTGGCTGCATGCCAGGTCCAGGGACAAGCCTGCACACCATCTTGTTTCTCATTTAGGTCCTTGTGTGCCTATGACCAGCTCAGTTCCAGTCCCATCTTCCCCTGTTCCCTGCAGCCCATTACCTCCATGTTAGAGAAGCTCACGGGTGAATCTCCCACAGGCACATGGGCACATGGGCACACGGAAGAGCCAGGCAGGACTCTGGCTTCTGAACAGCCTCTTGAAAGGGGCTTGGTGGCAGCCCGCCTGTCTCTAAAGGGCCGTGAGGCACAGGAAGCCAGGAAGCCATGTACCATGGGTTCTGGAGATTAGAAAATTAGATTCCATTTTCACACGCCCCAGGGCCTTCCTAGGAGGAGGCTGTGTCCTGGGGAGGGGAGGATGGCATACAGGGTAGTCCCACTAAGGAGGGGGTAGGAGTCAGCACACAGGTAGGCCCCCATCTGCCACAGGGGGAGGAGCTAGCACACAGGGTAGCCCCCCCATCTGCCATGGGAGGGGGAGGAACTAGCACACAGGTAGCCCCCATCTGCCACGAGGTAGGGGAAAGGGAGGAGGCTGCACACAGGGTAGCCCTATCCTTCTGCCAAATGCTGTCTGAGGTCCACACACTGCTGTTTGGGAGGCTGGGGCCTAGGGCTGGTATCTCCCTTCATGTCTGTCCCTATCGTTGTGGAGCCCAGGCTTGGGTGGGGAGAGAGGGCCTGAAAAAGAGGAAGGAAGATTGCCTGGGTAGAGGTCATCCAGAGAGCAGTGGGAGGAGGGAGGAGGGAGGAGGGAAAAAGGAGGAGGGAGGAAGCCCCTAGGAGGGAACCAGGATTCAGGGTTTCCAGGCACAGGCTGAACTCTGGTTCTGAGAGGAAAGGCACTACAGGGTTTGGAGTAGGCCACCTGAACTTGACCCTCAGGGCAGGTAAGCAGAAATCAAGGCCTCAAACAGACTCCATCCCGAGAGCCTACTGGGAGAGTTCTGGGGGCCAGAAGCTCGGGGGCTCAGCTCAGTTCTTGGTCAAGCTTTCCTGTGGGGGTGAGTGGGGCTCAGTCTCCTGCTCTGTTGAACAGAGGTCTAGGTGGGTGATTGCAGAGAGACTCGAGGGGTGCCTGGAGGTCAGGTTTGATGTGTCCCTGGGTTCTCTGTCCACAGGCTCAGCACCACCTTCACCCAGCTTCTCCTCTGCCTACCACACAGAGCACAGCTTTCTCTTCTCTTTTTCTATTTTCAGATATCCTAGAGTTCCAAGGAAGGCCCAGGCTGGGCCAAGGAGCCACCTCCAGAGCGCTGGTGTGGTGATGTGGAGCACGAAGGGTCCTTCCTCCACCCTGACTCGGCTCTTGCCCTGCTCTGGGGGAACACGGGTTCCTATTGGGACCTGAACTACCCGGGAGGCTGGCAGTGGGTGGGGCAGAAGGAATGCAGCCCTGGCTCTCAGCCCAGAGGCTTCAGATCTGCCTGAGGCAGCCTTGTGGGGGAGGGGGTGGGTGTACCTGGCTGGGCAGGGAGCTGTCACCAAGGTCTCCATGGCTGAATTCTGAATCAGTGTGGCAAATTCTGCTCTAGCCTAGGGTGTTTGTGGGGAATGGGGAGTGGGGGTGGGTGGAGGGGGGGTGGGGAGCCCTCAGCTTGGTTTTCTCTTCTGTCTTGGGCCAGGGATGTTCCTTCTAGGCTGTCCCTGGAGTTGGGAGAAAGAAGGCTAAGTTAGTGCTGGATGAAGATAACCCACCACAACAGCAAACAGACTGCTTCTGGTGTCCTCGCCTCCCACGGAGACTGCCAGTCATGCGGCTTTTGCGGGCGGGCTCTCTGGCCCCTCTCATAGCTTCCTGCACCCAAATCTCCTTCCTCTGAGTTCAGAGTCTGGGATATTAAGCACCATGCTTCCCTCCCATTCATCTGACTCCTGCTGACCCTGGGAAGCCCCTCCTAGTCTCTCTCCGTGCAGTGTGTGCCCCCGGTCACCTGGCCAGGATGGAGGGACTCTTTAGCTCCAGAGTTTAGTATTTTGGGCACACTGCTGCAGTCTCTAAGGACTTCTCAGACAGAGCTTTTCCTGGCAAGGGGTGTAGTGGGTGGGTGGGGAGGAGGAAGGAGTGGGGGAGGGGTGGGGGTTGTTGGTGGAAGGAAGGAGGCATCTTTGATTAGAATACTCCCCAGGGAAGTGTGGAAGTCTGGCCAGCAACACTGAGAGACACAGGAGGAGGGGGAAGAGTCAGAACCCCAGAGAGACATGGAACCCAGAGATAGCTAGAGAGGTCAAGTTAGGGCAGAGATGAAGGGGCAGGGCCTCCCACAGCAGAATGAGGGGAGTGGGGGGAGAGAGCACAGAATGGAGAGAGAATGACAAGAAAAGAGGGAAGGAACAGTAGAATGAGGTGCACGTGGCAGAGGAGCCAAGGTCAGAGCTTGTGGTTCCTGCAGCTGGAGACAGGCTCTGCCCTGCAAGGTACCAGGCTGGGCCCGAGTAGAATTCCTCTGTGGAGCCATGAAGATTCCAGGTCTGAATTCTCAGATGGAGCATGCCGTAGTATTGAAAGTAATGAGAAATCATCTCCCAGTATTTTATCAGACCCCCCCCCCCTCTCTCTCCTTTTCACACACACACACATACACACACACACACACACGCTCAGCACACACATGGAAAGTCATGTATACACACCCATGCATGTGTTTATATGGGTAGACAAACATTTGCACACTTGTACACATGGATATAGGTAAAATATCCCATGTGCACACAGGTAAAGTCACATGGAAACATATAATAAATACATAAAAAGACACAAGAGGCACATAAACACATAGGTACACAGGGAAATGCATGTATGCATATATATGCAAATGCACAAATACACGAAAACATAGACTCACACTCGTGAACACATGAACACACATACTTGAAGTGAATGCAAACAGGTATGTGCACGAATTCACAAATACATGCTTACATACGTACACATGGGGACATACTAAATGTGATGCATGTATAGATATGAAGACATACCCTCCTAATACATATACACACAGAGGCACAAAACACATACAAACATACACACATGTAAACAGACATGTACATAAACATGTGGATCTGCACATGTATGCCTACACACATCATAAAACATACATGTAATACCTTGTACATATGCAGACATATATATATACATACATATGCACACACAGATCACATATACAAATCTGATTACATATGTGTGCACATGTGTATACATTTTCCCTCACATATGAAAACAAAACAAATATATGTACACACACGTTCTTTTTCCTTCCCTTCCTCCTCCTTCTTTTTGCAACAGAGTCTCACTATGTAACTCTGGCTAACCTGGAACTCCCAGAGACCCATCTGCCTCTGCTTGTCAAGTTCTGGGGTTCTAGGTGCAAGTTTGGCTGGAGAACTTTTTAATTTACTTTCTTGTTTTTGTTTGTTTGTTTTTTGTTTTTTTATTTTTATTTATTTTTATCTTTTTATTTTTATTTTTATTTTTTTGTCTTTTCAAGACAGGGTTTCTCTGTATAGCCTTGGCTATCCTGGAACTCACTCTGTAGACCAGGCTGGCCTCGAACTCAGAGATTCACTTGCTTCTGCCTCCTGGGTCCTGGGATTAAAGGCATGCACCACCACCGCCTGGCCTTGGAGGACTTTTTAAAGACTGAAGGGGGAAAGCAGAGGTCAGAATGCTCCTCTCAGCCTCCTAGGCCCATGGGGAAAATGTAGCATGAATTGAGCACCTACTGTGTGCTTAGTATTTTCATACCCATGGCTACATTAGATCCTTCCCAGACACTTTCACTGTGCTGTAGAAAAACTATGACCCAAGGAATTGAAACAACAATGCCAGGGTCACACTGTGTGATGGAAGCATAGGTGGGCGGGGTCTTCTATGGCAAGAGAGTGAAAAGAGACCATAAAAGCTGGAATGAGAGGGAGTGGGGAAACAGCAGGAAAGGCGTGGATTTGAAGGAAGACAGAGGGTGAGTACCAGAGGGGCTGGATCAGGTGGGTTTGAGGGCAATAGAAGAGAAGATGAGGGCTGGGTACACCAGACAGTGCCATTGTCTTGAGATCTCACCAGGGAGTCTGTAGCTCCTGCTAGGCAGTGGCAGGCACATGGATTTATGATCTTCAGCACTGGGAGCTGGGACCTTCCTAGGATCTAGACTGGTCAGTTCTTGCAAGGCAGTCCTCAAACCCCTTCCCCATCCTTCGTCCCCATTCTGGATGCATACCCTACAGTCTGCCAGATCGTTGAGAGGACTGATATTGCTCTCAAAGACCTGCCTAGCAGCTGGCTAGGATGCCAACTGGGTATTTATGGGATGGGTGGAATTGAGCAGAGCCGTGAGGTCACTCCTATGTGCTTTCCAGAAGGTGGCATAGGGGAGGGCTCCAAGTTTTGGGGTTCTGAGGTGCCCACATTTCCAGTTTGTTTCAGAGAGTGGGTAGTGTGGTTATGTGGTTGACCAGTATTCAGTGTTCATTACCACCTAGTTCTTTCTTGTGGTCCTGTGGTCATGGGTGGACGCTGTGTTTCCTTCTCTAGAACCCTCAGTGACTCACACATGCACGCACTCTGACTTTTGCTCTCTGTCTGTCTCTGTTTGTCTCTGTCTGTCTCTCTCTCTTAGTGGGTAGCCAGAGAGAGCAAGCCCGGGGTTGGATGGAGGAGATCATGGCTTCTCATAGTTATGAGTCAGGATGCTTGCAGAGGTTGGGGCCCTGCAGCTCCTTCATGCACTTGTTCATTTCTGCCTTAAAGGGTGTCTATCCACTTGCAAGAAGTGGGAGATGCTGAGAGAGTGAAGCCAGCAATGATGGAACTTACAGACCCCTGCTGGGTCAGCTCATTTCTCAGTGCAGAAGATCACTCACTGCTCAATGCGTATAGTGCCCCCCTCAGGGCCAAGGAGAGACTCCAGAAAAATCACAAACACAAGAATGTGTGCAAAGTGTGTAGTGAGAACACAGTTACCACCCCCTACCCCATACAGAATGGACAGTCATTCAGTCTTGCTAACTTACTTAGCAAATACTGGCATAATGCTCATTAAGCACCAGGCAGCAGCATCTTAATTGTTTTACAAAACTCACTTGAACACCATAAAAGCCCTAAAAGGTTACTGACATCACCTCCATGTTACAAATGTGGAAACCAAGGCCAAGATGCCAAATAACTTGCTCAATGACATCCAGCTAGTGAATGGTCCTGCTGGGATTTGTGTGAGTACATTTCCCTGGAGCAGTTCATTCATTCACTTAACATGTGTCTGCTAAGAGCTTTCTGTGTGGCAGGCATTGTGGCCATGGGAAGGAGCCCAGCTTGCACAGGGAGTTAGGACTGAAGCGGGGCCTGTGGGGGTGTGAGTTTGGGTTGTTGCCACATTCTGATCACGATTAGCTCACTATTAGTTTCTTGTCTTGTGTAGGCCAGTCCCTCACAAAATGTCAGTAGCACAGATGAATAAACTATTTAAGAGGGAGTGTAATCCTGGGAGTCATCCCAGACTTGGGTTGAGCCTCGACTTGCCATTCAGACTGTGTGACTTACACAAGTGACTTTGTCTCTATGAGGCTCAGACTCACCTCTAAAAAACATAGTTAGAGACTATCTTAGTTAGGGCTTTACCGCTGTGAACAGACACCATGACCAAGGCAACTCTTATAAGGACAACATTTAATTGGGACTGGCTTACAGGTTCAGAGGTCCAGTCCATTATCATCAAGGCGGGAACATGGCAGCACCCAGATAGGCATGGTGCAGGAGAGGCTGAGAGTTCTACATCTTCATCTGAAGGCTGCTAGCAGAATACTGGCTTCTAGGCGTATAGGATGAGGGTCTTAAAGCCCACACCCACAATGACACACCTTCTCCACCAAGGCCACACCCGCTCCAACAGGGCCACACCTTCTAATAGTACCACTCCCTGGGCCAAGCATACACAAATCATGACAGAGACTGTGCTGGCTAGTTTTATGTCAACTTGATACAAGCTATAGTTATCAGAGCAGAAACAGGCTTAATTGAGAAAATACCTCCGTAAGATCAGGCTGTAGGCAACATATAGGACATTTTCTTAATTAGTGATCAATGGGAGAGGGCCTGGACTGTTGTGAGTGGGGCCACCCTGGGCTTGTGGTCCTGGGTTCTATAAGAAAACAGGCTGAGCCAGCCGTGGGGAGCAAGCCAGTAAGGAGTTCCTCCATGGCCTCTGTATCAACTCGTGCTCAGGATTCCTGCCCTCTTTGGGTTTTGGATGAACAGTGATGTGGACTTGTGAGCCAAATCCTTTCTTCCCCAACTTGCTTCGGTCACGGTGTTTCCCATTGATGGGAATAAAAGGTAAAATTGTGTAAAATTGTGGCGTGCAGTTGGAGATAGGGGTTCATATCTTAGCTAGAAGCCTGAGATGTCTTTGATCCTGTCGTGGCTGGAGTCAAGAAATGCTGCTAGTATGAGGGCATTGGTTTCTGGTTTGGTTCCTAAATGGCTTTAGGTTTAAGCTTCAGAGAGAATTCTAAATAGCCTTGGAGGCTTTGGACCCTACCTTTGTTTCCCTGGTGATATCAACATTGCTTTTCCCTAGAATTTAAATTACCATATGAAAAGGTGGAGGATGAGACCCATTAAGGCAAAGGTACTTCCACCTGGGCAAAAATTAGTATCTAAGTATCTACTTTTGGCCCTGGGAGGAGACCCGAAATCCTCTGGGCCTGTCCCTAATCCAGCTGGGCCTGTCAATCACTTGGCCAAGAGACTGACCTCTTCAAGTCTGAGTCATCCGGAGGAGACAGGCTAAGGAGAGGGTATGATGAGTTATCTTAACGAGATAAAATACTTTCCCTTCCCAGAAGCCCCGCCCTCCAGGCAGCTGCTTACAGAGCATTCTCCCGGCACCACAGTGGAGCCCTGCCATGCTTGCCCAGCATCTGAGTCCTACCTCAATGTGTAACTTCTTCCTCATTTTTCAGGCACTGGCCAAAGCTAAACATGTTTTCCCAGACGTGGGGCTTTCTCACTGGTTCTCTGAAGCGGCTTCCCTTCCTTTATGTCACGAGGCTGTTTGCTGATGCCAGTTGTGAAAGAAATGATTCCTGCCCCCTCTGTCTCTGTCTCTGTCTCTCTGTCGCTGTCTCTGTCTCTCTGTCTCTCTCCTCTATCTGTCTTCTCCTGGCAGCTGCAGAGATTTGTAGCTTACCTGCCCTGTTGTTTCTCTCTTACACTAATAAAACTCAAGCCTCTGTTTGAGTCTGTTTTTCACTAAGGAGACTAAGAAGCCAACAGAGGGAACCCTGGCTTTGCCCTGTAACACCGTGTCGTGTCCGGTCAGTGGCTAGTTGTCTGTGTGAGCCTTGGCTACTCTGCAGATGTCCTCTTCTGTGCCATCCCTGGCAGGAGGTACCAGTGAGCACAGCCTGGCCCCCAGCATCCCCAACAAACCATCCCCAGTCTCTTGAGGGCAGAGAAGAAAAGTCCTGGATACTGCAGTGGGCTGGGCTCTTCTCGACATGTCCATCCCTCCACCCAGGCTCAAAGCCTTCTTCACCTTCCAGCTCTGGAGTCTCCTGGAGGCAACGCCACCTTGCCCTTAGTGTACACCTGCTCTTTCCTTGTTGCCTAGAGGGAAAGAGAGACCCTAGTTGTTGTTGTCTGCCTCTCTTCCTTCCTCTTTTAATTTGACTTAAGAACAAAACTCTGTGTGTGTATATACATGTGTGCATATGTTTGTGAAGCCTGAGTTTGACACTGGCTATTGTCCTCAATTGCTTTCTGCCCTATTTTTTGAGATCGAAGCTCTCACTGAGTCCGGATCTCACAGATTAGGCTAATCTGGCTGGCCCGCAAGCACCAGGGACTCTCCTGCCTCTGTCTGCCAAGTGCTGGAATTGTGGGCATGCGCTGCAGCATCAGCTTCTTTATGTGGGTCCCAGGGAATCTGAACCCAGCTCCTCATGCTTGCGAGACAAGTGTTTTACCAAGTGCTGCCCAAGCCAACCTGGTCTTCTCCTTTTGATAGCTGCACTCGGGTTTCTTGTGGAAACACCCTGTTCCCAAATCTGTCACGAGGAAGGCACAGTCTTAATACTCATCAGCCAGAATAATCAGGACATTACATCTTCCTGGTGATAGCAGTTGGTTCAAATGTGGCTGCTGGAGCTAAGGCAGAACGATCAAAAGAGTCTCACTTCCTTGAGGCTGGTAGGAGAAAGACGTTATCCTATCTTATAGGGCTGGGGCATGAGGGCAGTGTGAACCTGGAGATACTCAAGTCCTAGGAGAGAGGGGCAATAAATATGAATTTGGGTGTAGCCATATCTGTCCCGTGATTTTCAGCATCTTTGCCAAAGTGACCTTGAGTGTCTGTCTCTTGCATTGGAAACGATCCCAGCTTCTCCAGTTCCCCCGCCCCCATTCATAGGTGATACCCCCTATGCCGAAGGGCTGCTTCGGAGATTAAGAAGCTGGTGTCAGTGAGAATATTTCCAGGCTATATATGGCTAAATGGCACTGAGCAACTAACAAAGCACTAAAACCGGGACACATTCCGTACATGGGGTGAGCCAGTCCACTTCTATCCAAAAGGCTCCAGACAGTGGACTTGTAGGGCTCTGGCCTGAGAACCGAGGAGTTGTTTGAAGTATGAATTCTTGCCTTCTAAGTTTCTAAGCCGTGGTGTGCAAGTTTGCCAAGGATGAGGTGCCCTGTGTCTGGGCATGGCTGCTTCTTATGTGATTGGTCCATTTTATAAGAGGCCACAGGGTACAGGGGAGACATTGAGTTCTGCTACCTGCTGGCAGCTGAATTGGACTTTCTCTGGGCACTCCTGGATGTGCCTCACGGTGGTCCTGCTATTTTTGAACCTCTTTCTTTGGCTGGAAAGTGTGGTTCATCTCAGAACTGCAGCATTGTGTCTGTGTTCTCTAGAGGAATCAGCCCACACCAGAAATACTCTTTTTCGACTTTTGACAGACATCTGATAGCTGACTGCCCAGCTCCATTCTACACTTCTTGGCCTTTGCTTGCCTACTACAAAACTCCATTTCCCAAGCTCCTTTGCAGTCAAGGGAGACCATGTGACACACAGAGAAGTACACGGGAGTCTGTGGGAGTGTCTGCTCTCTTCCCAGCCTTTCCACACTTGGAGCAAGGTGCCTGGGGGGTGGCAACACACAGATATAGCCAGCATAAGGACTGACTGAAGAGCCCCTCCTCATGACATGACTGTACATGACTGGAATCTCTACCTTGGCACTTCCTGCCATTTGAGGAAGAAAATTCCTCATCCTCTCTTTTGATTAAATCTCCCATATATGTTTTTTTTTTGTCATGTGCAACTGGACATTATCCTGACACAGGAAGCCAGCATATGCCTGCCACCATTCTCCCACAAGTTTTCTTGAGATAACCATAATCTGGGACCATGGTGACAGAATTGACTTCATTGTATAATTATTACTTATAATTATGACATCAAGTACTGGTCATTTCCCAAATGCTTCCTGGGGGCTATGAATTAGGCTAAATGATCTCCTCACCATGGTTATTATTGTCTTCGTTGCCCAATGAGGAAACTGGGCTCAAAGACATCAGATAAACTACTCTGAATCACACAGTTCAACCATGCAAGCCAGGTTCTAAACTCAGTGGGCCAGACTCTGGGGACCTCACCTCCCCCAATCCTCATGCTCGGCAGCTCCATTACCACAAACTTCTTTACCAAGTAGGGAGACTGAAACCCAAGAGGGAAGGTGATTTACTCGAGGTTGCACAGGGATTTCAAGGGGTTTAGTTACAAGAACTCAGATCTTCTGGTTCTCTAGACCATGATTCTTCAGGCAATGATAGGGCTAGAAGTTTAGGTTAAGTCTGAGGGCAGTGGGAGCTATGGAAGGCTCTAAGCAGTTATAAGGGTAATTCACATATCAAAGGAAGGCTGTGGAGACATCTCTTCTTCAACTGTGACTGGGGTAGGGTGGGGCAGAGTGACATTATACAGTCACAGCCACCACTTGAAAAATCTGGTTCCATATCTATATCTATATCTATATTCATCATGACTTCTCTGTCATAGGCAACTGAGCCCCCATGATCCCAAGAACCGATATTTGATTCTCTGTAGATTCCTCGGATGGTAGGAGCAGGGTGAGGAGGACCACTGGGCTGATCATGTGGTGAGATCTGTCTGGACACAGCAGTGGAAACTTCCCAGATGAACAGGGAACTCTCCATACACTGGCGGCCTGTCTGCTTATTCACTCTGCTCATCCCTGGCAGGATCTGGGTGTGACCCAGGGCTGGGAGTCCGGGCGATAGAATGTGGCAGGGCATTAAACCTGTAAGTTGAAATCCAACAGATCTGGGCTCTGATCTCAGCTCCATCACCAACAGCTTGCAGCTTCTAGCAGGTCAGCTCGCTTTCCTGTTCTTAGAAATAGGAAGAACAAAACCTACCTCATGGGGCTGTTGGGAGTTAGAAAAGAAATGATGCATGGGAACCCTCAGCATTCTGCCTGTGGCTCACAAACTGCTGTGATAGTGACTGTCATTCCCTTCCCTCCTCAACTCAGACAAGGTCTAGAGAAATCCTTTCGCCTCTGCGTCTCCTTCTGCATCGTGGTACTTTCCTCTCAGAGTTGTTTTGAGGATTAAATAAGAAAAACAAATGGATTTAGCGGCTTTCAATTCTTGGCTCTCTGTTGGACTGAGCTGTGTAACTTAACGGGACACCCCTCACCGCCCCCAGCTACCCACTGCCCTGCAGGACTTCTGTTTTCTCTTAGTGTAGCCTTGAGCAAACCACTACAGTTCTGGGTCTCAGCTTTCTTTTTCTGTAAACGGGAATGACACTATTGGATTTTTAGGCTTATTGGGAAAGAGACACACCCACGTACACACATCTCAGAGATTATACATACATAGTAGATACATAAGAAATGTTATTTTCATTATCTCCAATACATAATGAAAAGGTGGCACTGACTGAGCAGGCATAGAGGAGAGGAAGAGGCCAATCCAGCTCAGGCAAGGAAGGGAAAGAAGGAGCGGTAGAGGATCAGTGCCGAGCTCCTGGTGAGGTCTGGATGCCCACGTGGCTCTTGCTGTCCTCAGAGCTGCTCTGGCAGAGATGGAAGTAGTAAGCCCATTTTTTTTTGGATGGGGGAAACTGAGGCCCACAAAAGGCAGCTGAAAGCTTAAGGCTGTGGTGAGAGTGGAGAGCAAATAGAGTTTGGGACTGACTGAGATTTGAAGAGATTTGAGGCCACTGACTACAGAACTTCCCTGTTCTGTGAAGCAGCTGCCAAGGTGGGGTGGGTGGGGCTGGGCTCACGCGTGATTCAGGTGAGAGTCAGCTTGGGATTTCCAAATGTTGGGTGGGACCTCCCCAGTAACATTCAGATGTGGGCTAGGTAGGCAGGAGAGCACGTGACTGTTATGTGGCAGGGGGTGAGGCCCTCAGAGAGAAAACCTTGTCACCCACTAGTGGGGGGGGGTAGGGAAGTAGGATCTTGCTACCTTGCCTCAGAATAGCTCAGACTCTTTGATCAGCTCTGACTCTGTGTCCAGAGATGCCTGTGGGACTGTTGGGAGTATTGACCATTGGGCCCAGGGGGAAACTGAGGTAACTGGTTACCCCAACAGTTGGATGGACTGGCTGGCACCTTGATGAACTTGGCTCTGGTCCCCTCAGTCACACGAGTTTTTACTGTATATTATTATATAAACATTTTTGTTTTAGATTACTTTTATTTTATGTTGTTTAAGTGTTTTGCTCACACACACAAATATACATAATACACATACATATACATACACATGCACACACACATACGAACCATAGGTGTGACCAGTGCCCAAAGAGGACAGAAAAGGGTGTCAGCTCCCCTGGAACTGGAGTTAGAGGCAGTTGTGAGCCACAATGTGGTACTGGATACCTAGCCCACGTTTTCTGCAGGATCATCAGGTGCTCTTTACTGCCTGGCCATCTCGGCAAGCCCTTCCCTGGATTATTCACACCAGCGGTCATCCCACACGAGCAACCAGCCTCTTGTGACATTTTCAGTCAGCCGGACCCTGTACTTGGGTTTAAGGAGGCCAGAGTGACCAAAACAGTGACAACTCAGGGGAAAGAGAGGGACAACTTCAATCTAGCACCGCCTTGAGGGTGGGGGTGGGGGGGACAGAACTTCCTGTAGGAGAGAAGGAAAAACGATGTGTCACCTGACCTGGAGCAGAAGAGACAATCTTAACAACTGGAGGGTCCGCTGCCCTCTGCAGAGTCCACGTTCAGGACACTGGCTCTGGAACAGTAGAGTGGGGGAAGATGGCCCTGGGTTGTGAGCTTTCTAGCAGAACAAGAATGGTCTCCCACCGTGGGTATTCATCTGCATGTTGGATCCTTTCTTTGAGGTGGACCAAATATTAACTCTAGGTTTTCTAGCCACTGCCTGACCCTGAGTGTTATCCCTACCAGCAACCAGTATCTCAATGTTCTCCACCTCTCTATCCATACTCCAGGTCAACAGGTGAAGAGCTTCATCTCAGCCACCATTTCCCTTGTCTACTTCTTCCTTGCTCCACCCCCTTGGTTGGGCTTGGTCCCTGGAGGCCTGTATTGGCACCTTAGCTGCTCTCTTGGCCTCTGGCTTCATCAACTGCATACTCCCATTGCATCCCTCCTTCACTGCATCCATCTTCTGATGTCACGATGGGTTGTAGTGTGTGGTTACAGCAAAGGGTTCATTTGCTCTCTACTGCCATGGGTCCTGCCCTTGATACCCACCCGGTCCTATTATCCTGGTGTTCAAATGGGAAGCAGGCCCTAAGGGCTTGTCTATGGTTGTATCGAAGAAAGAAGACTTGAACTCAATTTTCTTGATTTCCAGGCTAAGTCTCCTCCCTCCAGGGCCATGGCTAAGCTAGTTAGCGTTTGTTGTTTTCCCTACAGGACAGAGATCTGGGAGTGAGTTGCAGGTGCAATGACTCCCTGGGTCCAGGCCCAGGGTGAGGCAGGTCAAGGAGTGGAGGATGACATTTCTGTCAGCTCTTCTTTTATTTCTTGATCACCAGAAGGTCCCCTGTCCTCTGGGTTACAGAACCTCAGTTTTCCTTCCAGATCTCATTATTTTGCTGACAACCACTTGATCCTCGCTTCCTCGCCCAGCTGGCTGGTTACCAGAGGGACCCGGGGATGTGGAGAAGCTGAAGCTGGTCTCAGTATCCCAGGGCCCCAGTTCCTCCCCTGGTCTGTCCTGGCTTGCTCTGTCTCCCTAGAGCAGTTGGCTTTTGTCCCAGTAGAGCATGGGAACAGCTCTGGTTTGGAGGAGGGGGGGGCATCCCAGCAGGCCCCACCTTTCTCACCTGTTGGTATTCCTTTCCTGAGCCCAGAGATGCCTGAGAGCCAGCAGCAGGATGAATGGGCCCTCCCGTGCCTCTGGGTGTGGGCAGAGCACAGCTGGGTGTGCTGGGAAAACTGAGGGAGAGAGCTCACAAGGTAAAGAACCAGGAGACACTGTGGCTTTGCTCCTGTTCTCTGCTCCTTTCTAGACTCAGTTTCTCCAGCTGTGAAAAAAAAAAAGCCAGTTAGCCAAATGCTTAGATCCTATAAGGTTGGCAAGTGGCCGTTCAGCTGGAGGGTGGCATTTGGCCAGTCCTGGAATCTAAGTTAGGACAACTTTGAAAAAAGTCCTCTGACCACAGAGTAGCCACTGCACATTAGATCTGTGTATTTGCTTAGGGTGTTTTTTTTTTTAATGTCTCATTAATTTAATTTTTTATAAAGATACAAATGCTATATTTTTTTTCTTTTAAAATGATTCTCTTCACCCTGACCTATCAGTAAACAAAATTGCCTTGTGCCACATATATTTTTTGATATCTACTTTATGTGTATCTTTTTAAAAATTTATTTTTTTTAAATTTAATTTTTGCTTATTAACTTTACATCCCACTCACTGCCCCCTCCTGGTCACCCCTTCCCACAATCCTTCCCCCATTCTCCCCTACACTTCTCCTCTGAGCAGGTGGGGGCCCCCTGGGTAACCCCCGCTGCCTAGGTGGTTTTACATGTCCATTTTATAGATGAGTACACCGAGGACCAGCAAGGACTGGCGTGTACCTCATTTTAAAGTGAGCCATTACAGCTCCTCATGTCTGACCTAGGAGAGAATGGTTGAGCAGGCAGAGCCTAGGGCATGGGAAGGAAACCCTCCTGTTGGCTTGTGGGAGAGACAGTAGCGTTTTCCATGCAGGACCCCGTGTGCAGGCTGGGCTGGACTGCATGGCTTTTCACTTTCTTTCTGCTCATCCTCTGCAAGCTATGGTTCAAACCAGCCTTCTTCACCATTTGTTCTGCCCTCAAGCCTTGTCCTCCTTCGTACCCATCCTCAGAGAACCTCAGTTTATTATATACCAAGTGGATGCATTTCTGACACCGTAAAAAGGTCTTGCACCTCAAGGACTGTGAGTGACTGTCTGAGCAGTCACTATGCAGCAATTAATAAAACGTCTTGGCTAAGGCTGGAGCAGAGGAAGTCGGAGGTCGGCCGGTTGGAGGTGACAACTGGAGGGAGGAGTCGGGGTGGAGCCGTGAGATGGGTGGGAAGGGACCTGCCAGTGCTGGGGCAGTGCTGGAGTTGCACCCGAAGAGCCAGCCATTGGCGTTGCACATCCATACACTCCCAGAATCATGAGTCGTGAGTCCGACCCCAGTGGAGCCCCCACGCGCCCGGGAATTCGGTGGCCTGCAGGCGGAGCCTTGAACGCCAGGCTCAACTCTTTCTTCTCTCTGCAGGAAGGACTCTCTCGCTCCAGTTTCCCCTGCTGCTGCTCCTGCTGCTGCTGCCGACACCCCAGGTCCTGCTCGCAGACCCCGGGGTGCCCTCACCAGGTAGGTGGCGCCCTGAATGCCCGTGAAGATCCCAAGTCCTGCGCCGTGGGCTCGGTCCACCTCCCTTCCGTAGGGACTCCCTGATTCCCCTTTTGCTCGCGGTGCCAGGGAATAGGGTATTATTGAGTTTATGGAACAGGGTCCCTGGAGAACAGCTAGGGCCTACCTAGCTCCGGATCTCTCTGGCACACAGTCAACTGAGATCCTGAGCCGGCAGGGGCAGCAGAGACCGGTTCTTTAACTTCTCACCTTTTCTGTGGTCCGACTTTCCAAGCAACCTCCGTATACCAACCCCCCCCGCCCCCCCCAGAACTCGGCGGTTTCCTGTGGGGGGCGCCTTGGGGAGGAAGCGGCAGACACCAAGGGGAAGGCAGGCTGGGCAGGTCAGTGAGTTCCCTTTCTTTAGCCTCTAACTTTTGGGGAGTCGATTTTAACCTATTTCCCCAACGTAGATGGGGGGGGGGTGCGGGGAGACACCAGCTATCCTGGGAATGGGGAAGTGGACACATAGTGATGAGGAAATTGAGGTTCAGTAGGTGCCGTAACAGTCCTAAGTCACATAATGCATAGTGGCTCAGGGTTTGAACTCAGGGCCAGCCTAATCCAAACGCTTCCAATACCTGCAGTGGTTCTAGAGAAGCCAGTTCTCCTGCTGTTCTGTCCCATTTCTTTCCCTCAGGGCAGAGCCAGCCAGGTTCTAGGAAAGAAAAATAATTTACTCTCCTCCCTATACTCTCTTTCCCTGCCTCCCCACCTTTCCTTCCTCTCTGTCCAGTTTGTATGCCCATCTGTAAAATGGGGCCAAGAAAGGTTGGCAGTGGGGAAAAGGAGGGAGTAGGAGGTCCTGGCTTGCTGTTGGATACTACAGGGTCTTGGAGCTCAGAGGACAGAGCGGACAGAGAATCACAGCAGGCTTCCTGGAGGAGGGGGTTTGCTCCTGGAGGAGATGAGAAAAAGAACTGGGGACACCTGTACTTAGAACGGAGACAGTCTGGGTTTTTGGAAAGGAAGCATTTGTGGTCCAGGACTGCAGTTTACTAAGACTAGCTGTGCGTGCCTTTTTCTTTGGTGCTCCATTTTATAGATCAGAACTTTGAGAGGCTGAGGAAGTGGGACCACCTGTTGGAGACCCCACAGTGAGCTGATGGTAGAGCCAAGACTGACATGCCGGCCTTGCTGGCTTTCAGTTTCAGGATGAGCCTAGCTCTCACCTGACCCCATGTACCCACACCTCCACCCCGTGAGGTTCTTGCACCTGTCTTCCTTGCTGGGACTCTTTAAGGGAAGGGATAGAGTCCAGTTTGGAGGGCAAGGCTCTGCCAGGAAATCCACAAGTGTTCAAGTTCATCCCTTCCAGATCCTGCATTTGGCTTGGTGTCCTCCCTTTAGTCAGGGAGTAGGCAGGACCTGGTGGCCCAAGCTGCTCCTGACCAGAGCCACGGTGTCCCCGCTGCCTATGGTCATATCACATGTGCTGTAGTGGAATTTTTCTGTTTTGCATTCCAAGGACTTCTTCTATGCGAACCTTTGGCTGGGGCCTGGTGACACAGAGGTCACAGTCAGATGTGGAGTGATGTAGGTGCTCAGAGTGATGCTGGAGTCCACAGTCTGATGGTGGAGACAGGTGCCAGCAGATTGTTATGTAGGATGATGAGGACTGTGGCTAAGGGTGAAAGAAGTATAAAGATGTCAAAGAGGGAGTATTGACCCTGTGTGAGGAATCATGGCTGAAGGCTGCTTTAAAGGAAGATGACTTCTGTCTCTCGATGGGGGTAGGGTGGGGGAGATGACATCCTATTTGAGCTCCACACTGTGCTGGGGATCTACGGTGTTCAAATGTTTGCCTTCCAGTGTGTGTGTGTGTGTGTGTGTGTGTGTGTGTGTGTGTGTGTGTGTGTGTGTTTGTAACAGGGTCTCTCTTTGTAGCTCTGGCTGCCTGGAACTCACTATGTAGTATAGGCTAGTCTTGAACTCACAGAGTTCCACTTGCCTCTGTCTCCCTAGTGCTGGGATTAAATAAGTGCACCAGCATGCCTGGTCCATTTATGTGCCCAGGGAGAAGGCATGACCTGGTGAGCAGAGCTGTGAGGCAGGCCTAGAAGCCTGAGGCTAGACTGACTCCTGCTCGTGGGGTGAGACTTGAACACAGGCCAAAGCCTCCCTGTGTCCGTCTTGACTACTCCTATCTCCAGTTCCAGCTAGGTAGGTCTATGGACATGGAGGGCCTTACTTTCCTGCTAGAGGTAGCTACTTGGGCCTGCCATGGAGGTGTCTGTCTTGGATCTGCCTACAGGCATGGTGTCAGGGAGGACCCAAGTCTGGCTACTCCGGCTTGCTTTCCTCTTTGACGCCAGCCCCCTGGAGCTTCTGTAAATATTATTCTTAGGGGATTTGGGTGCAGTCTCTTCTGCCTGATGTTGTCCACACATCCTGGAGAACTTGGTGTTCCCTAGCTGTGCCTGTTTCATGCCCTGCTTGGCTGTGAGTCTACATCCCCATTTTGGGCTGGAGGACATCTTACTCAAATCCGTGGCTGGGTCTAAGAGCCAGGACATCTTGGCCAGGGGCTATCTGTGGGAATGTGGGTGGACTATCTGTGGGAATGTGACTTATAGAGCCTTCAGGTCTGTGTGTTTTGCAGGCACCACCATGGTGGCTGGCACTCAGTGGGAATGGTTGCAGAGTTCTGGGCTGAGGGTAGGGGAATGATGGGAAAAATTTAGAGGCATTGCTTGGTTTCCTCTAGAGTACAGACAGGGTGGGGAACCCCTCCAAGATGTCCACCCTACCTGCTTATGCGACAGACAGGAAAACAGGGCCCAAAGTGTGGAAGGTACTTGTTCATGCGTATGACCAGGGACAGCATCGCTTCTGAGTTCATCTTTCCTCTACTCTTCCTTGCTAGCTGACTTGTGCTTGAGTGTGGGTCACTGAAAGTAAATTAGACTGCGTGCCGGTACTTCCTAGTGCTCTCCTCTGATGGCTCCTTAGTTCTATCAAGAAAGATGGGTGGTCTCTGAAGAGAGGACCTCTCTGTTGGCCAGAGAGCTGGGTAGTCTCAGTAGAGAGATCACCCCTGCTGGAGAGGAGTGGGTTGGCATGGGGATCATGTGGAGGTGGAGGCAGACTGAAAGGCTGGAGGTCTGCTTAAGGTAGGAGGAGGCTGAGGCACCAGGCTCTCACATTCACCTTGTTCACAGTTCGCCTTGAAGAAACAGCAGCATCTTTAGCCTTTGGATCATCATGACTGTTGTATCCGTCCCCTAAATCCAGTCCCAGACATCCCAAGATGAGTCAGGCAGGGGGAGGGAAGGAGGTTCAAATTTTGGTTCTGCAGCCTGGAAGCTATGGGCCTTGCGTGTAAACCTCTTGCCTTCTCTGAGCCCAGACTTCCTCCTGTGTAACCGGAGGCTCGCACGTCTTCCTTCTGGGTGCTGGGAATGCCCAGTCAGTGACAGCCCCATTTTCTCCAGCCCGGGGGCCACAGTCAGCATGGACATTGGCACCCGGTCTCCTCTCTACACACTTTCATGTCCCGGGGTTCCTGTGGTTGTTGTCCCCACCCAGAAGGACTTTTCCTGTCCTGAGGCAGCTGGTGTTTTATGGAAAGAGAGTTGGGAGGAGGGAGGGAAAGCTGGCCACAGTTCGGTTGGAAGGGAGGGCCCTCTTTTGGATTGGGGTGGGAGCATGAAACCCTGGTGACATCAGGAGGCCTCACAGCTTGCTTCAGAGGCTGCTGGGAGGATGAAAGCTTCTCTCTGGCCAGCAGGGGATGGCTAGTCTCATCACACCATTTTATTAGTTCCACATACATTTGTTAAACTTCAGTCACTAGCAGTTCCCTGAAAGCTGGTGGGCGAAGCCCAGAGTGAGCCCAGTCCAATGGGGAGATGGATATCTGGGAAGGTGTGGCCTTCCCTCAGGGTGGGGAACAGAGAGGAGCACTTGGAGAGCCTTGGACAGAGGGCAGTGCTGGATTCCTTGAGGGATGGCTGGAAGATGTGTGAAGGAGAAATGTAGTCTGGGTAACAGTGGGATGAGAGAGGATTGCTGAAGCCCCTCTGAGATTCAGGACCCCTTGAGACTTCCGCTGAGGTAGAAGTAGGAAACTGGGGCCAAGTGGAGCCCCTTCCTTTCGTCTCTGCGTTTTGAGTACTAGGAGTGTATTATTGGTAAGAGAGAGTGGGAGTTGGGGTGGTTAGACTCACAGCATGTGAGCTGAGCTTGACCAACAGATGATCAGAGAGAAGAGTACCAGACCTGGCAGGCTGAAAGTGGATCCAGGTCTCTTTGATGTTTCTGTGATTGTGACGAGCTGGGGGTGGGGGTGGGGGTAGGGGTGCAGTATTTGGGGATGTGGATCTCTGGGGTCCTGGCAAGTCTCATCCCTGGGTCTTGCTTGCCAGATCTGCCTGTGGCAGCTTGGAGAGGCCTCCCACCCGCCCAGTCTTCTTCTCCCCCCGCCCTGCATCCTCTCTCTTCTATACTTCTGCCAGAGATCACAAAAATGTCATTGTGGGGTTGTTCAAAGTCACCAGGGCTTAAGCAAAACTATTTGCATGCATGGCCTGAATGATTTCTGCTAGTATGCCTGTAGTGATGGTGGTGTCGGGGGCATCTGGAGGCCCCTGGAGGCAGAAGGGAGGGTGCTGTACTGCTGAAGTGAGCCTCTGAGGTGAGGACCAGGCTCTGCTGCAGCTCAGGCCTTTTGATGCTGGCCTCCTTAACAACTGACCAGTTCATGCCAGGCTACTCTGACTTCTTGCCACCCTCTTGACCCTAATCATCACTCACACAGTGTCAAAGTTCCCTATGCTGTTGGCTCTATGCCCAGAAAGAGCCGTGTTCACAGAAAGGATCTTGACATCTCTGTGAAAGCCAAAGCAAGGGACCTCCTGTCTGGAGCCAGGAGTCCTGGGTCTGCCTGGCTTTGTTCTGCTTTTGGCTAAGCTTCTATCTCTCCCTGAGCCTCAGTTTCCCTAACTGAGCAGTGCTTGAAGGCAGGGCTGGACCTGGATGAATCACATGACTGTTTAACTTGGTTGCTGAAGAGTTTCTGAGGCCACTGAGATATAGAAAGAGGGTGGCAGTCAGAAGGATGGGGCTTAGACACAGGGAGGGACTTTTCTTGTTGGGGGTTCTGTGAAGTGGGAGTAGGGAGGAAGGGGGTGGATGCAGAGTTCACGCTCTGCTGTCTCAGGAGATTTCGTTCCTGGTAGGCTTCTTGTGATCTCCCTGTGCTGGACTTCCTCAAGATCTTAGAGTATCCCCAACTCCACTTAGGTCAAGTCTCTGCTTTTCAGGGCAGCTGAGATCTTGGGGTTCCTCTCCACGTCTCTTGTACTTTCTCCTTGGTTCTGCAAAACCTCTTTCCTGGAATTGATTGCTGAGTCTGGGGAGGAGGGGTGGAGAGGAAGTGAAGCCATGGACAGTTAGTTCGATATGACCATTTCCTGGTGACCTTTTCTGGCCTTATTTTCCTCATCTGTGAAGTGGGCATAATGATGCCTGATATCCCCTCCCTTCTGCAGAAACAGAAGGCAAGGCAGATCTTGTGTTTCTAATATCTACATGCTCACAACCTGGGTGCTCATCTGGTAGAAACCTTCCCATACCCTGGTCTCCTTTCCGAAGCCCACAAACACAGCCTTGCTACTAGGCTCTGCCAAGGCAGGAAGTGGGGCCCATAGCACATTCCCTTATCAGCTGTTTCCTAGCCTCGGTTCCACCAGCTTGGCTCTGGACTCTTTCCCTGACCACTTTAGTGGTAGCAGGGAGAGATCGAGAACTTTCCCCTGGGCCCCTAGCACGAGCTAGGCTGGAGGTCCAGGGCAGAGGGTGGGGTTTCCGTCTGTGGCGTAGGAGTGGGGCAGGGAAGGTCAAGAGGCTACTTGAGGGTGTCTCTAATACATGTTTCTCACCCACAGTCAATCCCTGCTGTTACTATCCGTGCCAGAACCAGGGTGTCTGTGTCCGCTTTGGCCTCGACCACTACCAGTGTGACTGTACTCGCACGGGCTACTCGGGCCCCAACTGTACCATTCGTGAGCAAGACCTCCAGCCCCTACCTCTCCTGCTCCCTGGGATCTTCTCTATACCCCACACTGCCTTCTTCTCCGGCTATGGCTTCTTCTCCCTCCTTGTCTGGCTTTGATCCAAGCTCCCATGAGTGAGCTCTTTTCTTGGTTCACTCCCTGTGGTCCCACCCTGTGGTAGTTCTTCATGCTCACTGTCCCTTGTCCTATTTTGGGTCCTGGCTCTTTCATGTGTCATCACTCCTAAGGGTATTTCCTATAGATTCCTGCTTGGTCCTTATCCTCCCACCATGGGTAGCTCAGGTCTTGCCAGAAGGGATGGACTCAGTGGCTCCCACCATCTCTGCAGCTGAGATCTGGACCTGGCTTCGGAATTCCCTGCGGCCCAGCCCCTCATTCACCCATTTCCTACTGACACATGGGTACTGGTTCTGGGAGTTTGTGAATGCCACCTTCATTCGAGAAATATTAATGCGCCTGGTACTCACAGGTGGGTGTGGGGCTGGACCCTCTAATATGGGGAAGCTGACATTTGATAAAAGCAGTGGGTGGAGAAACTATGATTGCCAGATAAAGCAAGGGTGGGCATAGGAGAGGCAGGGAAGTGGGGTGTAACTGAGGCGGGAACAGCCTGTCGTCATTATTTTTTGTTCTGCAGTGCGGTCCAGCCTTATCCCCAGTCCTCCAACCTACAACTCAGCACATGACTACATCAGCTGGGAGTCCTTCTCCAATGTGAGCTACTATACTCGCATTCTGCCCTCTGTACCCAAAGACTGCCCCACACCCATGGGGACCAAAGGTAAGGAAGGGGCTGTGGCAAGGAACTGGCTTGAGTTTTCCTCTTCAGGCAAAGCAGGCAGAAAAGCCATTACTGACCCATTTCATAGATAGGTAGAGCAAGGCAAGACAGCATGTCTAGGATCCAAGGAAAGGCAGAAAAGGCAACTAAGGGTCTTGCTTAAGGTGACAAAGTCAGAATAAGAGGCTGACTATGGTTCTCATGGTACCCCAGGGTGTCTGTCTACTTCATCCTTGTCTGCAGACGAAGGGGTTTCTGTTGGGTGGTAACTTGAAGCTGAAATGGAAGAAGGAAGGAATAGGGTTTCATGTTTTGGGTGCTATGTCAGTCTGATGTTTTATTTTTACAGTTTCCCGGCTCCACCAAGGTTGGGAACAAAGAACGCCACTTTTTCTTTCTTCAGTTACCCAAGACCCATTTGACCTCCTGGGCCTCCTTTTTACTCTATCTTGAACTGTAAAGAGAATTTTTGTGGTTACCCAATTCAGAACCAATCATATTCACCATAGACAGGGACAGGTTGGTTAATGCAGCACTGCTTTCACCTGCTGCCACATGGCGTTGCTGTTGGACACAAGTCCCATGCAGCCTTGTAGTCTTGCACACCCTGAAGCTTAGGTGTGTACTGATGTCCCTCCAGGATGCTACACTGATGGTTTTCATTCACATGTTAGCTGCTGTTCCTCGAGCATAGCCAATGCTGCAGAGATATCTGATTCCTTCCAGCCCTGCAGGAATCAATCCTTCCCAGTGATGGTTCTTAAGTGTAAGGTAGATATTGTTCCCTCTCTTTTCTTCTGGGGTGATTCCTGTCAGAGGAGCCCAGTTGAACATGTTAATCCATATCTATTGACCCTGAGTCTTCAACTTAGGACCTCACATGTGGGATGGTGAAGGGAAGCCTTTACCAGGAGGCAGGAAGTCCTGTTGCCTCATTCTGTGAGGGCAGTAGGCAATAGCTCCTCCAATATGGACATAATTAAGGAAGACCTTTTACTTTGTAATGTCTCAACAGACTCCTACGTCATGATGACTTGTCTTTACCGCAGGGTAGAAAGGCTAACATTGTTTAAAATAGGTAAATTATAGCCAATTTTGTAACTGAAGTTTTACCAGGACACAACCACAGTTGTGCATACTGCCTGTGGCTGTGCTCGTGGTATAAGAGCAAGATATCACAGGTCTGAGAAAGACCACACACCTGTTCCCTGTTCCTCTCACACTGCTCCTCAGGTCCACTGTGTCAAATACCATCACTCTGTTTTATGGAGGAAGACAGTGAGATTCATAGGTGAGATGGCTTATCACTGCTCATACAGTTAACAAATAGCATTGCCAGTTGCAAATATAGGTTACTTTGCTCCAGGGCCATGGGATCTATGATATTTAATTTTAAAAATAGATTTATTTTTATTTTATGTGTATGAGTGTTTCACCTGCATTTCTTGCACTGTGTGTATATGGGGCCTACAGAAGCCAGAAGAGGGCATTAGATTTCCTGGATCTGGAGTTAGGGATAGTTATGAGCTGCCATGAAGGTGCTAAGAACCAAACTGGGTCCTCTGGAAAAGCCACCATTGCTTTTAACCACTGATCCATCTTCTCAGACCCCAACTTTTTGTTGTTCTTATCTTATTATGGGAAAGCAGAAAATGCACACAGAAGTTGAGAGGAAGGGATGGAGAATCACATTCTAGTTTCAGCACTACCCATGTTTACCCAGCCTTACTTCATCTAGCCCTGCCTCCACGTTTTGATCTCATTATGAAACACTTGGTGGTTTGGAACTTCATGTAGACCAGGCTGGTTTTGAACTCACAGAGGTCTGCCTGAGATATCCTGAGTGCTGGTATTAAATATGTGTTCTATAACACTACACTGTTCCACTTTTCATTTTCTAATGGAGTTTTTTAAACTTAAAATTAATAAATTATTAATGTGTGTGTGTGTGTGTGTGTGTGTGTGTAGGCCAGAAGACAACTTTGTGGAGTTGATTTTTTCCTGTCACCTTTATGTGGGTTTGGGGGCTTGAGCTGAGGTAGTCAGGAGCTTTTATCTTGTGAGCCATCTCACTGGCTCCTTCTTATGATTTTGAGATAAAGTCTCTTTGTGTAACCCAGGCAGGTCTTTAACTGGAGATCGCATGACCTTGGCCTCCTCAGTCCTGGGATTATGGGTGTATACTTGTAGGGGATTTAAAAACAAATTCCAAATACTAGGCCTTTTCCTTGGCAAATACTTCAAGGTCTTTTTTTTTTTTTTGGTAGAGCAGGTTACAGACTACCTGTGGGGAGGGAGGACTGACTCTGGGGAGGAGCCTCTAGCCTTCCTGCTTGGGCTACTTTGCCTGGACACTCCCGGGAGCCCAGTGATCCCCAGGGCAGGAAGGTACAAGCAAGAGCTAGGTATCTACTTTTGTCCCTACCCAACCAGGGAAGAAGCAGCTACCAGATGTTCAGCTTCTGGCCCAACGGCTGCTGCTGAGAAGGGAATTCATCCCTGCCCCGCAGGGGACCAACATCCTGTTTGCCTTCTTTGCACAACACTTCACCCACCAGTTCTTCAAGACCTCCGGAAAGATGGGTCCTGGCTTCACTAAGGCCTTAGGCCATGGGGTGAGTATGCAGGGGGTGGCTCAGGTGCCACATGCAGGCTATCATCAAAATTCATGCGATCTGAGTAGACTTCTCTCTGACCTCAGGTAGACCTTAGCCACATCTATGGAGATAATCTGGAACGACAGCATAACCTTCGACTCTTCAAGGATGGGAAACTTAAGTACCAGGTAGTGCTGGTTCAGGAATGGGACAGTGGGAAGGGTCTCCCTTGTTCTCTCTTATAAAGATGGCTGGGTAGACCAACTGAAGAACTTCCAGAGTGGAGGTACCCAGGAGGACAGAGAGTAAAGACTGGGAGGAGTTAACAGGGCAAAAGCAAATAAAGAACAGGACAGACTGATTTCCGTGGCCTCCTGGGACTGCCTTCATCTACTTAGCTGTTCCACTTCCTGGGATGGGTACCATGATGGAACTTGTACACATGACTGAGCAGTGCCCATTGTAGCCATGGGCCCTGCCATCAAGAAACCGTAGTCTATCAGGGGTAGCATTATAGGAATGCCAGGGTACAGGCAAACCACAGTCCAACAGATCACGTATGTGACTGTCAGGGTATGGGTGAACCAAATTCCCTAGTGGCTTCAGTAACAAAAGTAAAAAAACAAAACAAAACAATACAAAACAGATAAGATGGATTTTAATAACACACTTTGCTTGGGCTGGTAAGATGGCTCAGCTGGTGAAGGCACTTGCCACCAAGCCTGTCAACCAGTGTTTGATCCCTGGGAGAGAATTGATTTCCTGCAAGTTATCCTCTGACCTCCACAGGTTTGCTTTGATACCAGGTTTGATACAGGTTTGGCTCTGCACACAGAAATAAATAAATTAATACAACTTTAAAAGGTTTTCATTAGAGGTAGCTCTCCCTAGATTTCATAAAATTTGTAATTGAATAAGTAGATTACATACCCAGCAGCTGAAATATCAGCTTTAAAAATTTAGAGCTACAGGGCTGGAGAAATGAGTCAGGGGTTAAGAACATTTGCTGGTCTCACAGAGGACCTGGCCTTGGTTCCTGGCATCTACATAGAGACTCTCAATTACTGTAACTCCAGCTCTAAATGATCAGATGCCCTCTTCTGGCCTTTGTGGTCATACATTGGAGGCATACATCCATACATATATACATACATACATGTACGTGTGCATACATATGTATGTACATACAAAAGGAAACCTTAAAAAGGAAAATTTAGAACAGAATCAACTAAAATCTAAACTAAATGAAATAGTCTTGGGGCCACAGGTGGCTAGTGGCTTCCACATTAGATTCTGGAAACCTGAAAGAACTGAAGGAAAAATTCACTGGGGCATCTTTAGAGCAGAGAACTTTACATATAGCTTGGCAGTGTGTGTATTTCATAAATGGATGAAGAAACCACCACCTACCTGATTACTCTTGTGATAACTGCTACCAGTTGGTATCATTAGAGGGACTGGAGGCTGGGACTGCTCCCCTAGAAAGTTAGAGTTGCAAGGGAATTGAGGAATCCAAGAAAGGCCACAGTCATCTTTTCCTTGCTCCTCAGGGAGTTTAGCTGTGGGAAGGTTTGGAGGCAGGAAGACCCAGGGATTTGTAAGAGATGTCTGAGTGAGAGGAGGGGAGCTACTGTGGGTGATTTTAGACACCTCTGGAGGGCCCTATTGTATGGAGGCTTTTCTCTCTCTCTCTCTCTCTCTCTCTCTCTCTCTCTCTCTCTCTCTCTCTCTCTCTCTCTCTCTCTCTTTTAAAAACGGGATATACTGATTGTTGTGTACCCAAGATGTAAGGGCAAGGGTCAGCTTAGGGCAGGCACTTAGAGAGCTGCAGGTAGGTGGGCCAGGGCTGAGGTAGTAAAGCCGGAACATAGAGGCTCTCTGTGGAGAGCTCCAAGGTGGATCTTGGAGGAGAGCCGGAGTCAGGTTGCCAGGCGGCCTCATCCCACAGGTGCTGGACGGAGAGGTGTACCCACCTTCCGTGGAACAGGCGTCCGTGTTGATGCGCTACCCACCAGGTGTCCCGCCCGAAAAGCAGATGGCCGTGGGCCAGGAGGTGTTTGGGTTGCTCCCGGGGCTGATGCTCCTCTCTACGATCTGGCTGCGCGAGCATAACCGCGTGTGTGACCTGCTGAAGGAGGAGCATCCCACGTGGGATGATGAGCAGCTCTTCCAGACCACTCGCCTCATCCTTATCGGTGAGCACGTGCCCGGAGAAGCAGGAAGGCAGGCAGGCAGGTTAAGGACCCTGGTGTTACAGAACTTGGGGAGTCACAGCCTGAGCCCAAACCAGGTTTGGCTACCCATGCTCAGTAAACAAAACACAAGCAACTTAATAGTGAAAAGCGGAAAAAAAAAGATTTAGCCAGTGAGGTCACATTGGTGAGAGGGGCCGCCAGTCACTGGTGGCTAAGACCTTAGGCCCAGGTCTCCAGGCTGTGGCTTCAGTTCCTACATATGTTGATAGAAGGATTTGCTATTCGGCCTGGAGGGAAGAAGGCTCTGAGTATATTTGATTGGTCATCTCAAATACCTGTTTGGTTCCCCCTTGTGCTGTATGTACCCAGTTTGGCACTAAAGTCCCCAGCACACCAGCATCAAACTCCAGCTTACCCTACCCTCAGGAACCCCAATTTCTCTTTCTCTCAGTCTGTCAGTCTTTGTAGAATTTGGTAGATTCTAGGTGACTCAGAGACAAGATATTTTTGTGTCTCCTATGGGGGTGGGTCCGTAACCTAAAATGTCAGATGGTTTCCTGCCTGAACCCTGACACCTCTGTCCAGACCATGCTCTCCTTGTCTGAGTCACTACCTCTGGGCACAACTGGGCATGACTGGTTCCAATTATAGAGCCTAATTCACTGGCTTCTGGAAGAGTTGGGAGCTGGGGGATAAGAATAGTCTGAGGTGGACAGGCCGACTCTTCTGATGTCTGTATTGCACAGACCTTTACCAGAGAGGCCAAGTCTGTGGCTAGAGGTTGCACCCTGCTGTGTGAAGACACTGTTATCAGAGTTAGGACTTCAGCCAACCCACACTGACACAGCTGAGGTCGCCAGTCCTATGCCAACAGCCTAAGTGCCCCTGTTGTCCACTCCTCACATGACCTGATGCATGAGCATATGGGAATCCCATGGCAATTAGTAGAGCCTACAGTTTACAGGAGAGGAAAGTGAGCTTCAGTGAGACAAATAACTTGACTCAAGCTCAGACGCCCACATATTGAGAAGCTAGGATTTGAGCCCAGGTCTGCTAACCGCAAGTCCTGTGTCTCCAGGTCAGTTTACTAAAAAAGCCAGTTTATCTGTTGGCTGATTGGTCCAGATAACAGTTTCCTCCTCTAACTATCCAGCTGGCCAGTTTTTATATTGTTCTGGAACGCTCAAACTTACGGCTTTCTTGGCTGTTTGCTTTGTGTATAGCTGCTTCCTAAGGGATTAAAGGGAAACCCCTGCCCATGAGATTCTGACATATATAATAGCACATGAGAAGTATATTACATTTAAACAAGTTCTTAGGGCTGGGTTCCCCAGCTGTGTGGCTTTCTTTGGCTGCTGCAGCAGCTGTCAGATGGGCTCTCTGAAGCCCTTGTCCCTCACTGAGGGTTTCAGAGAAATGACATTCCTCACTAATGAAACAGCATGCTTTTATATCTTTCAGAGTTTCTCAGCTTAAAAACTTTTTTTTGAGACAAAGTCTTTTCATTTAAACCATTCTGGCATCAACTATGAAACCCTCCTGCCTCAGCATCTCCTACACCCCTAAATTCTGGGTTTACAGGCTACATGACTTCTCCAGACCCTTGTCATGATCTGTAGGAGGGAGGCTACATGAGGATTGGGAAAATGGTTCTTTGTTATCTTTTAATTTATTTTATATATTTTGGTATTTTGGCCTTCATGTATAGCTGTGCATCAGGTGCCTGGATGGTGCCCATGGAGGTTAGAAGAAGGCATCAGATCCACTTGAACTGGAGTCACAGATGGTTGTGAGCCACCATGTGGGTGTTGGAAATTGAACCTGGGTCCCTGGGAAGAGCAGTCCGTGCTCTTAACCTCTTAGCCATCTCTCTTTAGCCCCTGGAACCCAGTTCTTGCATGATTCCTTTCCTGGGTCCAAGGCCTTCCTTTGGAGCAGCAGTGCTCTTGTCTGGGTCTGTCAGTCAAGTCTGAGACAGTTCTGTTTTCACATCCCCTTACAAAGACTCAAAGCAGAAGTGACCCAGGGGAATAAGTGAACACCAGCACCAGCAAGGAGACATAAACAAGCGCTTTTCATGAGCTGTTCATTTCCCATGCATCTGAACTCTGCTGACCTTGTTTCCTATCTCCCTCCCCACCCCCCGCAGGGGAAACCCTCAAAATTGTCATTGAGGAGTATGTGCAGCACTTGAGTGGCTATTTCCTGCAGCTCAAGTTTGACCCGGAACTGCTGTTCCGAGTCCAGTTCCAGTATCGCAACCGCATCGCTATGGAATTCAACCATCTTTATCACTGGCATCCGCTCATGCCCAACGCCTTCCAAGTGGGCTCACAAGAGTACAGCTACGAGCAGTTTTTATTTAACACTTCTATGCTGGTGGACTACGGTGTTGAGGCACTGGTGGATGCCTTCTCTCACCAGAGGGCTGGCCGGGTAAGCTTCAGAGAAATGGAGGCATCAGGGGTGGGGGCTCTGGGATACAACAGACCTGGTCTAAACCCGGTTTCTTCACCTGTGGAATGAACACAGTGTTACTTCTACAGGTGGTTGTAAATATCCCTTTCTGGATTCTCTCATTTAGATGACAGTACCAGGTGTTATTAGTTACTTTCATGGTACAATGACAGAAACAACTCAAAGAAGGAAGGGTTTGGCTCACAGTTTCAGGGGCAAGGCAGTCTGTCACAGTGAGGAGGCTGTGGCAGAGTGGCCCAGTCTGTGTGTGGCGGCAGGAGCTCAAAGCAGAGGCTGTTCACATCACAGCAGAGCAGGAGACAATGAGTTGGGAGCCAGGGGCTGAGCTGTAACCCTTAAAGGCTGCTTTCTGGTAACCCACTTGCTGCAGCTTGGCCTCGTCGTCTAAAGGCTCCAAAGCACTCCCAGTAGTGCCAGCATTTGAGGAGCAAGTACTTAAAATAGAAATTTATGGAATACATTTCAGGTTCAAACCACAGCACGGGCATTATTCCAGATGCTAAGGATATAGTGGTTCTTGGACCCTGTCCCTTTGCCATTCACGCTGTAGAAGAGAAACAGTCCTGTGACAGATAACATCATTTGAGTACTTGTTGTGTATTAGGGACCATGACCAGTGCTTTCTAATGTCCTCAGAATTCTAAGAACATGTTGAAGACTGTAGTATAGAAAGCCACGGTGCCCCGTCAACTCTGTGAGCCAGAGCGGAGTGTTAGTTAAGGTGATGGGTAAAGCAGAGATGGTAAAGATGGGCAGGCACTTTGCATGGAGAGCAGTGGTGCTGGTGATGGGAGCTGGTTGTGCTCTATATGGAGAGGATGGCATGCACAAAGGCCTGAGGGTCAGAGGGCGTAGCCCCTGAAGGACAGGAGGACCCTATTAGGAGTCCTATGTTGTAGCCCTGGCAAATGAATACATTTTCTTGGGATTCCTAGCCAACCCCCTCTGAAATTCCTCCTTCTCTACATTTGGAGGCACCCTGTTCTTCACCCCAGCTCTCTGGATCCCTCTTTCTCATCTTCAGCCCTCTGTTTCTCTGTCATCCTTGTCTCTCAGCCCTGTTAGGAAGGTGTGGTACCTAGTGGATTTAGATTTCCTCCTGGTAATTTGACTGCAATTAGCATTAGCTTGTTGGCAGATTTCTGCCCTTCTGCTTGCTCTCTGTGGTAACATGGGTGTGAGAAGAGATAGTAGCCTTTGTGTGGAGCTATGTGACTGTGAACTGTGTGATAGGTTTGGGTTTTGAAATTGCCAGAAAATAGCAGGTGTTGACTCTCAGGATAGTAAAAAGGAACAGAGCTGGACAAAGCTGGGCTTTCTCTAACAATCATTGTTGATGGCTACCGTCTGGGGATGTGGCCATGGGACTGCACTGTGACAGTGTTTTGCTCCTTCGTCTCCTTTATTTCACCACGACCGTATCAGGTGGATGCTCTCACTTTCCCAATTTTTGCATATGAGGAAACACAAACTTAGTCTGTGTGCCGGGGTTTTCCAAAAGAAAAAAAATGCCGTGGGAGGCTTAAGGTAACAAAGACATATTCTCCTATGGTTAGGTGGCAACAGGGCTATGCTAACACTCTCTGGGGCTCTAATGGGGGACCTATTCCATTTCTTCCCCATTGAGATCCTACAGTTTTTGGTATTTCTTGGCTAGTAGAAGGGTCACTCAACTGTCTGCCTTCATCACTTTGTCACATGGTGTCTTCTCTGTGTCTCCAGTATCATTTAAAAATGACCACTGGGCTGGGCACAGAGGCACACTCCTATAGTCCCAGCACACTGGAGGTGGAAGGAGAAGGATCAGGAGTTCAATGTCATTCTACTTCCATGGCGAGTCCCAGGCCAGCCTGGGTTACATGAGACCCTGTTTCAAAAATCAAACATAAATGAACAAGGCATAACTTCTTGGTTTAGGATCTTCCCTAATGAAGCATGACTTTATTTTGCCTACACCCATGAAGACCATATAGTTCTCTTATCCACAGGGAATACATCCTAAGACACCCCCTCCATGGATGTTAGAAATGGTAGAGTACTAAACCATGTATATGTTTTTTATTCCTATACATACAAACCGTGGTGAAGTTTAACATAAATTAGTACACTAAGAGACATAATAATAGTTGTAAAACAATTTTCTGTAATAAAGTATATAATGTGGTCTTTCTCTCTCAGTGGTATACTATGCTCACCTCTCTTGGGATGATGTGAGTTGACCTTGTGTCTACACAAGGACATAGGATGTGACAAATGACACAGGTATATGATATTTAGTTTACTTCATAAGGGTTACCTGGGTGTAGCCCTCAGTTATCAGGACCATTGACTTGATAACTAACAGATGCTCAGTGATTGACAAGCCAGGGAGCTTGTGCAGTACAGACATGTTGGACAGAGGGATGATTCACATCCTGGGCAGGATTGAGAGAGTCCTCATTAGATTTCATCACGCTACTCAGAATAGCATGCAATTGAAAACTTCAGAATTGTTTGTTTCTGGAATTTTCCATTGAATATTATCAGATTGTAATTGCCTGTGGGTGATAGAAAGTGTGTAAAGCTAAGCCACCAATAAAAAGAGATAATTTTCAGCTAAGGTCATGATTGTGGGTGCTGCAGGTTAGACTTCGGTGCATCTTGAGGGGCACAAGTCCAGCCATACAGGGCTGGGCCTGACGCCACTTTCTGCACGCTGTTCCAAGCCTGCCCTGCTCTGAGCCGGATGATTTCAAGTCAGCTATGTTTTTCTTTCCTGCTCAATTATACTTGTTCTATAAAAAGAGATCCCCCCCTCCAAAAAAAAGAGAAAATAAAGAGAAAATAAAGAGAAAAAAAAAGAGATCTCCATCTTAAGCATTAACATGATTATTTCAGGAGAAGTAAAGCTTCCTTAAAACTGATGCTCCTTAGTTATTATGACTTTTTATGGGCTCGTGTGTGTGTGTGTGTGTGTGTGTGTATGTGTGTGTGTGTATGTGTATGTATGTGTGTATGCATGCGTGTGTGTGTGTATGTGTGTGTGTATGTGTGTGTGTGTGCATATGTGTATGTGTGTATGTGTGTGTGTATGTGTGTGTGTGTATGAGTGTGTGTATGTGTGTGTGTGTGCATGTGTGTGTGCGTATGTGTATGTGTGTGCATGTGTGTGTGCGTATGTGCATGCGTGTGTGCGTGTGTGTGTGTGTGTGTGTGTGTGTGTGTGTGTGGTCAGCTTTGTGTCACTCTTCAGGAGCTGTCCACCTTGTTTCTCAGACAGGATCTCTTCCTTACTTGGCCTGGAGCTTGCCTAGTGAGCTAGGCAAGCTGGCTAACAGGCCTTGGGGATCTGGAGTCTTCATTTTCATGGGGACTTTTTTTTTCTTTCAATAAAGACGACAGTACCTGTTGGTGTGACTCCAAGGGGTTCAAGTAATTGTAGTGTGGAGTACGCACACTTCAGTGTTGAGGAAGCAGGGACACTGCAGGCCTCTGAGGGAGAACAACAGGATAGGGCTAGAGCCAGACTGAAGCATCACGATCTCAGGGCTACACCACATTCTGTCCGGGTTCAGAGAGAACTGGAGCCTTGTAGTTCTTCTCTTAGACTGTACACAGGACAGTGTAAGAGTTTGATCTGATTCTGAGACTGACAGCGTACTCATCTCTTGCAGATTGGTGGGGGTAGGAACTTTGACTACCATGTTCTGCATGTGGCTGTGGATGTCATCAAGGAATCCCGAGAGATGCGCCTACAGCCCTTCAATGAATACCGAAAGAGGTTTGGCCTGAAGCCTTACACCTCTTTCCAGGAGCTCACAGGTAGGTACTGTATCCCAGGCACAGACTCTGCCCTTGAGGCATGTCCAGAAAGTGAAGGAGATCACAAGCAGAGAGACTGGGACGATGCAGGTGGTCAGCACTGAGGCCGAGAATTGTCAGGGAAGACAGTGAATGTGACAGTGGCCTGCTGAGTGAGAGAAACCACCTTCCAGGTGAGTGTGAGGGATAAATAAGACATTTCCAGGTGGAAAATAGAGGGAGGGGCACTTCAGGTATGGCAAGGGGAAGACAAAAGGACAGAGGTAAGAAAAGTAGGTACCTGTCTGGGAGAATAGTCATGTGAGTGAGGGCCTTGTCTTGGGAGATGCTAGGTAGCAAAGGGAGGTTGGCACTGCACTAGCGTCTCAGACGCTGAAGGCTTGGGTTGTATCCTTTCTAGTTCCTAAGTACTAAAAAAGATGATAGAAGTATCTGGTTGGTCGGGGGAAGCTGTGGCTCAGTGATTGAGAATTTGCACAGCATACAAGAGGTCCTTGGCTTAATCCCCTTGATGAAACAAGACAAAATAAAAAAAATCATATACACATTTACACACACACACACACACACACACACACTCATTTATATACTCAGAAATATACATGCATATGTACTTAGACATATACTGTCTTACAAACAAACATATACACACATACTTATACCTACAGATATACTCATATATACAAACACACACTCATGCATACTTACACACACTTATACACACACACTTATACACACACACTTATACACACACACACACACACACACACACACACACACACACACACGGCTCTAGGATAATAGGGCCTGGGCATAGGTAAGGCCTTGAGATCTTACTTGAGGGGATCAAGATAGGCTGTTTTCTTCATGTTATTATGGCCCAAGAATTAAGTCCAGAGAATGGGGTGAGTTGCTTGAGGTCACAAGCTATTTGGGGACAGATCTAGACCTCTGTTCTCTTTTGTCACTATGTAGTCCAGGTTGAAGGGCCTATTTGCTTTTTCTTTCCTGACTATTCCCTGATGACTTCAGGTCAAATTTTAAGATGTTTCCTCTAGTTGCTCAAATTGTTCTTCTGTAGTATCTGTCATCCCCAGAGAAAAACTAAATTCAGAAGCCTCCATCCCCAGACTGATCTTAACAAAATCATGAGTGACTGTATCCTCTTGCTCCACAGGAGAGAAGGAGATGGCTGCTGAGTTGGAGGAGCTGTACGGTGACATCGATGCTTTAGAGTTCTACCCTGGGCTGATGCTGGAAAAGTGCCAGCCCAACTCCATCTTTGGGGAAAGTATTACTGAGATGGGGGCTCCCTTTTCCCTCAAGGGCCTCCTAGGGAATCCCATCTGTTCCCCAGAGTACTGGAAACCCAGCACGTTTGGTGGTGACGTGGGCTTCAACCTTGTTAACACAGCCTCACTGAAGAAACTGGTCTGCCTCAACACCAAGACCTGCCCCTATGTTTCCTTCCGTGTACCAGATTACCATGGAGATGACGGGTCTGTCTTAGTGAGGCAATCCACTGAGCTCTGAGGGGGCTGGAAAACAGCCTTCTGGAGGGATGAGTTTTGTTCCTGAGGAAGACAGTCCTTGATGTGGGTTTCCTGGCTTGGTATTGTGAGAGCTGGTGTTGACATTTGGAACTTTGGGTCTCACCCTTGCCTAGAATATTGTGATTTTACTATTTTAGGATGCTGAATTCTTTGTTAACTAAAAAAGTTAGGAGTGGTTTTATCTGGCTCCTCAAAACTTGGCTCCTTGTTGGTAACCCAGAAAGTCAGATTTCTGGTTGATTTGGAATATAGGCTTAAAACTTTATATTATAGGGCAGGGTGTGGTTGCACACACCTTAATCCCAGTACTTGGAAGGCAGAGGCAGTTGGATCTCTGTGAGTTTGAGGCCAGTCTGGCTTATGTAGTGACTTCTAGGCCAGCCATGGCTGCATAGTGAGACTATTTCTCAAAATAAACAAACAAACACACAAACAACAAACAAACAACTTCAGAATGTAGAACTCCTTCAGAAATCCCTTGAAAGTTAAAGGGGTCCTTCATTTTCTTCCTAGAATCTGGAGGCCCCTTCAGAATGTTGACTAGCTGACAGGTGACTCAAAGGGTCCTGTTCCTGGTCAATGATCTATAACATGGGCCAAAACATCCCAGACTTGAATGTCTAGAATGTGGAATTGATTCATTTTCCTGTTCAGTGAAATGGACACAGAACAAAAGAGTCCAACGTCCAGCAAGGATTGCCTTGTCCAAGTTTATGTCTACACCAAAGAGCAAGGCAGTAAGGTGTTCTTGGGAGCCACCTTTAGACTCTTTCCAAAGCTGTGGAGGGAACGGATGGATTCATCTATGATCTAGGTTGGAAGCCACCACAGTTCTAACCCCATACAGCTCTTTGCTGTGGCAGCTGTTCTCATGAAGCTAATAAAATTCTCTTTCCAAAGTTTCTTGTTATATATCTCTTTAAGTCTTGTCTGCAAGGGAACACTGCTGAAGCTTTCCTCCCTCCCACAGGCTAGGTGTGCCAGAGGCTCAGTATGGGACTTTCCAAGGGCATCCCAGGAGCTTGCCCGTGTATGTGCGCCATATCTTTGATGCTTCATCCCTCCCTTTGGGCCATAATCTGACTTCATCAGTCCGTTCACCTAGAATACCTAACTCCCAAGCCCTAGAGATGTAGCATCTAGCTTCTGCCAGTTAATTAAGTTGATATCTTCTTATAGTGGAAAGGGGACAGCTGGGAAGAAGAGCACACTACTCTAAGCCAAGTTTGCGCACCCAGGTCTCACTTATTGTCATCATGACAGTCTGAAGTAGGTGCTATAACTCTAGATGGGACTCCAGAATGGCCAAGTGACGTGCCAGTCCCACACAACCTAGGACCAGGCTTGGAAGCCAGTTCCTCTTCCTCCTGGTTTGGCTCTGTGCCAGCCCTGATCTTGCCTCTCTGGTCAATATCAGAGGCTTAGGAGTTGCTTTCACTTTATGTGCTGGCTATGTGCTCATGAACAGTGTTTATTTCTCCAAGTGCTGTGTGTGCATTGGGTACTTTGATGGGCACACAGCAGTGAGTAGACATACCGATGTGGTTTCTGCTCTTCAGAGCTTGAATTTCAGTGGGGAGGGGGATCAGACAACAAATTCCACAGTGGAGATCCAGCAGTTGGCTGACTCTAGTCCTGGCCCAGCTCCCTTTACTGTGCCACATACGTTCTATGGCCAACAAGGAAGCAAGGACAGACAGCTAAGGTGAGAAATCAGAGAAAGCTTTTGCGCTCTATTCTTTTTTTTTTTTTTTTTTAGAGGAAAAAAAAGGTTTTTAATACAAAGTATTTTTAGCTGTGTGGGAGGAGAAACATGGAACAGACACAACAGTAGAATGATCCCAGGTGGGTAATTACACATGTAAATGAGTTGAGTTTGGTAATCCCCCCACCGTTCCTATTTACATAGTTGATGTTTTATGCTAAGCCCTGCACAACCACTTCATTGAGGGGTAGGGTTTTTTTTTTTGACATTGAAAGTCAATGCATATTCCATTTTTTATAATGTTTCTTTATTTTTTTATTATTTTCTGTATTTTTTTATTTACATTCCAAATGATTTCCCCTTTCTCGTTTCCTGCTTCCCGAAAGTCCCATAAGCCCCCTTCCCTCCCTCTGTTCCCCATTCAACCCCCTCTCGCTTCTCTGTCCTGGTATTCCCCTACATCCGGTCTTTCCAGGACCAGGGGTCTCTCCTTTCATCTTCTTGGAAATCTATTGATATGTGAATTGCATCTTGGGTATTCCGAGATTCTGGGTTAATATCCCCTTATCAGTGACTGCATACCATGTGTGTTCTTTTGTGATTGGGTTACCTCACTAAGGATGATATTTTCCAGTTCTGATCATTTGCCTAAGAATTTCATGAATTCATTGTTTTTAATTGCAGAGTAGTATTCCATTGTATAAATATACCACATCTTCTGAATCCATTCCTCTGTTGAGGGACATCTGGGTTCTTTCCCGCTTCTGGCTATTATATATAAGCTTGCTATGAACATAGTGGAGCATGTGTCCTTATTGCATGCCGGGGAAGCCTTTGGGTTTATGCCCAGGAGTACCAGATGGTTTTAGTGCAGAATTCTATCAGACCTTCAAAGAAGACCTAACACCAATACTCTTCAAACTATTCCACAAAATAGAAACAGAAGGAACACTACCCAACTCGTTCTATGAAGCCACAATTACGCTAATACCAAAAGCACACAAAGATCCGACAAAGAAAGAGAATCTCAGGCCAATTTCTCTTATGAATATCGATGCAAAAATACTCAATAAAATTCTTGCCAACCGAATCCAAGAACACATCAAAACGATCATTCACCATGATCAAGTAGGCTTCATCCCAGGGATGCAGGGATGGTTCAATATAAGGAAGTCCATCAATGTAATCCACTACAGAAACAATCTCAAAGAAAAAAACCACATGGTCATTTAATTAGATGCTGAGAAAGCATTTGACAAAATTCAGCATCCTTTCATGCTAAAGGTCTTGGAAAGATCAGGAATTCGAAGCCCATATCTAAACATAGTAAAAGCAATTTACAGCAAACCGGTAGCCAACATCAATCTAAATGGAGAGAAACTTGTCCTCTATTCTTTAGACTGGCCATGAAAGGAGGGGAACTGGGTTTCACCTGGAGGTCTTCAGTGCTGGTCCATTGTCTTATAGTTCAGAAAGCCTATTTCTAGTTGACTAGTTAGGGGCCCCTATTATCATTCCTCTCCAGCCCTGCTGGACAGAAAGAATGTGATCCTTGGCACCCCATCTCTCAACTCTTTCCAACATATAAGGATCCTTTGTGTGCCAAACATGGCCAGAGAGCATTTGTGTCTTGTTCTTGCTTACCAAGTATCTATTTTCCCAGTTCCATACCTGATTCTTTGACCATTTCTGGCCCTTTCTTTTTCTTGTTTGTTTGTTTCTTTCTTTTTTGATTGATTGTTGTTGTTTTGAGACAAGGTTTCTCTATGTAACAGCCCTGGTCATCCTGGAACTCACTTTGTAAACCAGGCTGGCCTGCAACTTCTGGCCTTTTCTTATTAATATCAGTCTTTTAAAAACTTAATTAAAATATAATTACATCATTTCCCCTCCCTCACTTTCTTCCAAGCCATCCTGTGTCACATGTGCCCACCCTCCTCAAATCCATGGCCTCTTTAATTATTGTTTTATATATAAGTATAATACATATGAATATAAATATAGGGATAAATATATAGATAAAACCTGCTGAGTAAATTTAGTATTGCATGCCTGTGCATATGGTGTGGTGTGCTATGCTGTGCTGTGCTGTCGTGTGGTGTGGTGTGTTGTGCTGTGGTGTGGTGTGGTGTGTTGTGCTGTGGTGTGGTGTGGTGTAGTGTTGTGTGGTGTAGTGATGCAAATCTTTAATCCTAGTGCTCATGAGGCAGAGGCAGGTGGATCCCTGAGAGTTTGAGGCCAACCTGGTCTACAGAGCTAGTTCCAGTACAGCTGGAGCTATACAGAGAAACGCTGTCTCAAAACCAAAACCAAAAGCAAAACCAAAACCACCCCAACCAACCAGCCAACCAACCAACCAACCAACCAACCAACCAACCAACCAACCAACCGACCACAAAACCCTTCAGCTTTTCCTTCCACAGTATGGCTTGTTTCAGGAGTTTTTCTTTTGCTTGTGTCAACGTTGATGTCTGTTACTTGCAGCCAAACTGTGACGCTATAGGCCAGAGGTGATGAAGAGCTAAACTGGTTCTGTCGTGGGGAGATTTAGTCAGGAAGGCATAACCATAATCCACAGCCACAAGCCCTCATCACTTCTTGGGAAATAGTAGTCTCTGTTGGGTTGGGAGGGAGAGTGGACCAGAAGGACTTTGGTTACAGTCCAAACAGAGATAGAGGCAGCTAGGTTAGGTCTTGACAGGGTGGGACACAAGGGGCATTGCTCTCTTGGGCGCTACTACCTTGACTTGCTAGGGATTCAACTATGCGTACATTTAAAACAATTCTCATTGACTTACTGTGTGCACGAGTGTGCATCCACAATTTGTAGGACTCTGTTGTCTCCTTTCGTCATGTCATTTTACCAGGTATTGAACTCAATGTCGAGTCAAGCTTGGATCCTGAGCCATTTCTCTGGCCTGGATGAAAATGTTCTCAAACCAAATGTGTTGCTTTAAACAAGAAGTCTTAATCAAGGTGAAAGGTCCCACTCATCCCTGGGTTTTGGGTTGGTGGGTGTGATGGGGACTGCAGGGACTTTTAGGTTAGGTGGGTCTGTGAAGATAGTCTATAGATGCAGTTTGTATCTAGAATCAGCTGGGTTTAGGAAAGGTTTCTACTCTTGATGATGTAGGTGGACTTGTTCTATCTAGTTAGTTGCAAGGTTTCAATAACAAAAACTGAATTCTTTTGGAAAGCAAGAACATGCCTCACAACTTGCAAGCCCCATGTTTGCTTGAGTCTCTCTCCTGAATCTAGATTTCAAGTTGGCCAATGCTAACAAGTGTGTGAGTCAACGTCCCCACGTGGAGAGTGTCTTCCCTGTGTATGTATGATATGACAATTTGTACCTGGTTGGGTTCATTTCCCTGGGGGGAGGGGGGATGCTGTTATATTGGTCAATTCATTTAGGGCTCCCAGTCCAGGCAAGGAAAGGATTTATTAGAGGCTTGCTTACCTCACAGACACACTGGCAAGACCAGAATCAGCTGGGGAACTTCTTGCCTAAGAACAGTGGCCACTGATCTGGAGAAGATGCCTCTGAGACGCCACAGATGCTGGCATCTCAGATCACATTCATGTTGCCAAAACTTTGCTACTGGGACTCAGAGAGCTGTTGGCTACTCTCATCATCCTTGCCAGAAAATGGGTTCTGTGTGGTGCCTACACCTTGCTTCCTTTGTTATGGCAATGTTTATTTCATATTTTATTGTTGGAGACTGACTTATATGTCTATATACAGCTCTAAGAGAGGGTGAAGAAGTGAGTTTTGTGACTGAGTTGGGTCTTGGAGAGGAGGAATTCATCACGCAGGAAGTTGCCCATGATGAAAAAGTAGCCAAATGGCTGGAAATGTGCCCAGATTTTTGTCTTCATTTCCAGCTTTAGAACACCACAGAGGCCATTAGAGGGTACTGGTGACCAGTGACAGCTCAGTAGAGCTGTGAGCACAGTCCTGAAGACTGTGAAGGACTTGTAGTCCATCAACTAACCATGCTTGTGGAATGTATCAATGTATTAGATGCTCATCTTCCCACTTAACCACGCTCTTCCTATAGAAAGAAATTCAATTAAAACAGCTGACATGAATGACAGTAGAACTCCAGACAACCAGACAACTTCAGACAACCAGAACTCAGGACAGGGAGATGGTTTAGTGGGTAAAATGTCTGATATGCAAGCCTGATGCTTCAAGTTCAGTTGTTCAGAATCCATCTAAAAAGCCAGACGTGGTACACATCTTTAATTGCAGCACTCCTGGATATGGAGGCATGAGACACCCCCACCATGAACCTCAAGGTCTGGCTAGCATGGGGTAATGTGTAGCAGCGACTAACAAAGAGACCCTGCCTCAAAAAACAAGGTGGAAGTGCAGACTGTCCCCTGAGGTTGTCCTTTAACCTCTACACACATACTGTGGTACATGAGTGCTCTTACACACACTGTACACATGTACACAAGATAAATATATATATTAAACCTTACTAGTGTGTGTGTGTGTGTGTGTGTGTGTGTGTGCAGCTGTGTGCATGCTAAACGTGTTCATGTAAAGGTCAGAGGACAACTTTTAGGAGTTGGTTTTCTTCTTCATGGGACTTGGGAATGGGACACAAATCACCATGTTTTTTTTTTTAGTAAGCCTTACTTATTAAACCATTCACCAGTCATAAGCAATACTGAAAAAAAAAGAAAGAAAAAAGAAAAAAACGAAAGTCACTTATGGGAATGCAACAGATTATTTCCTCTCTCTCCTCTCACTACCCATTCTTTCAGTTTTATTTGAAATGATTTCATCCCCAGGCTTGGCTAAGTATTTCTTTGGCTCTCTATCTTTATGTTTTTTGTTAAATGTATATGTGAATTATTTGTAAAACTGCAGGCTTGGTATTTTGGGTTTGGTGGCAACTTAGTAGTATGTCCTTGAAGATATCAATGGCAGGTCCCCACTTCCCACCACTGGCTATTGTAGTATAACATATAATACGCCAAGCCTACATACCCACCTTGATAAGTTTCATACACATGTAAGAACCAAGGATATCAAGATATAGCATGTTTTTAGCCTTCTAGAGGTCTCTTTGTGCTCCTATGTGGTCAGGAACACCCTAAAGCTAACTGCTATTCTGACACTTATCTTTGTAGTTAGTTTTGACTACTTATTAACTTCATTTGAATATTGCCACATGGTTATGTTCTTTTTGTGTATGTCTGGTTTCTTTTTCTCATGGCTATCTGTTTGGCTGTGTAAATATTTAATGCGTATGTATGTAATCACTTGCTGGAGGCCATTCATTCTGTTTGCATTCCCAGGACTGTTAGTAATAAAGCCATTACTTTTAAAAATCATCTTTTATGCTCACTTATCATGCCAGGTAGATCCTTCCTTTATTCATTGTCTGCTTCCACATGGTCTCCTACTTTGTGGGCTGGAGGAAAGAGAAAATGGATTCTCTGGAGGGGAAAGAGACTATGTTTATCAGGAGTCTGCTCTGAGGCTGTGTTTCACTGCCTGTCACATGGACTCTTCCTGACAGCATTATGAGCAGGATTATGAGCAAGACTTTTCTGTTTCATGAGGAATTTTGGAAAAGTCAAGCAAATTGGGGTTGGGAGATGGTTCCAAAATTAAGGTGCTTGCCATACAATAGATAGAACTTAGGCTTAGATCCCCAGAACCCATGTAAAGCCAGGTGTAATGGAGATGGAGACAGAAGGCGATTCTACAATGAGATGGAAGGTGGAGATGGAGACAGAAGGACCTGTAGACACTCTCAGATGGATGAGCTTGATGGACACAGTGTTCAAGAACAAACCCCATCTCAAACAAGGTGCAGGGTGAGGACCACCCTTGACGTTGTCCTCTGACTCCAAGTGAGCATCATGAGACACAGGTGACTGTACTCACACACATGAACATGCATACACATATTAAGAAAGGGAAAGGAAAATGAGAGAGATTGTTCAAAGCTGGGCAGCTCTGAAGTGGCAAGAATTGGTGGTAGTCTGATGGGCAGTAGTTATATTCCCAAGTGTGGGCTTGTCCCATCTGAGTCTCATCCAGGCCATCGAGGAGCAGTGTTACATTGGGGAATGGGAGAACAGATGGAGCTGAGAGGTGGCAGGCACTTCCAGAGAATTCAGGGGAAACTCTGGGTCCCATATCATGCTGCCTTGTGGTTGTGCCTTCCTCGGTGGGTGAGTGACGGTCCTTTCCTCTCCCATGACTCATTTCTTCCAGGCCTGCTATCTCCTTCCGATCTGTGACTTGCACTCTGCACACCAAGATGACCATGACAAAGTTCACTGAGCACAGCTGGTTCCCTGGAGTCTGGAAAGTGATGCCATTTGTTTTCTTATCCTTCTGCTCTGCTGCTCCTCCCCTCCAGCCACCACCAGGACACCTACTGACCCAGGCTCTGTTTTCCACACCGCAATGCTGACCTTTGTCTTGATTCTCAGTTCTTGTTCTCATAGGAGAAATTCCTGACTGGTTCTAGGTTCTTCCTCCTTCTCCCCCATGGGATATAAATGCAGGGAACAACTACCATCGTTGATCTTTTATTGTGGTAAAATGCATGTAATATAAACTGACTGCCTTAATCTTGTTTTTGAGGTGTGAGGATCTAACCCAGGACCTCATACATGTTAGACAAATGCTTTACCCCTGAACTATATCCCCACCTCTCCATTTTAATCATGTTACAACGTGTAGTGGTTTGTTATTCAGTACATTAAGAACATTGTGCAATCATTACTGATAACTAGCCCCAGAGCATTTTTATCATTCCACAAGGAAGCCAGTGTTCACTAAGTAGTCACTCCCTGTTTTCTGTCCTTCCAGCCCCTGGTGGCCATTAATTGTTCTGCTCGTTCTGCTCAACTGTGTTCTGAGCACTCCCTGCATGCCAGGCATTGTGCTAACCTTGCTAGCCACGCACCTGGAGGGTTGGGAGAGTGACTCTATGTGTAAGACTGGGATTCTTCCACTCACAAGGGAAACAAATGGACTCAGAGAGAAAAGATGCATGTTAGATCAACAAGCCAGTAACCGGCAGGATCTGGACCAGAACTCCAAGCCCAGTGCTGTTTCCACCCTATGTTAAATGATGAGCAAGCTCTGAGATCTTTCCCAGGATAAACACAAATGACGCAGGTCTGGCTGACTTCTAAGCCCACATTGCTCCATTATGAAAGAATATGCCTGCCATTCCACCCCAAAGGTCAAGCAGGAACCAAAAAAATGGAGCACAGATTCAAATGACTTATGCCTTAGGAATTTTCCAGGATCTGGGATGCTGAGTTGAGGGAAGTAGTTTGCCACCACGGTCCCAGATAATGAGACAGAAGACACTGTCAGTGTCTTTGAAGGCTTTGGGACGACACTCAGGGCAATGGAGTAAGAAACAGAGGGAACCCTTGTGTGCAACTCACTGAGGGGCCTGAGAGAGGCTCTGGCTAGTGCTAGATGACTAGAGTGCTTTGAAAATTCTCTGTTCAAGAATTTTGGATTTCTAGTTATCATGGCCATGAAGGATGACTTCCATTATGGTTATAGAAATGGAAGAGCCATTGAAGGACCACTAAAATAAATAAAATTAAATCAAAAAGGAAAGAAAGACAGAAAAAAGGAGAATGCAGAGAAGTATTTATTGAACAGAAATGTGGTTGTGTGGTCCTATGAAGGCTCTATAGATACCCCAGCAAAGGGAAATCAAGGGAGGGTAGGGTGGGAGTGGGTTGGGTGGAGAAACATCCTCATAGAAGCAGGGGAAGAGGGCATGGGATAGGAGTTTTCTGGGAGGGGGAAACGGGAAAAGGGAATAACATTTGAAATGTAAATAAAGAATATATTCAATAAAAAATGTGGTTGTGATGTAATCAAGGCAGTATTTTCCTGGCATCGTGCAGCTAAGGCAAATCTCTTTTGCATGCCCCTTCCTTCATCCTTTACCAAGTACATTGTAATGTACCATTGTACCAATTTAGTATTATTTACATGTGCATATATGCATGTATAATTTATATGTGTATACTTTAAACACACACATATATACATACATACACATATATAATTTACTTATGTAAGGCTCTTTTTAGTGGATTAACATTTCATTTTCTAGGTATTTATAATTTTGTTGTTTCATCTTATTTTAATACTTTTGAAAAATTACATTCTTTCTCCCAACTCTCAAACAGTTCTGCAAGCCCTTGAGGAGCACCATGGGCAGAGACACCAAGCCCATGGACATCTGAGATAACCTGGCTCTGTGGGTCTCTCTGGATGAGAGTCCTTGATGGGGAGCCATTTTGCTTATTCTTCGGAATCTAACTAGACTTGTCACCCAGATAGACCAGAGCTCAGAGGAGAGAGCCCTGAAGATTTGGAAAAATACTGACCCATTCAATTAATAGTTTTTGCATACTCTATGGCAGAGCTTGTAGCTGCCATTCAAAATGGCTGCCTATTTGAATACCAAATTACTAGCAAATAAAGGAGAGAGCAAAAAATAGCCCCATGGAATGAACTTGGAGTAGAGCAAAAGCTGTCAAGGTCCTGGCCACTTATAAGCATGACTTTGCTAATAAAAGAGCAGAAAATAGGTGAACTATTATTACAGGTCCAGGCCACAGTCCATCACCACAGGAAAGTCACAGCACCAGGACACCAGATCACATCATGCCCACAGCCAAGAGCAGAGGGAAATGGACACATGTGTGCTCACTGCTTGCCTAGCTTCCTCTACTCTTATGCAGTCCAGGACCCCAAGCTGGGAATGGTTCTGCCCACTTTCAGGCCAGGTCCTCCCACATCAGTTAATTTAAGACAACCTTCTGCCCCCAACATGTCCACAGGCCTATTTTTTTTTAACCTTTCAAATATTTGGTACTTTTTTTGTTGGACATTTTCTTTACATTTCAAATGTTTTCCCTTTTCCAGGTCTTCCCTGTGTGAACTCCCTATCCCACACCTCCTTCCCCTGCCTCTATGAGGGTGCTCCCCCATCCACCCACCCACTCCTGTCTTCCCATCCTGGCATTCCCCTACACTGGGGCATCGAACACACTCAGGCCCAAGGGCCTCTCCTCCCAATGATGTCCAACAAGGTCATCCTCTGCCACATATATGGCCAGCGCCATGGGTCCTTCTGTGTGTACTCTTTGGTTGGTGGTTCAGTTCCTAGGAGCTCCGGGGCGGGGTGGGGGTGGGGGGAGGGTCTGGCCACAATCTTATTCTCATCTAGACATTTCCCCCCTGAAAATTTCTTCCCAGATGACTCCAGACCATGCCAAATTGATGATTCAACAAACCATTACAATAGTTGCAATCTAATTTTACACACATTGAACTGCACAAATCTTCCTTCTCAGTGTGAACCATGTTTGACCCACAGGAGTGGTTACTACCGGTTACTAGACACACGGTCCGATCAGCTTCTTCTTAACTTGACAGGGCATCACGAACATGCTTTTGTTTCTTCTCTTGCCCAACATCATGTCTTGTGAAATTACCCATGCTCTGTTTATCAGCAGTATGTTCTTTTAAAAACCCGGGCAGTGTTCCATTGTGTAAACATACAGTAATCTGTTTATTCCTGTGCTTGTTGATGGACGTTTAGATTGTTTCTTGTTGGAGCTACCACATACACACCAACTCTGAACATTTGATACAAAGCCTTTGTGGATATATATCTTAGTTTCTGTTGAATAAATATTTGGAAGAGAACTGCTGGATTATGTAGTAGGTATGTGTGCAATTCTGTTAGAGACTGCTAAGTAGTTTTCCCAAATGGCTGTGCTGTGCTGCGTTTCTCAGCAGCGTGTGAGAATCTGGATGATCTTCACTACGGCAACTCTTGTTTAGTGTGCTCTTAAAAGAAAGAGCTATTTTATTATTATTTTAAACAATATACTAGTCTTTGAGATTTACATTAAAAAATGTATATAGGTATTTTGCCTACACGTATGCCTGTGTACCCATGGATGCAGTGCCTATAGAAGCCAGAAGAGGGTGTTAGGTTGCTTGGAACTAGGAACTAACTAGTTCCTAGAATTGTTCAGTGTCTGGGAATTCAGACTGTGCATGATGGGAGTCGAAACAAAAGACAGTCCTTTCATCCCCAAGCCATTTCTTTATCCCTGATTTTATTATTTTTTTTAATTATGTGTACATGTGTGTATCTGTGTAAATGTGTATATGAGTTCATAGTCTGAAGGAGTCAGAAGAAGGCAATGGATCCCCTGGGGGCTGGAGCCATAATGCTAGGTTATATCTCTTTTTTATCTTGACTCCTTCTGAAACTTCTGGTTACATCTTATTGAGTTGCATCCTTATCATTGGTGAAAGGTTCAGGGTTGCAAATGTTTTATACTAATTTCTGGCTAGTTCTTTGATTTCTTTTTAAATTCCCTAAAATGATATTTACTTATTTGTGTGTGTGTGTGTGTGTATTTGTGTAAATGTGCATGCATGTGTGTTTGTGAATGTGTAGTTTCGTGTGTGTATATGTGCGTGTGTGTATGCGTGTGTGTGTGTGTGTGTGTGTGTGCGCGCGCGCATGCCCATATGTCCACATACCACACTATGTGAAGATAAGAGGACAACTTGAAGGGGTTGGTTCTCCTCTTCCATCTTGTGGGATCTGGGATTGAACTCAGGTAGTCAGAGTTGGTGGCAAGTGCCTCAACTACCTGAGCCATCTAACGGTTGTTTTTGTTCAAGTCTTGCTATGTAGTTGAGATTGGCCTGAAACTCATGATCCTTCATCTTTCACAAGCTGTGGTTGCAACCTTGTGCCACCATGCCTGGCATTTGACTTTCTCAATATAATTTTAAGGAACAAAATCATAAGACATTTTAATAAGGTCCAATTCTTCCCTTTCCCAGTCCTCTCTTCTTCCCTCTTTTCTCCTCCCCTTGGCTTCAGACAATCACTTATTTTTTTGTTTTTATGTTTTATATTATCCACTTCCCTACCCCAACTTTATGTTCTCTCTCTCCCTCCAAAAAGCGAAAGCAATAACCAAGATAAAAACCAAAACCAAAACCAAAAATGCACAAATAAGCTTGGAGTCTTTCTTGTGTTGTTCAACTCCTCCTGGGCATGTTGCCTTCTCTGGAATGTTGTTGATATACTCAGTGACATGCCTTTGCAGAAAATTTGATTTTTCCTTTTCCAGCAGATATCAACTGTAAAGATCTTCTTGCTGAGGGTTAGGACTTTGTGTCCACCATCCCCTTCTATGTGCTGGAACTTTGACTGGTTTGAACTTGTGCATGCTGTCATAGTCTCTCCAAGTTCATGTGTAGCAGTATTGCTGTGTTTGGAAGACACTTTTTCTTTTTTGAGTCAGCTGCACTTCTGGCTCTTACAATCTTCCTTAGATCCCTAAGCCTTGAGGGAAGAGATTTGATAAAGATATCATTTAAGGCTGAATGCTCCAAATCTCCCACTCTCTGTGAACCGTTCAGCTGTGGGTCTCTGTGTTAAACAGCACCCATTGCAAGAAGAAACCTTTTTGAAATATGTTGTTTTAGTCATAGTTCTACTGCTGGGAAGAGATGTCACGAACAAGGCAACTCTTAAGAAAGCATTTAATTGGAAGCTTGCCTATAGTTTCAGAGGTTTATTCCATTATCATCATTCATGGTGGGGAGCATGGAGGCATGCAGGTCTGCGGGAGAAATCTCTGAAAAGTTATATCCTGATGCAAGCAGAGAGAGAGAGAGAGAGAGAGAGAGAGAGAGAGAGAGAGAGAGAGAGAGACAGAGAGACAGAGACAGAGACAGACAGGGAGAGACAGAGACAGAGACAGAGAGAACTGGGCCTGGCATGGACTTTTGAAACATCAAAACCACTTCTTCCAACAAAGTCATACCTACTCCAACAAGGCCACACTGTCTAATCTTTCTCAAATAGTGTCACTTTCTGATGACGATGGGGGACATTCTTATTCAAACTACCACATATGAGTATACCAATATGTCATTAGAAATCATTTTTTGCTGTATTCCTTGAGCAGAATAATAATAGGTTTTGCTCTAGATATACCTAGGATAACTATCTAGTATCATTTTATTGGCCTCTTTATCAGGGTTATGTATAGGTTATGTCTCATGTAGTGGGCCTTGAATCTAATCGAAAAGTAGTTGGTTACTCCCACACATTTCATTACTGTACCAGTATTTCTTACAGGCAGGTTGTTGTTGAAGGTTGTAGGGTTTGTAGCTGAGTGACATTGTTTACTTTTCCCTCCAGTAGCCTACAAAGTATCTTCCAGTAGGATGAACACTATTTAGTAGGGGTGAGGCCTTTAGTTGGGCACCAGCTCAATATACATGTTTGAAGATATAAATGAATCATGTCTTCAGCAGTAGGGATTTACCATCAGGTTCTGGAGAGAAAACAATGATATTCAGAGGAAATGCAAATTAAAACTACTTTGAGGTTTCATTTTATCCCAGTCAGAATGGCCAAGATAATAAGACAAATGATAGCACATTCTGGCAAGGATGTGGGGAAAGGGGAACATTATTCACCGCTGGTGGGAGTGAAAACTGTTCCAGCCTCTATAGCGACCAATGTGGAGGTTTCTCAAAATTCTGAAAATGGATTTACAACAGAACCCAGCTGTAGCACCCTTGGGCATATACCCAAGGACTCTATGTTCTACGGCGACACTCCCTCACCTGCTTGTTGTTGTTTTATTCATAATAGTCAGAAATTGGAAACGACAATAGATGGCTATTAGCTGATAAATGGATAATTAAAATGTGGTACACTTACATGATAGAATATTATTCAGCTGTTAAGAAAAACGAAACTAAGAAATTTGCTAGTAAATGAATGGAGCTAGATGCAGTCATCCTGAGTGGGGTAATCCAAACACCAAAAGACAAATACTGCACGTTTTCTCCTATATGTTTTTTGTTATCTTTTAAGCTTCAGCCTTGTTTTATTTCAATTGAAATACTCATGGAGATTAGGTAGCTAGTAAGGGATCATGGGGGAGAAGGGGCTCTTTCAAGGAAGGGGAAATAGACACAGTGCTGCGAAGAGATAAAGTGGAACTAAGAGGACTAAACAGGGAGGGGATGAGAAGCCAGGATAAGGGAGGAAGATGGGGAGGGACAACTAATACTAAAAGCCTTTTGAAAAGCCATGTGCAAACCTGTTATTGTAGAAGCTTCCATGTATACAGAGTCATCATATAATGGGGGAGACAATGCAAATAGACATTTTGTGTCACCACTATGCCCTCCAGTGCCAGGAGTATGTCTTGTTGAATCATTTGGCCAAAAGGTTCCAGGAGACCTCCATTCTCAAACATCATAGACTATTGCTGAGGATGTTGGTTGTTATTTATGGTTAGCCATTAAAGAAGACCTAACACTACTGTGCCTTGAATTGTTCTAGCAAAAATAATGGGAAGGCAAACTCTTTGTAAACTACCCAGTTCTTTCACACAAACAGCCAAGGCCTGGTACCAAAGTTATTAAAGCTGGATGTAATAAGAAAACAAATGGCAACAAAGCCCAAAACAAAACAAAAAGAACCCAAACTATGAACCAATTTCCTTCATGAACACAGAGTAAAACATTTCAAAATTCTGCAAACTGAAGTCAAGAACTTGTTAAGAAGATGAAACACCATGGCCCAGGTTTCCATTTCTGGGGTGCAAGTGTACTGGGAATGAACATTGTTTGTGTGGCCTGTGACACTTTCAGCAGTGAAGTGTGGTTGATGGGAGAGGCAGGGGCCAAGTGCTGCCCTTGAGTCTGTCACAACTCGGGTGGCAGCAGAAGCAGCAAGAATAGCATGCTGGAGGGAGTGTATCAGTGGTCTTTAGTGGGCATGAGCCAGGTCAAACGGTGAAATCTGGCCTCATCAAGACCATTGGAATAGAGAGTTGTATAGCAGCCTCATGGCAACAGCAGCACCCTAGAATGAAGAGATTAATAGTTGATAAAAAATTACTGGATTAGTGTCTTCCAACCCATGTTGCTACAGACATTACTTTTTTTTTTTTAAAATTAGGTTTATGTGTATGAGTGTTTTGTCTGAAAGTATGTATGTATATCACATATGTGTCTTAGGCCTGTAGGGGTCAGAAGAGGATGTTTGATCCCTTAGAAGTAGAGTTATAGATGTTGTGAGCTACCATGTGGGTGCTGAGATTTGAACTCTGGTCTTCCACCAGAACAACAAATGTTCTTCATTGCTGAGCCATGTCCAGCCTCCAACTTTGCTCTTTTTGATATAATAATAGTGTGGTTGTTTGAATAAAAATGGTCCTCATAGGCTCTTATATTTGAATGCTTTGTATCCAGGAAGTGACATTATTTGAAATGATTAGGAGGTGTGGAGTTGGAGTAAGTGTGCAACTGGGAGTGAGCTTTGAGGAGGTTTCAAAAGCCCATGCCAAGCCAAGTGTCCTGCTCTCTGCTTGCAGATCAAGATGTAGCTTTTAGCTACTTCTTCAGGAGCTAGTATCAGGGAGTGAGGTTTTGCTATGGCAGGCCTGACCATGATGCTTTGTTGGTGAACATGGACTTTGGGAGTTTGAATTAAGACACAAGTTGAATGCTTTAAGTGGGGGATATATGGGCCATACTAGTAGGAGCATGGAAGACAGTGGTGCTGAGAATAATGTATGTTATGATGGTTAGACTTAAGAAGTTTCATAGATGAAGAATATAAGTAAGTGGCCTAGAGACCATTTTTTTTGTGATATTTCGGCAAAGAATATGGCTGCTTCCTGCTTTTGTCTGAAAAATATGCTGCCTGAGGCTAAACTGAAGACTTTTGGATTAATGGCATTGGCAGAGGAGATTTCAAGATAGCTCAGTATTGTCTGTGTTGTGTGATCTCAGTAATCACTGTAATCACTTTCATAGAGAGCTATTATGAAAAGAGCAAGTGCCCAAAGACATAAAAAGTTTAAAAAAAAGTCTAATGCTACATGGAATAAAGGGAGTGGTGACCTTAAGACAAGACCTGTGAAAAAGAATTAAAGAAAAGCTTAAGTAGAGAAGGAAACAAAAACAGATAGCTTTTGCAAATGTAATTTAACAAGGGAGCCAAACTCCATTTTCATCAAACAGTAAAATATGGCAGTTTGGGTCACATGGTTCTGGAATTAGAGAGTCAAGGATACAAGAAAGGGGTTATGGAATTTCTCTCAACAGCTAAGGAAAATCTCTGAGGCCTGGCATGTGTCTGGGGTGTCCCTGCATGGAGGACCAGAGAAGCCATTGTGAGAAGCTGTGAAGGTGAAGTTTGGATTTTGTTAGAGAACCCAAGATGTTAGATGCTAGAACCATGGGATACCTGCCAAGGAGAACTGTTAACAGGTTGTAGAACCAGTTCAAGAGAGAGGTGTGTTTCAGTCAACAAAGCTGAAAGAAGTTGGAAATCTGAAGAGTGCTTTGACATCAGACATGGAGATGCAGAACTTGGAGTTTGCCCTGTTTGGTTTTTAACTTTACTTTGGTGCAATATTTCCTCACTATGCTCCCTTTCCTCTCCTTTGTAATGATAATGTATTTTCTGTGCCATTGTATGTTAGAAGTAAGTGATCTGCATTTTGATTTTGATTTTACAGGGACTTACAGTTAAGATATTGCTATGAATCCCTAAGACTTTGAACTTTGGACTTTTAAATAGTGTTGAGACTGTGATAAACTATGGGGATTTTTGAAATTGGACAGTGTCTTAGTTAGGGATTCTATTGTTGTGATGAAACACCATGACCAAAAAGCAAGTTGGGGAAAAAAGGGTTTATTTGGCATATACTTCCACAATACTGTTTATCATTGAAGGAAATCAGGATAGAAACTCAAACAGGGCAGGATCCTGGAGGCAAGAGCTGATGTAGAGGCCCTGGCCTGCTCAGACTGCTTTCTTATAGAACTCAGAACCACCAGCTTAGGGATGATATTACCTACAGTGAACTGAGCTCTCCTCCATTGATTAATAATTAAGAAAATGTCTTACAGCTGGATCTTTGAAGTCATTTTCTCATTTGAGGGTCTTTCTTCTCTATTCTAGCTTGTGTCAAGTTGACATAAAACCAGTCAGTACAGATGGAATGCATTTTTTGCATTATGATATGAGGACAAGCCTATAGAGTAGAATTCAGTGGTTTGAATAAAAATAGACACTAATTGAAAGGATTAGAATATTGGAGTAGGTGTAGTCTTATTGAAGGAAGTGTGTCACTAGTGGTGGACTTTGAAGTTTCAAAAGTTCATCTAAGCCCAGTGTATGCTTCTCTGAGAATGGAGGACCAGAGAAGTCATTGTGAGAAGCTGTGAAGGTGAAGTTTGGATTTTGTTAGAGAACCCAAGATGTTAGAGATTCTAGAATCATGGGATACCTGCCAAGGAGAATTGGCAGATGTAGAATTCTCAGCTAGTTCTCCAGTACCATGTCTGCCTACATGACACCATGCTCCCCACCATGATAATAATAGACTAAACCTATGAAACTGTAAGCAAGCTCCAACTAAATGCTTTTCTTTATAAGAGTTGCCTTGGACATGGTGTCTTTTCACAGCAACAGGATAGGTATAAGAGATTCATTCATTTTATCTTGTTAATGTTTCTTTCTTTTTCTTTAGTATTTGTACAAGACCAATTGTCACTTGACTGGAGTGGACAGTGGTAGACCTTAAGAGTTCCTGCTCATCCTTTGAAAAAAAAATTCAGTTTCAAATTGCTAGTCATTAAATATCTTACAGAGAAAAGAAAGAAGGAGGGTAAAAAGCAGTCCAAGTACCATTTGTGAGTAGGAAAGAACACTCTACAGAAGCCATAAAGTTGTTATATGAAAACAGTTCCAGGGGACTTATTTGTTGATCAGAGAGGCCCCAGTCCTCCCCATCCCCAACATTATACTGCTGTTGCTTGTCTGCCAAAACTTGATGGAAATCCCTACTATAGAATGCACGACAAGCTTCTAAAGTTATGTAAATATTTGAGGATAGTCTCAGGATCTGGAGATCTAGGACTTTATTTTACCCCTTGACCCAAGTGCCAAGTGTGTGTCTTGGAGGACAAAGGACTCCACATTGTTATGACTGGCAGGCGACTGTGGGGCGGTGGTGGGTGACATGGACTGAGGCAGCAGTAGAGAGACCACAACAGGCCAAACAGTTCCACATGGGGTTTATTAGAGAGGGAACAGACAAGGTGGCAGTGGGAAGAGAGACAGAGAGAGAGAGAGAGGCGCTACTCCTATATATACACGGATGGTGATGTGGTTGCAGGTAAAGGTGAGCCCAGTGAACTCTGGGTACATGGTGGCTGTTGTTGCCTTGGCAACAGGTCTATAGGTTATGCTGTTGCCTATGTGATGTCACAGATGTAGGAGTCCCAGTACCAACACACATTATTTAGCAAAGGCCAGTTACTAGAAAGAGCTGCTGGATGCCATTATTGGAACCGAAGCCAGAACAACCCCCCAGCTTTCCCAGATGATAAACCATGGAAAACTACTGTGACTCCATACTGAGAAAGGCTCTTCTGACATCATCCAGGCTGATATCCAACTCATAGAGACTGACTTGCCTCTGCAGTCTCTTGAACCAGAGAATGTGATACTGTGTTATAAATCAACACTGAAGTCTAATGGACTTTCACTGATGGTCTGTAGATTAGTGCAAACACAGGCACAGGCACACAAACACACACACACACAGAACACACACATAGACGTATAAGTATACACACAGGCACACACACAGACATACAAGTGCGCACACACACATTACAGACACATAGACACAGATACACACAAACCCACAAACATATAAGCACACACACAGACACACATTACACACACACACACACTACAGAAAGTCCCACCTTCCAAATATCCCACCACCACTGTTCCTTAATAATCCTGGTCACCTACCAATGTTGAAACTGAGTCACAGCTCTGAGACCAGAGCAAGGATGCTTGGGAAATTCTACTATCAGGGAAGAGGAACTGGCATTTTCCATCCTTCTGTCTGTGCATTGCTTTCTTAAGCTTGAAAAAGAATTTGGGAAGAGTTCTCAAAGGGGTTAGCAGGGACAGGCTATATGCTACTCCGGTGCACAAATGACTCAGCAAGGCCTGGCAAAGGACTGAGGAGGCAGTGTGGTCTGTCCCCACGGGGGCAGCGCCCTACCTGTGTGTTCCGGCATGAGGAGGGCTGCAGACTCTATAGACAGAGTAGGGGATGAGAAATGAAACAGTATAGTGTCGGGAAAACCTGATGGGCACTAGCTTTTCCCTTCTGCCTTCCTTGTTCTGATCATGAAAGGGGAGAAGTGTCAGGAGGCTGAAACCTTTCACTGAGTAAATGTGAAGAGATGACATGGAAAAGACTATTGTCCCCAGAGTGCACTGGAGAGGAAACATTCCTCTACAGAAAGCTACTTTAACTAAACAGCCATGTATACAACACATATCTAGCAGGCATGTCTTCCTCACTGCTAGTTATGGAAGAACAGAAGGCTCTGAAGTGTCCATGGGTCAAACATCGTCAAGAATCATTTTGAATGTTTTGATAAGATACGGACGGGTGAATCAGGAAAGTGTTATTTGTGTTAGTGTCCATATTAACCGAATGGAATCAAGCACTATCCATGTGTACAAAAAGGGAATTTGTGGCCACTGTGACTAAGCCTCTGACTTTCACATGTTTGGTTATTATAAGTGCATATGAGGAAAGCTTTCAAAAAGTTAACTACAACTGACTACTCACTGTGCCAAAATATCTGGCTCATTGAGTAACTAGTGGATGTTTGGGGCTGGAGATGCCAACACCTGTTAGGCACGAGACTATTTAAATGCTTTGTTTCCAGACATTCTTCAAGTGGGTATTTCTGTTATCCACTTCACAGGTGGAGAAACGGTGTTGGGGAAAGTTAGGCAGCTTGCCCTAGACCTTTTGCTTGACAAGGGGCAGTACAGCATGGTCCACACACTCAGGCTCCATGCAGCATTATCTCCACATCAGGCAAAGCGTTTCCTCTTTTCTGAGAGAAGCCAAGAGGCTGGGATACCAGTTCTGGCTCTAACAATAACAGTGATAATTAAGTTCCTTGATTTCTCCTCTCCTTTTCCTTAAGACACAAACACAAATAAGCTAGTACATTGGTTTGTGACCGTGTTGCCATAGTAAAATGGATGGCTCAAACAACGGAAGTTTGTTGCTTCATGATCTCTGAGAGCGTCTCCCAGTTCAGAGCCTCAAGGAGTCTGTTTCAAAGTGTAGTAGTTGAGAAACCAAGAAACAGCTTCATGGAGGCTCCTGCCATCCTGAACAGATGGAGGGCTCCTGCCATCCTAAGCAATTCATTAAATGGAGCAGTGCTCCTTCAGGTGGTGGTTTGAGGTCTGCTGCATGTTTTCATTGCAACTGTTCAGAATCCTCAATGACCATCCAGGCGTTCTTTCACTCTGAAAATATTTATCAAGGGACCATTGTGTTCCAGGCATCCTGCCATGGTGGTGGTGCAATAAGCAAGCAGATGCAGGTTTCGTTCTTGGGCAGCTCACAGTCTAGTGAGGAAGACAGAATTGTAAGTACTTAGATTCAGTTCTTTACCAAACCCTTCATACAAGAGGATGATAGTATGATCTGGCACTGATGGAAGAATGCCAAGGCAGACTTCTGAGTCAAAGTGCTAGCTAATATGAGCCTGAGGGGGCAAAACAGGTCAGGTAAATGGACATACTCAGGAAGATGGACTAGGAAGTCCCTAAGGCATGAAAAAGCGAACCATAGCTTAAAGTTAGAGCCTGGAATGCTAGTGACAGGAGGAGAGGCCAGGGCTTAGGGTGCCAATTTCAGCAGAAGCCATATTGTCCAGACTTGGTGAGCTCAGAATTTTAATCTGCAGGGTAACAGGGAGACTTCACATTTGACAGACGCAGCCACTACAGTCTGATTGTATTTCGAGAGAAGGATAAGTGGTAGTTTCCCATTCTGGATATCTCAGAGTGTGGACTTAGCTCTAGATTTTTGTGGAGAAAATCAGGTTAAAATAGGTCATTAGGGTAGGTCCTAACCCTACAGGACAGTAGTATCTCACAGTAAGAAGTTTGGAAACAAAGACTCACAGACACAGGTAAAGATGGTCTTTAGAGACTGTGTCCTCAGAGTTTTATTAGAAGCCCAGACCTAGGACTGAGCTTAGTCAACCTCCCCAACACACCATTCGAAAAGACACATAATGGCAAAAAGCAGAACCGTGAGATTTAACCAATGTGGTTCATGGAGAAGAGGAACTGGTAAAGGGGCCCAGTGACCCCTAAGTACTGGCACAGCTATAGGTTTAAATGGAGGAAGAGCAGGAGTAGCAACAAGAAGCATCTATAACTAAACAAAACCCAGGACACCCACCCATATTATTTACATTTGTAAGCTGATCAGCATCTCTCAAGAGCAGTTATGTGATTACCTGTGAGCATTGCCATAACAAAATGAACTTTGCAGACTTGACTGTGTGAGTCAGAACCATGTGAAATATCTTCCTGGGAGGCAAGTTCCTCTTCTGATGCCAGGACTGTGGCTGGAACTTTCTTGGGTTCCAGAAGTGTTTCAGGACATCTGAAACAGAAGCAGAAGACTTTCCTGATAGTCAATACCCACAGTAAGATCTATAGCATCCAGTATGTGTAAAAACTTTTGCCAGAGAAGCTTCTTTTCCGCAACGGGCAAAGGTTAATGCAGAGACTTATAACTTACGACTTTTGGGTGGAAACCTCTGAATGGGACTTCTCTATCACTGCCTGTGGTGGTTTGAATGATGTTCCTCATACATTTGGCTGTCTGAATACTTTGCCTCTCGTTGGTGGTGCTGTTTGGGAAAGTTTAGGAAGTGTAACCTTGCCTGATGAAGTGCATCACCATGGGTGGACTTAGAGTTTCAAACCTCTTCTATTACTTTCCCTGCTGCATGCTTGCCATCGAGGAGAGGAGTTCTCAGCTTGCTATGCCTGCCTGCCACACACCTGACACTTTCAAACATGCCTCTACTCTGCCTTGATAGGCTCTTACCTCTCTGGAGCTGTAAGTCAAAATAAATTCTGTCTATAAGTTGCTCTTGGTCATGGTATTTTATCATAACATAAAAGTAATGAGTATACCTTCCTTCTCCAGGGTCAGGGAACATGGTGGAAGAAGAGGGAGGAAGGATGTTAGAGCCAGAAGGCAGGGATGGGGTGTTGTGAAACACTGTCTCTGAATATGACATGGTCACAGCACCCATGAATTTCACAGCATCTACTGGTTTACCTGCACAAAGTTGGGCCCTTCATTGTTCTCGCTTGGACGGAGGAGGGGTTCACGAGGATCCATACCTAGCTGAGGAGCTATTGACAGTAAATGGCTGCCGGAAAGGGGATCTACCTTTTTGCAAGAATATAGTCACTGATAAATTGCCCATGGTTTAATCAATAACCCTATACCCACCCACAGGCCAGTAGCTCTAACTCAGATAGAAATATAAATATGTATATTTATGAGACATGTTGAGACAAATCAGTGAGGGAGATGGGTCAGGGGAATGAGGTACGGATATGGCAAAATATATTATATACACATGTGAAGTTGTTGAAGAAGAAATGAAAATTATTTAGTGATGATTGAAAACAGGGATTTTTGAAAGAAAGATAAGGTTTGAAATAAATGAAAAATTGGGGCTGGAGGGTGTAGCTTAGTGTTATACCATATAGTTAGCATGTAAGGTCCTGGGTTTGACCCCCTGCACCAAAATAAATAAACCAATAATAAATAAATACTACCTGAGATATAGGAAGTAAAAGAGAAAAAGTGGAAATATTCTGGTGTGTGTGAAGCAAGTGCACAGAACACAGAAGCAGGAGGGAAGGGGTGTGACAGGTAGGGACTAGTAGGCAAGCTGATAAGACACAATAGGACAGACTCACCCAGCACCAGCTTTACTTAGCACCATGATATGGTGAAGATCAGGCAACACAGCTGCTAGTGATCAGGATGTGGCTTTTTCCTTCTGAAATTCAAGCTAAAGTTGGGTCCCTAATGTGTTAGTACTGAGAACTGGTGGGTATTTGAAAGGTGTTGGGCTCCCAACAGCTTTGCTTCTGTGAAGGGATTAGTGGGGCTGGGCTATCAACCTACCTTTCAGTGGCTCTTCTTCCACTAAGACCTCAGCTCCTGAAAGCTCCATGTTTTAATATTCCATTGCTGTGAAGACACACCATGACTACGGTGACTCTTATGAAGGAAACATTTAATTTTGAATGGCTTACAGTTTCAGAGTTTCAGGCCATCATAATTATGGTGGAGAGCACAGAGGCAGGCATGGTAGCATGGACCTAGAAAAATAGCTGGGGGGCTACACACCCTGATCTACAGGGCGAGAGAGAGAGAGAGAGAGAGAGAGAGAGAGAGAGAGAGAGAGAGAGAGAGAGAGAGAGAGAGAGAGGGGGGGGGAGGGGGAGGGGGAGGGGGAGGGGGAGAGGGAGAGAGAGAGAGAGAGAGAGAGAGAGAGAGAGAGACAGAGAGAGAGGCAGAGAGAGACAGAGACAGAGAGAGGCAGAAAGAGACAGAGAGAGATTGAGAGAGAGAGAGACAGGGAAAGAAACAGAGAGACGGAGAGAGACAGAGACTGGGTCTGGCTTGGGCTTTTGGAACCTCAAAGACCACCCCCAGTGACATACCTCCTAACAAGGCTTAACCTCCTACTCTGTGTCTTCTTCCTTTTCTATATTACACTGATTTTCTGGGGGTTTCACACACATAATCCACTACAATCACAGTTACCTCCCAGTCTCTCTCTATCCTCCCCACTTGTGACCTTCACTCCATCAAAGAAGTAGAAAGCAAAAATAAGAAAAGAAAAGCCAAGTCCTCTTTGTGTTGTCTATATATCACTGGACATGGTCAAACTCTCAGTGGCCTGTCCCGTGAATAGAACTGAGCCCTTTCACTCCCACACCTTCACTAGAAGCCATTGGTTGTGGGGAGCTACACTTCAGCATCTCCCTTGCATTCATCTGCTGTTTTCCGAATAATGCCATTCCTTGGTGACTAAGCATTCAAATACACGAGCCTATGGGGACCATTCTTATTCAAGCCACCATACTCTAAAAATGTTCAAAATTGCACTTGTTGGGCACTATGTGTTCCAAAACATGAACCTGTGAAGGATATTTCACACTCAAACCAGCACACTTTGGACTTACTTTTTTTTTCCCTTCCAGTCTTACATTGTAGCCTAGACTATCCTGAAACTTAATCCTTCCTCAGTCTCCTAAGTGTGGGAATTACACATGAGCCACCATAGCTCCAAAATTAATTCTCAATTAGGTCATTTCTATAATATTTGTTTCACAAAAATAGACAAATTAAATTGTAATATAAAAAAGTAAACAAAACAACAACAAAGAAAACTTACGTGACCATAAGAGTGTCTCATCTAATGGCAGGTTGGAAACCCTCCCATGAATTCCTTGGAAACATGACTGTATTCTTTATACAATTTTTGCTTTTTTTTTCCGCTTGCATTTCTCAGCTCTCTTTTTTCCGCCATTGTCACTCTCATTTAAAGAAATAATCCTTGACAGTGGCATTGAGTTGCAAATATCTTCAAGTTAAGTTTACTTTTTTTCTCTGACTAACAGATACTTGTGAAAATTACATCAACTAGAGATTACAGTTTGTCTCAGGATAACTTCTTACTCAGGCAAACATTACAAATCTTCATTAACATTCTGGCTCAGCTTATGTCATGAGCTGAATGTAATCCCTAAAAGTTCATATAGTGGAACTCTAACACTCAAAAGTTGGTGGTATTTGGAGATGGAGAGTTTTCATTAGAAGGAGATGAGGTAATGAGGGTGGGGCCCTTATTATGGGCTTAGTGGCTTCCTAAGAGAAGATTAGAGCCGAGTGTGAGGTGTCTTTTTTTCCATGCCAGCACACAAAGTCTTCAAAGCACTGATGTCTTCCTCTTGTCTTGTCTTCACAACCTCTATAACTGCGAGACAGATTCTGTTCTTTTAGTAATCGCCCAGTGTGTGCTGTTCCATTATAAAAACAGAAAACAGACTAAAACAGCTTACGCATTCTGTCTTCCACCATATCCCATTGTAGAGGGAACATATTAGTTATTAAAATCATGGCACTTTCCTAACCTCACCAACAAAAATGCTGTTTTCTTATCCTCCATGCGTTTTCCATAACTAGCGGTCGCTTAACAAATTCTGGGTTCCATGTAATCTAGGGTCACGGCTACCCTTCATGCTCTAAGGGATAAATATATTATATGCCAACTCATGTATTACTGTGGAGCACAGCCCACCTGGCTTCCCTAGGGCTAATCTAATGAAGGCCCCTAATAACTTCAAACCCAGGGCACTGCAGAGCCAGAACTCTCTTCTAAGACCCTCTGAGGGATTAGCAAGAAATCTGTGCTTTTCCGTCATCCTGTCCTCAAGTATTCTCACAAGGACCACGTCTTGCCTGAGCCTACAACGTATCTGGCTACTGCTGTTTAAGTAATCAACGTGGTGATTGCTCTTTGACAAAGGGCATATTTTTTTTATCCTGAGTTACTGACAAGCAAGATGCTGAGTCAGTCTAGCAAAGCTTGTAATACATCTAAATACCCTTCTGTTGTACTTCTGGGTCAAGTTCCAAGTTCAGCCAGTTTCATGGAAAAGGCTACCCTCTAGTGGCTAGTTCAAGTACAACAGGAATTCTTGAGGAAAGTCATGTACTTGGCACAATTTACAAAATCAAATTCCCAACCTCCCAAGTTCCATTTAGCACAACAGACCATCAGCATGGTACATGCTTATCATGAGTGCTGCTGCCAAGCACACTTATGGTGCCAGTGTAATTCAAGTGAACTTCGTGATCCAAAACTGAACTATGCTCCCAAGATATTGCTACTCAGTTCCCAATGCAATCCAGTCCAAGTATTCATTTTTTGGAAGTTTCAAGGGAAAAATAATTATTGATATGTGACAGTCATGTCTTGCCAACATTTTCTTCTTGGGCATCAAACATTCCACGAATATCGATTTCTATGGTTTTTCATTTGCCACAGTTGAAGGAGCAAATTAGACCCCAGTGAATCTAGTCACCCCTGTGCTAATCTATCTTATGCCTTGTTACCCAGTTGTCCCTCAAACCTTGGCTTATGGCATTAATCTTAAGAAGTCTCCACTCTAATCTGTATGAACTACATTCTAAGATCCCTAGTAGATGACTAAAACTGAATAGTATCAAATGCTACTTACAAGATTGGGGATTTAGCTCAGTGATAGAGGGCTTATAGAACAAACCTAAGGTCAATGAACAAAATGAAATGAAACAAAAAAGTCACCTGAACTCAAATGCTATATATATGTGTTCTGTGTTTTTTCCCACATAATACCTGTGCTAAAGTTCAGAACCCCTATGTAAAAGTTAGGAACACTTTACAACTTCTCTTTGGCATATTTCAAACACTGCTCTTGCATGTTAGGGCCATTGTTGCTAAAGATAAGGGTTATTTGAGTACAAGCACTGTGATATCACAACAGTGTGTCTGTATTTGATAACCAGGAGCACTACTGAGTGACTAATGGGTGGGAAATGTGTACAAGAGTGACTCTGCTGGACAAGAGGATGAGTCATGCCTTGGACAGGATGGAGCAGGGCAACAGATCTCATCACATTATTTATCATGCTACATCATTTCAAGTGTATGAACTGTTTTTATCTAAGATTTTCAGCTTAGAGATATCTGTGGGTACCAAAACCACAGACAGTGAAAAATTGAATGAACAAGGACTTGTCAGTTGTGGTGATTCATGGTCCAACATTGGTTATTGTGTTTTACCATAATCAAAGAATTTCTTTGGGTCTTTCTTTTTAGTCAGCTTCTTCAGTTCTGCTGGAGATGAGGCATGAATGTCTTCACCGGCAAGGGCAGTGCCTAGGAATGTTTACACTGCCCAGTCTAAACTCATCTGTAAAGTTGTGTAATTGTTCCTTACTAGCAGTTTCACAGCACACCTGACAACTCCAGAATAAACAGAAACAAACACACCTGTCTTAGGTAGGGAGAGACACCATAACCATGGCAACTCTTATAAAGGAAAACGTTTCATTGGAGCTTGCTTACAGTTTCAGATGTTCAGACCATTATGATCATAGACATGGTGCTTGAGAAGGAGCTGAGAGTTCTACATCTTGATCTGAAGGCAGCAGAAGGAGATGGTGTGCAGAATGAGATTGGGCATAGTTTGGGAATAGACCTCAAAGCCCTCTGCCATGGGGACACACTTCCTCCAAAAAGGCTATAACTTCTAATAGTGCCACTCCTATGGTCCAAACATTCAAAGACATGAATCTTTGGGAGTGGGCATTCCTATTCAAACCACCACAATATCCAAAGAAGAGAAGATGGCAGGAAATAATCAAATTAGGGGCTGAAATCAATAAAATAGAAACAAAGAGAAAAAGACAAAGAATCAAGGAAACAAAGAGTTGGTTCTTCAACTAGTACCTGTGGAAAGCAATGTTTCTTCCCCAGTAACAGTGCCTCTCTGTGAGAGGCTGCCCCTTTAAGACAGAGAAACGGCAGGAGAAGCTGCTCTGTAGAGTGGCAATCAGTCTGGCTGGAGAGCTGGTAAGCTCCTGACCTTCGAACAGAGTTTTCTGAAAACATAGACCTGGGTTCTGAGAATGTAAAAACAAAAGTTTCAAGCAGACAAAGTGACCAGGCTGAGGCTATGCTGGCCAAGCCAGGACAAAAGGAGATGCAACAGTTCTCTGAATCACTCCCCCCCCGCCCCTCCTGCTACTGGGTTCCAAGGAAGGCCACAAACTGTCAACAATCTTATTGCAAAAATCCCTCTTGACCTGTAAATTTAAAAACATATGACTTATAGCATGTCACCCCCATTGCAAGAAGGGTATAAAAGATGTATGCTTTCTTTGTTCAGGGTTGACTCTCCCTTTGAGGAGGTGCAACCTCACGTACGTGAAATAAACAAACACCTAATGCCATTACAGCAATTGTCTCATCAAACTGTGTTCTGAGGGGTTGCATGCCTGAGCAGAGACCCTGGGGGGGGGGTCTCCTCAATTACAACATACCCTCAGAAGTCCCGGGACTAAACTACTATAGTAGCTATTCCTGGTTGTCAACTTGACTATATCTGGAATGAACTACAATCCAGAATTGGAAGGCTCACCTATGATCCTAATCTGAAGGCTGAGAGATACAAGTTTCTGACCTGGATCTTGGCATGGAGATCTTGAAGCATAGTGACTATGAATTCCAGAAGATTAAGACAGGGATATCTTTGAATTAAAGGTCATCTGGGATTAAAGGCGTGGTGGCACATGCCTTTAATCTGGGCTACACACTCTGCTGGAGACCTACATGAGGGCATTGGAAGAAGGAAGACTCACTCACTCTTCTTTGCCTGCTTGCCTCGTGGGACTGAGCAACTGCTAGATCCTTGGACTGCCATCCACAGCTGCTGCTGACCATTGTTGGGGAGTTGAACTACAGACTGTAAGTCATCAACAAATTCCCTAACTATATAGAGACTACCCATACATTCTGTGACTCTAGAGAACCCTGACTAATACAACTACCAAACAAAGAGTACACATGGAGGGACCCATGGCTCCAGCCGCATATGTAGCAGAGAATGGCCTTGTTGGATATCAAAGGGAGGAGAGGCCCTTGGTCCTGAGAAGGCTCAATGCCCCAGTATAGGGGAATGCCAGGACAGGGAAATAGGAGTGGGTGGGTTGGTGAGCAGGGGAAGGAGGATGGGATAGGGTGTTTTCAGAGGGGAAACCAGTAAAGAGGATAACATTTGAAATGTAAATAAAGAAAGTATGCAATAATAAATAAATAAATAAATAAATAAATAAATAAAGTCTTTAATGCGGTTTGGCTTAAGGTTTCATGGATCTTGCTTATATCAAATAGCCTTGGGTTTCTCTAACAAAGTGGTTAACTGTTCTTTGGTAGAAAATTTGAAAAAAAAAGAGTTGGTTCTTTGAGCAAACCAATAAGATAGACAAACATTTATTCAAACTAGGTAAAGATGCTGAAAGAATATCCAAATTGCTTCCAGTTTCTGTTTGCTCCTGGACCTGATCCTGTGCCATAGTGCTCCATACCCAAATACCACTGGAAGAGAGCTGGTCTCCCAGGAGTGCTGACACACCTGTGAGCACAGGTAAGACCACCACTTTTACTCAAATTCCTGGTCCAAGAGTGATCTGCCCAGAGCCAGCAGGATACAGGAACCAAGGAACAGCTGGGAACAGGATCATTTCAGTTTCTGTCGGCAGCCCAGAGCTCACCCTGTGCCGCAGCTCTCCATATCCAAATTCCTCTTGGAGAGAACTGGTGTCTCAGGAGTACTGACACACAGGCTTACAGGACAGACAAGCCACACTCAGAGACAGCAAGACCAGCTAACACCAGAGATAGCCAGATGGCAAGAGGCAAGGGCAAGAACATTAGCATGAAGGTTATTTGGCATCATCAGAAACCAGTTCTTTCACAATAGCAAGCCCTGGATACCCCAACAAACCAGAAAAGCAAGACACTGATTTAAAATCACATCTCATGATGGTGATAGAGGACTTTAAGAAGGACATAAATAACTCCCTTAAAGAAATACAGGAGAACAGAAGCCCTTAACGAAGAAACACAAAAATCCCTTAAAAAATTACAGGAAAACACAACCAAACAGGTGAAGGAAGTAAACAAAACCATCCAGGATCTAAAAATGGAAATAGAAACAATAAAAAAATCACAAAGGTAGACAACCATGGAGATAGAAAACCTAGGAAAAAGATCAGGAGTCATAGATACAAGCATCACTAACAGAATACAAGAGACAGAAGAGCAAATCTCAGGTGTAGAAGATACCAAGAAAACATTGACACAACACTCAAAGAAAATTCAAAATGCAAAAAGCTCCTAACACAAAGCATTCAGGAAATCCAGGACACAATGAGAAGACCAAACTTAAGGTTAATAGGTATAGAAAAGAATGAAGATTCCCAACTTAAAGGGCGAGTAAATATCTTCAACAAAATTACAGAAGAAAATTTCCCTAACCTAAAGAAAGAGATGCCCATAAACATACAAGAGGCCTACAGAACTCCAAATAGATTGGACCAAGAAAGAAATTCCCCTCATCATATAATAGTCAAAACACCAAATGCACAAAACAAAGAATACTAAAAGCAGTAAGGGAAAAAACCAAGTAACTTATAAAGGCAGACCTATCAGAATTACACCAGGCTTCTTACCAGAGACTCTAAAAGCAGATGTCATACAGACCCTAAGAGAACACAAACGCCAACCCAGACTACTATACACAGCAAAACTCTCAATCACCATAGATGGAGAAACCAAGATATTCCATGATAAAACCAAATTTATACAATATCTTTCCACAGATCCAGGCCTACAAAGGATAATAGATGGAAAACGCCAACACGAGGGAAACTACACCCTAGAAAAAGCAAGAAAGTAATCTTCTTTCAACAAACCCAAAGGAAGATAGCCACACAAACATAAAAATAACAGGAAGCAACAGTCACTATTCCTTAATATCTCTTAACATCAATGAGCTCAATTCCCCAATAAAAAGACATAGAATAACAGGCTGGATAAGTTAACAGGAGCCAGCATTTTGCTGCATACAAGAAACTCACCTCAGTGTCAAAGACAGACACTACCTCAGAGTAAAGGGATGGAAAACAATTTTTTTCAAGCAAATGGTCCCAAGAAAGAAGCTGGAGTAGCCATTCTAATATGGAATAAAATCAACTTTCAACCAAAAGTTATCAAAAAAGGGTAAGGAGGGTCACTTCATACTCATCAAAGGAAAAATCTATCAAGAAGAACTCTCAATTCTGAACATCTATGCTCCAAATGCAAGGGCACCCACATTCACAAAAGAAACTCTACTAAAGCTCAAAGCACACATTGCACCTCATGCAATAATTGTGGGAGGCTTCAACACCCCACTCTCATTTCCACAATTGACCGATTGTGGAAATACAAAGTAAACAGAGACACAGTGAAACTAACAGAAGTTATGGACCAAATGGATTTAACAGATATCTATAGAACATTTTATCAGAAAACAAATGAATATACTATCTTCTCAGCACCTTATGGTATCTTTTCCAAAATTGACCATATACTTGGTCACAAATCAGACCTCAACAGATATAAGAAGACTGAAATAATCCCATGCATTCTATCAGATCACCACGTACTAAGGTTGGACTTCAATAACAACAAAAAAAACCAGAAAGACCACATGCACATGGAAGCTGAATAGTGCCCTACTCGATGATAACTTTGTCAGGGAAGAAATAAAGAAAGAAATTAAAGACTTCTTAAAATTTAATGAAAATGAAGGCACAACATACCCGAACTTATGGGACACAATGAAAGCAGAGCTAAGAGGAAAACTCATGGTTCTGAGTGCATTCAAAAAGAAACTGGAGAGAGCATACACTAGAAGCTTATCAGCACACCTGAAAGCTCTAGAACAAAAAGATGCACATACACCCAAGAGGAATAGATGGCAGGAAATAATCAAACTCAGAGCTGAAATCAACCAAGTAGAAACAAAGAAAACTATACAATAAATCAACCAAACCAGGAGCTGGTTCTTTGAGAAAATCAAAAAGAAAGATAAACCCTTAGCCAGACTAACTAGAGGGCACAGAAACAGTATCCAAATTAACAAAATCAGGAATGAAAAGGGAGATATAACAACAGAAACTGAGGAAATTAAAAAAAATCATCATATCCTACTACAAAAGCCTATACTCAACAAAACTGGAAAATCCGGATGAAATGGACAATTTTCTAGACAGATAACAGGTACCAACGTTAAATTAGTATCAGATAAACCTTCTAAGAATTCCCATAACTTGTAAAGAAATAGAAGCAGTCATTAGAAGTCAGAAGTCTCCCAGCCAAAAACAGTCCAGGACCAGATGGGTTTAGCACAGAATTCTACCAGACCTTCAAAGAAGACCTAATACCAATACTTGTCTGACTGCTGTGAGGTGGAATCTCAGGGTCATTTTGATTTGCTTTTCTCTGATGACTAAGGATATTGAACATTTCTTTAAGTGCTTTTCAGCCATTGAGTTCCTGAGTTGAAACTTCTCTGCTTAGCTCTGTTCCCCATTTTGTAATAGGGTTATTTGGTTCTCTGGAGTATAACTTCTCTAGTTCTTTATATATATTGAATATTATCCCTCTATCAGATATAGGATTGGTAAAGATTTTTTTCTGAATCTGTTGGTGGCCATTTTGTCCTTTGCCTTAAAGAAGCTTGGCAATTTTATGAGGTCCCATTTGTCTATTCTTGATCTTAGAGCATAAGCCATTGGTGTTCTGTTCAGGAAAATTTCCCCTGTGCCCATGTGTTCAAGGCTCTTCCCCACTTTCTCTTCTATTAGACTCAGTGTATCTGGCTTTATGTGGAGGTCCTTGATCCACTTGGACTTGACCTTTCTACAAGGAGATAAAAGTGGATTGATTTGCATTCTTCTGCATGCTAATGCCAGTTGGACCAGCACCATTTGATGAAAAGGCTGTCTTTTTTCCACTGGATGGTTTTAGCTCCTTTTTCAAAGATCAAATGAACATAGATGTGTGGGTTCATTTCTGGGTCTTCAATTTTATTCCATTGATCTACCTGTATGCCTCTGTACCAATACCATGCAGAGGTTTTTTTTTTTTTTAATCACTATTGCTCTGTAGTACACCTTGATGTCAGGAACAGTGATTCTCCCATAAGTTCTTTTATTGTTGAGAATAGTTTTCGCTATCTTGGGGTTTTTTGTTATTCCAAATGAATTTGAGAATTGCTCTTTCTAAATCTCAGAACTGAGTTGGAACTTTGATGGGGATTGCATTGAATCTGTAGATTGCTTTTTGGCAAGATGGCCATTTTTACTATATTAATCCTGCCAATCCAGGAGCATGGGAGAGCTTTCCATCTTCTGAGGTCTTCTACGATTTCTTTCTTCAGTGACTTGAAGTTCCCATCCTACAGATCTTTCACTTGTTTGGTTTGAATCACAGGAAGATATTTTAGATTATTTGTGACTATTGTGAAGGGGGTTTTTCCCTAATTTCTTTCTCAGCACGTTTATCCTTTGAGTAGAAGAAGGCTACTGATTTGTTTGAGTTAGTTTTATACCTTGCTGAAGTTGTCTATCAGCTGTAAGAACTCTCTGGTAGAATTTTTGGGGTCTCTTATGTATAGTATTATATCATCTGTAAATAGTGACATTTTTACTTCCTCCTTCCCAATTTGTATCCCTTTCATCAACTTTTGTTGCCTAATTGCTCAGTCTAGAATTACAAGTACAATATTTAATAAATAGGGAGAGAGTGGGCAGCCTTGTCCATGATTTTAATGAGATTATTTTTAGTTTTTCTCCAAGTAATTTGACATTGGCTTTTGGTTTGCTGTCTAATGCTTTTATTATATTTATACATGGACCTTAAATTCTTGATCTCTCCAATACTTTTAACATAAAGAGATGTTGTATTTTGTCAAATGCTTTCTCAGCATCTAATGAGATGATCATGTGGTTTTTTTCTTTAAGTTTGTTTGTATTGTTGATTACATTGATGGATTTCCATATATTGAACCCTCCCTCCATTCCTGGGATGAATTATTACGCAATCATGGTGAATGATTGTTTTGATGCATTCTTGGATTTGGTTTGCAAGAATTTTATTGTTTTTGCATCAATATTCATAAGGGAAATTGATCTGAAGTTCTCTTTCTTTGTCGGGACTTTTTGAGGTTTAGGTATCAGTTTAACTATGGCTTCATAGAAAGAATTGGATAGTGTTCCCTCTGCTTCTATTTTGTGGAATAGTTTAAGAAGTATTGGTATTAGGTCTTCTTTGAAGGTCTGGTAGAATTCTACGCTAAACCCATCTGGTCCTGGAGTGTTTTTGGCTGGGAGACTTCTGACTTCTAATGACTGCTTCTATTTCTTTACAAGTTATGGGAATTCTTAGAAGGTTTATCTGATACTAATTTAACGTTGGTACCTGTTATCTGTCTAGAAAATTGTCCATTTCGTCCAGATTTTCCAGTTTTGTTGAGTATAGGCTTTTGTACTAGGATCTTATGATTTTTTAATTTCCTCAGTTTCTGTTGTTATATCTCCCTTTTCATTCCTGATTTTGTTAATTTGGATACTGTTTCTGTGCCCTCTAGTTAGTCTGGCTAAGGGTTTATCTTTCTTTTTGATTTTCTCAAAGAACCAGCTCCTGGTTTGGTTGATTTATTGTATAGTTTTCTTTGTTTCTACTTGGTTGATTTCAGCTCTGAGTTTGATTATTTCCTGCCATCTATTCCTCTTGGGTGTATGTGCATCTTTTTGTTCTAGAGCTTTCAGGTGTGCTGATAAGCTTCTAGTGTATGCTCTCTCCAGTTTCTTTTTGAATGCACTCAGAACCATGAGTTTTCCTCTTAGCTCTGCTTTCATTGTGTCCCATAAGTTCGGGTATGTTGTGCCTTCATTTTCATTAAATTTTAAGAAGTCTTTAATTTCTTTCTTTATTTCTTCCCTGACAAAGTTATCATCGAGTAGGGCACTATTCAGCTTCCATGTGCATGTGGTCTTTCTGGTTTTTTTTGTTGTTATTGAAGTCCAACCTTAGTACGTGGTGATCTGATAGAATGCATGGGATTATTTCAGTCTTCTTATATCTGTTGAGGTCTGATTTGTGACCAAGTATATGGTCAATTTTGGAAAAGATACCATAAGGTGCTGAGAAGATAGTATATTCATTTGTTTTCTGATAAAATGTTCTATAGATATCTGTTAAATCCATTTGGTCCATAACTTCTGTTAGTTTCACTGTGTCTCTGTTTACTTTGTATTTCCACAATCGGTCAATTGTGGAAATGAGAGTGGGGTGTTGAAGCCTCCCACAATTATTGCATGAGGTGCAATGTGTGCTTTGAGCTTTAGTAGAGTTTCTTTTGTGAATGTGGGTGCCCTTGCATTTGGAGCATAGATGTTCAGAATTGAGAGTTCTTCTTGATAGATTTTTCCTTTGATGAGTATGAAGTGACCCTCCTTACCCTTTTTTGATAACTTTTGGTTGAAAGTTGATTTTATTCCATATTAGAATGGCTACTCCAGCTTCTTTCTTGGGACCATTTGCTTGAAAAAAATTGTTTTCCATCCCTTTACTCTGAGGTAGTGTCTGTCTTTGACACTGAGGTGAGTTTCTTGTATGCAGCAAAATGCTGGCTCCTGTTAACTTATCCAGCCTGTTATTCTATGTCTTTTTATTGGGGAATTGAGCTCATTGATGTTAAGAGATATTAAGGAATAGTGACTGTTGCTCCCTGTTATTTTTATGTTTGTGTGGCTATCTTCCTTTGGGTTTGTTGAAAGAAGATTACTTTCTTGCTTTTTCTAGGGTGTAGTTTCCCTCGTGTTGGCGTTTTCCATCTATTATCCTTTGTAGGCCTGGATCTGTGGAAAGATATTGTATAAATTTGGTTTTATCATGGAATATCTTGGTTTCTCCATCTATGGTGATTGAGAGCTTTGCTGTGTATAGTAGTCTGGGTTGGCCTTTGTGTTCTCTTAGGGTCTGTATGACATCTGCTTTTAGAGTCTCTGGTAAGAAGCCTGGTGTAATTCTGATAGGTCTGCCTTTATAAGTTACTTGGTCTTTTTCCCTTACTGCTTTCAGTATTCTTTCCTTATTTAGAGTATTTGGTGTTTTGATTACTATGTGAAGGGAGGAATTTCTTTAGTAGTCTAGTCTATTTGGTGTTCTGTCGGCTTCTTGTGTGTTCATGGTCATCTCTTTCTTTAAGGAGTTATCCTTCTATAATCTTGTTGAAGATACTTACTGGCCCCTTAAGTTGCAAATCTTTGCTCTCTTTTATACCTATAATCCTTTCATTTGGTCTTTTTATTGTGTCCTGGATTTCTTGGATGTTTTGGGTTACAAGCTTTTTGCATTTTTCATTTTCTTTGATGGTTTTTTTTCTTTGATTGTTATGTCAGTGTTTTATATGGTATTTTCTGCACCTGAGATTCTTTCTTCTATCTCTTGTATTCTGTTTTTGATGCTTGTATCTATGACTCCTGACTTCTTTCCAAGGTTTTTCTATCTCCTGAGTTGTCTCCCTTTGTGATTTCATTCTTTTCTTCTATTTTGAGATCCTGGATAGTTTTGTTCAGTTCCTTCACTTTAATGTGTTTTCCTGTAATTTTTTAAGGGATTTTTGTGTTTCTTCTTTAAGGGCTTTTACCTGTTGACCCATGTTCTCCTGTATTTCTTTAAGGGAGTTATTTATGTCCTTCTTGAAATCCTCGATCAGCATCATGAGATGCGATTTTAAATCCAACTCTTGCTTTTATGGTGTTTTGGGAAACCTGGGGCTTGCTGTGGTGGGAGAACTGGGTTCTGATGTTGCCAACTAGCCTTGGTTTCTGTTGGTAGGGTTGTTGTGCTTGTCTTTCTGGTTATCTCTCATGTTAGTTGGTCTTGCTGTCTCTGGCTGTAGCTTGTCCTTCCTATGGCCCTGTAAGTCTGGATCTGTAGTCTTGGGAGACCAACTCTCTTCTGTCAGGGTGTGTGCACAGAAAGCTGTGGAGCCACCTAGCTCCCTGGTGCAAATGGTGGCTGGAAGACTCCTGTCCCAGCTGCTCCACTGATCATATGCCCTGTGTGCTCCTAGCTGTTCCCCTCCAGAGAGAAGATTGAGATCTCACCTCCATGCTCAGAAGTGAAAGTGCTGCTGGGAGATCATTCTCTCCTTGTGGGCCTTGCCCCGAAGGCTGTGGATCTACCTGGCTCCATGGTGCAAATGGTGGCTAGAAGACTCTTGTTCCAGCAGCTCCACTCCCAATATAGTATTTTTTACATCAGGATACACAGTTAGGTGACTCTTGAGTGAAGAGTTTAATGCCTGCTCAGCTATGTGCTCCCCTGTGCAAGTTCCTCCCAAAGGACTGGCAAGAATTGAAGCTAATTATTCTGCTTGATTCTTTTTCTAACCAGGATCTCTGGGACTCTCCCTCAGTCTTATTATATCCTCCCACTTATTTTTATGGATCTCAAGGATAGACAGAGAAAGTTTAGGAGGTCCTGGGATATCATAAGATTTATAGTTAGTTACTATTATTTTCTTGTTCTTGATGGCCTTAATGGAATCCAAGATCTCAGAGAGGTGGGTTATCAGGCACCTGAGCAAACTAAGGACTGACAGAGGTCAGAGAGAACTGTGAGCTCTTGGGGGCAAGCAAGGTGTGTCACTATGTCTATGTGTCTTCACATATGGTCTTCATGTTTTCTCTCTCTCTCTCTCTCTCTCTCTCTCTCTCTCTCTCTCTCTCTCTCTCTCTGTTTTATGCAACTGACTAGTTTTTTCTTTCTAGATCCAGAACACACAAATCTGAATTAGGCCCACAAGAGTTTATGTATGTTTTGGAATCTCCAAATCAGTCTGTTTCATCTAAAATATTTGCCTTGCTCCCATTCAGTTAACTCATTTCTTTTCATCTATGGGCAAACACAGTCATGTAAAGGAGATAGAAAAGTCTGAAGACAACATGTAGCCAATGGTACAAAAATTTTTTATTTACTTGTTTTCACACATGTGGGTGTTTGTGAACTTGCATTTTGTCTTGAGTCATAGTTGGCATATGATGGCATGTCATTGAGAGTGGTGTGTGTGTGTGTGTGTGTGTGTGTGTGTGTGTTGCCATTTGGATTATTCAGAGGTAACGTTTAAGTGATATGTCTGTGAGTGAAAGGGGCTCTGATTGTCACTGACTGAATACCTTTATGTATGTTAGGCACAGGTCAGTGGGAACCAGAACTGATGTTCTGAGTGTGGATGCATGCTTGCATCATGTGTATTTTTTGTTTCCTGAAGAGATGAGACATATCTATATACTTGAATATTTCTTATGGCTTTCCAAGATCTATTTGTCTTTGCATTTTGGTTGTCTTGTATGTGTGCCTGTGTGTTTGTGATCCTGTGTGTGTTTATGTACATCTATATTCAGAGTATCAGCTTATTCCTGTCAGATGTAATTTTTATGTATTGTTGAATATGTTGTGCTCCTTTTAAAGTGTTTGTGTGTGACTGTGTGAGTTATTCATGAGTTGTGTGTGAAATCTTATATGTTAGTTATGAATTTGTTATGACTCTGTGAATGACTTTCATTCTTTAGGATACCTGTATCTAGTAAGAAATCAGAACTCAGCAACTCAAGTGACTGCATGTATGTGCACAAGCACAGTCAATGTCTGTTTCATTGGTGTGTTCTCGAGGCTCTGGTTGGTCCCTGAAAAGTCAAATATCTTCTTGGTATTCTTTCAACAGTTGTTATTCTGCATTAGGAAGACAGGCTCATATGTATTTCATTACCATGCAGCTCTTATCTAATAATAAGTAAACTATAATTGTGTCTAATCACCAACATGGATCCTATACATTATTTTGTGGCCATCGTTAGTGAGTTCAGCTTAGAAGCAGATTCATTACTCAAGCACAGTGACCAGCCTAACTTTACATACATATTTTGAGGAATAAATGAGCCAGTATATAATATAAATTATTCAAAGTCATACTTGGTATATGGTAGTCAGTAAAAAGAAGTTATTATTGTCTTTCCCCAGATCCAGTGTTTGCCTGGTTGAGGTTCATTCGTTCACTATTATATAGGGAAAGAACACATAGAAACCAGGGAAAACTCGCCTTTCAGACTTGCTCTCACACCTCACAGTCATAGGTTGACTCCTTCCTGCAAGATCTTACCTACAGTAGCCTTTCAGGGTTTGTGAGTGCTTTCCTTTGGCTTCCTGAGGTGTTACAGAATCTGTTAGTAAGCAGCCATTGCACTGTCATCTGGACTTCATTTTTCTTGGGAGTCATGCCTGATAATAACCTGTGTCCTGGTAAAGGTACAAGTTCCTACAGGATGACTGCCTGCAATTCCCATCCAAGACATGTAACCTCTCATAACATCTCTGTCCAAAGTCAAGTTCAATTTTTTTTGTGTTTATCTCTTCACACCCCATCTTTATATGTGTGTATGTGTGTGAATGTCACAGAGTAGATATGCAGGTCAGAGAACATCTTGGATTTGGTTCTCTTCTTCCACCGTGTGGGTTCCAGGGATCAAACTCAGGACATCATATCTGGTGACAAGTGCCTTTACTTACCAAACCAGTGACTCATAACCATCCTAAGGCTGCAATTCATACAGTTCCTCATGTTGTGGTGACCCCCAACTATAAAACTATTTTTTGCTGCTTCATAACTATACTTTTTCTATTGTTATGAATCATAATGCAAATATTTTTGTAGATAGAGGTTTACTAAAGGGGTCGTGACTCACAATTTGAGAACTACTGCAACCATCTCACTGGCCCCAAATACATACATTTTGCTTTGAAAGAAGTAAAAACATGGAAATATTTTTAAAATGAGTAATGTATAAAATATGTGTGATACCCTTTTGTAGGACATTTGAAAAAAAGTAGAGAGCACTGTGAGCATCTTTGGATACTTTGGTAATGCACAATGCAATTTCTGTTAGCGATGATTAAGAGCAGGGATTCTGCCAGCCAAGCACACATTATGATTTTACCTAGTATACTTGTTTGCAGAGGACTTAGATGCTCTAACTTTATTTCATCACTGTTAAAATGGGTATATTAATATGTGTATGCTAATACCATGATGAGGATTGGAAAACATGTGTAAAAGATTGAGATCAGTATTTGATGCTGATTTGCTATTGCCTTGGAAACTGGATCTGCACCCTTATGGTGACTGGTAATTTGGATGGACTCAGAACAGTTAAGACTTTAACAATTCTATTTTGACTTAAAGTGTTTTACATCATTAAAAATAATTGATAATCACCACTTAATTCTCTATATATGAATATTAAAATTGCACACATGAGATTTTCAAGTATTCTCTTCTTATATTTTTCCCAAAGGAGCTAGATTGTGTTTTAGAAAAGAAAGTAAATAAATAATTCTTAGTAGCTTGGAAAGACAGACAAACAAACAAACAAACAAAAACGAACAAACAATCCATGTAAGTGATGGATTCCTGTTTCTTATTGTCCATTTCCCATTTCAGAATAAAGTACTGAGATGGTCTTGATATGAAGACACAATCTCCTACACGTAGACCTGGTTGTTTGTTCACTGCTATTGTTCATGTGCTTATACAGGAGTTTGTGATGTCATCAAGATTCTTTCTAAGTAAAAATGGGTTAAGCATAGTGCTGGTAACTTTAGTTTCTTTGGAAATACATTTCTTTGATGTAAAGGTGAGATGTATCATTGAAGTTAGAATAGGTGTTCATTTATTATTCATGCACTAAAAAAATCAAGAGAAGCACAGATGACATTAAGAAGAATGGAGGAATGACTAATTGGTGGGTGTGGATGAGTATGAAGGTGAACACGACACATGATATACTTAAATAAAAATATCTTTATGAAATCCATCAGTAATACTTGTCAATAAACATTTAGAAAAACAGGAATGAATTTGTTTCAAAACAAGCAAAAATCCCTCAAAAATATGTTTAAAATAAGCTACACACATATGTTGTGTAGCATATGAATGCCAAGATTTTTATTATTGTAGTGCAGATAAGAATGTGCCATTCAAGGCATTTGGATACTGCCAACAGAAACTACTTTTAAGTAGAAAGTAAATAGAAACCAAATGGTGAAAAATTCTCCAGCCTTATATGCAGACTAATTACTTGCATCTAAAACAAAAAAGAATCATGCAGAAAAGTTAGTTGCAATAATGTGATGACCATGATCACTGGTATTTCATTTTTTTCTAACTCCCAGTATGAGGAGGGAGAATCAGAGCACTATGTTCGAGTTTCTCCTCCTGGGACTCCCCATCAGATCAGAGCAGCAGAATGCCTTCTTTACCCTGTTCCTGGCCATGTACCTGACCACAGTGCTGGGGAACCTGCTCATCATCCTGCTCATCAGACTGGACTCTCACCTCCACACTCCCATGTACTTCTTCCTCAGCCACTTGGCCTTCACAGACATCTCTCTCTCGTCCATTACAGTTCCCAAAATGCTGATGAATATCCAGGCTCAGCAACATTCCATCTCTTACAAGGGATGCATCTCTCAGATGTATTTTTTTGTTTTGTTTGGCTGCTTGGACAATTTTCTTCTTGCAGCAATGGCCTATGATAGGTATGTGGCCATCTGTCATCCACTGCACTACATCACTGTCATGAGGGAGGAGCTCTGTATCTGTCTAGTTGCTGGGTCTTGGTTCTTCTGTTGTGTCCATGCCCTGCTGCACACCCTCCTCTTGATCCAACTGTCTTTCTGTGCCAGCAACATCGTCCCCAACTTCTTCTGTGACCTCACTGCTCTCCTGAAGCTGAGCTGCTCAGACATCTCTCTCAATAAACTAGTCATCTTTACTGAGGGAGGATTACTTTTCATCCTGCCTCTGAGTAGCATCATGGGCTCTTATATTCTCATAGGAAGCACTGCCTTGAAGTCTCCCTCCACAAAGAGATTGATTAAAACCTTTTCTACCTGTGGCTCCCATCTCCTTGTGGTGTCTTTGTACTATGGAACACTTGCAGGTGAATATTTTTTCTCTTCATTCCAGAACTCCAGTGACAAAGACATAGTTGCTTCTGTAATTTACACAGTAATCACACCTTTGCTGAACCCTTTCATCTACAGCCTGAGGAACAGAGATATAAAACAGGCTCTAGAAATAGTTGTCACTAGGATCAACTGCTTTAAGTGAGAGACATTCATCCCACTTATTATGAACACTTAGCTGACTATTTCCTTAAATTTTCATATAGTTGATATTTCTGTGTGTCTAATATAATAATATATATTATATTGTTATGTGACTATTTCCTAAAATTATCATATAGTTGATATTTTTGTGTGTTTAATATAACAATATATATTATATTGTTATGTGCAGAATTTTCTGTTTTTGTTTGATTGTTTTATGTGGTTGTGGGGTTGACCTCAGGGGCTCACTAATGGTAGGCTCCATCTTTTTTTTTTTTTTTTTTTTTTTTTTTTTTTTTTTTATTTTAATTTATTTTATTTTTTTAATTTACATTCCAAATCACTTCCCCTTTCCCGTTTCCTCCCTCCCCGAAAGTCCCATAAGCCCCCTTCCCTCCCTCTTTTCTCCGTTCAACCCCCTCTCATTACTCTGTCCTGGCGTTCCCCTACATCCAGTCTTTCCAGGACCAGGGGTCTCTCCTTCCATCTTTTTAGAAATCTATTGATATGCTGATTGTGTCTAGGGTATTCTGAGATTCTGGGTCAATATCCCCTTATCAGTGACTTCATACCATGTGTGATCTTTTGTGATTGGGTTACCTCACTAAGGATGATATTTTCAAGTTCTGACCATTTGCCTAGGAATTTCGTGAATTCATTGTTTTTAATTGCAGAGTAGTATTCCATTGTGTAAATATACCACATCTTCTGAATCCATTCCTCCGTTGAGGGACATCTGGGTTCTTTCCAGCTTCTGGCTATTATAAATAAGGCTGCTATGAATATAGTGGAGCATGTGTCCTTATTGCATGCAGGTAAAGTCTCTGGGTATATGCCCAGGAGTGGTATAGCCGGATCCTCCGGAAGTGTCATGCCCAGTTTTCTGAGGAGCCGCCAGACTGCTTTCCAGAGTGGTTGTACCAGCCTGCAATTCCACCAGCAGTGGAGGAGTGTTCCTCTTTCTCCACATCCTCGCCAACAACTGCTGTCTCCTGTGTTTTTGATCTTAGCCATCCTGACTGGTGTGAGATGGAATCTCAGGGTTGTTTTGATTTGCATTTCCCTAATGACTAAGGATGATGAACATCTCTTTAGGTGCTTCTCAGCCATTAGATATTCTTCAGGTGAGAACTCTTTGTGGAGCTCTGTACCCCATTTTTTAATAGGGTTACTTGCCTCTCTGGAGTTTAACTTCTTGAGTTCTTTGTATATCTTGGATATTAGCCCTCTGTCGGATGTAAGGTTGGTAAAGATCATTTCCCAGTTAGTTGGTTGCCGCTTTGTCTTTTTGACGGTGTCTTTTGCCTTGCAAAAACTTTGTAATTTAATGAGGTCCCATTTGTCTATTCTTGATCTTAGAGCATAAGCTATTGGAGTTCTGTTCAGGAAATTCTCCCCTGTGCCCATATGTTCAAGGTTCTTCCCTAGTTTCCCTTCTATTAGTTTCAGTGTGTCTGGTTTTATGTGGAGATCTTTGATCCACTTAGAATTGAGCTTAGTGCAAGGAGATAAGGATGGGTCAATTTGCATTCTTCTGCATGTTGACCTCCAGCTGAGCCAGCACCATTTGTTGAAAAGGCTATCTTTTTTCCACTGGATGGTTTTAGCTCCTTTGTCAAAGATCAAGTGACCATAGGAGTGTGGATTCATTTCTGGGTCTTCAATTCTGTTCCATTGATCTACATGTCTGTTACTGTACCAATACCATGCAGTTTTTAACACTATTGCTCTGTAGTACAGCTTGAGGTCCGGGATACTGATTCCCCCAGAGGTTCTTTTACTCTTGAGAATAGTTTTAGCTATTCTGGGTTTTCTGTTATTCCAGATGAATTTTTGAATTGCTCTTTCTAACTCTATGAAGAATTGAGTTGGGATTTTGATGGGGATTGCATTGAATCTGTGTATTACTTTTGGTAAGATGCTCATTTTTACTATATTAATCCTGCCAATCCATGAGCATGGCAGATTTTTCCATCTTCCGAGGTCTTCTTCAATTTCTTTCTTCAGAGACTTGAAGTTCTTGTCATACAGATCTTTCACTTGTTTGGTTAGCGTCACGCCAAGATACTTAATATGGTTTGTGGCTATCGTAAAGGGTATTATTTCTCTTACTTCTTTCTCAGCCTGCTTATCCTTTGAGTATAGGAAGGCTTCTGACTTGCTTGAGTTGATTTTATATCCGGCCACTTTGCTGAAGTCGTTTATCAGCTGTAGGAGTTCTCTGGTGGAGTTCTTTGGGTCGCTTATGTATACTATCATATCGTCTGCAAATAGTGATAGTTTGACTTCTTCCTTTCCAATTTGTATCCCTTTGACCTCTTTTTCTTGTCTAATTGCTCTAGCTAGAACTTCAAGTACTATATTGAAAAGATATGGAGAGAGAGGGCAGCCTTGTCTAGTCCCTGATTTTAGTGGGATTGCTTCAAGTTTCTCTCCGTTTAGATTGATGCTGGCTACTGGTTTGCTGTAAATTGCTTTTACTATGTTTAGATATGGGCCTTGAATTCCTGATCTTTCCAAGACCTTTAGCATGAAAGGATGCTGAATTTTGTCAAATGCTTTCTCAGCATCTAATGAGATGACCATGTGGTTTTTTTCTTTGAGATTGTTTATGTAGTGGATTACATTGATGGATTTCCTTATATTGAACCATCCCTGCATCCCTGGGATGAAGCCTACTTGATCGTGGTGAATGATCGTTTTGATGTGTTCTTGGATTCGGTTGGCAAGAATTTTATTGAGTATTTTTGCATCGATATTCATAAGAGAGATTGGCCTGAGATTCTCTTTCTTTGTCGGATCTTTGTGTGCTTTTGGTATTAGTGTAATTGTGGCTTCATAGAACGAGTTGGGTAGTGTTCCTTCTGTTTCTATTTTGTGGAACAGTTTGAAGAGTATTGGTGTTAGGTCTTCTTTGAAGGTCTGATAGAATTCTGCACTAAAACCATCTGGACCTGTGCTTTTTTTGGTTGGAAGACTTCCAATGACAACTTCTATTTCTTCAGGGGTTATAGGACGGTTTAGATGGTCTATTTGATCCTGATTTAATTTTGGTACTTGGTATCTGTCAAGGAAATTGTCCATTTCCTCAAGATTTTCTAGTTGTGTTGAATACAGGTTTTTGTAGTAGGATCTGATGATTTTTTGAATTTCCTCAGTTTCTGTTGTTATCTCTCCCTTTTCGTTTCTGATTTTATTAATTTGGATACTATCTCTGTGCCCTCTGGTTAGTCTGGCTAAGGGCTTATCTATCTTGTTGATTTTCTCAAAGAACCAACTCCTCGTTTTGTTGATTCTTTGTATGGTTTTATTTGTTTCTACTTGATTGATTTCAGCCCTGAGTTTGATGATTTCCTGCCTTCTACTCCTCTTTGGTGTATTTGCTTCTTTTTGTTCCAGGGCTTTCAGGTGTGCCATTAAGCTGTTAGTGTATGCTGTCTCCCGTTTCTTTTTGGCGGCACTCAGGGCTATGAATTTTCCTCTTAGCACTGCTTTCATTGTGTCCCATAAGTTAGGGTATGTTGTGCCTTCATTTTCATTAACTTTCAAAAAGTCTTTGATTTCTTTCTTTATTTCCACCTTGACCAAGTTATCATTGAGTAGAGCATTGTTCAGCCTCCATGTGTACGTGGGTTTTCTTTTGTTTTTGTTGCCATTGAAGACCACCCTTATTCCATAGTGATCTGATAAGAGGCATGGGATTATTTCTATCTTCTTGTATCTGTTGAGGTCTGATTTGTGACCAATTATATGGTCAATTTTGGAGAAGGTACCATGAGGAGCTGAGAAGAAGGTGTATTCTTTAGCTCTAGGATGAAATGTTCTATATATATCAGTTAGTTCCATTTGGTCCAAGGCTTCAATTAGATTCACTGTGTCCCTGTTTAGTTTCTGCTTTCCTGAACGATCCATTTCAGAGAGCGGGGTGTTGAAGTCACCCACTATTATTGTGTGCGGTGCGATGTGTGCTTTGAGTTTTAGTAAAGTTTCTTTTACGAATGAGGGTGCCCTTGCATTTGGAGCATAGATATTCAGGATTGAGAGTTCTTGATGGTGGATTTTTCCCTTGATCAGTATGTAGTGTCCTTCTGTGTCTTTTTTGATGACTTTGGGTTGAAAATCAATTTTATCCGATATTAGGATGGCTACTCCACCTCGTTTCTTGGGGCCATTTGCTTGTAAAATTGTTTTCCAGCCTTTTACTCTGAGGTAGTGTTTGTCTTTGACACTGAGGTGCGTTTCCTGCATGCAGCAAAATGCTGGGTCCTGTTTACGTATCCAGTCTGCTAGTCTATGTCTTTTAATTGGGGAATTGAGACCATTGATATTAAGAGAGATTAAGGCATAGTGATTATTGCCATCTGCCATTCTTGACGCTATCTTTATGTTTGAGTGGTTATCTACTTTTGGGTTTGATTCAAGAAGGTTATTATCTCATTTTTTCCAGGGTGTTGTTTCTCTCCCTGTATTGGAGGTTTCCACCTATTATCCGTTGCAGGGCTGGATTTGTGGAAAGATATTGTGAAAATTTGGTTTTATCATGGAATATCTTGGTCTCTCCATCTATGGTGATTGAGAGTTTTGCTGGGTATAGTAGTCTAGGCTGGCATTTGTGCTGTCTTAGTGTCTGCATGAGATCTGCCCAGGATCTTCTGGCTTTCATAGTCTCTGGTGAGAAGTCTGATGTGATTCGGATAGGTCTTCCTTTGTATGTTACTTGGCCCTTTTCTCTTACTGCATTTAGTATTCTTTCTTTGTTTAGAACATTCGGTGTTTTGATTATTATGTGACGGGAGGTATTTCTGTTCTGGTCCAGTCTGTTTGGAGTTCTGTAGGCTTCTTGTATGTTCATCGGCATCTCTCTCTTTAAGTTAGGGAAGTTTTCCTCCATAATTTTGTTGAAGATGTTTACTGGCCCTTTAAGTTGCAAATCTTCACTCTCATCTATACCTATAATCCTTAGGTTTGGTCTTCTCATTGTGTCCTGGATTTCCTGGATGTTTTGGGTTACGCGTTTTTTGCATTTTGCATTTTCTTTGACTGTTGAGTCGATGCTTTCTATGGAATCTTCAGCACCTGAGATTCTTTCTTCCATCTCTTGTATTCTATTGTTGATGTTTGCATCTATGACTCCTGATTTCTTCCCAAGGTTTTCTATCTCCAAAGTTGTCTCCCTTTGTGATTTCTTAGTTGTTTCTACTTCCTTTTTTAGTTCCTGGATGGATTTGCTGAGATCCTTCACTTGTTTGTTTGTATTTTCCTGTGTTTCTTTAAGGTATTTTTGCATTACCTCTTTCAGGATTTCTTCCTGATGACCCACGTTCTCCTGCATTTCTCTGAGCGATTTTTGTGTTTCCTCCTCATGGGATTCCATCTGTTGATCCATCGTCTCCTGCATTTCTTTAAGCAGTTCTCGTGTTTCCTTTGTAAGGGCATCTAACCGTTGATTCATTTCTTTAAGCAATTTTTGTGTTGCCTCCTTATGGGCATCCGTCTGTTGACCCATATTCTTCTGCATTTCTTTATGCAAATTTTGTGATTCCTTTGTGAGTGCATCTACCCGTTGATTCATCTCGTTAAGCGATTTTTGTGTTGTCTCCTTGTGCGCCTCCATCTTTTGATCCATGTTCTCCCGCATTTCTCTAAGCGATTTTTGTGTTTCCTTTGTAAGGGCTTCTAACCGTTGATTCATGGTCTCCTGTAACTCTTTATGAGATTTATTTGTGTCCTTCTTGTGATCCTCTAATAGCATCATGAGAAGTGATTTTAAATCCAGATCTTGTCTTTCGGGTGTGGTGGGGTATCCAGGACTTGCTGCTGTTGGAGAGTTGGGTTCGGATGGTCCCACATTACTTTGATTACTGTTAGTAACATTCCTACGTTTGCCTTTTGCCATCTGGATACCTCTGGTGTTAGTTGGTCCTGCTGCCACTGGCTGTTGGTTGGACCTCCTGTGAGCCTGCAAAGCTATTTCTGCCCCCCCTGGATTACCAGGATTCCCCTGGCACCGATTTCTGGGGCCTGCCTGCTCCTGAGTGACTTTGGAGCCCTAATGTGCTTTGCCCCAAGTGATCTTATATTGGGGAGGCCTTGCACATCTAAAGGCTCAGCCTAGTGGATTCCTGGAGCAGAGGTCGCCAAAGGGAGGCTGGCAGGCTCCTGCCCTGTGCAGGGGTGTGTGATCTCTCCTGGGGGGGGGAGGGGGCGTCCCTCTGCCAGGCAGAAGTCCCACAGCAGATCTGGCGCGCTGGTCACTGCAGATCAGCCCAGCACCTGGGAGCAGGTTACACACAAGCTGCCTGAACCCGAAGCGATATTATGCCTGTCTGTCTCTGAGCCTGGTGGTCCCAACTACCTGGTCACTGGAGCAAAGATGGCGGAGGGCACTCTCCGTGGCGCTGCTCACCCTGTGGTCACGATGGCCCGCCGATCTGGCACCCAGACGACCACAGCGCCAACCCGCCCTCGGGCACAGAAGGAAGCCCCAACAGGCCGTGTCCCAAGTGATGTTATATCGGGGGGGAGAGCCTGGGTACCGGTCTCTCCAGCGCAGTCCGCGGGAACAGAGGTCGCGGAAGGGAAGCTGGCAGGCTCCCTCCCTGCGCGGGGTCCCTCCACCAGGCAGAAGGTCCCACCGCGGCACTGGCGCGCTGGTTACTGCAGATCAGCCCAGCACCTGGGAGCAGGTTACACACAAGCTGCCTGAAACCGAAGCGATATTATGCCTGTCTGTCTCTGAGCCTGGCGGTCCCAACTACCTGGTCACTGGAGCAAAGATGGCGGAGGGCAGTCTCCGTGGCGCCGCACACCCTGTGGTCACGATGGCCCGCCGATCTGGCACCCAGACGACCACAGCGCCGACCCGCCCTCGGGCACAGACGGAAGCCCCAACCGGCCGTGTCCCAAGTGATGTTATATCGGGGGGAGAGCCTGGGTACCGGTCTCTCCAGCGCAGTCCGCGGGAACAGAGGTCGCTCGGTAGGCTCCATCTTAAGTCCTCTACAGTGTTCTTAATATGTCAACTGGATCAAGATTAATTCTTGAGTTGTTTGATCGCTATCATTAGTCTTTGCTTGCTCATTATCCTACATAATTCAGTCTCCCTTATCCCAGGTCTCTGTCTCCTCCTGGAGATGTCCTCCCCCCCCCGACTTCTCATTCCAGTCAGTTGCAGGTTTCCATTCATTTTCATGCCCATCTGGCCATCTCCCCTGTCCTTTCCTACACTTGATCCTGAATCCCCTATTCCTCTCATTCCCTCTCCCTCCCAGTTCTCTTGCTCCATCTGCCTCTTATGACTATTTTATACTCCCTTCTGAGTGAGATTCAAGCATCCTCTATTGTGCTTTCCTTCCCTTTTAGCTTCTTTGGGTCTGTGGCTTATAACATAATACCTGTATTTTATGGCTAATATCCACTTATAAGTGAGCACATGGCATGCATGTCTTTTTTGACTGGGTTACCTCACTCAGGACATTTTCAAACTACATCCACTTGCCTATAAAATTCATGATGTCTGTTTTTAATTAAATGACTAAATAATATTCCATTGTGTAGATGTACCACATTTTCTTTATCCATTCTTCAGTTGAAGGACATTCAGGCTGTTTCCAATTTCTGGCTAATACTAAAAAAGCTGCTATTAACATAGTTGAACAAGTGTCTTTGTGGGATGGTGAAGCATCATTTGGATATATGCCCAGGAGTGGTATAGCTGGATCTTGAGGTAGAACTATTATTCCCAGTTGTCTGAGAAACCATCAAATTGATTTCAAAAGTGGTTGCACAAGTTTGCACTCCTGCCAGCAATGACGAAATATTCCCCTTGCTCCACATTCTTGCCAGCATGTGTTATCTCTTGACTTTTTGATCTTAGGCATTCTGATGGGTGTAAGATGGAACCTCAGAGTTGTTTTGATTTGCATTTCCCTGATGTTTTAGGATATTGAACATTTCTTTTTTTCTTTTTTTTAAATTTTATTTTATTTTCTAAGTTTTTTTATTTACATTCAAAATCATTTCCCCATTCACGTTTCCTCCCTCCCCGGAAGTCCCATAAGCCCCCTTCCCTCCCTCTTTTCCCCATTCAACCCCCTCTTGCTTCTCTGTCCTGGCATTCCCCTACATCCAGTCTTTCCAGGACCAGGGGTCTCTCCTTCCATCTTCTTAGAAATCTATTCATATGCGAATTGTGTCTAGGGTATTCCGAGATTCTGGGTTAATATTCCCTTATCAGTGACTGCATACCATGTGTGTTCTTTTGTGATTGGGTTACCTCACTAAGGATGATATTTTCAATTTCTGACCATTTGCCTAGGAATTTCGTGAATTCATTGTTTTTAATTGCAGAATAGTATTCCATTGTGTAAATATACCACATCTTCTGAATCCATTCCTTCGTTGAGGGACATCTGGGTTCTTTCCAGCTTCTGGCTATTATAGATAAGGCTGCTATGAACATAGTGCAGCATGTGTCCTTATTGCATGCAGGTAAAGCCTCTGGGTATATGCCCAGGAGTGGTATAGCTGGATCCTCCGGGAGTGTCATGCCCAGTTTTCTGAGGAACCGCCAGACTGCTTTCCAGAGTGGTTGTACCAGCTTGCAATCCCACCAGCAGTGGAGGAGTGTTCCTCTTTCTCCACATCCTCGCCAACAACTGCTGTCTCCTTTGTTTTTGATCTTAGCCATTCTGACTGGTGTGAGATGGAATCTCAGGGTTGTTTTGATTTGCATTTCCCTAATGACTAAGGATGATGAACATCTCTTTAGGTGCTTCTCAGCCATTAGATATTCTTCAGGTGAGAACTCTTTGTGTAGCTCTGTACCCCATTTTTTAATAGGGTTACTTGCCTCTCTGGAGTTTAAGTTCTTGAGTTCTTTGTATATATTGGATATTAGCCTCTGTCGGATGTAGGGTTGATAAAGATCATTTCCCAGTTAGTTGGTTGCTGCTTTGTCTTTTCGACCGTGTCTTTTGCCTTGCAAAAACTTTGTAATTTAATGAGGTCCCATATGTCAATTCTTGATCTTAGAACATAAACTCTTGGAGTTCTATTCAGGAAATTCTCCCCTGTGCCCATATGTTCAAGGTTCTTCCCTAGTTTTCTTTCTATTAGTTTCAGTGTGTCTGGTTTTATGTGGAGGTCCCTGATCCACTTGGAATTGAGCTTAGTGCAAGGAGATAAGAATGGGTCAATTTGCATTCTTCTGCATGTTGACCTCACGTTGAGCCAGCACCATATGTTGAAAGGGCTATCTTTTTTCCACTGGATGGTTTTAGCTCCTTTGTCAAAGATCAAGTGACCATAGGAGTGTGGATTCATTTCTGGGTCTTCAATTCTGTTCCATTGATCTACATGCCTGTCACTGTACCAATACCATGCGGTTTTTAACACTATTGCTCTGTAGTACAGCTTGAGGTCCGGGATACTGATTCCCCCAGAGGTTCTTTTACTCTTGAGAATAGTTTTAGCTATCCTGGGTTTTCTGTTATTCCAGATGAATTTTTGAATTGCTCTTTCTAACTCTATGAAGAATTGAGTTGGGATTTTGATGAGGATTGCATTGAATCTGTGTATTGCTTTTGGCAAGATGGTCATTTTTACTATATTAATCCTGGCAATCAATGAGCATGGCAGATTTTTCCATCTTCTGAGGTCTTCTTCAATTTCTTTCTTCAGAGATTTGAAGTTCTTGTCATACAGATCTTTCACTTGTTTGGTTAGAGTCACGCCAAGATACTTCATATGGTTTGTTGCTATCGTGAAGGGTATCATTTCTCTTACTTCTTTCTCAGCCTGCTTATCCTTTGAGTATAGTAAGGCTACTGACTTGCTTGAGTTGATTTTATATCCTGCCATTTTGCTGAAGTTGTTTATCAGCTGTAGGAGTTCTCTGGTGGAGTTCTTTGGGTCGTTTAAGTATACCATCTTATCGTCTGCAAATAGTGATAGTTTGACTTCTTCCTTTCCAATTTGTATCCCTTTGACCTCTTTTTGTTGCCTAATTGCTCTAGCTAGAACTTCAAGTACTATATTAAAAAGATGGAGAGAGAGGGCAGCCTTGTCTAGTCCCTGATTTTAGTGGGATTGCTTCAAGTTTCTCTCCATTTAATTGATGTTGGCTACCGGTTTGCTGCAAATTGCTTTTACTATGTTTAGATATGGGCCTCAAATTCCTGATCTTTCCAAGACCTTTAGCATGAAAGGATGCTGAATTTTGTCAAATGCTTTCTCAGCATCTAATGAGATGACCATGTGGTTTTTTTTTGAGATTGTTTATGTAGTGGATTACATTGATGGATTTCCTTATATTGAACCATCCCTGCATCCCTGGGATGAAGCCTACTTGATCATAGTGAATGATCGTTTTGATGTGTTCTAGGATTAGGTTGTCAATAATTTTATTGAGTATTTTTGCATTGATATTCATAAGAGAGATTGGCCTGAGATTCCCTTTCTTTGTCGGATCTTTGTGTGCTTGCTTCATAGAACGAGTTGGGTAGTGTTCCTTCTGTTTCTATTTTGTGGAACAGTTTGAAGAGTATTGGTGTTAGGTCTTCTTTGAAGGTCTGATAGAATTCTGCACTAAAACCATCTGGACCTGTGCTTTTTTTGGTTGGAAGACTTCCAATGATGACTTCTATTTCTTCAGGGGTTATAGGACGGTTTAGATGGTCTACTTGATCCTGATTTAATTTTAGTATTTGATATCTGTCAAGGAAATTGTCCATTTCCTCGAGATTTTCTAGTTGTGTTGAATACAGGCTTTTGTAATAGGATCTGATGATTTTTTGAATTTCCTCAGTTTCTGTTGTTATCTCTCCCTTTTCATTTCTGATTTTATTAATTTGGATACTATCTCTGTGCCCTCTGGTTAGTCTGACTAAGGGCTTATCTATCTTGTTGATTTTCTCAAAGAACCAACTCCTCGTTTTGTTGATTCTTTGTATGGTTTTATTTGTTTCTACTTGATTGATTTCAGCCCTGAGTTTGATGATTTCCTGCCTTCTACTCCTCTTTGGTGCATTTGCTTCTTTTTTTCCCAGGGCTTTCTGGTGTGCCATTAAGCTGCTAGTGTATGCTGTCTCCCGTTTCTTTTTGGCGGCACTCAGGGCTATGAATTTTCCTCTTAGCACTTCTTTCATTGTGTCCCATAAATTAATGTATGTTGTACCTTCATTTTCATTAAATTTCAAAAAGTCTTTGATTTCTTTCTTTATTTCCACCTTGACCAAGTTATCATTGAGTAGAGCATTGTTCAGCCTCCATGTGTATGTGGGTTTTCTTTTGTTTTTGTTGCCATTGAAGACCACCCTTATTCCATAGTGATCTGATAGGAGGCATGGGATTATTTCTATCTTCTTATATCTGTTGAGGTCTGATTTGTGACCAATTATATGGTCGATTTTGGAGAAGGTACCATGAGGTGCTGAGAAGAAGGTGTATTCTTTAGCTCTAGGATGAAATGTTCTGTATATATATATCTGTTAGTTCCATTTGGTCCAAGGCTTCAATTAGTTTCACTGTGTTCCTGTTTAGTTTCTGCTTTCCTGAACGATCCATTTCAGAGAGCGGGGTGTTGAAGTCACCCACTATTATTGTGTGAGATGTGATGTGTGTTTTGAGCTTTAGTAAAGTTTCTTTTACGAATGAGGGTGCCCTTGCATTTGGAGCATAGATATTCAGAATTGAGAGTTCTTCTTGGTGGATTTTTCCCTTGATCAGTACGTAGTATCCTTCTGTGTCTTTTTTCATGATTTTAGGTTAAAAATCAATTTTATCTCATATTAGGATGGCTACTCTGGCTCGTTTCTTGGGGCCATTTGCTTGTAAAATTGTTTTCCAGCCTTTTACTCTGAGGTAGTGTTTGTCTTTGACACTGAGTTGTGTTTCCTGCATGCAGCAAAATGCTGGGTCCTATTTACGTAACCAGTCTGTTAGTCTATGTCTTTTTATTGGGGAATTGAGACCATTGATATTAAGAGAGATTAAGGCATAGTGATTATTGCCACCTGCCATTCTTGACGCTATCTTTATGTTTGAGTGGTTATCTACTTTTGGGTTTGAAGCAAGAATGTTACTGTCTCATTTTCTCCAGGGTGTTATTTCTCTCCCTGTATTGGCGGTTTCCACATATTATCCTTTTAGGGCTGGGTTTGTGGAAAGGTATTGTGAAAATTTGGTTTTATCATGGAATATCTTGGTCTCTCCATCCATGGTGATTGAGAGTTTTGCTGGGTACAGTAGTCTAGGCTGGCATTTGTGCTCTCTTAGTGTCTGCATTAGTTCTGCCCAGGATCTTCTGGCTTTCATAGTCTCTGGTGAGAAGTCTGATGTGATTCGGATAGGTCTTCCTTTGTATATTACTTGGCCCTTTTCTCTTACTGCTTTTAATATTCTTTCTTTGTTTAGTACATTTGGTGTTTTGATTTTTATGTGACGGGAGATATTTCTGTTCTGGTCCAGTCTGTTTTTAGTTCTGTAGGCTTCTTGTACTTTCATCAGCATCTCTCTCTTTAGGTTAGGTTAATTTTACTCCATAATTTTGTTGAAGATGTTTACTGGCCCTTTAAGTTGCAAATCTTCACTCTCATCTATCCCTATAATCCTTAGGTTTGGTCTTCTCATTGTGTCCTGGATTTCCTGGATGTTTTGGGTTACACGATTTTTGCATTTTGCATTTTCTTTAACTTTTGAGTCGATGCTTTCTATGGTATCTTCACCACCTGAGATTCTTTCTTCCATCTCTTGTATTCTATTGTTGATGTTTGCATCTATGACTCCTGATTTCTTCCCAAGGTTTTCTATCTCCAAAGTTGTCTCCCTTTGTGATACTTAGTTGTTTCTACTTCCTTTTTTAGATCCTGGATGGATTTGCTGAGATTCTTCACTTGTTTGTTTGTATTTTCCTGTATTTCTTTAAGGTATTTTTGCATTTCCTCTTTCAGGATTTCTGCCTGTTGACCTAAGTTCTCCTGTATTTCTCTAAGCGATTTTTGTGTTTCCTCCTCTTGGGATTCCATCTGTGGATCCATCGTCTCCTGCATTTCTTTAAGCAATTCTCGTGTTTCCTTTGTAAGGGCATCTATCCGTTGATTCATTTCTTTAAGAACTTTTTGTGTTGCCTCCCTATGGGCATCCGTCTGTTGACCCATATTCTTCTGCATTTCTTTATGCAATTTTTGTGATTCCTTTGAAAGTGCATCTACCCTTTGATTCATCTCGTTAAGCGATTTTTGTGTTGTCTCCTTGTGGGCCTCCATCTGTTGATCCATGTTCTCCTGTATTTCTCTAAGCGATTTTTGTGTTTTCTTTGTAAGGGATTCTAACCATTAATTCATGGTCTCCTGTAATTCTTTATTAGATTTATTTGTGTCCTTCTTGTGATCCTCTAATAGCATCATGAGAAGTGATTTTAAATCCAGATCTTGTCTTTCGGGTGTGGTGGGGTATCCAGGTCTTGCTGCTGTTGGAGAGTTGGGTTCGGATGGTGCCATATTACTTTGATTTCTGTTAGTAACGTTCCTACATTTGCATTTTGCCATCTGGTTACCTCTGGTGTTAGTTTGTCCTGCTGTCACTGGCTGTTGGTTGGATCTCCTGTGAGCCTGCAAAGCTATTTCTGGCCCCCCTGGATTACCAGGATTCCCCTGGCACTGATTTCTGGGGCCTGCCCTGCTCCTGAGTGACTTTGGAGCCCTGATGTGCCTTGCCCCAAGTGATGCTATATTGGGGAATCCCTGCACATCCGAAGGCTCAGCGTAGTGGATTCCCGGAGCAGAGGTCACCAAAAGGAGGCTGGTAGGATCTCGCCCTGTTCAGGGGTGTGTGATCTCTCTCAGGGGGGGTGGAGGGGGTGTCCCTCTGCAGGGCAGAAGTCCTACAGCAGGGATGGCGCGTCGATTACTGCAGACCTGCCCAGCTCTTGGGAGCAGGGTACACACAAGCTGCCTGAGACCCAAGCGATATTATGCCTGTCTGTCTCTGAGCCTGGCAGTCCCAGCTGCCCTGGTGCTGGAGCAAAGATGGCAGAGTGCACTCTTTCACTCCCTTGGCGGTGCAGGTCACTCTGCAGGGGGGATGACCCACAGCGGAGCTGGCGCCCATACGACCGCAGAGCTGTCCCGCTCTTGGGAGCAGATGGAAGCCCCAACAGGCCGTGTCCCAAGCGATGTTATATTGGGGGGAACCTGGGTACATGTCTCCTCAGTGCAGTTGATACGGAAACAGAGGTCGCCAAAGGGAAGCTGGTAGGCTCCCGCCCAGTGCGGGGGGGGGGGGGTCCCTCTGCAAGGCAGAAGTCCCACAGCAGAGCTGGCGCGCTGGTTACTGCAGATCTGCCCAGCTCTTGGAGCAGGTTACACAGAAGCTGCCTGAGACCCAAGCGATATTATGCCTGTCTGTCTCTGAGCCTGGCAGTCCCAGCTGCCCTGGTGCTGGAGCAAAGATGGCGGAGTCGTTGGTGTTGTTTTTTTTGTTTTTTGTTTTTGTTTTTGTTTTGTTTTGTTTTGTTTTGTTTTTTTTTTGGTTGGGAGACTTTCAATGACCACTTGTATTTCTTTAGGACTATGAGACTGTTTAGATAGTCTATATGACCTGATTTAACTTTGTAATTTGGTATCTCTCTAGGAAATTGTCCATTTCCTCAAGATTTTCAAGTTCTGTTGAGTATATGCTTTTGTAATAGGATCTGATGATTTTTTGAATTTCCTCAGTTTCTGTTGTTATATCTCCAATTTCATCACTGACTTTGATAATTCGGATACTGTCTCTGTGCCCTCTGATTACTCTGGCTAAGGGTTTATCTATCCTGTTGATTTTCTCAAAGAACCACCTCCTGTTTTGTTGATTATTTATATAGTTCTTTTTGTTTCTACTTGGTTGATTTCAGCCTTGAGTTTGATGATTTCCTGCCTTCTACGCCTCTTGGGTGAATTAGCTTCTTTTTGTTGCAGGACTTTCAGGTGTGCCATTAAGCTGCTAGTGTATGCTCTCTCCAGTTTCATTTTGGAGGCACTCAGAGCAATGAGTTTTCCTCTTAGCACTGCTTTCATTGTGATCCATAAATTTTGGTATGTTGTGCCTTCATTTTCATTAAATTCGAAAAAGTCTTTGATTTTGTTCCTTAATTCTTACTTTACCAAGATATCATTAAGTAGAGTATTGTTCAACTTCCGTGTGTATGTTGAATTTCTGTTGTTTTTGTTGCTATTGAAGACCACCCTTGCTCCATAGTGATCTGATAGGAGGCATTGGATTAGTTCAATCTTCTTATATTTGTTAAGGTCTGTTTTGTGACAAATTATAATGGTCGATTAAGGAGAAGGTACCATGAAGTGTTGAGAAGAAGGTATATTCTTTTGATATAGGATGAAATGTTCTGTAGATATATGTTAAATACATTTGGTCCAAAATTTCAATTAGTTTCACTGTGTCTCTGTTTAGTTTGTTTCTCTGATCTGCCCTTTGAGGAGAGTGGGGTGTTGAAGTCATCCACAATTATTGTGTGAGGTGCAATGTGTGCTTTGAGCTTTAGTAAAGTTTCTTTTACAAATGAAGGTGCCCTTGCATTTGGAGCATAGATGTTCAGAACTGAGATTTCTTCTTCATAGATTTTTCCTTTGATGAGTACAAAGTGTCTTTCCGTGTCTTTTTTGATGACTTTTGGTTGAAAGTCAATTTTATCCGAAATTAGAATGCCTGCTCCAGCTTGTTTCCTGGGACCATTTGCTTGTAAGATTGTTTCCCAACCTTTGATTCTGAGGTAGTGTTTGTCTTTGAAACTGAGGTATGCTTCCTGTGTGCAGCAAAATGCTGGGAACTGTTTACATATCCAGTCTGTTAGTCTATGTGTTTTTATTGGGGAATCAAGTCCATTGATGTTAAGAGATATTAAGGAATAGTGATTTTTGCTTCCTGTTATTTTTGATGTTATTTTATGTTTGTGTGGTTATTTTCTTTTCTTTTTTTAATTATTTATTTTATTTTATTTTATTATTATTTTTTTTAATTTAATTTAATTTTATTTTTTTAATTTACATTCCAAATCACTTCCCCTTTCCCGTTTCCTCCCTCCCCGAAAGTCCCATAAGCCCCCTTCCCTCCCTCTTTTCTCCGTTCAACCCCCTCTCATTACTCTGTCCTGGCGTTCCCCTACATCCAGTCTTTCCAGGACCAGGGGTCTCTCCTTCCATCCTTTTAGAAATCTATTGATATGCTGATTGTGTCTTGGGTATTCTGAGATTCTGGGTCAATATCCCCTTATCAGTGACTGCATACCATGTGTGTTCTTTTGTGATTGGGTTACCTCACTAAGGATGATATTTTCAAGTTCTGACCATTTGCCTAGGAATTTCGTGAATTCATTGTTTTTAATTGCAGAGTAGTATTCCATTGTGTAAATATACCACATCTTCTGAATCCATGCCTCCGTTGAGGGACATCTGGGTTCTTTCCAGCTTCTGGTTATTATAAATAAGGCTGCTATGAATAGAGTGGAGCATGTGTCCTTATTGCATGCAGGTAAAGTCTCTGGGTATATGCCCAGGAGTGGTATAGCTGATCCTCCGGGAGTGTCATGCCCAGTTTTCTGAGGAACCGCCAGACTGCTTTCCAGAGTGGTTGTACCAGCCTGCAATTCCACCAGCAGTGGAGGAGTGTTCCTCTTTCTCCACATCCTCGCCAACAACTGCTGTCTCCTTTGTTTTTGATCTTAGCCATCCTGACTGGTGTGAGATGGAGTCTCAGGGTTGTTTTGATTTGCATTTTCCTAATGACAAAGGATGATGAACATCTCTTTAGGTGCTTCTCAGCCATTAGATATTCTTCAGGTGAGAACTCTTTGTGTAGCTCTGTACCCCATTTTTTAATAGGGTTACTTGCCTCTCTGGAGTTTAACTTCTTGAGTTCTTTGTATATCTTGGATATTAGCCCTCTGTCAGATGTAAGGTTGGTAAAGATCATTTCCCAGTTAGTTGGTTGCCGCTTTGTCTTTTTGACGGTGTCTTTTGCCTTGCAAAAACTTTGTAATTTAATGAGGTCCCATTTGTCTATTCTTGATCTTAGAGCATAAGCTATTGGAGTTCTGTTCAGGAAATTCTCCCCTGTGCCCATATGTTCAAGGTTCTTCCCTAGTTTCCCTTCTATTAGTTTCAGTGTGTCTGGTTTTATGTGGAGATCTTTGATCCACTTAGAATTGAGCTTAGTGCAAGGAGATAAGGATGGGTCAATTTGCATTCTTCTGCATGTTGACCTCCAGCTGAGCCAGCACCATTTGTTGAAAAGGCTATCTTTTTTCCACTGGATGGTTTTAGCTCCTTTGTCAAAGATCAAGTGACCATGGGAGTATGGATTCATTTCTGGGTCTTCAATTCTGTTCCATTGATCTACATGTCTGTTACTGTACCAATACCATGCAGTTTTTAATACTATTGCTCTGTAGTACAGCTTGAGGTCCGGGATACTGATTCCCCCAGAGGTTCTTTTACTCTTGAGAATAGTTTTAGCTATTCTGGGTTTTCTGTTATTCCAGATGAATTTTTGAATTGCTCTTTCTAACTCTATGAAGAATTGAGTTGGGATTTTGATGGGGATTGCATTGAATCTGTGTATTACTTTTGGTAAGATGCCCATTTTTACTATATTAATCCTGCCAATCCATGAGCATGGCAGATTTTTCCAACTTCTGAGGTCTTCTTCAATTTCTTTCTTCAGAGACTTGAAGTTCTTTTCATACAGATCTTTCACTTGTTTGGTTAGAGTCACGCCAAGATACTTAATATGGTTTGTGGCTATCGTGAAGGGTATTATTTCTCTTACTTCTTTCTCAGCCTGCTTATCATTTGAGTATAGGAAGGCTTCTGACTTGCTTGAGTTGATTTTATATCCGGCCACTTTGCTGAAGTTGTTTATCAGCTGTAGGAGTTCTCTGGTGGAGTTCTTTGGGTCACTTATGTATACTATCATATCGTCTGCAAATAGTGATAGTTTGACTTCTTCCTTTCCAATTTGTATCCCTTTGACCTCTTTTCGTTGTCTAATTGCTCTAGCTAGAACTTCAAGTACTATATTGAAAAGATATGGAGAGAGAGGGCAGCCTTGTCTAGTCCCTGATTTTAGTGGGATTGCTTCAAGTTTCTCTCCATTTAGATTGATGCTGGCTACCGGTTTGCTGTAAATTGCTTTTACTATGTTTAGATATGGGCCTTGAATTCCTGATCTTTCCAAGACCTTTAGCATGAAAGGATGCTGAATTTTGTCAAATGCTTTCTCAGCATCTAATGAGATGACCATGTGGTTTTTTTCTTTGAGATTGTTTATGTAGTGGATTACATTGATGGATTTCCTTATATTGAACCATCCCTGCATCCCTGGGATGAAGCCTACTTGATCGTGGTGAATGATCATTTTGATGTGTTCTTGGATTCGGTTGGCAAGAATTTTTTTTTTTTTAATTTAATTTAATTTTATTTTTTTAATTTACATTCCAAATCACTTCCCCTTTCCCGTTTCCTCCCTCCCCGAAAGTCCCATAAGCCCCCTTCCCTCCCTCTTTTCTCCGTTCAACCCCCTCTCATTACTCTGTCCTGGCGTTCCCCTACATCCAGTCTTTCCAGGACCAGGGGTCTCTCCTTCCATCTTTTTAGAAATCTATTGATATGCTGATTGTGTCTAGGGTATTCTGAGATTCTGGGTCAATATCCCCTTATCAGTGACTTCATACCATGTGTGATCTTTTGTGATTGGGTTACCTCACTAAGGATGATATTTTCAAGTTCTGACCATTTGCCTAGGAATTTCGTGAATTCATTGTTTTTAATTGCAGAGTAGTATTCCATTGTGTAAATATACCACATCTTCTGAATCCATTCCTCCGTTGAGGGACATCTGGGTTCTTTCCAGCTTCTGGCTATTATAAATAAGGCTGCTATGAATATAGTGGAGCATGTGTCCTTATTGCATGCAGGTAAAGTCTCTGGGTATATGCCCAGGAGTGGTATAGCCGGATCCTCCGGAAGTGTCATGCCCAGTTTTCTGAGGAGCCGCCAGACTGCTTTCCAGAGTGGTTGTACCAGCCTGCAATTCCACCAGCAGTGGAGGAGTGTTCCTCTTTCTCCACATCCTCGCCAACAACTGCTGTCTCCTGTGTTTTTGATCTTAGCCATCCTGACTGGTGTGAGATGGAATCTCAGGGTTGTTTTGATTTGCATTTCCCTAATGACTAAGGATGATGAACATCTCTTTAGGTGCTTCTCAGCCATTAGATATTCTTCAGGTGAGAACTCTTTGTGTAGCTCTGTACCCCATTTTTTAATAGGGTTACTTGCCTCTCTGGAGTTTAACTTCTTGAGTTCTTTGTATATCTTGGATATTAGCCCTCTGTCGGATGTAAGGTTGGTAAAGATCATTTCCCAGTTAGTTGGTTGCCGCTTTGTCTTTTTGACGGTGTCTTTTGCCTTGCAAAAACTTTGTAATTTAATGAGGTCCCATTTGTCTATTCTTGATCTTAGAGTATAAGCTATTGGAGTTCTGTTCAGGAAATTCTCCCCTGTGCCCATATGTTCAAGGTTCTTCCCTAGTTTCCCTTCTATTAGTTTCAGTGTGTCTGGTTTTATGTGGAGATCTTTGATCCACTTAGAATTGAGCTTAGTGCAAGGAGATAAGGATGGGTCAATTTGCATTCTTCTGCATGTTGACCTCCAGCTGAGCCAGCACCATTTGTTGAAAAGGCTATCTTTTTTCCACTGGATGGTTTTAGCTCCTTTGTCAAAGATCAAGTGACCATAGGAGTGTGGATTCATTTCTGGGTCTTCAATTCTGTTCCATTGATCTACATGTCTGTTACTGTACCAATACCATGCAGTTTTTAACACTATTGCTCTGTAGTACAGCTTGAGGTCCGGGATACTGATTCCCCCAGAGGTTCTTTTACTCTTGAGAATAGTTTTAGCTATTCTGGGTTTTCTGTTATTCCAGATGAATTTTTGAATTGCTCTTTCTAACTCTATGAAGAATTGAGTTGGGATTTTGATGGGGATTGCATTGAATCTGTGTATTACTTTTGGTAAGATGCTCATTTTTACTATATTAATCCTGCCAGTCCATGAGCATGGCAGATTTTTCCATCTTCCGAGGTCTTCTTCAATTTCTTTCTTCAGAGACTTGAAGTTCTTGTCATACAGATCTTTCACTTGTTTGGTTAGCGTCACGCCAAGATACTTAATATGGTTTGTGGCTATCGTAAAGGGTATTATTTCTCTTACTTCTTTCTCAGCCTGCTTATCCTTTGAGTATAGGAAGGCTTCTGACTTGCTTGAGTTGATTTTATATCCGGCCACTTTGCTGAAGTCGTTTATCAGCTGTAGGAGTTCTCTGGTGGAGTTCTTTGGGTCGCTTATGTATACTATCATATCGTCTGCAAATAGTGATAGTTTGACTTCTTCCTTTCCAATTTGTATCCCTTTGACCTCTTTTTCTTGTCTAATTGCTCTAGCTAGAACTTCAAGTACTATATTGAAAAGATATGGAGAGAGAGGGCAGCCTTGTCTAGTCCCTGATTTTAGTGGGATTGCTTCAAGTTTCTCTCCGTTTAGATTGATGCTGGCTACTGGTTTGCTGTAAATTGCTTTTACTATGTTTAGATATGGGCCTTGAATTCCTGATCTTTCCAAGACCTTTAGCATGAAAGGATGCTGAATTTTGTCAAATGCTTTCTCAGCATCTAATGAGATGACCATGTGGTTTTTTTCTTTGAGATTGTTTATGTAGTGGATTACATTGATGGATTTCCTTATATTGAACCATCCCTGCATCCCTGGGATGAAGCCTACTTGATCGTGGTGAATGATCGTTTTGATGTGTTCTTGGATTCGGTTGGCAAGAATTTTATTGAGTATTTTTGCATCGATATTCATAAGAGAGATTGGCCTGAGATTCTCTTTCTTTGTCGGATCTTTGTGTGCTTTTGGTATTAGTGTAATTGTGGCTTCATAGAACGAGTTGGGTAGTGTTCCTTCTGTTTCTATTTTGTGGAACAGTTTGAAGAGTATTGGTGTTAGGTCTTCTTTGAAGGTCTGATAGAATTCTGCACTAAAACCATCTGGACCTGTGCTTTTTTTGGTTGGAAGACTTCCAATGACAACTTCTATTTCTTCAGGGGTTATAGGACGGTTTAGATGGTCTATTTGATCCTGATTTAATTTTGGTACTTGGTATCTGTCAAGGAAATTGTCCATTTCCTCAAGATTTTCTAGTTGTGTTGAATACAGGTTTTTGTAGTAGGATCTGATGATTTTTTGAATTTCCTCAGTTTCTGTTGTTATCTCTCCCTTTTCGTTTCTGATTTTATTAATTTGGATACTATCTCTGTGCCCTCTGGTTAGTCTGGCTAAGGGCTTATCTATCTTGTTGATTTTCTCAAAGAACCAACTCCTCGTTTTGTTGATTCTTTGTATGGTTTTATTTGTTTCTACTTGATTGATTTCAGCCCTGAGTTTGATGATTTCCTGCCTTCTACTCCTCTTTGGTGTATTTGCTTCTTTATGTTCCAGGGCTTTCTGGTGTGCCATTAAGCTGTTAGTGTATGCTGTCTCCCGTTTCTTTTTGGCGGCACTCAGGGCTATGAATTTTCCTCTTAGCACTGCTTTCATTGTGTCCCATAAGTTAGGGTATGTTGTGCCTTCATTTTCATTAACTTTCAAAAAGTCTTTGATTTCTTTCTTTATTTCCACCTTGACCAAGTTATCATTGAGTAGAGCATTGTTCAGCCTCCATGTGTACGTGGGTTTTCTTTTGTTTTTGTTGCCATTGAAGACCACCCTTATTCCATAGTGATCTGATAGGAGGCATGGGATTATTTCTATCTTCTTGTATCTGTTGAGGTCTGATTTGTGACCAATTATATGGTCAATTTTGGAGAAGGTACCATGAGGAGCTGAGAAGAAGGTGTATTCTTTAGCTCTAGGATGAAATGTTCTATATATATCAGTTAGTTCCATTTGGTCCAAGGCTTCAATTAGATTCACTGTGTCCCTGTTTAGTTTCTGCTTTCCTGAACGATCCATTTCAGAGAGCGGGGTGTTGAAGTCACCCACTATCATTGTGTGCGGTGCGATGTGTGCTTTGAGTTTTAGTAAAGTTTCTTTTACGAATGAGGGTGCCCTTGCATTTGGAGCATAGATATTCAGAATTGAGAGTTCTTGATGGTGGATTTTTCCCTTGATCAGTATGTAGTGTCCTTCTGTGTCTTTTTTGATGACTTTAGGTTGAAAATCAATTTTATCCGATATTAGGATGGCTACTCCACCTCGTTTCTTGGGGCCATTTGCTTGTAAAATTGTTTTCCAGCCTTTTACTCTGAGGTAGTGTTTGTCTTTGACACTGAGGTGCGTTTCCTGCATGCAGCAAAATGCTGGGTCCTGTTTATGTATCCAGTCTGCTAGTCTATGTCTTTTAATTGGGGAATTGAGACCATTGATATTAAGAGAGATTAAGGCATAGTGATCATTGCCATCTGCCATTCTTGACGCTATCTTTATGTTTGAATGGTTATCTACTTTTGGGTTTGATTCAAGAAGGTTATTATCTCATTTTTTCCAGGGTGTTGTTTCTCTCCCTGTATTGGAGGTTTCCACCTATTATCCGTTGCAGGGCTGGATTTGTGGAAAGATATTGTGAAAATTTGGTTTTATCATGGAATATCTTGGTCTCTCCATCTATGGTGATTGAGAGTTTTGCTGGGTATAGTAGTCTAGGCTGGCATTTGTGCTGTCTTAGTGTCTGCATGAGATCTGCCCAGGATCTTCTGGCTTTCATAGTCTCTGGTGAGAAGTCTGATGTGATTCGGATAGGTCTTCCTTTGTATGTTACTTGGCCCTTTTCTCTTACTGCTTTTAATATTCTTTCTTTGTTTAGAACATTCGGTGTTTTGATTATTATGTGACAGAAGGTATTTCTGTTCTGGTCCAGTCTGTTTGGAGTTCTGTAGGCTTCTTGTACGTTCATCGGCATCTCTCTCTTTAGGTTAGGGAAGTTTTCCTCCATAATTTTGTTGAAGATGTTTACTGGCCCTTTAAGTTGCAAATCTTCACTCTCATCTATCCCTATAATCCTTAGGTTTGGTCTTCTCATTGTGTCCTGGATTTCCTGGATGTTTTGGGTTACACGTTTTTTGCATTTTGCATTTTCTTTGACTGTTGAGTCGATGCTTTCTATGGAATCTTCAGCACCTGAGATTCTTTTTTCCATCTCTTGTATTCTTTTTTTTTGTTTTGTTTTTTTTTTATTATTTTATTTTATTTTTTTAATTTACATTCCAAATCACTTCCCCTTTCCCGTTTCCTCCCTCCCCGAAAGTCCCATAAGCCCCCTTCCCTCCCTCTTTTCTCCGTTCAACCCCCTCTCATTACTCTGTCCTGGCGTTCCCCTACATCCAGTCTTTCCAGGACCAGGGGTCTCTCCTTCCATCTTTTTAGAAATCTATTGATATGCTGATTGTGTCTAGGGTATTCTGAGATTCTGGGTCAATATCCCCTTATCAGTGACTGCATACCATGTGTGATCTTTTGTGATTGGGTTACCTCACTAAGGATGATATTTTCAAGTTCTGACCATTTGCCTAGGAATTTCGTGAATTCATTGTTTTTAATTGCAGAGTAGTATTCCATTGTGTAAATATACCACATCTTCTGAATCCATTCCTCCGTTGAGGGACATCTGGGTTCTTTCCAGCTTTTGGCTATTATAAATAAGGCTGCTATGAATATAGTGGAGCATGTGTCCTTATTGCATGCAGGTAAAGTCTCTGGGTATATGCCCAGGAGTGGTATAGCCGGATCCTCCGGAAGTGTCATGCCCAGTTTTCTGAGGAGCCGCCAGACTGCTTTCCAGAGTGGTTGTACCAGCCTGCAATTCCACCAGCAGTGGAGGAGTGTTCCTCTTTCTCCACATCCTCACCAACAACTGCTGTCTCCTGTGTTTTTGATCTTAGCCATCCTGACTGGTGTGAGATGGAATCTCAGGGTTGTTTTGATTTGCATTTTCCTAATGACTAAGGATGATGAACATCTCTTTAGGTGCTTCTCAGCCATTAGATATTCTTCAGGTGAGAACTCTTTGTGGAGCTCTGTACCCCATTTTTTAATAGGGTTACTTGCCTCTCTGGAGTTTAACTTCTTGAGTTCTTTGTATATCTTGGATATTAGCCCTCTGTCGGATGTAAGGTTGGTAAAGATCATTTCCCAGTTAGTTGGTTGCCGCTTTGTCTTTTTGACGGTGTCTTTTGCCTTGCAAAAACTTTGTAATTTAATGAGGTCCCATTTGTCTATTCTTGATCTTAGAGTATAAGCTATTGGAGTTCTGTTCAGGAAATTCTCCCCTGTGCCCATATGTTCAAGGTTCTTCCCTAGTTTCCCTTCTATTAGTTTCAGTGTGTCTGGTTTTATGTGGAGATCTTTGATCCACTTAGAATTGAGCTTAGTGCAAGGAGATAAGGATGGGTCAATTTGCATTCTTCTGCATGTTGACCTCCAGCTGAGCCAGCACCATTTGTTGAAAAGGCTATCTTTTTTCCACTGGATGGTTTTAGCTCCTTTGTCAAAGATCAAGTGACCATAGGAGTGTGGATTCATTTCTGGGTCTTCAATTCTGTTCCATTGATCTACATGTCTGTTACTGTACCAATACCATGCAGTTTTTAACACTATTGCTCTGTAGTACAGCTTGAGGTCCGGGATACTGATTCCCCCAGAGGTTCTTTTACTCTTGAGAATAGTTTTAGCTATTCTGGGTTTTCTGTTATTCCAGATGAATTTTTGAATTGCTCTTTCTAACTCTATGAAGAATTGAGTTGGGATTTTGATGGGGATTGCATTGAATCTGTGTATTACTTTTGGTAAGATGCTCATTTTTACTATATTAATCCTGCCAATCCATGAGCATGGCAGATTTTTCCATCTTCTGAGGTCTTCTTCAATTTCTTTCTTCAGAGACTTGAAGTTCTTGTCATACAGATCTTTCACTTGTTTGGTTAGCGTCATGCCAAGATACTTAATATGGTTTGTGGCTATCGTAAAGGGTATTATTTCTCTTACTTCTTTCTCAGCCTGCTTATCCTTTGAGTATAGGAAGGCTTCTGACTTGCTTGAGTTGATTTTATATCCGGCCACTTTGCTGAAGTCGTTTATCAGCTGTAGGAGTTCTCTGGTGGAGTTCTTTTTTTTTTTTTTTGTTTTTTGTTTTTTTTTTTTAATTTTATTTTATTTTATTTTTTTAATTTACATTCCAAATCACTTCCCCTTTCCCGTTTCCTCCCTCCCCGAAAGTCCCATAAGCCCCCTTCCCTCCCTCTTTTCTCCGTTCAACCCCCTCTCATTACTCTGTCCTGGCGTTCCCCTACATCCAGTCTTTCCAGGACCAGGGGTCTCTCCTTCCATCTTTTTAGAAATCTATTGATATGCTGATTGTGTCTAGGGTATTCTGAGATTCTGGGTCAATATCCCCTTATCAGTGACTTCATACCATGTGTGATCTTTTGTGATTGGGTTACCTCACTAAGGATGATATTTTCAAGTTCTGACCATTTGCCTAGGAATTTCGTGAATTCATTGTTTTTAATTGCAGAGTAGTATTCCATTGTGTAAATATACCACATCTTCTGAATCCATTCCTCCGTTGAGGGACATCTGGGTTCTTTCCAGCTTCTGGCTATTATAAATAAGGCTGCTATGAATATAGTGGAGCATGTGTCCTTATTGCATGCAGGTAAAGTCTCTGGGTATATGCCCAGGAGTGGTATAGCCGGATCCTCCGGAAGTGTCATGCCCAGTTTTCTGAGGAGCCGCCAGACTGCTTTCCAGAGTGGTTGTACCAGCCTGCAATTCCACCAGCAGTGGAGGAGTGTTCCTCTTTCTCCACATCCTCGCCAACAACTGCTGTCTCCTGTGTTTTTGATCTTAGCCATCCTGACTGGTGTGAGATGGAATCTCAGGGTTGTTTTGATTTGCATTTCCCTAATGACTAAGGATGATGAACATCTCTTTAGGTGCTTCTCAGCCATTAGATATTCTTCAGGTGAGAACTCTTTGTTTAGCTCTGTACCCCATTTTTTAATAGGGTTACTTGCCTCTCTGGAGTTTAACTTCTTGAGTTCTTTGTATATCTTGGATATTAGCCCTCTGTCGGATGTAAGGTTGGTAAAGATCATTTCCCAGTTAGTTGGTTGCCGCTTTGTCTTTTTGACAGTGTCTTTTGCCTTGCAAAAACTTTGTAATTTAATGAGGTCCCATTTGTCTATTCTTGATCTTAGAGTATAAGCTATTGGAGTTCTGTTCAGGAAATTCTCCCCTGTGCCCATATGTTCAAGGTTCTTCCCTAGTTTCCCTTCTATTAGTTTCAGTGTGTCTGGTTTTATGTGGAGATCTTTGATCCACTTAGAATTGAGCTTAGTGCAAGGAGATAAGGATGGGTCAATTTGCATTCTTCTGCATGTTGACCTCCAGCTGAGCCAGCACCATTTGTTGAAAAGGCTATCTTTTTTCCACTGGATGGTTTTAGCTCCTTTGTCAAAGATCAAGTGACCATAGGAGTGTGGATTCATTTCTGGGTCTTCAATTCTGTTCCATTGATCTACATGTCTGTTACTGTACCAATACCATGCAGTTTTTAACACTATTGCTCTGTAGTACAGCTTGAGGTCCGGGATACTGATTCCCCCAGAGGTTCTTTTACTCTTGAGAATAGTTTTAGCTATTCTGGGTTTTCTGTTATTCCAGATGAATTTTTGAATTGCTCTTTCTAACTCTATGAAGAATTGAGTTGGGATTTTGATGGGGATTGCATTGAATCTGTGTATTACTTTTGGTAAGATGCTCATTTTTACTATATTAATCCTGCCAATCCATGAGCATGGCAGATTTTTCCATCTTCCGAGGTCTTCTTCAATTTCTTTCTTCAGAGACTTGAAGTTCTTGTCATACAGATCTTTCACTTGTTTGGTTAGCGTCACGCCAAGATACTTAATATGGTTTGTGGCTATCGTAAAGGGTATTATTTCTCTTACTTCTTTCTCAGCCTGCTTATCCTTTGAGTATAGGAAGGCTTCTGACTTGCTTGAGTTGATTTTATATCCGGCCACTTTGCTGAAGTCGTTTATCAGCTGTAGGAGTTCTCTGGTGGAGTTCTTTGGGTCGCTTATGTATACTATCATATCGTCTGCAAATAGTGATAGTTTGACTTCTTCCTTTCCAATTTGTATCCCTTTGACCTCTTTTTCTTGTCTAATTGCTCTAGCTAGAACTTCAAGTACTATATTGAAAAGATATGGAGAGAGAGGGCAGCCTTGTCTAGTCCCTGATTTTAGTGGGATTGCTTCAAGTTTCTCTCCGTTTAGATTGATGCTGGCTACTGGTTTGCTGTAAATTGCTTTTACTATGTTTAGATATGGGCCTTGAATTCCTGATCTTTCCAAGACCTTTAGCATGAAAGGATGCTGAATTTTGTCAAATGCTTTCTCAGCATCTAATGAGATGACCATGTGGTTTTTTTCTTTGAGATTGTTTATGTAGTGGATTACATTGATGGATTTCCTTATATTGAACCATCCCTGCATCCCTGGGATGAAGCCTACTTGATCGTGGTGAATGATCGTTTTGATGTGTTCTTGGATTCGGTTGGCAAGAATTTTATTGAGTATTTTTGCATCGATATTCATAAGAGAGATTGGCCTGAGATTCTCTTTCTTTGTCGGATCTTTGTGTGCTTTTGGTATTAGTGTAATTGTGGCTTCATAGAACGAGTTGGGTAGTGTTCCTTCTGTTTCTATTTTGTGGAACAGTTTGAAGAGTATTGGTGTTAGGTCTTCTTTGAAGGTCTGATAGAATTCTGCACTAAAACCATCTGGACCTGTGCTTTTTTTGGTTGGAAGACTTCCAATGACAACTTCTATTTCTTCAGGGGTTATAGGACGGTTTAGATGGTCTATTTGATCCTGATTTAATTTTGGTACTTGGTATCTGTCAAGGAAATTGTCCATTTCCTCAAGATTTTCTAGTTGTGTTGAATACAAGTTTTTGTAGTAGGATCCGATGATTTTCGAATTTCCTCAGTTTCTGTTGTTATCACTCCCTTTTCGTTTCTGATTTTATTAATTTGGATACTATCTCTGTGCCCTCTGGTTAGTCTGGCTAAGGGCTTATCTATCTTGTTGATTTTCTCAAAGAACCAACTCCTCGTTTTGTTGATTCTTTGTATGGTTTTATTTGTTTCTACTTGATTGATTTCAGCCCTGAGTTTGATGATTTCCTGCCTTCTACTCCTCTTTGGTGTATTTGCTTCTTTATGTTCCAGGGCTTTCTGGTGTGCCATTAAGCTGTTAGTGTATGCTGTCTCCCGTTTCTTTTGGGCGGCACTCAGGGCTATGAATTTTCCTCTTAGCACTGCTTTCATTGTGTCCCATAAGTTAGGGTATGTTGTGCCTTCATTTTCATTAACTTTCAAAAAGTCTTTGATTTCTTTCTTTATTTCCACCTTGACCAAGTTATCATTGAGTAGAGCATTGTTCAGCCTCCATGTGTACGTGGGTTTTCTTTTGTTTTTGTTGCCATTGAAGACCACCCTTATTCCATAGTGATCTGATAGGAGGCATGGGATTAGTTCTATCTTCTTGTATCTGTTGAGGTCTGATTTGTGACCAATTATATGGTCAATTTTGGAGAAGGTAACATGAGGAGCTGAGAAGAAGGTGTATTCTTTAGCTCTAGGATGAAATGTTCTATATATATCAGTTAGTTCCATTTGGTCCAAGGCTTCAATTAGATTCACTGTGTCCCTGTTTAGTTTCTGCTTTCCTGAACGATCCATTTCAGAGAGCGGGGTGTTGAAGTCACCCACTATTATTGTGTGCGGTGCGATGTGTGCTTTGAGTTTTAGTAAAGTTTCTTTTACGAATGAGGGTGCCCTTGCATTTGGAGCATAGATATTCAGGATTGAGAGTTCTTGATGGTGGATTTTTCCCTTAATCAGTATGTAGTGTCCTTCTGTGTCTTTTTTGATGACTTTAGGTTGAAAATCAATTTTATCCGATATTAGGATGGCTACTCCACCTCGTTTCTTGGGGCCATTTGCTTGTAAAATTGTTTTCCAGCCTTTTACTCTGAGGTAGTGTTTGTCTTTGACACTGAGGTGCGTTTCCTGCATGCAGCAAAATGCTGGGTCCTGTTTACGTATCCAGTCTGCTAGTCTATGTCTTTTAATTGGGGAATTGAGACCATTGATATTAAGAGAGATTAAGGCATAGTGATTATTGCCATCTGCCATTCTTGACGCTATCTTTATGTTTGAGTGGTTATCTACTTTTGGGTTTGATTCAAGAAGGTTATTATCTCATTTTTTCCAGGGTGTTGTTTCTCTCCCTGTATTGGAGGTTTCCACCTATTATCCGTTGCAGGGCTGGATTTGTGGAAAGATATTGTGAAAATTTGGTTTTATCATGGAATATCTTGGTCTCTCCATCTATGGTGATTGAGAGTTTTGCTGGGTAGAGTAGTCTAGGCTGGCATTTGTGCTGTCTTAGTGTCTGCATGAGATCTGCCCAGGATCTTCTGGCTTTCATAGTCTCTGGTGAGAAGTCTGATGTGATTCGGATAGGTCTTCCTTTGTATGTTACTTGGCCCTTTTCTCTTACTGCTTTTAGTATTCTTTCTTTGTTTAGAACATTCGGTGTTTTGATTATTATGTGACAGGAGGTATTTCTGTTCTGGTCCAGTCTGTTTGGAGTTCTGTAGGCTTCTTGTACGTTCATCGGCATCTCTCTCTTTAGGTTAGGGAAGTTTTCCTCCATAATTTTGTTGAAGATGTTTACTGGCCCTTTAAGTTGCAAATCTTCACTCTCATCTATCCCTATAATCCTTAGGTTTGGTCTTCTCATTGTGTCCTGGATTTCCTGGATGTTTTGGGTTACACGTTTTTTGCATTTTGCATTTTCTTTGACTGTTGAGTCGATGCTTTCTATGGAATCTTCAGCACTTGAGATTCTTTTTTCCATCTCTTGTATTCTATTGTTGATGTTTGCATCTATGATTCCTGATTTCTTCCCAAGGTTTTCTATCTCCAAAGTTGTCTCCCTTTCTGATTTCTTAGTTGTTTCTACTTCCTTTTTTAGTTCCTGGATGGATTTGCTGAGATCCTTCACTTGTTTGTTTGTATTTTCCTGTATTTCTTTAAGGTATTTTTGCATTACCTCTTTCAGGATTTCTTCCTGATGACCCACGTTCTCTTGCATTTCTCTGAGGGATTTTTGTGTTTCCTCCTCATGGGATTCCATCTGTTGATCCATCGTCTCTTGCATTTCTTTAAGCAGTTCTCGTGTTTCCTTTGTAAGGGCATCTAACCGTTGATTCATTTCTTTAAGCAATTTTTGTGTTGCCTCCTTATGGGCATCTGTCTGTTGACCCATATTCTTCTTCATTTCTTTATGCAAATTTTGTGATTCCTTTGTCAGTGCATCTCCCCGTTGATTCATCTCGTTAAGCGATTTTTGTGTTGTCTCCTTGTGTGCTTCCATCTTTTGATCCATGTTCTCCCGCATTTCTCTAAGCGATTTTTGTGTTTCCTTTGTAAGGGCTTCCAACTGTTGATTCATGGTCTCCTGTAACTCCTTATGAGATTTATTTGTGTCCTTCTTGTGATCCTCTAATAGCATCATGAGAAGTGATTTTAAATCCAGATCTTGTCTTTCGGGTGTGGTGGGGTATCCAGGACTTGCTGCTGTTGGAGACTTGGGTTCGGATGGTCCCACATTACTTTGATTTCTGTTAGTAACATTCCTAGGTTTGCCTTTTGCCATCTGGAT